>CM033717.1:43000478-45400478 GCA_019671005.1 Hibiscus mutabilis | reverse complement strand
TTTAGTCCAAGAATCAACTAAACCTAAAGCTCTGATTACCAATATATATGTAACACCCCTACCCGGGTTAGTAGTAACTCGGTTCGGGAGCGTTACTTAGCAAGCAAGCAAAGACAAGACAAGGCATGGCATTCGAACTATACTAGAACATAGACATGGCAAGGACAATACATGCATTACACATTCAAACTTGATTCAATAATCAAACATTACATTCGGCAATCAACAACCAAGAAGAAACAATCATTCATACTTGTTTACTTAGCTAACAAGAAGGCTCACACTTTCCTCATAAATCATCTTATCAATCGAACTAAGGAAGCAAAGAGGGAGCAAACATTCAAAGAAGGCATAAGCAACCATTCATGTATTCTTTTCATGCAAGTAATCTCAAGTGTGACTTCATGTTCATCCTAAGCATTCGGCTACACTTACAATACCATTAGATCAATGTCTTTCTTGCTTATATTTTAAGTTACTACTTTATCATGTAGATTACACTTCATTGTTCCCCAGCTTTTATACCTTTAGACATCTTAATCCTATTCTTACTAAGCATGATCATATAAGCATTCATTAACATAGAATTTATTCCATGCTAACCTTACTCTAACTCATACATTCAACCATTAACACTAGTCATATATTACAAGGCATGTAACTAGTACCTAATGAATCAAAACTATGCATCAAACAATTGCATATAACTCATATAATCAAGGCATGAACACAAAATTGAATCATATACATACCAAGGCAATTTGAATAGAGTTTAAGCAACATGGTTCCTCATTTTTGAATCATAAATCACCATACACATGATCATTTCAAGCACTCACAAAATCATGACAAGGTTATCACCTATTTCAAAGCCAATTTGATCATCATAATATCATTCCATAACATCAAAATATGCGCAACAATCCATTCAACCATTACAAGTTATTTAAGTTCATTACAAACCTTAAACTATATACATATCATAGATAGGCCATCAAGCATCATATACAATCTTTCAAAATGCATTTTCAAGCTATCTATATACATCTAGTGCCACCATTCTAGGAGAATTCAAAACAAGTGTGGAATCATACTTTAACCAAGCTTGTGTAGGATGTTTCTTGCTCAAGGATTCAACTTCAAGATCAAGCAATGTTGAATCCTTTAACCTGTAGGTTGGGAAGAATGAAACAAGTGTGATAAGTACAAAAATGTACTTAGTGAGGTAGTAACTAGTCTAGCCATTTTGTTATTTCATGTTTCATGTCTTTTAGATCAAGTGCAGACCTAGCTAAGCCTTCCAAGCATTAGAGTAGACTTAGCTAGTCTTCCAAGTATCAAGTGTGACCTTATCTAGTCTTTCAAACATCAAGAATATCCTATCTAAGATAGCATGCATTTGGCCAACAAGATTAGGCATCAAGAAATCATAATTCATGAATCAAGCAAAATGCTTGCAAAACAAGAAACCAAAGTGTCATGCTTTCAAATTAAGCAACATACATTTCATGGCATACAATACAAGACAAGTCTCCAACCAACTGTAGCCACAATATGCACCGTAGTGCTGATCAACCCTCCTACAGTCGCCAAAGACCACATACGTACCCTCCGTCTGTCGCCAAATAGGGGCCTTAGCCCTAGACCGTAGTCCACCCGTACACAATGAGCTCTAGACTCTAAGGCATGCCTTTCTACCTAATCCAACTACCTACCAAGGTTGTTCGAATTACCATTTATTCAAGTTATCAAGTTCAAGATCATGTTCATGTCAATCAAGATCATTTCATGTTAAGCCTTTAGGTTGTTGAGCCTTAGCTCACAAGTCAAGTGGTTTCAAGACTCATTTCATCAAAATGAGATAACATTATATCTCAAACAAGTCATTAGCATTCAATCATGTTGCATTATAGCGCATAGAAGTATTCAAGCTATCAGCAATCATGCTTAGCAATTCGAAATAGACATGTACATAAGACTAGAATCATGTTTCATGTGTTTCTTTAATCATCCTTCCCTTATTAAGTCAAGTTCATGCTTAGATTCATTATCATCACAAGAATGTAACAAAATACATTGGTTGGGACCTAGTCCTAACTATAGAGGTAACTACACTGACAATATAATCCAAGCAAGCTAGCAATTGCCTTGTATAGCTATTCCGTTGTTCTTAGCCCTTGAATGATTTCCTTTTTCTTCTTCCACCAAGTTCAAAGCTGGTTCTAAGACATTATACAAGCAGATGCATATTGAAACAAGTCTCACATGACCATTCAAGCAAGACAATATTACTAGTACTTATCATACACAATTCTGGCAGCAAGATTAAGCTCATATAAGTACAATTCAGCCAACATTTCAATAAACAAAGCTAGGCAGAATTCATTTATCCCAAACTATTACAAAACAGTCCAATAAAATTGTGTACAAAACTGTCTTTAAAACCATGCTTAATCAGGCATATCATTTAATTCCTACGTTGGAATTTCGATTAATTTATACCGTTGGAAAGCCAACAAAATTGTCTTTAAAACCATAATAGGCTTGCATTTTAGTTCTTAGCCAATTAATATAGTTTATTGTTCAAAGACAGGGCATTTACACTGCTTGGACAGTTTGCACTGTCCAACTATTTCTAATTACAGTTTCCAGTATAGGACACAGTTTTCAGTTCTGTTTTCTCCTAATGAAAGTACACATACAAAGGATCTTGTCATTAAAATTTCAGCCATGAATTAGATCTCTACAATATTTGGTGAATTTTCAAAATGATGGCCCATAACGAGCAATTTTGGCAGCTTACACTAGGTTGCAATTCTAGTTCTTTATTTCATTCTAACAAGGTCCTATCATGACAATTTCATTCATAAACATGTTCATACATTTTTAGTCCATCATAATTCATCTAACAATGTTCTCAAAATCGGGCATAGTCATGTTGAACCTAGTTTAATCCAATTGATCACAATTACACATCAATTCATCAACTAGGTGTAGTCATTTTTCCAACAAGTTACCAATTTAGTTAAATCTCCATTTTACCTATCCACATGTTCAAAATAGAGTTTTAAATTCATTTAGCATGCTTACACAAATTTTCAATCAAAACAGTCCCCTAATCTAAATTGTTTTGAACCATGTTCATGTTTCTAAATTTTCCAGCAATTACACATGAGTTTCATTAGCCATTTGATTACTAGCAATCAATTTCCAGGTTCTAATTGCAAATAGCATGACCTAAACACATAAAGGAATCATCTAATTCATCAATACAACCAAGAACATCATCAAACAATCATTCAATCAATCTATAACATGTTCATCACATTTTCCAGCATCTATCCACTTCTAGTCACATTAATCACTAAGCTATCTAGGCTTAATTTGGAGCTAATTCAAGATTGTAGAGCATGGATTCAAGCTTTCTCCCTCAAGCTTTCTTTCTCTCTTTTTCTCTAGTGATTTTCGGCTAACTTAATCAAGGGCAATTAAGAGATGTACGAATTTTAGCATGCATTCCTTGAAATTGTTAGAGTTTACAAGTTGGTCATCTTAATTTGGTCACTTGCTCTTTCATCCATTCAGTTAGACCCTTGTCTAATCAATTTAGCTTAATTTCTAGATTCAATTAAGCTGTCAACTTAAGCATTTGATTTCAATACTTCTAGGCTAGAATTTAGGGTGTTACACGCAAGTCGGGCAATTTGCCCAGAACTTGAATATGAGACCACTAGAGAATTTACCCATCGATACTGAGGTCGCAAAGGGAATAAGCCATAAGCAGTGTAAGGTAATTACCACTCAAAGTGGACAAAAGCAAAATTCTACACTTGCTCAGCCTACGGAGAGCAATCAATTAGTAAAACAATCTCCTGTAATTGCCCAGTGAATTCCTAATGCCTTGGCAATTCTAGATGCCACGGCAACGCCTGATAACAATTCCAAATTGTATAAGAAGAACGAGGAGATCAGAATACCACCACCATTCCCACAAAGGCTAAGGAGGCAGAAACAAAAGTACTAGTTCAAGAAATTCCCAGACATCTTGAAGCAAGTTTGCATCAACTTGCCATTGGTTCAAGATGATAAGGTGATTGCATATGCTTCCCGGCAATTAAAACCATATGAATTAAATTACCCAACACAGGACTTGGAATTGGCTGTAGTCGTGTTTGCCTTAAAAATCTAGAGACATTATTTATATGGAGAAAGATGCAACCTATTTACGGACCACAAAAGTTTAAAGTACTTTATAACTCAAAAGGATTTAAATCTCCGACAAAGAAGATGGGTAGAATTGCTCAAAGACTATGATTTGATCATTGACTACCACCCGAGAAAAACGAATGTGGTGGTTGATGCACTCAGCCGCAAACATTCTGTTGGTAAGATCATATACGAACCATGCTTGATTTTACCTTGTTCGAAAGTTGTAGCTTGAAAGTACCCAATAATGTCTTTTGGATTGTAGATCCAATAACTTTAAATGTCCATTTTAAGCTTCTAAAGAATCAGAAGCACCTAGCTGAACTCCAGATCCAATTGGAATTGAATTCAAGAATCAATACACTTTAGCAGGCTGATCCTGAATTTCAGAAGCTATTAAAGAGAATTGAATCTGAACCGGGCTCTGAATTTTCCTTACAACCTAATGTATACTCTATTTTAAGAATAGAGTTTGTATGCCTAATGATCAAGCCTTGAAGAAATAAATGTTACAAGAAGCTCATAGTAGCCCCTTTTCTGTACATCTGGTATTAGTTAAAATGTATAAGGACTTAAAAGAAGTCTATTGATGGCCGGGAATGAAAGTAGACATCACTGAATTTGTGACCAAGTGTCTTACATATCAAAAGGTGAAAGCATAACACCAAGTGCCTACGGGACTCCTCCAACCAATTGAATTGCCTTAGTGGAAGTGGGAAGGAGTAACCATGGATTTTGTATTGGGATTACCTCTTTCACTAAGGAAGAATAATGCTACATGGGTAATTGTTGATAGTTTCTCCAAATTGGCACATTTTCTACCTGTTCGAGTGAATATGAATCTTGAATAGCTAGCCGAATTGTATATAAAGGAAGTAATTAGACTACATGGTGTTCCTATATCTATCATACTGGACCGAGACTCTCGGTTTACATCCAAATTCTGGAGAGTGCTTCAAAAAGCTTTGGGAACCAAACTGAACCTTAGTACTGTTTTCCATCCTCAATCTGATGGACAATCTGAAAGAATAATTCAAGTACTAGAAGACATGCTCCAAGCTTGTGTGATTGACAGGAATTGGGAAAAATCTCTATCATTGGCTGAATTAGCTTATAATAATAGTTACCAAACCTCTATCAAGATGGCACCATTCGAAACCTTATATGGCAGGAGGTGTAGGACTCCTTTATGCTAGTCTTAATTAGGTGAAAACAAGGTCTTGGGACCTTAGTTGTCTAGAGAAACTGAAGAGCAAGTTTAGATAATACACAATATATTGAAGGATGCTTTTGATCGACAGAAAGCTTATACTGATATGAAAAAAAGAGATATTCAATATGAAGTAGGAGATCGAGTATTACTCAAGGTATCCCCTTAGAAGAAAATTCTCTGTTTTGGAAAGAAAAGAAAATTAAGTCCCCGTTTTATTGGACCCTTTGAGATTGTAGAGAGAGTTGGTGCAGTTGCTTATAAGCTAGCACTTCCCAAAGAATTTGATAGAATTTACAACGTCTTTCATGTATCGATGTTAAGAAGATATCGTTCAGATCCATCACATATTCTGAACTCAATCTAGATTTATCATATGATGAAGAACCGATTCGAATTCTTAATAGAGAAGTTAAAATACTTCGAAACAAGGTAGTACCATTGGTCAAGGTGCTATGGAGAAATCACAATACTAAAGAAGCTACATGGGAACCCGAAGCAGTCATGCGAAACCAGTTCCCACATCTCTTTTCCTCAGGTAAATTTGGGGACGAATTTATTTTAAGGGGGAGGAAGTTGTGATACTCCAACATTTGTCATTTAGAATGAACTTATGATTGGAATTGATTGAAGCAACAAGTGCCCTTTTAAATCGTTTGTTTACGAGACTAAAATTGAAGAATGGTACAATTAAGAGCTTAATTAATGAGGACCAATTTATTTTGCTTGATTAATATGTGATTTGCATGTAAAGAAAATAAAAAGAAAAGGGCATGGCCGCATGTTTCCCTTGTTTACCACCGGTTAAAGAAACACAAGGAACCATCTTCTTCATCTATGTGAGAGGATCGAAGATTTTAGGAAGAGATTTGTGTGAGAAAGAACAAAGAATTTTGGGAATTTAGCTTTGGTAGGGTGGAAATCAAATTGTTGCATTCAAATTGCATCATAAGGAAGGTAAAATTCTTCTTCTTCAAGGTATTGCATGTTGGTTGGTGGTTGTTGATAGAGAATCTAAATTTGATTGGATGAAATTTGTGAATGAATGTTTGGTTTGAAATTGATAGATGAGATAGTAAGTTTGAGTTAAGAAAAACAATGTTTATAGGCTATGGAATACATGAATTTCTTGAAATTGGTTAGATTGCTTGGTTGAATTCGAAATGGTGCAACGTTCTTAATATAATTGTGACTTAATGCTAAATGGGTGTTGGTCATAAATTCAATTGTTGTGATTTAATTGATAGAATGAAATTAGTTTACATTAGAAGAAATTGTTTGGCATGCTAGATGATTTGGGCAATCTTGGTCGAGTAAAACAGGGTCATAACAGGGTATAAACACAGACAAAAAAGGGCTACATTTCTCTTTAATCAATTAAAGGAAAAATGTATGTGTTTTGATTTAGTATATGAATCTACTCGTATAATAAAATTGGGACTGCTTTTGGTCCAATGAATGTAAATTAATAAAGAACTGCCCTATTTTATTTTATGGTTGTATGCTGAATTAAAAGTGGGAATTGAATACATGATTTCTAGTTGCTATTGAACAAATTGGTGCTTGGTTGCTTAGATACTGTTTGAGATTCACATCGGTTTAGTGATTGTTGAGATTGACCAAGAAATTATGAATACATAGGCTTGTTGATTGGATTGAAACTGTCGAATAGATTAATTAATTAATCTCCAAAGATTCAATGTGTTTTTTGAACTTGAATGATTGATCTATGTGTTTAATGATATACATATATATATTGTACTATGTTAGACCGGGAAGATCTTGAAGAGAAAAAGGCTAATGTAGACCAACAAGCTGATAGGCTAAAAGGGGTCGTAATCCGAGATTGTCAGTAGCTCAGAAACAACCCGTGAGTGCAATTTTAAGTATCAGGAAGGAGTTCCACCCTTTCCGAGTTTTGTTTTGATTGTTACATTTAAGATTGTCTATAATATATTTGCATATAAGAATTATGGCTAAGCAAGCATGAAAGTAAGGTAAGTATTTCTTTTGGAAATACTTGTATGATTAGTTTAATTGGATAACATGTTTTGACATCAATTGATTGCCATGATATGAGCCTTGCTATGTAAGTATTAGTGCAAAGTAGCGTGCTAGTTATGAACTAGAATTGATTGATTGAATAAAAGAATGGGCATATTGTAATCACTCATTTTTACCGGGTTTTCGTGTTATTAGTATTATTTTAATAATATTATTATTAATATAAAATTAATGAAAAAGTAATAATAAAAAATATATTATTAAAAAAAAGGAAGAAAATACGTGGAGCATGTTGCTCCATGTCACCCCATTTCACCCACCCCATGCCTATAAATACAAGGCATGGGGGCAGCCAAATTGGAGAATTGGACGCC
Organism: Hibiscus mutabilis; assembly: GCA_019671005.1. Classification (NCBI taxonomy): domain Eukaryota; kingdom Viridiplantae; phylum Streptophyta; class Magnoliopsida; order Malvales; family Malvaceae; genus Hibiscus; species Hibiscus mutabilis. Next base: position 45,392,684 of record CM033717.1, on the reverse strand, counting down.
CAAAATTTTGGCAAAAATTGCCATGCAATTGGCTCCCCAATTGGGAGCATGGCAGGCCGCAAGGCTGGCCGGGGTTGGGGGCAGTGCCCTTGGCCCCAGTTGGTTCTATCCAACATTCGACCGGGGTCCTATTTTAGGTCCGATCTAGTTAATAATTTTGGAGAGGTCGTGGTAGATCTCGGTGGGGTTCAGTCGGGGTTCGTCATTCGAGCTCCTAGTTAGGTATATTTTCTTTCCTCTTTATTAGTGTTGTAATTTTTATAATTTAATGAAGTATTAGTTATTTTAAAATTGTAGTCTTATTTTTTAGTTTGTATGTTTATGTTTTAGATTAGTATTTAATATGTTTTAAATTTATGTTTTATATTAATATTTTATTTATGTTAGATTCATTTTTATTTATATGTTAGAATAATATTTATTTGTGTTTTAAATTAATATTTATGAATGTTAGTATTTTATTTATGTTAGATATGTTTTTATTTATGAGTTAGATTAATATTTATGTATGTATGTTTTAGAATAGTATTTTATTTATGTTGAATTTGTTTTTATTTATGTGTTAGATTAATATTTATGAATGTTAGTATTTTATTTATGCTAGATATGTTTTTATTTATGAGTTAGATTAATATTTATATATGTATGTTTCGGATTAGTATTTTATTTATGTTAGAGTATTATTTTATTATATTAGTATTTATTTATATTTTTATCGCTTTGTATTCATTTTGCTTTCTAAGGTTGCATAATGGAATATAAATTGTCAATGCGGTGTCCTTTTATACGATCGTAAACGGGGCCAGTATCAGGCGTACTAATAGTGGTTGGGCGTTTACCCTCGGATAACGGGGCCTTTAAAATTTATTCGCAATTATAACCGAATATTAAACTAATCGTCACTTTAACCTGGAAAATCCAATATTAATAAAGCGGTAATTATTAAAGTACCAATTTTGGCCGGTGTGGGGGTGCTAATCCTTCCCCATCCGTAACCGACTCCCGAACCCAACAATTTTTAAATCTCTGGTTTTATGGTGTTCGGCATACCTAAGTGGCCGGTGGCGACTCCAATTTTTAAATAAAATACGTTTTTTTTAAAACTCCACGGAATAAACATTTTATATCCGAAAAATTCACAAACACTTCGAAAACACGTTTTTTTAGCAAAAACGGACATCGCTACACATGGCGACTCTGCTGGGGACAATTTTTTGTTTTTCAAAAACAAGAAGAGAGTCAAGCTTTTTAAAATAATTACCGCTTTATTAATATTAGAAATTCCAGGTTAAAGTGACTATTAAATTAACATCCGGTTATAATTGCGCGTTTATTTTAACGCATTTAAAATATGGCATATAAACCCGTTTTTTTAAGTGGGGGGAAAACGCTAATGCTTTCATGGAGATATCGTTGTCCCGTATGGGCCTAGCAAGTTCCTTCGGGGCTCGAGTACCTTATGCTTTCGTAAGGATATCGTTCCTTCGTACGGGCATAAGCGAATGGGTCCCCCTGAATTGAACTCGGTTGAAAGGAGCCTATAATGGGTGATGATCGGGGCCTTGCTACTCTTAGTAGAGGACAACAAGGACAATTCGGGTACCTCCTAGAACCAAGACTGCATGTAGAGAACATATAGAAACCCACCCCTTTAGAGCCATGCGGATAACCTTAGGTGTTTTAGACGGGATAAATAGGGTTTTTTGTTTGTTTACCTTATTTTATTTTATTTGTCCTTTTATTTATGGATTTATTATTTTTATTCGGTACTAACTCATTTTTGTGTTTTATTTTTATTTTTATTTTACACATACTTTTGTTGCATTATCATTGCATCCACATTACATAGAGGCGTTGATTCAAGTGGTTTGCCCGATTAGAAAATCTTTCATCATGGAAAAAATGTGTCTTAGGAAGGACAACATCGATCCAGTCGCGTGACATCGGTCAGAGATTACTCAACAGATCCGACGTAACAATTTGTCGAACGAGCGTGTAGTGCCAAAGTATACATACGAGACCCTAATGGTGGACATACGACGAGTTGCAAGGCGTGTGAATGACTTAGCTACTGAAGCCGCGGCTCTCCGACCTTTCGTAACCCCGAACATGGAAGAAGCACCAAGGTTTATCAAGTTGCTCAGAGCTGTCGAGGAGCTAGGAGGTAGAGCTAGAGCTTATGTGTGGAATTTTATTTTGTAATTAAGACTTTTTGTAATAGAGACTCATTTTGTAATAGGGACTCCTTTTTTAATATGGACTTTTTTTGTAATCTAGACCCTTTAATTCCCATGAAAGTCGTTCGAAAGGGTGATTACCAGCGGAATCAACGCCTTTATTTGCATTCATGTTGCATATCATGACATGGTGTTGATTCAAGAACAGTTCTTTAAAAGGCTTTCAGAATAGAAAAAGTCTGCTTAGCCAGAAACGATAATATTACAGTATCAAGTTAGGCCGAGCAAAGACCAATCGCGAAAGAAGACGGTACGATAGTAAGGCACGTGCGACGCAGAAGATTTAGTCAGGGCCGCAGAACCCCAATTTTAAATCTTCACATTTGACCATTTTAAAAAAAATCTCAGATTTTAATTTAACTCATTTTTAAAAAAAGAGAAAAAAAATTTGAAAATATTATTATTTTGCTTTGAAACTTCTTCCCTCATAAAACTTTCAGAATAATAATAATAACAAAAAGAAACCTAAAAGTTTCATTTTTAAGTAAGCTAAAACTTTTTGATAATAAAAAAGGGGAATTTTTAAACCAAATGATCCTTGAAAATTTTAATTTAAACCCCAAAAAGTTTTAAAGTACTCCCCTAGGATCGATAGAATCCATCCCTGTTTAGATGTACCCAGATCTACAGAAGAAAATATATTGTCTGATGTCCTTTTCAGAAGCCACAAAAATAAAGATCACGACGTCACGAGTCCATAAAATAGAATAAGAGGAGAAAATAGAGTCATCCATCATCCTGAAGACAACATCGAGACGTGGAGCACAGGTTTTGCTTCCCGAAGTCAAGGTCTTCAGAATAAATTCAACTGTTGTCTGTAATTCATTATTAAGTTATGGCAAATAGACATTTTCTCTTTTGAAAGTTTTTTAAAGACTGTTCGAGAATCAACATCGCATTTGCATGCATTCTCTCATTTATAGGGTATTGATTCCCGAAGTGGTTCCTCAAATCTCAGAAATCGTTCATAATTGGCAAAGGGTCGTCTGGTCAGATATTAGAGGGCACGGATCCAGGGTTTTGTCCAAGAACAAGATCAGAGACAACAGAAGAGGAACCATTTGAAGACTTTCGGTCAGACACGGTACTGGTAATGAGCAAAGTAAAGTGCAAGAGTTGAAAGAAGCAGAGGGAGTACGTGATGAATCAAATGAATACTTTAACGAAAGGTAAGTGATCCATCAGACCGAAAGAAGAACCGATTAAGGATCAGAATAGAGAGCAAGATAGTCAGAATTCTACCTCCAAGTTAGCCAAATACGACAAATTGAACCCTTTTTGTGATCTGCATCAATAAATAGGTGGAAGGTATGCTTGAGTCGGGCTTTCAAAAAAATAGAGCTCAGTCCAGAAAAAACTTGAGAAGCATGTAATGAAAAGAAGTATATCTCGATTCCTGTGAGGTACACCGAACTACTCCTAATGTTCATCGACAAGAGCCTTATTACCTCGGTGAAGTCTCTAGCTAAGAGACCGTCTTATCCGAGAGATTACGACACAAGTGCTAGACGCAGTTACCGTTTAGGAAGTTTGGGCCACAGTATTGAGAATTGCGGGGCCCTGAGAATGAGTTCAAGATCTTATCGCGATGAGGATTTTAGGTTTCGAAAACGGAGTTCCCCAATTTTATAGTGAGCTAACAATCACCCGAGGGGCAAAGTTGAGGAGGAATCGATATCCAGGACAAAGTTTGAGTAATACCGAAGTGGGTCACTCAAGCGAGTTATATTTGAAGATCGGAGATAGGGGCATCCCAGGAGAGGGATATTCTTTCGAGTTCAGCCAGCTTAGATAAAAGAGAGATAACTTGGATAAAATTGAATTTGCAGAATGATCACCAGAAGCTTTCTTGAGTGTTTAAGAATATCAGATTGGGTCACCTTTAAAGAATAGATGAACGGTATTGTCCAGTTGAAAGATGACTCGGAATATTGGAAGAAGAGAAACTAGTCAAGCGAGAATCAAGTCAGGCTGTTATTAGGTAAGTTTGAGGGAATTGGGAATAGGTACGACAGTCTCCAGATATGAGCTACAGAATAACTTAGCCATTAACAAGAGTTTTGGAAACAAGTTTACGACAGAGCAATGACAATTCAACACTCTTCAGTTGGAAAGGGCAACTTCCATGCTACAAAAGACTAAGCAGGGGATAGATGAAGACCCGAATATCTATATTACTCAAGCAGGTAAGGCAGCTCAACAAGGTGACAGGCTTTTTCAGAACATGGATCAAGTGTTGGACAACAGAGGCAAGCTGACCGGACTACTGGATGAAGTTAAGAAAGTAGGCACTGAAGCTTATCAGTAACTGTAAATATCTAATATTTGATATAATGAAACCTTTTGGCCTCAATGAACGTCGTTCTATGGGGATCACTTTTGGAATCAATACCTTATTGCATTCATGTTTATATTTTAGGATTGCATTACTTTGCACGATCCTGGCATGTTTTACATGACATTATCAGTACATTGCATTATTATTACCTTGCATAAACTTTATGAGGAGTAATTCAAAGACCAATTAGGGTTTTATCATGGATAAAAGAATTGAAGAAACTCAAAAATCAAGATTCGAGCAGTTAGAAGATGGACTCGAGAGAAAAAGAGAGAAAAAAAGAAGTTTGATGCCTTTAATGCAAGAAAGCTCTGTTTTAACCCTGGTTTGGTCGTTCTTCTAGACTTCAAAGATTCCCAGATTTGCACATGATGACGGAATAAGATGCCCCAAGATTCACGTGACCATATTCTGCAAAAAATGGAGGGCTGCATTAAAAAATTATCGATCCACTACTTCCCCGACAGTCTAGCAGGACTTACCATGATATGATATGCTTTGGACCTAGCACTAAGTCATCGGTATCTCCAGGGTACGAAGATGAAACCTAATGAAGGCTTCAAGAAACGTGCTTTGAGGTGGCTGTGATTAGCAACCCAGGTACAACCTCCAATAGATGAAGAGGAAAGTGACTTACATGCCACCTTTCATATTTCTTCTTTAATAAGATGCTCGAGAAAATGAAGGCCAACTTTGAGGACTTAATGACAGTCGGAGAGAGAAACGAACATGCACTTTGAGATATAAGTTTAAAGACCATACCTGTCTAGGAGCAGAAGGAAAGAAAGAGATAAATGGGTACCACTTTCAAGGTTCTCGTGATCATAAGAGAAGAAGACAGGTAGATTCCTCCGAATCACCGAGAAAAATTCCTCGAACAAGTACATATTTAGAGATATTCAGAGTATTCCATATGGCCTCATCTGGTCAAAGGTTAGTACCTTACCTCCGGGCCGATAAAGATTACACCCAGCTCATATGCCCATAGTTTTAATCCATACAGTGCATGTGAGTTCTACATTGAGGCGCTGGGGCATGACACTAAGAAATTTGGGGTCGTTAATAGAAAAAAATCAAGAAGCTGGTTGACGAGGGAGTCATGATGAGAGAGTTGATCCAGCAGTGGAAAACAAGAGAAGAGGCAAGCCGGCACTACAAAGGACCGGAATTAGTTAATACTCGGGAGGCAGTCTGGAGGTCCCTATGGTTTTCCCATCAGTTCGCAAAGAAATTCTCAATGCTTAAAAAAAACTCTCAAAAATATATTTTTTAGAATTAAAAATCACATTTCCATTTAGAAAGCATTTTTACATTCTTGTTTCTTTAAACATTTTATTTTTATGGGGTAGTTTTCCCATATGCATATACATGCATTTTTGAATGGACATGTGTATATATCATGTCTATACCAGATCCTCGAATTTTGAATGCAACAGTACATTTGCTTCAGATCCAAAGATCAACTCTAAGTTGCATATATTTAGAAGATGTTGAATGTTGTGGGGATACTGTAAATGTGAGTATATGCTAGTTTACTTAGGCCAACAGAAGAACAAAGCGAGTGTTTAGACAATGGGCAGTTCCCATTTTAAGAATTTATCTTCTCAGGCACTTGTCGTTTAAGATCCTTTAAACGAAAGTTGACCCTAAACCTCTACCCCCTGAAGACATTCTCAGGACATTTGTGAATTTGACAACGAATGATATTCTTTTACTTTACCAGAAGACAGAGATGAGTCCAGGCAGATTGGATACGAAGATCAGAAAATCATCAGAAAAAAGTGGTTGAAAACAAGGATATGTCCAAGCAAAAAACCAAAGAAAAGAAGCGAAATGGTAATCAGAAGGCCGAAGCAATCCAGATCGAGTAAATATCAGAAGAGCTGCAGAGAGGCAAGTAACTTCGAGCAGAAGATATCATCAATACCAGTATAGATACGTGTTGATTCGATGATACATTTATAGACTCGAATAAGAAAAAAGAGATTCAAGGCTAAAAACCCAAAATGGGCAGTCTAAAACAAAAAAGAAAAAGAAAACAAAACAAAAAAGAGAAGAGAAGAGAAGAAAAGGAAAAATAAAATAAAAAAGAAGAAAGAGAGAAAGAAAAAGGAAAAAAGAAGAAAAAAAACGAAAGAAAAAAAGAAAAAAAGAAAAAGAGAAATGAAGAATACTGTCTATGCTTCACACACGGATTAAACAATACAATAATGAGACTTCAACTATGAGCAAGAGACACAAGGAATCCACATTTCAAGTAAATATCAGTTTTGAAAATTAGTATAGAAGCTCGAATTGAAGCCAAGTCAAGACAAGTCGGCCGGAAGATTGCCAATTTTGAAAAAGGAAATGACCTCTAGAGTGAAAACCCAAAAAGGGGGCAGTCTAGAGTGATCCTGAAAATGAAGAAAAAGAGTAGTCTACCTGAGCCTGCTGGCATCAATATCCAACCAAAATACACTGAAGGAAGTGACCTCTAGGGTGAAAACCTAAAAATGGACAGTCTAGAGCGATCCAAGAGAAAAAGTGAAAAAGAAGAAAAGAAAAAAGAAAAAAAGAAAAGAAGAAAGAAAGAATAACATTTCATCTGGGCGTGCCAATCACAATAATTCCCCGAAATGTATTTGTACTCCTTCATTCAAGAAATCTTAGTTTTGAGGAGTATTGGAGGATCAAACATTATTAAATAGAAAACGAACATCGGTATATAGCCAGAATGCAAGGTAGCCTACAGTAAAAAGAAAAGAAATGAACTCTAGGGTGAAAACCCGAAAACGAGCAGTCTAGAGTGATCCAAAAAGGGGAAGAAATAATGGGCATATCCAAATTACACAAGTACAAAAATATTGTTTCACTTAACCATAAACCAAAGGCCTACATTAAAAGCCCCAAAGACCATTCTGGTCATCCATAGATATCCAAGTTGAATGAGAATGTCTTCAGATTTCATTCCGCCTATAAGGGTTAACTTTGCTTCAAGGAACGTCAAACTTCGAAGTGCTTGATTGACACCCAATTGAGGGAAGGATGTGGCATGGTGAGATAGTGAGATTAAGAGTGCCACCTTAAATGGGGTAGAAACTAGGTAGGGTTGTTCCTCTCAAAAGCCTATTAGACTAGAAGAAACTATACATTGGCATATATCTCCACAATGGTCAAGATCTTCTAAATATGCGCTTCATTAGAGTTGATCTATGGCAACTTGAAGCAGATGCGCTATGGTGTTTGATATTTCGGGGGCAAACAGGTTTTAAAATGTTTGACATTTTTCCCAAAATTTTGATGTTTACCATTTCCCCCAAACATTAGTTTTTAAAAATGTTTGGCAATACACTTCGAATTTTGTTTACCATTCTCCAAGCATTATTTTATATAAAAAAATATTTGGTCCTTAAAAAAGAAGAAGAAAATAAAAAGATGTTTACCATTTGTTCCAAACAATGTTTTCAAAATGTTTGGTATCCCGTCCAAGTTGTGATTTTCGAAATGACTGTTATCTTTTCAAACAATCATTATTTTTTGAAATATACACAAGTAAATTGTCTTTTGCATTAATTTAAAAATGAATGATGATGAGATTTAAAGCATAGGGACTGAGAGTTAGTTCCCGTCGAAGTGTTACGAGAAGATCAAGGATGAACTCAGGGGATGGAAGCATTTTGGCTCACCCTGGTGACTAGAAATAGATCAAGGCTCTGTATGATGGGTCAGAAAATTCAAAGCAATGGAGCCCGTGGTTGAATGGGGCAACGCCAAGTGAAGAAGATGACAATGGTTCTTATAAGAATAATATAAGAACCAGAGGATCATTTATGAAGACAAGTGATAACCCTGAAGACAAGAAAGTCTTTAGCACAAAAGGTTTAAAAGCATGTTCAAATAAGGATTTAAGAGCCTATAGTGAAAAAGTAAAGAGACGAAGAAATCTGAGGAGCGACCTTTCAGGGTGTAAGACTTTAGAACAAAAAAGGGGCTGAAAGAAAAAGAAAAAAAAATAAGAAGAAATTGAAGGAAAAAGAAAAAAGAAGAAAAGAAAATGAGAAGAGAGAAAAAAGAAAAAGAAGAGAAAGAAAGCATTACCTTGCATGCATCATATAGGTAGGGGCATGTCATTTTTTTCTTGTTTTGGACAGGTACTTGAAGAATTATCAAAGAGTATTAAGAAGTGGATTTCGTTAAATGAAGAAAGATATTGGCAGCCAGTTTCGGCGTGAGTCCCCAAACTGAAGAAGATTGGCAGCCATTCTCAACGTGAGTCCCCAAAATTTGAAAAAAGATATTGGCAGCCATTTTCGGCATGAGTCCCCAAATTTGAAGAAAGATTTCGGCAGCTATAGCAGCGTGAGTCCTAGAAGATCGGCAACCATTTTTGGTGTGAGTCCCCAAATTTAAAGAAAGTTTTGGCAGCCAGTTTCGGCGTGAGTCCCCAAATTTAAAGAAAGTTTTGGCAGCCACCTTCGGCGTGAGTCCCCAAAATTTGAAGAAATATTTCGGCAGTTATAGTAGCGTGAGTCCTAGAAGATTGGTAGCCATTTTCGGCGTGAATCCCCGAATCTGAAGAAAGGTCGGTAGCCATTTTTGGCGTGAATCCCAAAATTTGAAGAAAGATTTCGGCAGCTATAGTAGCGTGAGTCCTTGAAGATTGGTATCCATTTTCGGCGTGAATCCCCGAATCTGAAGAAAGGTCGGTAACCATTTTTGGCGTGAATCCCAAAATTTGAAGAAAGATTTCGGCAGCTATAGCAGCGTGAGTCCTAGAAGATTGGCAACCATTTTCGGTGTGAGTCCCCAAATTTAAAAAAAAGATTTGGCAGCCACCTTCGGCGTGAGTCCCCAAAATTTGAAGAAAAATTTCGGCAGCTATAGTAGCGTGAGTCCTAGAAGATTGGTAGCTATTTTCGGCGTGAATCCCCAAATCTGAAGAAAGGTCGGTAGCCATTTTTGGCGTGAATCCCAAAATTTGAAGAAAGATTTCGGCAGCTATAGTAGCGTGAGTCCTAAAAGATTGGTAGCCATTTCCGGCGTGAATCCCCGAATCTGAAGAATGGTCTTTAACCATTTTTGGCGTGAATCCCAAAATTGAAAAAAGATTTCGGCAGCTATAGCAGCGTGAGTCCTAGAAGATCGGCAACCATTTTCGGTGTGAGTCCCCAAATTTAAATAAAGTTTTGGCAGCCAGTTTCGGCGTGAGTCCCCAAATTTAAAGAAAGTTTTGGCAGCCAGTTTCCGCGTGAGTCCCTAAATTTAAAGAAAGTTTCGGTAGCCAATTTTGGCGTGAATCCCAAAATTTGAAGAAAGATTTTGGCAGCCTTAACAGCCTAAGTCCAGAAAAATCGGCAGCCATAGCAGCGTGAGGCCCATATGTTAAATCCTTCGGGCACGGTGTTAAGTCCTTCGGGCCACCAGTAAGTCTTTCGAGCCTGGTGATAAGTCATTCGGGCATGATGCGGCAGCCTTAGAAGCGTAAGTCCAAAGATATCAACAGCCTTGTAAAAAAAAGAGAGAATGAAAATGAGATAGAAAAAAAAGAGAAGAGAAAAAAGAAAAAGAGAGAAAAAGAGTCGAAAAATAGGGAAAAAGAAAAAAGGAAAAAGAGAAAAAAGAAAAAAAAATCGAAGATAAAGGTTCTATATAGAAAGGGCATATATTTTCAAGCTCCCGTAGCGAGAGGTTCTATGTAGAAAGAATCTGCCGCTCCGAGGCTTCAGGAGCTGAAAGTTTTATATAGGAAGGGCTTGCAGCTCCAGGGTGAAGACTAGCAGTTTTATATAGGAAGAACTCCCAGCCGAAGGAATTCACTCATGACACATAAGGGAAAACCCGTTGTGTTGAAGGCGAAGATTCATATATAGGAAGGGCTCTGATCTTTACTGTCTTTGAGTGAAAGGTTCTATATAGGAAGAACCTGTAGCTCCGAGATTTCAGAAGCTAAAAGTTCTATATAGGAAGGACTGACGGCTCCAGGGTGAAGACGAGCAGTTCTATATATGAAGAACTCCGAGCCGAAGGAATTCACCCATGATACACAAGGTTTTATATAGGGCAAACCTGTTGTGTTGAAATCGAAGAGTCCTATATAGGAAGGGCTCCGAGCTTTACTGTCTTAAAGTGAAAGGCTCTATATAGGAAGAACCTGTAGCTCTGAGATTTCAGAAGCTAAAAGTTCTATATAGGAAGGACTAACGGCTTCAGGGTTTGAAGACTAGCAATTCTATACAGGAGGAACTCCCAGTCGGAAGAGTCCATCAGCGACGCAAAAGGTTTTATATAAGAGAAACCAGCGTTGAAGGTGAAGAGTTCTATATAGGAATGACTCCAAGCTTTACCGTCTCAGAATGAAAAGTTCTATATAGGAGGGACTCATAACTCGAGGCTTCAGAATGAAAGGTTCTATATAGGGATGACCTATAGTTCCAAGATTAGAAGGTGAAGAAGTTCTATATAGGAAGAACTTACCAGCTTGAAGATTCAGCTAAGGAAGAGCGGAGGGTTCTAGAAGAACACGTGATTCCGAAGCCAAAGACAAGAAAGTAGGTCAAAAATGAGTACTTTTGATCTTTGCTTTGTCCTCGTTTCACAAGAACAATCAAAGAGGGGTAACCGTAATCACTCATTTTTGATCGGGTTTTAGTGTTATTAGTATTATTTTAATAATAATATTATTAATATAAAATTAATGAAAAATAATTAAAAAAAATATATTATTAAAAAAAAAATTACGTGGAGCATGTTGCTCCACGTCACCCCATTTCACCCACCTCATGCCTATAAATACAAGGCATGGGGGCAGCCAAATTGGAGAATTGGACGCCCAAAATTTTGGCAAAAATTGCAATGCAATTGGCTCCTCAATTGGGAGCATGGCCGGCCGCAAGGCTGGCCGGGGTTGGGGGCAGTGCCCTCGACCCCAGTTGGTTCGATCCAACATTCGATCGGGGTTCTATTTTAGGTCCGATCTAGTTAATAATTTTGGAGAGGTCGTGGTAGATCTCGGTGGGGTTCAGTCGGGGTTCGTCATTCGAGCTCCTAGTTAGGTATATTTTCTTTCCTCTTTATTAGTGTTGTAATTTTTATAATTTAATGAAGTATTAGTTATTTTAAAATTGTAGTCTTATTTTTTAGTTTGTTTGTTTATGTTTTAGATTAGTATTTAATATGTTTTACATTTGTGTTTTATATTAATATTTTATTTATGTTAGATTCGTTTTTATTTATGTGTTAGAATAATATTTATTTGTGTTTTAAATTAATATTTATGAATGTTAGTATTTTATTTATGTTAGATATGTTTTTATTTATGAGTTAGATTAATATTTATGTATGTATGTTTTAGAATAGTATTTTATTTATGTTGAATTTGTTTTTGTTTATGTGTTAGATTAATATTTATGAATGTTAGTATTTTATTTATGCTAGATATGTTTTTATTTATGAGTTAGATTAATATTTATATATGTATGTTTCGGATTAGTATTTATTTATGTTAGAGTATTATTTTATTATATTAGTATTTATTTATATTTTTATCGCTTTGTATTCATTTTGCTTTCTAAGGTTGCATAATGGAATATAAATTGTCAATGCGGTGTCCTTTTATCCGAACGTAAACGGGGCCAGTATCAGGCGTAGTGATAGTGGTTGGGCGTTTACCCTCAGATAACGGGGCCTTTAAAATTTATTCGCAATTATAACCGAATATTAAACTAATCGTCACTTTAACCCGGAAAATCCAATATTAATAAAGCGGTAATTATTAAAGTACCAATTTTGGGCGGCGTGGGGGTGCTAATCCTTCCTCATCCGTAACCGACTCCCGAACCCAACAGTTTTTAAATCTCTGGTTTTATGGTGTCCGGCATACCTAAGTGGCCGGTGGCGACTCCAATTTTTAAATAAAATGCGGTTTTTTTAAAACCCCACGGAATAAACATTTTATATCCGAAAAATTCACAAACACTTTGAAAACACGTTTTTTTAGCGAAAACGGACGTCGCTACACATATAAAGTGTGAACTAGAGCACTATGGAATATTGATACAATTGGTACAATTCATTGATTATTGACATTGTTATAGATACTCGTACATTGACAATTGAAACATTGGTCATTGAAATTGAATATCAACTATTAACATTGAATATCAAAACAATGAACATTGATTATTGATTTTGTCATTGAATTATTGATTTTGAAATTGGAATTGGACCCTAATTGAAAAAGGGGATATTGGCACAAGATGTGAAAATCGAATAGAGCTAAGCTCTAAGACTAAAAAGAATGTTAATCATTATAAGCCTCGTAGATAGTTGGCATGCCATAGAGTCCATAGAGCTCAGTGTCGGGGTGAACTACGGTCTGGGACAGTGGTCCCTATTTGGAGACAGTAGGAGGGAAGTATATGTATGGTCATTTGGCGATAGTAAGAGGGATTGACCGATACTTCGAGTACCATATTGTTTTTAGGCAACAGTTTGGTTGGGGACTTGTGTGTCTAGACTGTGTTATCGATTCTCAAGGCTATAACAAAAGCTAAATTGAAAGAATTGTTACAAGGAGAATATGATATCATGGTTGAATTGATTATAAAGGCATAATTGAAAGCTTTCAAGCCATTCGAATCGCATGACTATTTGTTTCTACTTGCTAAATTGATATGTGATATATGCAAGGTTAAATAGACTTATTTGACATAATGTTGCTTTATGATCTAATAAGATTGTTTGATTTGAATGTTTCTTGAGTAATGTAGTGCTCTACTTTCATATAAATGACAACTGTAGTGAAAGACCTTTAAGTTATGACTTTTACCTAATGTGCTTTAAACTCACTCACTAAGCTATGGCTTAATAAAGAAATTCTTTCACTATATTTCAGGTTAACTTTTGGATATTTACATTATAAGGAGCTTGATCAAGTCACATTTTGGAATTAAGAGTATGTTTTTAATTTTGTTAAGAACTCCTATGATGGTGGCACTTTAGTATGTAATTATTTGAGTGTTTGTTATTTGGGGTATACAAAGCCTGAAATTGCCATGTTTTGTAAAAGATTATATGAAGTTCCTTGTGGTTGTTTGTGATTGCATGTCTTCTATTAGGTTCATGTTTTAAGTTAAAGGAATTCTACTTGATCATGCTCAAAACTAGGACAACATGTTCCATGAAAGTAAAAGAAATAAAAAAATTATAAATAACTAGTTAATTGGTAGTAAAAATGATTAAGGAAATCTTGATGTTAGCTTAGGAGTAATACAAATGAAATGCTTAGCGTGATTCTTAGTTATATGGTTATTGATGATAAAATTTCTTCTCATTTGAGTAACTAATTCAAACTAATGCCATGATTATAGGTTGAGTTTAGTAAGAGATTCTTATAAAATGATTGGAATGTTATACGACAGGCTTAGGTAGTTTATGTTAGTAATTCGAAGTTAATGGCTTGTATGATTGTTTATTGGCAAACACATATTGGAAGAAATGAATTTCTTGATTTGAATTCGACAAGGACTAGTAAAATACATGTAAATGGTTTAAGGTTCTTGATGTTTTTAACAAAGAGAAAAGTTAAGACTACCTTTCCTTGAAGTGAAATGATGAATGTCTAAATTATTGGTCATCTATTTATAAATTTTAGCATCAAAGAATATTTAAGCATAACATGTACCGAATCTATGTTTGTCTTGATTGGCTCTGAATGCTTGCTTGCCAATCAAGAATTATCCTTAAATCATTCAAATGCCTAGATGAGTTCTAATTCAATGATGTTTAGCCCTTTCTTGACCTTCTAAATGATTGTATCTTCTAAGGCCAATTTAGGATGTTACATGCATGGTAATGTTGCACAACCGAATGCCACCCAAACTAAAGGATCCCGACAGTTTTACAATACCTTGTGCAATCGAAAATCACTACGTCAAGAAGGCTTTATGCGATCTTGGGGCAAGCATAAACCTCATGCCAAAAACTATTTTCCAACGATTCGGCATAGGGATGGTAAGACCCATGACGATTATGTTACAGCTTGCGAATAGATCCTATGTACATCTAAAGGGAAAAATTGAGGATATTGTGGTAAGAGTTGAAAATTTTATTTTTCCCGTTGATTTCATTGTTTTGGATTGTGAAGCAGATGAGTTTGCACCCATTAATCTTGGGAGACCGTTTTTAGCAACGAGAAGGAACTTGATTGATGTTGAGAAAGGAGAACTCACCATGAGGGTAAATGACCAACAAGTCAAGCTTAATGTCTTCTATTGCGCGTATTAAGTGCTTCACAATTGGTGCAAGTGTACACGTCGCAAGTTATAGTATAATATAGATATCGTCTTCACAAGGATTGGTGCTACTTCGGGAATCTAACTTCTCGCACTGAAAGTAAAAACACAAGTTGGTGATTGTAGGAGTTCTAATTAACAAGTAAAATAAAAGAGCAATTAAATAAAAGAAAGATGTAACTGAATAAGAGAGAGTAGGTCAGGTTATCCTGAGTTGTGGCGTGATAATTGAATGGATAGTCGTGGTAATTGAGTGATAGAGTAGCTTAATTGCTCATCAATTGAATCCAGTCAGATTGATTGGGCAATTCTGTGATTGCCTGTGCAATTGAGAATGGAACGATTTCTTGGACAATTAGGTGACAACCTTCAAAGTTCGGTGAAGTGTTCTTCAATGGTTTCTCGTTATCCCTAACTTGAAACACTGTAATTGTGCATGACTTGATAATGCATCCCTGTGTGAACCAAGGGTGGACAATAACCTATCTTGCACTCCTTTTAGCCGTTGAAATTCACAACTTATGCCTAAGTCGAATTAGACTTCACCATCGATTGATTGAATAAAGACCATGCCCATTCGTTTCTTGAATCTAACTCTCACGATATTAGATAAATGGATGAATTCATGAGATCCTCTCCCAATTCACTTGCAAAATTTAAGAATCAAGAATGAACAAACTTTGAATTAAAATTGCAAACTCAAATACCTAAACAAATACAATCATTCTCACAACCACAAAAACACAATAACCCAAGCCAAATAAAATTAGTTCATGGTCAGGTGCAAAAGAAACACAAGATAAAAATTCCCTAACATGAATCTAATCGAACAAAGAAGAAGAAAGAAGATGTCGAGCAACCCCTAGGGTTTTCTCTCCAAGTCGCACATGCTCCTAAAGTAGGTGGCTAGGCCTTCTATTTATAGGATATGGGTAGGTCAAAGTATTTCTTGTGGAGAATGTTAAGTTGGAATTAAATAGAATAAAAGAAATAAATTTCTTTTATTATTATATTTTTATTCCTCAAAAAACTCCTCATAAAACTCTTAGAATTTAATCTCTTTTTGATCTTTGCATGGAACTCCAACTCTTTTGCTTCACGCTATTTATCTCGAACATGTTGGATTTATCTCGTCATCAAATCGGCTGCCACTTCATCTTATCCTCAATTGCCTCGGCAATTTCTCGATTGCTTGGGCAATTAGTTCCTGCTCACAAAAGCAGACTAAAGCAGTATCTTTTTTCCACAAAAATCAACCAAATTATGAAATCAAGCTTGACGGTGAAGGAAATCCTTAAAACATGCTTGAATGCCTAATAATGCAACTAAAATGAGGCTAAGTCTTACAATAATATGAGTAAAAAGGGTCATAAAATAGTACTTTTGAACACTCATCATCTTCCAAACCCTTAAGCATGCTGACGATCCAGAAGAATGCCAAGTCATTCAAGCCACCACTAAATTCAATTTTGACATGGAAGAGTATTGCTACGGCAATTAGATTGCCGAACATGAGGAACTTGAGAAGCTAGACGAGGAGGAACATAATGAAGCAAATTGGATTATAAGTTGAACGGGTAAGAATTTGGAATCTTTGGATTACCCATGTAAGGAAGGTAAAATTGAAAAACCCTCTATTGAGCAACCTTCTATTTTAGAATTGAAACCATTACCAGGGTAATTGAAATATGCTTATTTAGGAAATGATAACACTTTGCCTGTAATTATTTCTTCTATGTTGCATCCGGAACATGAAAAGAGGTTGATTGACATGTTTACGCTGCACAAAAAGGTAATAGGGTGGACAATCGCAGACTTGAAGGGAATTAGTCCAACAGTATGTTTGCACAAGATCCTATTGGAGGATGATCATAAGCCATCGATTGAGGCACAAAGGAGACTTAACGCTACCACGAAGGAGGTTGTGATGAAAGATATCATCAAATGGCTTGATACCGGTATAATATATCCTATCTCTGATAGCATATGGGTATTTCCAGTACAATGTGTACTAAAAAAGGGAGGTATAACCGTGGTAAGTAACGAAAACAATGAACTCATTCCGACTAGGACTGTGACTGGTTGGAGAGTTTTTATGGATTACCGTAAGTTAATAAAGCTACTAGGAAAGATCACTTTCCTTTACCCTTTATTGACCAAATGCTTGACTGTCTTGCAGGTAAACCTTTTTATTGTTTTCTTGATGGTTACTCAGGTTACAATCAAATCACAATATCACCAGAAGACTAGGAGAAGACCACCTTCACGTGCCCTTATGGTACATATGCATTTTGAAGGATGTTGTTCGGATTATGCAATGCCCCGACAACCTTCCAAATATGTATGATGGCAATCTTTTCTGACATGGTGGAAGATTTCCTGGAAATCTTCATGGACGATTTTTTGGTATTTGGAGATAGCTTCGACAATTGCCTCAGCAATTTGGAGAAGGTGTTAGCACGCTGTGAGGAATCCAACCTAGTTTTAAACTGGAAAAAAGTGCCATTTTATGGTGGATGAAGGCATCATACTCGGCTATAAGATCTCATCGAAGGTGGATGTGATTGAGAAATTGCCACCACCAAATTCAGTCAAAGGGATCCTAAGCTTCCTCGAACATGCTGGTTTTTACAAGAGGTTTATTCATAATTTTTCAAAGATTTCTAAACCCTTGTTTAATTTTCTTGAACAGGACAAGGCTTTCAATTTTGATGACTCTTGTGCCACGACATTTGAAGCCCGGAAGAAGCAACTTGCCACGACACCCATTGTCGTTTCGCCCGATTGGTCTCTACCCTTTGAACTCATGTGTGACGCAAGTGATTTTGCGGTAGGAGTTGTTTTAGGCCAGCGAAAAGGTAAAATTTTCCATGTGATATATTACTCTAGTAAAACCCTTAATGGTGCCCAATTGAATTACACCACAATTGAAAAGGAATTACTAGTAGTAGTTTTTGCATTTGACAAGTTTTGTTCCTTTTTGATTTGTACAAAGGTAATCGTTCATACTGATCATTCGACAATTAAGTATTTATTTGCTAAAAAATGCCAAACCTCATTTAATTCGTTGAATTTTAATTTTACAAAAGTTTGACATTGAAATTAATGATGAGAAAGGATCGAAAAATCAGGTTGTTGGTCACTTGTCAAGGCTGGAAGGAGGCAATAAAGATGACGATACATTGGAGATCCAAAATGAATTCCCAGATGAGAAGATGTTAGTTGCCACAACAACACCATGGTATGTCGATCTCGTAAACTTTCTAGTTTGTGGTATCCTACCTTATGACCTTACTCACCAAGGAAAGAAGCGGTTCAGACATGATGCTAAGCATTATTATTGAGACGCGCCTCTTTTTTTTAAACAATGTGCAGATCAGGTTATAAGACGATGTGTTCCCGAGCAGGAGCAACAAAATGTGCTTCGGCAATGCCATTCTTCACCCTATAGAGGCCATTTTGGAGGTACTCACACCGTGGCCAAAGTCTTACAATCCGGCTTATACTGGCCCACCTTTTACAAGGATGCTCAAGAATTCTACAAACGGTGTGATCATTGTCAACGAACGAGGAATATTTCAAGATGACATGAGATGCCACTTCAAAATATCCTCGAGGTAGATTTGTTCGATGTGGGGGGATTGATTTCAAGGGGCTCTTCCAATCCTCATTTGGCAATTGGTACATCCTACGTGCCGTGGACTATGTGTCTAAATAGATTGAGGCAGCTGCAGTTCCTAGAAACGATTCCAAGACCGTGCAAAAAATTTTGTAGAAAAACATATTCACACGATTCAGGACACTAAGAGTAATTATCAACGATGGGGGCACACATTTCGACAATAGGCTGATTGCCAAGATGTAAGAGCGCTTCGGAGTAACATACAAAATTGCAACTATAACATACCAAAAAGGGGCTTAGGAGATTTTATGATTTAATTGGAGTTGTAAGGATACCATATGGAAATTAATTGATGTTTAAGTGGCTAAATTGAGGAAATTCGAATTGAGAGTGGAAGCTCTTAAAGGACCAAAAAGTATGACTTTTAAAAATCATGAATTGCATGGTAATTAAAATCTTTGTTGGAGACATAACACAAGTCCAATTGAACTTGACCATTCGGTCCACTAAAGGAGAATCATCTCCTTCATTTGGCTAGATCGATTAACCATAAGGAGAGTGAGAAAATTTGGAAAACCATAAGATTAAATCTTCGGTGGGGATCAAATTAGATTCACTTGGTTTTTGGGAAGGTAAAAGTTTACTTTCTCTTTGAATTGAATGCTTGATCCTGATATAGTTGAATCCTTGTTGTTTGATTGCATGGTTGAATGCTTGAATTTCTAATTTGAAATTATGAATTTGGGTTGATGTTTTGAGACAAACAATCTTGGTTGAATAATGATCATAGAAGTGGCGAATGCTTTCCTTATGTCAAGAAATGATGCTAATAAAATATAGATTGCTTTTTGATTTAATGAATGTTGTAAATGTTTCGAACAGTTTGAATATGAGCTTAGTAATCCTTGCTAAAGTGGTGAAATTGCGAGATGTGATATTTTGAATTGGAAGCATTGGTGACTTCTAAAACAAGGTAGGAAATTGAGAAATCTAGTAACTTGTGGCCTTGAAAAACAGAAATTATACAAAACAATAACTAAGAAACCGTTTGTTTTGATTCGATGAAATTTGGGGACTGTTAATGTGAGTGATGAGCAGATTTGGAGGTTTAATTGGTTCAATGATTGCCACGAGATTGTGTTTTAAGAATAATTGAAATTACCATGTTAATTAGAGTAAAGGCTGAAACTATTTTAGTATTATGAATTATAGATTGTTGTTAAATTAATGAAGTGAATATTAAGGACTGTTGTGGCAAGTTAAGGTCGATTGTAACTAATCATATATGTCATGTGTAAACAGTTTTAAAATCTACATTAGCTGTGACTCTGAAAAATTGCTATAAATTGTACTGGTGGATTTGGAATCTATAATTTATGTGGTTAAAAAGCCTGCCATGTCTAGTTTCATTTAAAACAAACGAAACTGAATTTTGAGCTATATAATAGTTTATAGAGATAATTGTTCAATGACAGTTTAGCCTGCCTGGTGGCAGAATTGGGTGTATCTTTAGACTAAAATCTGTATTAATTCATAAGGAGTAAAAATGCAAGGCTTATATGGTTATAAAGGTTGTTGAGTCAGCTTTCTAATGGTGTAAACGGTTCGAAATTCTGATATACGAAATGGAAGATATGAATTTTAACCGAGTGATGTGCAGTCTGCCCGACAGCAGCAGCCATTTAGGATATTATAAAATATCATTGAAAAACATGAAAATATGGAAATTGTTTTGAGGTTATACATGAATATATGTGATTTTAGACTATCTTGAGTATATTTATATATTATAGACTGTTTTGATAAGATATAAATGTGTATGTATGTGAATTGAATTGCAATGTAAGATGTTAACACACATGCTTGCTGCCCTGTTTTGAGAAAATGAATATATATAGTGACTGCTTCGGTATTTATTATGGAAGCTTGGGGGATGTTTTAGGTACCAATGAATTAAGAATATTAAGGCTGTCCTGTTTTGTATTTCTAATAAATGATTGGACTGTTTTTGAAATGTTTAAAGTGTGTTTATGAATTGTCTTGTTTGGGTGTTGTGTGCTGGTTTGGACAGTTTTAATGGTCCAATATGAGTGAATAAGCTGCCTTGATGATGCATATTAAAGGATTGATTTGATTCTAATATGTAGATATGATTTTTGCTATGTTAAGACCAAGAGGAAGCTATGAAGAGATTTGATAGTTGGAAGATAATTGAGGATTCAGGTATCCTGTAAATTAGGGATAAGAGGTGAGAGTAGTTTAAAGTTGAGGAGAAATCCATCCCAAGCCCCTTAATTACTTTAATTTATTTACTTGTTAAATAAGTTACGAAACATTGTACAATTAAGCTTGAAGATTTGAGGTAAGTACTTTTAATAAAAAGTACATTGTGACTTGATGAGTAAATTGGTAGTATTTGGTGATTGACTATATAAATTCAATTATTCATGCTAGTCTTGAAAGCTTGAATGTCATGATTATTCATGCTAGTCTTGAAAGCTAAAGGTGATTGTTTTGAGTGAATAGTTACAAAGTATTTGTTAATTTGATTGATACAAACCTCAAAGGAAATATTGTATTCGAATGGTTGGAAAGGAAGAATTGAATGAGTTCTATATTGAAGATATCATTGATGACAACTCTTTACCGATTGATTCATGGATTAATAGTTAATCCTTGGTAGTCAGATTGATAATGTTATGAGCAAGGCTCATCTTAAATATTCATAAATTCAAATATAGTGAATCTTGCTTACATTGATAGATTATATGCAATGTGACTTGATATTGAGGATAAGTTATGATCAGAGTGTTATCAATAAATAAATAAATAAACATGAAAAGCCTTGGTCTCGAGTGAATCGTAGGTACAGTTAGCATGCCATAGAGTCCGCCGGGCTTGCTAGTGAGGACTACGGTCCTGGACGTAAGTCCCCTGTTGATGTAGATCAAATGATCAGTTCGTACTACTAGTACCTCTGCCTGGTAATGGTTAAATTGGTACTTTGTGCACCCTTGTTTCGGTACCTAGTGTACCCTTGTTTCGATACTCGGTGTACCGCCTGTTTGATATTAAATTTAGAGGATTCGTGTATCTAGGTTGTTGCTTGAGTCTCATGGCCGAGTTAAAGGAAATATAAAGAAGAATAAATTACCGATAAGTAATCTACTATGATTGAAATAAAAGAAGCCATAACTACTATGGTTGATTTCTTGATTACATGCTAATTGGACATGTTAAGATACATGCTAGATGGAATACTTTCTTGTAATTAAAGACATGTTAAGATACATGCTAGATGGAATTCGTACTTGTAATTAAAGACATGATGAGATACATGCTAGATCGAATACTTGAGTGAACTGATTTGTTGTGATTAAATATAAACACATGCTTAATGAAGCTGTCTTGCCATAAAATGAACTTATATGGACAGATTTGACTAGAATAAATCATACTGTGAATTGTTATGAATAAGTTAAGCATGCCTTCTTATTACTCTAATGGAGTTAAAATCCTAAGAGACCTTAAAAATGGAATTGAGGTGTAATAACTCATTATGGGGCTGTTTTATAATGCCAACTTGTAAGGTGGTTAAACATATTGTTAAAAGACAACTTTTGGAGGAATTAAATCTGTTTTAGTGTCAACTTAGGGGCTGCCCTCTTGTAATCTTTAATTCAGAAAGTTTTAAAAAGAATCATTTTGATAAATATCAAACCCTAGAAGAAGTTCCATTAGATTAAAGATTAGTTTTGGCAATGAGAAATAAAGATGTATTACAGGATAAAATTTCAAATTCTTGAATCAATGAGTTATAGAGTTATTAGTTAGGACTATTGAATCCAAGAAAGTTTATAAGACTATTAATAACCTTTAATCTTGGTAACTTGGGAGATAAGCATGTTGTAATTCTGTTATTATATGAAGGTACGATCAATGGCTATGATAAGCCCGAGAAAATAGTATATAGTACATATATTCACATGCATTATGTTGTTAGAAGAATGAATATAAGTGTAGAAAAGATTGATTAAATCTCATTAATTGTCTATAGCATATATGCTTATTGTTAAAGGATTAAGTTTCTTCTTGATGATTTGGTTCGAATAAATGGGTTCAAAAATAGGATTAAAGGATTAAGTTTCTTCTTGATGACTTGGTTCGAATAAATGGTTAAGGGATTAAAATACCTTCTTGTTGTATTGGTTCATAAAACAAGGTTAAGGGATTAATTTCCTTCTTGTTGAATTTGGTTTAAATATGTTGGTAAGGCTGATTTTTTAAATACGAGAATGGTTATGAATTTGAATTAAATGTTTAATTAAAAGCATTTGGATACATAAGCTAGTAGCCAAGCGTGATCTCTGGAAAGTTTAGACATGAAAATTATGTTTTTATATCGTTGTTTATTCTAGCTAAATTACCTCACTAAGCAAACATATTTGCTTATTTTATTCCTTCCTTTCATTTCAGGGATGAGTGGCTTGCAGATCTCTCTTGAGTTATGTCAAAGTCAAGTGTTTGTTAGGATACATTCTAGTATCATTAAGACTCCTAGGAGGTGGCACAGTCTTGCTATGGCACTTGATGCTTGTAGGCTACGTTTAATTAGATTAAGTGTATAATTCTCCATTTTAGCAGGTTTTGTAATAGGGCCTTATTTAACTTTGAAATTTATTGCCTTATTTGATTAGTTAGTTAGTAGCATTATATGGTTGTTTGGTTGGTTCTAAAGGAGTAGTGTAGTAATGTAATTTGTATGCTAGTATTAAGTTTTGATGATTAGCTAATTAGATAGGTTAAGCAATTGGTAATGAGATAGTCCAAGTATCTAGACACATGATAAATGCTAAAAGGTCCCTATCTTATGATTAATTGTTATAGGTATCTTAATCAGAAGCCTTGAATAATTATGCATGATGCATAGTAGACTTCCTACTTGAGATCGAGAGCATGAACTTCTTATCGAATTGGTAATGAGATGGTTTTTGATGAATGAGAATATGAAAGCAAGTTTTTAATTCATTCCATTTCCTAACGAAATGCTCGGTTTGTTTGTAATAAGATTTTTTTAAGGATATCGAATGTTAAAAAGTTTTAAGTTATTCAGGTTTTTTGGAAAACTTGACCATTACTTTTCAAATCTAGTTGATTAAATTGCTGGTGTGTTGTTTCTTAACACCTTTTAATCCAGTTTTCTCCTAAGCCAGGTTTGAGGGTGTTGCAGCAATGACATATCACCCGCAGATAAATGGGCAGGCCGAAATTTCCAATCGTGAACTGAAGATAATCCTTAAGAAGGTTGTCAATCCCTCTCGAAAGGACTGGTCTCTGATAATTGATGATGCACTTTGGGCTTATCAAACAACATTCAATACACCCCTAGGCATGTCTTCTTACATACTTGTCTACGGCAAGACTTGCCATCTTCCGGTGGAGATAGAGCATAAGACATATTGGGCTATCAAGACCGTGAACATGGATTGGGAGAATGCAGGGCAAAAGCGTTTACTGGACCTAAACGAGATAGAAGAATTCTGAGCCTTAGCTTACGACAATGCCCGAATCTATAAAGAAAAAATGAAGCGTTGGCATGACAATAAGCTATTGTCGTGGCAATTCTTGCCAGGGCAATTGGTTCTCCTCTTCAATTCTCGGTTAAAACTTTTCCGAGAAAACTGAAGTCGAGATGGTCTGGGCCGTTCGAGGTGGTAAAACCTTTCTCCTATGGTGCTGTTATAATGAAGTCCACCATCGACGAACATGAGTTTAAAGTTAACAGGCAATGATTGAAGCACTACATCGGCACCCATGTTGAATGTGACAAAGAAATTGTCACGTTGGAAGATGCATAAACATGCTCTTCTTAAGTTTTTTTATTTTATTCTCCAGTTTATTTTTAATTTTATTTTTGGACTTAATTTTATTTCATTTTTTTATTTGGATATTAGTTTTATTCTTTTTAGTTTTTATCTTCATCTCTATTTTCATTATCATTTTAGGATAGTCATCTTTTATATTTATCTTTGTTTTTATCCTATTTATCTTTATCTTTATCTTTATTTATTTATTTTAGGTTTAATCTTTATTTAATATTTATCTCCTTGTTTTATTTGAATTTTAGGATAAGAGTTCACAAAGAGAAGGAGTCGGGCTAAAGATAGAATTCCACTTCTCTTTTCTTTGTGAAAACTCTTAAGTTTCTTCTTAATTTTCTTTGATTTTCTTTCCATCCAAGAACCCAAAATAGCCATGGCCAAGAAGTTCATATCAATGCCCAAGGCGAGTTCTTCAAAGGAGGGTGAGCCCTCTTTCCAACGGTATTCATCCCCACTCATTGAGAAGCAGTACCTTGCAAAATTTGCCAATCAAAAGGTATGGGAAGAGCTTGGATTCGAGTATGATGTGTCCCTCAAGAACTACGGGCTTGAAAATACCATCTACAAGATCATAGAGCAACATCAATGGTAGATTTTCGGCGAACAACCAAAGCCTGAAAATATATTATGGGTAAGGGAATTCTATTCACATCTTTCTACACCAGATAATCCATGCGTTTATGTGCGTGGCAGGGCAATTCTTGTCGATTCCGATGCCATCAACACCTACTTTGGGTTGCATAATGAGAAGGACGAGCACTCATAATTTGTTGCAAACATCACAGCCAACGAAGTGGAGAAGGTGTTCCGTGAACTTACAATTGAAGTAGCCGGGTGGAACGGAGGACATTTAAAAGGGATGGTGAACCGTATCCTATTGAAGCCGACAACCAAACTATGGAACAATTTCCTTAAAACCCATTTGTTTCCTACTACCCATAATACTACCGTTTCGTATTCTCATTTATTACTCCTCCATTCTATTTTGTACAAGCACACTATTAATATTGGAAAAATCATTGTTGATCAGATTTATGCTTGTAATCAAAGGGATACAAGAACACTTTTTTCTCCAATCGGATATCAGCATTAAGAGCGAAAGAACATGTGCCAAGTGATGAGTTAGACGAGAAAATGGCTGAGAAATGTGGGTGGTCACTAGAGAATAGAATGTAGTACGACCACTTTCGGCTCCAACTACTGTCAAGGCAACCAAAAATGCCGCGGCAAGTGCACATGCCACGGCATGTGTACATGCCATGGCAAGTATCGAAGGAATTTATGAAGTTCTCCGCCCATTAACTAAGCGATTAGAGCCAATGGAGGCATGACAGCTGCTATTAATGGAATACATGAAGGACAACGATATCACCTTCACGAGAGTTGTCTTGGAAAATTTCCCCGATAGCACAATTCCTTTCTCAGTTTTCCCTGTCGAACTACTCGCCACGACAACTGATGATGCACCTAGCAACATTGCCGCGACAACTGTGCTCCAACAAAAGGTAAGGAACCTATGACTGAACCTACTTGAACTGAATCCATTCATGGTTTTCCAGATTCGGACGAGTCTATTTCTACACCAAGGAAGTCACCACTGGTTGTGCCATCCAAAATCAAATCAAAGCGTAAACTTTTTGAATTAGAGGAAGCCGACAAGGAGGATGAATCAGGTGACAAGGATACAGAAACTACGGTTCCAGCCGAACTACCAGCCTTACGTACACAACCACCACGAGCCAGAAAGAGAACCAAGCAAATGGCTAGAAGAAAACTAGTCATTTTAGGTGACGACCTCTTCGACTAATTCATTTTCATTCTCATTTTGTTTTCTAGTTTTTATTTGTTTTTGCTTCATGCATTGAGGACAATGCTTCTCTCAAGTTTTAGGGGGGTTGTTTTTAGTTGTTTTATAATTAGTTTCATAATTAGCTAGTTGTATTCATTGAGTTTATCATATTGTTGCATATGTTACTTGCCATGCCTGAGTAGAATTTTCAGAACCTATTGTGATACCCTATGATGAATTTTGACAATGCACTTAATTGATAGAACCCTTAATTTTAGGATTTGCATGGAAAGTACTTAGGAATTTACTATAATGCTGAATATTATTTGACACTGTTGTGACTTGTTGATTAAGGGAGACTTAGTGAATTTAGGTTGCTTAAAAATTGGGTAATTTAAAATTTGAGCTAGAGCTGCTTATCCGGCTCTAGCCTAAACAAAAATTGGAATAAAATAATTTCTTGCTAGAGGTGCCCGAAACCGGTTCTAGTTGTCACACATCAAAAAAATACTAGAGGTGCCAAAAATTGGCTCTAGTTGATTAATATTAAAACAAGAAATTGCTTGCTTTGCTAGAGGTGTCCAAAATTGGCTCTAGTAAACTTAAATGCCCCGGTAATTAATATTGATACAACCTTTTGTTTACATGGAATCCTATTATTCAACTTGTACACAACTCCACACACACATTGTCACGAGCATTATAGTCTAATCTTGGGTAATTTCTTTGCTATCCAAAAAATTGAAAGGTAATCATACTTTGTGCCACAGTTCAGAGGGTTGAAGTCAGGTAAAAAGATTGTTCTTAGTAGAAAAGCCTTGGCAAGTAATTGTTAGTGTTTTGCATTGCTTGAGGAAAAGCAATAGTTCGAGTTTGGGGTGTGTTGAGTGTGTAAAAGTACTACTTTTCTTGCCCTTTTTACTCATATTATTGTTAGACTTAGGCACATTTTAGTTGCATATTTAGGCATTCATGCATAATTTCCTAATTTCCTTTGTTCTTAAGCTTGGAATTGTATTTTTGTTGCTTTTAGTCAGAAAAACGTTGTTGGTGTATTCTATTTTGTGCAGGACTGGATTACCGTGGCAAATGCATCTTGCCGTGACAAGTAGGAGCCAATTCTGAAGGAGTTGTCGTGACAAGTAGGGGGTGTTTCTGAAGGACTTGCCGGATGATTGCTGTAACATATCGGGAAATTTCTGGATAAATACAACATTATCCAAATTTCAAGAGATAAAGTCCCAAATCTGAGATCCAAGCAGCCAATCAGATAAGGACCATACCTTTAGGAAATTCAATCACATCCTATCCTTCTTATCAACATCAAAGCTGATCACATCAAGAGAAGATCGAATCAAACTCTTCCTCTTCAAACAAGAGATCAACGTGGACTCTTCCTTCTTTACAACAAAGCTGATCGCATCATCCGCTTTAAATAGAGAAGATCAAATCCTGGCCAGAAGAGTCAAAATTGGAGAGAGAATTGGGAGAGAGATAGAGTTGATCGCACTTTCTTCTCCTTTTTATTTTTATGTGATTCATGCTCGGGAATTATTCTTGTGTATTTCTTTTGAACCCAGCCATGAACTAAATGAAATGGGCTTGGGTTATCTTGGGTTTGTGGTTTTGATAAACGATTGAATGATTTAGGTTTTTGATTGCAATTTAAACTCAAGGTTTGTTCATTCTTGGTTTTTACTTTTGCTTTCGAGTGAATTAGGAGAGGATCTTGAAAATTCATCCATTTATCTAGCATCGGGAGAGTTAGATTCAAGTTACGATTGAGCATGATCTTCATTCAATAAATTGTTAATGGAGGTTAACCCATCTTTGGAATAAGATTCGGATTTCAACGGCTAATAGGAGCATAAGATCGGTTGTTGTTCACCCAAGGTTAACGTAGGGATGTATCACCAAGGCATGCACAATAAACTAGCATTTTAGTTAGGGATAACTAGAAGCCATTGAAGAACGCTTCGTTGAACCTTGAAGGAAGGAACCCAGTAGCCACGACAAATTGAACCATTGTCGCGACATAATCACTTGCCACGACAATCTAGCCAGTTTTAGTTGCCACGACAATCAAGTTACCTAAGTAATCAATTGCCGAGATTAACCATTCAACTATCGCACCACTACTCACGATATCCTCGGCTACTCTCTCATTCGATTACTTTCCAATTTTATTTACTTGCTCATTAACTTTACTCATTAATTCAAAACACCTACCATCACAATTTATTTCTCTTTTCAGTGCAAGGAGTTAGAAATTAGAGTTTCACCAATCCTTATGGAGACGATATTAATTCTATACTATAACTGGTGATGTGTACACTTGCACCAACTGCGAGCACTTAAAACACGCAACAATTTCCTCAAAATCTTCATGGACCACATCTCAGTATTCAAAGATAGTTTTGACAATTGCCTCGGCAATTTGGAGAAGGTGATGGCACGCTGTGAAGAAACTGGCCTAGTGTTAAAATGGGAGAAGTGCCACTTTATGGTGGATAAAGGTATAATGCTCGGGCACAAGATCTCATCGAAGGGAATTGAGGTAGACAAAGCCAAGGTGGACGTGATTGAGATATTGCTGCCACCAAATTTAGTCAAAGGGATCTAAAGCTTTCTCGAACATCCAGGTTTTTACAAAAGGTTTATTGTTAATTTTTCTTTGATTTCTAAACCCTTGTGTAAACTACTTGAACAGGACATGGCTTTTAATTTTCATGATTCTTGCGCCAAGGCATTTGACACCATTATGAAGCAAATTACCACAACACCCATTGTCATTCCCCCTGATTGGTCCTTACCTTTCGAGCTCATGTGTGATGCAAGTAATTACGCGGTAGGGGCTATTTTTGGACAATGGAAAGGTAAGATTTTGCATGTGATATATTATGCTAGTAAAACCCTTAATGGTGCTCAATTGAATTACACCATGATAGAAAAAGGAACTACTAGCTATAGTTTTTACATTTGACAAGTTTCGTTCCGACTTGATTGGTACAAAGGTAATTATCCATACTGACCATTCAACAATTAACTATTTGATTGAAAAAAGTTGCCAAACCTCGTTTAATTCGTTCAATTTTACTTTTACAAGAATTTGACATTGAGATTAAGGACATGAAAGGAACGGAGAACCAAGTTACAAATCACTTGTCAAGGCTGGACGAGGGCAAAATAGACAATGACTCCTTGGAGATCCATGATGCATTCCCGTATGAACAGTTGTTAGTCACCACGGCAACACCCTGGTATGCTGATGTAGTAAATTTTCTGGTTAGCGGCATATTACCTTTTAACCCTAGTCACCAAGGAAAGAAGTGGTTCTGACATGATGCTAAGCATTATTATTGGGATGAGCCTCTATTGTTTAAACAATATGTAGATCTGGTCATACGAGAATGTGTTCTCGAGGAGCATCAAAATGTGCTTTGACAATGCCATTCTTCACCCTACGGAGGCCATTTTGGAGAAACTCGCACAACAGTCAAAGTTCTATTGTCTGCTTCTTATTGGCCCACTCTTTATAAAGATGCCCATGTTTTCTATAAGGGGTGTGACCGTTGTCAATGAACGAGAAACATATCAAGGCGGTATGAGATTCCATTGCAAAATATCCTTGAGGTCGAATAGTTTGATGTATGAGGAATCAATTTTTAGGGCATTTTCCCATAATTGTTCGACAACCTTTATATCTTACTCGCCATGGACTATGTGTCCAATTGGGTGGAGGAAGTTGTAGTTCCCAAGAACGATTCAAAGACCGTGCAATGATTCTTGCAGAAGAATATCTTTACACGGTTCAGGACACCAAGAGCAATTATCAGCGATGAGGGCACACATTTTGACAATAAGCTGATTGCCAAGATGTTGGAGCACTTTGGAGTGACACATAAAATTGCCACGGCATATCACCCGCAGACTAACGGGCAAGCTAAAATTTCCAACCGTGAATATAAAGGGATCCTTGAGAAAGTTGTTAATCCTTCTCGAAAGCATTGGTCTTTGAGAATTGATGATGCAGTTTGGGCCTACCAAACAACGTACAAGACACCCTTAGGCATGTCTCCCTACAGACTTGTCTACGGTAAGACTTTCCACCTGTCGGTGGAGATCGAGCATATGGCCTATTGGGCTATCAAGACCATGAAAAAGCGTCTATTGGACCTAAATAAGATAGACGATTTCCGTGCCTTCGCTTATGACAATGCCAAGATTTATAAAGAAAAAACGAAGCGTTGGCATGACAATAAGCTATTGCCGCTGCAATTCTTGCCAGGGCAACTGGTGCTTCTCTTTAATTATCAATTAAAACTTTTTCCAGGAAAACTAAAGTCGAGATGGTAAGGTAGTAAAACCTTTTTCCCATGGGGCTGTTGTGATCAAGTCAACTGTGGACGGACAAGAGTTTAAGGTTAATGGACAATGGTTGAAGCACTATGTTGGTACCCATGTTGAGCACGACAAGGAAGCAGTAACCTTAGAAGATGAATGAAAATGCTCTTCTTAAGTGTTTTAAATTTTTCAGTTTATTTTTATTTTTATTTTTTATTTGGATATTTGTCTTTTATCTTTATCTTTTTATTTTGATTTCGTTCTTATCGTTAACTTTGATTTTATTTTTATATTTGTTTTTATTTGGATATTCATCTTTTATCTTTTCCTTTTTATTTGATTTTGTTTCTTTTTATTTTTATTTTTATCTATATTTTTATTTTGTTTTTATCTTTTTTATTTTGATATTTATTATTTTATTTTTATTCTTTTAATTTTAGTGTAAGAGTTTCAAGGGATAAGGAGTTAGGCTTAGGATAGAATTTCATTTCAATGAAATTCTTATCCCATGGAAGGTGGACAGTCAGCTACTACCTAGTGATTTAATCACCCCTTTAAACTTTTGTTTTCACCCATATTTACCCCTCCTTTACTAAACCTAGCTGCATTGTAACATCCCTAAACCAGGCTTAGATTTGATATCACTGTTTAGAGTTCTAACTAATTGAATCATGCTTTAATCAAAAGGAAACCTAGGAGTAAATTATGATAAATAAAAAGAAAGGCACTCGAATTGTGATGACCAATTCGAATTTCTTTAAATCGAAAGATCAAATTAAAAAGGGACTAAAATGTTATAGCCAACAAGTTAGAATGACAAATTAAAAGGACCGTAATAGAATCAAATTACAGTACAAGGAATGCATGGCAAATTTAGATTGGATAGTGGACTATCCACTTGTCACGAGGACAAGGTCCATCCGGCCACTATGGGGAGAAGACTTCTTCTTCCTCGTTTGATTATACCAAATGTGTTAGGGAGAAAGAGAGAAGAGAGGAAGTAGTGTGAGAAAGCTTGAGTGATATCCATGGAATCCTTGAGAGATTAAGCCACAGTTAGGACTAAATTGAATGAGAATTCCTATTGAGGAAGGTAAATTCTTGATTTCTCACTTCAATTACATGCTTGAATCTTGAATTCCTGATAATCTTGTTGCCTAATTTGAATAGGATGATTGTTATGCATGTTAAAATGATGTTAGCTTCTAATGGTCGTTGAAATTGTGAGTGTTATTAATCAAATTTCTAAAGATATGTGTATGGGTTGCTGGAAATTGAGAATAGGGATCACGGTTGAAACTAGTTTCGATTAGGGACTATTTTGCTAGATCAAAATGTGTAAACATGCTTAATTGTATATGCTGCCCTGTTTTGATCACATTACTAGGTGAATTGGACCGATCTAAGCTTGTAGAAATCAGTATATAAGTTGAATTATAATGTTAGAATCTTTTCTTGAATGAATATGAGGCTAAAACTTAACCTAGTGTAATTTGCCCAGAATACTTTGTTCTGGGCAGTAACTTCGAAAAATCACCATAAATTGTATAAATGGAATTTAAGGCTAAAAATGTTATGGACAGTGCATTAACATGTTTAGTTTCATTAGAAAAAAACTGAACTGAATTCTGGATTGTAAAATGGATTGTATAAAAGAAAAACTAGGGACAGTGCAAACTATCCAGTGTTGTAAATTTCCATATCTTTAAGCTAAAAAACTGTATTAATTAGTAAAGAATTAAAATGTAAGGCCTATATGGTTAGAAAGAGGGATAAGTAAGCTTTCTAACAGTGTAAACTAATTGAAATTCTGACGTACGGAATGAAAGTTATGCATGTTTAAGTGAGAAGAGTACATGCTGCCTGGTAGCAGCAGTCTAGGTAATTGTATACATTTTTGTATACAGTATAGTAAACTGTTTTGCAAACAGTTTTGGGACAGTTTAATTGCTGCCATGTTTTACCTTAATATGGAATGTAGGTAGCTTGGTAATGTGCATAAAGGTGTGTATATGAATATGCTATATGTTTTGTATATGTAATGTATTAACCTTGCTGCCATGTTTAATGACTTTGTGATTACATGTTTTGACCTTGATCTATCTATGTGATTTACTAGAGCAAGGAGGAGACTTTGGAGAAAGATCTAGTCGAGCATTCAAGGGACAAGCAAAAGGGAATAGTCTTTCGAGACTAGCTAGCTTGGGGAGTATTGTGAGTAGTTTATTCTAGGGTTAGGACTGGGTCCTAACCAAAGCATGCATGTCTAAATTCCTGTATTGTTAAACTAGACTTAATATGATATTGACCTAATAAGGGAAGTATGAATTAAGATAATACATGAAACTTCACTACATCCTTGAAATGTTGTATAAATCGAATGCTAGCATGTATATGTGGTAACATTGATGCTTGTATGTATGACATGGTATTGTGACCAATTGCTTAAACCGAATGCTTGAAGTGCTAGCTTAGGTGATGCAATGAATACTTGAAATGATGAGTTATGGCTCTATTGGCCTAGGGGCTTAATGCACGTATAAACTTGCCATGCAATACTTGAAATGACTCTTGAAAAAGATAATGCTTGATATGAACTTGTACACTTGAATGATACATGATCTTGAACTTGAAAAGCTTGAAATCCTTGAATAAATGAATTATAATCAAACAGCCTTGGTTGCTAGTTGAGTAGGTAGAAGGGCATGCCTTAGAGTCTAGAGCTCATTGTGTCAGGGTAGACTAGGGTCCAAGGCTAAGGCCCCAATTAGCGATAGACAGAGGGTACGTATGTGCTCTTTGGCGACAGTAAGAGGGTTAACCAGTACTACGGTACATCTTGTGGCGACAGTTGGTTGGAGACTCGATTACCTTGACAAACTATGAACCAAGGATTGTGTTAAAAGATAATAAATGAGCTAATAAGCATGAATAGCTTGATTACTTGTCATGTAAGCATGAATAGCTTGATTGCTTGTCATGTAAGCATGAATTGCTTGATTTATTTTCATGTAAGCATGAATTGCTTGATTTCTTGTTATGTAAGCATGAATTGCTTGACTACTTGATATGTGACCATGAATAGCTTGTTTAATTGTCATGTAAGCATGAATTGCTTGATTTCTTGTCATGTAAGCATTAATTGCTTAATTTCTTGCTATGTAAGCATGAGTTGCTTGACTACTTGATATGTGACCATGAATAGCTCGATTAATTGAAATCGATAAAGCATGAATTATGATTCATTGTCTCTTGCTTCTTATGCTATTCGAATGCCTTGAAATCCTTAGCTAGGATCATTCTTGACTAATTGACACTTAATTTGATATAATAATTGGTTAGAACTAGTTACTCCCTCACTAAGTATATTCTTGTACTTATCACTCTTGTTTTCATCCTTCCCAACCACATGATAAAGGATTTGATCGTTGCTTGATCTTGAAGCCTAATTCCTTGTGCTCGAAGTAAGACACAAGCATAGCTAAAGTATGGTTCATACTTGTTTTGTACTCCCCTAGTTGGTGGCACTTAGATTGTATATAGTGAACTTGTGCATGCATTTTGAATACTTGAAACTTGTATATATATGTTTTTGAATGGGCTTACCATATTGTGAACGTGGTTGATAATGTGAAACAAGTAATGAACTCAAATTCTATGTAATGGAAAAGTATTTTGCTGCGCATATGGGTATATATTGAATGTTTCAAAGTAATTGATCTAGCCTATTGTGTAATCCGGATGCTTTATGAGATTATATAGTCACTTGTGTGAACATACCATGTTGTAAGTGTTTTTATATGTTTGTATGGTAAATGTCGAATGGTAAGGCTTGGCATATGGCTTGCTTGGAGATAAGGTACGTGCAATTGTATGTACAAATGACCATGTCTAGCAAATTATGTATGAAATGTTACATGTATTAATCTAAAGGAATAATGAAATGGAATGAAATCATGTTTGCTCACTTAGGTTTTTCGAATGCTAGTTTGTATGATGATGTTAAATAAAATGTTAAAGTGGTAACCTATAATGTCTTGTAAACAAAATATTGCTTGCTTGATAAGTTAAGAATGCTTTGTTGCTTGCTAGTCAAGGAACTCATTTAATTGGGATGAGTTAACCTTTCCTTGCCTCGTTCTTGATTGGTAACGCTTCCGAACTAGTTTGCTACTAACCTGGGGTAGGGGTGTTACATTTATTGGTAATCGAGCTTTTTAGTCAGTTCTAGGACTAAATCGGGCTCTCTTGTATCATATAGGATACTTGTGCCACCTAGGAGACTTGTATTGTATAGCTTGTTTCTTTGCTTAACTAAAGTGAATTCCTAATTATTCTATTTGAACGTAGAATGTATGAAACACGGCTTGCTCGGGACGATGAAAGTCCTAAAGGCTCCTCGAATGAAGGAGATAATGTGAGGATGGAGCAGAATCCTCCATAACAACAAGCTCAACCCCGAGCCCAAGCTGCTACTCAACAGGAAGCTCATGCTATAATTCCTTTACAGCAAGAATGCCTTCAAAGTATGAAAGAGATGTTCGATCATCTTGTAACTACCTTGAAATGAGACCATCCTATTCCTCCTCCTGTTGCTGCTCCAAATAGAGCCCTGATTAACAAGCTGGCTCAACATTGGGCCTATACCTTCACTGGCACTGATGAATCCAATCCTGAACTAGCTGAGTACTGGTTAGAGGCCACTACTCGAATCCTGACCAAGAAATTACCCTGTTCTGACGAACACAAACTCGAATGTACCATAGCCCTATTGGTAGATGAAGCTCTGAGCTGGTGGGAAACCACTACCCTGACTGCTACTACTGAATCTATTACTTGGAAATTCTTCCTCGAAGAATTTAAGAAGAAGTATACTAGTGAGCAATACCTGGCCAAACGCTGAAAATGTTTCTTGTACCTCAAGCAAGGTGGCTGACCCTTCGAACAGTACGTGAGCGGTTTCTGCAAATATTGCAAGTACGAGTCAGAATACATCAAAACTGATGCTGACAAGTGTCGGATGTTTATCGATGGACTGAATGATGAGCTGAGTCCAATATTCACTGCCCTGGGTGTCACTGACTTCTAGAATTTGGTGAACCGGGCTATTGCAACCAAGGCAAAGATGAAGGCCACTAAGAAACGCAAGAGTGGCAGTTCCTGGAAAGACAAACGATCTAGGAATGATGACAAGCCTCACTGGCAGTCAAAGAAGTCTAAACACTCCAAAGAACACTCTTCGAATTACACTCATGTTCAGAAGAGCAACTACATACCAAGACCCCAATAGGTATCCAAGCCTTCAGCCCCGATCATCTCTGTCGATAGTACAGGGAATTCCAGTAAAGCTGCTCAATATCCTACTTGCAAGTTCTGCCGGAAGCACCACACTGGCCAATGTAGAACTCAACAGAATCTATGTTTCTTATGTGGAGCCTTCGATCACTATATCAGGGATTGTCCTCAGAATCCTAACAAGGTTCTGAATCGAGCTCCTGCAAATGCTAGCTCAACTCCCTCTATTCAAAACAAAGGCCCTAGATAAGCTCAGTCTAGAAATTAGGGGAAGGGCAAGGGATCGAACACCCCTACTCACCAGGAATCTTGGGCTCCTGCTCAAATCTATCATATCCGGGGAAAAGAAGATGAAGAATCACCCGATGTCATAACAGGTACCGTTGAGATAAATTCAACTCATGTTTATGCTTTAATAGACTCGAGATCCACACATTCTTTTGTTTGCTCATCCTTAATTGCTAAATTGAAATTAAAACCTGAAACTGTTGATAAAAGCCTTGTAGTTTCGAACCCTATAGGGGGAATCACGTCCATTAACTTCCTTTGCAAGGAATGTCCCATAATTTTTCGAAATATATCTTTCCCAATTGATCTATATGTCTTGCCATATTGTGAATTTAATATAGTACTGGGACTAGATTGGTTAGGGAAACACCAAGCCTGGTAGATTGTTAAAATCAGAGACTTTATCTCTGAGGTCTAGGAAAGGAATCCATCATTTTTATTGATAAGAAACCTACATCCATCTTTGTTGCTATGGTCTTACAAGATGAACTTGAAATCGGCTTACCTAGTATGCCAATTGTATCTGAATTCATTGATGTTTTTCCTGAGGAACTCCCTAGTCCCCCTCCAACCAGAGAAGTAGAGTTTGGGATCAAAGTTCAACCTAGAACAACTTTGGTGTCCATCACACCCTATCGAATGGCACCTGTTGAGTTGAAAGAACTCAAGAAGCTACTCCAAGAGCTACAAGACAAAGGCTTTATTCAGCCTAGCTCGTCTCCCTAGGGTGCTCCAGTCTTGTTCGTGAAGAAGAAAGACAGGACTATGAGACTGTCTGTATTGACTACAGACAATTGAAAAAGCTTACTATCAAGAATCGATATCCTCTCCCAAGAATTGAAGATCTTTTTGATCAACTCAAAGATGTTGTGGTATTCTCAAATATCGATCTTCGATTGGGATACTATCAAATGAAGGTTAAAGAAGAAGATGTACCCAAGACAGTATTTCGTACTTGATATGGCCACCTCGAATTCCTTGTAATGCCATTCGGGTTAATGAATGCTCTGGCTACTTTCATGGACCTCATGTACCGTGTATTCAAGCCCTATCTTGACAAGTTTGTGGTCGTATTCATTGATGACATTCTGGTGTATTCTCGAAATAAGGAAGAATATTCTAAACACCTTCGAATTGTATTGCAAACTCTCCAAAAATGTCAATAGTTTGCAAAGTTCTCTAAATGTGAATTATGGCTATCAAAAGTCTCGTTCCTTGGCCATGTCATCTCGGCAAAATGGATTAAAGTAGACCCGTGTAAAATTCAATCCATCCTGGATTGAAGACCTCCAAGGAATGTTAGTGAGGTCAGAAGCTTTCTCGGTTTAGCTGGGTATTATCGATGTTTTGTCAAGGGACTCTTATCCATTGCCGCAAGCTTGACTAAGCTAACTCGCAAAGATACACCCTTTGTATGGTCGGAGAACCAACAATGAAGCTTCGATCAGCTTAAACAAGCATTGACTCATGCTCTAGTTCTTAAACAACCAGTATCGGGCAAGGAATACACTATTTATAGTGATGCTTCTTATTTGGGACTAGGATGTATCATAATGCAAGATGGAAACGTGGTAGCTTATGCTTCAAGGTAACTAAAACCACACGAGTCGAACTACCCTACACACAATCTAGAATTGGCAGCCATTGTCTTTGCTCTCAAAATATGGAGACATTAATGCAACTTGTTAATAGACTACAAGAGCCTCAAATACCTCCTAACTCAGAAAGACTTGAATTTAAGGCAAAGAAGATGGCTAGAGTTACTTAAAGACTACAATTTGGTTCTCGACTGCCATTCGGAGAAAGCAAATGTGGTTGCTGATGCCCTCAGTCGCAGACCATACTCGGGTAAACCCTTAAATTTAAATCCTAGAATAATTCATTCGAAATGTTCATTTCTTGACTTCCAAGTAACCATTCAAATTAAACCTTTCTTGTCTTGCAAGTAACTATTCGAAAATCATCCTTAATGGT
This sequence comes from Hibiscus mutabilis, assembly GCA_019671005.1. Lineage (NCBI taxonomy): Eukaryota > Viridiplantae > Streptophyta > Magnoliopsida > Malvales > Malvaceae > Hibiscus > Hibiscus mutabilis. The sequence continues at coordinate 45,354,641 of CM033717.1, read as the reverse complement.
CTTGTTTATTCTTTCGTAGCTTCCTTGGCTATCAATGCTCATTCCCATTTATCCAAAGGATGGGAATTTCTATCTGAACTTCAAGTTCAATCTAGTCTAATCTCGAGAATCAAAGAACTACAACAAATCGATTAAGATCTTTAGAAGATCATGTCCAAGCTAGACTCTGAGTCTAATTCTGACTTCTCCCTCAAGTCGAATTGACTCCTCTATTTCAAAGATAGAGTATGTGTTCCTAACAATGAGGAACTAAAACAAGAGATGCTGCAAAAAGCTCACCAAAGCTCTTTCTCGATTCACCCGGGATCGATTAAGATGTACAAGGACCTAAAGCCACTATACTGGTGGCCAGGCATGAAATCGGCTTTCACAGACTTTGTTTCAAAGTGCCTAACTTGTCAAAGAGTCAAAGCCAAGCATCAAGTTCCCACTAGACTGCTCCAACCCATCAAATTCCCTTAGTGGAAATGGGATCGAATTACAATGGACTTCGTTACTGGTCTTCCTTCCACTCCAAGAAAGAATGATGTTTTATGGGTGATTGTCGATAGATTCACAAAGTTTACTCATTTTATCCCTGTTCGAATGAACATGAGCTTGGAAACCTTAGCCGAGCAATACATCTGTGAAGTGATTCAATTACACGGTGCACCTACAGCTATAATCTTTGATCGAGACCCAATATTTGCTTCTCGATTCTGGAATTCCTTGCAGTAGGCTCTAGGAGCTAAAGTACACCATAGTACGGCCTTCCATCCTCAATCAGATGGACAATCTGAAAGAATCATCCAAGTACTTGAAGACATGCTACGTTCTTGTGTTATAGACTTCGGTAAGAATTGGGAGAAATCTCTACCCTTAGTAGAGTTTGCCTACACCAATAGTTACCAGACATCTATACAGATGGCTCCCTTCGAAGCTCTATGTGGAAGGAAATGTAGAACTCCCTTGTGCTGGTCTGAACTGGGAGAAAACAAAGTATTGGGACCTCAATTGCTCAGAGAAATCGAAGAACAAGTGAAGATCATTCACAATCGATTAAAAGCAGCCTTTGATAGGCATAAAGCATATGCAAACTTGAAAATGAGAGACATCCAATACAATGTTGGAGACAAAGTCTTCCTCAAAGTCTCCCCTTGGAAGAAAGTCTTTCGGTTTGGAAGAAAAGATAAGCTTAGTCCATTATTCATTTGTCTGTTTGAAATCATTGAAAGGATAGAGCCAATGGCCCATCGATTAGCTCTTCCTAGTTAATTTGACTAGATTCATAGTGTCTTTCACGTATCTATGCTCAGAAGGTATATATCTAATCTATCACATGTATTAGAGCCTGAAGAAGTGGAATTGAATCCTGACTTGTCTTACGAAGAAGAACGAGTACAGATTCTTGATCGTGAAGTTAGAAAGCTCAGCAACAAAACCATTCCTCTTATCAAAGTCTTGTGGAGAAACCACAAGGTAGAAGAGGCAACGTGGGAATCGGAAGAAGTCATGAGGAAACAATATCCTCACCTATTCAATTCAGGTAAATTTGAGGGCGAATTTATTTTAAGGGGGGAGAATTGTAACACCCCTATACCGGGCCTAGATTTGATATCACTGTTTAGAGTTCTAACTAATTGAATCATGATTAAATCAAAAGGAAACCTAGGCATAAATTATGAGAAATAAAAAGAAAGGCACTCAAATTGTGATAGCCAATTCGAATTGTCTTTAAACCGAATGATCAAATTAAAAAGGGACCAAAATGTTAAAGCCAACAAGTTAGAATGACAAATTAAAAGGACCGTAATAGAATCAAATTACAATACAAGGAATGCATGGTAAATTTAGATTGGATAGTGGACTATCCACTTGTCACATGGACAAGGTCCATCCGGCCACTATGGGGAGAAGACTTCTTCTTCCTTATTTGATTATACCAAATATGTTTGGGAGAAAGAGAGAAGAGAGGAAGTAGTGTGAGAAAGCTAGAGTATTATCCATGGAATCCTTGAGAGATTAAGCCACGGTTATGACTAAATTGAATAAGAATTCACATTGAGGAAGGTAAATGCTTGATTCCTCACTTCAATTACATGCTTGAATCTTGAATTACTGATATTCTTATTGCCTAATTTGAATAGGATGATTGCTATGCATGTTAAAATGATGCTAGCTTCTAATGGTCCTTGAAATTGTGAGTGTTATTAATCGAACTGCTAAAGAGATGTGTATGGGTTGCTGGAAATTGAGAATAGGGATCATGGTTGAAACTAGTTTCGATTAAGGACTGTTTTGCTAGATAAAAATGTGTAAACATGCTTAATTGTATATGCTGCACTGTTTTGATCACATTGCTAGGTGAATAGGACTGATCTAAGCTTGTAGAAATAAGTATATAAGTTGAATTATAATGTTAGAATCATTTCTTGAATAAATATGAGGCTAAAACTTAACCTAGTGTAATTTGCAAATAATACTCTGTTCTGGGCAGTAACTTCGAAAAATCACCATAAATTGTATAAATGAAATTTAAGGCTGAAAATTTTATCGACAGTGCCTTAACATGTCTAGTTTCATTAGGAACAAATAGAACTGAATTATGGATTGTAAAATTGATTGTAGAAAAGAAACACTAGGGACAGTGCAAACTGTCTAGTGTTGTAAATTGCCCTGTCTTTAAGCTAAAAACTGTATTAATTGGTAAAGGATTAAAATGTAAGGCCTATATGGTTAGAAAGAGGGCTAAGTAAGATTTCTAACGGTGTAAACTAATTGAAATTCCAACGTACGGAATGAAAGTTATACATGTTTAAGTGAGCAGAGTACATGCTGCCTGGTAGTAGCAATCTAGGTAATTATATACAGTTTATAGTTTTGGGACAGTTTAATTGCTGCCCTGTTTTGCCTTAATATGGAATGTAGGCAGTTTGGTAATGTGCATTAAGGTGTGTATATGAATATGCTATATGTTTTGTATATATAATGTATTAACCTTGCTGCCATGTTGAATGACGTTATGATTACATGTTTTGACCTTGTTTTATCTATGTGATTTACTAGAGCAAAGATGGGACTTTGGAGAAGGATCTAAAGTTGATCATTCAATGGACAAGCAAAAGGGAATAGCCTTTCGAGACAATCTAGATTGGGGAGTATTGTGAGTGTAGTTTATTCTAGGGTTAGGACTAGGTCCTAACCAGAGCATGCATGTCTAAATTCTTGTATTGTTAGATTGGACTTAATATGATCTTGACCTAATAAGGGAAGTATGAATTAAGATAATACATGAAACTTGACTACATCCTTGAATTGTTGTATAAATCGAATGCTAGCATGTATATGTGGTAACATTGATGCTTGTATGTATGACATGGTATTGTGACCAATTGCTTAAACCGAATGCTTGAAGTGCTAGCTTAGATGATGCAATGAATACTTGAAATGATGAGTTACAGCTCTATTAGCCTAAAGGCTTAATACATGTATAAACTTGCCATGCAATACTCGAAATGACTCTTGAAAAAGATAATGCTTGACATGAACTTGTACATTTGAATGATACATGATCTTGAACTTGAAAAGCTTGAAATCCTTGAATAAATGAATTATAATCAAACAACCTTGGTTGCTAGTTGAATAGGTAGAAGGGCATGCCTTAGAGTCTAGAGCTCATTGTGTAAGGGTGGACTACAATCCAGGGCTAAGGCCCCTGATTGGCGACAGACGGAGGGTACTTATGTGGTCTTTGGCGACCGTAGGAGGGTTAATCAGTACTACAGTACATCTTGTGGTGACAGTTGTTTGGAGACTCGATTACCTTGACAAACTATGAACCAAGGACTGTGTTAAAAGATAATAAATGAGCTAACAAGCATGAATAGCTTGATTACTTGTCATGTAAGCATGAATAGCTTGATTACTTGTCATTTAAGCATGAATTGCTTGATTTCTTGTCATGTAAGCATGAATTGCTTGATTTCTTGTCATGTAAGCATGAATTGCTTGATTTCTTATTTTGTAAGCATGAATTGCTTGATTTCTTGTTATGTAAGCATGAATTGCTTGACTACTTGATACGTGACCATGAATAGCTTGTTTACTTGTCATGTAAGCATGAATTGCTTGATTTCTTGTTATGTAAGCATGAATTGCTTGACTACTTGATATGTGATCATGAATAGCTTGATTACTTGAAATGGATTGAATTATGATTCATTATCTCTTGCTTCTTATGCTATTTTAATGCCTTAAAATCCTTAGCTATGATCATTCTTGACTAATTGACACTTAATTTGATATAATAATTGGTTAGAACTAGTTACTACCTCACTAAGTATATTCTTGCACTTATCACTCTTGTTTTCATCCTTCCCAACCACACGATAAAGGATTCGATCATTGCTTGATCCTGAAGTTTTATTCCTGGAGCTCGAAGTAAGACACAAGCATAGCTAAAGTATGGTTCATACTTGTTTTGTATTCCCCTAGTTGGTGGCACTTAGATCGTATATAGTGAACTTGTGCATGCATTTTGAATACTTGAAAATTGTATATATATGTTCTTGAATGGGCTTACCATATTGTGAACTTGGTTGATAATGTGAAACAAGTAATGAACTCAAATTCTATGTAATGGAAAAGCATTTTGATGCGCATATGGGTATATATCGAATGTTTCAAAGTAATTGATCTAGCCTATTGTGTAATCCAAATGCTTTATGAGATTATATAGTCACTTGTGTTAACATACCATGTTGTAAGTGTTTTTATATGTTTGTATGGTAAATGCCGAATGGTAAGGCTTGGCATATGGTTTGCTTGGAGATAAGGTACGTGCAATTGTATGTACAAATGACCATGTCTAGCAAATTATGTATGAAATGTTACATGTATTAATCTAAAGGAATAATGAAACGAAATGAAAGCATGTTTGTTCACTTAGGTTTTTCGAATGCTAATTTGTATGATGATGTTAAATAAAATGTTAAAGTGGTAACCTATAATGTCTTGTAAACAAAATATTGCTTGCTTACTTGATAAGTTAAGAATGCCCTATTGCTTGCTAGTCAAGGAACTCATTTAATAGGGATGAGTTAACCTTTCCTTGCCTCATTCTTGCTTGGCAACGCTTTTGAACCAGTTTGCTACTAACCCGAGGTAGGGGGTGTTACACGCACACTCCACCAATTGCCATCTTTGCCTTTTCTTTTCCCTATTGCTCACACATTCATCCATCACATCTCCCACCTTTTTACACCACCATTAAACCGATTCTTGCCCATCTACTTCATCTTTTTCCTTTAGTTCCTTTCCTTCTTGAACTCTTAAGTTTTCATTTCTTTATTTCCTTTATTTTTCGATCAAGAACCTACAATAACCTCAAAACCAAGGCCAAAAATCTCAAAACCATGACCGGAGTAAGTTCTTCACAAGCACTCGAGCCCTCTTTTCGACAATTTTCGTCTCCACTCATTGAGAAGCAATTCCTAGCCAAGTTTGCAAATAGAAAGGTATGAGAAGAGCAAGGGTTCGAGTATGATGTTTCCCAAAAGAACTATGGACTCGAAGATTCCGTATTTGAGATCAACGAGCACCACCAATGGCAGAATTTCTGCGAACAACCAAAACCTGGAAACATCTCATGGGTAAGGGAATTCTATTCCCATGTTTCAAATCAAGATAAAACTTGTGTTTTTGTGTGAGGTAGGGCATTTCTTGTTGATGTTGTTGCCATCAATGCCTACTTTGGGATCTATGTTGAAAAGGACGAGCATACCGAATTTGTTGAACACATCATCGTCGAAGAAGTGGAGGAAGTTTTTCAAGATTTTACCGTCAAGGGAGCTGCGTGGAATGATGGAGCTTTGAAGGGAACGGTGAATCGAATATTGCTGAAGCCCACGGCTAAACTATGAAACAACTTCCTAATGACTCGTTTGATGGCTACTACTTATAATACTACTGTCTCTTATTCTCATTTATTACTACTTCATTCTATTTTGCACAAGCGTATTATTAATATTGGAAAAATAACTGTTGATGAAATCTATGCTTGTACTAAAAAAGGATGTGGGGGCACTCTATTTTCCTGATTTAATTTCCAGATTATGCAAACGAGAGCATGTGCCAGCCGGCGGTATAGACGAGAAGTTAACTAAAAAAAGTGGGTGGACACGGAGTCACTATGTACGTATAATGCGAGAGGAGCCATCAAAGAAGTCTTTTGTTGTAGACACTGCCCAGGCAACCAAACATGTCGCGACAAGTGTACATGCCACGAAAAATATCCATGGGATTGCCAAAATCCTTTGTCCTTTGACATAGCGGTTGGACCAAATGGAGGAGCATCAACAGTTGTTCATGCGGTACATGATGGATCACATTGTTGCGACAACTGATGTCCGACAAAAAGGTAAGGAACCTATTACGGAACCTACTCATACTAAATCTATTCATGGTTTTTTAGATTTAGACAATTCTATTTCTGCATCGATGAAGTCCACACCGGCTGCACCATTAAAATTGCCATCGAAGCGTAAACCTTCTAAAATGGAGAAGGCCGCAAAGAAAGATGAACCGAGTGAGGAGATCGCATAAACTACAATTTAAGATGCACCACCAGCTTCGCATCAACAACCACCACGAGCCGGAAAAAGGACCAAGCAAATGGCTCGAAGGAAACTAGTTCTTCAAGGTGACGACCTCACCAACCAACTCATTTACGTTTCATGTCCTTTTTTAGTTTGTTTTTTTATTATTTTTGCATGCATTGAGGGCAATGCCTCTCTCGAGTTTTGGGGGGCTTGTTTGTTTCATAGTTAGTTGCATTCATTTTATCTCATGTTAGTTGCATATTTTACTCGCCAAGTCTTTGAGCTGATTAAACAACGAAAACCTGATGTGATATCCTATGATGAATTTTTGCCACTACATTTACATGATAAAACTTTTGTTTCAGGATTAGCCTAGAAAGTACTTGGAATTTTGCTATGATACGAATTATTGATTGACACTCTTGTGACTTGTTGATTAAGGGAGACCTAGTGAACTTTTGGTTATTTAAAATTGGGTAATTTATGCTAGAGGTGCCCATCTGGCTCTAGCCTAAACTAAAATATGAATTAAGATAATTTCTTACTAGAGGTGCCCATCTGGCTCTAGTTTGTCATGCATTAAGAATCACTAGAGGTGCCTAAAACTGGCTCTAGTGGACTTAACTACCCTGGCAAATAAATTGATAAAACCTATTATTCACATGGAATCCTATTAGTTGACTTGTACACAACTCCACACACACATTGTCACTAGCATTATAGTTTGATTTTGAGTAATTATGTGTCGTCCGAAATATCGAAAGGTAATCAACTTTTTGTGGCATTAATCTGAGGATTGAAGTCAGGTTAGAAGCATATCATTGATGGTCCGGGCCTTGACAAGTAATTGTTAGTTTTTGCATTACTTGAGGACAAGCAATAGTTTGAGTTTGGGGGTGTGTTCAGTGTGTAAAAGTATTGTATTTTATACCCTTTTACTCATATTATTGTTAGACATAGGCTCATTTTAGTTGCATTGTTAGGCATTCATGCATAATTTCCTAGTTTTCTTGGTCATTGAGCTTGGTGATTTATTTTTATAGCTTTTGTGGAGAATTCGCTTTTGGTTTGCTTTTTTTTAGTAGGACAGGAATGTTGTGGCACGTAGGGACATTAATGAAGGAATTGTCGAAGCTGATTGCCGTGGTAGATCTAGATAAAACTGGATAAATACAACATTATTCGCAGAATTATCCAGAATTATGAGATAAATCTGTAACACCCTCAACCAGGTTCAGGATAAAACCGGAATTGGAGATGTTACCGAGAACTTATTCTAGAATTTTTGTGACCAAATTATAAGAATTGGTCAAGTTTCAGAACTAGCTAACAAAATTTTCTCAATTTACTTTAGATTGTCTTCAAATACCACTCAAGCTAAGCATCACCAACTAAAGTTTTGAAGCATCAAGAACCATTCAAATAACAAACAATATCAGGGTTCCTTTAATTCATCAAAATTGATTATAAATGTTTTAAATCATTCAAGACACAAAAATCATAGTAATTCGAATAATGCTTCAACTTACAATCATCTTTATACATTTAGAATTTGTAACATGCTAAATCTAATTCCAAAGAATATCTCCTATTCGAGAATTTGCTAACATCGTAAAGTTATGAATCAAGTTAATTCATTTAACTTGTTAACAATTGATTACTACTCAACAGTGACTATATTGGTATAATTTGATTCATAACGCACTTTAATCATTTCCTTATATCATTTAATTAGCTTTTCAAAGTTTTATAATCATAACATTCTAATGACCATTCTAGATCAAACTAGTTCCCATGTTTGATTACTATTCAAAAGTGACTATATTGGAATCTACAACCTTCCCGTTTAGCATAATCAAACATCATACATATGCATATAAGAATTCCTATTCACAGATTATTACCTTTTAGAACCTAACATAGTTATCCAACCTGGCCAATATATTTTAAACATAGATTTTAACTAATCAACTTGTTAAATAATCAAGTCCAACCTACAATAGATCGAGGACTATATAAGCTTTCAATATCATCTATGAGACATCAAGTATCATCTATAATCAATTCCATAACCAAACAAGCACTCCCAAACCTTAAACCCGTATACATTTCAACCTTCAAACCAGATAGCAATTACTTAGATTTAACCAAACGTTTTTTTATGAAGCTAAGGTGATTACAAGTAGTATATGTTCTGAATATACTCTCAACCATTTAACAATGAACGCTCAATCACCCTGCTACAGTTGCTGGTGCTCGAACCCGTGACCTCTAGGAAGAACAACAATTCCTTTAACCACTAAGGCAAGTTGGTTCGTGCTTTAACCAAACGTTTAGATAGGTGAAATTACATCTTTGCAAAAACCAATATAATGCTACAACGAAATTATTGCACTTCGTTAGAATTATGAGCTAAATTAATTCACTACACTTTTTAAATAACACAACATATTGAATCAGACCATTTAATAGCATCTAATGCTAAGATTTCACAAAGTAATACTCTTAGGAGTTTGGATTAACCATGTCAGAAGTCTCTACGACAACATAAGCATACAAGAAATCATCATATGATCAAGCTATCACTTAAACAATCATACTTGTCTCATTCGAGCCATTTAATTAATTCATACATTTATCTATGATATAAACTCCTTAATAATCCAAAATAAGCAAACCACAACAGTTATTTAAACTCTATCAAGAAATAGATGGGCCAATTACCACTTGCAGTGGATAAAACATTACTACATTAAATTATTTAATATGCTTCTTTACCAACACTATGCCACCATCTATGGAGTTCTAACTAAAGAAAATCTAGAATCTAATTGAGGCTTTGGGCAGTAACTTACAACTCATGACCACGATTGGATTACACAAGTTTTAATCAATCTGCAATGCATGATAATGAATGCATTAGGCATATGTAGCCTAAGTGAGGTAGTGACAACAATATATCAAAACATTGAGTCAAAGATATTAAATGGGAATTTGAAAAGTACAACATAATTTGGCGTTGATTTTGAATTCTCAATCTTAAGTTAATAAAAGCTTTATTTATCAAAAGTTTATTATCGAAGATCGTATCTTTACTGACTAGAAATATCTTATCGAGCTTATTAAAGTTTCATAACTTATCTTAGTGTAGCCTTAGCACGGGCTTATCGAAGTTCTTATTAGTGCTTTCAGAGTTCTTTCAAATCTTATCGAAGATCATAACTAAGCTTATCTGAATACACAACTTTTCTTATCAAGTTTCATTTCTCAGCTTAGTAAATGAATTCCTTTCTTTTAGATTGTTTGCCTTGGATCACATTTGGTCATGGTTAGCATTGGTCCAAGTTTGACCGTATTGGCACGTATTACACATAGCTCAAAGCACATAGCAATGGCTAGTGTCAAAAACATAACAAACCTAACTTCTTATCTATCCAACCAACTGTCGCCACTCTCTGTACATCTCCCACTTTACCTCCTACTGTCGCCAATATATCATATATATAAAGGGGCATCACCTGAGTTGTAGCTCATGGATCGTAGTCCCTAAAATATACCCAATTTCACCATGCCAAATTGGCCAAGGTCTTTCATTTCTCAGGCAACTTACGTATTTTATATTTTTAAGTTAAGAGGTATCTTATTTTACAAGTAAACTTATTGCTTCTTTCTTAATAACTTATATTGTAAGACAAGCTTTTAGCCTTAAAGCATGATCTTATCAATTTAGTATTTTATAGGAAAAGATTCACACTATAGTCTCTAAATTTGCAATTAAAGTTTAATACAATGTACAATACATAAAAGCATAGCAAGGAAGATATGCATATAAAATGCTTCATATTGAATCAAAATTATTTGCAAAGATGCTATGCTTGAATGCCCTTCCCCTTGTTGCTCTATTTGAGCCTTATGCAGAAATGATCACATGAAATCCATTAATGAACATTATAACAATTGAAACATACAAAAATAAAACGTTGGAATGACTTCGTGTCATCCAAGACAAAAGAAACTACACTCACCTAATATACCAAAGTTATGGAATACCTAAACCACAATCCTATCTTTCTTCTCAAACAAATCCATTTCCTAGCATTCCTTATTAATGTATGCACCTCAAAACAAAAATAGCAAGTCATTATAATCTATCCAATTCAATCAACTTACAAACAACCCTTAAACGTGTCTATATACATCTAAAAAGAGTCCAATTCAATACAGATAGATGCACAAAACAGTCCTAAATCAATTGTATATATATACTTCATATAATTCAAAACAGTTTCGGTTCCATTTAATTAGGTTTAAAATGGATCATTGCTCACTAACACACGAAAACATATTTTCAAACAATCTCCTAATCCTTCTTAGATACAAATCAGCTCCAATTTCTTTTGTCATATATATATAATTTTAAACTGTCCACATTAAGCTCGTTCCAGCATAAAACAGTCCCTAAATATGTTCATTTATACACAAAACAATCCAACTACTTCTATATATATATATATATATATCAGTCCAACAATTACACACACACATAGATATGCTCAAAACAGCTTTCATATTCATGTAGATACACATCAAAATAGTCTCAATTATATGTATACATGATTACATGTCCAAAACAATCCTCATACATTCATATCTACTCATAATTGTCCAATTAAACATGTATACACATATACTCATCAAAACAATCCATTTATTTTTATTTTCATGTCTAATTGATCCATTAAACTTATATACATGTACCTACAAATCAAATTAATTCAACATGCTCTATATCTATACAATCAATCCCCATTATGAACTTTAATTCTCACAAGCAGTCCAATTCTACATATACACACATAGATATACCAAAACTATCCAACATTCATGTATATATACATTCATGCAGGATCAAACAGCCTAATAGTTCTTTCAAATATGCAAAATTGTCCTTAAATTATTTATAAAATAGTCCTATATGCTTTTTCCAGAATTTTGGCAGCATGCTTACAAAGAATTGCTTCTACATAACAGAATACTCATTGTAATTTAACTTTCTTTACACCATTAAAACTAAACTTAAATACGGTTCTAACGGTATAAGCCGCGTAATTTAATAAAATCCACAAAATTATGAAAATTCCAAAAAGTCCCGAAATAGAGACTGCCCAGAGCAGAATCTGCTTCCAGTTTTTCTGTCCTACTTTCATTCCAAAATTCATATCTTTTGATCTAGGACTCGAACGAATCACCATTTTCTTTAAATGAAACTAGACATACACATGATTCTGTACATATAAGACTCACTCTCTAATTTGACCTATATGGTTTTCTATAACTTTTCCGACTTAGTGCTAGTGCATAACTTGTTGGCAGATTTCACCAACTTAACCTTAAGCTCCCTTTGTCACTTAAACATGTTTAACCATTCATGGAACTTCAAATTCTTACAAGTTTTACATGTAATTAGGAACAATTTAAAAATAACTATCTTATTTATATATGTATATACATAACCATGAAAACAGGACATCATTTATATATGTACTTGTAACACCTCTCGCCCGGGTTAGGAGCGAGAAGTGTTACGACGAGAAAACTAGACAAGATAATCGTGAAATTCAGGGCCAATAAAAATTTTCCATTCAACTTAGCTTAATATATTACCTATAGTCAATTTAGTTCATTCAACCACTAGAATCAAACTCACTCATTTACTTAAGGAATAAGCTACTATTCAAACACTACCATTCATTAATTCATCCACTTATCTAGTTTCATTCTTTACCTATTAACATTATATTTCCTTCGTTATCTAGAATCAAGTTCTCAATATAATCTTACCTATATGCGCAACATTCGTACCAATTAGATTCATTGAATTAACATCATCTATCCATTAGCTTAGTCTAGACTTCAAGACATATAATGAATCAAGAACTAACTTAAACATTCAAATTCCATTCGAATGGGGTATTATACACTAGACAATTCTAGGTTCGTTTTAACACATTCATTTCACTAGGTCACATATACTAATTCAAATACCTTAGCTAGACAAGTTCATGTTCATTCTTTCCTTAGACACAATCATAGTGTTTACATGTTCATATCCAAATATGCTTATATACATTCCAACAAGTACCATTTAAGCTTTACAAACCATTTACTCAAGATTTATATACATGTTTTATATACAATCCAAATGCATGACTTATATATGATTTATACACAATTCTAGTATGCCACCCTCTAGGAGTACATCAAGGTAAATACAAAGTTATATTTCATGTTTTGTATGCCTTGCTTCAAATCTAGGAAGCTAACTTCGATGTCAAGGTAACGATCGGGATGGTTTTACCTGAGGTTTGGGAAGAATGCAAACAAGAGTGGTAAGTACATAATGTACTTAGTGAGGTAGCATCTAAAGTCTAGCAAGATTTTCAAGTTATCAATTTGTCAAGTTATGTGTCCTTTATTTCAAGAAACACCTATCTAGGCTTTAGACAATCTTAAAAGATTTAGCTAGTTTTTATCCAAGCATAATTAAGCATTCATGTTATTCAATCAAGCAACTGAATTCATAGATTACCACCATGAATCAATCAAGAAACAACTCATACAAGAACAAGGCCAATCAAACATGCATACAATCATTTCCATTCGAACAAGAGGAAGAATCATTTTCATGTATCTTATTTCTCAAGGGATAAACAATCCAAGCATTCATTTTCATCATTTAATTCCATTGATTAGCCATTTCATTAACAAGATCAAGAGCACACTTTCATTCATGTATAACAGGGCAGTAACCACTGTCCCAAAACTGTTTTCAAAACAGTTCACAAACTGTCTAGGACACCAATACTGCTGCTGCCAGCCAGCATAAGCACTGGTCACTTAAATACTTATAACTTTCATTTCGTACGTCGGAATTTCAAACCATTTATATCATTAGAAAGCTTATTTAACCATCTTTACAACCGTTTAGACCTTTCATTTTAATGCTTTTCCAATTAATTCAATTTTTAATTCAAAGATAGGGCAATTACATTTCTGGACAATTTGCACTGTCCAGAGGTTTTCATTTCCAGATTCCAGCTCACAAATCAGAATTCAATTCTGTTTTCTCCTAATGAAAATAGACATACTAAGGTTCATTCCATATAAATTTCAGCCGTTAATTCGACCTACATAATTTATGGTGATTTTTTGAAGTTGCTGCCCAGAACAGAATTTCCTGGGCAGATTACACCAGGTTGCATTTTAAACTTCTTAATTCATTAGGACATGACTCTAACATGGTATTTAGTTTATAACCCTTTTCTTAAAAGTTTAAGTTAGTGTAAATTTGTATCTAACATGTCATTATAGTAGGAAGCCTTTTATTACATTTTATCAATTAAGTATAAACTAGCTCAAGTTATTAAGTTCATTATCCTATTCTTGTAAGCTCATCATTTTTCAGCTTATTTCGAAAGGTTTATTCTCATTTTAAATACCACTTAACCATGTTATCCATATACTAATATAGGCAACCCCAATTTTACCTATTCATTCGAATACCATCATCATATAAAGACTCTATCCATTTCCAATTCAAACATGTTCTTAAATCGACCTTAATTTGTTTGATTCTAATTAGACTAGACAATTAAATCTTTTTTGGTTGAATTAGACCAAACATTTGAGACCAAGTAAGAAACCTTATAAACAATCTCGTTGCATACATACAAGGCAAGACCTAGTCTTGTTTAAATTCTAATCTTGATTACCTATGATGTCCATTCAAACATATACCAATTGGATAGTGAGCTAGGTTTAAGATACCTAAAAATTCATTGTTAAGCAAGACTAGTAAGCAATACTCAAACACAACTAGGTCAAGATTACATTCAAATTCATTTAACTTACAAGTCTAGCATCAAACATCCATTATCAAAACCATGACAAGCTTGTTCACATAATCAAGATCATCAATTCAAGCATTTTCACCACAACAATCAAGCAAGGAATGAGTCATTAAGCAATAAGCAACTCATCAAGCAATTAGCCAATCTCAAACTCAAGCAATCAAACAAGCAATATTATATGAAGAATCATACAATGAGCACAATAGCCACAAATCCCCTTATTCGAATAGGGCCACTTCCAATGTAATTTATCTTTCAAACAATGAGCCAATCAAGATAGTATCTATCTCATCTTATTCGTATCCTTGCATTTTACTAGAAGCTCAATAGCATGTATCAATGTGCTCATTTATTAGCCATGTATCATGTCTTATTACAAGTTTAGAAATTTGTTTTGCCTTGGTAGTTAGTAGGATTAGGTAATCGAGTCACGTGTTAAGGTACACAAGTACCGGATCATGTTAAGGTGTCTTCTACACCACGTATTAGAGTACACAAAGTACTTGAACAAGAAGGTGTCTTCTACACCACATATTAGAGTACACAAAGTACCAATCGTGTTAAGAATTAAACATTACTTGTCAAGCAATTTGGTTATTTAAAGGATTCAAATCAAGCGATTCAAGTATTCAAGATTTCTTGTCGGATCATTTATGTATTTTCAAGATATAATTCATGTGTTCGAGATTCTCTCTTGAATTGCTTATTCAATTTCTCAATAAGGTTCATAACTTTTTAACAAGTTCGCCTTGGATCACAATTGGTCATGAATGACATTGGTCCGTGTTTGACCATAAAGGTCCAAGAGATTTCCTAAACTTCTAACTATCCAACCAATTGTCGCCACCCGTACAACTCCCCCGTTACCTCCAACCGTCGCCAATAACTTATTACATGTAATGGGGCGTCCCCCCGAGCCGTGGCTCATGGACCGTAGTCCCAAGTATACCATGCATCATGCCATTGATCCAAGGACTTCCATTGTAGGCAACTTAAACCTTTTAAATCTTTAATCTTCATTAGGGAAGTATCTTATGGCATAAGAAGTCTTGTCTTACTTTAAAACTTGTAGTTGTTTCTTACATTTTATGCTTACATATTGTAATTTCAAGAACGCATGCTAGTTTCAAACAAGTCATTCGAACCATCATCAATCAAGCATTCGAAGATTCAAGCATTAAGCAATACCAATTAAACCATCAATCAAGTGTTTATCACTTAGCAAGCAAGTTCATTATAGTGTATTATTATTTGAATAGCTATCACACACAAACAAGTGTCAATTTACATCCAAGGCAGCAACAACTCAATCACACATGAGTATACGTATCAAATCTCAAACAAGACAATCCAAGCAAGTACATTCCACTATAATTCGATTGATTATCAAGAAAGCAAGCATACATGTAACCACCATCAAGTTTCCAATTAAGCATCCTTCCCTAATAAATTTACCAAATAGAAATTAGGTTCATTTCATGTCAATTCCATATCAACTATGTAAACAATTGCAATTGGTTAGGACCTAAGTCCTAACCCTAAGTAAAGCTACACTCTCCTTGTATCTCGAAGTTACGGGATACCCGAATCCTCTTTCACATCCCGATACCTATCCATCCTTTCTACCATTTTCTTAATCTAGTATTCAAACAATTCAAGCATGCATTAGAACCAAATCAACTCAATTCACACACATTCCATTTCAAGCATACATGCTACTACAAACACCAAAAACTGTTTTCTGCCTCTGGCAGATTGCACACTAGTTACTATTTTGCCTATATCTTTTAATCTACAGGACGGAATTTCAATTGGTTTATACCGTTGGAAAGCTAACTCAATTATCTTTTTAACCATGTATGGATAATATTTTTAGCCTTTCTATATCAATACAGTTTATTAGTTAAAGTCGGGTCAATTTACAGTTTCAAAACTGTCCAGATTACACTTTGGTCCACTTTAGTGAGCTAATTAACCTATGAACTTTATTATATTAGATTTATTCCTTTTAGACCTTGATTACCCTGTTTTTTTACAAGTCAAGATTGGTCCCAAAATAATCCATTTCAGTCCCTAATTTAACCAATTTTCCAGAATAGTCCATTTTTTTTAATAATCTGCCAAATTATCACTTTTGAGCTATCAATTTCCTTATTAATCAAGCAATACAATTTATCAAGTATTCCTTTGGGTCCTCCCCTATTTTTAGATAATTTATCCAGCCTTTAATTTTATTCAATTCAATCCCGAATTCAATAGTTTATTCAAAACAGTCCCTATTAGTCAATTACACCATCTAGGTGACTAGTTTCATTACTAGTTCCACTTTTAGCATATAACCATCATACTTAATTGTTCAATTATCCAATTCAGGTCATATACAAATTTTCCAGCAAGCTTATTCACAAATTAAGTCTCAATTTTATTAGGCAAATCAATTTACATTCAATTACAAGTTCATACTAGCCTTGATTTCCATGCATGTTAATATATTCAATTAGTCATCTTCATTCCTTGATTTTTACATAATTATAACATCAATCTAAGCATTATTCTAGCTCAAACACAATATCAATTCAAGAATCCTAATCGAATTGGGTAGAATTTACTTACAATGCTTTCAAATTTTTATTTCTATGAAGGATAGCCCTACATGCAAGCTTCCAAACCTCTATCCATGGTGTTTTCTCCCATTTTCACTCTCTCTCTCTCTATGTTTCTTAGTCCATTCGGCTGAATGGAGGAGAATGAAGATGATATCTTCATTTTAATGGGTTTAGGAAATGTCCATTTTATCCTTAATTAGCCACTAACTATAGGCATAATCAAGGGCAATTAGAGAATTAAAGAATTTAGCATGCAATCTCATTCTTTCTCATTTAATTCGGATTGGCCATCTTAAACTGGTCACTCACTTTTCAATTTCTTTCATTTTAGTCACTAATTCAATTAATTTTTTGCATTAACAAGTCAATTGATACTATTAGATTTTAATTATTCCTGTAACTTGTTACTAGGCCCTAATTTGGGGTATTACAGTACTTACATATTCAAAACAGCCCCTTATACACCCTTGGGCATTCAAAATAGTCCTCTAAATATATAGGCACAAATTAACTTCAATTACAACTTATACCTGCATTCAAGGTCACCTTAATGTTCAATCTAACTCAATAAACCATAAAGATTTCTATCACACGTTTTAACCCATTCGGTTAAGACTAATTTCATACTCAAGCAAATTTAACATCTTGTTTATGTTGCATGGCTATAAAACATGGAAATTGATTCATGTATAATCATTCGAACAAACAAGAAATGCATAGTAATTTAATATGTATATCATTTGAATATCAAGAGAATTCTTAGCATGAGTTCAATTCAATTTTCTTTAACCAATCTAATAATCACAAATCGCACAAAGAAATCATAATAAAATTTCACAACTTAGATCTTAAATCAAAAAGGTAAGAAGAGATTTCTTACCCTTTCCTCAAGTTATTCAAACCATGATTCCAAGAGACCTCAATAAAGCTTCAATTTCAATCCCCCAAGGCATGGTCTCCGTTCTCTCTCCATATTTTCATCTCCTCGGCAAGTGAAGAAGATGATAACCATTGCCTAATTGTTTTACACTTAGCCAACCCCCTCCACAAATGTCCTCCTTCATGAGTGACATGCGTGTAGGCCTTTAAAGAACTCTTAAATTTACGTGCAATCACAAAAATTGTTTTATTAGTCAATTTGATCATTACTCTAATAGCTATTAGACTTTGCTTTATTTCTAATTAGTCCTAATAGCATTTAATTAATCTGAAAAGTAATAACTCAAATTGCCATTGGTTCAAGATCAAGTTGGTGAATACTTCTAAGCTAAGGTTTGGGGTATTACAAAAATCCTATATCCGAATTTCAAGCTTTCGATCAGATAAGGATCAAACCTCCATGGATTTTAACTACATTTAAACTCCTCCCCTTATCTATTTAAGGGGATCGCATCATCAATAAAGGGGATCGACTTGGAGAGAATCAGATTGCAAGAAATCTCACGCAACCATCATCTTCTTTATTTTATTTTTATGAGATCCATGTCTGGAATTATTTCTTTTGTAATTCTTTCTTACCCAGCCATTAAATGGAAACTAATAATCAAGCTAACAACTACATCGCTGATTAAACCAATCATTAATCCTCGAAGTGAATTTGATCTTTCTGCCAAGCTAAGCCAAGGAGATACAGACTTTATTCTCATTATTCCCAATCTTTCATTACTCTTTGTTATTGTTGCCACATTAAACCATTTACTCTTTTTTATGTTGATATTGCAACCACCATTGCACCCACAACTATAACATCCCCTACCCGGCTTAGTAGTAAACTGGGTTTGAAGAGTTAAGAGATCACAAGAAGCTAACTTGTTACACAAGTTAGAAGTCGAACATCCAAAAGCTAGATGCTTAGCTTCCTAGAGCATTCGAAACAAAAGAGTAAAGATATCATAATATATGATAACCATCAAGTCTAAATGCAATTCAGCCCTAGTCCAAACAAATCATACATAGGAAGGCATGGATTGGAACTTTATGTGATAATACATGATTCAATTGATTCTAGAATCACATAACATTAAGGAATTATAACCGAGATGACTAGTCATTTTGGCCAGATATGTTGTTCTCACATATATTAGACCATTTAATTTCAAGGGAGTCATATATGTATATATTTGAATAGATTCAAGCATTCAGCAATTTCACAGATTGTAAACAACAGTAACTTGAATCTCATTGAATCTCAATTAATCCAACCTAACAATTAAGAATTTAAACTTGTATGATAGCCTTATACCTTTCCAACCAAAACTCAAACAACATACTTCTCAAGCAAGATCTAAGAGGTTACCTATTAAGAACCTAACTTGATATCCACTAATTTGCTGAAACAACAATTACATACAAAAGCATGCATCGACCAATTCATATTAAAACCATAGGTAGTTTTATACATATTTACATGCCACCACAAAATATAACATCACATTAATTACATACCAAAGGTAAAACCAACCATACTAGTCAAGAAAGTGCCACCATCCTAGGAGTCAAATAAAATAGACAAAACACACTTATATTTCTTGTGATCTTGCTTTGCTCCTCGGATTCAATCTACTAGCATCAAAGCTAACCTGGAACACATTCAGGAGAATCAATAAATTCAATAATGATAGCTCGAATACAACGTATAATTTTTTTACTAGTCTAATCCCCTAATGTGTTTGAACAATCCATTCTCCATGGAGACTATTTTTAACATGCTTGTTTTCAAGAACATTTAAGGGATCCAGTATTCGATTTCAAGCAAGCATATTCACGTAGAAAACAAAGACCAATGCCTCAAGCAATTTATTCGAATCAAGATTCCCTTACAAGAATAATCATAAACTTGTAAATATGTAGATTTGTTTCAATTATCTAGGATTTTCTATGATCAAGTATGAAACAATTTCTTACAAGGGTCATACAAACTATTATCGACTCAAGGGATTTAGTCAATCCATTATCCAAGCAACACAATTCCTTCACACAAGTTGTAGTATATAGATATATGTTATAATTATTAGATTATCTTGAGCCTTGATCAATAGTTACTAGACACACGAGTACAACATAAGGTAACATTAACAAGGGTAAACATAGTACCATTTCAAGGAAACTCAAGGTGTCAATTCGATATCAACTTTGAACAAGAGTACCAAAGGTACTAAAAGATCACTTGATCTTAACAACAAGGGACCGTAGTCCTAACTAGCGAGCTCGACAGATTCTATGGCATGCGAATTATGTCTAGACTAACTCGAATCAAGGCTTGGTATTACAAGTATATTTTCAATTGTATCAAGAGGCAATAGTTACCTTTTTATCACTCATATGAACAATTAAATTTTCATTCAAGACTAGTTTTACATAAACTAGTGCAATATAACAAAAATCAAGTATTTTTAACTAGATTGATTTACCACAAGATGCTTACCTCAATTAGCATTTGTCTCACTTTAATCAGGGTATTAAACAAAGAGATTTTCATACATTAACATGAACTAGGCAGTCCCATTCATACATTCAATCTAGTTACACTTATAGTAGTTTCCAAGATATTGATGTTCTCGTATCACAATCCCCTTTTTTCTTATCATTATTTTAATCTACGAGAGCCCCTCTTCCTTTTGTATCCTCTTAATCTT
Source organism: Hibiscus mutabilis (assembly GCA_019671005.1). NCBI lineage: Eukaryota > Viridiplantae > Streptophyta > Magnoliopsida > Malvales > Malvaceae > Hibiscus > Hibiscus mutabilis. Next base: position 45,333,912 of record CM033717.1, on the reverse strand, counting down.
CTAACATATAACATTATAATTCTTATTAGCCAAAAGGTTTGATTGATTAAACTCCATTTCCATTCAATTTCATAGTTGATAACTAGTCTCTCTATCTCGAAAATCCTCAAACATACACAAACAAATAATTCAAGAATGTCAAATTAGTTATTGTTTAACAATCTTCCAATTAACTTTACTCTTATTCTTCAAAGTTTAGCATATATCCTAATTGCCAAAACAGGACAGCATTACATCAATTAACTTACATGGACTAAAACAGTCCCAAGATTCAGTATAGTTCCCATTAATCAATTTAGCAAAGATCATATAATTTAGGACATCAAAACAGTCCTAATTTTCACACTAACAACAGGGCAGTTTCACTATTCACCTATACATATTTTCATATTCCATCAACTACTCAAAACAGTCCCCAACACTATCCAAATTAAAGACAACGAGGCAGCCCAATTAAAGGAGTTCAAGATTCTCAACAAAACAGTTTTATAACACCATCACATTTCCAAGCAAACAACTCGGTATTAAACCTATCACACAAATTAGTTCTCACTTTTGTATGAACAAGCTTTAGAATATAAAAGCAAGGAATTTAGAGTCCATTCTACCTATATACAATTCAACAACCAAAGATAGGAATCAAGAGACAATTTAGCTTATCATTCGAATATTAACCACCATCCCAAACAATGTGTCAAACATTTCATACTTCAAATTCTATTTATTCATTCCAATTCTTCTAGTTACAATACAACTAATTTCAAGCTCATCTATAAACGTGCAAGTCTTACTCCAATCAAACCAATTCCATGTTTCCATCAATAATTAAGTGTCCAAGGAACTAAAAGGAGGACATTACCTTGATGAAAAATAACAATTTCCTATTTAAGAATCTTAAGCTTCTTCCCACCAATCCCTTGTTCTTATCATATTAAGGAATTTTTCAAGAGCTCCTTCTCTCTCTAACAACATTTGGTTCAATGAAGAAAGGAGAAGAAGATGGTCCACCGATCCTTTGACCGAGTTTTCCTAAGGGACAGTTGGCTTTGGTCCTTTAATTAGGTGAATTTTAGCATGCAAACATGTCAAATAAAAGTGTATATAAAATGGTCCTTTAAGAAATGGCCATTCGGTTATTTAAGTTCACACTGTAGTCCCCTTAATTCAAAATCAAAACATAAGATAACTCAATATTCGAAATTAAATATAGTATCCTTCTAGACCCTATTTTGGGATGTTACAAATCCCTCCTCCTTAAAAAAATTCGTCCTCGAATTTACCTGAGAGAAACAAGTGGGGATATTGATCTTTCATAGAAGACTCGGGTTCCTAGGTAGCTTATTCTTGTTTATGATTTCTCCATAGAACTTTAACAAGGGGTACTACTTTGTTTCTAAGTCTTTTAATCTAACGATCAAGTATCTGAACCAGCTCCTCTTCATAGGAGAGATTAGTGTCTAGCTCCATCTCTTCAGGCTCAAGGATATGGGAAGGATCGGATCTATACTTGCGTAACATAGAAACATGGAAAACATTGTAAATTTTATCGAAATCACTTGGAAGATCCAATTTGTAAGCTACATAACCAACTCTCTCCACAATTTCGAATGGTCCTATGAAACGGGGACAAAGTTTTCCTTTCTTCCCAAATCTGAGGACTTTCTTCTACGGAGAGACTTTTAGAAAAACTTGATCACCTACTTCATAAGAAATTTCTCTTCTCTTTTTATCAGCATAGGCCTTTTGCCTATCAAAAGCTTCTTTAAGTCGATCATGAATAATTTTAATCTTTTCTTCGGTTTCTTTCAGGAGATCAGGTCCCAACATTCTGCTTTCTCCCAAATCTGACCAACAAAGTGGTGTTCTGCACCTTCTACCGTAGAGTGCTTCAAATGGAGCCATTTGAATAGAAGTTTGATGTCACACCCTAAAAATTGGTCTAGTCAAAATTAGGTTCCGGTGATCGAATATTTTGTACCGGTTATGTTCGAACGATATAATTTGCTCGATCTTGTATCTAATTTGAAGCAATGAAGGTTATTCGGGTTAACTGTAACAGTTTATTAAATATTATTAATATTAGTAAAAAAAGGGACCCACGGGCCACGACTAATTCCTTCAAATTGAAGGAATTTGCCGTGGATTTCCCACGTTTGGGAAAACATGGCACAAGGTGGCCATAGACCTTGTTGCCTTCCACCACGTGGGCATGGGTGCCCTAAAATTTTGCCACCACTCCAACATTACGTGGAGCTTGGAGAAAACAATAAGGAGGCTGACCATTTAATTATAAATAAGGGGTGTTGCGCAAATTGTAAAAACGAAAGGGATAAAGAAAGCACTTGAGGGCTATTTGAATAAGTGGAAAAAAACTTTGAATTGGGTAAGCAACCCTAAATCCTAATTCGAATATAGATGTCATTACAAGTTAAGAAACATTATGTTTATTGAAATTATGACTGAATATATGTTTATTTTTATTTACTTGTTGAAGGGCACAACATAGACGAATCTTCCAAGTAGAGAGGTTCAAATTATTAGCTAATCCGGCTATCTGAGACGAATCATAAATTTGGACCCGGTGAGTGTAGTTGTGTCAAGGGATAAGCTAGGTGCCATCCCATTGCATTTATTTTATGTTTAAATTTGCATTTGATTAAGCACTTAAGTAGAGCATATGTGGCTTCGAGTGGTGAGCACGGTAAGTCCTCAACGTTGTTTGATATGTTGTAAATTCGTATGTGATATTCGAAATATTTTTATATATGAAAAATTGACCTAATACGCTATGTATGATTTGTGGAGCTAAGGCTCAAATTAAAATTCGATACGATACGGCCTATATGTGCGGATACACTTGTGAATTAAGTTTATGATGAATTATGTAATCTTGGACACTTGTGAACATTGGATACAATTGGCATGACATATGGTTATTTGAGCTCACAATGTAAGGGTTGGACTACAGTCCGGGGCTACGACCTATATGTGCGGAGACAATGTTGGATTGTGTAAAGGATACCGGAGCTACGTCTTAAGGCTACGACCTATTTTTGCTATGTGTGGTGTACAGGGGGATCCGCGTATCCATTGGTTGCTATGTCCAATGAAATGATACATACTTTTGATTTATAAAATATGATATTTGGCTTAAGCATGAAATTTATATATATATGATTTGTGATATATTCATGTCATCTAAGTATGCACTATGTCATCCATGTCAATAGCAATCTGTTCTACATTCGTTATGACTACCTCACTAGGCTATGTAAGCCTAACATTCGTGTGTCTCATGCATTTTAGGACCTTAAAGCATTCTGAGCTTCGATCGTGTAGTTGCGGTTACAAGTCACATCATCTATATATGTATGTTTATCTTTTGTCTTGAAACTCCTAGTAAGGTGGCATAGGACCTAAAGATGTTCAACCTACCCATTTTGTTATGTGTATATTGTCTATGGTTTGTAATAACCTTAAAGGGGTTTATATGATATGTTAGATAAGGTTAATGGCATGTTTAGCTTAAAATGGTGAAAACTAAATGGGTTTGAAATATTCTAGAATTTGGTGTGCTAATAGAGTTACTGATTATTAGCTTGCTGGTAAAACTTGGTAAGATTGGGAAATCATTTGATAGGTTAAGCCGAATAAAAATTGTTTATAGTTTACAAAATGGTCAATAAATATTGTATCGCCTAATCAAATAGGTAAATGACCTCCGTTAGAAATGAAATTTCACAGAATAATAATTAGTAAGTTTAATTTTAGTATGATAACCTGAATTTTGGCTAAGCACCCTTAATTTGTAAAATTTACAACTTGGTCCCTATAATTTGAAAATGTTTAAAATTAACCCCAATTTGAGTAAGTTGTTAATAAGTTAGCGTAAAAACAGAATAATAGTTAATTCGAACAAGTTTCTGAATTTTTATTTAGCTTCCAATCTTTGAATATGTTTTCTAGTAACACCTTCATATCCGATTCTCTGTCAGGTCAGGAAGGGGGTGTTACATTTGTGGTATCAAAGCTAGAGTTTAGTCGATTCTAGGACTAAAACGAGGCCAGTCATGAGTCTGCATGTGTATATGCCACCTAGGAGTTATTTATATACGTTATCTATGACTTGCAACTTACACGATTTAATCATTCTGTGTAATTAGATTCAAAATGGCTGGTCCTGCCGATAGAAGGGTGGTGAACGAACCTCATCCGGGCTCCTCAAATCAGGGGGACAATTTGAGGCCTGAAATCCAACTCATGTGTGTAGGACAGAATGACCCGTCTTACCCTCCATCAATGCCATCCGCTCCCCAGGCGTATCTGATGTCCATGACGGACATGATTAAATAAGTGGTGGTGTCTCTCCGACAAGAACCACCTCCGCCACCTGCTGAGGCTTCTCTGCCTATTTCGAGAGCCCATGTTGACAAACTGAAGCAATATCCTATCTACTCGTTCACTGGCCAAGACTTGGATAATCTTGAGACCGCAGAATAATAGCTGGAGAATACACTGAAAGTGTTGAATAAACAAATGAAGTGCTCGGAGGAGCACAAACTGCACTGTGCTCTGGCCTTGATTTTTTAGGAAGCCCAGAGCTGGTGGGACACGGTGACACTTACAGTGCCCGAGCACAGGATTACGTTGGACTTTTTCCTTTGGGAGTTCCGTAAAAAGTATATTAGTGATCATTACCTTGCCGAGAGGCGTAAGAAGTTCCTCTATCTAAGACAAGGGGGAAGACCGTGGAGCAGTATATATACGATTTCTGTAAGTACTCGGGTTTGGTGCGGAGATCATACATACAGAAAAGGAGAAGTGCAGAATGTTCATCGATGGCCTTTGTGATGAACTACGTCCTCTCTTTACTGCTTTGGAGATAGAAGATTTTCAGACTCTAGTTAACCGAGCGATTGCTACTGAAGCCTCTAAGAAGACATATGAAAGAAGGAAGGGAAACAAAGCCAGAACTGATAAGAGGTTCCGAGATGATTCCAAGCCTCCTAAACTGCAAAAGAAGGGTAGATAGTGGGATCAGAAGTCTGCCATATTCTAGCAGCTACCAAAGATGGGATATGTACCACAATCCCAAACTCCGGGGACATCTATTACTAATACAACTTCAGTTGCTAGTACGGGCAGTTCTGGGAGAAGTTCCCTAATTCCCATATGCAACTTCTATCAGAAGCGACATCCTAGAGAATGTCGTAGACAGTTTGGGTCTTGTTATCTTGGATGCGAATTAGGCCACTTTATCAGGCAATGTCCGCATTATCCTAACGCTCGTACCTCTAAGGCTTCTCAGAACAACCCTAATAAGGGAAGAGGAGCAAAACAAGTGTAGTTTGTATCAGCAGGAAGACCTCGCAACACCAACACTCCTTCAGCTGGACGTGATCCTCAAACCTCAGCCTAGATGTATCACGTTCGAGTTTCAGAACAAGAGGTTGATCCCAATGTGATTGGAGGTATGGTAGAATTATGTTCTGATCTCGTTTATGCTTTGATTGGTCTAGGCTCTACGTATTCCTTCATTAATGAATCGTTGATTGAAAAGTATGCCCTAGAATCTAGACCCATTGCTTCCGAGATAGTTGTCTCTAACCCACTAGGAGATAGTGTGGTTATACGGTTGATATGTAAAGCTTGTCCTCTGAGGATCCAAGGGATCCCATTATCGCGAATTTGATGGCCTTGCCTTTCCATGAGTTCGATCTTATCCTAGGCCTTGATTGGTTAGCTGAACATCAAGCCTGGGTAGACTACTCGAAAAAGAAGCTATATCTCCGTGGACTCGTCAAGGAAAGCATAACCTTGATGAAAATCAAACCTGAGCCTAGTGAAGCTATCATGTATGTTATGGAGTCTAAAGAGGATCCAAAACTCAAAAACCTGCCGGTGGTGAAAGAATTCCCTGATGTCTTTCCTGATGAACTTCCGGGACTCCTTCTGACCTGAGAAGTAGAATTCACAATCGAAGTGCAACTGGGGACTACCCCAATCTCTATTACTCCATACAAAATGGCTCCGGTAGAGTTAAAGAAGTTAAAAGCTCAAATCCAAGACGTCCAATAAGGGGTTTATTCGATTGAGTTCCTCACCCTGGGGAGCACCAGTCTTGTTTGTCAAAAAGAAGGATGGATCGATGCAACTATGCATTGACTATCGTCCGTTGAATAAAGTCACGATCAAGAACAAGTACCCACTTCCGAGGATCGATGACCTCTTTGATCAGTTAAAAGATGCCTCTATCTTCTCCAAGATAGATCTTCGATCTGGATACTACCAAATGCTGGTAAAGGAGTCTGATGTTCCAAAGACTGCCTTTCGGACTAGATATGGTCACTACGAATTTCTAGTGTTGCCTTTTGGGCTCACGAATGCACCTATAACCTTTATGGATCTGATAAATCGTGTATTCCGGCCCTATCTCGGTAAGTTTGTTGTTCATTTATAGACGACATTCTGATCTATTCTAAAGACTATACTTCTCATGAAGAACATCTTTGGATCGTGCTTCAGACCCTTCGGGAGAAACAACTCTATGCCAAGTTCAGTAAATGTGAATTTTGGCTTTTTTGAAGTATCCTTTCTTGGCCATGTAATCTCTTCTATGTGAATTCAAGTGGACCCAAAAAAGATCCAAGCAATTCTTGATTGGATCCCTCCGAAGAATGTGGGAGAAGTTCATAGTTTTCTGGGCCTTGCAGGCTACTATCGTAGATTCGTTAAGGGATTTTCTATGATTGCCGCACCCTTGACGAAGCTCATTCGCAAGGACACTCCTTTTGTGTGGACTGTGGATCAACAAAGAAGTTTCAATCAGCTCAAGCAAGTCCTCACGCATGCCCTTGTCTTGGTTCAACCCGAGTCGGGCAAAGACTTCACCGTATACAGTGATGCATCGCACTTGGGATTGGGTTGTGTCCTAATGCAAGAAGGCAAAGTTATAGCTTATGCTTCCCAACAACTCAAACCACATAAGATGAACTATCTGACTCATGACTTGGAATTAGCCGTAGTTGTGTTTGCACTAAAAATTTGGCGGCATTATATATATGGTGAGAAGTGTTACTTGTACACTGATCACAAGAGCTTGAAGTATCTCCTGACTCAAAAGGAGTTGAATCTTCGCCAACGATAGTGGATGGAGCTGTTAAACGATTATGATCTAGTTAGCGACATCATCCTGGTAAAGCCAATATTGTGGCTAATGTCCTTAGTCGGAAACCTATTTCCTCTTTGAGATGTTTGAATGCCCACTTTCGGCTTAAGAAGCGTGGCAAGTTGTTAGCTGAATTGAAAGTATAGTCGACTATTGTATCCCGGATCAAGGTACTTCAAGAAGACGATGATGAGTTGCAGCCTCTCATTGCTAAGGCCAAGGATAGAACAGATCCTCACTTTGCCGTGAATTTTGAAAGCTTGCTGTGTTTCCCTGATCGTATCTGTGTACCCGATGACGATGACCTTCGGAATCAGATCTTTAGTGAAGCTCATTCTAGCCCTTTCTCTGTGCACCCTGGAGCTATTATAATGTAAAAGGATCTCAAGGAACTATATTGGTGGTCCGGAATGAAGAAGGAGATTACTGACTTTGTGGCTAGGTGTGTAACTTGCCAACAAGTCAAAGCCAGGCACAAAGTGCCTACCGGTCTTCTGCAGCCTATCGATCTTCCACAATAGAAGTGGGAGCGCATCACGATGGATTTCGTAAGTGGTCTACCAATGACACCAAAGAAAAATGATGCTCTCTGGGTCATTGTGGATCGATTCACCAAGTCAGCTCACTTCCTTCCAGTGAGAATGGATTTCAGTATGCCTAAGCTCACAGAACTGTACATCCGTGAAGTCATTCGTTTGCATGGAGTTCCTATATCCATCATTTCTGATCGTGATCCAGGATTTGCATCTTGGTTTTGGAGAACCCTACATGAGGCGCTGGGAACACATGTGCATTTAAGCACTCTTTCCAACCTCAAACCGATGGTCAATCCGAAAGGGTTATTCAGGTAACCTTATATTTTTCCTTGATGTGTGTGTATAATCATTTTTGTACCAATTTCGATTCTTCCTTGTAGATTCTAAAAGATATGCTACGAGCCTGTGTTACCGATTTCAAAAATATGTGGGAGAAATCCCTGCCATTGGTGGAGTTTGTATACAATAATAGCTACCAAACTTCGATTAAAATGGCCCCTTATGAAGCTCTTTATGGAAGAAAATGTAGAACCCCTCTTTGTTCGATTGAGCTTGGTGACGGCAAGGTGCTAGGACCTGACTTACTTTAGGAAACCGAAGAAAGGGTAACCATCATTCGTGATCGACTCAGAGTTGCATTTGATCGACAGAAAACCTATGCATATTTGAAAATGAGGGACATTCAGTATAATGTTGGCGAGAAAGCCTTCCTTATGGTATATCCGTGGAAGAAGATCCTTCATTTTGGCAAAAAGGGAAAACTAAGCCCTCGTTTCATAGGCTCATTTGAGGTGATCGAGAAAGTTGAACATGTTCCCTACCGACTAGTTCTCCCCGAGGAGTTAATCCGAATCCATAATGTTTTTCACATGTCTATGCTACGAAAGTACCGATCAGACCCTTCCCATGTGATCAAGTCGGAGTCTGTGGAAATTCAGTCCAATTTGACATACGAGGAAGAACCAGTACAGATCCTCGCACGAGAAGTCAAGAGGCTTCGAAATAAATCTATACCCTTAGTGAAAGTCCTTTGGAGGAGTCATTCGGTTGAAGAAGCAACGTGTGAACCAGAAGAAACATTTCAGAAGCAATACCGTAACCTATTTGGGTGGAATGAAAATTTGAGGACGAATTTTCTTAAGGGGGAGAGTTGTCACACCCCGAAAACCGGTCTAGTCAGAATTAGGTTTCGGTGATCGAATTTTTTGTACCGGTTATGCTCGAACGATGTAATTTGCTCGATCATATATCTAATTTGAAGCAATGAAGGTTATTCAGGTTAACTATAACAATTTATTAAATATTATTAATATTAGTAAAAAAAAAGGGAGCCACGGGCCACGGCTAATTCCTTCAAATTGAAGGAATTTACCGTGGATTTCCCACGTTTGGGAAAACATGGCACAAGGTGGCCATAGGCCTTGTTGCCATCCACCATGTTGGTATGGGTGCCCTAAAATTTTGCCACCACTCCAACAATACGTGGAGATTGGAGAAAACAATAGGGAGGCCAGCCATTTAAGTATAAATAGGGGGTGTTACGCAAATTGTAAAAACGAAGGGGAGAAAGAAAGCACTTGAGGACTATCGAGTAAGTGAAAAAAATGCTTGGAATTGGGTAACCAACCCTAAATCCTATTTCGAATATAAAAATCATTACAAGTTAAGAAACGTTATGTGTATTGAAATTATGACAGAATATACGTTTATTTTATTTTTATTTAATTGTTGAAGGGCACGGCATAGTCGAATCTTCGAAGTAGAGAGGTTCAAATTATTAGCTAATCTGACTATCTGAGACGAATCATAAATTTGGACCTGGTGAGTGTAGTTGTGTCAAGGGATAGGCTAGGTGCCATCCCATTGCATTTATTTTATGTTTAAATTTGCATTCGATTAAGCACTTAAGTAGAGCATATGTGGTTTCCAGTGGTGAGCACAATAAGTCCTCAACGTTGTTTGACATGATGTAAATTCGTATGCAATATTCGAATTATTTTTATATGTGGAACTTTGACCTAATATGCTATGATATGATTTGTGGAGCCAGGGCTCAAGTTAAAATTCGATATGATACAGCGCACGAGTGCAAAGGTAAGTTTATGATGAATTATGTAATCTTGGACACTTATGAACATTGGATACAATTGGCATGCCATAGGGTTATTTGAGCTCACTATGTAAGGGTTAGCCTATGGTCAGGGGCTACGGCCCATATATGGGGAGAAAAGGTTGGATTGTGTAAGGGATTTCAGAGCTATGGCTCAAGGCTACAGCCTATTTTCACTATGTGTGGTGTACAGGGGGATCGCATATCCATTGGTTTCTATGTCCAAGGAAATGATACGTACTTTTGATCGTGTGTACTATGTGTGGTGTACTAGGCTATGTAAGCCTAACATTCGTGTGTCTCATGCATTTCAGGACCTTGAAGCATTCTGAGCTCCGATCGTGTAGTTGCGATTGCAAGTCACATCATCTATATATGTATGTTTATCTTTCGCCTTGAAACTCCTAGTAAGGTAGCATAGGACCTAAATATTTTCAACCTACCCATTTTGTTATGTGTATATTGTCTATGGTTTGTAATAACCTTAAAGGGGTTTAAATGATATGTTAGATAAGGTTAAAAACGGTTAAAAATGCATGTTTAGCTTAAAGTGCTATTAGAGTTACTGACTATTAGCTTGCTGGTAAAACTTGGTAAGATTGGGAAATCATTTGATAGGTTAATCCGAATAAAAACATTTTTGAATAATTTACAAAATGGTCATTAAATATTGTATCATCTAATCAGATAGCTAAATGACATCGGTTAGAAATGAAATTTCACAGGCTAATAATTAGTAAGTTTAATTTTAGTATGATAACCTGAATTCGGCTAAGGACTCTTAATTTGTAAAATTTTCAATTTGGTCCCTAAATTTTGAAAAATTTTAAAATTGACCCCAAATTGAGTAAGTAGTTAATAAGTTAGTGTAAAAAGAGAATAATAGTTAATTCCAACAAGTTTCCAAATTCTGATTTAGCTGCCGATCTCCGAATATGTTTTTTGGTAACACCTTCAGATCCGATTCTCTACAGGGCCGAGAAGGGGGTGTTACATTTGATAGCTATTGTTATATGCAAATTCGGCTAAGGGTAGGGATTTCTCCCAGTCCTTTCCAAAATCAACTACACAAGCTCGGAGCATGTCTTCAAGGAATTGAATTACCCGCTTTGGCTGTCCATCAGATTGAGGATGAAATGTAGTGCTTAAATTAATTTTCGATCCCAAGGCTCTCTAGAGGGCTTTCCAAAACTTGGAAGTGAACCGGGAGTCTTTATCAAAGATTATAGAAATCGAAACTCCATGTAGTCTAATTATCACCTTGATGTAAATCCTTGCCAGCTGATCTAGGCTTAAGGTCATTCGAATAGGCAAGAAATGGGTCGATTTTATCAGTCAATCTACTATTACCCATGCCGCATCATTCCTTTTCGGTGTTAAAGGCAAACCACTAACGAAGTCCATGGTAATTTGTTCCCACTTTCACTCAGGAAGCTTAATGGGTTGCAAGAGTCTTGTGGGGACTCGGTGCTTAGCTTTGATTCTTTCGCAAGATAAGCATCGAGAAACAAAATCAACAATGGCCTTCTTCGTTCCTGGCCACCAATACAAATTTTTTAAGTCTTTATACATCTTAACTAAACCAGGGTGGACTGATTGTAACACCCCAAATCCTAGCTTAGAAGTATTGGAACCAAATTGCATAAGTTGATAGCTTAATTGAATTTAAAATTAAGCTAAATTGATTAGTTAAGGGCCTAATTGAAAGAATGTATGAATTAAGTGATCAAATTATAAAGGATCAATTTGAATTAAAGGAGAAAGATGAGGCTTGCATGATAAACTTCATGGTTCTCTTATTTTCCCTTGACTAATTACATGATTGGTAGCTAATTAAGGGATAGTTTAGTAACTTCATAAATCCACTAATGTGGATAACCACATTGTCAATCCTCCCTTCATTCCATTACCAGCCGAATATAGAGAGGAAAATTGAGAGAAAGAGAGCTTTGAAAATTCATCCATTGAAGAAGAAATCAAGCTTCCATGTGTAGGAATTTTTCATTGAAATTAAGCTAGAAGCAAAGTAAGTATAATTCTTCTTGTGATCATTTGAATAGGCATATATGATTATTGAATTGGACTGTTTTGATGATTATAGATGGAATTAGATATTGAATATGTTGTTAGATGATTGAATGGTTTTAGAATTATACAAATTTGAAGAATGAACTCTAGGTACAATGCTGGAAATTATGTGTTTAAGCTAGTGTAATAACCTAGGTTGTTGGAAAATTGAATTGTGATATTGAAGAGAGAATTGAATGATTAGAACTTAAAATTGAGCTATGGAATTTATGAATTGATTATGATCATGAATAGGTAATGTAAAGAAGATGTTAGACAAATTGAATTGTTAGCAAACAATGCTCGAAATAAAGGATAAAAGTATGAACATAGTCACACAATATAGAAACTATTTTGTGGAATTAAAGTTGAGTAAACATGCAAGATTAGGCATTATAACCAACCTACTCTATTTTGTAAGCCTTGTATAATGAAATAACATGGACTTAGCATGTTTAGGATATCATATGAAATGAATTATAGGACCAAAACATTGGTTAAATGAATTTAAGGCATTAAAATGTGAATAGGTACAATCTGCCCAAAATTACTCTGTTCTGGGCAGTCACTTTGAAAATTCACTAAAAATTGTATAGATCAAATTTTAATGATATGATCCTTAGAACGTCTATTTTCATCAGGTGAAAACAGAACTGAAAATTGGGTCCTATGCTGGAAACTGTAAATAGGAATTTCTGGACAGTGCAAACTGTCCAGGCAGTGTAAATGCCCTGTCTTTGAACAATAAACTCTATTAATTGGCTAAGAACTAAAATGAAAGTCTTACATGGTCTTATAGTAAATTTTGTAAGCTTTTCCAATGGTGTATAGCAATAAAAATTCCGACGTGCGGTTTAAAAGATATGACCATTTAAAGGGACAGTGTGCAAACTGCCAGACAATAGTGTCTTGGGCAGTTTGGGACTATTTTTGCACCTATATGCAAACTTTTCCAAAACAGTTTTGGGACATTGTAACCTGTCCAATTATGCTTTAAAATGAAGTAATAACAATATGGGAATGATTTAGTAAGAAATGCTTAAAAGAAAGCATAAAAACAGTAGCTAAATGTTAGGTATAATGTGATAACATTGCTACTATGATTGTGTGATATATTGTGTTTGTTTTGATGAAATATGTATGTGTTATGCTTGCTAGACCAAGGGCAACAAGTTGGGGAAGAAGAGGATAGGAGTGGACATCCCAAAGCTAGAGGCAAAAGGATTTGGATTCAAGACAATTGAATTGCTAGGAGTATTGTGAGTATAACTATCCTTAGGGTTGGGACTAGGTCCTAACCAACCTTGATATTGTTAATTCAATGAAATTGCCATGTAAAATGAATTAATACCTATTTGGCTAATTAAGGGAAGAATGATATGTATGATAACTTGTTTGATGCCATGATCTATGTGTTACTTGGGTGTTAAGCAAATGTAATGAATTGTGTGTCATGTTGCATTGCTTATGCCTAAGGTATGAAATGGCATGCTTGCTTGGAGAATAAGGTACGCACATTGCATACATATGCTTGTGTTTGTGAATGCTATACATGGCTGATTGAAATAAATTGAACAAGGATACTACTTTGAATTCATTCTATTCGAATGGCATGGATGTTTTGTATTGGGAGTTAAGACTCCATAAGCCTAAGGCCTTGGCCTTTAAAGGTCATAATGTTGTATTAGATCATGAAATGTATAAAGCTTAAATGAAATGGGTAATCAACAACCTTGGTAGCTAGTTTGATAGAAAGGAGGGCATGCTTTAGAATCTTGAGCTCATATTGGCACTACGGTGCATATTGTTAAGATTTGATTATGTAGTAAGCTACTTACCAAGGATGTTGTAAGAGGACTTAATAATTCAAATGAACATTGCTTGTATTGTAAGATATTTGAATGAACTTTCTTGCTTTGAAAGATGAACTTGTTGCTTGTCATGAAAGAAATGTATGGATGATGGCTTTATGTATAAATGCCTACTTGATAATTTGAGTGATTGGTTGCTTTTCCTATAAGCATAATGTTCGAATAGCCTATGAGAATTCATGATGATGTTGTCATGTTGATTGTATGATATGTAAAGATTGCCTAAGTTACCCTATGCAATTCGAATAAGCTTGTGTCTTGTATTGATGGTCTTGATTCCATGAATTACATGTAAACTTGGATATGTAAGCTTTGAAATTGACTAGATTTAGTGTTACCTCACTAAGTACATAACTTGTACTTACCACTCCATTCTTCATTCTTCACATAACAGATTAAAGATACTTCAAGAGGATATCTTGAGTTTGAAGCAACACTTGAAGCAAGCTTGAAAGTATGAATTCATACTCTTTGTATACTCCTAGTTTGGTGGCACTAGATCTTGTAATAGGTAGTCTTGATCATGCATTTTGTGGTGTTGTTAAGACTAGTTTGTGTAATGTTTTGATGGGCCTAACATGTAACCAATTTGGATGATTCAAACTATGTATATGACTTGGTTGATATGTATATATATGTTGGTATAATGCTGCGCATAATATGATAGATTTGCAATGCTTGTTGAACCTTGTATAAATCAAATGCTAGACTAGAATGGTATGATCATGCATTTGTTCTTATGGCTTTTGGAATGATTCGGCAATGTCTATTGATTGGAGATAAGGTATGATCAAGCATGCACTAACAATGTATTATCTAAGGATGCCATGAAATGTTATGTTTTGATTGAAGAAGGAAACAAATGAAATGTGGTTAGGACACACCTTATAGTTTAAATAGGTGAATGGACATGAAATAAGATTGTAAGTTGAATGCTTGGAAATGATCATGTTAATTGGTTGATAAGTAGTAACTTAAGATGCAAGTAAGTTAGTTAAAGCATGTTTAGTGATCACCTAGAGTTATTCAATTATGGCATAGGAATTATAGTGAGAATGACAGTTGAACCATGTTTAATAGAATCTTAAAGTGAAGTATGCCACACTTGTTGATAGTTGTTTGAATGATGCATGTGAATTGAATAGAATGGTAGTATGATAATGGTAATTTAGGTTATAAGTATGAAATGAAACAAAATGGTACCTAAATTAGTATGGTATGTAAGTTGGCTTTTGTTTTATGTGGTTTGCTTGAATGTATTGTATGTTTTGAAGGTTTGGTTTGAGGTTACTTGTGCATCAACTCAAGTAATTCTGAGGTTACTTGTTCGACAAGTAACCCATCCATTGCTTTGCTTTCGTTCTAGTAACGCTCCCGAACCGGGTTACGGCTAACCCGGGGATGGGGTGTTACACTGATAACGAAATTTAATGACCTTGTAATCACTCAGTTTTGATCAGGTTTTAGTGTTATTAGTATTATTTTAATAATATTATTATTAATATAAAATTAATAAAATAATAATAATAATAATAATATAATATAAAAAATAAAAAATTATTAAAAAGCAAAAAAAAAAGGAAATTGGGTGGTTTTGGGATGACCACGTCACCCTTAAACCTACCCCAATTGCCTATATAAAGGCATGGGGGCAGGGAATTGGGGGCAATTTGGATGAGCCGGCAGTGGCAGCCCCAATAAGAGAGCCATGCTCTCGGGCTGCCAAGGACATGGGGCAATCCCCTCGGTCCTAATTGGTTCGATCGAGGTCTTATTTTAGGTCCGATCTAGTTAATAATTTTGGAAAGGTCGTGGTAGATCCCGGTAGGGTTCAGTCGGGTTCGTTATTCGAGCTCCTAGTTAGGTATATTTTCTTTCCTTTTTATTTGTATTGTAATCTTATATGATTTAATGAAGTAGTAGTTAATTTAAAATTGTGTTTTAGTTGGTATGTTTATTTATGTATGTATGTTTTAGATTAGTATTTATTCATGTTTTAAAATTATGTTTTAGCTTAATATTTTATTTATGTTAAATTCGTTTTTATTTATGTGTTAGCTTAATATTTATTTGTGTTTTAGATTAATATTTTATTTATGTTAGATTAGTTTTTATGTGTTAGATTAATATTTATGTATGTATGTTTCAGATTAGTATTTTATTATGTTAATATTTATCTATTTTTTATTGTATTTAAATTATTTGCCATATTTTATATTTTGCTCACTAAGATTGCATAGAGATATATATAAATTGTCAATGCGGTGCCCTTTTATCCGAGCGTAAACGGGGCCAGTATCAGGCGTTGTGATAGTGTTGGGCGTTTACTCTCGGATAACGGGGCCTTTAAAATCTACTCCCACTTATAACCAAATTTTAAATTGATCGTCACTTTAATTCAGAAAGTTTAATATTAATAAAGCGGTAATTATTAAAGTACCAATTTTCGGCGGTGTGGGGGTGCTAATCCTTCTCCATCCGTGACCGACTCTCGAACCCAATAGTTTTCAAATCTCTGGTTTTATGGTGTCTGGCCTACCTAAGTGGCCGGTGGCGACTCCAATTTCTAAATAAAACGCAGTTTTTTAAAACTCCCACGAAATAAATATTTTAATACCCGAAAGACAACCAACACCTTGAAAACTTCAGTTTTTTTAGCAAAAGGGGACATCGCTACAGATGGCGACTCTGCTGGGGACATTTTTTGTTTTTCAAAAACAAAAAAGAGAGTCAAGCTTTTTCAAATAATTACCACTTTACTAATATTAGAAGTTTCGGATTTAAGTGACTATTAAATTAACATTCGGTTATAATTGTGCGTTTATTTTAACGCATTTAAAATATGGCATATAAACCCATTTTTTAAGTAGGGGGAAAACGCTAATGCTTTCGTGGAGATATCGTTCTCCCGTGTAGGCCTAGCAAGTACCTTCGGGGCTTGAGTACCTTATGCTTTCGTAAGGATATTGTTCCTTCGTGCAGGCATAAGCGAATAGGTCCCCCTGAATTGAACCCGGTTGAAAGGTGCCTATAATGGGTGATGATCGGGGGCCTTGCTACCCTTAGTAGGGGACAACAAGGACAATTCGGGTACCTCTTAGCACCAACACTGCATATAGAGAACATAGAAACCCACCCTGTTAGAGCCATGTGGATAACCTTAGGTGTTTTAGACTGGATAAATAGGGTTGTTTTGTTTGTTTACCTTATTTAATTTGTCCTTTTATTTATGTATTTATTATTTTTATCCGGTACTAACTCATTTTTTTGTGTTTTATTTTTATTTTTATTTTACACATACTTTTGTTGCATTATCATTGCATCCACATTATATAGAGGCGTTGATTCAAGTGGTTTGCCCGATTAGAAAATCTTTCATCATGGAAAAAAGGTGTTTTAAGAAGGACGGCATCGATCCGTCGTGTGACATTGGTCAGAGATTAATCAACAGATCCGAGCTAACAATTTGCCAAGCATGCATATAGTGCCAAAGTATACACACGAGACCCTGATGGTGGACATACAACGAGCTACAAGGTGTGTGAATGACTTAGCTACCGAAGCTGTGACTCTCCGACCTTTCGTAACCCTGGACATGGAAGAAGCACCAAGGTTTATCAAGTTGCTCAGAGCTGTCGAGGAACTAGGAGGTAGAGCTAGGGCTTATGTGTAGAACTTTGTTTTGTAATTAAGACTTTTTGTAATAGGGACTCCTTTTGTAATATGGACCCTTTTTGTAATTTGGACCCTTTAATTCCCATAAAAGTCGCTCGAAAGGGTGATTACCATTGGAATCAACGCCTTTATTTGCATTCATGTTGCATATCATGACATGGTGTTGTTTCAAGAACAGTTCATTAAAAGGCTTTCAAAATAGAAAAAGTCTGCTTTGCCAGAAACGATAATATTACAGTATCAAGTTAGGCCGATCAAAGACCAATCGAGAAAGAAGACGGTACGATAGTAAGGCACGTGCGACGCAGAAGATTCAGTCAGGGCCGCAGAACCCCAATTTTAAATCTTCACATTTGACCATTTTGTAAAAAACACTTATTTTAATTTAACTCATTTAAAAAAATTGAAAATATTATTATTTTGCTTTGAATCTTTTTTCCTCATAAAACTTTCAGAATAATAATAACAACAAAAAGAAACCTAAAAGTTTCATTTTTTAAGTAAGTTGAACTTTTTGATAATAAAAAAGGGGGAAATTTTTAAACCAAATGATCTTTGAGAATTTTAATTTAAACCCTAAAAATTTTAAAGTACTCCTCTAGGACCGATAAATCCATCCCTTTTTAGACGTATTTTTCGTTTGCACCCAGATCTACAGAAGAAAAGATCTTGTCTGCATTATGCCTGCACTTGTTGATGTCATTTTCAGAAGCCACAAAAATAAAGATCATGACGTCACGAGTCCATGGAATAGAATAAAAGGAGAAGACGAAGTCATCCATCATCCTGAAGACGACGTCGAGACGTGGAGCATAGGTTTTGCATTCCGAAGTCAAGGTCTCTAGAATAAATCCAAATGTCACCTTTAATTCATTATTAAGTTCTGGCAAACATACATTTTCTCTATTGAAAGTTTTTTAAAGACTGTTCGAGAATCAACGTCGCATTTGCATGCATTCTCGTATTTATAGGGTATTGATTCCCGAAGTGGTTCCTCAAATCTCAGAAATCGTTCATAATTAGCAAAGGGTCGTCTGGTCAGATATTAGAGGGCACGGATCCAGGGTTCTGTCTAGAGTAAGATCGGAGATATAGAAGAGGAACCATATGAAGACTTCAGGTCAGACACAGTAAAGAGACACGATACTGGTAATGAGCAAAGTAAAATGCAAGAGTTGAAAGAAGCTGAGGGAAAAAGTGATGAATCAGATGAATACTCTGATGAAAGGTAAGCAATCTATCAAATTGAAAGAAGAACCAATTAAGGATCATAATAGAAATCGGGATATTCAGAATTCTACCTCTAAGCCAGCTAAATACGACAAATTGAACCCTTTTGTGATTTGCATCAATAAACAGGCGGAAGGTATGTCTGAGTTGGGCTTTCAAAAAAGTAGAGCTCGATCTAGAAGAAACCCGAGAAATAAGTAATGAAAAGAAGTACATCTCAATTCCTGTGAGCTACATCGAACTACTCCTAATGTTCATCGTGAAGAGCCTTATTACCTCGGTGAAGTCTCTAGCGAAGAGGCAGTCTTTTACGAGAGATTACGACACCGTTTAGGAAGTTTGGGTCACAATATTGAGGATTGTGGGGCCCTGAGGAACAAGTTCAAGATCTTATCACAATGAGAATTTTGGGTTTCAAAGATGGAGTTCCCCAATTCTATAGTAATCTAACAATCACCCGAGGGGAAAAGTCGAGGAAGAATCGATATCCAGGACAAAGTTCAAGTAATGCCGAAGTGGGTCACTCAAGCGAGTTAAGTTTGAAGATCGGAGATAGGGGCACCCCAGGAGAGGGATATTCTTTCGAGTTCAGCCAGCTTAGATAAGAGAGAGATAACTTGGATAAAATTGAATTTGCAGAATGATCACCAGAAGCTTTACTGAGTGTTTAAGAATATCAGATTGGTTCACCTTTAAAGAATAAATGAACGGTGTTGTCCAGTTGAAGGACGACTCCGAATATTGGAAGAAGAGAAACTAGTCAAGCAAGAATCAAGTCAGGCTATTATCAGGTAAGTTTGAGGAAATTAGGAATAGGTACGACAGTCTCCAGAGATGAGCTACAGAATAACTTAGCCATTAACAAGAGTTTTGGAAACAAGTTTACGACAGAGCAATGACAATTCAACACTATTCAGTTGGAAAGGGCAACTTCCAAGCTACAAAAGACCAAGCAAGGGATAGATGAAGACCCGAAGATCGATATTACTCGAGCAGGTAAGGCGGCTCAACAAGGTGGCAGGCTTAGTCAGAACATGGACCAAGTGTTGGACTACAATGGCAAGCTGACTGGACTACTGGATGAAGTTAAGAAAGTAGGCACTGAAGCTTATCAGTAACTGTAAATATCTAATATCTGATATAATGAAACCTTTTGGCCTCAATGAACATCGTTCTATGGGGATCACTTTTGGAATCAATACCTTATTGCATTCATGTTTATATTTTAGGATTGCATTGCTTTGCACGATCCTGGCATGTTTTACATGACATTATCATTACCTTGCATTATTATTACCTTGCATAAATTTTATGAGGAATAATTCAAAGACCAATTAGGGTTTTATCATGGATAAAAGAATTGAAGACACTCAAAAATCAAGATTCGAGCACTTAAAAGATAGGCTCAAGAGGAAAAAAGAAAAAAGAAGAAGTTTGATGCCTTCGATGCAACAAAACTCTGTTTGAACCCTGATTTGGTCATTCCTCCAGATTTCAAAGATTCCCAGATTTACGCATGATGACGGAACAAGCTGCCCCAAGATTCACCTGACCACGTCCTACAGAAAGATAGAGGGCTACATCGAGAATGAAAAATTGCCGATCCACTACTTCTATGATAGTCTAGCAGGACTTACCGTGATATGGTACAAATATTTGAGTAGAGACCAAGTGTAGTCATGCAGAGACTTAACCGACGTCTTTATGGGCAATACCTATATGCTTTAGACCTAGCACCAAGTTGTTAGTTTCTCTAGGGTAAGAGGATGAAACCTGATGAAGGCTTCAAGGAACGTACTTTGAGTTGGCTGCGTTTAGCGACCTAGGTACAACCTCCCGTATATGAAGAGGAAAGTGACTTTCATGTTTCATGCCACTTTTCATATTTCTTCTTTAATAAGATGCTCGAGAAAATGAAGGCCAGCTTGGAGGACTTCATGACAGTCAGAGAGAGAAACGAACATGCACTTCGGGACCTAAGTTTAAAGAGCAGACCTGCCTAGGAGCAGAAGGAAAGAAACAGATAAATGGGTGCCACTTTCGAAGGTTCTCGTGATCGAAAGAGAACAAGACAGGCAGATTCCTCAGAATCACCGAGAAAAATTCCTCGAACAAGTACATATTTAGAGATATTCGAAGTATTCCATCTCGGACATATGGCCTTATCTGGTCAAGGTATATGTGAGTTCTACATTGAGGCGCTGGGGCATGACACTAAGAAATTTGGGGTCATTAATAGAAAAAATCAAGAAGCTGGTCGACGAGGGAGTCCTGACGAGAGAGTTGATCCAGCGACGGAAAAACAAGAGAAGAGGCAAGCCTACACTACAAAGGACTGGAATGAGTTAGTACTTGAGATGAAGTCCGGAGGTCCCTATGGTTTTCCCATCAGTTCATAAAGAAATTCTCAATGCTTTGAAAGAAAAAAACTCTCAAACAGATATTTTTTAGAATTAAAAATCACATTTCCATTTAGAAAAGCATTTTTACATTCTTGATTCTTTAAACATTTTATTTTTATGGGGTAGGTTTTGTTCTCCCATATGCATATACACGCATTTTTGAATTGACTTATGTATACATCATTTCTATACCAGGTCCTTGAATTTTGAATGCAATAGTACATTTGCTTCAGATCCAAAGATCAACTTTAAGTTGCATATATTTAGAAGAGATTGAATGTTGTGGGGATACTGTAAATGTGAGTATCAGCTAGTTTACTTAGGCTAACAGAGGAACAAAGCGAGTGTTTAGACAATGGGCAGTTCCCATTTTAGGAATTTATCTTCTCATGCACTTGTCGTTTAAGATCCTTGAAACGAGAGTTGACCCTAAACCTCTACCCCCTGAAGGCTTTCTCAGGACATCTGTGAATGTGACGACGAATGTTATTCTTTTACTTTACCATAAGACATAGATGATACTAGACAGATTGGATACAAAGATCAAAAAATCATCAGAAGAAAGTGGTTGAAAACAAGGATATGTCCAAACGAAAAACCAAAGAAAAGAAGAGAAATGGTAATCAGAAGGCTGAAGCAATCTAGATCGAGTAAATATCAGAAGAGCTACAGAGAGACAATTAACTTTGAGCGGAAGATAGCATCAATATCCAGTATAGATACGTGTTGATTCGAGGATACACTTATAGACTCAAATAAGAAGAAAGAGATTCAAGGCTAAAAACCCAAAATGGGCAGCCTAAAAAAAAGAAAACAAAACAAAAAAACAAAACAAAACAAAACAAAAAAAGAGAAGAAAAGAAAAAAATAATAAAAAAGGAAGATGAAAAAGAAAGAGAGAAAAAGGAAGAAAATAAGAAAAAAAAGAAAAGAAAAAGAAAAAGGAAAAGAAAAGAAAAGAAATAATATTGTATATGCTTCACACACAGATCAAACAATACAAGAACGAGACTTCAACTATGAGCAAGAGACACAAGGAATCCACATTTCAAGTAAATATCAGTTTTGAAAATTAGTATAGAAGCTCGAATTGAAGTCAAGTCAAGACAAGTCGGCCCAAAGATTGCCAATTTTGAAAAAGGAAATGACCTCTAGGGTGAAAACCCAAAAATAGGCAATCTAGAGTGATCCTGAAAATGAAGAAAAAGAGTTGTCTGCCTGAGCATACTGACATCAATATCTAACCAAAATACACTGATCTGAAGGTACAGAAGAAGGAAGTGATCTCTAGGGTGAAAACCCAAAAATGGGCAGTCTAGAGCGATCTAAGAGAAAAAGTGAAAAAAGAATAAAAAAGAAAAGAAAAGAACGAAGAAAGAATAACATTTCATATGGGCGTGCCAATCACAAGAATTCCCAGAAATGTATCCGTAGTCCTTCATTCAAGAAATCTCTGTTTCGAGGAATTTTGGAGGATCAAACATTCTTGAACAGAAAACGAACATCAGTACATAGCCAGAATGCAAGGCAGTCTATAATAAAAAAGAAAGGAAATGAACTCTAGGGTGAAAACCCGAAAACGGGCAGTCTAGAGTGATCCAAAAAAGGGAAGGAATAATGGGCATATCCAAGTTACACAAGTACAGAAATACTGTTTAACTTAACCATAAACCAAATGCCTACATTACAAGCCCCCAAAGACCATTCTGATCATCCATAGATATCCAAGTTGAATGAGAATGTCTTCAGATTTCATTTCGCCTATAAGGGTTAACTTTGCTTCAAGGAACGTCAAACTTCGAAGTGCTTGATCGACACCCAAATGAGGGAAGGATGGGGCATGGTGAGATAGTGAGATTATGAGAGCCACCTTAAACGGGGTAGAAACCAGGTAGGGTTGTTCCTCTCAAAACCCAATTAAACCAGAAGAAACTATACATTTGCATATATCTCCATAATGGTTAAGATCTTCTAAATATGCGCTTCATTAGAGTTGATCTCTTGCAATTTGAAGCAGAAGGGCTATGGTGTTTGATATTTTGGAGGCAAACATATTTTAAAAGGTTTGACATTTTCTCCCAAAGTTTTGATGTTTACCATTTCCCCCAAACATTAGTTTTTAAAATGTTTGGCGATATACTTCGAATTTTGTTTACCATTCTCCAAACATTAATTTTTTTAAAAAATGTTTGGTCCTTAAAAAAAAGGAACAGAAAAAAGATGTTTACCATTTGTTCCAAACAATGTTTTCAAAATGTTTGGCATCCCCTCCAAGTTGTGATTTTCAAAATGGTTGTTATCTTTTCAAACAATCATTATTTTTTTGAAATATACACAAGTAAATTGCCTTTTGCATTACTTTAAAAATGAATGATGATGAGATTTAAAGCATGGGGACCGAGAGTTAGTTCCTGTCGAAATGCTACGAGAAGATCAGGGATGAGCTCAGGGGATGGAAGCATTTTGGCTTACCCTGGTGACTAGAAATAGATTAAGGCTCTGTATGATGGGTTAGAAAATTCAAAGCAGTGGAGCCCGTGGTTGAATGGGGCAACGCCAAGTGAAGAAGATGATAAGGGCTCTTATAAGAATAATATAAGAACTACAATATCATTTATGAAGACGGGTGATAACCCTGAAGACAAGAAAGCCTTCCTCACAAAAGGTTTGAAAGCATGTTAATCTAGATTCAAAGTGATTGATCAAATGAGGATTTAAGAGCATACAGTGAAGAAGTAAAAAGATGCAGAAATCTGAGAAACGATCTTTCAGGGTGTAAGACTTTAGAACAAAAGGAGAGCGAACATAAAAAGAGAAGAAAAAGGAAGAAATAAGAAAAAGAAAGAAAAGAGAGTGAGAGAAAAACGATGATAAAAATAGAAGAAGAAGAAGAAAGAGGTAAAAGAGAGAAATGAGAGAAGAAGAAATAAAAAAAGGAAAAGAGAAGAAGAAAAAGAAAGCACGACATTGCATGTATCATATAGATAGAGACATGTCAATTTTTGCTTGTTTTTAGACACGTATTTGAAGATTTGTCAAAGAATTTACTAAAGAAAAGAAAGATCGGTAGCTATAGCGGCGTGAGGCCCAGACGTTAAATCCTTCAGGTCATGGTAAGTCCTTCGGGCATGATGTTAAGTCCTTCAGGCACGATGTTAAGTCATTTGGGCCATCAGTAAGTCCTTCAGGCATGATGCGACAGCATTAGTAGTGTGAGTCCAGAAAGATCGGCAGCCATAGTGGCGTGAGGCCCAGACGTTAAATCCTTTGGGTCATCGGTAAGCCCTTCGGGCACGATGTTAAGTCCTTCGAGCCACCAATAAATATTTCGAGCATGGTGATAAGTCCTTTGGGCCATCAATAAGTCCTTCAGGCATGATGCGGCAACATTAGTAGCGTGAGTCCAGAAAGATCGGCAGCCATAGCGGCATGAGACCAGATGTTAAATCCTTCGGGTCACCGGTAAGTCCTTCGGGCACGATGTTAAGTCTTTCGGGCCACCAATAAGTCTTTCGAGCATGGTGATAAGTCCTTCGGGCCATCAGTAAGTCCTTCGGGCATGATGCGGCAGCCTTAGTAGCGTGAGTCCAGAAAAATCGGCAGCCATAGCAGCGTGAGGCCCAGATGTTAAATCCTTTGGGTCATCGGTAAGTCCTTCGGGCACGGTGTTAAGTCCTTCGGGCCACCAGTAAGTCTTTCGAGCATGGTGATAAGTCCTTCGGGCCATTAGTAAGTCTTTTGGGCATGATACGGCAGCCTTAAGTAGCGTATGTCCAAAGATATCAACAGCCTTGTAAAAAAAACGAGATAGAAAAAAAGAAGAGAAGAGAAAAGAAACAAAAAAGAGAAAAAAAAGAGCAGAAAAAGAGGGAAAAAGAAAAAGGAAAAAAAGGAAAAAGAGAAAAAAGAGAAAAGAAAAATTCGAAGATAAAGGTTCTATATAGGAAGGGCCAATATTTTCAAGCTCCCATAGCAAGAGGTTCTATGTAGGAAGAATTCGCCACTTCGAGGCTTCAGGAGCTGAAAGTTTTATATAGGAAGGGCTTGCAGCTCCAGGGTGAAGACTAGCAGTTCTATATAGGAAGAACTCCCAACCGAAGGAATTCAACCATGACACATAAGGTTTTATATAGGGAAAACCCGTTGTGTTGAAGGCGAAGAGTCCTATATAGGAATGGCTCCAAGTTGTACTGTCTTAGAGTGAGAGGTTTTATATAGGAAGAACTGGTAGCTCCGATATTTCAGAAGCTAAAAGTTCTATATAGGAAGGACTGAAGGCTCCAGGGTTTGGAGACTAGCAGTTCTATACAGGAGGAACTCCCAGTCGGAAGAATCCATCCGTGGCGCAAAAGGTTTTATATAGGAGAAGCCAGCGTTGAAGGTGAAGAGTTCTATATAGGAAGGACTCCAAGCTTTACCGTCTCAGAGTGAAAAGTTCTATATAGGAGGGACTCGTAACTCAAGACTTCAGAATGAAAGGTTCTATATAGGGAGGACCTATAGTTCCAAGATCAGAAGGTGAAGAAGTTCTATATAGGAAGAACTTACAAGCCTGAAGATTCAGCTAAGGAAGAGCGGAGAGTTCCAGAAGAACACGTGATTCCGAAGCCAAAGACAAGAAAGTAGGTAAAAAATGAGTGCTTTTGATCTTTGCTTTGTCCTCGTTTCACAAGAACAAGCAAAGAGGGGCAACTGTAATCACTCATTTTTGACCGCGTTTTAGTTTTATTAGTATTATTTTAATAATAATATTATTAATATAAAATTAATAAAAAATCAAAATAATAATAATAAAAATATAATATAAAAAAATAAAAAGAATTATTAAAAAGCAAAAAGAAGGAAATTGGGATGACCACGTTACCCTTAAACCCACCCAAATTGCCTATATAAAGGCATGGGGGGCAGGGAATTGGGGGCAATTTGGATGAGCCGGCAGTGGCAGCCCCAATAAAAGAGCCACGCTCTCGGGCTGCCAAGGACAGGGGGTTGTCCCCTCGGTCCTAACCGGTTCGATCGGGGTCTTATGTTTTAGATTAATATTTTATTTATGTTAGATTCGTTTTTATTTATGCGTTAGCTTAATATTTATTTGTGTTTTATATCAATGTTTTATTTATGTTAGATTCGTTTTTACGTGTTAGATTAATATTTATGTATGTATGTTTCTGATGAGTATTTTATTTATGTTAGATTAGTATTTTATTATGTTAATATTTATCTATTTTTTATTGTATTTAAATTATTTGCCATATTTTATATTTTGCTCACTATGATTGCATAGAGATATATATAAATTGTCAATGCGATGCCCTTTTATCCGAGCGTAAACGGGGCCAGTATCAGGCGTAGTAATAGTGGTTGGGCGTTTACTCTCGGATAACGGGCCCTTTAAAATCTACTCGCACTTATAACCAAATTTTAAATTGATCGTCACTTTAATCCGGAAAGTTTAATATTAATAAAGCGGTAATTATTAAAGTACCAATTTTGGGCGGTGTGGGGGTGCTAATCCTTTCCCATCCGTAACCGACTCCTGAACCCAATAGTTTTCAAATCTCTGGTTTTAGGGTGTCCAGCCTACCTAAGTGGCCAGTGGCGACTTCAATTTCTAAATAAAACGCGGTTTTTTAAAACCCCCACGAGATAAATATTTTAATACCCGAAAGACAACCAACACCTCAAAAACTTCGGTTTTTTTTAGCGAAAGGGGACATCACTACAACCTTCAACTAAAATTTCCCATCTTAAATTATCATCATTCGAGACACAAACTCGATTTCTAAAATATAACAGTCCATTCGGGTTAAATGAAAAATTAGAGTGGGATTCGACTTTTAGGTTATCCATGATCATCTGAAGCTCAGGATCAGACTGCTGTAAAGTCTTGATTTTATCCATTAGGCCAGATGTGATATGAATCTCGAACATGAGTCTTTGGTTCTTCAAAAGTCTAAAATGGGCATTGATGGCAACCGAGGCTACAAGTTAGAAAGAAATTAATCAAGATGTTTACCAACAAGAGTAATAGCTTGATTTGAGCTTAATTCGAAACAAAAGAGAGTTAGAGGGGTTCAAATAAGAACTCTCACCACTAGAATGTTTGCAGCTGAGTGCATCAGCTACAACATTTGATTTCCCTAGATGGTAATCTATGACTAAGTCATAATCTTTTAATTATTCGAGCCATTTTCGTTGTCAAAGATTCAAGTCCTTTTGTGTCAAGATGTACTTGAGGCTTTTGTGATTAGTGAATAAGTGGACTTTTCTCCAAACAAGTAGTGCCTCCATATTTTTAGAGCAAACACGACTGCAGCTAATTCAAGATCATGAGAATAAAACTCTCTTACCTATGAGATGTTCCCCAATGCTGGCTGTTCGCAAAAGATTGGCCACTTATGATCTGTAACAATGCTGTAGACAGAATCTTCAAGACCGTATTTTTGTTTGGAGAGATCATAAGCGAACCCTTGTTCCTTCCAAACCTTTCTAGTGGCAAACTTTTTCGTGAATCTTTGCTCAATTGTCGGTGAAGCAAAATGATGGAAGGACAGCTCGATAGCTTGTGAAGAACTTGCGCCAGGCATGGTTTTCAAATTCTTGGACATGGTGTCCCAGATTTTAGAATCTGTGGGTCAGTTTACAGAGCCATGGGTCATGCATGTTGGGCTGGGTATTAGGGCCCATTCGAATGCCCAAAAGAGAGAGTGAACCTTGGTGGGCTTCTTAATTGTTGTTGGGTAGGACCTTGGGTCTTACATGTATGTTGGAAGGAAGAGGGGGCAAGGAAGTAATTTCCTTTTATTTTAAAAGCATGGTTGTTCATTAGGAGGGATCTGCAAAAGAAGAGGATGATATCATCATTTGTCTTATATCCCCCTCTTTCCCACATACACATGATTCTTCTTAGCTCCCACAAACGAGAAAGATCTCATCTCTATTAATTCAACATCTAATTTTGTAATTGAGTTGAAAGTGTTTAAATAAGCAACAAAGGATCTACATTTTAGGTAAGAATCATTCAAAAGGATAAAAGTTGGAAGAAGTGGGTTTTGTGGGGGGGTTGGTGGAAAGAGTTTGTCAAGAGATTTAACCTTTTTCTAGCCTTAGATTGATGGTATAGTTATCCTTTCAACCCCTACAAAGTTGTAATTCGTTTTACAACTTCCTTATATTGTGAAAGAAATTGGAGAAGCTTCCAAAGCTCAAGAGAAGAAGAGGGCTTAAAGACTTGACCAAGGAGCTTTCTTGTTACTGTAGGAGTAAGGTTAGTACACTACTAACTCTTTTGTCTTCTCGGACATCCTAAATTTGATTGCTTTGTACACTTGAGTGGTGTTTTGGCATTTTAGTTGCATAGAAGCTTGAACATGGTAAAACCCGAATGTGGTGTTAAAAGCTTGTAAAAATAGTAGAAAACCACCTAAAACATCTCCCATAACTTGTAAGTTCGTCTTGGGGCCTTGCCTTTGGATTTTGGGTGCATGAGATGAGATTTATAAACTTCAAAAATTGAATTATGTGTTTGAGTACCGATACGGGATGAACTTGTAACGGTACAAGTGTTCAAGCTATGAACACTGGCAAATTTGAGGGGAGAACCGGTATGAGATTCAACTTGTATCGATATGGGGTTCGTAGAGTATCAATACGGGTTGTCCAATACCGATACCCCGTTGTGTAATGAAATTCCAGTAACCATTTTGGGTATCAGAACATGTGGAAGTGCATCGGTATCGTAGTTTATCTAAGGGAAATACCCGAGTACCAGTATCGAGGGTATATCCACCCTCCCTTGAGATGGTTGTGTATCGATACTCTGGGTTTAGTACTGGTATGTCCTTGGCATTCCGCCTGAGAATTTAGAATTTAAGTTTGAAGGGCTAGAAAATTATGATGTTTGATCTTTTAGGCCTCAAATGTTATAAAATGAGTTGTAAAATTGAATAAATCAGATATAACTCACATATATGTGCATAATGCGTAATAACCTGGGAAAACTTGGGTGACTTGTTTGTAATAGCAACAATGGGGGATACTTAGTGGATCATTTGTTGGTACGTGCCATGTAAGTGTCTGTTTGGTTGAGTCACCCTTTGATTGATTGGATCGAGATACCTAGTGAGAGAGTGTTGCAACACTATGGTCAGTGATGTCGAATATACGTTCCTAAGGCTATGTGACACTGGGCGTCATTCAAAGATACTGACGGGAGATTCTGAGTATAGGTGTGCGTTCACGAGGCTATATGGAATCAGACCTTATTTAGAGTGTACATTCCCAAGGCTATATGACACCGGGACACACTCCAGTTATGTTTTATGATTGAATATGTTGTTTCATGAGATTGATGCATCCTTGTTGATTGTTATGTGTTTAGATGACGAGTAGTAGCGCCATATGTTAATATTGCCATGTCATATTTCTAGCTACATGCCCATGTTTATGATTTGCATCAAGCGTGGTTGCATGGAAGTATATCCACTGAACTCATTAGCTTAGAGTTTGGAATCATTGTTTCCATTAGTAGGTGGACTGTTGCATCGGAGGAGCAGCATCGATGTAGGATTTCAACCTCAATTTGTCTAGAGTAAAATACTTAGATTTTTTTTGGCAATGTATTCGTAGGACCCTATAGTTTTGTATTGTAACTCATGTTTTGCATTTATGACGTGATTTTTGAATGTTTTTATATTTGTAACTTAAATGGAGCTCCCATGTAAATGTTTTTAAATATTATATATGATTTAAATTATTTTGAACTCAATGAAATTGTAATCGGATTGTGGTTTGGGCTAAACTAGGTCAAAATTTTATGGTTGTGGTTTGGGCTTGAGGCCCAAATATGACATCTGGATTGAGGGTGTTAGAAGTAGAGCTCCTTCTAGGTCGTGTGATCTACTCATTTCCCGGTTTCCTCTTGTAGATCTTGATTCGATCGATCTCCCTTCTCCTCCCTATGTGTTCATGCGATATCCTTTTATAGAATAGAGATGATTCTATTTGAAATTTAAATCAGCAAGATTCTTGTCTAAATTATTATCAACACCAGCTCTTGATTACAAATTTGGGTATTTATCCAAAGTGATAAGGATAAGGTTAAGGCTTGGAAAGATTAACCTTATCTCTGACTTGCATTGAAAATCGCTCGACAATTGATTCGACAATTCGTTCATGCGCAAGAAGAAAAAAAATCAACAATTTCTCTACAAATATAGAAAAACACAATGCCAAACCCACCAAATAGACAAACTATGAAATGATGCTAGATTAAATAAATATGCAACTAAATGGGCCTTAGTCTAAACAATAATTTAAGTAAAAAGGGTACACAATATAATACTTTTCCATACTATTCATAGAGATAAGGTAGTAGATGTAGACTTTGTTGAGAAACTCGAACCACTATAAATCATTGTGTTTATTTTTATTTATTAGCCTTTCCTTCCACAAATTTTTATAAGCCAATTCACCCCCTCTCTTGGCGATCCTATTGGTCATATCTATGCTCAAAAATTGGTATCTGAGCGAGGTCTCTATTATCTTATTAACATCTTAGAGTTGATCCTTGAAGAGCTTTATCATCTCTGCATCAACTGGTTCAATGACACAATCCATCTGCAAGCCTCCCTACTTCAACAGGGACAGCTATTCTTATTGGAACAATATGATGATGTTATTCATTTAAGCAGTTGATTATTAACTATGGAATATAGTGATTGATGGTCCTTACATACCTCAAAAGAGCAAGAAGGAATGGAGTGCAAAAGACTAAAAAAACATGCAACTCAATGCAAAGGCCATGCACATAATCTTTTATGTACTTGATCTCGATGAATACATAAGAGTTTCTTCTTATGAAGATGTCAAGGAAATATAAAAAAATCTTGAAGTCGCTCATGAATGAGACAAAGATTGGTCTTCTCAATTTGAGCTATGAGAACTTCAAGATGGACCTAAAGAAAGACATCAAAGCTATGTTGGATCATTTCTCTGTTATTGTTAATGAGCTTAGAGGACATGAAGAAATCATCCTAGAAGACAAGCTTGTGAGTGTTGATTTACTCACATCCCAAATCATGAGAGTTCTAGATGACCACAGTCATACAAGCCAATAATCTTAAGACGCTCAAGCTTGACGAGCTCATTAAATCCTTGCTAATCCATGAGATGATGTCTAAGGGGAAAATAAGAAAAGAATGAAGAAAACCAAAATGAGAAGAATGTTGCTCTCAAATCCTCTACAAGCCTACAAGACGAATCAAGTAGAGAGGATAGTGAAGATGAAGAGATGACCAAGCTCATCAAGAAGCTCAAAAGATTCATAAAGTGTGATAATGAAGACTCAAGGAATAACTCAAGGAAAAATAGGAATCTCATCATATGCTTTGAATGCAAGATGTCATGACGCTTCTAGTACGATTGTCCTAGACTCAAGAAGAAATGATAAAGCCATTCAAAGAAGAAGGCATTTGTGGCTACATAGAGTGATGAAAACTCCACCGATAAAGATGAGTTAGTCAACCTTTGTCTTATGGCCATTCAAGAAAAAGATGTAACCTATAATTCATTTCCTTCAATGTCACACTCTTTTGATGAATTACAAGATGCCTATGATGAATTAGTTTTAGAGTTTAAAGCTTCATTTTTGAAAAACAAAAAGTTGGTTTAAAAATTAAAAATCAAAATGAATTTCTTTCTAAATCCAACATTGAACTTGAAGCAAGATTTAAAGATTTTAGCAAAAGAATTTTGATTTATAAAATTTGCTTCTTAAAGTTCAAGAGGATCATCAAAAGGAATTTGATTATATTAAGAAATAAAAAGTTTTGATTAACAATAATTTTGATAAGAAAAATGAAAATATTGTTATATCAAACTGTAATATCCCCCACGCAGACTGGTCGGGAACGGGGTCGGAGAATGCTACCGGTAAACAAAATGATGATCGGAGCGATAAAACTTTAGTAATTACTTGTCACTTACTCAATCTTACACTTTCCAAATATTACCCAATATCGATATTAGCTCAAATATACCATTTGAAGCAATGACTAATTAATAGGGACCAGTTTCTAACCTTTACAAGTTTTAGGGACTAAATTGTGAATCTGATAATTTAGGGGTCCCTTAATGCAATTAACTATATAATAATGAAATTAAACAGTATAACATGGATCTTGTAAATTTTCATATTATTTTGATATCATTTACCCATCCAATTAGGTTGTACAATAATTAGTGACCATTTAGTAAACCTTTTAAAACTGTGTTCAATGCCTTTTAGCATAATTAACTACCTCCATATCGATACACCTTAGGTCCATATCGATACAGATATGCGCAAACTCAATTTGACTTCAAGTGATTAAGGCCCTGTATCGATACCACTAAGACCGTACCGATACGGGTTGACTCCTTCCGGTACAGCCTAAGACTGTACTGATACATTTAAAAGCCTAAACCTTACTGTAACAGTCCGTATCAATACTCATCAAACCTATATGATACGCCAAGGTTAACTTATACTTTTCTAGACCAATTATGCAAGGCTGTATCGATACGACTTGACCTGTATCGATACGCCCTACACTGTAATGTCATTTTTTTTCTGGTTTTAAGTCCATTTGACCTAGCAATCAATTTACAAATGAAATGAAACTTTACCAACAATATTTCAATATTAAATCTACTTGCATGCCAAATTTTACGTTCATTTAAATCCATTTATTAGGTTTTCGCCTTTTAGTGGTATTTAAAGCATATTTGGTGCTTTTAACCAAAACATTACATAACCAAAATGAGCATTTTAATCGTTTTAATATAGTGGTCCATATATACATGCAAAATGGGATTAAACCAACTTGTCTAGACTCTACGCCACCATTCTAGGAGTTCGAGGACTAGATTAACATTACATAGAGGATTATGACTTGCTCCAAAAACTTTCCTTGCTCTGATCCTTGATCCAACTAAGCTTTAACCTGAAAATGCATGGAAATGAGATGCGTTAGACTTACTTAGCCTAGTGAGGTAGTCATAAGCAATGGTATGAACATCAATGAAACCATGACATAGATAACAATGGAAATGCATCTTAAGACATATCATGACAATACTTGCAATACTTATTCACATATTTTCCTTGGATCGACATGTAATATGGATACACGAATTCCAATCCAACATCGCCAATAAGACCGACACAATCACATACTGCCAACATCGCCAATGAGAGCCTTAGCTCAAGGACCGTAGTTTACTATTTACCAATGAGCTCATGAATTTTAAGGCATGACAATTGTATCCCATGTCCATTCGTGTCCAAGGATTTCAATACTTACCAATGCCAATTACAATAACGATAACAATAACAGTAGCAATATCAATACGGTAACAATAATCACATGGCATATTCATTAAAGCCTCTTTCAATACTTAATTATATCAATGATCGTATGAAGATTCGATAATCGACTTGGTGATGTAATGAGCTTACCAAAGCTTACCGATAGCACCGCTCATGAGGTTTCAATTCAAACAAATTCGGGAAAGGCACCTAGAAAATCCCTTGACTCCGACTACACTCACTGGTGACTCCAAGGCTTTCAAGGCTCTCGGATGACAACTCCCTTGCTCTTGGGCTTGGTGGAATTGAGAGGATTTGGAGATTCTTCACCTTGAATCTCTTGAGCTACAATGAAACAAGGATTTCAATACCAATATTAGATTCATAGCAACTCAATAACTATGAAAAACAATAACAATTACGTTATAATATCCCTAGAGGATTTCTAGGGATTAACTCAATCCTTGGGGTTCAAGATTAAACATGATTTAGCCATGGATTCGATAAACTGATTAAGGAAAGCTACTTACCCAATTGATTGCTTCGATTTATGATTTAGCCATGTTTCAAAGTTTACAATATGGTCCTTAATAGTGTCAATGGTTAATTAGGATTCAATAAACTAATAATATACCACTTGATCAAAGGTCAACTCTTAAATTTTGACTTTTCGATGTGAAATTTTCGGTCACCAGAATCAAATTCTGGCTAGGCCCGATTTTGGGATTTTACAACTCTTCCCCCTAAAGAAATATTTGTCCTCAAATTTTTTACTTGAATCGAAGAAATGTAGGTACTGACTTCTCATCCTTTCCTCTGGTTCCCATGTGGCTTCTTCAACCTTGTGATTCCTCCACAATACTTTAACTAACATAATGTTTTTATTTCGAAGCCTTTTGACTTCTATTGCCAATATTTGCAAGGTTCCTCCTCATACATTAAATTGGATTGAAGTTCTACAAATTCAGACTCTAGAACATGTGATGGATCAGATCTGTACTTGTGAAGCGTCGATACATGGAACACATCATGTATCTTGTTCAATTATTGGGGCAAAGCTAGTTGATAAGCTACAGGGCCAATTCTTTCAATCACCTCGAAAGGTCCGATGAATCGGGGACTCAATTTCCCCTTTTTGCCAAATCGAAAAATCTTCTTCCACGGGGAGACTTTCAGGAATGCTTTCTCACCAACATCAAATTGTATATCTTTTCGCTTGAGGTCAATATAGGCCTTTTTTCGGACGAAGGTGACCTTCAAATGGTCATGGATGGTGGTTACCCGCTCCTCGGTTTCCTAAAGTAAGTCAGGGCCAAACACATTGCCTTCATCGAGTTCAGACCAACATAGCGGTGTTCTACATCTCCTGCCATACAATGCTTCATACGGTGCCATGCCTATGGATGTCTGGTAGCTGTTATTATAAGCAAACTCGACGAGAGGTAGGGATCTCTCCCAAGACCCGTCAAAGTCAATAACACAAGCACGAAGCATATCTTCTTATATCTAGATTGCCCTTTCTGATTGGCCATCAGATTTAGGGTGGAAAGTTGTACTAAGATTGTGTCTAGTGCGAATAGCTCCTTGCAATGACCTCTAAAATCGAGATGCAAATTGTGGATCCCGATCGGAGATGATAGACTCTGGCACACCATGGAGTCGAATGACTACCTTGATATACAAGTCGGCCAATTTAGGAAGATAGTAGTCCATTGTAACTGGTATGAAGTCTGCTGTCTTAGTGAAATGGTCAACAATAACCCAAATAACATCATGCTTGGCTGGGGTCAACGGTAAACCACTGACAAAGTCCATAGTTATCTTTTCCCACTACAACTGAGGGAGTTCAATGGGTTGCAACAATCCGGTAGGGCTACAATGCTCAGCTTTAACTCGTTGACATGTGAGACATCTTGATACAAATTCTATGATAGCTGCTTTTATGCCAGGCCACCAATACAATTCTCGTAGGTCTTTTTACATCTTTATAGCTTCTCGGTGACTGAGTAAGGGCTACAATGGGCTTCCTTGAGGATTTCATCACGAAGGGACACATCATTGGGCACACATATTCTATCACGGAAGCACAAGAGTCCTTTAGAATTAATCTTAAAATTAGGGTCAGGATTATTTCGAAGCATAGAAGCAATGGCTTGTAATTCAAGATCTTGTTCTTGTAAAGACTTGATTCCCATCACAATAGTGGACTGAACTTGAAGTTCAGCTATGAAACTATGGTGCTTTTGAAGACAGAAATGAGCATTAATAGCCTGAAAGGTAGGCATAGGCCTGCAGCTGAACGCATCTGCTACTACATTGGCCTTGCCCGGATGGTAATCAATAACAAGGTCATAGTCCTTGAGGAGTTCTATCCATCTACTTTGACGAAGATTAAACTCTTTTTGTGTTAACAAATACTTAAGGCTCTCATGGTCGGTGTATAGAAAGCATTTTTCCCCGTAGAGATAATGCCTCCAGATCTTCAATGCAAAGACAACCACAACCAATTAAAGATCATGGGTAGGGTAGTTCATCTCATGTGGCTTATGCTACCTTGAGGCGTAAGAAACAACTTTGCCTTCTTGCATCAATACGCATCCCAACCCCTGGTGCGAAGCATCGCTATACACAATGTAATCTTTCCCAGACTCGGGTTGGATCAAAATCGGTGCATGAGTCAATACTTGCCTATCTCAAAACTTCT
The DNA here is from genome assembly GCA_019671005.1 of Hibiscus mutabilis. NCBI lineage: Eukaryota > Viridiplantae > Streptophyta > Magnoliopsida > Malvales > Malvaceae > Hibiscus > Hibiscus mutabilis. The sequence continues at coordinate 45,297,800 of CM033717.1, read as the reverse complement.
TTGTTGCTTCTCGGTCCATTCAAAAGGAGCATCTTTCTATAGGAGTTTATTCAGTGGAGTTGCTATTATAGAGAATCCTTTATCGAATCTCCTATAATAGCCAATGAGGCCGAGAAAGCTACGAACCTCACCTATATTCTTCGATGGTCTCCACTCAATTATAGCTTGAATCTTCTTTGGATCTATTTGAATGCCTTCAGCGGAGATCACATGACCTAAAAATGAGACTTGGGTGAGCTAGAACTCGCACTTGCTGAACTTGGCATACAATTGTTTCTCCTGAAGAGTCTGAAGCATAATACGACGATGTTCATGATGTTCAGCTTGGCTTTTAGAATAGATCAATATATCGTCTATGAATACTACCACAAATTTATCAAGATAAGGTCTAAAAACTCGATTCATGAGATCCATAAAGGCAGCAAGTGCATTGGTTAACCCGAAGGGCATAACCAATAATTCGAAGTGGCCGTATCTTGTACGGAAGTCGTCTTGGTTACATCGCACTCTTTCACTTTCATCTGATAGTATCCAGACCTTGGGTCAATCTTAGAAAAGACTGTTGCATCTTTCAGTTGATCAAACAAGTCATGGATCCTCGGTAAAGGATACTTATTCTTGATTGTGAGCTTGTTCAATTGTCAATAATCAATACGAAAATGCATTGATCCATCTTTCTTTTTAAAAAAGAGGACCGGAGCTCCCCAAGGTGAGGAACTCGATCGATTAAAACCCTTGTCTAACAAGTCCTGAATTTGCACCTTAAGCACAATGAGTTCTATAGGTGCCATTCGATAGGGTGCAATGAAAATCAGAGTGGTTCCAGGTTGCACTTCAATCCCAAATTCAACCTCAAGGGTAGGTGGTAAACCCAGAAGCTCATCGGGAAACACATCAGGAAACTCTTGCACGATGTCTATATCTTGCATCTTTGGTTTTTCTTTGCTTACGGTGGCAAACAACAATGATCTTTCGCCTTTGGAATCCATGAGAGTCGCACTCTCCTTGCCCAGACCTCGAAGGTACAGCTTCCTCTTCAAACAATCTACCCAAGCTTATCGCTCCCTGAGCCAATTAGGTCCCAAAATAACATCAAACTCATGTATAGAGAGGACCATAAGGTTGGCCGTAAAAGGTATCCCTTGAATCACAAGGGGACAATTCTTGCATACTAGCACAATTACAACACTAGCCCCTAAAGGGTTGGTCACGGTGAGATTAGATGCTATAGGCTAAAATGTTAACTTAAATTTCTTAATCAACACAATACTTAAGAAGGAATGTAACACCCCCAACCCGGCTTAGGATAAAACCAAATTAGAAAGTGTTAAGGAACAAACAAACAAGCAAATAAAGGACATCAGAAGATTTCTTGACAAGTTTAACTTGAAATCGGGGGAAATCAAAAACTTTTTAAACCTTTGGCAAGTCTAACTTGAATTTTAATTTCCAAACATGCATAGACATATATATGCAAACTTAAACAAACCACATCAATCACTAGTCTTTTAGCATACTTTTCTTCTATATTCTTCAAAACATAAAGTTTATTACCATATTCCTACTATCACATAAAATTCCTTTTAGTTCATTTATAAAACTTATTCTTATCTCTATTATCATCTTACATACCTCTAAACATTTTAAGACACGTCAGTTCGTGGCTATGATCAATCAAGGTGACAAAAACCATCGATTAAGGTTCTTTAAGCTTACATGTTTGTACTGATTTAAAGCCAACACTTAATTATCCAAAATTTTCAGCTAATCAACACATATCACTATCAAACATATATTCATAGCAACAAGCATTCAAAACTTATTCCGAACATAGCTTAACCTGCAGGCCACAGTTCGAAAGTCATATTTTAATTAGCCCAAGCTATCGTGAAACTTAGCAGATTGTTTACAATGGATAGAGGTCACATACAGTTAACCAACAACCATCCCGACATACTAACTACTGTAACTTATATAATAAGCAACCACAAAATAATTAGAGGCCCATTACAAACTTAAAACACTTTTTAGAGCATCATATATATACATATATGACCAAAGTTGCTCTTAAATGCATAATGCATACATAACTATTATGTGCCACCATCTAGGAGTATTTAAGAAGTTACAAATATACTTTCTAACTATTGTGATCCCAATCAAGCTCGATAGATATTCAGGAACATGGTACCCTGAAAGGTGATGAAAGATTAAAGTACACTAACACTTAGTGAGGTAGTGCTGTAATTCTCTAAACAATATAGCGAACCATAAATAATCTATTCCTATTCTTTCATCAAATCTAATCAAAGTCCATGATAGAACCAAAATGATCACCAGATCATACGACATTGCATCAAGAATTCCAATCATAACACTTCCATTGATTTATTGTAGTAACTCATAACAACATTGTTTGTCACACAAGATATCATAATAAGCATCATCAAGCGTGTACTAGCAAGGCATATCGTATTTTGCTTGAACACATCATAAACATGGCATATAACATACCATTCGAACATGACATGATAGCTTAGTACCCAAGCAATCAAATATAACCTACCATTCAAGGTTATTCTTGGCTTATAAGACATACACAAGGTGACATGTACAATGTCACACCATGAAAATTGGTCTAGTCGGGGTTAGGTTCTGATGATCAAATATTTTGTACCGGTCATATAATTAGCTCGATCTTGTACCAAATTCGAAGCAATAAAGGTTATTCGGGCTAACTGTATTAGTTTATTATTATTATTATTATTATTAAATATATATATATAAATTCCATGAATAGGGGAGGGATGATTCGGCACAAGGGGGCAAGCTGGCCTCCGTGTGGGGAAAGCCTAAGGGCCATGCCCTTTAGGCATGCCACCACTCTACCTACGTGGAGAATGAAGGAAAATTGGGAGGCCGGCCAGTTTGGGTATAACAAGGGGTGTACGCAAGAAAGGGGCAGGAAAATAAGGAACAAACAATCAGTTCAGTGATAGAGTGGTAAGCTTGAGTTTTTTGGTTTAATAAATTTGAGTCCTTGCTATCGATCGGGTAAGCTTAACACCTTGGTTAATATTTTTGTATTGATTCGATGTCATTTTGTTGATTCTAACCAATTCCTAACTGTTAACCTAGCTCAAAAGGTTGATAAAGAACAACCGTCATCTCTTCCGAAAGCCAAGGATAAAGGATCTGCTATCCGAGAGTCTTAAAAACATCGGGTTGTCGAGGTGAGTGTAGTTGTGTTAAGGGATAGGCTTGGTGCCATCTTGTTGCATTATTTTGTGGTTATGTTTGTAATTATTTATGGGCTCCCGTAGAGCAACTATGTTGAATTCAATTGGCAAATCTGGTAAGTACTTGCATTGCTTTGATATGTGCAAATATGACTATGATATGCTACACTTATGTGATACATGAAATTAATATGAAATGTGACATGATATGGAGCTAAAGCTCATTTTGATATTTGATATGATATGACTTTAAAAATATGGACTATGTGAATTTGTGTAATTATGGACATTGGATACAATTGGCATGCCATAGGATTATTGAGCTCGATTAAGTTAGGGAGGACTATGGTCCTGGGTTACGGCCTATACGTAGGGGAAATAAGGTCGGCTGTGTAAGGGATATATCTCTGGAGCTACGGCTCAAGGGCTACAGCCCACTCTCCGTTATATGTGTTGGTGTATAGGGGAATCCATGTTTCCAATTGTACCTAGTGTGATTTGTGCCTATAAATTGTGCTACGACAATATGATTATGATATGACTATGTGACATGTAATATGTGATTATGAAAGCATGAAAATTAGTAAAATAAGCATGAATTGTGTATAGTATAATATGACTACTTGTATATTTGATTTTCATGCATTTCATAATACTGATCATCGATTGTAATTGTTATAACTACCTCACTAGGCTATGTAAGTCTAACATGCGTGTCTCATGCATTTTCAGGACCTTGATCAATTCCGAGCCTTGATCGTGTTACTGTGGTTGCAAGTCATGTCCCTGCTATATATGTACGTTATCTGTTGCTATAAACTCCTAGTAAAGTGGCATATGGTCCAACTTGTTTTGTATAAGCCTTTCTATGATTGTATGGTGACTTGGCAATATGGTTTTGTTGTATGCTTAGATTTGGATAGGTTAAAATGGTTAAAAGGTGCCTAAAATGAGCCTAAGGCAAAAACTTGGTAAATGGATTCCGAACGCCCTAAAATTTGATGTGCCAATAGGAACATGGTTTATAAGTATATTGGTGAAATTTGGTAAATTTAGTTAAGTCACAAAACTGATTTTCGTAAAAAGTCTCAAATTGGGTTAATTGGCTTAGTAATTCGATAGGTTCTAATAACGAAACCCTTAGATCAATAACTGGAGATTTTAATTTCAATTTGTAATAAGAAATCGGAATAAAATCAATGACTAGTAAAATCTGGTAAGGTTTGGAAATCACCCGATAGGTTAATCCGAATAAAAACAGTGTCAACAGTTTACAAAATGGTCACTAAATATTGTATCGTCTAGTCAGATAGGTAAATAACCTCCGTTTGTAATGAAATTTCACAGGCTAATAATTAGTAAGTTGAATTTTAGTATGATCACCTGAATTTCAGCTAAGGACCTTTAATTTGTAAAATTTATGATTTAGTCCCTAAGGTTATGAAAAATTTAAAATTGCCCCCAACTTTGAATAGTAAAAACAAAGTGGATAAATCTTAAGAATAATCAATATGATACTTAGATTAGGTTTTGAACTCTGAAACATTTTTTGAACCTTCGATTAGTCTTCCGATAACACTACCCGACTTGGATCTCTAACAGACTGGGAACTGGGTGTTACAATTATGGTATCAGAGCCTAGGTTTAGTCGATCCTAGGACTAACCAGGCATTCGTTATGAGTCTGTGTCTACATATGCCACTTAGGAGTTATTTGAATATGTATTCTGTGACTTGCAACTTACACGATTCAATCATTCTATAATTAGATTCAAAATGTCTGGTCCTACCAATAGAAGGGTAGTGAACGAATCTCATCCGAGCTCTTCATCAACTCAGGGGGACAACCTAAAACCCAAAATCCAACCCGAGCATGTGGGACAGAACGACCCACCCCAACTTCCATCAATACCACCCGCTCAGCAGGCATATTTGATGTCTATGGCGGACATGATTAAATAGGTGGTGGTGTTTCTCTGACAATAACCACCTCCCCCACCTGCTGAGGCTTCTTTGCCTGTATTGAGAGCCCCTGTTGACAAGCTCAAGTAGTATCCTGTGTATACATTCACCGGCCAAGACTTGGATAACCCCGAGACTGCAGAATACTGGCTGGAGAACACTCTGAAGGTGCTGAATAAGCAAATGAATTGTCCTGAGGAGCATAAGCTTGAATGTGCCCTGGCCTTGATAGCTGAAGAGGCCCAAAGCTGGTGGGATATGGTGACCCTCACTATTCCTAAACATCGTGTCACGTGGGATTTCTTTCTTCATGAGTTCCGTAAGTAGTACATCAGCAAGCTCTACATCGCAACAAGACGCAAGAAATTCCTCCATCTGAGGCAAGAGGGAAGACCAGTGGAGCAGTACATCCACGATTTCTGTAAGTATGCAAGATATGGTGCCGAAATCATCCGTACCAAAGCTTGTCAATCGCGCCATCACAACCAAAGCTTCATAGTGAGCCTCCAAGAGGAGAAGGGGGAACCAGACTCTACCTAATAAGATGTTTCAAGATGATTCCAAGTTGCCCCCATCCCAGAATAAGGGAAGACAATGGGACCAAAAGTCTGCTACCTACCAACAGTTGCCTCGATCTGGGTATGTACCTCAGTTTCAGTATGTCAAAACAACTGTTGCCCGCACAACTTCAGTGGATAGCATGAGCGGTTCCACAAATGGTCCCAGATTCCCTTATGCAACTTCTGCCAGAAGAGGCACTCAGGGCAGTGCCGTAGGTAATTTGGTTCTTGTTACCTTTGTACAGAGTATGGCAACTTCATCCGTCAGTGCCCACAGAACCCTCAGGCACCAACATCTGTAGCTTCTTAGAGCAATCCTAATAAGGGGAGAGGAGCAAAGCCAGTACCATCCGGATTTGTAGGTAGACCCTACAACAACAATACTCCTCCAGCTGGCCGTGACCCGTAGACTTCAGCCAAAATGTACCACGTTCAAGGTCGCAAGTAAGAGGATGATCCTGATGTGATTGCAGGTATGGTGGAGTTATTTTCTGAATTTGTTTATGCTTTGATAGATCCAGGCTCCACGCACTATTTTATTAGTGGTGAAAGAATTTCCCGATGTGTTTCTCGATGAACTTCTGAGACTCCCTCTCACCCGTGAAATTGAGTTCGGGATACAAGTGCAACATGGAACTACTCCGATCTCCACTACTCCGTAAAAATAGCTCCGGTGGAATTGAAGGAGTTAAAAGTTCAAATTCAATACCTCCAAGATAAGGGATTCATTCAACCGAGTTCCTCACCTTGGGGAGCACTGGTTTTGTTCGTCAAGAAGAATGATGGATCAATGCGTCTATGCATTGACTATCGTCAATTGAATAAAGTGACGATCAAGAACAAGTACCCACTTCCGAGTATAAATGACCACTTTGATCAGTTGAAGGATGCTTCTGTCTTTTCCAAGATAGATTTTTGATCTGGATACTACCAAATGCTGGTAAAGGAGTCTGATGTTCCAAAGACTGCATTTCGTACTAGATATGGTCACTATGAATTTATGGTGATGCTTTTTGGGCTCACGAATGCACCTGCAGCCTTCATGGACCTGATGAATCGCGTATTCTGACCCTATCTCGATAAGTTTGTGGTTGTCTTCATAGACGACATTCTGATCTATTCTAAAGACTCAGCTTCCCATGAAGAACATCTCAGGATTGTGCTTCAGACCCTCCGGGATAAACAACTCTACGTCAAGTTCAGTAAATGTGAATTTTGGTTATCAAAAGTATCCTTCCTTGGCCATGTGATTTCTTCTGCGGGAACCGAGGTAGACCTAAAGAAGATTTAAGCAATCCTTGCTTTGACTCCTCCAAAGAATGTGAGAGAAGTTCAAAGCTTTCTGGGCCTTGTAGGCTATTACAGTAGAATCGTTAAGGGGTTGTCATTACTTGCAGCACCCTTAACGAAGCTTCTCCATAAAGATACTCCTTTTGTGTGGACTGTTGATCAGCAAATGAGTTTCGACCAGCTGAAGCAAGTCCTTACTCATGCCCCTGTGTAAGTGCAACCCGAGTTGGGCAAAGATTTCACCGTGTACAGTGATGTGTCCCACCTGGGATTAGGCTACGTTCTGATGCAAGAAGGCAAAGTCATAGCTTATGCCTCACGTCAAATCAAGCCTCATGAGTTGAACTATCTGACTCATGATCTAGAACTCACCACAGTTGTGTTTGTTTTGAAATTTTGGCAACATTATCTCTGTGGTGAGAAGTGTTACCTATACACTGATCACAAAAGCTTGAAATATCTCCTAACTCAGAAAGAGTTAAACCTTCGTCAATGTCGATGGATGGAGCTATTGAATAATTATGATTTAGTCATTAACTACCATCCCGATAAAGCCAATATGGTGGCTGACGCTCTTAGTCAGAAGCCCACTTCTTCTCTGAAATGCTTGAATGCTCACTTTCGACTCAAAAAGCATGGCAAATTGTTAGCTGAGCTGAGAGTTCACTCCACCATTGTGTCTCGAATTAAGGCACTCCATGAAACTGATGAGGAGTTGCAACCCCCTATTGCTAAGGTCAAGGATAGCTCAAATCCTGACTTTGCATTGAATTCCAAAGGGTTACTATGTTTCTGCAACCGCATTTGTATTCCTGATGATGATGATCTTCAGAACCAAATCCTAAGTGGAGCTCATTCTAGCCCTTTCACTTTTCACCTTGGAGCTATCAAAATGTACAAAGATCTGAAGGAGATCCTTTGGTTGTCCAGTATGAAGAATGAAATCACGTACTACGTAGCTAGGTGTTTGACTTGTCAACGGGTCAAAGCCGAGTACAAGGTACCTACGAGTCTTCTGCAGCCTATCAAACTTCCGCAATGGAAGTGGGAGCGTATCATGATAGACTTCGTAAGTGGTCTACCTTTGAATCTGATGAAAAATGATGCCATTTGGGTTATTGTGGACCGATTCAACAAGTTTGCTCACTTCCTTCCAGTAAGAATAGATTTTAGCTTGCCTAAGCTTTGCAGAGTTATACATTCGTGAAGTTATTCGTATACACGGAATTTTGGTATCTATAATCTCTGATCGTGACCCATAATTTACGTCTTGGTTTTAGAGGACCTTACACGAGGCCTTGGGAACGCGAGTGCATCTTAGCACTGCTTTCCATCCTTAAACTAATGGCCAATCTGAAAGAGTTATTCAGGTAACTCTAAACCCTTCTCTAAGTTATGTGAATAAGTATTTGTACCAGTCATGATTCTTCCTTGTAGATTCTGGAAGATATGCTCCGAGCTTGTGTCATTGACTTTGGGAATACGTGGGAGAAATCCCTACCCTTGGTCGAGTTTGCTTACAACAATAGTTAACAGGATTCAATTCAAATGGCCCCATATGAAGCTCTCTATGGAAAGAGGTGTAGAGCTCCTCTTTGTTGGACTAAACTCGGTGAAGGCAAGATGCTAGGTCTTGACTTACTTCGGGAAACCGAAGAAAGAACTATCATTATCCGTGATCGGCTTAAGGCTGCCTTCGACCGACACAAGTCCTATGCCAATTTGTGCATGAGAGATATTTAGTACAAGGTTGGTGAGAAGGCCTTGCTCAAAGTATCTCTGTGGAAGAAGATTCTTCGTTTCAAAAAGAAAGGAAAGCTAAGTCCTCGCTTCATTGGTCCATTCGAGGTGATTGAAAAGGTTGGACCTATTGCCTACCGACTAGCTTTCCCCGAATAGTTAAATCGGATTCACAACGTATTCCATGTATCTATGCTATGCAAGTACCGGTCAGATCATTCCCATGTGATTGAACCAGAATCTGTAGAAATACAATCTAATTGGACATACGAGGAAGAACCTGTTCAGATCCTCGTACAAGGAGTTAAACGGCTTCGTAACAAGATTGTGCCCATAGTGAATGTTTTGTGGCGAAGTCATTCCATTGAACAGGCAACATGGAAACCTGAGGAGACTATGCAGAAATAGTATCCTCATCTGTTCGCCTCAAATGAAAGTTCGAGGATGAATTTTCTTAAGGGGGAGAGTTGTCACACACAAAAAACCAATTTAGTCGGGGTTAGGTTTTGGTGTTCAAATATTCTGTACAGGTTATATAATTAGCTTGATCTTGTACCAAATTCGAAGCAATGAATTATTATTATTAAAATTATATATATATATATAAATGTCGTGAGGTGGGGGAGGGCCCACAGCAAATTCCTTCAATTGAAGGGAATTGCCTTGAATCCCCCATATGTAGGGATGATTCGGCACAAGGGGGCAAGGTGGCCTCTACGTGGGGAAAGCATAAGGGTCATGCCCTTTAGGCATGCCACCACTCCACCTACGTGGAGAATGAAGGCAAATTGGGAGGCCAGCCAATTTGGGTATAAAAGGGAGTGTACGCAAGAAAGGGGCAGGAAAATAAGGAACAAACAATCGGTTCAGTGATAGGGTAGTAAGCTCGAGTTTTTTGATTTAATAAGTTCGAGTCCTTTCTATCGATAGGGTAAGCTTAACTCCTTGGTTAATATTTCTGTATTGATTCAATGTCATTTTGTCGATTCTAACCAATCCTATTGGTTAACCTAGCTCAAGAGGTTGATAAAGAACAACCGTCAACCCTTCCGAAAGCCAAGGATAAAGGCCCTGCTATCCGAGAGTCTTAAAAACATTGGGTTGTCGAGGTGAGTGTAGTTGTCTCAAGGGATAGGCTCGGTGCCATCCCATTGCATTATTTTGTTGTTATGTTTGTAATTATTTAAGGGCTCCCGTAGAGCAACTATATTGAATTCGATTGGCAAATCTGGTAAGTACCTGCATTGCTATGATATGTGCAAATATGACTATGATATGCTACACGTATGTGATAAATGAAATGTGATATGATATGAAGCTAAGGCTCATTTTGATATTTGATATGATATGACTTGAAAAATATTGACTATGAGAATTTGTGTAATTATGGACATTAGATACAATTGGCGTGCCATAGGATTATTGAGCTCGTTTAAGTAAAGGAGGACTACGGTCCAGGGCTACAGCCTATATGTGGGGGAAATAAGGTCGACTGTGTAATGGATATATCTTCGGAGCTACAGCTCAAGGGTTATGTCCCACTCTCCGTTATATGTGTTGGTGTACAGGGGAATCCTTGTATCCAATGGTACCTAGTGTGATTTGTGCCTATGAATTGTGCTACGACAATATGATTATGATATGACTCTATGGCATGTAATAAGTGATTATGAAGGCATGAAAATAAGTGAAATAAGCATGAATTGTGTATAGTATAATATGACTACTTGTATATTTGATTTTCATGCATTTCATAATATTGATCACCCATTGTAATTGTTATAACTACCTCACTAGGCTATGTAAGCCTAACATGTGTGTCTCATGCATTTTCAAGACCTTGATCAATTTCGAGCCTTGTTCGTGTTATTGCAGTTGCAAGTCACGTCCTTGCCATATTGTAGCGATGTCTCCTTTTAGCTAAAAAAATGAGTTTTTCGAGGTGTTTATGATTTTTTGGGTATTAAAATATTTATTCCGTGGGGTTTTAAAAATATCGTATTTTATTTAAAGAAAGGGAGTTGCCACCGGCCACTGAGGTAGGTCGGACACCATAAAACCAGAGATTTAAAAATGTTGGGTTCAGGAGTTGGTTATGGATGGGAAAGGATTAGCACCTTCACACCGCCCAAAATTGGTAAATTTAGTTAAGTCACAAAATTGATTTTCGTAAAAAGTCTCAAATTGGTTTAATTGGCTTAGTAATTCGATAGGTTCTAATATCGAAACCCTTAGATCAATAACTGGAGAGTTTAATTTCAATTGGTAATACGACATCGGAGTAAAATCAATGATTGGTAAAATCTGGTAAGGTTTGGAAATCACATGATAGGTTAATCCAAATAAAAATAGTTTTGAACAGTTTACAAAATGGTCACTAAATATTGTATCGTCTAGTCTGATAGGTAAATGACCTTCGTTAGTAATGAAATTTCATAGTCCAATAATTAGTAAGTTTAATTTTAGTATGATCATCTGAATTTCGGCTAAGGACCCTTAATTTGTAAAATTTACGATTTAGACTCTAAGGTTAAGAAAAATTTAAAATTGCCCTAGCTCTGATTGAGTTTAGTAACAAACAAAGTGGATAAGTCTTAAGAATAATCAATATGATACTTAGATTAGTTTTTGAACTCTTAAACTTTTTAATAACCTTCGATTAGTCTTCCGATAACACTATCCGACCCGGATCTCTACCAGCCTAGGAAAAGGGTGTTATATACAATAACATAATACAACCAATCCAGTACTTTCATATACATGCTATACATGACAGCAATACATATGTAATCATGTCATAGTTCTCAAGCAATCGAATATTTTCATATATACTATACATGGATATTTACACAAACATATCATACTTATCATTTGGTCAAGGCATGATCATATTTTCTTGAATACAAAGTAACATTTCACGTATACAACCATTTGATCATGACATGTACATATATACTTAAATACATGGCAACTTATCTCATAAGCATTCGTTCAAGCATGGCATGTGCATATATTCACACATAGAATATCAAATTATAGGATATACATGAACATATGGATATCACTCAAGCATGTATACTCATATACTTCACATAGTCATAAGTTACTTATATTGCAAGATATAGAAAATGAACCTCAAGTCTAATTTGAGACTTTTCAAATTTACACAAAACAGTCCATGTAAATCATTTATACACTTTAGTATATAAAAAAAGCCCACTTTCTTTCAATAACACACAAAACAGTCCAGGTAAATCATTTATACACTTTAGTACATCAAAACAGTCCACTTTCTTTCAAGATTACACAAAACAGTCCAAGTAAATCATTTATACACTTTAGTATATCAAAACAGTCCACTTTCTTTCAATATCACACAAAACAGTTCAGGAAAATCATTTATACACTTTAGTGTATCAAAACAGTCCACTTTCTTTCAATAGCACACAAAACAGTCCAGGAAAATCATTTATACACTTTAGCATATCAAAATAGTCCACTTTCTTTTAGGATTACACAAAACAGTCCAAGTAAATCATTTATGCACTTTAGTATATCAAAACAGTCCACTTTCTTTCAATATCACACAAAACAGTCTAGGTAAACCATTTATACACTTTAGTATATCAAAACAGTCCACTTTCTTTCAGGATTACACAAAACAGTCCAAGTAAATCATTTATACACTTTAGTATATCAAAACAATCCAGATCATCTCTCTATTTTCCTACAAAAACAACCCCTAACTCCAATGTTTATAAACAGTCCAGAATTTTAAGGAAAACTGTCCAGAATTTGTTAAATACATTCATTCAAATCTTATTATCTTCAAAATAGAATTTCAGACAATTTAATACAGTTTTCCCTTGTTGTAACTTATGAATCCAGTCCCTCTATTATCATAAATTCTGTTCCTAAATTTTTAAAATTGTCCATGTTATAATCCATGAGTTCAAAACAGTCTTAATATGAATATATCTTAACAAAATAGTCCCTATAATACAAACACCAAAACAGGGCAATTTCATAAGCTCTATATTATTTCATTATATCCAATCCAACATGTGTATTCATTCATCAAAACACTCCTATGCACAAGGATATCTAAACAACCCATTTAATAGAATTCAAATTAAAGTTAATAAAGTTTAACTTCATGTTCAACCGAAAGCTCCTATAAGCTCAACTAGCTCATGACTATAAAATCATCTAAACTCTAACATGCAAAACAATTAATCAAAGAAAAGAAGCAAGCATTTTACCTCTCCTTAAGCTAATAGATCAAGGCCCAACTAGAATTTGGTTCATCTTTTCCCTTCATTTTGTCGCGAGTCATCACTCACAAGGTACATGTTTTCATCCAATGAGAACAGGTGTTTAGGCCTCCATCTTTGATTAATTTGCATGCAAGCTTTAAAACCTTGCATGTTCAAAAATTCATCCTTCTAATTAAGCCTTTAAATTTTAATTCAAAGCGAATTGGTCCTAAGGCCATTTATTTATACTTCTAACTTCATCATGAAGCAAGTCAAAACAATCTATTTACATACTATTTAATAACATACTTCCAGACCAGTCTTTGGGTGTTACAAGGAGTAAGTGGATCCAGTATCAATCGCTGCATAAATAGGATGAGTATACAATTCAATAGCACCTACGGTGATGTCAGGGTCCTCATCCTCTTCTCGGCTCCTTACGTGCTAAACTTGCGCTGAAGCCTTAGATTCATCTCGGTTAGGAGCCCTTGGAAAGTCACCAAATCTACCGGAAGCACTTGATACATCTTGTCATGGTCCTTTACCTCTGAGGGATGGAGCAGGGGATGTAGGAACCATTGGTGCATAAGATTTAGTATCTTTCATTGGACAATCTTTAATATAGTGGCCTTGTTCTCCATAGAAGAAACATGCCCCAGATTGCTTGCAGCACTGTCTGGTGGGATGCCTTCTTTGGAAGAAGTTGCAAATCAGGTACTGTGACTCCCGTCCAGATCCTTTTGTACTCTCAACAGAGGTAGTTCTTGTAGAGGACTGGGACATAACTTTTGGTTTCGAGAAATCACCCGATCGAAAGAATTGTTGATGGTACAATTGCTTGTACCTTTGCTGCTACTTCCTTTTCTTATGCGGTAGAGAGGGTTGTGGATCATCTCTTGGCCTCTTCTCAAATCGGTTAGACCTATTAAACCGATACGATCTCTGAGCAACTTTAGTGGTGATTGCTCGATTCACAAGCTCTTAGAAATCCTTGATCCCCAGAGCAGTAAACAAAGGTCGTAGTCATCACTCAAAGCTGCAATGAACATTCTACACTTCTCTTCTTCTTTCTTGATGTATTCAGCCTTCCACCTTATTTCAAATGCAGAAAAATATCCCGCCTTTCGGTTAAGTAACGCTCACTGATGTAATTCTTCTTAAACACTCGTAGGAAGAACTCTCAAATTATTCATTCTTCGGGAGCAGTAAGATTCGTGGTTTCCCACCAACTTAAGGCTTCATCGGTCAACAAGGCTAGAGCATACTCGAGCTTATTCTCATCCGAGCACTGCAATTGCTTGGTCAAGATTCTTATCGTGCTATCTAGCCAGTGTTCCACTACTTCAAGGTTTTGCTCAGCCTTTCCCGAGAAGGTAGTAGCTCGGTGATGAGATAACTTGTCGATAGGGGCTCAGTTCATGGAAGTAGCAACTACAGAGGATTGTGCAGTCTACTTAGATTTGAGGGTTGCCATGAACTGTTTGAACATCTCAGTCATGTTTTTATAGCACTCGAACTGAGCAACATGTAACACAGGCTCAATGTTCATTGGTTTTTGCGGGGTTACTTGCTGGTTAGGAGGATTCTTCCCCCTTTTCTCCTCGCCATTAGTCAATGAGCCAACCATGTGCTCAACATCTTCGTGAGCCTTATTGGAATCATACATCTTTACACTATAAAAGGAAGAAGGATCGGATTAGTTGCAAGTAACAATATAACAAATCAAACTCCTAGGTGGCGTATACAATGAAATAACTATGCAACAAACTTTAGTTTAGTCCTAGAATCAACTAAACTCTAGCTCTAACACCACAATTGTAACATCCCCCAACCCAGCCTGGTCGGGAACCAGGTCGGAGAATGCTATCGGTGAACAAAATGGTGATTGGATTGATAAAACTTCAGTAATTACTTGTCACATACTCAAGGTTACACTTTCCAAACATTACCCAATATCGATATTATCTCAAATATACCGTTTGAAACAATTACTAATTAATAGGAACTAGTTTCTAACCCTTACAAGTTTTAGGGACTAAATTGTGAATATGATAATTTAAGGGTCCCTTAATGCAATTAACTATATAATAATGAAATTCAAAATTATAATAGTGATCTTGTAAATTTTCATATTATTCCGATATCATTTACCCATCCAATTTGGTTGTACAATAATCGGTGACCATTTTGTAAACCCTTTAAAGCTGTGTTCAAATCCTTTTAAAAGAATTAACTACCTCCGTATCGATACCCCTTGGATCCGTATCGATACGGATATGCACAAACTCAATTTTGACATCAAGTGATTAAGGCCCTGTCTCGATACCACTGAGACCGTAGTGATATGGGTTGACTCATTCTGGTACAGCCTAAGACCGTACTGATACATTTAAATTCCCAAACCTTATTGTCACAGTCCGTATCAGTACACATCAAACCTGTATCGATATGCCAAGGTTAACTTATGCTTTTCCAGACCAATTATGCAAGGCTGTATCGATACAGCTTGACCTGTATCGATACGCCCTGCACTGTAATGTCATTTTTATCTGGTTTTAAGTCCATTTGACCTAGCAATCAATGTCCAAATGCAATGAAACTTTACCAACAATATTTCAATACATAAATCTACTTGCATGCTATATTTTAGTGTTATTCAAATCCATTTACTAGGTTTTCACCTTTTAGTGGTATCTAAGCATAATTGGTGCTTTCAACCAAAACATTACATGACCAAAATGAGCAGTTTAACCCTTTTAACATAGTGGTCCATATATACATGCAAAATGGGATTAAACCAACTTGTATAGACTCTACGCCACCATTCTAGGAGTTTAAGGACTAGATTAATATTACATAGAGGATTGTGACTTGCTCCAAAAATGTTCCTTGGTCCGATTCTTGATCCAACTAGGCCTTAACCTGAAAATGCACAGGAATGAGATGTGTTAGGCTTGCTTAGCCTAGTGAGGTAGTCATAAGAAATGGTATGAACATCAATGGAAGCCATGACATAGATAACAATAGAAATTCATCTCAAGACATATCATGACAATACTTGCAATACTTATTCACATATTATCCTTGGATCGACATGTAATATGGATACTCAAATTCCCATCCAACATCGCCAACAATGAATGGTCAATAACCTCCAAGATCGCCAATAAGACCAACACAATCACATCCCGCCAACATCACCAATGGGAGCCTTAGCTCAAGGACCATAGTCCACTCTTGACCAATGAGCTCATGAATTCTATGGCATGCCAATTGTATCCCATGTCCATTCGTATCCAAGGATTTCAACACTTACCAATTCCAATGACAATAGCGATAACAATAACAGTAGCAATATCAATACGATAACAATAAAAATAATCATATGGCATATTCATTAAAGCCTCTTTCAATACTTAATTATATCAATGATCATATGAAGATTCGATAATCGACTTGGTGATGTAATGAGCTTACCAAAGCTTACTGATAGCACCTGTCATGAGGTTTCAATGCAAACATACCTTGGTCAATGATGATGATGTAATAATTCAATATCAACAAATTCAAGAAAGGCACCTAGCCATTCCCTTGACTCTGACTACACTCACCGATGATTTCGAGGCTTTCAAGGGTCCTGGATGACAACTCCCTTGCTCTTGGGGTTAGTGGAATTGGGAGGATTTGGAGATGCTTCACCTTGAATCTCTTGAGCTACAATGAAACAAGGATTTACAAGGATTTCAATACCGATAATAGATTCATAGCGACTCAATAGCTATGAAAAATAATAACAGTTAAGCTATAATATCACTAGAGGATTTCTAGGGCTTAACTCAATCCTTGGGTTCAAGATTAAACATGATTTAGCCATGGATTCGATAAACTGATTGAGAAAAACTACTTACCCAATCGATTGCTTCCATTTATGATTGATGAACTTAAGGAAAGCAAAGCTTGATTCTACCTTCAATGGAGGTGTGTGCTTATGGTGGCTAGAAGAAGAAGATGGGGAGGTACTTGCTTAACATTCAACCGGTGAGTTCCTTCCTTTCTTTCTTTGACTATTGAAGTTTCCTTAGGATGAAGAAATCAATCCTTAGTCATCCACGTAGGTGATGATTCAGATTGAAGAGGGGCTAATCACGAGATTAGTCCATTAAGTCTTAATTGTCTATACTTTTGCCAGTCCAACTTCCAATTCTCTTAATTTGGTCAGTAGACTTTGTTTCAAAGTTTACAATATGGTCCCTTATAGTGTTAATGGTTAATTGGGATACAATAAACTAATAATAATCCACTTGATCAAAGGTCAACTCTTAAATTTTGACTTTCTGATGTGAAATTTCTGGTCACCGGAATCAAATTCCTGCTAGGCCCAATTTATGTGTGTTACACAAACTTTTAAGTTAGACAACCTAGTTTCCCTATATTTTTCAAAGGAAAAATGGTTAAAAATATTTGGGTCCTTAAGAGACTTATTTCTTCAAAGAAAAAAAATTGAAAAATGAATTCCAAATGGAACTAAAATTTAGGAGACTAATGTCAATGGATCCAAAGCAGTTTGGATACCAAAATGTAACTGATTATCTATTGTATGTGTGTTGCAGCATTGATGAGTAAAGTCAGTAATTCTTGGAAGCTCTAGACACACTATGAGGAATGTAACACCCCAAAAATAGGGTTAGAAGGTTTAGGGGTTTGACCGGGTTTAGTTCAGACCGATTAAATTGGATTAATGAATTAAATATGTTTTAGGCTTAATTAAAATGTAAAAAATAAGAATTTTTACTAATTGGAAAATGGATGAATTTTTAAAGAGTGTTAATTATTATATTAAACACTTTCGGGCTTTAATTGAAGTCCAATTTAATGTAATTAAATGGATTTTTGAGTTAGTGGCTAAAATATAAACTTCACAAAACTAGGTTAGAGATTATTTTGTAAATGGGCCAATACTAAGAATCCTTAGATATCTATTATTTATAAATATTTTTAATTAGAAAAATGACCACCTTAGTTGAGTAAGGAATTGACGGTTAATAAGTTTCTAAATTATTTTCCTATTCTTTCTAATTTTCTCTCCTTATTTTCCCTCAATTTCTATCTCAATTTCCAAACATGATTCCCCAAAATTCTTTGCTAATTTTTAAGGGAGAAATCATCACTTTATTCTACTTTTGATTCCTAACAAAACCTCACAAGAATTTCTCAAAGATTTCATTAATTTCACAAGTTGGTTTTCAAGGAAAATCTTATGTCAATTTTTGTGGGAGCTTCTTCAAAGATGAGTTTCATTTTCCTCTCTTAAACTAAGGTTCTTTATTTATATTCCCTAGTAGTTGGCTGATGTTGGATTGATTTTGACTTAGTTTCGCAATGGATTTCAAGAATTGATTTCTTAATTGAGATTTTGATGATTTGCTTAAAGAACTGTTTAAGTTGATGAAACCTAGAGAATTTATTTGGGCAATTTCATGTTTTGATAAGGTAATCATGATGTGAAATGAGATTATTGAAATAAAACCCGAAGCTATTTGATTGGTTAATTTTTAGATGAGTTTTAATAGTTTTTGGGATTGTTATAAGTGTTTTTGTCACACCCCAAAAACCGGTCTAGTTGGGATTAAGTTTCGGTGATCAAATATTTTGTATCGGTTATATAATTAGCTCGATCTTGTACCAAATTTAAAGAAATAAAGGTTATTTGGGCTAACCGTATTAGTTTATTATTATTATTATTCTTATTATTAAAAGAATAAATGCCATGGTGGGGGGCCCATGGTAAATTCCTTCAATTGAAGGGAATTGTCGTGCCCTTCCCATGTTGGTGAAAGCGTGGCCCCTTGTGGCACAATTTCCCACCACGTGGCTAGCCAAGAAGGGCAATATGCCCTAACTTGCCACGACAACATGGGGGAAAGCCTTTAAGGCTGGACCATTTGAAGTATAAATAGGGGGTGTACGCAAGAAAGAGGGCAAGAAAATAAGGAACAAACAATCGGTTTAGTGATAGGTTGGTAAGCCCGAGTATTTTGGTTCAATAAATTCGAGTCCTTTCTATCGATTGGCTCAAGGGTTGATAAAGAACAACCGTCATCTCTTCTAAAAGCCAAGGATTAAGGCGTTGTTATCCGAGAACCTTAAAAGCATTGGGTTGTCGAGGTGAGTGTAGTAGTGTCAAGGGATAGGCTCGGTGCCATCCCGTTGCATTATTTTGTGTTTATGTTTGTACTTGTTTAACGGCTCACGTAAAGCAACTATGTCGAATTTGATTGGCAAATCTGGTAAGTGCCTTGCTTTGCTTTGATATGTGCAAATATGACTATGATATGTTACATGTATGTGATATACGAAAATGATATTAAATGTTACATGATATGGAGCTAAGGCTCATTTTGATATTTGATATGATGTGACTTGAAAAATATAGACTAAGTGAATTTGTGTAATTATGGACATTGGATACAATTGGCATTATTATTGAGCTCGGTTAAGTAAGGGAGGACTACGATCCAGGGCTACAACCTATATATAGGGGAAATAAGGTCGGTTGTGTAAGGGATATATCTCTGGAGCTACGACTCAAGGGTTACGGCTCACTCTCCGTTAGATGTGCTGGTGTACAAGGGAATCTGTGTATCCAATGGTACATAATGTGATATGTGCCTATGAATTATTCTATGACCATATGATTCTGATATGACTATGTGACATGTAATATGTGAATATGAAAGCATGAGAATATGTGCAATAAGCATGAATTGTGCATAGTATAATATGACTACTTGTATATTTGATTATCATGCATTTCATAATACTGATCATCCATTGTAATTGTTATAACTACCTCACTAGGCTATGTAAGCCTAACATGTGTGCCTCATGCATTTTTAGGACCTTGATCAATTTTGAGCCTTGATCGTGTTATTGCGGTTGCAAGTCACGTCCCTGTCATATATATATGTTATCTTTTGCTATAAACACATAGTGAAATGGCATATGGTCCAACTTGTTTTGTATAAGCCTTTCTATGGTTGTATGATGACTTGGTAATGTGGTCATGTTGTATGTTTGTAATGACTATATTTGAATAGGTTAAAAAGTGCCTAAAATGAGCCTAAGGTGAAAACTTGGTAAATGGATTCCGAATGCCCTAAAATTTGACATACCAATAGAAACATGATTTGTAAGTGTACTGGTGAAATTTGGTAATTTTAGTTGTCACATAACTGATTTTTCGTAAAAAGTCTCAAATTGGTTTAATTGGCTTAGTAATTCGATAGGTTCTAATAATGAAACCCTTAGATCAATAGTTAGAGAGTTTAATTTCAAATGGTAATATGAAATCAATAACTGGTAAAAATTTACAAATTAGTCCCTAAGGTTAAGAAAAGTTTAAAATTGACCCCAACTCCGAATAAGTTTTGTAAAAACAAAGTGGATAAGTCTTAAGAATAATTAATATGATACTTAGATTAGGTTTTGAACTCTGAAAATTTTTTTGAACCTTCGATTAGTCTTCCGATAACACTATCCAACCCGAATATCTACCAGACCGGGAAGGGGGTGTTACAATTATGGTATTATAGCTTAGGTTAAGTAGATTCTAGGACTAACCAGGCATCCGTTATGAGTCTGTGTCTACATATGCCACTTAGGAGTTATTGAATATGTATTTTGTGACTTGCAACTTACACGATTAAATCCTTATGTGTAAATTAGACCTAAAATGTCTGGTCCTACCAATAGAAGGGTAGTGAATGAACCTCATTCCGGCTCCTCCTTAACTCAGGTGGACAATTTGAGGCCTAAAATCCAACCCGAGCGTGTGGGACAGAACGACCCACCTCACCCTCCATCAATGCCACCCGCTCAGCAGGCGTATCTAATGTCCATGGCGGACATGATTAAACAGGTGGTTGAGTTATGTTCTGAACTTGTTTATACGTTGATAGATCCAAGCTCCACACATTCCTTTAATTGTGAACCCTTGATTGAAAAGTATGCTCTAGAATGTGAACCTATTGCTTTCGAGATACTTGTCTCAAATCCGTTAGAAGATAGTGTGGCTATTCGAATAATCTATAGAGCTTGTCCCCTAAGGATCCAAGGGAACCCATTTCCGGCCAACTTGATGGATTTGACCTTCCATGTGTTCGATCTCATTCTTGGCCTCTATTGGCTAGCTGAACATCAAGCGTGGGTGGATTGTTCAAAGAAGAAATTATATCTCCGTTGACTCAGTAAGGAGAGCATAACCTTGATGAAGTCCGAACCCAAGCCTAAAAGGAGCCTCATGTATAGAATGGCTCTGATGGAGTTGAAGAAGTTTAAAACTTCCAAGATTCCCTACTACTCGTGAAGTAGAATTCGGGATAGAAGTACAACCTGAAACTACTCCGGTCTCCACTACTCCGTATAGAATGGCTCCGATGGAGTTGAAGAAGTTAAAAACACATATTCAAGACCTTCAAGATAAGGGATTCATCCAAATGAGTTCCTCACCCTAGGGAGTGTTGGTCTTGTTCATCAAAAAGAAGGATGGATCAATGCGTTTATGCATTGACTATCGTCAATTGAATAAAGTGACGATCATGAACAAGTACCGACTTCCGAGGATCGATGACCTCTTTGATCAGTTAAAGGATGCTTCTATCATCTCCAAGATAGATCTTCGGTCCGGATACTACCAAATGCTGATAAAGGAATCTAACATTCTAAATACTGTTTTTGGAACCAGATATGGTCACTATGAATTTTTGGTGATGCTTTTTGGGCTCACGAATGCACCTGCAACCTTCATGGACCTGATGAATCATGTATTCTGACTCTATCTCGATAATTTTGTGGTTGTATTTATATATGACATTCTGATCTATTCTAAAGACTATGCTTCTCATGAAGAACATAACCGGATCGTGCTTCAGACCCTCCGGGAAAAATAAATCTACGCGAAGTTCAGTAAATGTAAATTTTGGCTGTCTGAAGTATCCTTTCTTGGCCATGTAATCTCTTCTACAGGAATCCAGGTAGACCCAAAGAAGATTCAAGCAATCCTTGATTGGACTCCTCCAAAGAATGTGGGAGAAGTTCGTAGTTTTCTGGGCCTTGCAGGCTATTACCATAGATTCGTTAAGGGATTCTCATTGCTTGCAGCACCCTTAATGAAGCTTCTCTGCAAGGATACTCCTTTTGTGTGGACTGTTGATCAACAAAGGAGTTTCGACCAGCTCAAGCAAGTCTTTACTCATACCCTGTGTTAGTGCAACCCGAGTCGGGCAAAGACTTCACCATGTACAGTGATGCATCCAACCTGGGATTGGGCTGTGTTCTGATGCAAGAAGGCAAAGTCATAGCTTATGCCTCCCGTCAACTCAAGCCTCATGAGATAAATTACACGACTCGTGATCTGGAACTTACAACAGTTGTGTTTGCTTTGAAGATTTGGCGGCATTACCTTTATGGTGAGAAGTGTTGTCTCTACACTAATCACAAAAGCTTGAATTATCTCCTAACTCAGAAAGAGTTAAACCTTCATCAACGCAGATGGATAGAGATATTGAAAGATTATGATTTAGTCATTGACTACCATTCCGATAAAGCCAATGAAGTGGCTGACGCTCTTAGCTGAAAACTCACTTCTTCCTTGAAAAGCTTGAATGCTTACTTTTGTCTCAAGAAGCATGGCAAATTGCTAGCTGAGTTAAGAGTTCATTTGACCATTGTATCTCGAATTAAGTCACTCCAAGAAACTGATTAGGAGTTGCAACCCCTTATTACTAAGGTCAAGGATAGCTCAGATCCTGACTTTGCTTTGAATTTCGAAGGGTTACTGTGTTTCTGCAACCGTATTTGTGTTCCCGATGATGATGATCTTCGGAAGCAAATCCTAAGTGAAGCTCATTCTAGCCCTTTCTCTGTTCACCCTGAAGCTATCAAAATGTACAAAGATCTGAAAGAGATCTATTGGTGGTCCGGTATGAAGAATGAAATCACGGACTACATAGCTAGGTGTTTGACTTGCCAACGGGTCAAAGCTGAGCACAAGGTACATATGGCTCTTCTACAGCCTACCGAACTGCTGTAGTAGAAATAAAAGCGTATCATGATGGACTTCGTAAGTGGTCTACCTTTGACTCCGAAAAAAAATGATGCCATATGGGTCATTGTAGACTGATTCACCAAGTATGCTCACTTCCTTCCAGTAAGAATGGATTTCAGCTTGCCTAAGCTCGCGGAGTTGTACATCCGGGAAGTTTTTCATTTACATGGAATTTCGTTATCTATCATCTCCGATCGTAACCTATGATTTATGACTCAGTTTTGGAGGACCTTACACGAGGCCTTGGAAACGCTAGTGCATCTTAGCACTGCTTTCCATCCTCAAACTGACAGCCAATCTAAAGAGTTATTCAGATTCTGAAAGATATGCTCCGAGCCTGTGTCATCAACTTTGGGAATATGTGGGAGAAATCCCTATCCTTGGTCGAGTTTGCATACAACAACAGTTACAGGCTTCAATTCAAATGGCTCCGTATGAAGCTCTCTATGGAAGGAGGTGTAGAAGTCCTCTTTGTTGGACTGAACTCGGTGAAGGCAAGATACTAGGTCCTGACTTACTTCGGGAAACTGAAGAAAGGACTACCATTATTCGTGACCGACTTAAGACCACCTTCGACCGACACAAGTCCTATGCCGATCTGGGCATGAGAGATATTCAGTACGAGGTTGATGAAAAGGCCTTCCTCAAAGTTTTTCCGTGGAAGAAGATTCTTCATTTCGGAAAGAAAGGAAAGCTAAGTCCTTGCTTCATTGGTCCATTCGAGGTGATTGAAAAGGTTAGACCTATTGCTTACCGATTATCCATCCTCGAGGAATTAAGTTGGATTCACAATGTCTTCCATGTATCTATGCTACACAAGTACCGGTCAGATCCTTCGCTGTGATTGAACCGGAGTTAGTGGAAATCCAATCTAATCTGACATACGAGGAAGAACCTATTCAAATCTTCGCACGAGAGACCAAGAGGCTTCGTAACAAGACTGTACCCTTAGTGAATGTTTTGTTGCGAAGTCATTCCATTGAAGAGGCAACATAGGAACCCGAGGAGACTATGTAGAAATAGTATCCTCATCTGTTTGCCTGAAATGAAAATTCAAGGACGAATTTTCTTAAGGGGGAGAGTTGTCATACCTCGAAAACCGGTCTAGTTGAGGTTAAGTTCTGGTGATCAAATATTTTGTACTAGTTATATAATTAGCTCGATCTTGTACCAAATTTAAAGCAATGAAGGTTGTTCGGGCTAACTGTATCAGTTTATTATTATTATTATTATTAAAAAAAGAATAAATGCCATGTGTGGGGGGGCCTACGGCAAATTCCTTCAATTGAAGGGAATTATCGTGCCCTTCCCATGTTGGTGAAAGCGTGGCTTCTTGTTGCACAATTGCCCACCACGTTGCTAGCCAAGAAGGACATTATGCCCCAACATGCCACGACAACATAGGGGAAAGCCTTTAAGGCCGGACCATTTGAAGTATAAATAGCGGGTGTACGCAAGAAAGGGGGCAGGAAAATAAGGAACAAACAATCGGTTTAGTGATAGGTTGGTAAGCTTGAGTTTTTTGGTTCGATAAATTTGAGTCCTTGCTATCCATTGGCTCAAGGGGTTGATAAAGAACAACCGTCATCTCTTTCGAAAGCCAAGCATAAAGGCGTTGTTATCCGATAACCTTAAAAGCATCGGGTTGTCGAGGTGTGTGTAGTTGTGTCAAGGGATAGGCTCGGTGCCATCCCATTGCATTTTTTTGTAGTTATGTTTGTATTTGTTTAAGGGCTCACGTAGAGCAACTATGTCAAATTTGATTGGCAAATTCGGTAAGTACCTTGCATTGCTTTGATATGTGCAAATATGACTATGATATGTTACACGTATGTGATATACGAAAATGATATTAAATTTTACATGATATGGAGCTAAGGCTCATTTTGATATTTGATATGATATGACATGAAAAATATGGGCTATGTGAATTTGTGTAATTATGGACATTGGATACATTTGGCATGCCATAGTATTATTGAGCTCGGTTAAGTAAGGGAGGACTATGGTCCAAGGCTACGGCCTATATGTGGGGGAAACAAGGTCAACTGTGTAAGGGATATATCTCCGGAGCTACGGCTCAAGGGCTATGGCCCACTCTCCGTTATATGTGTTGGTGTATAGGGGAATCCGTGTATCCATTGGTACCTAATGTGATATGTGCCTATAAATTATACTATGACCATATGATTATGATATGAATATGTGACATGTAATATATGAATTTGAAAGCATGAGAATATGTTTAATAAGCATGAATTGTGAATAGTATAATATGACTACTTGTATATTTGATTCTCATGCATATCATAATATTAATCATTCATTGTAATTGTTATAACTACCTCACTAGGCTATGTAAGCCTAACATGTGTGTCACATGCATTTTGAGGACCTTGAACAATTTCAAGCCTTGATCGTGTTGTTGTAGTTGAAAGTTACGTCCCTGCCATATATGTATGTTATCTTTTGCTATAAACTCCTAGTGATGTGGCATATGGTCCAACTTGTTTTGTATAAGCCTTTCTATGGTTGTCTGATGACTCGGTAATGTGGTCATGTTGTATGTTTATAATGACTAGATTTGAATAGGCTAAAAAGTGCCTAAAATAAGCCTAAGGTGAAAACTTGGTAAATGGATTCCGAATGTCCTATAATTTGGCATACCAATAGAAACATGGTTTATAAGTGTACTGGTGAAATTTGGTAATTTTAGTTAAGTCACAGAACTGATTTTTCGTAAAAAGTCTCAAATTGGTTTAATTGGCTTAGTAATTCAATAGGTTATAATAATGAAACCCTTAGATCAATAATTAGGGAGTTTAATTTCAATTGGTAATACGAAATCAATAACTGGTAAAAATTTACAAATTAGTCCCTAAGGTTAATAAAAGTTTAAAATTGACCGCAACTCTGAATAAGTTAAGTAACAAACAAAAAAGATAAGTCTTAATAATAATCAATATGATACTTAGATTAGGTTTTGAACTCTGAAACTTTTTTTGAACATTCGATTAGTCTTCCGATAACACTATCCGACCCGGATCTCTACCAGACTGAGAAGGGGGTGTTACGATTTTTATGTTGATGGAGATATAAGGGTGTTTGGGAGATGTTTTTGGTTGCGTTTTGATGTGGGTTGAATGTTAGAATCATTGGTTTGAAGTTAGGTGTGGGTTAAATGAAGATTGATGTTGATTTCAGTAGTTTT
Source organism: Hibiscus mutabilis (assembly GCA_019671005.1). Lineage (NCBI taxonomy): Eukaryota > Viridiplantae > Streptophyta > Magnoliopsida > Malvales > Malvaceae > Hibiscus > Hibiscus mutabilis. The sequence goes on along the minus strand of CM033717.1, from coordinate 45,271,438 downwards.
GGCTTAGTTTTGGAAGGGTAATGATAAAGATGCAGGGGATTGTTACTTAGCAGCGATTAAAATGCATAATGATGCATTTTCCCTTTTGTTTTATGTAGTTAAAACAAGGGATGATCAACGCAAGGTTTCCTAGTTGTGTACGTTGCATTTCAGAGGCTCGCGTGGGTAGAAAACTAAGGTGGATCGGTGAGTGTATAAACACATTAAATCTCTTTAAAGGTTTGATCGATGGATCATGGGTGTTTATTTATAGCCTAAAAAGCTTTACTAATCTCAAGCGTAAGTTTTCCTTATTTCGCTTGGTTATTGGCTTTGATATGAGCCTGCAGATATCATTATTTTGGTTTCAAACATGGTTTGATTTACTTACTATAATGCATTGTTTTGGGTTAATATGAAATGTTTAAAAAAGCAAATGAATGCCTATGAGCATTGAGATTTGTTCCTTGAAGGGAATGTGTTGTTGCCTTTGGCAAAGAGGTTTTGCATATGAAATGATTTTGAGAAATGCATTGGAAAACACTAAGTAAATGTATTTGAAAATGATATATTGGCTATGTGACATAAATGATAAAGTGTCGGATATAGCTGGCATGCCGTAGGATTAAGTGCACTATAATATAAAGTCGATCGCTCTGTGGCTCTTGAGGTATAGCAGTATGGCTACTCGGGCTGATGGTATTCTTTAGTTTCTTACAATTGGGGTAATTCTATTGTTGTGTGGTAGAGTTAAGTCTATCATGACGGGTAGGGTTAAGCCTATTCTGGGCCAAAGTGAGATTAGGTGGAGGTAAGTCCACTGGGGAAATCCGTGTATCCAATGTGTTTAAATAACATTCTGTTTTTGAATGTGAGGATAGAGGTAAGTCTATCTGAGGTCACAATAATTGCCAATATATGTGATATATGAGATATACAAAAAGAGTTTTGATGCATATTATTGTTATGCATGATTTTGTTTGGAAACAAATGAGAAAATGCTTTGGTTTAATTAAGCATGCTTTATACTTCAAATGATAAGTGGTTTTCAACTGGATTTTTAAATGTATTATTGTTTTGTTTAAGAATAACCTCACTAAACATTGTGTGCTTATGCTCTCTTTTTTGATTGATACAATGATGTAGAGTTGGGGCAGCATTCTCTCCGCAAGGAAGGTCTAAGAACACAACAACTACTTGAGTATGGAAAACGTAGTTTAAATTTGGTTAATAAGGCAATGTGTTACCATGTAGTTGGGGGTTTTGTAACATGGATTTTATTGAATTGTGGAGATTTATTTATTGTAGTTTGATGGATTATCATGTTGATGGATCGAAGAATGATTGATGGTAATTTGCTTAATTGTGTTTGATGCTTGAGGGTTTTCGTAGTACGCATATAGGGTGGAAAATCCCAGTTTGTGGTACAAGCATGTTTAAAATGATCCCTATATATAAATGATATTATGCCTATGTTGACTTGTGCCTTAAATCTCTTTTTGGTTGTTGAGTTGGATGAAAATAGGAAGCACGCCTCTAGTATTGTGATATTTTGTAATATGCCTTTAGATGCTCTTGTTTCCAAGGGCTTTCGGCTTATTTTAATCCTTATTTTAGTGGTGTAAATATGTGTGGTTGATTAAGGCACGTTTGAGTTATCAAATGGGTGAAAAACCAACAAAATTGGACAATACAAGTCTAAGCATATTGATACACGTGGTCTTGTATCGATACGAATAAGCATAAATTTGACCTAGGTATCAGTATATGGAGAAGTGTATCGGTATGTCTAAAATTGTCTAGGTATCGGTATTTGAAGAAGTGTATCAGTATGGGTTTTAGCTACTATAATTTGGGATTTCAGCCATGTAGCGTGTGTACGAATACTCATAGGGACCGTATCAGTAAGGGTGTCAGTATGGTGTCTCGCGTACCGATACGCCTGGGCGTTATTCCAGTTAAAGTGGTGTTATGGTTTTAGATTCTTCCATTTTGGTCCCTGGTTCGTATGTATGCTAATTGTATAGGTTTGGTTGATCGTTTAATGCTGGAATTTGATATGTATGCATGTAACTTGATTAATTATGGTTTGGTAATTTTGGATTTAGTAAAGTCCTCATAATTTTCTGGATTTGAAATTTGGTCCCTAACTTGCAAATACGCGCAATTAGATGTCAATTCGACGCCCAATTCAGTTGAGTTTTCACCCGTTGCCAGCTTGCACACCTTAGGTCATAATATTGCATCTGGACAAGATAAAAATAAAAAATGGACCTAATCTTAGTTTCATCATTTCAGGCTTGTTTTCGCAAACCCAATGTAGCTCACTCAGTTCGGTATAACGTCTAGGTCGGGTCGAGGGGGTTACATAGGAAGGACAATTTAAGAGGGTGAGGCCTAATCAACATACCTTGGTTTGATTGGTAAAAGTTTTAATTTCATGCAATTTTATTGATCATGTCTAAATAATGAAATATTATGATGATCTAAGAATGCTTGAATGACTCTTTATGTGCTTGATTGCAAATAGATTGTGGTAGTCTCAATTGCATGAGTTACAAGTTTTTGGCCTTATATGTCTATATCTATGCTTTTGGCCTTAAACTTGTAATATTTGGATGTTTTTGGTGAAATCATGCCTACTATGCTTTGAACATTGTATTTGAGAAGTATGTTGATAAGTTGTAGCAAATGTGATCTAAATGTATATATAGGACTTCATAGAGCCTCTATATGAAATAGATATGTGAAATAGATATGTACTTTAGAGCAAGTATACTTATCGATAAAGTAATGAAGTGATAGAGTAGAATGTCGAACCCACATGGATTGGATTAATAAATACAAAGAAACCATACTTAAGAATCGGTGAGCAAGTATTGGTTTGATGGTGATTATCAAAACTAAATGTAATAAAAGTAAAGATAACAATGATCAAGAAAATAATATGTAGTAGATATTCAGAAGATTATGAAGGCTGGGTTTATTGCCTAGGAATTATGCTGATTACTTATTTGAATGCTATAGCGGTTGGCAGTACATGTCTGTGTAAACCAATTATGTCTTTACCTATTCGATAGGGTTTTTTAACTAACTTATGACTCTATTGATTCCTAGAAATTGATAACAATGAAGTTAGGGTAATACATGTCTACGTGAACCCTAACAACTCTATTATGTATCAAGTTCCCCTTATTAGTCGTTGAAATCCTAAACTTATATCTAAGACGGATTAGGACCAAGTTAACAGCTTAGATCCAATGTTCACGTTTCTTTAACCTAACTCTCTCAATATTAAGTCACAAATCAATAGTTAAAAGGTCTCTCTCAATAGCTCTTACTAAATAGATAAAGGGAAAAACTATAACATTAAGCAAATAATCAAAACATAATATCCTAAAAACAATAAAAACAACAAACGTATTTAGCTATGTCTGAACCTAAAATATCCATGATAAAAGTATTAAGAAACATGGCAATTTATCACGCAAGGAAAAATAAAGAATCAAACGTCCTCGATGTTCTCCTCCAAGCTCTCTAACTGTGTTGCAGGTCCCACACTCTTCAAGCCTCTCTCAGTGTCTTTCGTTGTGTGGATACTCCTCTAGAACTTTGACCCTGGTGGTTCTTCGATAGCTGAAGACTAAGGGTTGGCGTGTAAGATCAAGCTCTCTTTGTTTGCGGCCCAAGTCTTCTTTATATAGGCAGAAAAACTAGGGTTTAGAAACCCTAAAGTGCACAAAGCCTCTTTAAGAGGATCTTATTTTCTCGCTTTATTCAATGAGTTTCATATCATATGAGAATCCACGTGTGCCAAAGTTTGATTCATCTCCAACTGTACTGCCTTGTCAGCTCCATACGAGAGGGATGCTATCCTTATGCTCTAGTATTCCTCTAGCTCCAATAGCTTCTTCCAGAAGCATGACTACCTTCCCCATTAAATGCATCAATATATAAATATTTAAGCGTAGACAATGTAACTCCCTAAATATATGCAAACTACTCCTAAATGCAACTATATGAGCTAAAACACATACAAAAGTTAAGCAAAGAGGGCACACAAAATAGGTTACCTATGAAATCATCAAATACCCTCAAACATGAACTATTGCTTGTCCTCAAGCGAAGCGATGCAAACCTAGACCTAAACTAAAAACAATAACCTAAAAACAATAATTTTCATTTCTAAGGTTCCAACTAAACTAAGCTAAAGACAAAAACAACCTATTGTTTCAAAAGTTCCAACTAAGCTATAGCTTCAAAAGTTCCAAAATAGGTTGCAACATAAATGACCATAGAAAATGGTAAGGATTGCTCTCTATTATTGTCTTAGCATTTTCTTTTTCTTTTAACCACAATCTTGACTCCTTAATTCTTTTTAAGTTCATTAAACTGTATCCTTTGGGGTTCAGCTTATTACGACTACTCTTCATGCCTAATGATGGAGTGGAGCAAATAGCCCAACCCCGAGCCTTAAGAGGGGTTCATCCTGTGAAGTCTTTCATTCAGTCATTTGCTATTCTACTGTTCATACCAGAAAAAGTTAAATGCAACAAACACAACTCACCTAGTGTACTAAGCTAGCAAAATGCATAGAAGAGTGTCTCTCAACAGTTTGCTATTGGCATCGAGTTTTCATTTAATTTTCATTATTTTCTCATTTTTTCTAGGAGTCTGATTAAGCCTTTTATTGCTACATTGAACATTAAGCTCAGTTACATCAAATTATACATTGGCATCAGAGAGTCGACCTAGAATTTTCCTAAGGCTTCTTAAGTTTTTAGAGAGCATGCAACGTGTGAGATAAAAGCTACAGTAGTTTCAACCCTAAGTTCAAATCACAAAAGCTCTTAACACCTTACAAAACATTAAGCATAGGTTCAACATAGGAATATCATCATTAATGCAACATCAATTTCAAAATAGAAGAACCATAACAAAGGGAACCTTTTAAAATTAACTAGCCTGTTTAGTAACTTAATTTTCAAAATGAAATTACCTAATATGTACATGGGATAGTACTCCCCAAAACTTGAAAAAAGCATTGTTCCCAATGCAAAAAGGATAAAAACATAAATATAAACATGCAATATGAAAAAATATAAAAAAAAGGAAAAAAAAGAAAAGTACCTAGGGAGTTACTAGGATGGTGGTGTAGTACATTGCGTTTGGCTCTTAGTTCGTTGTCCAGTATGGGGCGTAAAGAAGGCAGGCTCTTGTGGGGCCTAGGGTGGTGCAGGGGACGTAGGTGCATCATGTGGTGGAGATTCATTGGAGTAGGCGGAGGACTTTGAGGAGTCAGATAATGTAGGCATGTGCCTAAAGTGTGCTTGCATCTCCTCAATGAGCTTGAGGACTCGATCGACAGTTACCTTGGTTCAAGTTCTGGGAGTAGGAGTAGACGAAGTAGGAATGGGTGATGTCTTAGTAGGAGAAGGAGTGGCCCAAGGAATTGATGGTGGCACCACAGTAGTATCATCACTAGCCAAGTGTATGGGGCTAGCTGGAGTGGATTGCTCAAGGTGCATGGGGGCCTTACCATTAGCTCTTGTCCTCTTTGTAGGGCAGTGAAGCACATGAGTAGCAAGTGTCTCCTTCTTCTTTCTATTTCTCATTGTAGAAGGGCTGGGTGGAATCTCTTCTTCCTCTTTTTCTTCTTTTTCTTCTAGTGGTGGTTGATCGGCAGGTGCGGTAGCGGGTTTAGTGATGTAATATACAAGGAACTGGGGAAAGGTAGAAATGGACGCCAATAACAAATCATTAAGAAATGTTCTTGCATCCATGCCATTTTCTTTGGAATAGTCAAAGAAAGGTTTAAAGAATTTTGACATGGCGCTCAGCAAAGTTGCATGCAAAGTGGTTGTAGTCGCAGCATCAGACGGAGTGGAGGCGGCCACAAGTCTCTTGAGCGTTGACATCTAAGTTTGGAGTGTCCCCATTTAGGCCTCCATCACCCGGTCGTTAGGGGCTCCACTAATCTGCGCCTTTTCACAAAGAGTAGTAATCAAGCTTAGAAATACTAAAGGACTCGTCGTTAGGGGCTATTCCCACGATAGATTGATAGGTCAGTCTCCTGATGTTGATTCGCTGGCCGGTCATCACCGAATGTAGCTGAAGCATCCTCTCGATGGAAATTGTAGAGTGGTGCCCTATTGGCTTAAGATGAGTGTTCATGAAGTGGATCCAATATTTGGGGTATGGCTTCAAGGCAACCCTTTTATCACCCTAGAAGTAACAAATTTCTATATCCACTGCGTTGCAAGAATGCAAAGGTTGCACCTCGTCGTAGGTGGCATTAGTGGCTATTGATGAGTGCGTCAATGTTCTATTTCACATGCACTTAATCCTTGTATTGTTCTTTTTTTGAAGCTCATTTAGGTTAGAATGTACATATTTGCATGTAGATAGGGAGTTACGCCGCTCGTGCTTAAATTGTCATATACATTGGTGCGTTTCACGGGAATGTGGTGTTTTCTTGTGTAAGTGCAGGATGCTGGAGTCGGAAAGCAGCTAATTGTATGGCTGGAGATGACGAACCATGAAGATTTGGAGATGAATCTACCTTTCCCCATGCGGACTTTCTCCTAGATACGAAAAATTTAATGAAGCAGGAAACAATTGGCTTTCTTTAATGAAGCCGTGCAGTTTAGGGTAATGAAGCCCTAGTTTCACTACCTATATAAAGAAGACTTGGATGCTACTCAAGGGAGAGCTGATCAATAGAGAGCACAATTCAGACGACAATCCTAATCTGAGCCTGTAAAGAACCACTAGGGTAAAGCTAGATGATTCTCCTCACCGAACGAAGCCATCGAGAAAGGTTGACGGAGAGGAGGCCTACAACACAATTGAACAGCACAGAGGGAGTTTTGTCGAGGACGCTAGGTTTATTTATTTTCCTTTGCTTGATAAACGGCTATACTATACTTTTAATTATGGTTGCTTTACCCTCAAACATGAGTTAAACTTTTTAGTTGGGATTATTGCGTCCCAAGATTTTTATGTTTTGATTATTTAATTTTAATGCTTTAGTTGTTTTCATCTTCATCTATTATGTTCATGTGCTTAAAGCGTAGTTAATTGTAAGAGCTATTCCAGAGAGGCATGTTAACTATTAATCTGTGGCTGGTAAGAATTATAATGATATGTGTAATCCTTGGCCACTTGTGGACATTGGATACAATTGGCATGCCATAGGTTTATTTGAGCTCACTAAGTAAGGGATTGGACTACGGTCAAGGGTTATGTCCTAGATGCGGTGAGCTAAGTTGGCTTGGGTAAGGGATATTCTCCGAAGCTACAACTCAAAGCTATGGCCTATCTTTGTTATATGTGGTGTACAGGGGAATCTGCGTATCCATTGGTTACTGTGTACAAAGGAAATGATATGTTTATATAATTTATAATTGTTATATGGAATCATGACTATTGGCTTTGAATATGTTTTTATGTGATTGGTGTCATGTAAATTGTTACCCAAGCATGCATACATGTTATTCACGTATTTGATAAATTATTGTGCATTTGTTATAACTACCTCACTAGGCTATGAAAGCCTAACATCTGTGTGTCTCATGCATTTCAGGACCTTGAAGCAATTTTAGCCTCGATCGTGTAGTTGCGGTTGTAAGTCACTTCCACCAATCATATGTATGCTTAACTTTTGCTTTGAACTCCTAGTAAGGTGGCATATGGCTCAAACATGTCATGCGTGTATATTTGATACGTGTGTAATTGCCTAATAGTGCCTAGGTGTTGTATGTTAAATTTGGAATGATAAAACTAGTTAAAGCTAGATTTAGGGTACTAAAAGGTGAAAGTGGGGTAACGGATTCGAATCACCCTAATATTTTGCATGCTATTAGAATTATAGATTAATAACTTGCTGGTAAAATTTCATGGCTTTTGGACATCGCTCAACAGGTTAAATTTGCTAAACCCCTGATAAAATATGTCATTATAGGGCAGGCATATCGATACGGGTCAAGCTGTATCGATACGGCCATGCGTATTTGGCCTTCGTAAGACAGGGCGTATCGACATGCTAGGGAGTGTACTGATACAAACCTCGACAGTAAGATCTGGCGAATTAATTGCATTGGTACGACCTTGGGTGTACCGAAATAGGTCAACCCTGTCAATGCGTATCGATACAAGCTTAGATGTATCAATACATACTTGTTACCCTCGAATCCCAAATTTGTGAAATTTGACTTAGTGTACCGATACGGTCTTCAGTGTATCGGTACAGTGTTAGTTAATTATGTTAAAATATTTAAAATATTGTTTTAAATAGTTTACAAATTGGTCACAAATATTTAAATGGTCTAATTGGATAGGTAAACGACCTCCGTTAATATTGAAATTCCAAAAGTTAATAATTGGTAAGTTTAATTGAAGATTTGTAAAAAGAAATTATGATAAAGTCCCTTAATTTATAAAATTTGCTATTTAGTCGCTAAGTTTGACAAAGGTTAAAATTGGCCCTAGATAGAATAAGCTATTAATAGGTCAATTCGATAAGTCTTAAAAGAGATTAATAAGACACTCCGAACAAGATTTCGAACCCGGTTAAACTTCTAATCTCCGATTAAGTTTTCAATGACACTTTTTGACCGGTTCTCTACCAGGCCAGAACGGGGGTGTTACATTTGTGGTATTAGAGCCTAGGTTTAGTCTATTCTAGGACTAAACTGAAGTCTGTTATGAGTCTGCATCTGCATATGCCACCTAGGAGTTTATTTTTATATGTTATCTGTGACTTGCAACTTACACGATTAAATCTTTTCTGTTTGATTAGACCAGAAAATGTTCACACCTACTAATAGACGTGCCGTAAATGAACTACACCCCGGCTCCTCCTTGACACAGGGGGATAATCTAAGAGCCGAGGTTAGATCTGAACAAGTGGGGCATAATGATCTACCTCATCCTTCTCTGATGCCTCCCGCTCAGCATGAGTATCTAATGTCGATGGCCGACATGATTAAGCAAGTTGTCGTGTCTCTTAGGTAAGAACCACTCTCGCAGCTTACTAAAGCATCTTTGTCTATTTCGAGGGCCCATATTGACAAGCTTTGTCAATAGCTAGTTTACACCTTCAATGGCCAAGACTTGGATAATCTTGAGATAGCAGAGTATTGGCTGGAGAATACTTTTAAAGTCCTGAATAAGCAGATGAAGTGCCCCAAAGAGCACAAGTTAGAGTGTGCCTTGGCCCTGATTTTGAAGAAGCTCAGAGTTAGTGGGACACCATGACACTTACGGTACTTGAGCACCGAATCACGTAGGGCTTCTTCCTTCAGCAGTTCCGCAAGAAGTATATTAGTGAACATTATATTGCTAAAAGGAGTAAGAAGTTCCTCCATCTAAGACAAGGAGGAAGACATGTGGAGCAGTATATCCACGTTTTCTGCAAGTATGCGAGGTATGGTGCTAAGTTCATACGCACGGAAAAAGGAGAAGTGCGGAATATTCATCGACGACCATTGCGATGAGTTACATCCTCTCTTCACTACTTTGGAGTTTGAGGACTTTCAGAACTTGGTAAACTGGGCGATTGCTACTAAAGCCTCCCAGAAGGCTTACGAGAGGAGGAAAGGGAACCTAGCCGTATCTGACAAGAGGTTTCGAGATGATTCTAAACCTCCTATGCCTCAAAAGAAAGGTAGACAATGGTACCAAAAGTCTGCCACCTTCCAACAGCTACCAAGATCGGGATATGTACCACAATCCCAATCTCCAGGGATATTTGTTGCTTGTACAACCTCTGTTGACAGTACAAGCAGTTTTGGTAGAGGTTCACAGATTCTCTTATGTAATTTTTGATAGAAGAGGCACCATAGACAGTGTCATACACAGTCAGGATCATGTTACCTCTGTGGTGAATCTGGTCACTTCATCAGGCAGTGTCCGCAGAATCCAAATGCCCCTACCTCTATGGCTTCTCAGAATAATCCGAACAAGACAAGAGGAGCGAGACAACTGTCGTCCGGATCAGCAGGGAGACCTCGCAATACCAATGCTCCTTCAGTTGGACGCGACCCTTAGACCTGAGCCCATATGTAACATGTACGAGGCTGAGAGCAAGAGGACGATCCAAATGTGATTGCAGGTATGGTGGAATTATGTTTTAATCTTGTTTATGCTTTGGTAGATCGAGGCTCTACGCATTCCTTCATTAGTGAACCATTAATTGTAAAGTATGCCTTAGAATTTGAGCCATTCACTTCTAAGATTGTTGTCTCTAACCCACTAGGAGATAGTGTGGTTATTGGATCGATCTATAAAGCTTGTCCTTTAAGGATCCAAGGGATCCCATTTTTGGCTAATTTGATGGCCTTTCCCTTCTGTGAGTTCGGTCTTATCCTAGGACTTGATTGGCTAGCTGAACATCCGTGGACTTGGCAAAGAAAGCTATACCTTGATAAAAAAAATAAACCCAAACCTAGTGAAGCTATCATGTGTGCTATGGAGTCTAAAGGGGACCTGAAGCTCGATGATGTGCCGGCAGTAAAGGAATTCCTAATGTATTTCCTAATGAACTTCCAGGACTCTTTCCCTCTCGAGAAGTATAATTAAGAATTGAAGTGCAGCCGGGGACTACACTAGTCTCCATTACTCCGTATAGGATGGCCCCAATCGAATTGAAAGTCCAAATCCAAGATCTTTTGGATAAGGGATTCATACGACCTAGTTCCTCACCTTGGGGAGCAATAGTTTTATTTGTTAAGAAGAAAGATGGATCGATGCGACTATGCATTCACTATCATCAGCTGAATAGAGTAACAATCAAGAATAAATATCTGTTACCAAGGGTTGATGACCTCTTTGACCAGTTGAAGGGTGCTTCTATCTTTTCTAAGATAGACCTACGATCCGGATACTATCAAATGCTAGTGAAGAAGTCTAATGTTCCAAAGATTGCCTTTCGAACTAGATACGACCACTATGAGTTCTTTGTAATGCCATTTGGGCTTACTAATGCACCTACTACCTTCATGCACTTGATGAACCTTGTGTTCTGGCCCTATCTAGATAGATTCATGATTGTGTCTATAGATGACATTCTGATCTATTCGAAGGACTCTACCAGTCATGAAGAACATCTCCAGAATGTCCTTTAGACTCTCCGAGAGAAATAGGTGTATGCTAAATTTAACAAATGTGAGTTCTGGCTATCTGAAGTATCCTTTCTGGATCATGTGATTTCTTTCGCAGAAATTCAGGTGGACCCAAAGAAGATTCAAGTAGTTCTTGACTAGATTCCTTCGAAGAATGTTGGAGAAGTTCATAGCTTTTTGGGCCTTGCACGCTACTATCGTAGATTCATCAAAGGGTTATCGATGATTGCTGCACCCATGACGAAGCTTCTCTATAAAGATACCCCCTTTGTATAGACAGTCAAGCAACAAATGAGTTTTGATCAGCTTAAGCAAGTCCTAACGCATGCTCCTATTTTGGTGCAACTCGAGTCAGGCAAAGAATTCACCGTATACAGTGAGGCATCCCACTTGGGATTAGGTTGTGTGCTTATGCAAGAAGGAAGAGTTATTGCTTATGCCTCACATCAGCTTAAACCACACGACCTGAACTATCCAACTAATGATTTGGAGTTAGAAGCTGTTGTGTTTCCCTTAAAAATTTGGAGGCACTACCTATACGATGAGAAATGTTACTTGTACACTGATCATAAGAGCTTGAAGTATCTTCTGACACAAAAAGAATTGAATCTTCGTTAATGATGATGGATGGAGCTTTTGTAAGAATATGACTTTGTCATTGATTACCATCCTGGTAAGGCCAATGTTGCAGCTGATGCTCTAAGTCGGAAGCCCACTCCCTCCCTGAGATATTTGAATGCTCACTTCTAGCTCAAGAAGCATGGAAAGTTATTGGTTGAAATAATAGTTCAGTCAACCATTGTGTCTTGAATCAAAGCACTCCAAGAATTTGATGAGTTGTGAATTCTTATTGAAAAGATCATGGATAAGCCAGATCCTAACTTTTCTATGAATTCCGAAGGTCTGTTGTGTTTCTAAAACCGTATCTATGTCCCTGATGATGATGATCTTCAGGATCAAATCCTGAACGAAGCCCATTCGAGTCATTTTTCTGTTATCCTAAAGCTCTCAAGATGTATAAAGATGTGAAAGATCAATATTGGTGGCCTGGTATGAAAGGTGAGATCAAATACTTTGTGGCTAGGTGCTTGACTTGCCAACGAGTTAAAGCCAAGCACAAGGTGCATACTGGTCTTTTGCAACCTATCGAGCTTTCATAGTGGAACTCGGAAGTGTATTACGATGGACTTCGTAAGTAGCTTGTCAGTGACATTGAAGAAGAATGATACTATTTGGGTCATTGTGGACCGATTCACCAAATCTGCTCATTTTATTATAGTAAGAATGGACTTCGATTTGCCTAAGCTTGCTGAGCTATACATTCGAGAAGTTATTCATTTGCACGGAGTTCCTATGTCCATTATCTCCGATCGTGATCCACGCTTTGCATCCCTGTTTTGGAGGACCCTACAAGAGGCTTTGGGAACTAGAGTGCACCTAAGCACTGCTTTCCATCCTCTAACTGATGGCCAATCCGAAAGGGTTATTTAGGTAACCTTATGCCTCCTTTTGATTCGTGTGTATAAGTAACCCATATCAATCACGATTCTTCCTTGTAGATTCTGGAAGATATGCTCTGAGCATGTGTTATTGAATTAAAAAATACGCGGGAGAAATCCCTGCCTTTGGTGGAATTTGCTTACAACAATAGCTACCAAGCCTCGATTCAAATTGCACCCTATGAAGCCCTTTACGGGAGGAGATGTAGAAGCCCTCTCTGCTGGACAAAGCTTGGTGAAGGCAAGCTATTAGGCCCTGACTTACTTTGGTAAACTGAAGAAAGGGTGACCATCATCCGTGATCGGCTCAAACATTGCGTTTGATCAACAAAAAACTTATGCTGATTTGAAAATAAGGGACATTCAGTATGATGTTGGTGAGAAAGCTTTTCTTAAAGTATCTCCGTGGAAGAAGATCCTTCGTTTTGGCAGAAAGGGGAAGTTGAGTCCCCGTTTCATTGGCCCATTCGAGGTGATTGAGAGAGTTGGACCTGTTGCGTACTGACTAGCTCTCCTTGATGAGTTAAGTCGAATTCGTAAAGTCTTTCACGTGTCTATGCTACGGAAGTACCGGTCCCATCCCTCCCATGTGATCGAGCCAGAGTCTGTGGAGATTCAACCCAATCTAACGTACGAGGAGGAGCCTGTACAAATCCTTGCACGAGAAGTCAAGAGGCTTTGAAACAAATTCGTGCCCCTAGTAAAAGTCCTTTAGAGAAGTCATTCCATTGAGGAAGCAACGTGGGAATCAAAAAAGACAATGCGGAAGCAGTGCCCTCATCTGTTCAGCTAGAGTGAAAATTCAAGGATGAATTTTCTTAAGGGAGGGAGAGTTGTCACATCCCTAAAATCGGCCTAGTCAGAATTTGGTTCCAATGACCGGAAATTCTGTATCGGGCATGCTTGGATAATGTACTCGTTTGATATTGTAACCCTTTTGAAGTAATGAAGTTATGTGGGCTTTAATTTGAGTCATTAAACCCTCGTACGAGAAATTTTAAGCTGAAATCTAAAATTTGAGTTAGGCGTATCGATACGGTAATACTAGTATCGGTACGACCTAACTGCCCATAACTAACTTACCTATTTTAGCTTATTCGTATTGATATGACCATAAGGTGTATCGATACGGGTCACTGCAGAAATCTATCTTGGTGACTAAATTGAAAGAAATTGGAACTTAGGGGCTGACTCACCTTCTTGCTTGCCACACCTCACGTGAAAATGGTTAGAAAGGATGACAATTAGTCATCAAATGTCTCCAACTTGTGTGATGGCTTGAAAAGGGGAAAAATAATTGTTTAAGCTTTCCTTGTTTGAGGGAAAGCCTCCTATTAGATATAAGGGAGGTGGGAATTGACCAAAGGATTTAGGATGGTTTAAATGACTAAGGAAGTCTCCATCCTTGTTTTTGAATCATCCGAAACCAAAAACCTCACATTTGTCTTGAAAGAAAGCTCACACCACCATTGTCATCTTCAGCCTCAAGCTAAGCAAGCACCTCGATCCGATCTTCGATCCTTGTTCAATACATCGTTTGAAAGCCTACAACTTGGTGAGTAAAACTCCTATGTTAATCTGATGATTCCATAATTCGTTAAGTTTTAATTCCAAGATTAGGTCTTTAAGGTTCAAATTGAAGCCCATGGATTAGGAAGTTAATTTCGTCGTTTCGATGTTATGCACAAGCTTTGGTAAGCTTGAAAAATGTTTTTGGATCCTTTGTTTAAATTCCAATGTAACCCCTAATTTTGTGCTAGATCAAGAAGTGGAGAAGGACCCCTCGTCATCCCTAACGAAAGCTAGGCATCAAGGAGTCGTAATCTGAGAACCTTGAAAGCTTTGGAGTCAAGGTGAGTGTAGTTGTGTCAAGGGATAGGCAAGGTGCCATCTCGTTGCATTTATTTTTGTAATTATTAATGCATTTTTTAAAGGCTCAAGTTGAGCAAGTATATGTGGATGCTAATCGTAAGCATGGTAAGTTCTCAACACTTTGCTATGTTGCAAAGTTTGTATATGACATTTGAAAAATGCTATGTGTAAATTTTGATATGTATATGTTATGATATGATATGTGGAGCTAAGGCTCAATTTGTGATCCGATATGTTATGGCCTATGGGCACAAAGGTAAGAACTATAATGATATGTGTAATCCTTGGAAACTTGTGGACATTGGATACAATTGGCATGTTATAGGGTTATTTGAGCTCACTAAGTAAGGGATTGGACTGCAGTCTGGGGCTACGGCCTATATGCGGTGAGATAAGGTTGGTTTGTGTAAGGGATATTCTTTGGAGCTACGGCTCAAGGCTATGGTCTATCTTTGTTATATGTGGTGTACAGGGGAATCTGCGTATCCATTGGTTACTATGTCCAAGGGAAATAATATGTTTATATGATTTATAATTGTTATATGGAATCATGACTATTGACTTTGAATATGTTTTTATGTGATTGGTGCCATGTAAATTGTTACCCAAGCATGCCTACATGTTATTCAAATATTTGATAAATTATTGTTCATTTGTTATAAATACCTCACTGGGCTATGTAAGCCTAACATCCGTGTTCTCATGATTTTCAAGACCTTGAAGCAATTTGAGCCTCGATCATGTAGTTGCAGTTGCAAGTCACTTCCACCAATCATATGTATGCTTAACTTTTTCTTTTAACTCCTAGTTAGGTGGCATATGGCCCAAACATGTCATGCTTGCATATTTGATTTGTGTGTAACTGCCTAATAGTGCCTAGGTGTTGTATGTGAAAGTTGGAATGTTTTGGAATGGTGAAAGTGCGGTTAACGGATTTGAATCGCCCTAATATTTTGCATGCTGTTAGAATTATAGATTAATAACGTTCTAGTAAAATTTCATGGCTTTTGGACATCGTTTAACAAGTTAAATTTTCTAAACACCAGATAAAATTTGTCATTATTGGGCAGGCATATCGATATGGGTCAAGCTGTATTGATACAGCCTTGCATATTTGGACTTGGTAAGACAGGGTGTATCGATATGATAGGGAGTGTAACGATACGGGCCTCGGTAGTAAGGTCTAGAGAATTAATTGCATCGGTACGACCTTGGATGTATCGAAACAAGTCAACCGTAGTAAACATTTATCGATATGAGCTTAGATGTATCAGTACAGACTTGTTATCCTCAAATCTAGAATTTGTGTAATTCGACTTAGTGTAATGATACGGTCTTAAGTGTATCAGTACGGTGTTAGTTAATTTTGTTAAAAGATTTAAACTATAGTTTTAAATAGTTTACAAATTGGTCACTAATCTTTAAATGGTCTTATTGGATAGGTAAACGACCTTCGTTAATATCAAAATTCCACAGGTTACTAATTCGTAAGTTTAATTGAATATTTGTAAAAGGAAATTATGATAAAGTCCCTTAATTTGTAAAATTTACAATTTATTCCCTAAGTTTGACAAATATTAAAATTGACCCCCGACTGAATAAGCTATTAATACGTTAGTTAGATAAGTCTTAAAAGAGATTAGTAAGACACTCCAAACAAGATTTCAAACTCGGTTAAACTTCTAATCTCCGAATAGGCTTCTGATGACACTTTCTAACCCGGTTCTCTACCGGGTTGGAACGGGGTGTTACAGGTAATGATTCAAACTCTTTTGAATATAGGTCAATTTGATGGAGATCCTAGGCAACATTTGAAGCAGTTCATGGAGATTTGCCAATTATTCCAAGAAACTGGTGTATCTGAAGATACTGTGAAACTAAGGCTATTCACGTTTTCCTTGCGAGATAGAGCCAAGGCTTGGCTTAATTCTTTGCCACCAGGATCAATTAGTTCATGGGCAAATCTTTGCCAAAAGTTTTTGACACGATTTTAGCGGCCCACACTCACTGCCAAGCTGAGGGGTGAGATCGTTACATTCAGGCAGGCTGATGATGAAACATTATATGATGCCTGGGAGAGATTTAAAGATCTATTGAGAAGGTGTCCTATGCATGGATTCCCGAATTGGACAAACAAGGACTGTTGTTGTTGCTTCAGCAACCTGTTCATTGCTAGACAAGAAGTACTTAGAGGCCGTTGATATTCTTGAAAGAATTTCAATTAAAGATTTTGAATATCCTCTTGCCAGACTCGGGACCGAAACCAAAGCCAGTGGGAAATTGAAAGTTGATGAACTAACATCCATTCATGCCGAGATTTCCAACCTGACACCATGGTGAGATCGTTGCAGAAGAACAATGAGTCCCAAGAAGTTAAAGCATTAGACCCCTTTTGTACAATCTATGGAGAGAATCATTATGTGGAAGAATGCACTGCCAAACCCGAATCGATAAATTCTGTTGGCAATGCTAATCGTTAATATAATCCTAACTCCAAAACTTATAATGCAAGTTGGAGACAGCACCCTAACTTAGCTTGGGGAAATTAAAGAGGTAACCAGTACAATGAACAAGGCCAAAATGCCCATAGGAATAATGCCATGCCAGCATTTTATCAGAATACCATGCCACAGAAAGCTCAAAACAATTTCCAGCAAGGGCAACGATTCAACCAAGGATGCACCCTTACTGATTACATGGAAAGGAATGATGCCACAGTCTAGAGTTTGGCAACATCAATGAGAAACTTGGAAGTTCAAATTGGTCAGATTGTCAATGCACTTAGCAATCGACCCCAATGAGCATTCTCAAGTGACACGGAGGATGCTCGGCACAAAGACAATGAGAAATTCAAAGCTATAACTCTTCAAAGTGCTAAGTAGTGTGAGGCAGAGATGGCTACCAAGCAGCCAATTAATTGCCAAATTGAAAAGCCAGTGTCGGCAAACAGTCCTAGGGAAGAAGATAAAGATGAAATTAAAACAGATGATGCCAACAGTAATGCTAGTACCAGTGCCAGAATCGAAGCCAATAATGATGCCAGCACCAACGCCAAAACTGATGCCAACACTGCCTTGGCAAAGCCAGCAGCGCCATCATATGTGTATCTGCCACCACTGGTTCCAGCAAGACTTCAAAAGCACAAGTAGGACAAACAATTCAAGTGCTTCTTGGAATTTCTTAAGCAGTTGCAAATCAATATTGCATTAGTAGAAGCCCCTGAGAAAATGCCCAACTACGTGAAATTCGTGAAGGATATTTTGTCCAAACAGAGGAAGTTGGGAGATCTTGAACCTGACACTCTAATTGAGGAATGCAGTGCCATGATCTTGAACCGATTGCCACCGAAGCTAAAAGATCTAGGGAGTTTTGCTATTCCTTGCACCATTGGCAAGAAATTTATAGGCATGGTGATGTGTGACCTAGGAGCCAGTATCAACATGATGCCAATGTCAGTTTTCCGAAAGCTTGGCATAGAAGCAAGACCTACCACGGTGACACTTCAGCAGGCAAACCGGTCCTATGCACATCCCAAATGTAAGATTGAGGATGTGTTGGTAATGATAGATAAATTTATTTTTCCAGCTGATTTTATCATTTTGGATTATGAGGCGATGTCAATGTACATAGTATTTTATGTAGGCCATTCCTTACCACGGGTAGGGATCTTATAGATGTTCATAAAAGGGAATTAACAATTCCTATGAATGACCAACAAGTTACATTTAATGTGTTTTGAGCTTTGAAATGCGCAAATGAACCCGATGAATGTCAAGCTGAGGAGATGATGGAGTCCATTTATACTTTGGACATGGCACAATTATGCTAGGATACGGAATTTGATGCCAGCATGCTTGATGGCATAGTTGAATTGTTTGAAGAACCTGAGGAATCAGCCTTAGAGGCTAAAGATGTAAATTATTTTCAGCCTCTACAGTTGGCCGACAGATAGATAAAAGAACCTAAACCATCAATTGAGGAACCACCAGAGTTGGAGCTAAAGCCACTGCCAAATCACTTCAAGTATGTTTATATAGGTAAACACTCAACTCTGTCAGTGATCATTGCCACTGATATCAATAATGATCAGGAGGAGAGATTACTGGCAATATTAAGAAATTATAAGCAAGCGTTGGGTTGGACCATGGCAGATATCTGAGGTATTAGCCCAACCATTTGTATGCACAACATCATTTTTGGACGAGTACCATGGCAGGACCATTGAAGGCCAGAGAAGGCTAAACTCGAGCATGAAAGATGTAGTAAAGAAAGAGATCATAAAATAGCATGATGCCAGGATCACTTATCCCATTTTCGACAGCTCGTAGGTTAGCCCGGTGCAACACGTGCCAAAGAAGGGTGGCATGACCGTGGTACAAAATAGTAAAGAAGAATTAATTCCCTCCAGAACTATCATAGCATGGAGAGTGTAATTGGATTATTGGAGGCTGAATAGTGCCACAAGGAAATACCACTTCCCATTGTCTTTCATCGACCAAATGTTAGACAGGTTGGCAGGTAAAGCTTTTTATTATTTTTTCGATGGTTATTCAGGTTATAATCAGATTATCATCATCCATGAATACTTCCATTTTTTCTAATATGATAGAACACAATATGGAAGTATTCATGGATGATTTCTCAGTGTTTGGAAAAACATTTGAGGAATGCATTCATAGCTTGGAGCAAGTCTTAAAGAGATGCATTGAGGCGAACCTAGTGCTGAACTGAGAAAAATACCACTTCATGGTGAAGGAAGGCATTGTTCTCAGGCACAAGGTAACCGAGAGAGGATTAGAAGTCGACCGAGCAAAAGTGGAGGTAATCATGCAATTGCCACCTCCTACAAGTGTAAAAGGTATAAGGAGTTTTTTAGGACATGCCAGTTTTTATCGGCATTTTATTAAAGACTTTCAAAAATTGCAAAACTTTTCTTCTTGTAATTAGAACATAATGCCACTTTTACATTTGACGTTTCTTGTTTGAGAGCTTTCCAGGAGCTCAAAGAAAGATTAGTCAATGCCCCTATAGTCGTAGCACCAGATTGGAATGAGCCTTTTGAGCTCATGAGCGATGCTAGCGACTATGTCGTTGTAGCAGTTTTGGGACAGCGACATGGCAAGGTTTTCTATGCCAGCCGAACTTTGAATGAAGCACAACTTAATTACTCTACAATTGGAAAAGAATTTCTTACAGTTGTATTCATTTTCGATAAATTTAGATCTTATTTGATTGGTAACAAGGTTTTAGTTTTTACAGATCATTCGGCATTGAAGTATCTCTTGGCAAAGAAGGATGCCAACCCCATGCTAATCCGATGGACGCTCTTACTTCAAGAATTTGACCTAGAAATCGGAGACAAAAGGGCAGTGAAAACTTAGTTGCTGACCACCTCTCACATTTAGATCATCATCTTGAAGATGGTAAGACCAATGTTATTAGAGATGATTTCCATGACGAATATTTGCTTGCAGTTAGTGCTATGACATGGTATGCTGACATTGTCAACTACCTTGTGAGCAACATTTTTCCACAAAACTTGGCATACAATGCCAAGAAAAGGTTCTTGTGAAAAATTAGGTTGTACTATTGGGATGAGCCATTGTTGTTTAAACAATGTGCCGACCAAATGATCCGTCAGTGTGTGCCTGAAGATGAGCAGCAAAACATATTATATTTATGCCATGCCGCACTATACGGAGGTCACTTTGCTAGGATGAAGACTACTGCCAAGGTGATGTAGTTAGGATTCTTTTGGCCGACACTATACAGGTATGCCCACAAGTATGCCAAGCCATGTGACCGATGCCTACAGATAGGAAATATCTCTGGCAGACACCAACTACCGCTCCAAAACATAATGCTTGTGGAATTATTTGATGTATGTAGGATAGACTTTATGGGTCCTTTTCCTCCATCATTCAGTAACGTATATATACTTGTGGCTGGTGACTATGTATCGAAATCGATAGAGGTTGTTGCCCTGCCGACAAATGATGCCAAGGCCATTGCCAAGTTTTTGCACAAACACATTTTTACCCGATTTGGTGCCCCTAGAGCAATAATTCATGATGAAGGTACTCATTTTAAATGTAATCTAATATCTAAAGCTTTGTGCAGATATGGTATTCAGCAAAGGATAGCCACAACATACCATCCACAAACAAATGGGCAAGCTAAGATATCAATCAAGGAGATTAAGAACATTTTAGAGAAGACTGTAAATCCATCAAGGAAAGACTTGTCCTTGAGATTAGATGAGTCATTGTGGGCTTATAGAACAACGTTTAAAACTCCTTTGGGTGCTTCACCATTTAGACTCATTTTTGGAAAACCATGCCATCTACCAGTAGAACTTGAACATAAAGCCTACTGGGTCATCAAAACACTTGGCATGGCATCGAGAGTTGCTGGAGAAAAAAAGTTTACTAGATCTAAATGAGTTAGAGGAATTCAGAACCCAAGCTTATGAGAATGCCATGATTTACAAGGAGAAGACAAAATGCTGGCACGATAGTAGGATAATGCTAAAAGGTTTTGAGGTAGGCCAACATGTTCTATTGTTTAATTCACGCCTTAAACTCTTTCCAGGTAAACTCAAATTGAGATGGACAGGTCCTTATGAAGTTGTAAAACCCTACTCACATGGAGTTATGGACATTAAGAACTTGAAGACAGGAGAAATTTTTAAGGTGAATGGCCAACGTCTAAAGCATTACATGGAAGATGATCAGAACAATGCCAAAAAGGTGATCCTCTTGGCAGAGGTAACGTGAAACCATCATAAGGTTTGAACTTTTTGTAATTATTAGGAAAGTTGTTTTTATTTGTTTTAGGATTTAGGATTTTTAATTGTTTTTATTTACATTAATTTTCATTTTTATTAATTTGCTGCGTTGAACAGTTTCCTTTAAGTGTGTGTAGAGTTACTGCCAGGAACAATGCTAGAATTTTTGCCAGGAAATTTGCCAAAACTATTGCAAGGATTATTGCCTAGTGCAATGGCAAGCACATTGCCATGCACAATGCCAATACATCTTGGCATGCAGCGGATTGAATGTTTGTAAGAAAGGATGAAACCCTAGCTTGATCGGATGAGAGAACATATTCTTGAACCTTAAACCCTAGTCGCCCAACACTAGGTTAATAATTTAAACTTAACCTAATCACCCTATCACTTTAACCTTATCACTTTACCCTTATTACTTTAACTCCTTTCCAATCAAAACTTTTTAAACTTCCATCATTATCCCTATTTATTCGGCTATCATCATTAAACCCTCTTAAACACTCAAACTTTTCACTTTCTTTACCCTAGTCAAATATCAAGAATCATATCTCTCTCTGTTTTCTTCGAGCAAGATTCAAGAACACAATTATCTTTTCTTCTTCTTCCTTCATTCAAACCGACTCAAGCTCTCGTCAATGGCTTCTTCACCTACCCCATTCAACATGTTTTTAAATAAAGAAATCTGATAGAGATTTGAAGCAAGCTTTGTTTCAAGATCATTTTGTTATGAGAAGCATTTTGATTTCAAGACTTACACCACCATTGGATTTCTTGCGGAGTTTATGGCCATAGTCGACATTGACAAGTGGATTTCCTTTTGCCAACAACAATTGGAGATCTACGCCACATTAGTTCAACAATTTTATGCCCATCTTGTGACAAAGGTTTTGCCATTCTTGATGATTAGAGGTAAATGTGTGTGTTTCGATGAAGGGTATATTAACTCTATGTTTACGTTGAATAATACATGGGATTAATATTATGACTATGTTGAGTCCATGAATGCTTTCAAATGCAAGAAAATGCTAGCAGACTTGTGTGAATTTGGCATGGTTTGGACAGCTTCATCAATGGGCCACTGAATGGTGAAAAGGTTGGCATTGAAGCTAAAAATGAGAGGCTCGAATCACTTTATCAAGGCAAATCTGATGCCCATATCTCATAACGAGACTGTCTCGGAAGAAATATTGATTTTATTGCACTCTATCGTTAAGGGGTACAAAATCAACATTGGCAAGATCTTCATCAAGAAAACCTATAAATGTGCAGCAAGAGGTGAAGGCAATTTGTTTTTCCCTTTGCTTATTTTTAACATTTGCATGAGCCATGATGTGCCTAGGCTTGATGACGAAAAAGGCCAGATAATCAAGGGAACGACAATCGCTACTGCCATATGGAAAAATCTCACTACTACCGAGCCAAAGGACATGGGCAAAGGGAAAGCAAAATCTACCATGCTAAAGGTGAAGGTTCCAAGGGCAGAAGCAAGCAATGTGCTAGAGACCATGCCAGCTAGTTCACTGGCAGTGCTGTCAAAAATTTATCATCGCCAAGAGATTATCCTCCAAAAGCTTTAGACGGCTGAGGAATTCAATGTTAAGATAAGGCACTACACAAAGGAAAGGGATGCTATAATTAGGGAACTTTTGGAAAAATTATCCCCTGATTTTGTACTAGCATTCCCTGTTTTCCCTGCTGAGATTGTCGCCAGTGGAAATGACAGTCCAATTATACCAGCCAGTCCAGCTAGTCAAGAATCTGATGCCACATTTCCCCTATATCCAGTCCAAGTTTATTCTGCCAGTACAGATTCCTCATCTAAACTAGAGGAAACCACACTTAAAACACCAATTGAACCTACCAAGCCAAAGGAGGATGTTGGAACCTCCACTGCCGCTTCAAAACCAATCATAAAATGAAGGAAATGAATGGCCCATAATTGTGGGACATTTGTGAAAAGAAAGACTTGAGTCACACGAGATGAAGTCTCCGAGGGGGTGTACTCTTCTTCTTAAACTCCTTTGCATTCTATTACATTGCATTCACATGATCATGCATTTTAATTTTCTGTTTTAATTTTGTATATATGTGTTATTTCATTCATTGAGGACAATGCACATCTTAGGTCTGGGGTGTGCGTTTCCTCACATTTATGCCATGCATTTCATGTTTAATTTATGTTGCCATGACATTTTAGGTCATTTAGAATATATGCATGTTGAACCACTAAAAAAAGAAAATTTTGCCTCAGATTAATTTTGAAGAAGGTTAACATTTGTTAGGCAAGTTTAATTTGATCTAGATGTCTGCCCAATGAGGAAATTTTAATCTTTAGTTGTCATGCCATGCCAGTAGAGTAGTATGCCAAGTTAGCTTGGCAATTGATCTTTAGTTTAGGGAATTGAATTTACACTTAACACATGATATGTATCTAGTTCTCTATCAAACTTAGACTATTTGAAACTATGTTCAGATTGAAAAAAAATTGAAAAATGATGCCAGGGTAAAAAGAAACTAATAAGGCAGTGATGTTCTACCAAGGTAATAAAAAATAGAACTCTCATCTACCTAGGGATAATAAGTTACTTGGGGCTTCGTGGTTTGCTCCCTCATAGTTCTCAAGTCCAAAACCCTAGGGTATGAGTTGAAGAGAAATCCTAGTGATGTCTGGATTAAGGTGGGGATTCGTGGTATGCTCTCTCTTATCACTCATGCTAAACAGTGTCTCGAAGAAAGCTTAAATTAATGCCAACAGAACCCTTGGCAAGAAAGAAAAAGAAAGAAAAAATTATGAAAATAAAGATCTGAGTTTAGGTAGTAAAATGTGCTAAGGGGGTGAAAGGATATTGGATGCATATTGCCTACACATCATGCAATCTTCATGAACTTAGACTAGAGTTATATTGTTGCACTTGAATTATTACTTGCTTGACATTATTGCACTAAGATACTGAGGGTAGAAATAGAGCCAAATTCTGCTTGCCAGCACTTGTTGGCATTCCAACCAAAATTCTATCGAGGTACCATTTTCACAATTTTTAATTTTCTTTGTTTGCATTACTTGAGGACAAACAATGAGTTAGGTTTGGGGGTGTGTTACCTCTCCAGAATTACTATTTTTAATGTCAATCTCACAATGCTTTTACTTGTTTTTAGGTACATTTAGTTGCATTAGGCTGTAGAATCATGCATTTGTACAACGAGTTTAGCATTCTGTCTATGCTAGTGTGAAGGGTTGTTTTGTGGCTATTTTGCAGGGTTGGCATAGGATTTGGCACAAGAATGCAGTGCAGTAAAGAATGCCAGAGAGAATGCCGAGTGTTGCTGGCATAGAAGAACCAAACAGTTCCAAGCATCGGTTGGCAGAGAGGTGAACTTTATGCCATGCCAAGAGGTTGTTGAACCCCGAAAAAATAGGATGAGATTAGGCTCCTAAAAGATTGCAATTGGATCAACCTCTGAGAAAATAGTGGATTAGGTGATGCCAAGATATGTTGGCTATGTCATGCCAAGCTTGATTGCCAAGACAATGTTGGCAATATGACATCAGTCCTAGCTTAATAATCAATTATATAGATCGGATAAGACTTCATCTCTTATCCCTTCAATATTTAAAATTCAAATGAGAAGCTTACCCTAGCCTTCCTTACACGCATATTTAAAGAAACAACGAAGGAGAGAAAAAGAGGCGAATCGTGGAGAGCTAGAGTGGTCTGATTGAGGAGTTAGAGTGGCCGACGAGTGACGGTTAGCTACACCGAGTAAGGTGGTTTAATCACTTAGCCAGAGCCTGGATCTTGAGGGCTACATCGAGATACCCCTCTCGCCCATTCTCTTGTTTTAAGTGCTTTTGATTTTATTTTAATGATGATGTGTTCGAAAATGATTATGGTTTTGTTGGTTAAATCCCTAACCATGAACTAATTTCATAGTTGATGGGGGATGTTTGGTTTAAACGTTTTTTATGCACTAGTTTCTTTAATAATAAAAATGTTTTAGCAATACTTTGTCTATTCGGCATTCTTTGATTTTCCTAAATACTTTACCAAGCAAGAGCTGGCTCTGTTGGCCTATTGCTCATCAATATCTTATCAGACTTGGGGTGGCAACGATTGTGTTGTTGAATAGTAAGGAGAAAAGCTTTGAGAGAAGTCGTTCAAGCAGATGAACTTACTTCGGGAGTAATATCTACCCCTTAGGAGTATAGATTGGTTCTTAATGAAATCGGTTTATTTAATAACATGCACTATAGAGATATAGGGGTTTTATACGATCGACGTAGGGAAATGACTATCGAGAGAGGCTTTGCTAATTTTGAATCTGCTCGGCAAACAATGCCAATACAAGTTGACATTAAAGGATGGCACGACATGAAAAGCATAGAAACCAGGCATTCCCTACCAACGCGTATCACTCATTAAAAGACCTTCCTTGCCAACGTTTTTATTTCACTTTTATTTCTTTTCTTTTTAAGTATTCCCAAAACAAACTTTCAAAATAAACATCTTTTCTTCCAAGGCAAGTAACAATCAAACAATCGAATTCCAAGTCAATCTTTGTGGGATCGATACTCAGCTTAACTGTTGTATTACTTGCAGACCATGTATACTTGCACACAAAAGACTCTTGGCACTGATTTACTAATACATACATTTTACCCCTTTTGCCAGCATTCATAACACACTTCTTCTAGATAGTCTGCAGTAGCACTATCTACCACCGAGGCAAAATATATTTCGGCTAGTAGTGTTGTGCTCAAGTCCTTTGGATGAAGCAACAAATATTAGATTATGGAATTGATGTAGGTACTATCCCCTTAATGTTTGACAATACTAGTGCCATTTGTCTAACTAGAAATCCCATCCAACATTCTAGAACCATGCACATAGAGATAAGGCATCATTTCATTAGAGATCATGTCTTGAAAATGATGTAGTTCTAGAATATGTAGACACCTTGAACCAATTAGCAGATATCTTTACTAAACCTTTAGACAAAGAGCATTTTTGGTCTCCTAGGAGAGAGTTACGGCTTACTAGCCTTTCTTAAACCTTAGAGCCTTGTTTTTTAGCTTGAATTTGGTTGATTTACATGTTTATGTGATCTTGCTCCTATATTCATCTATTCATGTTATTAGGGGGAGTATGCATATGTTTTTCCTATTCATGATGATCTCATATCATATACATACATATCAATTCGAGTAAAATCGAATTTTTGAGATCCTTGCAGCAAATATGTTATATTTGGTCAAGGCATATTGTCGACTTTGCTAATACTTGGAAAATAGTGAGAATGCAGTGTAAATATGTAAGAAATAATGCCAAGAGTGAGTCTATGGCATGCAAGTATACACGGTCAATAAGTAATACAACAATAAGCTGAGTATCGTATCCACAAAGATTGACCAAGAATTTAATTGTTCAATAGTTTACTTGTTAAAGGAATCAATAATGTTTGGATTGATTTGAATTTTTGTTTTAGATAATAGCTAAAGGAATGCAATCAAAGTGAAAATAGTTTGGCAAAAATAAGTATTCAAATAGGCGATGAGCGTTGGAAAGGGATACCTAGATTTTGTGCTAGCTATGCCAGTTATTAATAATATCCTACTTTGGATTTATTGTCGAGTAGATTTTAAGAGTAGTATTGCCTTTATCGATGGCAATACCGAAAGTTAACCACGATAAAACACCTATATGTTTATAGTGCAACTTTTCATGAATTAACTTGATTAAGTTTCAATCGATACTCCTAAGGGGTGGATTTACTTCTGAAGTAAGTTCATCTACTTGAACAACTTTCGTCAAAGCTTCTCTCCTTAGTACATGGCAACTGATCATTAGTCCTTAAGTCTGTTAAGATATTAAGGCATAATAAGCATACAATGCCAACTATCGTACGGCAAAGAATTTAAGGAAATGAAGTACAAGCCAGATAGAAAATAATTCCAAGGTATTTAAATTATTAAAAACCAGAAATAAACTGAGCATTAATCGCAAACAACCCCAACCAACTGTAAAAGATTAGTTCATGATTGAGGGTTCAATCCACAAAATATCGTATCTCAACATCACCATTTTAAAAAAATTAACTAAGAGAATAGGAAAAGAAGGAGGTCCATCTAGCATAAGATGGTCGAACCATGTTCTGCCTTTTAACTTCCTCTTTCACCATGGTGCTCTCTCAAAGTTCTCTTTGATCGATCTCTTCTCTTCCTTTAAATAGGCACGCATGGAAACCTACATTGGGTTTGAAATTTGAACTTTTATTAACACACCAAGATAAGCGTGTTATCCTCTTATCCTCTTTTGAATATTAGGGCTTACGTGTACTGGGTTCAACGACTATTTTGACTGGGCATCGGGATTTAATTCTTTGCTAAGCGTGTTATCCCCAAGTTACTTATTATCTCTAAGGCATAGGAGAGTTCTACATTTTTTTTCTTGCAATGGCAAAACATTGTTGCCTTATTATTTTCTTTTACCCTAGCATCATCATTTTTTTATTCTAAGCTTAGTTTCAAGAATTCCAAGTTTGTTTAGGGACTAGATGTATACTTTGTGTTAAGTGAGACTTCAGTTTCCTAAACTAGAGATCAATTGCCAAGCAGACCTGACAGTACTATCCCACTGACACATGCAAACTAAGGATTTCTAAATTTCATCATCCGACAGAGTATTCTAGAACAAACTATATTAAACTAGCAAAGTGCTAGCAAAATTTCAAATTTAATCAAGGCAAAAGAAATTTAGTGGTTTGGCATGCATGGTTATACCTAATATATATGGAAAGAGAATGTAAACAGAAATATAAACATGAATGCATGGCATGGCAAAAGATGTGAGGCAACACACCCCCCCAAACCAAAGTTGTGCATTATCCTCAATGCATGAAGATATATGTACAGATGAAATAAAATGACATGCATGAACAATTAAACAACAAGAATGTAAGGAGTTTTAAGGGAAGGGGACCCCTCTTCGGAGTTTTATGGATGTAAGACACGAGTTTATCTTTTGACAAAGCTCCTACGATCAAGAGCCATGCGTTTCCTTCCCTTCATGCTAGGCTTTGATGCGGCTATGGAAGCTCCAATGCCACAGAGAACTTCCTTGACAATCTTCACAGGCTCTAAGAAAGTAAGAGCGTTAGTGGCAGTAGATGAGGCAGGTGCAATAGGTGTTGCGGAAGATTTGGATTGGATTCCTTCTGATGATGATTCGGGCAACATGTCTATTTTTGTGGACTCAACCTGGACAGGGGACATTGGTATGGTGGCATCTAATTGCGTTGAAGTATGGACAGAATGAGGACTGGCTGGAATATTATCGTTGGCAATGGCAGGGAACTCATGAAATGTTGGAAAAGTATGCGTAGACATTCCTTCAAGAGTTTTCTTAAGGGCACAGTCCCAAGCATGAATTTTCTTAAGGACCAGAGCTTGGTGTTCTGCTCCTCTGCTTTCCCTAACTTTTTAAGAATATGCTCCTGGCGTTAGTATATTTGAGAAAGCATTGCCACTAAACTAATTGGCATAAGAGTCGCAGGTTCTGCCTTGGGCACCTCAGCCTTGGACACTGGTTCTGCAGCTTTTTCTTTGTCTTTTCTCCTTAGCAATGAGTTGTCTCCATAGGGCATAAGTGATAGTTGTTACTTTCCTCTCTTGGACATTGTCTAAATCTAGCCATGGCACACTGTGCTTCATGCAAATGTTACAGATTAATAAAGGAAAAAACAAGCTACCATTGCCCTTCCTAGGACATTTATAAGTCTCATCTATTGGCTCTGACTGTCCAAAATAACTCACAATTTCAGTCTCCAAGGTTTGTCCTTCCGGTTCTTCACCCATGAATCTTTTGCCAGTGGTATAAGGAATAGTGAAACTTCCTGGATCTTTTAGCTTTGGTGGCAATCGATTGAGTATCATTGCACTGCATCCTTCAGTAAGAGCTACGGTCTTGAAATCACCTACGTGGCAAAGTAACACAATGAAAATGCAATAAACTTCGGTTTAGTCCTAGAATCGACTAAACTCTAGCTCTAATACCACAAATGTAACATCCCTACCCGGCCTAGTCGGGAATCGGGTTAGAGAATGCTACTAGTGAACAGAACGATGATCGGTGCGATAAGATTTCAATAAATACTTGTCATTCAATCGATGTTATACTTTTCAAATATTACCAAGTATATGCTTTAGCCCAATTTGTCCAATACGAACCAATAATTCATCAACTAGGACCAATTTCTATCTTTGACAAGTTTTAGGGATAAAATTGTAAATCTGATCATTTAAAGGTCCTTTAATGTAGTAAACTATGCAATAATGAAATTCAATACTATAATAGTGATCTTCTAAATTTTCATGTCGTTCCGATATCATTTACCCATCCAATTAGGCTATACAATAATCAGTGACCATTTTGTAAAACCTTTAAAATTGTGTTCAATACCTTTTAACATAATTAACTACCCCGTATCGATACAGATATGCACAGATTCAATTTTGACTTTGAGTGATTAAGGCCCTGTATCGATACAGTTTGACCCGTTTTGGTACAGCCTAAGACCATATCGATACATTTAAATGCCCAGACCTTACTGCCAAAATATGTATCGATACACTTCAAACCCCCAAACCAATTATGCAAGGCCGTATCGATACAGCTTGACCTATATCGGTACGCCCTACATTATAATGTCAATTTTTATATGGTTTTTAGTCCATTTGACCTTACAATTAATGTCCAAATGCAATGAAACTTTACCAACAATTTTTCAATACAATAATCTACTAGCATGTTAGATTTTAGGTCCATTCGAATTCGTTTACTAAGTTTTTACCTTTTAGTGCCAAATATGCATATTTAACCATTTTTAGATAATTTCAAAGTGGTTATTTAGAGCCTTTATGACTTCTACAAGTCGTTCATATTACACACACATCAAAAGAGTCATAAACGACTAGTTCAACTACTTTGCTACCATACTCAGAATTCATTAAGACAAAAACATATTACTTGGGGCCTGTAGTGACTTGTCAACAACGTCGATTCTCTAATCTTCAACAGTGGAATCCTTAACTTGAAATGTATGAAATGAAATGCATTAGGCATACATTGCCTAGTGAGGAAGTCACAACTAAACATTTTTATCAATGAAATGCATCCCAAATCATATTTTAACAATAACAGTGCAATGAATCAATAGTAGCAATGTAATGTTCATGTTCAATAGCAATAAGTCCATAATTCAACAATAACCGTTGGATCGATTCGGAATAATGGATGTGCGAATTCCTATGCCTCGCCAAATCAATGAAGGGTCTAGTCCCTCCGCCTCGCCAAATCAACATAGGTCGTAGCCCAAGGACCGTTGTCTACCCGTACATTGAGCTCATAAATTCTATGGCATGCCAATTGTATCCAAAGTCCTCTCGAATCCAAAGTCGGATGTCAATATCGAAAATCAATGTTCAATAACAATAGCAATGTTCAATACTTCTTATCAATAAACAATATTTCGATGTCAATGTTCAATAGCAATATTGGATCAATCTTTGATCCAACGACGCAGATCGCGCTAGCTGGGGATGATATAGCACCGCACCGTTCACGACCGTTAGATTAAGGAGTGATCTAATGGCCCAGATAGCACCATAGGAAAGCACGCGGATCCCCACTCACGTGTGACAGCTACACGCATGAGGCTTCAACTTCAACTAATAGTTTCATCTTCTCGGGTGAGCACCTGAGCTGATTCCATTGTCGTTCACCCCTTTTCAGCGTCTCCCTCGACAATCAAAGCCATCAGAAACATGTAAAAAGGAAGTAAACAGAGATTAAATTCCAAGATAAAAGCAAAGTCAAAAGATAATCCCTAAATTGAAGACATGGCTTTATTTCGGCTCAATCCGAATCAAATCAGAGCAATCCAAGGGAAAAAAAATTTGGATTTGTTCTTGTAATACAAGTATTTCAGTAGCTATATAAACCCCATTGTAATCCATGTAACAATACACACCAGATTCATATGAAATAGACACAATTCATACGCAATACACATTCGATTTCCAGTGTAAGAAGGCAAGCATTTGTAATCTAGAGTTTTAAGGAATAAAGCAAGCATATTTCTAGTAATCTCTTCTTCTAGTGTTATTATTTCGATTTTAAATAAAGAAAAGGGTAGCTTTTTTACCTTCGATCTGAATAGCACCGCCATAAATTTGATTTCGATGTAGTTTTGGTGAGAAAAAACATGATTTGGGGTCACCGAAATCTGGAAAATGGGTGGTTTTTCTGGAAATTTTGCCGCCGGCGCCGGTGAAAGGTGGTCAGCATGGTGAATGTTCATCGTGTTCTTCAGTTCATGAAGAACACAAATAACACTTCAGAGAATTAAAAATAATCGGATTTGATCCATTTTGGGGGTGTATAAAATGATTTTTTGTTTCTGAAATGAGCCATTTATAATGACCCGCAAACCGACCCATACCCGCTTCATAACCCGTGCTCTACTTCTTCGGATTTCATACCGTGACCCTTTAGTTTTTAATTCTTTTAATTTAGTCTTTTTTTCTTTCAAATTAAGCACCTGATTTTTTATTATTTTCAAATCAGTCTTCAAATTTTGTTATTCTTTCATCTTAGTCCTTAACCAAAAATTATTTTAAAAAATAATAATAAAATGGTAATCCTTTTCTTTATTTTAAATTTATTTCTCTTAGTTATTTAATTAGAGCAATTTATTTGTTTTTTGTTCACTTTTAAATATTTGTAATATGTGTATGTTTGAAAACGTAGGATTAGGGCCTTCAAAAATTAGATTAGAACCTTGTGTGATGAAAAACTTTCTTCATAAATAAAATAGGACATACTTAAACACATTATAACTTTAATAGTTAAAATGAATGTAGACTTCTCTTTTAGGGTTTAATCACTAATTCAGTTTTAATTTTCAAAAAAATTCAAACACACCTAATCTTTTGTTGCTTTGTTTTAACAAGTGAAAACTAATTAATGCGATGTCTTATCGAATGACGGGTTAGCCCCAGGAGTATTGGCAGTGATTGAAGTTCATCTCCCAGGCAATAGGGCCGTTAAAATAGATTTATATTCACTATACAGACGAATAAATTGAAACTCTTGAACATGCAAATTCCAATTTTCAAAATAGTTTTTTTAAATCAATTAGCTACCAATTTTTGGTCATTGTGGGGGTGCTAACCCTTTCCCATATGTAACCGACCCCCGAACTTGTTTTCGTGGACCAAAAATGTTAGTTTGATAAATAAAATGTTTTTATTAAAATAACCCTTGTTTTTTAAAAAGTGATCCAATCACACTTTTTTTCAAAAAAGATTGGCGGTGACTGCGTGTTTTCTTAAGTTTCCAAAATAACGTCAAAACCTTCCTAAAAAAGCGTTGCGACAGCTTGGCGACTCCACTGGGGAAATGTTTTTTAAAAAAGACAAAAGAGGGTTAGGCCACCAATTGTTTTCAAAAATATTTTTAGAAAAGGAATTTGCAAGTACACAATGGTTTCCATCTATTCGTCCGCTTAATGAATGCAATTCTATTTTACGCATTTTAAAATTGTTGCAAAAAACTCTATATACGAGAGTCATCCTTTTCGTTTAAGTGGGGGAAAATGTTTTGCTCATGTCAGAATATTGATTCTCCGTATGAGCCTAGCAAGTACCTTTGGGACTCATATGCCTCATGTCTTCGTAAGGATACTGATCCTTCGAGAAGACATAGGAAGTGAGTCCTCCTGAGTTGAACTTGGTTCATTTGAAGCCTATAATGGGTGAGAACCAGGGACCTTGCTATCCTTTGTAGGGGACAACAAAGATAGCTTGGGTACCTTTTTAGAACCAAACCATGATTGAAAATCTATAGCCTACCCCAATAGAGCCGTGCAAAAAACCCAGGGTTTTTAGTTTTAAGTTAAAACCATTTCGTAAGGATAATCCGTGGAGACATGTCTTGGAGTGTTGGAATGTGTTGCCCAGAATTATTCATGTATGAAATTATTTTGAACCCTTTTTGTTTTCTTATCTCTGATATATTTTCCTTTTGTCTTGTTTCGCATATTCATTCATGCAACATCAATCCATATCCAGAAGGGGTTGATTCTAAAAAATATTTGCTCAACTTTGAAATGCTCTAGTCATGGATGGAAGGATCCTGAAAAGTGAGGATGAGAATGCAAAAGTGGGACATTGGTCTGAGGTTAACCAACGAACATTTGGGACAACCTAGCAGCCGGTCATGAGATAGTGACTTTAGAATATGCCCACATCAGTGTCAAATAGAATAACATGCAAGAGCTGGGAAAAATTTAGGATCGTTTTGATTATGAAACCAAGCAATTTTTCCATGAAGTTTATGGTGATATAGTGTATCTCTCGTATGTGAAGGTGGACGAGCCGTTTCTGAAAGCCTTGGTACAATTCTGGAATCCCGGGTACTACTATTTCGCTTTTAATGGAGAAGATATGATGCCTACACTTGAGGAATACTTGGCCCTTTTCAATCTGCGCAAGGTAAAGAAGAGCTGGGTCTATGCCAAGCCTTCTAAAAACAAAAA
This sequence comes from Hibiscus mutabilis, assembly GCA_019671005.1. Classification (NCBI taxonomy): domain Eukaryota; kingdom Viridiplantae; phylum Streptophyta; class Magnoliopsida; order Malvales; family Malvaceae; genus Hibiscus; species Hibiscus mutabilis. The sequence continues at coordinate 45,237,581 of CM033717.1, read as the reverse complement.
CTTGCACTAAAGACTTCAAGCTTTCACTGGTATGAGTGATGAATAGGTTAAAGGGTTGATAAGGAAGATATGAGGTAGCTTTAACTTTCCTTGGTCAAGTATCCAAAATATAATTCCAATTCACCTAGACAAAGAAAAGAGAGTGGATCTCTTATCAATTGCAATCTATGGCTTGGTTATCTTTCTGAAGGTCTTGGGAAATATCGATGTGGCATTATTAGATTTCTTTGAGTAGTTGAAAAGAGGAGTCAACTCAGTGCCAACTGTACTTGCTGAAACCTTCATTTCCCTTAATACTTGCTGAAAAGTGGAAGGTGTGTGCTTTGGTGGATGTGATCCATTACTCCAGGTTTGGGCTCTTAGTCACTTCTGGAAGTGCCCAACATTGGCTCTATCAAATGTGTTTTCTCTTAACTTTTTTCCTCTCTGAGAGTTCTTGGCAAAGGAATGGCCTATTGTTAAGAAGAGTAAGTGGATTGATATCTTCAAGGACCGTCGTGACGAAGACATCAGATGGAGGGTTCCTTTGATGGGTCATACCAAGGTCCTATATAAGTGTAGGGATTTCAACTTCTTGATGCTACTAGGTTTATGAGGAGGAATTGGATGTGCTCCTTTGCTAGTATCTCGTCAGTTTGGGTCTCGGCAGTTCATTCCCTTCACAACTGGTCTTGGTTCGTCAGAATTCAAATTCCAAGGAGAGTTCAAACATAAGGTACAGACAATTAGTGATTCATGGAACCACTGTTATCATATGGAGTTAGAATCTGATAGTCATTGCATATACACCCCTGAATATAATATTTGGAGGCATACAAGAGTGGATGATAGAGTCATAACACCTACACCTAGACATGCCAAGTCTTTGGAAGAACACTTGAAGGTAGTTCCTACAAAAGCTAATATTCTAAGTGAGGAGCTGAGAAGGGCCAACTTGGAGATATAAACCCAGCGAGAGTAGAACCAACGGGATCGGTTTGACTCAAGCCTTGATGTTGAAAAGTATAAAGGGGAAACGAAGCGGGTGATAAAACTATATGAGGACCTAGAAAAGAAGTTTGAGATCCAAAGGGTGGATTTCCTCAAGTTCCTGACTACTGATTGAAATGTTGATCTAAGAAAAACCCTAGCGCAGTGGAAACAAGAAATTAAGCTTGTTGTGGGAAAAGAGAGAGAGCGTGGAAAGTGGGAAGTTGAGAAGTACAGACGGGCCCTTGGTGAGTAAAAGAAGAAAGGAAAGCAGGTAAATGAAAATTGGAATGGCAAACGAGTTCTTGAAAAAGAGAAAGAAAGTGTGGCTGCATGGAAAAGAAAGGCCCACGACAACAAGATACGTTTGTTTGAGCTGCATATAACATATGATAAGACTAGTGAGAAGCTGAAGTAAAGCCAGGCTTGTGTTACTGAGTTACAAGTCAAGGTAGATGAATTGAATCGTTCGTTGCATGAAGTTCAGAACCATCACACCTACATTGAACTTAGGCATGTTTAAGTGAGAACGATACCTTGAAAAAATAGGTTGAAGGAATGGACAACATCATCAAGGAATATAGGACAAAGATCTTGGTCCTTGAAGATATAACAGATGAAGGTAATGACTACTGGTTCACTTGCCTCAGAGACAATGCTAGAAGATTTTAGGAGTGGGATGAGTTCTATAGTACCTTCATGACCCAGGTAATGACTACTGGTTCACTTGCCTCAGAGACAACCCTTCGTCAGTACATCAAACCAATAGGGGAAGTTGGACCAAGACTTATGTGGCTCATTGAAGAAGTCAAGGAATTAGGAATTCATGCAAAAAAGTATTTGTAGAAAATATAAATTTGATGTAATAAGGCCCTTTCATATTCAATAAAGAGTTGTTTCTTGAGCAGATATCTCATAGAATTAATGGCCCTTCACTTGCATTCATGCATTTGCATTGCATCTATTTTTGTTTTGCTATTTTACTTTGCATTTGTGTGTTTATATTTGCGTATGCATTCACAACATAATAAGAATCTAACTTAAATAAAAAAACATAGCAAATTTATGAAATTCAAAATAGCAAAAACAAATCACAAGTACGGTACTCAGTCCCAAGCTAGAGCGATGGAATATAGAGTGGTGGCCTTGGAAACTAGTCATAAAAGTACCCAAGACAGGTTAGACAAGCTGGAGACAAACTTGAAGCAAAAAATGGAATTAGTTCATTAGAAAACAGTGGGCTCAATTGTGGCTATGTTAGGGTTCAAGGGCCCAGATGCAATTGAAGCTGGTGAGGAAACTGATGCACTACCAAAATTTTAGGGCATGACTTTTGTCCATCCAGGCAAACAAAAAGAAGCCCCATCTCCCAAAATCAAGATTTCACCCCATTTCACTGAATCCTCAGCCAAAAATGAAATGATGTTTAAAGAAGAGGCCCACAGTCATGAGGTGCCTAACCTGGATGAGATTGCCGATAAGGCTAAAACTGAAAAGAAATGGGAAGTTCGCTATAAGAAGTTGGAAGGAATGATTAAGGCTTTCCAAGAAGGAAGTATTCATGGTGGTATGTATGCCAAAGACTTGAGCCTAGTGACAGACTTGGTAGTACCTCTGAAATTCAAAATTCCATAATTTGAGAACTATGTATTGTAGAAAAATGTCGATATATCTTGATAATGAGACGATACTCATTCATTGCTTCCAAGACAGTCTAGTAGGGTCAGCTGCTTGTTGGTACACGCAGCTAAGCTGGATCAACATCAGATCATGGAAGGATTTATCTAGAGCATTCAATGAGCAATATAAGCATGTTTCAGACATGGTTCCAACTTGATTATTTCTGCAAGGGATGGAACAAAAATATCATGAGAGTTTTCGCCAATACGCGCAGAGATGGAGGGATGTAGCTGCTCAGGTTCAACCACCATTATTGGAAAATGAAATCACTCTAATGTTTGTGGAAACTTTGAAAGGCTCTTTTTATGACCGTATGCTCAATCATGCCACTAAAAGCTTTGCAGATATGTTAATGAATGGAGAGTTGATTCTGGCAACTGTGAAAAGCGAAAAGTTGGATAACGGAGAAATAAAGAAACCTTATAAAAAGAGGGAAAGCAAAGTTAATGCCACTAATGTTTATAACCCCGGTTATTCAAAAGGTGTGGTCTTTAAAAAGCCTAGTGTTCCGACTGCAGCTCCAGCTGTTACAAGTCCTCCAAAAGAAGAACGAAGACATCAAGGGAACTCAAAGCCATATTTCCCTCTTATTTCAATGACGTATGCGGAATTATTTGCTCAATTGGTCAAATCCCAAATGGTGTTGCCAAGACATGTCCCTCCTTTCTCACTACCATACCCACCATGGTACGATGAGAAGGCACAATGTGAGTATCATGCAGGAGTTAGGGGACATACCATCGAGAATTGTACTGCATTTAAGAGAGTGGTGGATGATCTAAGAAAATAAGGACTGCTGGCATTCGATATGTCAGAAGATAAGGGAAATCCTTTTCCAAACCACCAGAGGATGGGAGTGAATGCAGTCACTGAGGAGGAGGACAAGAGGATTAAAGAATATGTAGATGAGGTCATAGCACCCATGAAGTGGGTATGGGCTCAAATGGCGGCGGTTAGGATGTTAGACGGAGAAGCCGAAGATCTGAAAATTGAAGATGGGTTGTATTGTGAGTACTACAGGGTGGGAGTACATGAGATCAAATGTTGCTTAGAATTTAAGCAACTAGTTCAAGTCAAGATGGATGAAAAAGAACTTGAGTTTTTTTAGAGAGAAAACAAGAAGTATGTGTTGGATGTTTGTGCATTAGAGGAGTCATCCTCAAAAGGAAGCTATATTGGAATGAAGCCTTTGGTTATCAAGACCAAAGCCAAAGCAAGTGAACCCACAAGGGGTGTAACCCCGCGACTTATAGTTAAAGCACCAACCCCATTTCCGTACAAGGACAGCAAGCAGGTCCCTTGGAAATACGCTTGCACAGTGGTAACCCTAGAAGGATCACCTGTTGAAGAAAAGGCAAAGGATGAACCAATCAATGAAGTGAGTCGTTTCCCGAGGAGCAGAAGGCTCTATTCCCAGCCAATAGTAGAAGATAGAGATGCAGTGCAAAGAAAGGTTGCTGCTGAAGAGCCTGAAAAGGAAGATGATAGAGATTTCTTCAAAGAAAAGTCGCCAATATAGCATGAGCCAGTGAAGGAATCAGAGGCTCAAGAATTCTTGAAAATTCTTAAACATAGTGAATATAGCGTGGTGGAGCAACTTCACAAGCTCCCAGCTCGAATCTCTATGTTATCTCTACTGCTGAGTTCTAAAGGCCACCGTGAGGCTTGTTGAAGATTCTAAACAGAAAGTTCGTAACGAAGGAGATCACAACCGACAAGATGGAGATGTTGGTCGGTAACATTGTTGTCAACAACTTTATTTCATTCAATGATGAAGAAATACCGGGAGAAGGAAGGGGATCGTGCAAAGCTCTACACATCACCACAAGATACAAGGGATATATGCTACCGGGTATCCTTATGGATAATGGGTCAGGCCTGAATGTTATGCCATTAGCGACGCTAAAGAAGCTACCTATAGACGGCTCTCATATCAGCGTTCGATGGAACTCAAAAAGATGTGTTGGGGAAAATTGAAGTGCCCTTGCAGATTGGACCACTGACCTTTGATGTAGAGTTTGTGGTCATGGACATTAGGCCCAGTTATAGCTGCTTGCTTGGGCACCCATGGATCCAAACAGGAGGAGCGATCCCTTCTACCTTACATTAGAAGCTAAAATTTATGATTGATGGTCAATTAATAACTGTCGGTGCAGAGGAAAAAATCATTGCATCAGTAACTACTAATGCATCCTTTATCGAGATTGATGAAGGTGCGCTCGAGTGTCACTTCAGGACATTAGAGCTAGTCAATGTGACCTTTGTAACCGAAGGGAGTGAGGTGCCTGAGCCAGAACTATCCAGATGTGCAAAGATGCAAGTTAAACAAACTCTAGGAAAATGAGTTGAAGTTGGGAAAGGATTTAGGAAAAGACACCAAGGGAGGCTGTATTTCGTGGTAATCCCAGTAAAGAATGATCAATTTGGCTTGGATTTCAATCCCAACAATTGGAAAAGAATGGCAGAAATAAGGAAACGCAAGGAAAGAAGACAAGCAAGGCTGAAAGGGAGGAAATTGAGTGGGAGCCGATGACATTCCTACCCTTGAGCCATAACTTTAGATTTGGAGGCCTGTTGGGCCCAGATGCCCGAGTTGATGAGGAAGAGAAAGGAAAGAATGACCTGTGCACGGCCTTTGAGAAGCTGAGTATCAATGCTGTGACGAATGAAGAAGGAGAGAATCAGTACCTGTCCAAGATCCCCCTTATTCTAAACTTGGCAACTGGATTGCTGAAGAAATTCCTGTGATCTTTAAGACATGTTCAGAGTAATTCTCAAAACCAACCCCTTTGTTCCAGGCCCGGAGACAATAAGGGATCTTATGTAAAGGGCCTATGTCCAACTTATAATTCGAACTCAATAAAAGATGCATTTTTCTTAAATCTTGTATGGCAAACTCATTTCATAAATAAAAAACCAAAACAAACGAAAACCAGAAAATAAAAACTAAAAAAAACACAAATCATTCCAATCATCCCATTCATCTCTTTTCTCGGTATATATCCCTATCCCTTTTCTTTGCCGGTATTCAGATATCAATGATCTAAATGACTCTCAGTCCGACACTGAAGTTGATTTTGAATTACCTTTATGCTTAGAGGAAGTCGATGATGTTGATAATGAAGAAGAATATGACTTGCCCAGAGATCTGCTCAGAATGGTAGAGGGAGAGGAAAAATAGATCCTACCTTACAAAGAGGAGCTAGAAATATTGAACCTTGGCACTAAAGAATAAAGGCGTAAGGTAAAGATTGGCACCACCATTACGGCCAATACTCGACGAAGCTTGATTGAACTTTTGAAAGAATTCAAAGATATCTTCGCCTGGTCATATCAAGACATATCGAGTCTCGACACTAACATCGTTGTACATCGGCTTCCTATAAAATTGGGATGTGAACCTGTGAAGCAAAATCTTAGGAGGATGAAAGAAGAGATGCTCCTAAAATTAAAGATGAGCTGAAAAAGCAGTTTGATGTAGGATTTTTAGAGGTAGCTAAGTATCCAGAATGGGTGGCCAACATTGCCCCAATTCCTAAGAAGGATGGAAAAGTACGTATGTGCATTGACTATAGGGATCTCAATAGAGCAAGACCCAAGGACAATTTCCCGTTACCGCACATAGACATATTAGTAGATAACACAACTGACATTCCCTTTTCCCTTTCATGGATAGGTTTTTCGGGTACAACAAGATTAAAATGTGCCTAGAAGATATGGAAAAGACCACTTTCATAACACTTTGGGGAACTTTTTGTTATAAAGTTCTAAAGAATGCAGGGGCAACTTACCAAAGATCCATGGTCACTATTTTCCATAACATGATGCATCGAGAGATAGAAGTATACGTAAATGATAAGATTGCCAAATCCCAATCTGAAGTGGAGCATTTGGTGAATTTAAAGAAACTCTTTCAAAGGCTGAGGAAGTTCCAGCTAAAGCTTAACCCAAACAAATGCACATTTTGGGTCATATCAGAAAAATTATTAGGCTTTGTGGTGAGCAGAAGAGGAATAGAAATAGATGCTGACAAGATTAAGGCCATACAGGAACTCCCACCGCCTCAGACACAGAAGGAAGTTTGAGGTTTTTTGGGATGATTGAATTATATTGCTCGCTTCATTTCCCAATTAACAAATAAGTGTGATCTGATATTTAGGCTACTCAGAAAGAATAACCTAGAGACATGGAATGAAGAATACCAGGTGACTTTAGAAAAGATCAAAGAGCAGTTAACCAACTCTCCTGTGTTAGTACCACTTGTTTTGGGGAGACCCTTAATCCTTTATTTAACGGTGCATGAAAATTCTATGGGCTGCGTATTAGGGCAACATGACGATATTGGAAGAAAAGAAAAAGCGATATATTATATGAGCAAGAAGTTCACTGATTGTGATGCTAGATATTCTTCAATTGAAAAGCTATGTTGTGCTTTGGTATGGGCGGCTAAAAGGCTCAGGCAGTATATGTTATATCATACTACGTGACTAATCTTGAAGTTAGATCCATTAAAGTTCATGATGGAGGCCCCGGCTCTATCAGGAAGGTTGGCGCATTGGCAGATGTTACTATTAGAATTTGATATCCAGTATGTGAGCCAAAAAGAAATAAAAGGGAGTGCCATAGATGACTTTTTGGCAAGTCGCGCCTGTAATGATTATGAAGCATTGAATTTTAATTTCCCTGATGAAGTCCTGATGTGTATTTCGGAAGATGGCAAAGACCCCACGGAATCATGGGTCTTGAACTTCGATGGTGCAGTAAATGCTTTAGGACGCGGCATTGGGGCAGTTTTGGTTTCACCGGAGGGAGATTGCTACCCTTTCACAAGTTGTTTAAATTTCTTCCTCACCAATAATATGGCAAAATATGAGGCTTGCATATTGGGTCTAAGAGAGGCCATTAAGAGGAAAACTCGTACCTTGAAGGTCTTTGAAGACTCGACATTGGTTATCTATCAAATACAAGGTGAATGAGAGTCGAAAGATGTGAAGTTGGTGGAATACCACAAGTTGGTCCTTGAACTAATTAGGTAATTTGATGAGATCACTTTCAAATATCTCCCCAGGGAAGACAACCAGATGGTTGATGCCTTGGCCTCCCTAGCAGCCATGTTCAAAGCAGGTGAAGGATCAAAGATGATTCCCATCAAACTACAGATGTTAGATTCCCCATCTCATTGCTATGATGTGGAAGAAGAAACAGATGGTTTGCCATGGTACCATGACATCTTGCAATATGTAAAATTTAAGCAATACCCACCACAGGCTACAGAGAATGAAAAGAAAATGATTAGGAAAATGGCATCAGGGTATGTTCCTGATGGGGAAATCTTGTATAAGAGAAGTCGAGATCAGATACTTCTAAAATGTGTAGATGCAAAAGAAACACAGTTGATTTTGGAAGAGGTTCACAAGGGAGGTTATGGAACCCACCCTAGTGGCTTCACCATGGCTAGAAGGATCATGCGCTTTGGGTATTGTTGGTCAACCATGGAAGGTGATTGTATTAATTACGATCGTAAATACTATTAGTGTCAAATATATGCTGATAAGGTTTATACAGCTCCTCAATCTCTCCATGTCATGTCATCTCATTCGTCTTTTTCCATCACTCTGCGTCTTAATGGAGGCATAGTTGGAAGAAGCAGAATGGATTCAACTGAGATATGACAAGTTGAATTTAATTGTGGAGAAAAGGTTGAAAGCATTGTGTCATCGGTAGATGTACCAAAGAAGGATGATAAGGGCACATGAGAAGAAAGTTCAACCGAGAAAATTCCAAGAAGGTGATTTGGTATTAAAGAAAAAGTTACCAATCCAAAGCGATTCTCGAGGAAAATGGGCACCAAATTTGGAGGGACCTTACGTTGTAACAAAGGTTTTCTCAGGTGGGGCATTAATTTTGGCTGAATGGAAGGAGATGAACTTTAGAACCCGATAAACTCAGATTCAGTCAAAAAGTATTATGTCCAAATGAAAAAAAAGAAAAAGAAGAAAGAAAGAAAAAAAGAAAAAGAAATAAAGAAACAAAAAAAGAAAAAGAAAAAAAGGGTTCAAATGAAAACACGTAAAGGGCGTTTTGAAACAAAATGAGGACTTGAGTTGAAAACCCATAAAGGGCGGCTCATGTAGTTGATAACCAGGGAAATTCTCTCGAGAGCATGAAACAGATGAGTTGTAGACCTTCTCACATTATCACCATTTTTGAAGACTGCTCGGCATGGGTAACATCCAGGACATCTCGTGGCATTTTGACAAGAGGAGTTTTGGTCATTGATATTTGAATATTTGTAACTTCTTTTTTGTTTTCCACAATATTAATAAAATTTTGTTTCTTCAGCCTTCCTTTCTTTGCTTAGACCATCTCCCTTTTTCGTATAAGCATCTTGCATTGAAATGAGAACTAATAAGTTTGGGCATTATTCTAAAATGTGCAAAAGATTTTTGCGTATTACACTTTATTTTTTTGAAAGAATGTTGAAATTCGGAAGCATCCCGCAGTCAAGTCCTAGATTTGGGTCATAAAGCACCAACACACGAAAATATTTAAGGTGGAAATAGGTTTTGCTGCAAAGATTTTCATGCAAACAATGCAAAGACCCTTAGGAAAACAAGAATTAGAGAGTCCTCGAGGGCTGTTTGTACATTACCTTAAGGCAGCATGTTGCAAGACAGAGATGCCAACACGAGATAGTTCGTCGCCCATGACAATGAGAATAATTTTACAGACATTAGAGGTTGGGGGCTTTCATTCAAGACCACTCAAGAAGGCCTAACACCAAATAGTGATGATAGCATAATATTGAGAACAATTTTACAGACCTTGGGAGAACAACAATATTCTAGGAAGCTTGTCACTAAACATTGATGTATCAAATACAATGATAGTTTTACAAAGGCCAAAAGAGTGTTGAAGAATATGAGGATAAAGTCAATCCTTCCAACCAAGAGTACAAGATAACTGGATTGAATGAGCAAATGTGAAAAATATCATATGTTCTCAATGAAGCAAAGAAGTACTAAGAATGAGAATGGTGAAGCAGAGATGATGGAGATGACTCTCTATGATTATTTTGTTAAACATTTTAGCATATAGTAGCAATATTGAGATGATTTCCCATGTATTAATATTGCCAAGCCAAAGCATCCCATGTATATTCCCATTGAGCCTTGTTCATTGGTGTCCTTGCAACGCTGTACCCATGATGAACCAATGATGCATCCTGGTGGTGTTTTGTTAAACTCCAATTTCACCCAAATTGAAGGACGTGACCTACAGTCCCCAAGGTTAAGAGTAGAAAATGGTGAAGATTTCGTTCCAAGGAATGGTCAGTGGAATTTTAAAAATAAGAAATTGGTAAAGCCAACTACTACTGAAGATGAGTCGTTGCAAACTTTCTTGCTCGTTGTGGTCCTAGTAAACATGATGCAAAGCCTTTCAGTGTAGAGAAATGAAAGGAAGTCATACTACTTCTTTTAATGGGATGGGCTAGAATAGACGCTTACCATCTGTTGCTAGAGTCGAGAAAATGTTTGATATGATACAGTCCAAGATCTCTGAAGATTCACAGTTTCTTCTGTGTCCGCTGCCTGATAAGAAAATTAGTTCTGAGGGAAAGAAATTTAAAAGCAAAACAAATGATACATGCATTCATATTTTAGACATCCTTGGGGGCATGATCAACATAATTGCATCATATATCAGAAAGGACGCGGATCACCACTCGCACGTGATAGCCACGTACGCGACATTTCAACTTCGGCCGGTTGTTCTATCTTCTTTGGTGAGCACTCGAGCTGATTTCGTTGCCGTTCACCCCTTTTCGGCGTCTCCCTTGACAATCAAAGCCATTAGAAACATGCAGAAAAGAAGCAAACAATGATTAAATTCCAAGATAAAAGCAAAGTCAAAAGATAATCCCTACGAATCATGCAATCATACATTACAAGACTCTAGATCAATTATGTACTTGAGATGGGACTCATTAGCATGGATCACATGATAATTCAAGATTAAACACACATGATTCAACCAATACACCACATAAGCTTAGATTATTCCACTAGTCCATTCGAATTATATCCAAAGATGCATGTTTTCATTCTTAATTTAACATGCTAACCCTAAATCTAATTTAATTACCAGGTATGCTATCAATCATTCAAAAAAAAACATTCATACATGACAGGGGCATCATTTTGCACAACCAGCATAATAGATCATTTAAGCATACTAACCACACACATTCAAAGCATGATATTAGATATTTACAGACCTTAGATGACTTAAAAATTACATGCCAAAATAGAATATCATTAAATATATATACAAACTTATAATGCCACTATCCTAGGAGTTTTTAACAAAAAGTAATAAAACATACTAAAGTCAGTACTTGTGAATTGACACAGCTCTTCCCCTCCTGAGATGATAGGTTTGCAAACTTATCCTAAAATGTAGTGAAAGAGTAAGTAAGTAAGATTTAATTAGTGAGCTAGTGCAATAAATCTAAAGTAACATCAAGGTAATCACTTTCACTACAAAGATCATGAATAGATTAACACACAAGCTTGGACAAGATAAATTACATGAAGAAACATTGTCTATGGAACATATTAAAGATTAATTACACACATGAACATTTTCCCATCTAACCCATTCAATTATCCTTACTAAGTTCATACAAGTCATTACAATCTATTCCATAATATATCAATGAAAAAATCATATAAAGTACTCATAAATCACATTCTTAATACACAGTCTTCTAAGTATCTCATCGAATACATTACCAATAATCAAGAGTAACATCTTTTCTCATTACACAAGTTTATATAGTTAAGCTTTCATTTTTTATTAATTCATTTATTTAGCCTTGAGACTCAAGTGACAGTCTAGGTACACGAATCCCCAACTAACTGTCGCCAAACATATGGTACCACTGTACTAGTCAATCCCTCCTACTATCACCAAGTGACCACGCAACTTCCCTCCTACTGTCACCAAATAAGGACCGTAGTCCACCCCAAACACGAGCTCATGGATCCTATGACATGCCAACTATATCTATAACTGACTTGAATCCAAGGCTATTATATTAACATTCATTACTGAGATTCTTATTGAGCTTAGCTCCTTATCAAGGTTTTCACATTACATGTGCCTTATCCTTCTTGATATAACACATATTCACTTCAAGTGAACTTTACAAAGATTTATCTCTTTCCATTTGAAGAGTCTCAAAGCAAATTCCATGTAATCACAATTTTTATATATATATACATCAAGTAACTTTTTTTCATATAAATCTATTGATTATAACATCATAAGCAAGATTTCCTTTATTGTCTAACATATCAGTAAGAGAGAATTACCTCTCATCCAAGCTTGCATACATATTGCTTAACTTTCAATTCGTTATTTTTTTTAATCAAGCAAAATTTTGCTCAGGAAGGTTGTTGGCCTATTCCAAGACTTAAACTACACTCACATGTCAAATCCAAGCTTATTCTTGATCACATATCACCACCCTTTTTTGTCTTTCATCAACTTGATTCTTTCCCTTTTTATGTATTTGTAGCAATAATCACAAATGTGTATTGGAACCATGTTTACCACTTATTTATTCTATTAACCAATTAATTCTAAGTACATAAACATAGCATCCAAATTAAATACAACATCAAATCAAGGATTCCAGTTTGTTTAAGCATGCATATAAGTCTCAATTAAACTATTAATATGTCCTAAATTATATAAGTCACTTAGGCATGCTTTCCTTATAATAGTAAGCCAACACAGCAAATAATGTAGGTAACACATACTTAGTAGCCCCTACTGTTTCCATACACATTTAACACAACCCTTAATCAATTTAATGTCCCTTAATGTATCTATAAATGTGCAAATCAGACCCTCCCCTATTACATAACTATAAAAATAGTTTCTAACACCATAAATCGAGATAAAACATTCCTTTTTTTTCACAATTGTGCAAACAACATTTTATAAACAACTTATAATACAATTTATACCTTAATTTTAGATACATCACAACCAAAATATTATGTATTTTTTCATCTAAAACATTCCCGACCATAATTGATAACTTTTTACACAAAACCATTTCTAGTTTATCATTGAACAAGGCGAAACATCTCCTAAAACTCAGGGTAGTCCCTAAGCTGAAACAGAACAGTCCCTTTTTTTCCAAAATTTCATTGTCAATCATGAAAATCAAAGTAACAATTGTAATCTAGTGGTTGCTCCCTAATTTAATTTAATCTATTATTCCTTCCATGTCCATGATACTACAATTTCAAAGCAACTAATTCTCATCTACAACAAATATAAAGTTTCATCACAACATCAATTTAATTCATCACACAACTCAAACAATTGGTTAACAAAACAACTTAAATCATATAAGAAGGAAGGAACATATCACCTTACTCCAAAGTTTAACAAGAGTATCTCTAATTGTTAGGCTAGACATGGTTTCCTCCTTGAAATTCCATTATTAGCCAAAACAAGCTTTCTTTCTCTAAAGGTTTTTGGTACATTCGGTTAGGAGAGGAATGAAGGAAGAAGAGGAAGATTGACACCTAGGCATCACCTTCTCTCCTTTGTTTAGCCGAATGTCATCCACATGTCAATCTTTTTCATCTAATTACACCTAAAATCCTTAAGCAATAATTTAGTTACATGCAAACTCCTTGTTAGTGGAAACTTAGATTTAAGTCACTTTTGAATTACACCCAATATTTCAAACTTCATTTTTAGCCACCAACCATAAAATCTTTTCTAAAGGTTCATGGAATTTATTCGAGGTTTATGTGATATCCTAAACTATAAATCGTGTTTTCAGGGTATTACATGATTAGTCTCAAACATATCTATAACATAAAGAGATCAGATTAGTCGACAAGTAATAGTATACACAATATACAACTCCTAGGGAGCAAAGTAACACAATGACAATGCAATAAACTTCAGTTTAGTCCTAGAATTGACTAAACTCTGGCTTTGATACCATAAATGTAACATCCCCGACTCGACCTGGTCGGGAACCGGGTCGAAGAATGATACCAGTGAACAAAATGATGATCGGTGCAATAAGATTTCAACAAATGCTTGTCATTCAATCGATGTTATACTTTTAAAACATTACCAAGTATAGGCTTTAGCCCGACTTGTCCAATACGAACCAATAATTCATCAATTATGACCAATTTCTAACTTTGACAAGTTTTAGGGACTAAATGTAAATCTAATAATTTATGGGTCCCTTAAGGTAATCAACTATGCAATAATGAAATTTAATACTATAACAATGATCTTGTAAATTTTCATGTCGTTTCGATATCATTTACCCATCCAATTAGGTTGTACAAAAATTAGTGACCATTTTGTAAAACCTTCAAAACTGTGTTCAATACATTTTAACAGAATTAACTACCCCCATATGGATACTCCTTGGGTCCATATCGATACGGATATGCAAGTTCAATTTTGACTTTGAGTGATTAAGGCCCTATATCGATACCACTTATGTATCGATACAGGTTGACCCGTTTCGGTACAGCCTGAGACCGTACCGATCCATTTAAATGCCCAAACCTTACTGCCAAAATCTGTATCGATACACTTCAAACCTGTATCAATATGCTATGGTTATCTTATGCTTTCCCAAACCAATTATGCAAGGCCATATCGATACAGCTTGACCTGTATCGGTACGCCATGCACTGTAATGTCAAGCCTTGGTTTTTGGTACCCAAATCATTTTGGGTCTATGAGTATTAGCTCTCAAAAATTTGGTTCCCTTGGGAATCCAAGAAGCAATACGATCAATATTATTAGAAGCGAAAAGTTCCTTAGGAACCCAAACACTCATAATTTTCTTACCATTAGAGGGCCTTCGAAAGCCTCTATGTTTGTAGCCATTAAAGTTTCTTTTCGCATAGTTGGGTTTTGAAGTTGTTCTTTTTTCAAAATTTGGTTTCCTAACTTTGTTCAAAGAAGCTTTAAGATCACTCACTTCATTTTGGTGATCATCATGAACTTTTGAGAGAAGGTTATACATGTCTTGATTTTTCTTTTCAAAATCCGTTTGTTTTGCTAGCAAATCCATGACCTTCCTTTCAAGTTCCAAGTTGGTTTTAGATAAGGAATCATTTTGGATTTTCAAATCGGAAATTGTTTTCTTGTTTTTCAAAAGTATTTCCTTATACTTCACCACCAACTCACCATAAACTTCTTCCAACTCATCATAAGCTTCTTGAATCTCATCAAAAGTAAAATCAAAGTTAGATGAGTTTGAGGTTACCTTAGGATCATCCTCTAATGCCATGAGACAAAGACTTGCTACTTCTTGCTCCTCATCATCGGTTGAGTCATCATTACTCCAAGTAGCAACATGAGCATTGAGCTTCTTCTTCTTCTTCCTGAAGCTCTTCTTCTTGTACTCATAGCAAATGATTTGATCATTCTCTTCCTCTTTTTGCTTGTTCTTGAAACCCTATTTCCTTCAAAACTTTCTTCCCCAATTGGATTTCATGAACCTTATGAAACTTTTGGTTAGAATAGCCATTTCAATCATCTTCTTCTTCACTAGAATTGATCTCTTCTTGTGAAGTTTTGAAAGAAATTGCCATCTTTTTCTTGTCCACTTCCTTCTTCTCCTCTCATATCTCTTTCTTCATGATCTCGTGAGTAAGAAGATTCCCCAAAAGAGCGTCAAGCTTCAAGGTCTTGAGATCCTTGACTTTGATGATGGCAGTCTTTTGTCATTCCCATGACTCCAAAAGAGAATGGATAAGCTTTCGAACAAGCTTATCTTCCAGAATGACTTCTCCATATCCTTTAAGTCTGTTGATGATGACGGAGAATCCATTGAATATCTTGGTGATGTCTTCATCTGGTTCCATCTTGAATTTTTCATAGCTTAGATTGAGGAGTCCAATCTTGGCGTACTCTTTCGGTCCAAGAGCACAAAAGAGAATGTGCATTGCTTTGTCGTTGATTTTCAACTTCCTCCAATCTTTAATGGTATAATTTTGCCTTGTCTTAGGGACGCGCCGGTCACCTTCTTCCTTCATTGAAATGGATGACCCATCTCCCACTACATCCTAAATGAGGTAGTCACTTAACTTGATGAAGAACCTCATCTTATTCTTCTGATAAGGGTAGTTTACCCCATTAAAGAAAAGATGGTTTGGAGAAGGATTGTGACTCATAAAGGTAGTTGTCGAAAGTATAGGCCATGGCTCGATGTGTTGATTGATTGAACACCTTAGGATCGACTCAAGAGGATGTAAAGCCTTCCAATGAGTGTAGCTTTGATACCAATTGCTGGGATGAACAATCAATGCAAGATGGTCAAGAGGGGGTGAATTCGCAATTAAAAAAATTATAGAAGCAAAGGAAAAAAGACACAAGTAACTTAGAGCTGTTCAACCTTCTCAACTAGGTTTACATCTACTACCTTAGCTATCCACACTAATGATTTCTCAAATCCACTAGATTTATTTTCCTTTTGAGGCTCAAGGAGATAACCTTACAAACTCTCTTAAGGTTTATACCCCAAAACCTTAAGAACTCTCACAACGAGAAATACAAATAAAGAAAACTGAAAATCCCTCCCTAGGTAAATTGTTTCCACAATTCTAGGCTCACTAAAACCTCAACACTTGAATAAAAAGATTACAATTCAGATCACTCAAGTAGGATACAAGATTTGACACTAAAAGCTCAAAGATTGTTGGATGTGTGTGCTTGAATGCCTTAGACTTGTTGACTAGTTGTTGTTGAAGCTTTGTAGACTTGATTTATACCCCTCATTGATTTCTAGTCGTTTGGGTGTTGAGATATTGATTATAGCCGCTGGGCTGCAATTTTCCCTCAATAAATGTTATCTGCCAACACTGGTATCGGTACTCATGGACGAGTATCGGTACCTACTATGAGAAGAAGGAGCCGCTGCAACAAAGGGGTATCAATATGTGAGAGTTCGTATTGAGACGGAATGTGTAATTTACAAAGGGTATTGATATGATTGAACTGGTTTTGCTCACTAAAATCCTTAAAAGTTTTGCACAAAAAGTCATACCGATACGCCTATAGGGGTATCTGTACGCATAACCATTTTTCAAAATTTATGTTTCCAATAAACTAACAAGGCAACAATAAAATAATAAATACAAAGATTTGGAAAAATTTTAACCCTGTACCAGTACACAATAAGGCGTGTCGATACTCATAAGCAATTTTGGTTACCAGCTTTAAAGGGCGTATCGATACAGCTACATGCGTATTGGTACACTATAGCCATTATGTTTAAAAACATTTTTCTAATAGCTAAAATTTATACCGATACGGCCTAAGGCGTATCGGTACTCATGTACCAAATTGGCTATTTTGAGTACCAAACACTTGGAAAAACTTTGGGGGTTTAAGGTTATGACTTAGAAATTATTTTAAGTTCGACTCTTTGTCAACTTGTGATTCTTTAAAAATTTATTTCATTTTACAAAATAGCCCTTATTATATCAAAATCAAATATAGGATTATTAGTTTTAATAAAATAATAATTTTCACCGAAGCAGATAGACACAAGTTAAATTAATAAGATGACTCTGATTTTATTATCACCAATTAAATAAATTAGACCCTAAACCAACACATGTATTTTTTAATAGTTTTATAATAATTATATTATAGTATTTGTTTATATTTTTTTTATCTTTTGATAACACATACTTTGATTTTTTAGGATAAACATTATTTTTTTCCCTGGCATATTTCGTTGGTTTCAGCGCCTCTATTTTTTTATTTCATTTATAAAGTTTAACTTTGAAATCTCAATGTTATCTGATATATCCGATGCTTTTCATTCTAAATCAATGAATTAGGTATTAATAAGCCTTAAACTTGTTTATTTCATCAAATTGTATTACTATTATTAATAAATTAAATTATTTATGTTAATTATATTAAAGTAATTTTAATGAAAAAGTTGACTCATTAATTAAACATATGTGGTTTATTTTTTGGCATATTATCTCTAATGCCAATAAATTATTGGTTTGATTCTATTTTAACCATTGAACTATGATTTTTTTCTAATAAGACCATTAAATTTTAAAATAATTTCAATCAAGCCACTGTCATTTAACTTTTGACAAAAATGAAGACGTGACAATTAAATAGATTTTCATAATTACAGTCACCGTCGGATGGAGAAAAATAAATGGTGAAAATGGTGAATGTGTGGCTCAAACCTAGGCAATTTGTGGGGAAAGGCATGTCTTGAGATTAAATCAAACCTCATTTTGGGTTAATTTTTACATCATATGATATATATGTTAAACTATTGTTAATGCAAGAAAAATAAAGGAAATAAAAGTGACGAGATGGAGACTTAAACATTTGATTCTTAGGAAATAAAGAGCGTCCAAACCACTAAACCAAACCCAACAATTCGATTATGTTGCGGACATTTTGTATATATTTTAAAATATAGTTAATGTTGTGAATAAAGTAAAGAGCAAGAACAAAATAGATGAACAAGAATAAGATGAGAGACAAAGAGAGAGACTTGTATTATATTCTCAAAGTAGGGTTGTGTTCAATGCTTTCTCCAAACTCTATATATCTTTCAATGGGTATTAAAACCTAATAATAAAGCACATTAAATTCTCATTTAATATATGGATATCCACTAAAAATAAAGATATTCATAACACTCTCCTTTGGATATCCATGAAGATAATGTGCCTTGTTAAAACCTTACTAAGATAAAAACCCTGTGGGAAAAAAATTTCTTAGTGAAGGAAAAAAAGAGTACAGACATCTTTGATACGCATAACATGTTGCCTCATTAAAAATCTTACCAGGAAAACCCATTGGGACAAAACCCCGGTTAAGGGGAAAAGAGTGCAACGCATATTTACTCCCCCTCATAAAAATATCACATAAGATCTTTGAGCTTCATAATTCAATCTCGAATATAATCTTCAAATGTTGAAGTAGACTATGCACTAGTGAATAGATCTTTCAAATTACTGCTTGAAAGGATTCATCGAATACTATTCTTCTAAAGATCACGAGGGACGAAACATTGAAGAAATATGTTTCGTTTTGTCACATTTGATGTATCCACCTTGAGATATAAATTTTGCATTATCTCTACACAAGATAGTTTGCATCTTATCTCGTGAAAGCAATTCACATATCTTCTGGATATGTATAGCCAAACACATATTTCAGCTTTGCATCGTGCATAGCAATTATTTACATGATCTGGAGAGGCAACGAGTTTGAAAGATCTAAAGGTAATGGTCTCGTAGCACTTAGATAGTATTTTTGGACCAACTAAGATATGATGCTTCCAGATCAATTAATATTTATATGGTGCTTTTGAACCAAGAATATCATCACCCTTTTCTCGAGGGCAGAATGGATCTTTGTGTACATTAAGAGACCTAGCAACCATAAGGGTGATCGACGAATATGCGTTATGCATGTAAAGTCTCTTTAAACATTTTTTGTGTATATCGATTGATGCACAAGGATTCCATTGTTAAGAAGATCTCTTCACGAGTCTCAACGATATTCAAATCATCAACATACACAACAACAACAACGATAAATCCAGAGCTAAATCTCTTAATAAAAATGCTCGGCGAAATTGAGTCATTCTTATAGCTTTCCGCTAATAAGTATTCATTGAGGCAATTATACAATATGCGCCCAATTTGTTTAATCTATAAATAGATAAGTTCAATTTGATTGAATAGTGTTCTCGAGAACTTGAAATAACTGCTTTAGCAGTCTAAATCCTTCTGGAAGTTTCATGTAAATGTTATTATCAATAGGCTCATACAAATAGGATGTAACAACATCTATTAGGTGAAAAATAAGTCATTTCATTTATTGCCAGACTAATCAAAATTTAAAATTAGTTGCATCCACCACCGAGGAATATGTTTCCTCATAATCGATTTCATGTCTTTGTGAGAATCCTTGTGCAAACAAACGAGCTTATATATCATGATTTTCCCTTTTTATTTCTCTTTCTCACAAAGACCCATTTATATCTCACAAGTATTTCTCCCTTGAAAGAGATTTTAGTTTCGCCTCAATTGCCTCTTTCTATTTTGGCCAATCATTTCTTTGTTTGCATTGTCCAATTGACAATGGTTCATGATCCACATCAAAATCTCTAGTGCTATATTGCATGCAAATGTATTATCGATGTTGATTTAATTTCGGTTCCAATTATTACCAGACATGACATAATTCATTGAGATCTTGTATCAGGTACCTGAGTCATGTATAATGTCTCTGCTGGAGACCTTTTAATCTCTTCTAGAGATTTTCATAATTCGTTGATTCCTCGATCGAACTATCATAATAAACAGTTCCTTTTCTTTTCTAAGGATTTTTTAATCTTTAGAACCTACTTGTCTACCACGCTACAGGCGTAAGTTAGACTCATTAGCGACTAGAGTTTGTCCTTCTGGGACATCAAATTTAATCGGAGCATTCAAAGATGGTATATGTGACTTAGTCGTTCTTTTAGAGTCAGCAAAATCATTTGGCAATTTATTTGCTAAATAAATTATCCTTTGAACTTATAGTTCACATTGTTGAGTACGTAGATCAAACTGAGATAATGATAATTCATTCCAACTTATTTCTTTTTCCAGCTATTTATTTTCTCCCCATAATGCTGGGAAAATTGACTCATTAAAATGATAGTCAGCAAATTGAGCTGTAAATAAATTCCCCATTAGAAGCTCGAGATATTTAATTATCAAGGGGAATTTGAATCTAACATATATTCCCAACCTCATTTGAGAACCCATCTTTGTGCGTTGTGGTGGAGCAATTAGAACATATACCGCACACCAAAAAATTCGAGGAGAACTTATGATAATTTGTCGGCTTGATGCGAATTAGTGATGCTGCATGTAAAATGACATGTCACCAGCATTATCAAGATGAATTGTCTTTATAGGGTAATTTGAAACATGTGCTCGTAATTTTATCAACTGAGCAAGTAACCTTGCAAACACCAAGTTGCGGGTTGATAACAAGGATACATATGATCATTTAGTCGATGCATCGATTAAAACTGTAAAATATCTAGATGATCTATAAGAAGGGTGTATGGGCCCACATATGTAACACCCCTTCCCAGTTTGGTAGAGATCTGAGTTGGATAATGTTATCGAAAAACTTATTCGGAAGTCAATTCGGAGTTGAAACTTATTCGAGAAAGTGTTAATATTCACTTTTGTGGCTAACAATTTAATTACTGCTAAACTCTTAGGGCCAATTTTATACTTTTTAAACTTACGGGACCAAATTGTAAAGTTTAACAATATAGCGATCCTAATCAGACTTCTTTGTTACCAACTAGCGATTAAACTTACCAATTATTAATTCGTAAAGTTTCATTACTACTGAATATCATTTACTAAACCAATTAAGCCGAATAGGGTTTAGTGACCATTTTGTAAACTGTTGAAATTCATTCTTATTATTTCTAACCGATTTAACTGACACAGTATCGATACCCTATAGGCCATATCGATACGCTAAGCCAAGTTTCTGGATTTCCAGATTCAAAGGATATTAAGCTCGTACCGATACAGCTAGGCCCGTATCGATACACGTTGACTACGTTGACTCCGTACTGATACGCTCTAGACCGTATTGATACAATTTTCCATTTTAGATTCTAGAGATCAATTTCTGTATCAATACGCCTATGCCATATTGATACACCCTATTTTATTAAGCCAAATTAAGTCTAACCGTACTAATACGCCATCACCCGTACTGATGTAGCGTGACCTATAATGACCGATTTTTTTTGGTTTTTACTCGATTTACCCAACCAAATATTAATCAAATTCCACCAAATTTTACCAACAACCCTTAAATCAGTATTTCTAATTGGGTGTCAAATTTCAAAGCGTTTTGAATTCATTTGCTTCAATTTTACCAATTAGGGCTTTTAGGCTCGTTTTAAGCATCCTAACCATTTCAAGATGTGCCAAATTGTCCGTACAAGACCTAGAGACTATTAGGCTTACACAACATGTCAAAATGGGTTACTACAACACTTTATATCTTATGCCACCTGGCTAGGAGTTTGGAAAACATAAGCATACATACATGTGGTTTAGGAAGTGACTTGCAACTAAAGGTTACACGATCGCAGCTTGGAATATTTCAAGTCTTGAAATGCAATGAGACACACACATGTTAGGCTTATATAGCCTAGTGAGGCAGTCATAAGAACATGAACAATAATATTAACATAAATGACATGCTATGAACATGAATGGCATATTAACATTCTTAGCTATAATATTCACATGCTTTTAGTCACATCGTCTCTTTCTTATATCGACCTTCTTATTATCATATAAACTTAGCATAAATTAAGCACATATTTTATTCCCTTGGACAATGTAACAAGTGGATACGCGGATCCCCTTTACACCAACACATATAACAGAAAGTAGGTCGTATGTAACACCCCCTACCTGGGCTAGTAGCAACCGGCTCGGGAGCGTTACATAAGCAAGCAACAAGGACAAGCAATACAATACAAATAATACAAGAACAAGCAAACATACTTATCATGCAATTCATGTTTGATTTCAAACCATCAAAGCATTCGAACAAGGCCATTAAATTGTTTCCTATTATACTACATTATAGGTTACTACTTACATGATTCATATTACATATTCAGCCTTTGAAATCCTATCCCATTCGAATAACCTAAGGTTCAAACATGTTTTTTTTCATTTCATTGTTCATTGATGTAAACATGTATCAACTTATACCTAAATTACTAATATAATTCTTTGATCATTCAATTTACATGTAACTAGTTCCAATCAAGTCATACATTATGCCTATACATTCGACAATCACCTATACAAATACCAATACACATGCATCATGGTATATACACACACACAAGTGATCATAGGGTTTCTAATGTATTCGAATGGAAGGCAAGCAACAAGGTTCATCTTACACTACTTTCATTTCAAGCATAACCAAATACATTGAGCAAGACATTCAAATGACTTAAGGAAATCTAGATCAACATTAGATCATTTCATTCCATCATCATATGCGCATCAAATACCATTCATTACAAGAACTTTAAATTCATTACGTACTTAACCATAGGTTCTTAACATAGTATGCTCATCAAGATCAATATATACAAGCTTAAAACATACCAAAATGCATGTTCAACTAACTATATACATTCTAGTGCCACCATTGTAGGAGATATACAAAACAAGTTTGAAACCATACTTAGGCAAAGCTTGGGTGAGTTGCTTCAAGCTCAAGGTAACAGGCTTCAAGATCAAGCAACGATTGAATCCTTTATCATGTAGTTAGGAAGAATGAAAACAAGAGTGATAAGTATAAGAATGTACTTAGTGAGGTAGTACTAAATCTAACTATTTGTTATTTCAAGTTTCATGTCATTTAATCAAGTATAGACCTAACTAAGGATATCAAGCATTAAGATAATCCTAGCTAAGGCTTTCAAGCATTAGAGTGATCTTAGCTAAGGCTTACAAGCATCAAGAAAATCCTAGATAAGGATCATAGCATTCGGCTATCAAGAACAAGAATCAAGAATTCATATCATGAATCAAGCACATCATGCTTGCAAAACAAGAAATCAAGAAGTCATGCTTTCAAGTCAAGTAACATACAAATTTATGGTAATCAAGACAAGTAACATATGATGTAGAATTGTTATTTCATGTGTCATCAATTAAACAACCCCCTTGGTACTTAGTTTGTATAGGTAATTGAGTCCCCAACCAACTGTCGCCACAAGATGCACCGTAGTGCTGGTCAACCCTCCTACTGTCGCCAAAGCCCACATACGTACCCTCCGTCTATCTCCAAATAGGGGCCTTAGCCCTGGACCGTAGTCCACCCTTACACAATGAGGTCTAGACTCTAAGGCATGCCCTTCTACCTAGTCCAACTAGCTACCAAGGTTGTTCGATTTACCATTTATTCAAGTGTTTCAATATCAAGATCATGTCAAGCAAGTTCATTTCCTATTAGGCCCTTAGGCCATTGAGCCATAGCTCACATATCAAGTAGTTTCATGTTTCATTTCATCAAGATGAGAATATGTCTCAAGCAAGACTTTAACATTCAATCACATTGCATCATAGCACATACAAGCATCCATGTTATCACATAATCATACTTAAGCATTCGAATTGATCATGTACACAAGGCTAGGATGAAGTTTCATGTATTACTTTAGTCATCCTTCCCTTATTAGGCCATTGATCATGCATAACTTTCATTCCGTACGTCGAAATTTCAATCGGTTTACACCGTTGGAAAGCTAACAAAATTGTCTTTATGACCATATAAGGCTTGCATTTTAATTCTTTGCCTATTAATACAGTTTATAACTTAAAGAGAGGGTAACTTGTCACACAGGACAGTTTGCACTGTCCCTTGTGTTTCTTCTCTACATTTAAGTATACAACCAGAATTCAGTTCTGTTTTCTCCTAATGAATTTAAACATATCAAGGTGTTGTCCATAAAAATTTTAGCTTTAAATTCATTATATACAATTTATAGTGATTTTCAAAATTACTGCCCAGAATAGAGCATTCTGGGCAGATTACACTAGGTTGAATTTCTAGCTTCTTAATTCACCTAAGCAAGGTTCTAACATGGAAATTCAATTCATGTTCATGTTCTTACATGTATAGGTCATTATAATTCAACTAGAAATGAGCTTAAAACAGGGCATAATCATGTTGAACGTAGTTTGATCTATTTGATCAACATTGTACATTCATTTCATCAATTAGGCAGTCCATTACCTAGTTTAACTAATCCAGTTAGGTGCTTTCACATTTCCAGCAACATATGTACTCAATTGAATCTTCTTTTTATCTAGAAACATGATCAAAATAAGGTTCTATGTTCAATTGCCATGTTTACACAATTTCTCCATCAAAACAGTCCCTAATCAAGACTGTTTTCAATCAAGCACATACTTCTCAATTTTCCAGCAACTATACATATATCTCATTAGCAATTTAGTTTCTAGAATTCAATTTCCAAGCTCTAATTGAAGCTAGCATGGCCCTAAAATGCATAACAATCATCCAATTTCATCAAGGCAACAAGAACATCATCATTTGCATATTCAAACAATATATAACAAGTTAGAATCAAGTATTATACCTACTCCAAGCTAAATTTGATCAATGGATGAATCAAGAAGCTTGAATTGAAGGTTTTTGCATGAAAATTTTCTCTCCCCTTTCTCTCTCTAGTGTTTCAGCCATGGATGTTTTGGGAGGAAGGATATGATTCTATTTTTGGTCATCTTTCCTCCACCTAGCCGTGAGTCATGCCTCCCTTAGACACATGTTCTCATCAATTGAGAACATGTGTTAAGACCCTCAATTATATTCTATTTGCATGCAAACCTTAGAGCTTTGCATGATTTCATTTCCATCCTTCTATTTATGCCTTCTAGTTTTCATTTCAATTCAATTTGGTTCAATTTCACTTATTTGATTTTAAGAATAGCTAATGTTCCATTTTCTTTAAATTGATTAACTTATGAATTCAATTAGCCTATAGTTTAGATTGTGGTAACATTTGTAGGACAATTTTAGGGTGTTACACCGTAGCCTTGAGCCGTAGCTCCGGATAGATCCCTTACACAATCCATCCTTATTTCCCCCACATATAGGCCGTAGCCCCAGACTGTAGTCCAATCCCTTACTTATACGAGCTCAAACAACCCTATGGCATGCCATTTGTATCCAAAACTCACAAATATCCAAGGTTACATATATTTCGTTATATTACTTACCTTTATGCCCGTAGGCCATTACGTATCGGAATCAGAATTGAGCCTTAGCTCCATGACATATCATATCATATTCACATCAAAATACTCATGTAGCATGTTTCACATATCATATGTCATACATCACATTTCCCATAATTCATAGAAACTTATAGCATATCGAATGACTTCGGGAACTTAGCATTAGCATCCACACAAGCTTTCTCTACTTGAGCCCTTAAACACAATTGCAATCATAACACAAAACAAATGCAACGGGATGGTCCCATGCCAATCCTTTGACACAACTACACTCACCTTGATTACGATGCTCTTGGATCACAATTCTGGAGTGTTTAGTTTCCTTTGGAGGTAACAAGGGGTCCTTCTCCAATAATTGAGCTAGCATAAAATATGGATGATATTAGAATTTGAAGTGAGGATTCGGTTCATAATTCGAACATACCAAAGCTCAAGGGTAACATGGAATTAACATAACCATCATTCTAAAACACGACTTCTCATTGGATATTGGAAACTTAATTCTGGAATTAAACTTCAATGAAGGGCAGAATCATCAAATTGAATGAGGGGTTTTACTCACCATTGCAAGGGCTTTCCAACGGTATGCTCAACTTGAATGAGGGAGAAAGGTTGCCCCGAGATGCTTGCTTGTCTAGAGGTTGAAGATAAGGATGGTGGTGTTTGCTTGTGGAAAGACAATAGTTTAGGTTTTGTTTTTTGGGAGGGAATGAACATATGAATGAAACTTGTGGCTTTTGCTTAGTTTAAAACAAAGTCCCCTTTATCATTTGCCACTACCCAAGTGACCAATAGGAACATTTCCCTCATTCGAGGATTTGTTAATCCCAAACTATTCCAACCCAAATTCCTTGGCCAAGACATCATTAGCCACTCTTTTCTGATAGTAATCACGTGGGAAAGGACACGCATAAAGGTGACTCATCATCTCACATCATTGTTCTTCAAAATGACATTATTTTTGTTCAAAATAGGGGACCCATATCGATACGCTTATGACCGTATTGATATGCCCACGCTAAATCAGGTAAGTTAGTTATTGGCAGTTAGGCAGTATTGATATTGGCTTGACTGTATCGATACGCCTGGCTTAGAAATTGCACTTAGGCTTTGCATAACATACCAAGAAGTTCGACTACTTACATAGGATCAAAATGTGACCTCATTACAAGAAGAGGCGTACAATGGTCATTCAATACAACATTTTACTCATCGGATCCAAAATTTTTGATAACTGGAACCTATTTCCGAATAGGGCGGTTTTCGGGATATGACAACTCTCTCCCTTAAGAAAATTCATCCTTAAATTTTCATAGTAAGCAAAAAAGATGAGGAAACTACTTCTGCATGGTTTCTTCAGGCTCCCACGTTGCCTCTTCAATAGAATGACTTCTCCATAGAACTTTTACTAAGGGCACAGACTTTTTACGAAGCCGTTTGACTTCACGTGCGAAGATATGTACAGGTTTTTCCTCGTACGTCAGATTGGATTGAATCTCCATAGACTTCAGCTCGATCACGTGGGAGGGATTAGACCGGTACTTGCGTAACATAGATACGTGGAAGATATTGTGAATTTGACTTAACTCATCGGGTAGAGCTAATCTGTATGCTACAGGTCCAACTCTTTCTGTCACCTCGAACGGGCCTATGAAATAGGGACTTAGCTTTCCCTTTTTGCCAAAATGAAGGATCTTCTTCCACGGAGATACTTTGAGAAAGGCCTTTTCACCCACCTCGTACTGAAAGTCTCTTCTTTTCAGATCAACATAGGACTTGTGTCGGTCAAAGGTAGTCTTAAGCCGATCACGGATATTGGTTGTCCTTTCTTCAGTTTCTCGAAGTAAGTCAGGACCTAACAACTTGCCTTCACCGAGTTTGGTCCAGCAAAGAGGATTTCTACATCTTCTTCCATAGAGAGCTTCGTACTGAGCCATTTAGATTGAAGCCTGGTAACTGTTGTTGTATGCAAATTCGACCAAGGGTAGGTATTTTCCCCTCGTATTCCCGAAGTCAATAACACAGGCTTAGAGCATATCTTCCAGAATCTACAAGGAAGAATCGAGATTGAAACAAACATCTAAGACGCACAATTCAAAGGAGGATTTAGAGCTACCTGAATAACTCTCTCGGATTGGCCATCAGTTTGAGGATGGAAAGCACTACTAAGGTGCACTCGCGTTCCCAATGCCTCATTTGAGGTCCTCCAAAATTGAGATGTGAATCGTGGATCACAATCAGAAATAATGGATATGGGAACTCCATGTAAACAATGACTTCACGAATGTACAGTTCTGTGAGTTTAGGCAGACTGAAATCCATTCTCACCGGAATGAAGTGAGTTGACTTGGTAAATCGATCCACAATGACCCAGATAGCATCATTTCTCTTCTATGTCATTGGTAAACCACTTACGAATCCATCGTGATACGCTCCCATTTCCATTGTGGAAGCTTGATAAGTTGTAGAAGACCCGTAGGCACTTTGTTTTCAACCTTGACTCGTTGGCAAGTCAAGCATCTCACCACAAAGTCCGTGATTTCATTTTTCATACTGGACCACCAGTACAATTCTTTCAAGTCCTTGTACATTTTAATAGCTCTCGGATGAACAGAGAAAGGGCTGGAATGAGCTTCACTCATGATTTGATTCCAAAGATCATCATCATCGGGCACACATATACGGTTGCAGAAACATAGCAACCCTTCAAAATTCATAGCAAAATCTAGGTCTGGTTTAGTCTTGACTTTTTAGCAATAAGAGACTGCAACTCTTCATCGATTTCTTGGAGAGTTTTAATTCTAGACACAATGGTCAAATGAACTCTTAACTCGGCTAACAGCTTGCCATGTTTTTTGAGACGAAAGTGGGCATTCACACACCTCGAAGAAGGTGTGGGCTTCCGGCTAAGAGCATCAGCCGCAACATTGGCTTTACCGGGATGATAATCAATGACCAAATCATAAACTTTTAAAAGCTCCATCCACCAACGTTGACGAAGGTTCAGCTCCTTCTGAGTTAGGAGGTATTTCAGGCTCTTGTGATCAGTGTACAAATAACACTTTTCACCATACAAATAGTGTCGCCAAATCTTCAAGGCAAACACAACTGCGGCTAATTCCAGATCATGAGTCGGATAATTTAGCTCATGGGGCTTGAGTTGACATGAGGCATAAGCGATGAGTTTGCCTTATTGCATCTATACACAGTCCAATCCCAGGTAGGATGCATCGCTGTAAACGGTGAAATCTTTGCCTGACGCGGGTTGCACCAAGACATAGGCATGAGTAAGGACTTGCTTAAGCTAATCGAAACTCTTTTGTTGATCCACAATTCACATAAAAGGAGTGTCCTTATGGAGTAGCTTCATAAAGGGTGCAACAATCAGAGAGAATCCCTTAACGAATCTATATAGTAGCCTGCAAGGCCCAAAAAACTGTGGAATTCTCCCACATTCTTCGAAGGAATCCAATCAAGGACGGCTTGAATCTTCTTTGGGTCAACTTGAATCCTCGCATAAGAGATCACGTGACCAAGAAAGGATACTTCATATAGCCATAATTCTCATTTGCTGAACTTGGCATACAGCTGTTTCTCAGAGAGTCTGAAGCACAATCCGGAGATGTTCTTCATGAATAGCAACATTCTTCGAATAGATTAGAATGTCATCTATGAAGGCCACAATGAATTTATCTAGGTGTTGTCACTGAATTTTCACCTAACTTCTTTTACTTTCATTGTATTAACTATGTCATTTATGGTTAGGTATTATATAACATCGTTAGTGTTACATCATAATTAGCATAAGTGCCATATGTTAGTGTTATAAAAATTAATGTAGTAATTAGAATTATCTAGGTGTCATATACTTAGTGTATTTAGTATAATTGTTATACGTATTATTGCCATAGTTGTAGACATTTGCTGTTAATTAGTAGTTAATATAGTAGGTAGTTATTAAAACCCAAAATATAAAACACAACCGAATTGAAATTTATAAAAAAGTAGAGTCCATAGAGTCCCTTTTTTCATTATACAAAGGCCTATTAGGCCCGGTTACATTTGAATTAAAAGGGGCCCCTAAATCTTTGTGTTTGTGCACAGATAAGGGACCGTTGGATCAAGATAGATCCAACGGCAAGGATGAAGCATGCCTTGCACGCGGGATCCAGCAGGAGGAAGGCAAACGACCTGTCATCTGGACCGTAGATAAGTGAGCCATCCAACGGCCTAGATCGACTAACAATAGAGTACGCAGATAGCCACTCGCGCGTGGTAGTCACGCGCCTAACTTTCTAGCTGCCGTCGAACGCTTCGTCCTCTCTGACGCTCCACTCGCTTCTGTTTTTTCCTCGCCGACACTGTTCGAGTCATCGAAAGTAAGCAAACAAAGAATCATGAGGGTTAAATCCCTAAATTGGAGCATAGCAATTCAAGATAAAACGAGAAGGGAATTAAATCCCTAAATCGAAGCCCTAGCTGGAACCAGAATAGAAGCAAAATGGGAAAGGTTAATTCCTAAATCAAAGCCAAGGCAAGAATCAAGCTAAATCGGATTCAAAACAACGGTGAATCACGAGTCAACAACAAATAAGCCTAAAATCGGAGCCAAGACAGAAGCCTTTTAGATGATAATTAGGGATTCATGCTTGGAATTCAAGCACTATTGTAACTATAAATAGCACCATAAAATGTATGTAACAACAACGAATTTGATTCACAAAAGCACAAAGCATACAAGAAGCATTCAGATTGTAAGCAAGCAAGGATTGTAAGCATTCATTGAAGAAATAAAGCAAGCATTCAATTCTGGAAACTGTACATCTTTTATTCATCTTGTTTAACAAAGAAAATGAGATTGTTTATACCTTAATTTTGTTTATACCACCGTTGTAATTTGATTTCGACATAGCTTCGGCGAAAAAAACATGATTTTGGGGTCGCTGGAATCTGAAAAAACTAGGGTTTTTGGGAAATTTTGCTGCCGGCAACGGCGGTCAGCGCCGCCGGAAGGCGGCTGACACGACGGACCATCATTGTTTTCTTCATCTCATGAAGAACACGGATGAACTCGACAGAGGTTTTAAAGGAAATTGTGTTTGATCCATTTGGGGGGAGTTGTATAAAATGATTTATGTTTATAATTTTAGCTATTTATAATGACCCGATGAACTGACCCATACCCGATTTTAACCTTTGCCCTTCTTTCTCCGACCTTATGTTGCAGCTCTTCAATTTTCAATTGTTTCAATTTCGTCCATTTTCTTTTAAATTCGGCACCAAATTTTAAATTGTTTTCAAATTAACCCTTACATTTGGTTTTCCTTTAATTTAGTCCATAATACAAATTTTTTTGATAAATAAAATTAATTGCCCTTTTCTTTATTTTAGTAATTATTTTGATAGTTAATTTAATTTAAGTATTTTTGTTCATTTTGTTCTTATATGTATATATGTATGAGTGTTAAACTTTAGGATTAGGGACTTAAAACATAAAATAGAGACGTGTATGTTGTAAAACATTCTTCATTTTCAATAAGACACACTTAATTGTATTTAAACCTTAATAGTAAAAATAAATGTGGATGTTTCTTTAGGGTTTAAACACTAAATTCTAAAAAAATTAACACACCTAATCTTCTCTTTGGTTAGTTTTAAAAAAGTGAAAACTTAATTAATGCGGTGTCTTATCAAACAAGAATGACGGGTTAGCGCCAGGAGTGTTGGCGGTGATTAAAGTTTATTTCTCGGGCGATAAGGCCGTTAAAATAGATTTACATTCACTAAGAGGAGAAATAAATCAAAATTTTGTGAACTTGCAAATTACAGCTTTTTAAAAATGCTTTTTGAAATCAATTAGGTATCAATTTTTGGGCGTTGTGGGGGTGCTAACCCTTCTTTACACGTAACCGACCCCCGAACCTATTTTTTCTTATTTTCATGGACCAAAACTGTTATTTTGATAAAATGTTTTATCAAAATAACCCTTGTTTTAAAAGTGATCCAATCACATTTTTCTCAAAAAGATTGGTGGCGACTCCGTGATTTTACAAAGTTTTCCAAAATGTCAAAACTCTTAAAAAGGGTTGTGAGTTCAAAAATGTTTTCAAAAATGATATTTTTAAAAAGGGAATTTGCAAGTTCACAAAGGTTTCAATCTATTTGTCCTTTTAATGAATGTAATTCTATTTTACGCATTTTAAAATTGTTGCAAAAAGCTCTATACCCGAGCTTCACCTAATTGTTAAGTGAGGGGAAAACACTTTGCTCATATCAGAATATTGATTCTCCATATGAGCCTAGCATGTTCCTTCAGGACTCATATGCCTCATGTCTTCCTAAGGATACTGATTCTTCGAGAAGAGATAGGAAGTGAGTCCTCTTGAGTTGAACTTTGTTCGATTGAAGCCTATAATGGGTGAGAACCATGGGCCTTGCTACCCTTCGTAGGGGACAGCAAGGACAACTCGGGTATCTTTTAGAACTCAACCGTTTGAGAACTTAGAGCCCACCCCAATAGAGCCATGCGGAAAACCTAGGGTTTTAGTAATAAGGGGAGACATGTCCTGGAGTGTTAGAATGTGCTGCCCAGAATTGTTCGTGAAGTTATTTTGAATTCTTTGTGCTTTCTTGATTTTAATCTTCCTTTCCCTTGTTTTGTTGTTTTGCATATCCATTCATGCTACATTATTACATATTTAGAAGTGGTTGATTCTCAAAATCATTGCTCAACTTTGAAAAGCTCTTGTTATGGACAGAAGGATTTTGAAAAGTGAAGATGAGAATGCAAAGGTGCGACATTGGTTCGAGGTGAATCAGTGAACATTTGGAGATAGTCTAGCAGCTGATCATGAGACAGAGACTTTAGAATATGCCCACATCAGTATCAAACAGAACAATATGCAAGAATTGCGGGAAATCTGGGAGCACTTTGATTATGAGACTAAGCAGTTGTTCCATGAAGTCTATAGTGACATAGCCTATCTTTTGTATGTGAAGGTCGATGAACAGTTTCTGAAAGCCTTGGTTCAATTCTGGAATCTAGGGTATTGTTGCTTCACTTTTAATAAAGAAGATATGATGCCTACATTTGAGGAGTACTTAGCCATTTTTCAACTTGTTCAAAGTGAAGAAGAACTAGGTCTATGCCAAGCCTTCTAAAAAAAAACCCACATACAAAGCTTCAAGCGTTTGCTGCTATGAGTGATGGTTGGGTCAAGGGATTGATACGAAAGAGAGGAGGCACCTTTAATTTCCCTTGGTCAAGCATCAAAAGTATAATTTCAATTCACCCCGACAGGGAAAAGAGAGTTGATCTCCTTACCATTGCAATTTATGGTTTAGTCATCTTTCCGAAGGTTCTAGGGAATATTGATATGGCATTACTTGATTTCCTTGAACAGTTAAAGAGATGAGTCAATCTGGTACCAGCTGTACTTGCTGAAACTTTCATTTCCCTTAACACTTGTCGAAAAGTTGAAGGTGTTTGTTTTGGAGGGTGTGCTTCGCTTTTACAGGTTTGGGCTCTTAGTCAATTTTGGAAATGCCCAACGTTGGCCTTGACAAATGTGTTTTCCCTGAACTTCTCACCTTTTCGAGAAGTCTTGGCAAAGGAGTGGCCCGTTGTTAAGAAGAATAAATGGATTGATATATTCAGGGATCATCCTGACGAAGACATCAGATGGAGGGTTCCTTGGATGGGTCAAACCAAATTCTTATATAAATGTGGAGATTTCAACTTCCTAATGCTGCTAGGTTTGTAGGGAGGAATTGGATGTGCTCATTTGCTAGTATCTCGTCAGTTTGGGTCTCGACAGTTTATCCCATTCACTACCAGTCTTGGCTCATCAGAATTCGAGTTGCAATGAGAGTTCAAATAGAAGGTTCAGACAATCAGTGATGCATGGAACCACTGTTATCATATGAAGTTAGAATCTGATAGTCATTGCATGTACACCCTGGACTATGATATTTGGAGGCATACGAGAGTAAATGATAAAGTTATAGCACCTACATCAGGCCAAGCCAAGTCTCTAGAAGAACACTTAAAGGTAGTCCCTACAGAAGCTGACATCTTAAGAGAAGAATTAAGAAGGGCTAAGTTGGAGATAGAAGCCTTACAAGAGCAGAACCAAATGGACAAGTTTGAGTCAAGCCTCGATGTTGAGAAGTATAAAGGGGAGACGAAGTGAGTATTGAAGCTGTATGAAGACCTAGAAAAGAAGTTTGGGATCCAAATGGTTGATTTTCTCAAGTTGCAGACGCCGTTCGAAACGCTGATCTGAGAAAGACCTCAAAGTTGTGGAAGCAAGAAATTGAGCATGTTATAGGAAAAGAAAAGGAACGAGGAAGGCGTGAGGTCGAGAAATATAGACGAGCCCTTGTTGAAGAGAAGAAGAATGGTAAGCTAGCAACTGAAAATGGAAAATGGCAAACGGGTTCAAGAATGTGAGAAAGAATATGTGGCTGCATGGAAAAGGAAGGCCCATGAACACAAGATTCGCTTATTTGAGTTGCAGAAGGCATATTACCAGACCAGTGCGAAGCTAAAGTAGAGTCAGGCTTGTGTTACTGAAGTGCAAGCCAAAATAGATGATTTGAACCACTCGTTGCATAGACTCTAGAATCATTACACCTATATTGAACTTCAGGCCTGTTTAAGTGAGAATGATACCTTGAAGAAACATGTTGAAGGAATAGATAACATCATCCAGGAATACAGGATGAAGATCTTGGTCTTTGAAGACATAGCTAAGGGAGGTAATGATTACTGGTTCACTCCTCTTAGAGACATGGCTAGAAGATTTCAAGAACTGGATGAGTTTGACAGGACTGTCATGACCCAAGTACGGGATATGGCTCGACACGTGGTGATGTTAGCCGCTGAAGCTACAGCTCTTCGTCAATACGTCAAGCCAGCATGAGAAATGGGACCGAGGCTTATGTGGCTCATTGAAGAAGTCAATAAAAGAGTTGTTTCTTGAGCAGATGTTTCATGGAATTGAAGGCCCTTCGCTTGCATTCATGCATTTGCATTCCATTCTTCTGTGTTTCATAGCATTTCTTTGTATTCGTGTTTACATTTGTGCATGCATACATGACATAATAAGAATCTAAGCCCTTCGCTTGCATTCATGCATTTGCATTCCATTCTTCTGTGTTTCATAGCATTTCTTTGTATTCGTGTTTACATATGTGCATGCATACATGACATAATAAGAATCTAACTTAAATAAAAATGATAGAAAATCACAAGAATGGTACTCGGTCTCAAGCCAGAGTAATGGAAGATAGAGTGACGGCCTTAGAAAGTAACCATAAAGGTACCCAAGATAGGTTAGACAAGCTGGAGACAAATCTGCAGCAATAGATAGAATTAGTTCATCAAAAGACAATTGGTTCAATTGCAGCCATGTTAGGGTTTAGGGACATAGATGCGGTGGAAGCTGGCGAGGAAGCTAATGCTATGGCAAAATTTTAGGGTATGGCATTCGTTCATCCAAGTATTCAAGGAGAAGCTCAATCTTCTAAAATCAAGATTTCTCCATATTTTGCTGAAACGTCAGCTCGAAATGATAGGAAGATAAACTTTGAAGAGATCATTGAGGTGCCTGATCTCGATGAAATTGTTGATAAACTGAAAGTTGAGAAGAAATAGGAAGATCGCTATGAGAAGTTGGAGGGAATGATTAAATCTTTTCAAGAAGGAGGTATATACGGAGGAGTGGATGCCAAGGATTTGAGCTTAGTGACTGATCTGGTAGTACCACCAAAGTTCAAGGTCCCTGACTTCGAAAAATATAATGGAACTACATACCCTTCAGTACATCTAACTATGTATTGTAGGAAAATGTCGATGTATCTTGACAATGAGAAGCTTCTTATCCATTGCTTCTAAGACAATCTAGTAGGATCAGCTACACGCTGGTACACGCAGCTAAGTCGAGTTAACATCAGATCATGGAAGGATTTGTCCAGAGCCTTAAGTGAGTAGTATATGCATGTTTCAGACATGATTCCAACGCGTTTAGTTCTACAATGAATGGAGCGAAAGCATCATGAGGGCTTCTGCCAGTACGCGCAAAGATAGAGGTAAATAGCTGCCTAAGTCCAGCCACCATTGCTGGAAAATGAGATCACCCCAATGTTCGTGGAAACATTAAAGGGTTCTTTCTATGATCGTATGCTCAATCATGCCACAAAGAGTTTTGTGGACATACTTATAAATGGAGATTTGATACTTGCGGCCATGAAAAATGAATGGTTGAATAGTGGGGAAACAAAGAAACCATACAAAAAGAGAGACAATGAAGTCAATGCCACTAATGTCTACAACCCAGTTACTCAACGGGGGTAGTCTTCAACAAACCCAATGCCTCGACCACAGCTCCAACAATCACAAATCCTTTGAAGGAAAAACGAAGATATCAAGGGAACTCAAAACCATATTTTCCTCATTTCCCAATGACATATGTAGAATTGTTTGCTGAATTGGTCAAATCCCAAATGGTGCTGCCAAGACATGTTCCCTCATTCTCACCACCATACCCACCATGGTATGATGAGAAGGCACAATGTGAATACCATGCAGGAGCTAGGGGGCTTACCATTGAAAATTGTACTGCATTCAAAATGGTGGTGGATGACTTAAGAAAATCAGGGATGTTATCATTTGATACGTCAGAAGAAAAGGGAAACCCTTTACCAAATCATCAGAAGACAGGTGTAAATGCAATCATAGAGGAGGATGATAAGGTGGTTAAGGAATGTGTTGCTAAAGTTAGAGCTCCCATGAGATGGATATGGGCTCAAATGGCGGCAGTTGGGATGTTGGAAAAAAGAGCCCAGAAACTAAAAATTGAAAATGAATCATACTGTGAGTATCACATGAAGGAATGACATGAGATTGATTGTTGCTTAGAGTTTAGGCAACTTGTTCAAGACAAGATGAATGAAAAAGAACTTGAGTTCTTTGAAAAAGAAGACAAGGAATGCATGTTGGACATATGCGCATTAGAGGAGTCACCCTCTAGAAGAGATTATTCTCGAATGAAGACTTTAGTTATTAAGGCTAAAATGAGAGTTAGTGAGCTAAAATGAGAGTTAGTGAGCCAACAAGGGGTGTAACCCCGCAGCTTATAATTAAGGTGCCAATCCCGTTTCCATACAAGGCTAGCAAGTAGGTTCCTTGGAATTACGCTTGTGCGGTGGCAGCTCCGGGATAAACATCTGCTCAAGAGAAAGAAGAGCCAGTCAATGAGGTGAGCCGTTTCACAAGGAGTGGAAGGCTCTATTCCCAGCCAATAGCAGA
Organism: Hibiscus mutabilis; assembly: GCA_019671005.1. NCBI lineage: Eukaryota > Viridiplantae > Streptophyta > Magnoliopsida > Malvales > Malvaceae > Hibiscus > Hibiscus mutabilis. The sequence continues at coordinate 45,200,681 of CM033717.1, read as the reverse complement.
GGATAGATATGTAGCACAAATGAAAGTTTCTACTGAAGAACCTAAGAAAAAGGATAATAGTGATTTCTTCAAAGAGAAACCGATAGCATATCACGAGCCTATGAAGGAATCAGAGGCTCAAGAATTCTTGAAGATTTTAAAACACAGTGAATACAGCGTTGTGAAGCAACTCCACAAGCTCCCAGCTCGAATTTCTATGTTTTCTCTGCTATTAAGTTTCGAGGGCCACCATGAGGCCTTGTTAAAGATTTTGAACTGGACATTCGTACCAAAGGAGATCACAACTGATAAGATGGACATGTTAGTCGGTAACATTACTGTCAACGACTTCATTTCATTTAATGATGAGGAAATACCAGGTGAAGGAACGGGATCGTGCAACGCTTTACACATCACTACCAGATGTAAAGGACATATGTTACCTGGAGTCCTAATTGATAATGGATCGGTGCTAAATGTTCTACCGTTAGCCACATTGAAGAAGCTACTAATAGATAGTTCTCAGATGAGAACTTATCAAAATACGGTTAGAGCATTCGATGGAACTCAGAAGGATGTGTTAGGGAAAATTGAGGTGCCTTTGCAAATTGGACCAACGATCTTCGATGTTGAGTTTGTGGTCATGGATATAAGACCCAGTTACAGCTGCTTGCTTGGGCGCCCGTGGATCCACATGGCAGGAGCTGTCCCATCTAATTTACACCAGAAGCTGAAGTTCGTGATCGATGGTCAGCTAATAATTGTCGGTGTAGAGGAGGAAATCATTACATTAGTAACCGCTGATGCACCCTTCATCGAGATTGATGAGGGTGCCCTTGAGTGTCATTTCAGGACATTGGAGCTAGTCATTGCAACCTTTGCCACTAAAGGGAGCAAGATGCCAGAACTGAAATTATCAAGCTGTGCGAAGATGTGGGTAAAACAAACAGTTGGGAAATGAGCTGAAATTGGGAAGAGACATCAAGGACGGCTATATCTTGTAGTAATCCCAGAAAAAAAAGATCGATTTGGCTTGGGATTTAAGCCCAACAAATGGCAAAGAAGGGCTGAAATCATAAAACATCAAGAGAGGATAAGAGCTATATTAAAGGGAGAGGAAATTGAGTGGGAGCCGATGAATTTCCCTTCCCTGAGTCATAACTTTATATCTAGAGGCATGCTGGATCCAAGTGCCTCAATTAGAGATGAAAGAAAATGAGAGAGTGCTCTATATGAAGGGTTTGAAAAGATGAGTATTAACATTGTGACTGAAGAAGAAGAAAAGAGCAGTACCTGTCAATGATCTGCCCTTGCTCTGAGCTTGACAATTGGACTGCTGAAGAAATTCTAGTAGTCTTTAAGGTATGTTCAGAGTAATTCTCAAAACCAACCCCTTTGCTCTAGGCCCGAAGACAATAGGGGATCTTATATAAAGGACCTATGTTAAACTTTTAATTTGAATTCAATAAAAGATGCATTTCCTTAAATCTTATGTGGCAAACTTTCTTTTCATAAATAAACCAAAACCAAATGAAAACCATAAAATTAAAAGCATAAAAAAACATTCCATTCATTTTGTTTTTTCCCTTTGTATATATCTTTTGCCTATTCTTTTTTCAGGTTTTCAAATATCAATGGCGTAAATGAATCCGAGTCTGACTTCAAGGTTGACTTTCAATTGCCTTTATGCTTGGAAGAAGTTGGAAATATCGACGATGAGGAAGAATATGATGTACCAGTGACATGCTCGGAATGGTAGAAAGAGAGAAAAAGCAGATTCTACCACATAAAGAGGAACTACAAATATTAAACCTTGATACCGAAGAAGAAAAGCGAGAGGTAAAGATCGTTACTACCATCACAGCCAAAACTAGACAAAGTCTGATTGAGCTCTTGAAAGAGTTCAAAGATATTTTTGCTTGGTCGTATCAAGATATGCCCGGCCTTGACGCCGACATCGTCATGCATAGGCTCCTTATAAAGGTAGGATGTGAACCTGTAAAGTAAAAGATAAGAAGAATGAAGGCTGAAACACTCCTCAAATCAGGGATGAGGTAAATAAGCAATACGATGCAAGATTCCTCGAGGTAGCCAAGTATCCAAAATTGGTGGCGAATATTGTCCCAGTACTGAAGAAAGATGGAAAAGTATGAATGTGTGTTGACTATAGGGACCTCAATAAGGCAAGCCCTAAGGACAATTTCCCACTACCACATATTGACACTTTAGTCGACAATACAACTGGACATTCACTCTTCTCTTTCATGGATGGTTTTTCCGGGTATAACCAGATTAAGATGTGCCCAGAAGACATGGAAAATACAACTTTTCTGACGCTATGGGGAACCTTTTGCTATAAAGTGACACCATTTGGACTTAAGAATGTAGGGGCAACCTATCAAAGGGCCATGGTCACCCTTTTCCATGATATGATGCATAGAGAAATAGAGGTATACATCGATGATATGATCGCCAAATCTCGATCTAAGGAAGAATATTTAGTCAATTTAGAAAAGCTCTTCCTAACTGATCTTGTACAGAGCGATCTATGAAAATAACTGGGAAGTTATTGGGGTTTTTTGTGAGAAGAAGAGGAATTGAGATTGATCCTGATAAGATAAAAGCTATACAAGAACTTCCCCCACCGAAGGAAGTTTGAGGTTTTTTGGGATTATTAAATTACATCGCACGTTTCATTTCTCAGCTAACTGATAAGTGTGATCCAATGTTTAGGTTACTCAGGAAGAATAACCCGGGGACATGGGACGAAGAATGTCATGTGGCTTTGGAAAAGATTAAAGAGCAGTTGAGTAATCCTCTAGTATTAGTACCACCTATTTCAAGGAGACCAGTGATCTTGTACAGAACGATCTATGAAAATTCCATGGGTTGTGTGTTAGGGCAACATGACGATACTAGACGAAAAGAAAAGGTGATATACTACTTGAGCAAGAAATTCACTGATTGTGAAACCAGATATTCGTCGATTGAAAAACTATGTTGTTCTCTAGTCTGGGCAGCTAAAAGGCTAAGACAATATGTGCTTTATCACGTTACGTGGTAATCTCAAAGTTAGACCCACTGAAGTTCATGATGGAGGCCCCATCTCTATCAGGAAGGTTAGTGCATTGGTAAATGTTATTATCAGAATTTGATATCCAGTATGTGAGCCAAAAAGCGATAAAAGGGAGTGCCATAGCAGACTTTTTGGCAAGTCGCGCTTGTGATGACTATGAAGCATTAAATTTTAATTTTCCTGATGAAGACTTGATGTGTATCTCAGAAAATGATGAGGCTCCCACGGAATCTTCGGTTATGAACTTTGATGGTGCAATAAATGCATTAGGAAGAGGTATAGGGGTAGTTCTGGTTTCACCGGAGGGATATTATTACCCTTTTACCAGTCGTTTGAAGTTCTTCTGGACAAGTAACATGGCGGAGTACAAGGCCTGTATAATGGGACTAAGAGAAGTTATAAGCAGGAAAATTCGTACTTTAAGAGTTTTTGGGGACTATGCATTAGTCATTTATCAGATACATGGCGAATGGGAGACAAAAGATACAAAGTTGTTAGAATACCACAAGTTGGTCCTTGAGTTGACCACAAAATTTGATGAGATCACTTTCAAATATCTCCCCATAGAAGACAACCAAATGGCTGATGCTTTAGCCACCTTAATCGCCATGTTTAGGGTAAGTGAGGGTTTTGAGATGATGCCCATCAGGTTACATGTGCTAGACTCTCTAGCTCATTGTTATGATGTGGAAGAAGAGATGGATGGATTACCATGGTACCATGACATCTTGCAATATGTAAAATTCCAGCAATACACGCCGCAAGCTACAAAGAATGAAAAGAAAATGATCAGGAAAATGGTATCTGGGTATGTCCTTGATGGAGAGATTTTATACAAAAAATGTCATGATCAAGTGCTTCTAAGATGCGTAGGAGCAAAAGAGGCTCAATTAATTGTGGAAGAAGTTCATGAAGGAGTTTGCGGAACCCATCCTAGTGGTTTCACTATGGCTAGAAGGATTATGCGTCTGGATAATATTGGACAACCATGAAAGGTGATTGCTCAATTTTTCTTGCAAATGCCTCAAGTGCCAAATCTATGCTGACAAGGTCCATACGCCACCTCATCCTCTTCATGTTATGATAACCCCTTGGTCGTTCTCTATGTGGGGCATTGATATCATCAGTCAAATTCACCCTAAGGCATCAAACGGGCATCGTTTTATCTTGGTAGCCTTTGATTATTTCATGAAGTGGATAGAAGCATCCTCATATGCAAACGTCACCAGATCCACGGTTTGTAAGTTTTTGAAAAAGGAAATCATTTGCCGATACGGCTTGCCTAAAAGTATCATCACCGACATTGCTTCTAATTTGAATAACAGGATGATAAGTGGAGTCTGTGAGCAATTCAATGTCAAACATCATAATTTTGTGGTATATCACCTGAAGATGAATGGGGCAGTAGAGGATGCGAATAAGAATATTAAGAAGATAATTGCAAAAATGACTGATACCTATAAAGATTGGTACGATAAGCTATCGTTTGCCTTATATGCTTATCGAACTACAGTAAGAACTTCCACTGGGGTAACACCTTTCTCATTGGTATATGGAGTGGAAGCTGTATTACTGATTGAAGTTGAAATACCATAGCTCCGTATCTTAATGGAAACAAAGTTGGAAGAAGCAGAATGGTTTCAAGCAAGATATGACCAGCTGAACTTAATTGAAGAGAAAAGATTGAAAGCGCTGTGTCATGGACAAATGTACCAGAGAAGGATGATAAGGGCTCAAGAGAAGAAAGTTCACCCAAGAGAATTCAAAGACGGGGACTTAGTGTTGGGGAAAAAGATGCCAATCCAAAGCGATTCTCGAGGAAACTAGGCACCGAATTGGGAGGGACCTTACATTGTAACAAAGGTTTTCTCAGGTGGAGCATTGACTTTGGCTGAAATGGATGGAGATGAACTTCAAGGCCCGATAAATTTAGGCTCGGTCAAAAAGTATTATGTTTGAAGAAGAGGTCAAGAAAAAAGGAAAAAAGAAAGAGAAAAAGAAAAAAAAAAGAAAAAAGAGAAAAATAAAAAAGAAGAAAGGAATGGAAAGGGGGGTCCAAAATGAAAACCCGCAAAGGGCGTTTTCAAACCAAAGGAGGATCTAGTTGAAAACTCGTAAAGGGTGGCTTAGGTAATTTGCAAATGTGGTTCTTCCACAAATCGATCTTGCGGATTCTATACCTGGAAGTTTCATATCTTTCTGCATAATCGGTATTTCCAAGGTCTGCTAAGTATAGTGGACATTCAAGGCATCTTATCAAGTCATGACAAGAGGAGTTTTGGTTTCTGATATCTGAATACCTATCCCTTTCCCTGTAATTTCTTTTTGAGTTTGCTATAATACTAATAAAATTTTGTTGTGTAGACCTTTCCTTTTCCTCCTTTGACATCTTTCCATAAAGTGTATTGCATTGAAATGAGAATTAAAATTTGACATCACTTTAAATATATAAAAGATTTTCGAGCATTACTTTGAAATTTGTATACAAGGGTATTGGAACTATGAGGTATTCCATGGTCAAATTTGGAGCTTAGGGCATAAAGAGCAGCAAAATCATGAAGAAATTCAAGATTGAAATAGGTTTTGCTACAAATCTCTGCGGAGAACCCTCAAGAGATGTTTTGACATTACCTTAAGCCAGCATGCTTACACAAGATAATAAGAACAATTTTACAGACATTAGAAAAAATAGTTGAGGATATGAGACATTGGAAGAACATCAGAAAGCCTGTCACCGAACATTGATGTATCAACTACAATGATAAATTGGCAAAGGCTAAAAGAGTGTTGAAGAATTTGAGGATAAAGTCAGTCCTTCCAACCAGGAATACAAGATAACTGGATTGAGCGAGCAAATGTGCAAAGATCATATGAACCAAAAAAGTGCTAAGGATGAGAATGGTAAAGCAGAGATGATGGAGATGACTATCTATGATTATTTAGTCAGTCATCGTAGCATACAGCTGCAACTTTCAGATGATTTCTCATACATTAATGATGGCAAGCCAATGCATTCCCCATATGTCCCCACGGAGTTTCACTTTTAGGTGTCCTAGCAACGCTATACACTTCGTAAAAAGCTTTCCTGGAGGAAGAGGTGGAAGTTACAGGAAAATAATAGGGCATTAAACCTATGGTACAACATGGTGATGTTTTGGTAAATTCCAATTTAACCCAAATCGAAGGATGTGTCCTACAGCTCTCAAGGTTAAAAGTATGGAATGGTGAACATTTCTCTCCAAGGAATGGACGATGGAATTTTAACAACAAGAAATTGGTAAAGCCAACTAGCGTTGAAAGATGGGTTATTGCAAGCTTTCTTGTGAACCAAGTAACATAGTGCATAGTCATTTAGTGTACAAAAATGAAAAGAAATCATATTGTCTTTTATGATGGGATGGGCCAAAACAGACACTAGCAATCTGTTGCCAAAGATGAGAAAATGTTTGAGGTAATGTAATCCAAGTTTCGCAAAGCTTCACAGTGTCTTCTATGTCTATCGCATGAGAAAAATTGTTAAGGAAAAAGCAAAAGAAATAAGACATGCATTCATGACTAAGCATCCCTAAGGGCATATGAATCCTAGTTGGATCATTTGCATTTATTTTTGACAGGTTTTTGAACCCGCCTATTCATCCAAACGTATGGAGGATGAAGTCATTTTTTAGAACCTGCCTATCCGTTCAGGCATTTGGAGAATGGAAATTTGCTTATCTATTCAAGCATGAGGAGAATAAAACCTGCCTATCCGTTCGGGCATTTGGAGAATGGAAATTTGCTTATCTATTCGAGCATGAGGAGAATAGAACCTGTCTATCCGTTCAGGCATTTAGAGAATGGATATTTGCTTATCTATTCGAGCATGAGGAGAATAGAACCTGCCTATCTGTCCAGGCATTCGGAGAACAAAAATTTGCTTATCTATTCGAGCATGAGGAGAATAGAACCCACCCATCTGTCCAGGAATTTGGAGAATGGAATTCACTTATCTATTCGAGCGTAAGGAGAATAGAACTTGCCTGTCTTTTTAGGCATTGACAGTTTGGCAATTGGTGAAAATCAGTGTCTTCTGTTCTTTGCTCTATTCCTGTCTCACCGGAATGACCAACGAGGGGCAGCTGTTGTCACTTAATTTTCACCTAACTTCTTTTACTTTCATTGTATTAACTATGTCATTTATGTTTAGGTATTATATAACATCGTTGGTGTTACATAATAATTAGTATAGGTGCTATATGTTAGTGTTATAAAATTAATGTAGTAATTAGAATTATCTAGGTGTCATATACTTAGTGTATTTAGTATAATTGTTATACGCATTATTGCCATAGTTATATACATTTGCTGTTAGTTAGTAGTTAATATAGTAGACAATTATTAAAACCCAAAATATAAAACACAGCCCAAAATATAAAACGCGTCTGACTTTCCAGCTGCAGTCAAATGCTTTGTCTTCTCCGAAACTCCACTCGCTTCGATTGTTCCTCACCGACGTCGTTCGAGTCATCAGAAGTATGCAAACAAAGAAGTAGTAGGGTTAAACCCCTAAACTAGAGCATAGCAATTCAAGATAAAACTAGAAGGGAATTAAATCCCTAATTCGAAGCCCTAGCTAGCACAAAATCAGAAGCAAAATCAGAAAGGTTAATCCCTAAATCAAAGCCGAGGCAAGAATCAAGCTAAATCGAATTCAAAACAAAGGTGAATCGCGAGTCAACAGCAAATAAGCCTAAAATCGGAGGCAAGACAGAAGCCCTTTTGTTTAACAAAAGCACTGTAAAATGTATGTAACAACAGCGAATTTGATTCACAAAAGCACAAAGCATACAAGAAGCATTCGGATCGTAAGCAAGCAAGGATTGCAAGCTTTCATTGAAGAAATAAAGCAAGCATTCGATTCTGGTAACTGTTCATCTTATATTCATTTTGTTTAACAAAGAAAGGGAGATTGTTTATACCTTTATTTTGTTTAGAACACCATTGTAATTTGATTTCGACAAAGCTCACCAGAATCTGGAAAAACTAGGGTTTCTGGGAAATTTTGCTACCAGCAGCGGTAGTCGGTGTCGGCCGACACGGTGGACCATCACCGTGTTCTTCAACTCATGAAGAACAGGGATGAACTCGACAGAGGTTTTAAAGGAAATTGAGTTTGATCCATTTGGAGGGAGTTGTATAAAATGATTTCTGTTTATAATTTTCGCCGTTTATAGTGACTCGATGACCCAACCCGTACCCGATTATAACCTGCGCCCTTCTTTCCCAGACCTTATGCCACAGCTCTTCAATTCTCAACTGTTTCAATTTCATCCATTTTCTTTTAAATTCGGCACCAAATTTTAAATTGTTTTCAAATTAACCCTTACATTTAGTTTTCTTTTAATTTAGTCCATAATACATATTTTTTTGATAAATAAAATTAATTGCCCTTTTCTTTATTTTAGTAATTATTTTGATAGTTAATTTAATTTAAGTATTTTTGTTCCTTTTGTTCTTATATGTATATATGCATGTGGGTTAAACTTTAGGATTAGGGACTTAAAACATAAAATAGAGATGTGTATGTTGTAAAACATTCTTCATTTTCAATAAGACACACTTAATTGTATTTAAACCTTAATAGTAAAAATAAATGTAGATGTTTCTTTAGGGTATAAACACTAAATTCTAAAAAAACAATAACACGCCTAATCTTCTATTTGGTTTGTTTTAAAAAAAATGAAAACTTAATTAATGCAGTGTCTTATCAAGCGAGAATGACGGGTTAGCGCCAGGAGTGCTAAAGGTGATTAAAGTTCATTTCTCGGGCGATAAGGCCATTAAAATAGATTTACATTCACTAAGTGGACAAATAAATCAAAATTTTGTGAACTTGCAAATTCCAGGTTTTTTTAAAATGCTTTTTGAAATAAATTAGGTACCAAATTTTGGGCATTGAGGGGGTGCTAACCCCTCCTCACACGCAACCAACCCCTGAACTTGTTTTCTCTTGTTTTCGTGGGCCAAAAATGTTATTTTGATAAAATGTTTTATTAAAACAACCCTTGTTTTAAAAGTAATCCCATCACACTTTTCTCAAAAAGATTGGTGGCGACTCCGTGATTTTACAAAGTTTTCCAAAATGTTAAAACTCCTAAAAAGGGTTGCAACACTAGGTAAGGCTAGAATACATGGTTCATCAAATCTATGAAGGCTGGCGGTGCATTCGTAAACTCAAATGGCATTAATAGGAATTCATAGTGACCATATCTAGTTCGGAAGGTAGTCTTTGGAACATCGGACTCTTTTACGAGCATTTGATAGTACCCAGAACGAAGGTCTATCTTTAAAAAGACATAAGCGTCTTTTAATTGGTTAAAAGGTCATCGATCCTAGGCAACAGGTACTTGTTCTTGATCGTCACTTTATTCAACTGGCGATAGTCAATGCATAGGCGCATCAATCTATCCTTCTTTTTAACAAACAACACCGGTGCTCCCCAAGGTGAAGAACTTGGTCGGATGAATCCCTTGTCCAAAAGGTCTTGGATTTGGGCCTTTAGCTCTCTTAACTCCACCTGAGCCATTCTATACGGAGTGATAGAGACCGGAGTAGTCCCAGGTTGCACTTCTATCCCAAATTCCACTTCTCGGGTGGGAGGGAGTCTCGGACGTTCATTGGGAAACACATCGAAGAACTTTTTCACAACTGGTACTCCATCAAGTTTTAAATCTTTCATAGCACGCATGAGAGTTTTCTTAGGCTCAGGTTTGGATTTCATCAGGGTTATGCTTTCTTTACCGTGTCTACGAAGATATAATTTCTTCTTCGAACAATCCACCCATGCTTGGTGTTCGGCTAACCTGTCGAGGCCTAATATGAGATCGAACTCTCGAAAGGGCAAGGCCATCAAATTAGCCAGGAAAGCGATCCCTTGGATCCTTAGACGAAAGCTTTACAAACCCAACGAATGATCACGCTATCTTCTAACGGATTAAAGACAACCATCTCATAAGTTACTGGTTCAGTTTCCAAAGCATATTTTGTAATCAAAGGTTCGCTAATAAAAGAATGCGTAGAGCCCAGAACTACTAAACATAGACAAGTTCAGAATATAATTCAACCATACCTGCAATCATATCAGGATCATCCTCCTATTCACGACCCCTAACATGGTACATCTAAGCTGAAGTATGATGGTCACGACCAGCCGGAGGGGAATTAACGTTGTGTGGTCTCCCTACTAATCCAGTTTTGAACTTGCTTTACTCATCTTCCTTTGCTAGGGTTGTTTTGAGAAACTATAAAGGTAAGTGTCTGCGGATTCTGCAAACACTGCCTCATAAAGTAGCCAGATTCACCGTAAAGATAGCACGATCTAGACTGTCTATGGTATTGCCCAGGGTACCTCTTCTAGTAGAAATTACACAAAGGAATCTGAGAGCCTTTCGCAAAACCACCTATACTATCTACTGAAGCTGTGCGAGCAACAGATATTCTTGTAGACTGGAACTGTGGTACATAACCGGATCGTGGTAGTTGCTGAAAGGTAGCAGATTTTTGGTCCCGCTGCCTGCCCTTCTTTTGAGATGTGGGTGGCCTAGTATCATCTCGAAACCTCTTATCAGATCGGGCCTAGTTCCCTTTCCTTCTCTCGGTAGCCTTCTAGGAAGCCTCAGTAGCAATGCTCGATTAACCAAAGTTTGGAATTCCTCTAACTCCAAGATGGTGAAAAGAGGACGCAGTTCGTTACATAAGCCATCAACGAACATTTGGCATTTTTCTTTCTCTATGCAAATGATTTCTGCACTGTATCTTGCACACTTGCAAAAATCTTGGATATACTGCTCCACTGATTTTCCTCCTTTCCTCAGATGGAGGAATTTCTTGCGCCTCTCGGCGATGTAGTGATCACTTACATAATTTTTGCGGAACTCCTGGAGAAAGAAGTCCCATGTAATTTGATGCTCAAGCACCGTAAGTGACACTGTATCTCACCTACTCCGAGCTTCTTCGGCGATTAGGGCCAAGGCACATTCCAACTTGTGCTCCTTAGGGCACTTCATTTGCTTATTCAGCACCTTCAAAGTATTCTCTAGCCAGTACTCTGCGATTTCAGGGTTATCCAGATCCTGGCCAGTGAATGTATAGACTGGGTACTGTTTGAGCTTATCAATTGGAGCTCAAGACACAGGCTAAGAAGCTTCAGTAGGCTAAGGAAGTGATTCCTGTCAGTGGGCACCACAACTTTCCTTATCATATCCGCCATCATCAAAAGGTACTCCTGCTGAGATGAAGGCATCAGAGGTGTATGAGGTGGGTCATTTTGCCCAATCATTCTGGCCTAACTTCTGCCTTCAGATTATCCCCTTGAGTAGAGGAGGAGCCCGATTTGGTTTGTTGTTAGCCCGTCTATCAGTAGGCGTAGACATATTCTGATCTAATCATACATAAAGAGTGAATCTTGTAAGCTGCAAGTCACAGATAACTTATACAAATAACTCCTAGGTGGCATAAGTACATACGGACTCGTAACGGGCTTTAGTTTAGTCCTAGAATCGACTAAAACTAGGCTCTAATACGACAATTCTAACACCCCCTTCCTGGTCTGGTAGAGATCCGAGTCATATAGTGTTATCGGAAAACTTATTGGAGGTTCGAAAGTCAATTTAGAGTTGGAACTTATTCGAGAAAGCCTTAATAATCACTTTTGTGGTTAACAATTTAATTACTGCTAAACTCTGTGGGCCAATTTTAGACTTTTTAAACTTACGTGACCAAATCGTAAAGTTTTCCAAATAGCGATCCTAATCAGACTTCTTTGTTATTGTTGTCACTATATTTTCACCTTTGCTTTAATTGTTAATTTAGTATTAGCGTATTGTAGTTATACGATATTGATAACATATTTAATGTGTTTAGTAGTAAATATTAATGTTACTAATAACCTAGTTAGGGGTCACATAGTATATAGTTGATGTATTTAAGTTATAAGATTAATATAGTTTAGGTCTCATATAATTTGTTACAATGTGTATAATTGTTAGTTTATCAATGTTCCGTATATAGTTGTAGTTAGGATTAATATAAATTGCATATTGCATAGTAGTTAATATATTAAAACCCAAAAATATGAAATGCATAGCCCATTTATAATAAATAAAAGGTCTATTAGGAATTAATTTTAAATCAGAAAATACAAAAGAAATAGTCCAATGTACAAAGGGTCGGTTAGCCCGTTTATAACAAAAAACCCCTAATTTCCATTTTATTCTTTTGCGCAGCCAAGGAGAAACCGTTGGATCTGACTGGAATCACACAGAGCAGATCGTGCTAGCTGGGGAAGATATAGTGCCTCAGCATCTTAGCCGCACGATCAAGATGCCATCCAATGGCCCAGATTGCTTCGGAGTATATCACGCGGATCACCACTCGTGCGTGGTAGCCACACGCGCGACGGTTCAGCTCCGACCGACTGCTCTATCTTCTCCGATGCATCACACACTTCGATCGTTCCTCACCGGCACCGTTCGAGTCATCAGAAACATATAAACAAAGGAATAAGAGGGTTAAAGCCAGATTAAAGCCTATATTGGTGCAAAAGGGGAATAAAATCCCTAAATTGGTGCCCTAGCCAAATTCAAGTTGCAATCATATATTAACAAATATGCAAAAAGGCAATTCATAAGACCAATATCCCCAAATCGGTGTCATGGCAGGAATCAAGCAAATCAAAGGGGAAGAAATCAGGGATTTAGGCTTAGGATTTTAGGCAATTCTTGTACTATAAATAGCACTGTAAATCATTGTAAATGGTGGGGAAGAATTCCACACAATAACTGCAGTAAGCATACTAGCAATCGGAAGTCCTAGGAGCAATCAGTTGTAATCGGCATTCAAAAGAAATAAAAGGAACAATTTCTAGTAATTTCTTCCTATCTATTTACTTTCAATTTTAGTATAAATAAAGAAGAAAAGAAATTTTTTACCTTTTTTTGTGTTCGAAACGTCGCCGGAATATGGAAATTTTGGTCGGAATCTGGGAATTTTGCCATCGTTAATGGCGACCGACGCCGGTGGATGGTGGCTGGCACGGCGCGGATGTTCATCGTGTTCTTCATAAAATGAAGAACACGATGAACTGGGCAGAGAGTTTAAAGAGGGTGCATTTTGATCTGTTTGGGTGAAATATGAAAAAATGAAAATTGTTTGTTATAACAGCTATTTATACCGACCCATTTGACCCGACATGAACCTGGCTATAACTCACGGCCTTCTTTCTCGGATCTCACGCCGCAGCTCCTCAGCTTTTAATTGTTTCAATTTCGTCCTTTTTTTAATTCAGCACCAAACTTTTAATTATTTTTGAATTATCCCCCACATTTTGGTTCTCATTTAACTTAATCCTTAGTTCAGATTTTTTTTATTTTAAAAAGATAAAAAATGTAATACTTTTAATTTATTTAATCTCAATAATTGCTTAGTTATTTATTTTGTTACTTAATTAATTACTTTTTTATGCCTATTATGAATATATTTGTATGTATGTTAAATTTTAGGATTAGGAACTTAAAACTTAGATTAGTGACATGTATGTTGTAAAATATTCTTCATTTTCAATAAAATACACTTAATTATTTTTAAATCTTAATAATTAAAAGGAATAAAGACATTTCTTTAGGATTATTCATCATTTAGATTTTAATTAAAATTCATTAACACATTTAATTTCCTTGCTTATTTGTTTAAAAAGTGAAAACTTAATTAATGTGGCGTCTTATCAAACGGAAATGACGGGTTAGCGCCAGAAGTGTTGGCGGTGATTAAGGTTCATTTCCCGGGCGATAAGGCCGTTAAAATAGATTTACATTCATTTTACGGACAAATAAATCAAAATGTTGTGAACTTGCAAATTCCAATTTTAAAAATGCTTTTTTGAAATCAATTAAAGTACCAATTTTTGGGCGTTGTGGGGGTGGTAATCCTTCCCCACACGTAATCTACCCCCGAACCTGTTTTCTCATGTTTCGTGGACCAAAGTGTAATTTTGATAAATAAAACGTTTTATCAAAAACCCTTGTTTTAAAAGTGATCCAATCACACTTTTTTTTTCAAAAAAAGATTGGTGGCGACTCCGTGATTTTATAAAGTTTTCCAAAACGTCAAAACCTTTTCTTCTTCTAAAAAAAGGGTTGCGACAGCTTAGTGACTCCGCTAGGGAAATTTTGTTTTTTTTTAAAACAAAAGAGGGTCAGGCCACAAATTGTTTTCAAAATGTTTTTAGAAAAGGAATTTGCAAGTTCGCAAAGGTTTCAACTTATTTGTCCGTTTAATGAATGTAATTCTATTTTACGCATTGTAAAAAAAATTGTTGCAAAAAGCTATATTCCCAAGCTCTACCCAATTGTTAAGTGAGGGGAAAATGCTTTGCTCATGTTAGAATATTGATTCTCCGTACGAGCCTAGCAAGTACCTTCGGTATTTATATGCCTCATGTCTTTGTAAGGATATTTATTCTTTGAGAAGACATAGGAAATGAATCCTCCTGAGTTGAACTTGGTTCGTTTGAAGCCTATATTGGGTTAGAACCAGGGGCCTTGCTACCTTTAATAGGGGACAGCGAGGACAACTCGGGTACCTTTTAGAACTCAACTGTCTGAGAACTTAGAGCCCACCCCAATAGAGCCATGTGGAAAACCTAGGGGACAGCGAGGACAACTCGAAAAGTCCTGAAGTATTGGAATGTGTTACCCAGAATTGTCTTTGAATTCCTTATGTTTTCTTGATTCTAATCTATGTTTCCTTTGTCTTGTTGTTTTGCATAACAATTCATGACACATCATTACATATTTAGAAGGGGTTGATTCTCAAAATCATTGCTCAAACTTGAAAAGCTCTTGTCATGGACGGGATAATTTTGAAAAGTGAAGATGAGAATGCAAAGGTTCGACATTGGTCTGAGGTAAATCAGCGAACATTTGGAGACAGTCTAGTAGCTAATCATGAGACAGAGACTTCGGAATATGCCCACATCAGCATCAAGCAGAACAATGTGCAAGAATTACGGGAAATCTGGGAGTATTTTAATTATGAGACCAAGCAGTTATTCCATGAAGTCTATGGTGACATAGCCTACCTCTTGTACGTAAAGGTTGATAAGTAGTTACTGAAAGCCTTGGTTTAATTCTGGAATCCGGGAAACTGCTGCTTTACTTTTAATAAAGAATACATGATGCCTACATTTGAGGAGTACTTAGCCCTTTTCAACCTATGCAAAGTAAAGAAGAACTGGGTTTATGCCAAAGCACCTAAAAACAAAAACCCACATGCAAAGCTTCAGGCATTTGCTAGTATGAGTGATGGTTAGGTTAAGGGATGATACAGAAGAGGGGAGGTACCTTTAATTTCCCTTGGTCAAGCATCAAAGGTATAATCTCGATCCACCCCAACAGAGAAAAGAAGGTTGATCTCCTAGCTATTGTAATTTATGGTTTAATCATCTTTCCGAGGGTTCTAGGAAACATTGATGTGGCACTACTTGATTTCCTGGAACAACTGAAAAGAGGAGTCAATCTAGTACCAGTCGTACTTGCTGAAACCTTCAGCTTCCTCAATGCCTGCCGAAAAGTTGAAGGAGTCCGTTTTGTAGGATGTGCTCTGTTTCTACAAGTTTGGGCCCTCAGTCACTTTTGGAAGTGCCCGACAATAGCTTTATCAAATGGGTTTTCCCTGAACATATCACCTCTTCGGGAATTTTTAGCAAAAGAGTGGCCTGTTGTTAAGAAGAACAAATGGATTGATATATTCAGGGATCCTTGTGACGAAGACATCAGATGGAGGGTTCCTTGGATGGGTCACACCAAAATTTTGTACAAATGTGGAGATTTCAACTTCCTAATGTTGCTAGGCTTGTGGGGAGGAATTGGGTGTGCCCCTTTATTAGTATCTCGCAAGTATGGTTCTCGGCAGTTTATTTCATTCACTACCGGTCTTGGCTCATCAGAGTTTGAGTTCCAAGGAGAGTTCAGGCAGAACATTCAAACAATCAGCAATGCATGGAACCATTTTTATCACATGAAGCTAGAGGCTGGTGATAAGTGTTCAAAAGTACTATTTTATTACCCTTTTTACTCATATTATTGTTAGACTTAGGCTCATATTAGTTGCATAATTAGTTATTCATGCATTAATTCATGTTTCTTTCCACCGTTGAGCTTGATTACATAACTTAGTGATTTTTGTGGAAAAAGATATTGCTTTGGTGTGTTTTTGTGTGTGTGTAGAATCACTTGCCTAAACAAGGCTGAAACCAGTTTCCAGGGCAATGCTTGAAGGAGATGCTGAGCTAGTTGCCAGGGCAATTTTCAATAAGGGATAAGATGATATGGCAGTCGAAATTGATGACTAGATAAGCCCAAGATGACGTGCAGCAAAGTTAAATCCCAAAGGAGTTTTTATTTTAATGAAGAGGTTAAAGAGAAATTAAATCCCAAAATGATAGGAGAAGATCTAGAAGGAATTTAAATATAATAAAGAATTATATTCTTTTAAAGTATTTAATTCCAACTTAACTTTCTCCTCAAGAAGGATTTTGACCTAGCCATCTCCTATTTAAAGGAGACCAAGCCGTCAAACTCATGGGGAGCAAGATGGGAGAGATTTTGACAAGGGAGAAAGCTTGGAGGGAGAGTTCGATTGAGAGATTTTCCAAAGAGGGCTGATCGATTTCTTCTTCTTCTTCTTTGCTTCCATTAGATTCATGGTTTGGGGATTATTCTTTGTATATCTTTTGAACCCAACCATGAACTAACTTGATTGGTTGGGGTTATTGTGTTTTGTGGTTGTGAGAAATAATTGGATTTTGTTTAGGTAATAAGAGTTTGCACTTTCAATTCAAGGTTTACTCATTATTGGTTCTTATTCTTGTTTGCGAGTGAATTGGGAGGGGATCTCGTAACTTCATCTATTTATCTAATATCGGGAGAGTTAGATTCAAGAAACGAATGAGTATGGTGTTTATTCAATCTATTGATGGTGAAGATTAACCCGACTTAGGAATAAGTTGAGGATTTCAACGGGTAAGAGGAGCGCATGATTGGTTATTGTTCACCCTTGATTCACGCAGGGATGTATTATCAAGGCATGCACAAATAGCTAGAGTTTCGACTTAGGGATAAGAAGAAACCACTGAAGAACGCTTCGCTGAACCTTGAAGTTGCTGCCCAGCCGCCCAAGTAGTTGCCCAGCTAGTTGCCCAGGTGACCGTCGATTAGTTGCCAAGGCAATCCCGCTGTGCAAGTTGCCACGACAACTGAGTTGCCCTTGCACTCTTTTACCAAGACGATCCAATCAGCTATCACACCTCAACTCACGATAACCTGGCCTATTCTCTCTCATTTGATTACATCTTCTTTTACTTATTTGCTTTCTAGTTTAGTTGTTAGTTAAACTCCTACAATCTTCTACTTGTGTTCTTTTACTTTTTACAGTGCAAGAGATTAGATTCTTGAAGTAGCACCAATCCTTGTGGAGACGATATCTTTTATACTATAACTTGCGACGTGTACACTTGCACAATTGTGGAGCACTTCGCTGCAAGTATACACGTCGCAAGTAATAAAGTGATCTGAGTATCGAGTATCATCTCCACAGGGATTGGTTTGGGCCACTTTGCTTAATTTACTGCGTTGGAAAAGAAAAACACAAGTAGGTGATTATAGGAATTATAACTAATGAGTTAACTAAGAGCAATAAACTAAAAGAATAGATGAAATTAAAAGAGAGGGAATAGGTCATGTTATCGTGAGTTGAGGTATGATAGCCGAATGGATCATCTTGGTAAAAGGGTGCAAGGGCAACTCAGTTGTCGTGGCAACTTGCGCAGCGGGGTTGCCTTGGCAACTAATCGACGGTTGCCTGGGCAACTATTTGGGTGGCTGGGTAGCAACTTCAAGGTTCGGCGGAGTGTTCTTCAATGGTTTCTTCTTATTCCTAAGTCGAAACTCTAGCTAATTGTGCATGCCTTGACAATACATCCCTACGTGAATCAAGGGTGAACAACAACCAATCTTGCGCTCCTCTTAGCTGTTAAAATCCTTAACTTATTCCTAAGCCGGATTAAACTTCACCATCAATAGATTGAATAAAGACCATACTCATTCATTTCTTGAATCTAACTCTCCCGATATTAGATAAATAGATGAAGTTACGAGATCCTCTCCCAATTCACTCACAAAGAAGAATAAGAACCAAGAATGGGTAAACCTTGAATTGAAAGTGCAAACTCTTATTACCTAAACAAAATCCAATTGTTTCTCACAACCACAAAACACAATAACCCCAACCAATCAAGTTAGTTCATGGTTGGGTTCAAAAGATATACAAAGAATAATAATCCCCAAACCATGAATCTAATGGAAGCAAAAAAGAAGAAGAAGAAATCGATCAACCCTCTTTGGAAAATCTCTCAATCGAACTCTCCCTCCAAGCTTTCTCCCTTGTCGAAATCTCTCCCTTCTTGCTCCCCTTGAGTTTGACGGCTTGGTCTCCTTTAAATAGGAGATGGCTAGGTCAAAATCCTTCTTGAGGAGGAAGTTAAGTTGGAATTAAATACTTTAAAAGAATATAATTCTTTATTATATTTAAATTTCTTCTAGATCTTCTCCTTTCTTTGTGGGATTTAATTTCTCTTTAACCTCTTCATGGAAATCAAACTCCTTCGGGATTTAACTTTGCTTCATGTCATCTTGGGCTTATCTAGTCATCAATTTCAACTGACATATCATCTTATCCCTTATCGAAAATTGCCCTGCCAACTAGCTCGGCATCTCTTTCATGCATTGCCCTAGCAACTGGTTTTACCCTTGTTTAGGCAAGTGATTCTGCACACACACAAAAACACACCAAAGAAGTATATTTTTCCACAAAAATCACCAAGTTCTGTAATCAAGCTCAACGGTGGAAAGAAACATGAATTAATGCATGAATGACTAATTATGCAACTAATATGAGCCTAAGTCTAACGATAATATGAGTAAAAAGGGGAATAGCAACTTTGTTTTTATTTTCTTGCACTTTTTATTTTTCTTGTTTAAGATTCAAAGGGCTAACAAACTTTGGTTTTGCATTGGTATATGACCAGGGCGAGACCGATTACACCAGAATATCCCTTTGATCCAGAAATCGAACGAACCTTGCAAAAACTCAGAAAAAGGTTCAGAGTAGCAATGGCTAATCAAGACGGCAATAGGAATCAAGATGTTCCAGCAGGAGGAGGAGTGATTCTTGCACGAAACAGAACTATTCGAGACTATTTTGAAGAAGATCTTGAAGGACTTAATCCAGGAGTTGTCACACCAGAAATTGAAGCCGACCACTTTGAATTGAAACCGATGATGTTTAATATGATCAACACAATTGGTCAATTTGGGGGCTCAGCAACTGAAGATGCACGACAACATCTTAAATCTTTCCTTGAGATTTGCAATTCTTTCAAAATACAAGGAGTCACCCCTGATGTTTTACGACTAAGATTATTCCCCTATTCACTGAGGGATAGGGTAAAAGCATGGTTGAATAGTATTCCTACCGGATCAATAGGATCTTGGACCGATCTTTGTCATGATTTCCTTGCTCGATTTAATCCTACAAATTTGACTGATAAGCTTCGTAACGAAATTACTTCTTTTCGGCAGGCAGATGATGAATCCATGTACGACGCTTGGGAGCGATATAGAGAACTTCTACACAAATGCCCCCTACACGGATTCCCAGTGTGGACACAAGTAACAATGTTTTACAACCTTGTGAATACACAAACAATGATGATGCTAGATACCTCGGCAAACGACATACTACTAGATAAGTCGCTGGAGGAAGCAATGCAAATTCTAAATAGGCTTGCCAAGAATAATTATCAATTCCCATCTGCTAGAAGAGGAGGAGTTAGACGCCAAACCACAATACATGAACTGGGATCATCAGATTCAATTTCTGCACAATTGGCCACTCTAACCAAGATGGTCCAGAACATGTAGAAACCAAACAACACACAGGAGGTCAAGGTAACGGATTCCTTTTGTGAGTTATGTGGTGGTAACCATGATTCTTCTGAATGTATGCAGAGTCCGAAATCCAGCTTTTATGTGGGGAATTACAACCGGAACAACAATGTGATGTCCAACACATATAATCCAGCTTGGAAGAAGCACCCGAATTTTTCATGGAGTAATCCCAACAATACTCTAAACCAGAACAATTAGAATGCACAAGCATCGGGATTCCAGCAGAATATGCTACGGCAACAGTTGCCGCAGCAACAACCGACAACATCTAGTTCTTTGGAAATTTCTCTCAATAAAACTGAATCTTATATGGCTGAGAATAGTAACTTCATAAAAAGAACTGATGTTTTTGTTAACAGGACCGAGATGAGATTGCAAAACCAAGAGGCGGCAATCAAATCATTGGAAAATCAAGTCAGACAATTTGCTCAAAACCTGAATACTAGACCGCAATGAGGCTTACCTAGCGATACTGAAGTCGCAAGAGGATCTGGCCATGAGCAATGTAAGGCGATCACCACTAGAAGTGGACAACAACTTAAAGAGGCTCAAACTCGCTCATCAAACAAAACTCCACAAAAAGAACAAGATGAACTCAGCGGCAAAGCCTCAGATGTTGAACCAGGAAATGCTGCGGCAACCAAATATAAGCACGCCACAGCAACCCCAGTTGACGATGTCTCGGCAACTCCAGTTGCCCCGGCAATGCCATCAATCAAGTTCCAGACCAATGAAAGGGTCGAAGATATCCGACTTCCACCACCATTCCCACAAAGGTTGAAGCGACAAAAGCAAGAATATCAATTCAAGAAGTTTATTGATATACTAAAGCAAGTCCACATCAACTTGGCATTGGTTGAAGCAATTGAAATAATGCCAAACTATGCCAAGTTTCTTAAAGACATTGTGTCCAAGAGAACAAGGCTAGGAGAGTTTGAAACAGTTGCCACAATAGAGGGATGCATGGCCATGTTGCACAATCGTATGCCACCCAAGTTGAAGGATCCCGGAAGTTTCACAGTACCTTGTTCCATCAGAAACCACTATGTCGAGAAAGCATTATGTGACCTTGGAGCAAGCATAAACTTGATGCCTAAATCAATTTTCCAGAAACTAGGAATCAGGAAGGCAAGACCTACAACAGTTATGCTACAGCTAGCCGACAGATACTATGCGCATCCAGAGGGAAAAATCGAATACATACTGGTAAAAGTTGATAAATTTATTTTTCCCGCTAAATTTATTGTTTTGGATTGTGAAGCAGGTGAACATGCACCTATCATTCTTGGGAGACCCTTCCTAGCAACAGGGAGAACCTTGATCGATGTTGAAAAGGGAGAACTCACAATGAGGGTGAATGACCAGCAAGTTAAACTAAATGTGTTCCAAACACTAAGGCATGCCGATGGTCCGGAAGAATGCCAACTTCTTCATGCCACGACAGAGTTTAACTTCGACGAGGAATTTAGTTGCCTCGGCAACTACATTGCCGATCAAGAGAAACCTGATGAGTGTGAATAACTGATCGATGAGGAACAACAAGAAGAGGCAAATTGGTTAGTCAATCGACCAGGTACATACTTTGAACCACTGGATTACTCAGGTAAGGAAGGTAAACTCGAAAAGCCCTCCATTGAACAACCACCGATTCTTGAGTTGAAACCGTTGCCAGGGCAACTAAAATATGCTTACTTAGGAGCCGATAATACATTGCCTATAATTATTTCCTCTAAGTTACAGCCTGAGTAGGAAAAGAAGTTGATCAAAATGTTGATGCTACACAAGAAAGCGATAGGGTGTACAATTTCTGACTTGAAGGGAATTAGCCCGGCAGTGTGCATGCACAAGATTTTGTTGGAAGATGATCACAAACCTTCGATTGAGGCCCAGAGGAGACTGAATCATGCCATGAAAAGGGTTGTAATGAAAGAAATCATTAAGTGGCTTGACGCCGACATCATATACCCTATCTCTGATAGTACATGGGTAAGTCTGGTACAATGTGTACCGAAAAAGGGAGGTATAACAGTGGTAAGTAATGAAAACAATGAACTCATTCCAACCAGGACTGTGACCGGTTGGAGGGTTTGTATGGATTATCGAAGGCTAAACAAAGCCACTAGGAAAATCACTTCCCATTACCCTTTATTGGTCAAATGCTTGATCGTCTTGCAGGTAAACCCTTTTATTGTTTTCTTGATGGTTATTCAGGTTACAATCAAATTTCCATAGCACCAGAAGATCAAGAAAAGACAACCTTCACATGCCCATACGGTACTTATGATTTTTGAAGGATGTCGTTCGGATTGTGTAATGCCCCAGCAACCTTCCAAAGATACATGATGTCACTCTTTTCAGACATGGTCGAAGACTTCCTTGAGATCTTCATGGATGATTTTTTTGCTTTTGGTAATGACTTCGACAGTTGCCTCAGCAATTTAGAGAAGGTGTTGGCAAGATGTGAAGAAACTGATTTAGTCCTTAATTGGGAGAAGTACCATTTTATGGTAGATGAAGGAATCGTGCTCGGCCACAAGATTTCATCCAAGGGAATTGAAGTAGACAAAGCCAAGGTGGACGTGATCGAGAGATTACCCCCACAAAGTTCGGTTAAAGGAATTCAAAGCTTTCTTGGACATGCAGGTTTTTATAGGAGGTTCATTCATAATTTTTCTAAGATTACTAAACCCTTGTGCAATTTGCTTGAACATGATAAAGCCTTCAATTTTGATGATTCTTGCACCCAAGCATTCAAAACCCTAAAGGAAAATCTTGTCTCGGCACCCATTGTCATTCCACCCGATTGGACGCTACCTTTTGAGCTCATGTGTGATGCAAGTGATTTCGCGGTAGGAGCAGTCTTAGGCCAACGCACAGGTAAGACCTTTCATGTGATATACTATGCTAGTAAAACTCTTAATAGTTCTCAAGTGAATTAAACAACAACGGAGAAATAGTTACTAGTCATAGTTTTCGCATTTGACATGTTCCGATCCTATTTGATTGGTACAAAGGTAATTGTTCAGACGGACCATTCGGCAATTAAGTATATATTTGCTAAAAAAGATGTCAAACCTCATTTGATTCGTCGAATATTGCTTTTACAAGAGTTTGATATTGAAATTAAGGATAGTAAAGGAACAGAAAATCAAGTGGCCGATCACTTATCACACTTAGAACGCGAGAGGGAGGAGGACGCGGATTTAGAGATATGCGATGCATTCCCGGATGAGCAACTGTTAGTTGCCTCAGCAACCATGGATGCGCATGCCTCGGCAACCCCTAACGCCTCGGCAACCCTCGACGCCTCAGCAACTCTGGATGCGCATGCCTCGGCAACCCCTGACGCCTCAACAACTCTTGACGCGCATGCCTCGGCAACCCTTAACGCACATGCCTCGGCAACCATAGATGTGCATGCCGCAACAACTCTAGACGCGCACGCCTCGACAACCTTGGAAGCAGTTGCCACGACAACACATGCCTCAACAATACCCTGGTACGTGGATTTAGTTAATTTCCTCGTTTGTGGTATTTTACCTTATGGCCTTACTCACCAAGGGAAGAAGCGGTTCCGCCGTGATGCTAAGCATTACTTTTGGTACGAGCCTCTTTTGTTTAAACAATGTGCATATCAGGTTATACGTTGATGTGTCCCTAAAGAGGAGCAGCATAATGTACTCCGGCAATGCCATTCTTCACCCTATGGAGGACATTTTGGAGGAACTCACACCGCGGCCAAAGTTTTGCAATCCGGTTTGTATTGGCCAATACTGTACAAAAATGCCCAAGAGTTTTACAAGTAATGTGATCGTTGCCAGAGGACGGGCAATATCTCTAGACGACATGAGATGCCACTCTAAAACATCATCGAGGTGGAATTGTTCGATGTATGGGGGATCAATTTTATGGGACATTTCTCATCTTCATTTGGCAACCTCTACATTCTACTTGCCGTCGACTACGTGTCTAAATGGGTTGAGGCAGCTGTAGTTCCCACCAACGATTCTAAGACCGTGCAACGATTCTTGTAGAAAAATATATTTACACGGTTTGGGATGCCGAGAGCAATTATCAGTGATGAAGGCAAGCACTTTGACAACAGACTTATTGCCAAGATGTTGCAACGCTTCGGCGTGTCACACAAAATTGCCACGACATATCACCCACAAACCAATGGGCAAGCTGAAATTTCCAACCGAAAATTCAAGGGTATACTCGAGAAAGTTGTAAATCCCTCTAGGAAGGATTGGTTAGTAAGACTAGATGACGCACTTTGGGCATATCGCATTCATTCAAAATACCCTTAGGTATGTCTCCCTTCCGACTTGTCTATGGCAAAACATGGCATCTACCGGTGGAAATCTAACACAAGGCATATTGGGTAATCAAGACCGTGAATACGGATTGGGAAAGTGCTGGACAAAAGCCTTTGTTGGACCTCAATGAGATAGAAGAATTTCGTGCACTCGCCTATAACAATGCACGAATCAACAAGGAGAAAATAAAGCAATGTCATGACAAGAAACTATTGCCGCGGCAATTCATGACAGGGCAACTAGTTCTCTTATTCAATTCTCGGCTGAAACTTTTCCCGGGAAAATTGAAATCAAGATGGTCGGGACCATTCGAAGTTATCAAACCGTTCTCCCATGGTGCAGTGATAATCAAATCCATCACTAACGAACATGAATTCAAAGTTAATGGACAAAGACTAAAGCACTACAACGGTGCCCATGTGGAACGTAACAAAAAAGTGGTCACCTTAGAAGATGCATGAGCATGCTCTCCTTTCGATATTTTCTTTTATTTTTTTCAAACTATTTAATTTTTTTATTTATTATTTTCGATTATTTTTCTTTTTAGGATAGATTTATTTATTGTCTTTAAGATTAAAACCATATCTTTCTTTCATATTTATCTAATTGTTTTTAAAATTTTAAGTTTAAGAATTTCTTTGCACATATTTATTTATTTTCTTTTATTAGTTTACCTTTAATTTTAATCCTTATTTTATTTGTTTTTCAATTGTAGGAAAAGAGTTCAAGATAAAGAGGAATTTTGATTCAAGAAGGAAACTTATTCAACAAGGAAATTAATGGGCTGAATCTAAGGCTTATATTAAGCCTCCAATTTACCCTAAATAGGCCCTACATAGCCGAATATCATTTACTAAACTTACCAATTATTAATTCTTAAAGTTTTATTACTACCGAATATCATTTACTAAACCAATTAAGCCGAATAGGATTTAGTGACCATTTTGTAAACTGCTGAAATTCATTCTTATCATTTCTAACCGATTTAACTGTCATAGTATCGATACCCTATAGGCCGTATCAATACACTAAGCCAAGTTTCTAGATTTCCAGATTCAAAGGATATTAAGCTCGTACCGATACAACTAGGCTCGTATCGATACACGTTGACTACGTTAACTCTGTATCGATACGCTCTAGACCGTATCGATACAATTTTCTATTTCAGATTCTAGAGAGCAATTTCTATATTGATAAGCCTATGTCGTATCGATACGCCTAGTTTTATTAAGCCAAATTAAGCCTAACCGTACCGATACGCCATCACCCGTACCGATACGGCCTGACCTGTAATGATAGAATTTTACTGGTTTTTATTCAATTTACCCAACCAAACGTTAATCAAATTGTACCAAATTTTACTAGCAACCCTTAAATCAATATTTCTAATTGGGTGTCAAATTTCAAAGCGTTTTGAATTCATTTGCCTCAATTTTACCAATTAGGGCTTTTAGGCTCATTTTTTAAGCATCCTAACCATTTCAAGATGTGCCAAATTGTCCATACAAGACCTAGAGACTATTAGGCTTAGACAATATGTCAAAATGGGTTACCAAAACACTTTAGATCTTATGCCACCTGACTAGGAGTTCGGAAAACATAAGTATACATACACGTGGTTTGGGAAGTGACTTGCAATTGAAGGTTAAACGATCCCAGCTCGGAATATTTCAAGGTCCTGAAATGCAATGAGACACACACATATTAGGCTTATATAGCCTAGTGAGGTAGTCATAAGCGCATGAACAATAATATTAACATATATGACATGCTATGAACATGAATGGCATATTAACATTCTTAGCTATCATATTCGCATGCTTTTAGTCGCATCGTCTCATGCTTATATCGATCGTCTTATTATAATATAAACTTAGCATAAATTAAGCGCATATTTTATTCCCTCAGAAAATGTAACAAGTGGATACGTGGATCCCCTTTACACCAACACATATAACGGAAAGTAGGTCGTAGCCTTAAGCCGTAGCTCCGGATAGATCCCTTACACAATCCATCCTTATTTCCCCCACATATAGGTTGTAGCCCCGGACCGTAGTCCAATCCCTTACTTATACGAGCTCAAACAACCATATGGCATGCCAATTGTATCCAAAACTCACAAATGTCCAAGGTTACATATATTTCGTTATATTGCTTACCTTTATGCCTGTAGGCCATAACGTATCGGAATCGAAATTGAGCCTTAGCTCAATGACATATCATATCATATTCACATCAAAATACTCATGTAGCATGTTTCACATATCATATGTCATATATCATATTTCCCATAATTCATAGAAACTTATAACATATCGAATGACTTCGGGAACTTACCATTAGCATCCACACAAGCTTGCTCTACTTGAGCCCTTAAACACAATTGCAATCATAACACAAAACAAATGCAACGGGATGGTCCCATGCCAATCCCTTGACACGACTACACTCACCTTGATTATGATGCTCTTGGTTCACAATTCTGGAGTGTTTAGTTTCCTTTGGAGGTAACAAGGGGTCCTTCTCCAATAATTGAGCTAGCATAAAATAGGGATGATATTAGAATTTGAACCGGGGATTCGGTACATAATTCAAACTTACTGAAGCTCAAGGGTAACATGGAATTAGCATAACCATCATTCTAAAACATGGCTTCCCTTTCGATATTAGAAACCTAATTCTGGAATTAAACTTCAATGAAGGGTAGAATCATCAAATTGAATGAGGGGTTTTACTCACCGTAGCAAGGGCTTTCCAGCAGTATGCTCAACTTGAATGAGGGAGAAAGGTTGCCTTGAGATGCTTGCTTGTCTAGGGGTTGAAGATGAGGATGGTGGTGCTTGCTTGTGGAAAGACAATAGTTTGGGTTTTGTTTTTCGGGAGGGGATGAACAGATAAATGAAACTTGTGGCTTTTGCTTAGTTTAAAACAAAGTCCCATTAATCATTTGCCACCACCCAAGTGACCAATAGGAACCTTTCCCTCATTCGAGGGTATGTTAATCCCAAACTATTCCAACCCAAATTCCTTGGCCAAGACATCATTAGGCACTCTTTTTTTATAGTAATCACATGGTAAAGGACAAGCATAGAGGTGACTCATCACCTCATATCATTGTTCTTCAAAACGACATTGTTTTTATTCAAAATAGGGGACCCGTATCGAACACTTATAATCGTACGATACGCCCATGCTAAATTAGGTAAGTTAGTTTTTGGCAGTTAGGCCGTATCGATACTAGCTTGACTGTATCGATACGCCTAGCTTAGAAATTGCATTTGGTCTTTGCGTAACATACCAGGAAGTTTGATTACTTACATAGGATCAAAATGTGACTTCATTACAATAAGAGGGGTACAATGGTCATTCATTACAACATTTTACTCATCAGATCCAAAACTTCCGATCACTAGAACCTATTTTCGACTAGGCCGGTTTTTGGGATGTGGCAACATATATCACCCTGTATCCATTGTAGAAAATTAATAGATTCATAATCTATCTTAGCTGGTGATGGTTGAATAATCAATTTGCCTTGAGAGCAGGCATTACATGAATAACATTACTTTGAATAATCTATCAGTTCTTTAATGAATAACCTCATGAAGTACAATAGCTTTTCGCATCATAATTGAACCGGGATGGCCTAACCGGCCATGCCAAATAATAAAGTTATCAATAAACTTTTGATTTTCAATAGCACAAGCATCAATTTGTACTAATTCTTGTGTAGTACAATCCGAATGATAGCGCAAGTAATTTTGTCAAGAATTTCTTATTACCTTGGGTTATACTCGTAATATGGAGATAGTCAGCATCCCCTTGACTAATAGTTACAATTTAACAGCCTTGGAGGTAGTTTACCCTTTATTTTTAAGCCTTGAAAAATAAAACCCAAAAACAATTTACTCCAAATCCATATATGTTTGTTTATATAACGAAAAAAATACCGAACTCAGGTATCGAATTCAAGAACTTGTGTATGTAACAAATTCTTGCTGTGAGACTTACTAAAATCAGGTGAACGGCGTAGGTCTGTCCGAATTAATCAAGGTAAAGTTTTGAGAAACCGGAAGGGGAAATATACCAAACTTTCCATCTTTTCTTTTTCTTTGTAAAATGGACTCACAATGCCAGCATGAACATTAATTTATGTAAAATGTATGTTAGACATTATCTTAATTGATCAAATATTTATGCTACGGAAGGATTCTACTCCTTTTCCATTTTCAACAATTTCATGCCATTAAACGTGCTGCTAATATTATTTTTAATTCAAGTTGAACCGTCAATAAGACCAAGTTGCATATAATTCAGCCCACGTGGTTCATCGAATTTGCTAAAATAGACTTGGAGACAATTATGAGAACTAGAGATGGCAATGGATCGAATTTGGATCGAATTTTATAAAGTTTAAGTCTAATCTAATTAATAATCGGACTTAAAAAATATAAGTCCAATTACATAAATCCAAGTCCGGTCTAATAAAATATCTAAAATCCAAATCCAAATTCGAAAGTCTGAATCTAATTAATCTTTCTCTTTTTTTTAAGTAACATCTCAAACAAATATTTTTAAATAAAAAATAATTTACATCAAACTTCTCTTACCACCACCAACCATGCAATCATCATCATTTGCAGTTTGAACACATTTCTCTTTTTTTTGCTGATTCATCTCCTAAAAAAGAAGGAGAATATATAAAAGGAGTAGAAGATTTTTCATCTCGCATTTTTATTAAGATTATAACAATAAAAACAAATGAATTTATTCTTTTTTCATAAAAAATTTTAATTGAAAATACATAAAAAAATATAAATATCAAGACTACATTAAACCAAAAATTTATTGTGAAAAAATATGTAACGTACCACTACTTTTAGGAGGAGCCATTGATGCTAAACAATAAAAGTTGACTGCTAGATATATAAAATTCTCTAAACTATTTAGATGGTTTTTTTCAAAAAGCATTAATGATTGTTAAATCTCTCATGCTATTTATAGGCTTTGTAATCCTAATTCAACTCATATTAGGATTTCAATAAATATATTAATATATATAATCCCAATTTAACTTTAATTGGGATTTCAATATCTATATCTATCTATATATATATGTATATATATATAATCCTAATTCAACTTAATTAGGATTTCAATCTAAGAGTTTTAAATATTTTATTTGGATTCATATATGGATCGGACTCAGATCAGATATAGATTCGGATCGGACTCAGATCAGATATAGATTCGGATCGAATCATGTCAATGTTCATATCCGATCCACCTCCTATTAAGACTCAGACCATTTTTTCGGATTCAGATTCGAACTTTTTTAAACGAATTTAGATCAAATTTTTTTCTTCGGATCAAATCGAATTCGGATTATATTAATATCCCTAATGATAACCACACTCCCCATTGTCCTTTTCTACTTGGAGAGCATTAATCCTTCATATCCTCTACTACCTATATTTATATTTATAAGTATAATATTAAAAAGTATTTATAATTATATATTTATTTCAAAAAAATAATTATATATATGGGAAGGTAAAATAATATAATCTTATAGTATATCATTAATAAATTAAATAATGATGTAGTATTAAGAGGAGAAAAGCAACACTTCATCTGGCAGATAGTCAGCCGGCGGTGAGGAGTAGAGGTAGACTCGACTCGAAAAAATTAAATTTTTTAACAAGTTTAAAGTTATTCGAGTCGAGTTATTCAATTTGAGTTATTCGAGTTGTTCGAGTCAACTCGAATTAATGTGTCGATTTTCGAGTCCGAGTCGAATTTAAATTTTGCAAATTCGAATAACCGAAAAATATAATTTCAAAACGACGTCATTTTGAGCTTTAAGCTTAAATTTTTAAAACGTGGCCGTTTTGTTTCTCTTCTTGGTTCCTCTATTGGGAAATTACCCTCAATTGAATTCTAAACCCTCCTCTCGTGAACTCCAGGGAGCCCCTAGTCCCTAGTTTCTTAACTTTTTTCCTCCTGTGAGCCTTTTGTCACAACTCCAGCTTTGTTTCCCATTCACATTTGATGTGATCGACTTCTTGAATTAGAATTTCATTTCTGCACACTTAGTTTTTGCTCTGTTTTTACTGTCAAATGTAAAAATTTAATTGATATCAGAATACTTGAAATATAATTGTCCCAAAAAAATGTTGCAAGTAAAGTTTGATGAATTTACTCTCTCTCTATTTTCCATGGTTAGTTGAAATCATTAGGGTTTGGTATGTTTACTCATGTATATAATCTTTTGTTCTACTGATCGGAGAATTTGATGTATAATTTTTTGTTAGACTGATTGAAATGTATTTCTTGTAAAACTCAAATCTTAACAGTTATGTTTTCTTGGTTCTTTAATGTGCCAACAAGAACACCAATTCATTCTTTATATGCACACTTATTCTGCCTATAAACAAAAATATCTTTCCCAAATTCATTCATAATCAGCTTTGAGTTATTTCAATTCAATCCCTCATGTTATCTGCCGTTGATTATGTATTACTTTTTAAGAATAAAATAAATTTCTTATATGGTTGGCTAGAGAATGTTGTTTAAATTTGAATTAATTCATATTATAACATTATAAATAATCACAATTAAATTTGTACAGATACTCGAAACTCGATTCTATTCAACTCGACTAATTCGAAATTTTTCACCCGACAATGTTCATATCTGATCCACCTCCTAGAAGGCTTATGAGAGAAGGAAGAGGAACCAAGCTAGACCCGACAAGAGATTCCGAGACGATTCCAAATATCTCATGCCTTAGAAGAAGAAAAGACAGTGGGACCAGAAGTCTGCCACCTTCCAGCAGCTACCAAGTTCAAGATATGTGCCACGGTCCCAATCTCCGAGAACATCTGTTACTCGTATAGCTTCTGTTGACAGTACAGTTGGTTTTGGGAGAGGTTCACAGATTCCCTTATGTAATTTTTATCATAAGAGGCACCCCGAACAGTGCCGTAGACAGTTAGGATCATGTTACCTCTGTGGTGAATCTGGTCACTTCGCCAGGCAGTGTCCGCAGAATCCAAATGCTCCTACCTCTGTGGCTTCTCAGAATAATTCGAACAAGGGAAGGGGAGCGAGACAGGTGTTGTTTGGATCCACGGGGAGACCTCGCAACAATAATGCTCCTTCAGTGGGACGCGATCCTCAGGCCTCAGCCCATATGTATCATGTACAAGGCCGAGAGCAAGAGGATGATCCAGATGTGATTGCAGGTATGGTGAAATTATGTCCTGATCTTGTTTATGCTTTGGTAGATCTAGGCTCTACGCATTCCTTCATTAGTGAACCATTGATTGCAAAGTCAGTCTTAGAATCTGAACTAGTCACTTATTAGATTGTTGTCTCTAACCCACTAGGAGATAGTGTGGTTATTCGATCAATCTTTAAAGATTATCCTTTGAGGATCCAAGGGATCTCGTTTTTGGATAATTTGATGGCCTTGCCTTTCTGTGAGTTTGATCTTATCCTAGGCCTTGATTGGCTAGCTGAACATCAGACTTGGGTAGATTGTTCGAAGAATAAGCTATACCTCCGTGGACTTGGCAAGGAAAGCATAACCTTGATGAAGACCGAATCTGAGCCTAGTAAGGCTACCTTGTGTGCAATGGAGTCTAAAGAAGATCCAAAGTTCGAGAATGTACCGGTAGTGAAAAATTCCCTGATGTATTTCCCGATGAACTTTCGGGACTCCCTCCCTCTCGAGAAGTGGAATTCAGGATTGAAATGCAGCCGGGGACTACACTAGTCTCCATCGCTCTATATATGATGGCTCCGATTGAATTAAAAGAATTGAAGGCCCAAATCCAAGACTTTTGGATAAGGTATTCATTCAACCGAGTTCTTCACCTTGGGGAGCACCGGTTTTGTTTGTCAAGAAGAATGATAGATTGATGTGACTATGCATTGATTATCGTCAACTTAATAGGGTAACGATCAAGAATAAGTATCTGTTACCAACGTTGATGACCTATTTGATCAGTTAAAAGGTGCATCTATCTTATCTAAGATAGACCTATGATTCGGGTACTATCAAATGCAAGTGAAGGGGTCTGATGTTCCAAAAACTGTCTTCCGAACTAGATACGACCACTATGAGTTCTTAGTAATGCCTTTTGGTCTTACCAATACACCTGCAACCTTTATGGACTTGATGAACATGTGTTCCGACCCTATCTAGATAGATTCATGGTTGTGTTCATAAACGACATCTTGATCTATTCCAAGGACTCTACTACTCATGAAGAACACCTCCAGATTGTACTTCAAACTCTTCGGGAGAAACAACTATATGCTAAGTTTAGTAAATGTGAATTATAGCTATCTAAATTATCCTTTCTGGGTCATGTGATTTCTTCTACGGGAATTCAGGTGGACCCAAAGAAGATTTAAGCAGTTCTTGACTAGATTCCTCCGAGGAATGTTGGAGAAGTTTGTAGTATTCTAGGCCTTGCAAGCTACTACCATAGATTCATTATAGGGTTCTCGATGATTGTTGCACCCTTAACAAAGTTTCTCCATAAAGAAACTCCCTTTGTGTGGATAGTGGAGCAACAAAGCAGTTTCGATTAGCTCAAGCAAGTCCTAACCTATGCCCCTATTTTGGTGCAACTCGAGTCAGGCAAGGACTTCACCATGTACAGTGATGCATCCCACCTGGGATTAGGCTGTGTACTTATACAAGAAGGAAAAGTCGTTGCTTTTGCCTCACGTCAGCTTAAACCACATGAGCTAAACTACCCGATGTATGATTTGGAGTTACTGCTGTTGTGTTTGCCTTAAAGATTTGGAGGCACTATCTTTACGGTGACAAGTGTTACTTGTACACTAATCACAAGAGTCTGGAGTATCTTCTGACTAAAAAAGAATTAAATCTTCGTCAAGGTCGGTGGATGGACCTTTTGAAAGACTATGACTTAGTCATTGATTACCACCCTAGTAAGGCCAATGTTGTGGCTAACGCTCAAAGTCGGAAGCCCACTCCCTCCCCAAGATGTTTGAATGCTCACTTCCAACTTAAGAAGCATGGCAAACTATTGGCTGAATTGAGAATTCAATCAACTATCATGTCTCGAATTAAGGCACTTTAGGAATCTGATGAGGAGTTGCAAACTCTTATTGCTAAGATCAAGGATAACCTGGGTTCTGACTTCGCTATGAATTTTAAAGGTTTATTTTGTTTCTAAAACCGTATCTATGTCCCCGATGATGATGATCTTCAGGATCAAATTCGAAACGAAGCTCATTTGTGTCCTTTTTTTGTTCACCCAGAGCTATCAAGATGTATAAGGATATAAAAGAGTTGTATTGGTGGTCTGACATAAAGGGTGAGATTACGGACTTTGTAACTAGGTGTTTGACTTTCCAACGGGTTAAAGCCGAGCACAAAGTACCTACTGGTCTTTTGCAACCTATTGAGCTTCCACAGTATAAATGGGAGCACATCACGATGGATTTCGTAAGTGGCTTGCCAATGACACTGAAGAAGAATGATGTCATTTGGGTCATTGTAGATCAATTCACCAAATCTGCTCATTTCATTTCGGTGAGAATGGACTTCGGCTTGCCTAAGCTTGCTGAGTTGTACATTCGAGAAGTTATCCGTTTGCATGAAGTTCCTATGTCTATTATTTCCGATCGTGATCCATGTTTTGCATCCCGGTTTTGGAGGACCCTACAAGAGGCTTTGGGAACCCGAGTGCACTTAAGCACTACTTTTCATCCTCAGACCGATTGTCAATCCGAAAGGGTTATTCATGTAACCTTATTTCTCTTTTATCCATATGTATAGGTGTTCTGTATCAATCCCGATTCTTTCTTGTAGATTCTGGAAGATATGCTATGAGCCTGTGTTATCAATTTTGGAAATACGTGGGAGAAATCCCTACCATTGGTGGAGTTGCATACAATAACAGTTATCAAGCTTCGATTCAAATGGCCCCTTATGAAGCTTTGTATGGAAGAAGATGTAGAACTCCTCTTTGTTAGACCGAGCTTGGTGAAGGCAAGATGTTAGGTCCTGACTTACTTCGGGAGACCGAAGAAAGGGTGACCATTATTCGCGACCGGCTCAAAGCTGCATTCAACCGACAAAAAGCTTTCCTTAAGGTGTCTCCCTGGAAGAAGATCATTCTTTTTGGAAAATAGGGGAAGTTGAGTCCTCATTTCATTGGCCCATTCGAGGTGATCGAGAGAGTTGGACCTGTTGCCTACCGACTAGCCCTCCCTGAGGAGTTAAGTCAGATCCATAATATGTTCTATGTCTCTATGTGACGGATGTACCGGTCTGATCCTTCCCACGTGATTGAGCCAGAGTCTGTGGAGATCCAGTCTAATCTGATGTACGAGGAGGAACCAGTAGAGATCCTCACACGAGAAGTCAAGAGGCTTTGTAACAAGTTTGTGCCCTTAGTGAAAGTCCTTTGGAGAAGTCATTCGGTTGAGGAAGCAACATGGGAAGCGGAAGAGACAATGCAAAATCAATACAATCATATGTTCAACTAGAGTGAAAATTCAAGGATGAATTTTCTTAAGGGGGACAATTGTCACATTCTAAAAACCGACCTAGTCAAAATTAGGTTCCGGTGATCAGAATTTTGTATCGGATAAGCCTGGATGATGTAGTCATATGATCTTTGTACCATTTTAAGTAATGAAAATCATGTGGGTTCAATTTAAATCGAGGGACCTTCTTGTAAGAAATTTAAAGCTGAAAATGTTGATTATGAGCTAGACGTTTCGATACAAGGAGACTTGTACCGATACGGCCCAACCGTTTTTAACTAACTTACCAGATTTTGCCTAGCCGAATTGATACAGCCATAAGGTGTATCGATACGGGCCCCTGTCCAAAACTATTTTGGTGACCAAATTGAAAGGATTGAAACTTAGGGGCTGACTCACCTCCTTGCTTGCCACCCCCACGTGAAAGTAATAAAAAAGGATGACTTTTAGCCATCAAAATAGTCAAATTGGGAAAAGTGATTTCTTAGTTGGGTTAAACAAACCCTTGGTTGTAGGAGACCTCCCTATTGGTCTCTTTGAGAGGTGGGAATAATTGTTATGGGTTCCTTAAAAATGAATAAGGGAAAAGAGAAGCTATTTCCTTGTTATTGATTTCTAACGAAACTAAACACCATCTTCACCTTGAGAAGCCAGCACCACCATTGTTGTCTTCAACCTTAAGCTCAAGCACACACCTTCCTTATTGACCTTTCTAAGCTCAAGCTTTCCTCGATCCAATAATTCTATAACAAAGCTACCGATCGGGTAAGTAGTAACCCTTAATCAATTTTTGAAATCCATAGATACTTGGAGTTTAATTTCAAGTTGAAGTGCTAAGCCTAATCTTTGAAATAAGTATAATTTTGTTGTTTTGGTTGTAATAACCCTTGTGTTTTCATCCTAGCTCAAGAGTTGGAGAAGATTAATCCATCATCCCCAACCAAGTCTAGGAACAAAGGAGTGGTAATTCGAGAGCCTTGAAAGCATTGATATTCAAGGTGAGTTTAGTTGTATCAAGGGATAGGCTAGGTGCCATCTCGTTGCATTTGTTTTACGTTGATTTTGCATTGTTGGTTAAGGGCTCAAGTAGAGTGGATGCTAATGGTAAGCATGGTAAGTTCGTATTTGATATTCAAGAAATGTTATATATGCGAAATTGATATGAATATTCTATGAAATGATATGAACATGTTATGATATGATATGTAGAGATAAGGCTCGATTCTGACATTCCGATATGTTATGGCCTATGGGCACAAGGTAAGGTTCATGAAAAAATGTTTAATCTTGGACATTTGTGAGTTATGGATACAATTGGCATGCCATAGGGTTATTTGAGCTCATTAAGTAAGGGTTTGGACTACGGTCTGGGGCTACGACCTATATGTGGTGAAATAAGGTTTGTTTGTGTAAGGGATATTTTCTGAAGCTACGACTCAAGGCTAAGGCCTACTTTCGATATGATTTGGTGTACAGGGGAATCCACATATCCATTGGTTATCATGTCCAAAGGAAATGATATGTTTATATGATTTATAATTGCTATACGGAATCATCACTATTGGCATTGAATATGTTTTTATGTGATTGATGCTATGTAAATTGTTACCCAAGCATTCCTATATGTCACTCATGTACTTGATAAACTTATTATGCATTTGTTATAACTACCTCACTAGGATATGTAAGCCTAACATTTGTGTGTCTCATGCATTTCAGGACCTTGAAGCAAACCAAGCCTCGATCGTGTAGCTGCGGTTGCAAGTCACTTCCACCAATCATATGTATGCTTAACTTTTGCTTTGAACTCCTAGTAAGGTGGAATATGAATCAAACATGTCATGTTTGCATATTTTGATATGTGTGTAATAGCCTAATAGTGCCTAGGTGTTGAATGTGGAAGTTGGCATGTTTGTAAAATGGAACACTAGTTAAAATGGCCTAAAGGTGCCAAAAGGTAAAAATTTAGTAAATGAATTCGAAATGCCCTAAAATTTTGTATGCTATTAGAATTATGGATTGATAACTTTCTGGTAAAATTTCATGGCATTTGAGCTTCGTTCAGCAGGTTAAATTTGCTAAACACCAGATAAAATCTATCATTATAGGAAAAACGTATCGATACGGGTCAACCTGTATCGATACGACCTTGCATAATTGGACCTAAGAAAATAGAGCGTACCGATATGAGTCAAGATGTATCGATACGAATCTTGGCAGTGAGGTCTGAGAAATTAATTGCATCGGTACGGCCTTGAGGTGTACTGAAACGGGTAAACCTTGGTTAAAGCGCATCGATACGATTTTGGATGTATCAATACGGGATTATCACCACTAGCTCTGGAATTTGAGAAATTTGGCTTAGCGTACCGATACAGACTTAAGCGTATCGGTACGGTGTTAGTTAATTCTATTAAAAGACATAGAATCCAGTTTTAAGAAATTACAAATTGGTCACGAAATTTGATTGGCATAATTGGACAAGTAAATGACCTCTGTTAATGAAAAAATTTCACAGGCTAGTAATTGGTAAGTTTAATTGAGGATTTGTAAAAATAAATTATGATAAGTCCCTTAATTTGTAAAATTTACAATTTAGTCCCTGAGTTCGAAAAGGGTTAAAATTGAACCTAATTGGAACAAGCCATTAATAAGTTAGTTCGACAAGTCTTAAAAGAGATTAACAAGACATTCTGAATAAGATTTTGAACCCGATTAAACTTCTGATCTCTGAATAAGTTTCCGATAACATTTTGTAACACCCCAAATCCTAGCTTAGAAGTTTTGGAACCAAATTGCATAAGTTGATAGCTTAATTGAATTTAGAATTAAGCTAAATTGAATAGTCAAGGGTCTAATTGAAAGAATGAATGAAATAAGTGACCAAATTAGAATGACTACATTGAATTAAACAAGAAAGAAGAGGAATGCATGATAAACTTCATGGTTCTCTTAATTGCCCTTGACTAATTACATGATTAGTAACTAATCAAGGGATAGTTTAGTAACTTCCTAAATCCACTAATGTGGTTAACCACAATGTCATCATTTCCTTCATTTCATTTGGCCGAAATTGAGAGAGAAAGCTTGGAAAATTCAGCCATTGAAGAGGGAATTAAGCTTGCATGTGTAGGAAATTTTCATTGAAATTAAGCTAGAAGCAAAGTAAGTATGATTCTACTTGTGTTTTATTGAGTAGGCAACTATATTGTTGAATTGGACTGTTTTTGATAACTATATATGGAATTAGACATTGAATATGTTGTTAGATGATTGAATGATTGTAGAATTATGCAAAGTTGAAGAATGAACATTAGGTAGAAGCTAGAAATCATGTGTTTGTGATAGTGTAACAAACCTAGGTTGCGGGAAAATTGAATTGTGTTGTTGAAGTGAAAATTGAATGATTAGAACTTAAAATTGAGCTATGGAATTAATGAATTGATTATGATCATGAATAGGTAATGTATAGAAGATGTTAAATAAACTGAACTGATAGCAAACAATGCTGGAAATGTAAGGATAAAAGTATGAACATAGTTGTGTAAGCTAGAAACTGTTTTGTGGAATTGAAATTGAGTAAACATGCAAGATTAGGCATTGTAACCAACTTACCCTGTTTTGGCAGCCTTGAATAATGAATTAACATTGACTTAACATGTTTAGTATGTCATATGAAATGAATTATAGTACCAACACACTGGTTAAAATGAATTAAAGGCGTTAAAATGAATTAAAGGCATTAAAATGTGAATAGGTACAATCTGCCCAGAATTGCTCTGTTCTGGGCAGTCACTTTGAAAATTCATCACAATTTGTGTAGATTGAATTCAGGGATGAAATTTTAATGACATTATCCTTATAATGTCTATTTTCATTAGGTGAAAACAAAACTGAAAACTGGGTCCTATGCTGAAAACTGTAAATAGGAATTGCTGGACAGTGCAAACTGTCCAGGCAGTGTAAATGCCCTGTGTTTGAACAATAAACTGTATTAATTGGCTAAGAAATAAAATGCAAGTCTTACATGGTCTCATAGGAAATTTTGTTATCTTTCCAACGGTGTATAGAAATCGAAATTCCGACGTACGGATTAAAGGATATGGCCATTTAAAGGGACAGTGTGCAGACTGCCAGGCAGCAGTGTCATGGGCAGTTTGGGACTGTTTTTACACCTAAATGCAAACTGTTTCCAAAACAGTTTTGGGATATTGTAGTCTGTCCAATTATGCTTTAAAATGAAGTAATAACAATGTGGAGATAAATTGGTAAGAAATGCTTAAAAGGAAGTATAAAAACAGTAGCTAAATGTTCGGCACATTGTGATAACATTGCTACTATGATTGTATGATATATTGTGCTTGTTTTGATGAAATGTGTATATGTTATGCTTGCTAGACCAAGGGAAAAAAATTGAGGAAGAAAAAGGAAATCATTCAAGGGCTAAGAACAAGGGGATAGCCATACAAGATAATTGCTAGCTTGCTTGGATTGTATTGCGAGTGTAGTTACTTCTAGGGTTAGGACTAGGTCCTAACCAATGTATTTTGTTACATTCTTGTTATGATAATGAATCTAAGCATGAACTTGACTTAATAAGGGAAGGATGATTAAAGAAACACATGAAACATGATTCTAGTCTTATGTACATGTCTATTTCGAATTGCTAAGCCTGATTGATGATAGCTTGAATGCTTCTATGTGCTATAATGCAACATGATTGAATGATAATGACTTGTTTGAGATATAATGTTATCTCATTTTGATGAAATGAATCTTGAAGCCACTTGACTTGTGAGCTAAGGCTCAATAGCCTAAGGGCTTAACATGAAATGATCTTGAATTGACATGAACATGATCTTGAACTTGATAACTTGAATAAATGGTAATTCGAGCAACCTTGGTAGCTAGTTGGATTAGGTAGAAAGGCATGCCTTAGAGTCTAGAGCTCATTGTTTACGGGTGGACTAAGGTCCAGGGCTAAGGCCCCTATTTGGCGATAGATGGAGAGTACGTATGTGGTCCTTGGCGACAGTAGGAGGGTTGACCAGCACTACAGTGCATATTGTGGAGACAGCTGGTTGGAGACTCGATTACCTATACAAACTAAGTACCAAGGGGGTTGTTTAATGAAATAACAAATGAAATAAGATTCAATTATATATGATACTTGTCTTGTATGCCATGAAATGTATGTTTCTTGATTTGAAAGTTTGACTCCTTGGTTTCTTGTTTTGCAAGCATGTTGCTTGATTCATGAACTATGATCTCTTGATGCCTAATCTCATTGGCCGGATGCATGCTATCCTAGATAGGATATTCTTGATGTTTGAAAGAC
This sequence comes from Hibiscus mutabilis, assembly GCA_019671005.1. Lineage (NCBI taxonomy): Eukaryota > Viridiplantae > Streptophyta > Magnoliopsida > Malvales > Malvaceae > Hibiscus > Hibiscus mutabilis. The sequence continues at coordinate 45,160,391 of CM033717.1, read as the reverse complement.
TAGATAAGGTCACTCTTGATACTTGAAAGACTAGCTAAGTCTACTCTAATGCTTGGAAGCCTTAGCTAGGTCTACACTTGATCTAAAAGATATGAAATATGAAAAACCAAATTGGATAGACTAGTTACTACCTCACTAAGTACATTTTTGTACTTATCACTCTTGTTTCATTCTTGCCAACCTACAGGTTAAAGGATTCAACATTGCTTGATCTTGAAGCTTGATTCCTTAAGCAAGAAGCATCATACACAAGCTTTGTTAAAGTATGATTCCATACTTGTTTTGTATTCTCCTAGAACGATGGCACTAGTTTGTATCTAAGTAGCTTGAACATGCATTTTGAAGGATTGTTTATAATGCTTGATAGCCTATCTATGATTTGTATATAGATTAAGGTTTGTAATGAACTTAATTAACTTATATGGTTTGTAAATTTGAATGATCAATCAATTGTGATAGTAATTTAGGTAAGAGATGACACATGTATACAACAATGAACAATGAAATGAAGAAAGCATAATTGAACCTCAAGATAGTCGAATAGGATAGGATTTCAAGGTTGAAAGTTGATATAAGAACCATGTATGTAGTCACTTGAGGTGTAAGCAAGAAAGAAATGAATCCAGGAGCATGGTGTTAATAGCCGAATTGTTTTGATGAAAGAATAACTAGAAATGCATGCTTGTTATTGTAGTTTGAATACCTTTGAAGATTTGATGCCTAAGTATGAGTTGCTTGCATGAAAAGAAATGCATGATTTGGTCTAGTTCGAATGGTATGGATGATTAGGAGTCGAGTACGAGCTTTCTTGTTAGTTAAGAAAACAAGTATGAATGATTGTTCTTCTTGGATGTTGAATTCCAAATGTAATGCTTGTTTAGTGATTCAAGATCGAATGTGTAATGCATGTATTGTTCTTGCCCTGTCTATGTTCTTGCTTTGTTCGAATGCCATGCCATGTCTTGTCCTTGCTTGCTTGTTAAGTAACGCTCCCGAACCGAGTTACTACTAACCCGAGTAGGGGGTGTTATACATTTTCTGACCCGGTTCTGTACCAGGCCGAGAAGGGTATGTTACACCGCTCTTCGGTGCTAGAGATCTTCTGTCGCCAGTCTCCGAGGATATAATAGTGGATGATTATATTTAGCAGCACGACTAAGTAATCACGAACGAACTCGAGCCTTCGACTATCACCAAAAAAACCAATGCAATTTGGAAGAAGGAAAATGATTTTAGTTGCATTTTAATTGTGTGTTAAACAACTGAAAAGGATCATTTATTTATAGGGGAGAATTAGGTCAAACGTGAATAAAAAATATTCTGATTTTGCCCTTGATCGGATATATGAGTGGGCTACAAGCAAAATTCAAATTTCAATATGAAATTATCTCTTTAATTTCAGGATAATATGCTATCTCACAAGGAAAAATAATTCGAAGTGGTAAAATGACTGCAGGTCCACGTAGGGCCCGACCGGTCCAGACATTCGCGTCGCCCACATCGTGTAGGTGCACTCCAATCTGAATAGGATTGGATCCGCACCCCCTGCCCGCGAGGCACAGTTTTCATTCAAGTCATTCAATCACCACAAAGAGGTGAAGTGTATATAAACACTTCCCATTCCATTTATTCCATCCATGTGGGATATGGGGGTTTCATTTCCTTTACTCAATTTGCTACCTCCTTACTTTGAGCATCAATTTTTCATTCATTACTCAACCATTTTGAGCATATGAGATACCGTTGTAAAGGTCCCATGGAGTAGAATAAGATCCAATCTAATCCTTTTTCGAATCTGTAACACCCTAAACTTGGCCTAGGAAGGTTACCACTATCTATGATATAGACTAATTGAATTATGTGCTAATCAAGTTAAAGAAGAAAGAACATTAGCTATCTTTAAGATCAAATAAGTGAAATTAGAACCAAATTGAATTGAAATTAAAACTAGAAGGCTTAAATGGAAGGATAGAAATGTGAACATGCAAAGCTCTAGAGTTTGCATGTAAAATTGAATTAAAATTAAGGCCTAGACATATGTTTTCATATGATGGGAACATGTGCCTTGTGAGTGATGACTCACAACAGCTAGGAGGGGAAAGATGAACAAAAATTGTATCATCTTCTTCCTTCCAAAATCAACCTATAGCCGAATTGTTGATACAGAAAGGAGGAGAGAAAGCTTCGCAGACCATCTTCAATTCATGTCTCTTGATTGAACTTAGATCAAATTAGCTTAGGAGAAGGTAAATTGCTTGATCCCTACATGTTATAGAATGCTTGAATCTTGAATATGTGATGTTCTTGTTGCCTAATTTGAATAGGATGATTGTTATGTATGTTAGGATGATGTTAGCTTCTAATGGTACTTGAAATTGTGAGTGTTAGTAGCTAAATTGCTAAAGAAAATGTATATGGTTTCTGGAAAATGAATGTATATAATTGGATTAGTTAAAACTAGGTAATGGACTACTCACATGGTGAATTAGAGGTATGTTGATGATTAAATGAATCAAATTGAACATAGCACTAAAATGCCATATTATAATCACATTGATAGGTGAATGAGACTGACCTAGACATGTAAGAACATGAAATAAGTTGAATTACAATGTTAGAATCTTGTTTAGATGAATTATGAAGCTAGAAGCTCAACCTAGTGTAATCTGCCCAAAATACTCTGTTCTGGACAGTAACTTTGAAAAATCACCATAAATTGTATAAAAGGAATTTAAGACTGAAATTTTTATGGAAAATGACTTAACATGTCTAAATTCATTAGGAGAAAATAGAACTGAATTCTGGATTGTATAATGAATTTTAGAGAAGAAACACCAAGGACAGCGCAAACTATCCAGTGTTGTAAATTGCCATGTCTTTAAGTTACAAACTGTATTAATTGGCAAAGAATTAAAATCCAAGGCTTATATGGTTAGAAAGAAAATTAAGTTAGCTTTCTAACAGTGTAAACCAATTGAAATTCTGATGTACGGAATGAAAGTTATACAAGTTTAAGCGAGCAAAGTACATGCAACCTGGTAGCAGCAATTTAGGAACTTGTACATAATTTTGTATACAGTTTTGAAAACTGTTTTGTAAACAGTTTTGGGATAGTGGTTACTGCCCTATTTTACATGAATTAAAGTATAGACAAGTGTATTTATGTGTAGTAAGGAATATATATGAACATGTCGCCAGATTTGTATATGTTGTGTACTAGTAATATTGCCTTGGTTGAATGATTATGTGGACTTGTTTTAATCTGTATTTACTTGTGTAATGTGTTAGAACTAGGAGTGAACTTGGTGGAAGATGAAAGGGTGGAACATTCTAAAGCTAAGAACAAAGGAGTGTGGATCCAAGACTAGCTAGCTTGGGGAGTATTGTGAGTGTAGTTATCTCTAGGGTTAGGACTAGGTCCTAACCAGTGCATACATGTCTACATTCTTGTAATGTTTAAATGGACCTAATATGGAATTGGCCTAATAAGGGAAGTATGATTAAAGTAATGAATGAAATTTGATCACATTCTTGAATTCATGTATGATTCGATTGCTAAGCATGTTTAAGTGGTAACACTGGTGCTTGTATATGTGATATGGCATGTGATCGAATTCTTAAAGAAATTGCTTGTAATGTTACCCCAAATTGATGAAATGAACACATGAGAATTACATGGTATGTGAGCTATGGCTCAATTGGCCTAAGGGCCTAGTATATAATGAACTTGTTGAATACTTGACATGATCCTCAACTTGAAATACTTATATAAATGGCTAAAATCGAACAACCTTGGTATCTAGTTGGATTAGTTAGAAGGGCATGCCTTAGAGTCTAGAGCTTATTGTGTCAGGGTAGACTACGGTCCAAGGCTAAGGCCCTTATTTGGCGACAGAAGGAGGGTACGATGTGGTCTTTGGCAACAGTATGAGGGTTGGTCAGTACTATGGTGCATCTTGTGGCGAAAGTTGGTTGGAGACTCGATTACCTATACAAACTAAGTACCAAGGGGGTTGCTTAAATGATAACAAATGAAATAACAATCCTATAATACATGTTACTTGTCTTGAAAGTTATATAATAAATGTTACTTGAAATGAAAGCCATGAATTGTATGTTACTTGTCATGGAAGTATGAATTGCTTGAGACTTGATATGAGATGTATTGTTGCTTGACATGTAAACCATGCAATGTTCAATGTTTGGTATGTCAACTTGATTTACTTGGTAAATGTATACCATTCGAATGATTAGATAACATATTTCTTGGTATTGCTTGCCTTGTTACTCTAATAAGATATAATTCATGCCTATTGCTTGCTAGATTGTTCGAATAATATACATGCTTGGTGATTGTGATTCTTGATGGACTTGAAATGCTTATAAACTTTAGTTAGGTAGACTTGATAAATGGCTAAATAACATGATAAGTGGTTAGAACTAGTTACTACCTCACTAAGTACATATTTGTACTTATCATTCTTGTTTTCATTCTTCCCAACCACAGGGTAAAGGATTCAATCATTGCTTGATCTTGAAGCCTGATTTCTTGAGATCGAAGCAAGACACAAGCATAGCTAAAGTATGGTTCATACTTGTTTTGTACTCCCCTAGTTGGTGGCACTTAGATTGTATCTAGTGAACTAGTGCATGCATTTTGAATACTTGTATATATGTGTGTTCTTGACTGGGCCTACTATGTTATGAACATGGTTGATAATGTGGAACAAGTTTGTATTGGACTCAAATTATATGTAATGTTTATGTGGTTGCTGCGCATATATGAATATACAAATGGAATGATCAAGTGATTGATCTAGTTTATATTGTGCCATTCGAAAGCCTTGGAAATTATATGGTCACTTGTGTGTGAACATACCTTGTTGTAAGCGTTTTGTGTGTTTGTATAGTGAATGCCGAATGGTATGATTTGTTTGGAGACAAGTAACATGCAATTGTGTGTTCAAATGATCATGTTTAGTAATTTAGGTATGAATATTATATGGATCAATCTAAGTAATAATGAAATGAAATGGAAGCATGTTTGTATACTTAGGCCATTCGAATGATAGTCGTATGATGTAGTTAATGGAATTGTTAAAGTAGTAACTTACAATGACTTGAAATCAAAATGTGAGATTGCTTGCTTGATAAGTTAAGTATGATTGGTTGCTTGCTAGTTAAGTAACTCATCTAATAGGGATGAGTTAATCTATTATTGCCTTGTTCTTTCTTGTAATGCCTTGTTCTTACTTGGTAACACTCCCGAGCTGATTTGCTACTAACCCGGGGTAGGGGGTGTTATAGAATCTCCACCTTTACTCATTCGAAATATGGCTCAAAGTTACCATTTTATCACATTTCTTCAATAATCCCCCACATGAATGAAATTGATGCATTTTATCAAAACATTTTGACTCGATGCGGTGATAGTTTCTACGATTGATAGTTGCATAGGATAGGTAGGTATCCACCCTTGAACCTTCCATTGTGAAAGTATATTTACTTTACTGGCTATCTAGTAGACGTGATGTCCTTGAACTATTTAGCCATTTGTGTAAATGATGATATACCTCATACAACTACCTTTCTGACGTGAGTTTCGTTATCATGTTTATGACCATATAGCCATGGACATCGCCTTGTTTTACGGGTGTTTGAGAAAAATATGCCCCAATAGTCTCCTTGAAGCGACCCCACTTCACTCTTACATAGATGACTTATGTTGCTCGACTTCATCGATGCACACAATGGTCATTAAAAGCATTACTTAGCTTGTTCCACTTTTTGTCACTGTTTACATCATAGGAATAGACTTGGGAGAGTAACCCCCACAATGACTGCACAAGGTCTATGCAATTAGGCTGTCCCTTTGAACCTAGATCTTGGGATCTCCAGTCAACTAGTTAGGGTTTTCCTTCACACAGCGCCTTAAATTTTTCTAGGCTTTAGTCACATTCCGTTCGATGTTTTCTCAACTTGATCTCGGTTTAACCCTTTGGTTATAGGATCCCCAATGTTATCTTTTGATTTTACAAAATCAACAGAGATAACTATATTTGAGATCAGTTGTCTAATTGAGTTCTGGCTATACCAGATTCATCATTGTCAAATTTCTCAAGAATTTGTCCACATAGTGTGACTGAGTTAATATGAGACCTTCATGTGACCATTTAATTTAGATGCTCATATCGTTTAGTCTCATATTTAACATGTCATTGGTACGTTTTTACCATTTCATTGTTACATATAACAATGAGCGTGTCATCAACATAGGAATATGTATCCTAATGCACACTTTTGCCACACTTTTATTTGTCATCATGACAATGTTTTCGTTTCAACCTTTTGTTGAACGTATGGACTATTTTTCATCCGAAGTTCGTTCCTTGGATCAACTTCCCTAATTATATAGGAAATATATTTTCAACGAATGAGTCATTCTTTGTTTTCATTATCACATTCTTGTGAATCTATTTGTACACAAGAAATTGATATCCATTACTATGTTCTTCATAGTTAATAAAAATATAGTCCACTTATTTTCATTTACTTCGATAATGGGAACATTACCTTTGCAAGACACCCCTACATTTTATGTAGTTGTAAAAAGGTTTTATTTCCTTCCATAACTCATATGGTGTCTTGTCTCTTTGAGAATAAGTAAATAGTTGATAGAACAATTCCCCCCACATGTTAGGCACATTTTGAAGTTTCAATTCTTATCTTCAAAAGCATGGTACCTTTTGATGTTGCAACGTTACTTACATAGAGTTTCTCTAAATTAACCGATTTATTAAGTTTGGGTTTCAACATCTTACTTATATAGAACAATTTCTCTATACCATCTTTGCTTTTAAGCAAAATTAGTTTGTTCTATTGTTTGAATAAACATCGCTATGATTCAAATCAAGCAGTTCTGTACTTCTTCGTATGTTTCACATTTGAAACAAAACGGATGTGTTCCATGTTAATTAGTCTATACAAAGAATCATAATTAACATGTCCATGCAAAATTATGTAACCGAAAGAAACAATATTCTTATTCATAATTTTGGGTTTTTACAAAGATTAGAATATATCACCAACCCACAACCATCCTTCTTTGTTAGGTATATAGATCTTCCTCTTCCACAATATTAGCCTTCTTGGCTTTCTTTGCATGTCTACATTCAGAAGATCTGTGTCCCACCTTACCACAGTTGAAGCAGGCTCCCTTGAATTTCTCCTTTTTGGAAATTCCACCATTGGGTCCCAACTTTGTCCTGGCTTGGTGTTGTTGGGGTTGCCTTCCCCTCCCGACTTCAACAATATTTGCCTTAGCCTCTTGAAAGGTTTCTCTATTGAACTTTTTGGCATTGTCTCTGTTGTCTTCTTCAATAAAAAGTATGACAATCAGTTCCTCCACTGACATCTCCTTTCTTTTTTGCTTCATGTAATTTTTGAAGTCATTCCATCTAGGAGGCATTTTTTTGTGATGGCAGCTACTTGAAAGGACTCACTTATCACCATTCCTTCAGCAAGAATTTCGTGAATAATCAGTTGCACCTCCTCCACTTGACTTACTACTGATTTTGAATCAACCATAGTAAAATTAAAGAATTTTGCAACTAAGAATTTCTTAGCTCTAGCATCTTCTGTCCAATGCAGCCCACAGTTTTAATGTTGTTTTGTACACATCATATACCGGATACAAAGAGTCTTGTAGTTCGTTGAGGATGTAATTTCGACATAGGTAGTCACCATTTTCCCAATCTTGGGTGATGCTGAAGGCGGTGAGCTCATCCACCTCTCCTTCTCCGTCTCCTACCGTGAGAACTGGAGGATATTCCTTCAGATACTTTACCAGGTGTAGCATGGTCAAATAGACAAACATCTTCTATTTCCATGTCTTGAAATTCTGACCGTAGAATTTCAATGGCTTCTCATTGTGGCTCATTTCCACCGCCGTTTTGTTCAGATTCATGGGCTGACTTGTCTTTTGCGACGTCTGTCACTGTCCCAGTGTTTGTGCGGACAATTTGGGTGATTTGACAAGATTTCCCTTAGTAGTCATTGTTCCTGTTCACAAAGACAAGAACCGAAATTAATAATAATTCCAATAAACTGAAAAATAATTTCATTTATTTTGATTTTGATTTTTAACAAAATTCGTAACCTCGGTTACTCTCAACGGCAATTTCTGTAAAAATAGATTTGTCCCATTTATTTCTGAGACCTAAGCAAATCCGTTAAAACGGCAGGATAATTCCTGAAACAAATTTGTTTTCTTTCTCACAACTGTACTTATTTTGAATCGCCTTGGACAAATTATGTCTTAAGATTGTTGGAAAAAAACAAGGTTTAATTCGAAATAATCAGTGAAATAAATTAAAGTAATGAAAATACAGTAATAAAAAAAGAAATAAATGAAATACAGATTCGAAATAACCAAGCATTGTTGCTGAGGCCTACTAGAAATGCAGTTTCCTTAAGACATATTCGACCGCTCTTCGGTGCTAGAGATCTTCGGTCGTTGGTCTCCGAGGATGCAATAGCGGATGATTATCTTCAACAGCACAATTGAGTAATCATGAATGAACTCGAGCCTTCGACTATCACCAGAAAAACCAATGCAAATTAGGAGAAGGAAATCGATTTTAGTTGCTTTTTAAATGTGTGTTAAACAACTGAAAAGGATCATGTATTTATAGGGGAGAATTAGGTCAAACGTGAATTAAAAATATTCCGATTTTGCCATCGATTGGATATATGAGTGGGCTACAAGCAAAATTCGAATTTCAATATGAAATTATCCCTTTAATTTCGGGATAATACGCTATCTCAAAAGGAAGAATAATTCGAAGTGCTAAAATGTCCGCAGGTCCACGTAAGGCCCGACTAGCCTAGACATTCGCATCGCCCACGTCGTGCGGGTGCGCCTCAACCCAAATAGGATTGGATTCACGCCCCTTGCGTACGAGACACGGTTTCCATTCAAGTCATTCAATGACCACAAAGAGGGGAAGTGTATAAATTCGAAATAAGAAGAGCAACTCCAAGTTTCGAGAACTTTGGTAGAGGAATAGAGAATTTCGTAATGAGAAGAACAACTTTAGACCTCAGAGAATGAAGAAATTCAAAATGAGAACAACTTCAAACGTTGGAAGAGTAATGAAGAATTTCGTAACTAGAAGAACAACTTCGAACCTCGGAGGATGAAGAATTTCGTAACGGCAAGAACAACTTTAGACTCCCAATTTTGGAAGAAGATTGAAGAATTTCGTAATGAGAAGAACAACTTCAAGCTTCGACAATCAGTGCAATTTAAATCAAGACTTCTAGGCCATCAATAAGACCTCTAGTGCATGGCGATTCAAGATCCAGATACGGAAGTAAATAAAATTAGTGCTTTTGATCTTTGGTATATTCTTTTTTTACAAGAATGGGCAAAGAGAGCGAAGAGAGACATTTGTAATCACTAATTTTGTCTAATTTTTTATTTTATTTTATTTATTTGCTTTTATTATTATTATCATTATTATCATCATCAGTATGTTATGTTAAACAAAATTCGAAAAAAATATATTAACATAATTAAATAACAACCCAAATATAATTAAGTATTTTAGTCGATTTAAATAACATATATCAATCCATTCACACACACGCGCTCGCACACGCACACGAGCGCACGCACACACATATAACCATTACATATCTTCTAGCCTATTTGGCCCAATTTAACTTAAAACCCTAAACCTAATCTGATATCTTTTTCCCTCTATCGTGCGCAACCAAGATCTGGCCGCTGGATCATATCTAATCTAATAGTCCAAATCAAGCCCGAGAGGCCTCCCATCTCCCTCCATGTGTGCGTGCACCACCGCCAAAGACTATTGGCATTCTAACGTGCTCACGCACCCTCACCGATTGCCACCACATGTCTTCATCTATGACGACCATTCCTTCGATGGCCTCCACGCCGACATACGACCACCATCTCCCCCAACCACCATGAGAACAAAAATCAGAGGAGTCAGACAATCCACCAACAACAATAGATTAAGTAAAAAATGTAAACAAATATGGTACATAACCAATACAAAAATCTTGTAATAATTTGGGGAAACAATTAATGAAAAAAGCAAAAACCAATTCAGAGACAATTTTCTCTTCTTTTTGGATAAAAAAAGTTAGGGTTCTTACCTTACCCTAGTTTTGGTCGTTTGCCATACAAGGTGGCCAAGGTTGGTGTCGCGCCAATGAACGACATTTATTGCGTCTTGTCTCTTCGTCTCCTCTTTTTCTTTTTGTCAACAAGGATTTTTTAAGATTTTAGGTTTTCAAAAGGATTTCAAAAAATGAGAAACTTTGGTTTTGGATATCTTTAAATTTCAAGTAAAATTAAGTTTTTTTTTTTTGAAAAATCCGAAATAAGATTTGTAATCAGGATGAAAAAAGGAGTCAGGTAATGTTGGCCTTTGATTTTCCGATGCTGACTAATGACGACCGAGACAACGGAGGGCAGCAGATGAGTCGTCGAAATCTGGGTTCGTGAAGAATATTGGATGAAGCTCAAGCTTAAGGGGTTTTGACTTTTTTCAAATGTTTTGTTTTAAAAATATTTGTTTAAATTTTAACATATATAGCCGTTTTAAAAATGATCTTATCTCACTCATCAAATCTCTCCGCCGCATTTTATTTACTTTGGCGGTCTCCATATCTTTTCCAAACTTTCCAATTTCATCCTTTTGTTCCAATTTACGGTGAAATTCATGGGGTTATTTAAGCCTTCGATCCCTGTTAATATTAGTTGGTATGCTAGCTTTCTTATACACGTTGCACTACACGGTATATCATAAAAGCTTATATATATATATATTAATACACGTATATATAATTTATTTATATATATAATTTTTTTTGTCATTTGCCGTATATATACATATAGATATAATATGTATGCCGTTTCCTTTTTATTTAATATATATGTATTGTTACCATAATTATTTTATTCCACTTAAGTTTATTATTTTCCCTTATATATATAGATATATATATGGGTTATGATCCACTTACAATGTGTAAAACTCAATAAGTTTTAAACTATTTTTGGACCGTTGGAAGATAGAAATAAATGGCTAAGATTTTTCCTTATTTTTTTCCCAAGTGATAATCTTCACATTTTTTACTGTTAATCTCATCCATCCATTTCACTCATCCAATGGCCAAGAATTAGTGTAAAACTAAATGAGTTTTACACCATGTATGGTCCTTAAGGAGATACTAGAAGTAAATTCACAATGTGTTTGGGCTTGAATTACAAGGTGTTAAAGCATATATATATGGGATGAGATCCAGTTATATGGTGTAAAACTCATTTAGTTTTACACTAATCCATGATCATTGGATGAGTAAAATGGATGAATGAGATTAACAGTAAAAAATGTGAAGATTATCACTTAGAAAAAAAGATAAGGAAGTAATCTTAGTCAATTATTACCATCATCCAACGGTCCAAAAATAGTGTAAAAGTAAATGAGTTTTACACCATGTAAGTAGATCCTAACCCATATATATATATATATATATATATATATATATATATATATATTTGGCGGCGATTTTTTTGGCATGTGTGTACGTATTTACGTACATTTATTCATGTTTTATTTATTATTAGTATACTTTAATTGTTCATGCATTATTATATACTTTGTTGCATTAAGAATTAGGTCTCAAAATTTCTGTGTCTATTAAGAGCATCATTCCGAGTCTTCGGGTGTCATATTTTTTTGGTATCGTAAATTGCGAGGATTTTTATATTCTTATAACATTGCTATACATACATGCATTTTAGAGTTTAGTAATTAAACTATACCAAATTTTAATTTTTCTTAGTAAATACGATGCGAACCCTTTAGGTATCGATTTTCGAGCGTGGTGGGGGAGCGAAAGCTTCCCCACTTGTAACAGAAGCCAATTTTCTTTGGTTTCCTTTTTGTTGTCTGGTCTACCTTATTCAAATGACCGATGATGACTCCTTCATTTTATCCAAAATAAGAGATTTTTTAAAATATCACATAAAACCAATTTTTTTTCAAAAAAAAATTGGAAAACCTACACCATACGGATAAATTAATCACCACAGCATGCGACTCTGCTAGGGACAATTTTTGTTTTCAACAAAAAGAGAGTGAAGCCTTAGTCGGGTTCGTGTCATATTTACCATGAAAAATTTAAATTCAGTTTAATTTAATTTTTAATCTCTAACCTTGTTTTTTATCGCTTTTATTTGATGGTGTTTTCTATGAATTGCCATTCATGCATGAGTTATCCGAGCTCCGTCCCTCGTTAGGTGGGAGTGGTAACTTTCTTTTGTGTGGTATTCTCCTCCGTATGGGATTGTGACTCGCATTCAGGATACGATCCTTATATTTCCTAGGGTTCATGCCTGCGTATGGTATAAGGACTCATATCCTCCCGAATTGATATCTTATTATCATAGTAGGTAATAGCGACAGTTCGAGTACCATTTACTCTAGAACCTAACCACATATAGTGGACCGTAAAGGCCACCTTTTAGAGCCAATGCCAAAGCTCTGTGAATTTAGAGGTAACCCTTTTAGACCTTGTTTTATTTATGCTATATATTTGCTATGTATGCTTTGTTGCTTAATTTATTTGTTTATTTAATTATTGTCATTTAATTTATTTAATCCATTCATTATATTCACCGTACAAACTTCATTTTTTGTGTTTCTTTTTCTTTATTTTTGCATTTATTATCATTTTTGCATACCATATTTTTACATTCATGGTCGCATTATTAATGTTTGTTTCATGATATATTTTTTTTACAACATTGATTGTTTAAATCTTTAATTTCGTTCACTAATACATTATCGTTCATTCACTTGCATCAACATCTTTGCATTTAGACATTAATATTTCATTTAGGGGTATACATGGTTTAGAATAAAGAATTATTCATTTTCAAGAAAGAGGATGCCTTAGCCGATGAAAACAATGACGAGCTTGATGACCCAAAATGGCGAGCTAGACAATTGAGTAATCACGAACGAACTCAAGCCTTCGACTATCACCAGAAAAACCAATGCAATTTAAGGGAAGGAAATAGATTTTAGTTGCGTTTTAATTGTGTGTTAAACAACTGAAAAGGATCATGTATTTATAGGGGAGAATTAGGTCAAACGTGAATAAAAAATATTCTGATTTTGCCCTTGATTGGATATATGAGTGGACTACAAGCAAAATTCGAATATCAATCCGAAATTATCCTTTTAATTTCGGGATAATATGCTATCTCAAAAGGAAAAATAATTTGAAGTGGTAAAATGCCCATAGGTCCACGTAAGGCCCGACTGCCTAGACATTCGCATTGCCCACGTCGTGCGGGTGCGCCTCAACCCGAATAGGATTGGATTCGCACCCCCTTGCGCGTGAGGCACAATTTCCATTCAAGTCATTCAATGACTACAAAGAGGGGAAGAGTATATAAATACTACTTATTCCATTTATCTCATCCATGTGGGATATGGGGGTTTCATTTCCTTAACTCAATTTGTAACCTCCTTACTTTGAGCATCAAATTTTCATTCATTACTCAACTATTTTGAGCATATGAGATACTGTTGTAAAGGTCTCACGGAGTAGAATAAGATCCAATCGAATCCTTATTCGAATCTCCACCTTTACCCATTCAAAATATGGCTCACCATTTTATCACGTTTCTCCAACAAGACAATCATCAGTGAGTTATTTCAGTGTCGCTCATGCACTTAATATTTGAGTGTCTATTTTTGATCTCATGATAAAAAAGATGTTCACCTTTTTCAAAAAAATTATTTTCTCCAGCTTATTGATTATTATTATTATTATTTTCTCCTTGAATTTTGAAAGAGGGGCAAACTCTGAATAAGATTTTTACATTAAGATGAACTTAAAATAAACTGTACATAAGATTTCTTAAAAATTCTTCTTCATAAGTTTTTGCATTAAAATGAGTTTAAGATTTTTTTCTCGCCCAAAATATTGAAAAGGGGGCAAAAGTTTGCATCATGGATTCGAGAACGAGAAAATTAGTTAGACGCTATTGTCCACGTGACAATATCATCTGTACATAAGAGTTCAAATCAGAATATATATAAGAGGTTATAGAGCCTAAAAGAATCTGACTATTGAACAAATCAAAAGTTAGGTCACGGTGAACAAGAGTAAACAACAAAATTTTGGGGCGAATTTCATTGGGACACAAAGACGACCAATCAATTTAATCACATAGATATTTTAGAGCCAGGACTCATGAAGACTGAGAACGATATGAAAAGAGCAATCTAAGGTGAGAACCTGAAAAAGATGTTTTGGACCCAAGAAGGATACAAAGATTATGAATATTGAACTTGACTAAGATGGGTTACATTAGATGCGAAAAGAGTTTTAACGAGGACAAGAAATTTTGAGCTTCCCCTAGAAGGCGAACTCACCCAAGTGGTTCTTAGTTTGCACCATCCATGCATCATGAGTAGTTAGGCATCCTTAAGTAGGGGCATGCTAACTCATGTCATTAAATTGTTTTATCTATTTTGACAGGAATCATTAAAGACATCAACAAATAACTAACAGTTTATAATGAGAAGAGCTCACCACATCATCGGAGAATGAAGAAATTCAAGTGACAAGAACAACATCAAGTTCCACACTTTGATAGAAGATTGAATAAATTCGAAATAAGAAGAGCAACTTCAAGTTTCGACAACTTTGGTAGAGGAATGGAGACTTTCGTAATGAGAAGAACAACTTTAGGCCTAGGAGAATGAAGAAATTCAAAATGAGACGAACAACTTCAAACTTTGGAAGAGTAATAAATAATTTCGTAATGAGAAGAACAACTTCGAACCTCGGAGGATGAAGAATTTCGTAATGGCAAGAACAACTTTAGACTCCAAATTTTGGTAGAAGATCGAAGAATTTCGTAATGAGAATAACAACTTCAAGCTTCGACAACCAGTGCAATATAAATCAAGACTTTCGGGTCATCAGTAAGACCTTCAGTGCATGGCGATTCGGGATCCAGATAGGGAAGTAAATAAAATTAGTGCCTTTGATCTTTGGTATATTCTTGTTTTACAAGAATGGGCAAAGAGAGCGAAGAGAGGTAGTTGTAATCACTAATTTTGTCTAATTTTTTATTTTATTTTATTTACTTGCTTTTATTATTATTATTATCATCATCATCATCATCATTATTATTATTATTATGTTATGTTAAAAAAAATTCAAAATAAAATATATTAACGTAATTAAATAATAACACAAATATAATTAAGTATTTTAGTCCATTTAAATAACATATATCAATCCATTCACACAAATATGCTCGCACACGCACACGTACACGCACATGCATGCACGCACGCACATATAACCATTACATATCTTCTAGCCTATTTGCCCCAATTTAACTTAAAACCCTAAACCTAATCTGATATTTTTTCCCTCTATTGTGCCCAACCAAGATCGGCGCTGGATCGGATCTAATCCAATAGTCCGATCAAGCCCGATAGGCCTCCCATCTCCCTCCACGCGTGCGTGCACCACCGCCAAAGACTGTTGGCATTCTAACGTGCTCACGCACCCTCATCGATTGCCACCACATGTCTTCATTTATGACGACCATTCCTTCGATGGCCTCTACGCTGACATACGACCACCATCTCCCCCAACCACCATGCGTACAAAAATCAGAGGAGTCAGACAACCCACCAACAACAATAGATTAAGTAAAAAATTTAAACAAATATGGTACATAACCAATACAAAAATTTGTAATAATTTGGTGAAACAATTAATGAAAAAAGCAAAAAAAAGAATCAGAGACAAGGTTGGTGTCTCCGATGAACGACACTATTGCGTCTTGTCTCTTCGTCCCCTCTTTTCTTTTTTGTCAGCAAGGATTTTAAGATTTTATGTTTTCAAAAGGATTTCAAAAACGGGAAACTTTGGTTTCAGATTTCTTTAAATTTCAGTAAAATAAAGTTTTTTTTGAAAAAATCCGAAATAAGATTTGTAATCAAGATGAAAAAAGGAGTCGGGTGATGTTGGCCTTTGCTTTGCCGATGCTGACTAACGACGACCAAGACGACGGAGGGCAGCAGATGAATCGTCGAAATCTGGGTTCGTGAAGAATATTGGATGAAGCTCAAGCTTAAGGGGTTTTGACTTTTTTCATATGTTTTGTTTTAAAAATATTTGTTTAAATTTAAACATATTTAGTAGGCCGTTTTAAAAATGATCTTATTTAACTCATCAAATCAATCCGCCTCATTTTATTTACTTTCGTGGTCTCCGGTTGTTTTCCAAGCTTTCCAATTTCATCCTTTTGTTCCAAGTTACGGTGAAATTCATGGGGTTATTTAAGCCTTCGATCCCTGTTAATATTGGTTGGTATGCTAGCTTTCTTATACACGTTGCACTATACGCTATATCATATAAGCTTATATATATAATTTATTTATATATATATAAGTTTTTTTTCCATTTGCATTTAATATATATGTATTGTTACCATAATTATTTTATTCCACCTAAGTTTATTCTTTTCCCTTATATATATAGATATATATATGGGTTAGGATCCACTTACAATGTGTAAAACTCAATAAGTTTTAAACTATTTTTGGACCGTTGGATGATGGAAATAAATGGCTAAGATTTTTCCTTATTTTTTTCATAAGTGATAATCTTCACATTTTTTACTGTTAATCTCATCCATCTATTTTACTCATCCAATGGCCATGAATTAGTGTAAAACTAAATGAGTTTTACACCATGTATGGTACTTAAGGAGATACTAGAAGTAAATTCACAATGTGTTTGGGCTTGAATTACAAGGTGTTAAAGCATATATATATATATATATATATATATATATATATATATATATATATGGTGTAAAACTCATTTAGTTTTATACTAATCCATGACCATTGGATGAGTAAAATGGATGGATGAGATTAACAATAAAAATGTGAAGATTATCACTTGAAAAAAATAAGGAATTAATCTTAGCCATTTATTACCATCATCCAACAGTCCAAAAATAGTGTAAAAGTAAATGAGTTTTACACCATGTAAGTGGAATCTAACCCACCATATATATATATATATATTTGGTGATTTTTTTTGGCATGTGTATATGTATTTACGTACATTTATTCATGTTTTATTCATTATTAGTATACTTTAATTGTTCATGCATTATTATATACATTGTTGCATTAAGAATTAGGTCTCAAATTTTTGTCTATACTAAGAGTATCATTCGAGTCTTGGTGTCATCTTTTTTGGTATCGTAAATTGCGAGGATTTTTATATTCGAATAATATTGCTATACATACATGCATTTTAGGGTTTAGTAATTAAACTACAACGAATTTTAATTTTTCTTAGTAATACGATGCGAACCTTTTAATTACCGATTTTGAGCGTGGTGGGGTGCGAAACCTTCCCACATGTAATGTAACCGAATCCAATTTTCTCTGGTTTCCTTTTTGTTGTCTAGTCTACCTTATCCAAATGACCGATGGCGACTCCTTAATTTTATCCAAAATAAGAGCTTTTTTTAAAATATCACATAAAACCAATTTTTTTTCCAAAAAAAATTTGGAAAACCTACACCATCTGGATTAATTAGTCACCACAACATGGCGACTCTGCTAGGGACAAAATTTTTGTTTTCAACAAAAAGAGAGTGAAGCCTTAGTCGGGTTCGTATCATATTTGCCGTGAAAATTTTAAATTCAGTTTAATTTAATTTTTAATCTCTAACATTGTTTTCTATCGCTTTTATTTGAAAGTGTTTTCTATGAATTGCCATTCATGCATGAGTTATCCGAGCTCCGTCCCTTCTTAGGTGGGAGTGGTCACTTTCTTTTGTGGGGTATTCACCTCCGTATGGGATTGTCACTCGTTTTGGATAGGATCCTTATATTTCTGGGGTTCATGCACTGCGTACGGTATAAGGACTCGTATCCTCCCGAATCGATATCTTATTATCATAGAAGGTAATAGCGACATCAAGTACCTTTTACTCTAGAACCTAACCACATATACTGGACCGTAAAGCCCACCTTTTAGAGCCATGTCGAAGCTCTGTGAATTTAGAGGTAACCCTTTTAGACCTTGTTTGATTTATTTATGCCAAATATTTGTGATATATTTGCTATGTATGCTTTGTTGCTTAATTTATTTATTTATTTAATTTTTTTCATTTAATTTATTTAATCCATTCATTATATTCACTGTACTAACTTCATTTTTTGTGTTTCTTTTTTTTTATTTTTTGCATACCATTTTTTTACATTCATGGTCGCATTATTAATGTTTCTTTCATGATATAATTTTTTTACAACATTGATTGTTTAAATCTTTAATTTCGTTCAACAATACATTCTTGTTCATTCATTTGCATCAACATCTTTGCATTTAGACATTAATATTGCATTTAGGGGTATACATGTTTTATAATAAAGGTTTGTTACTTATAAACGTTTCTTCATCAGAGAAAACTTATGAATCTTCGGTTCCTCTTTTTGAAAGCAATTCTTTTGTATGATTTCTTCATTTACTGTATTTCTCTTTTATTTAAGTCCATTTTGATCAAATTTAAACCACATATTCTAATTACCGTTGTATAATTTTTATGTAATTGTGATTCATACTTTTAAGAGAAGATTATTCATTTTTTTCAATTTAGTCACTCGACTTTTTATTTTATTCAATTTGATCATTCAACTACATTTTTGAATCGACTATTGAACAAATCAAAAGTTAGGTCACTATGAACAAGAGTAAACAACAAAATTTTGGGGCGAATTTCATTGGGACACAAAGGCGACCAATCAATTTAATCACATAGATATTTTAGAGCCAGGACTCATGAAGACCGAGAACGATATGAAAAGAGCAATCTAAGGTGAGAACACGAAAAAGATGTTTTGGACCCAAGAAGGATACAAAGATTATGAATATTGAACTTGACTAAGATGGGTTACATTAGATGCGAAAAGAGTTTTAACGAGGACAAGAAATTTTGAGCTTCCTGTGGCTGGCTAATCACCCAAGCTGGTTCTTAGTTTGCACCATCCATGCATCATGAGTAGTTAGGCATCCTTAAGTAGGGCATGCTAACTCATGTCATTAAATTGTTTTATCTATTTTGACAGAATCATTAAAGACATCAACAAATAACTAACAGTTTATAATGAGAAGAGCTCACCACATCATCGAGAATGAAGAAATTCAAGTGACAAGAACAACATCAAGTTCCACACTTTGATAGAAGATTGAATAAATTCAAATAAGAAGAGCAACTTCAAGTTTCGACAACTTTGGTAGAGGAATGGAGACTTTCAGAATGAGAAGAACAACTTTAGGCCTAGGAGAATGAAGAAATTCAAAATGAGACGAACAACTTCAAACTTTGGAAGAGTAATAAATAATTTCGTAATGAGAAGAACAACTTGAACCTCGGAGGATGAAGAATTTCAGAATGGCAAGAACAACTTAGACTCCAAATTTTGGTAGAAGATCGAAGAATTTCGTAATGAGAATAGCGAACTCTTAAGCTTTCGAATAACCAAAGCAACATAAATCAAGACTTTCGGTCATCAAGAAGACCTTCGTTGGCATGGCGCATTCGATCCGGTGAGAAGTAGTAAATAAAATTAGTGCCTTTGATCTTTGGTATATTCTTGTTTTACAAGAATGGGCAAAGAGAGCCAAGAGAGGTAGTTGTAATCACTAATTTTGTCTAATTTTTTATTTTATTTTATTTACTTGCTTTTATTATTATTATTATCATCATCATCATCATCATTATTATTATTATTATGTTATGTTAAAAAAATTCAAAATAAAATATATTAACGTAATTAAATAATAACACAAATATAATTAAGTATTTTAGTCCATTTAAATAACATATATCATCCATTCACACAAATATGCCGCACAGCACACGTACACGCACATGCATGCACGCACGCACATATAACCATTACATATCTTCTAGCCCATTTGCCCCAATTTAACTTAAAACCCTAAACCTAATCTGATATTTTTCCCCATTGTGCCTTAACCAAGATCCGGGCCGGATCAGATCTAATCCAATAGTCCGTATCAAGCCCGATAGGCCTCCCATCTCCCCACGCGCACCACCGCTGAAGACTGCTACATTCTAACGTGCTCACGCACCTCACTACTGCTACCACATGTCTTCATTTATGACGACCATTCCTTCGATGGCCTCTACGCTGACATACGACCACCATCTCCCCAACCACCATGCGTACAAAAATCGAGGAGTCGACAACCCACCAACAACAATAGATTAAGTAAAAATTTAAACAAATATGGTACATAACCAATACAAAATTTGTAATAATTTGGTGAAACAATTAATGAAAAAGCAAAAAAGAATCGAGACAAGGTTGGTGTTCGGCGAACGATAATTATTGGCGCCTTGTCTCTTCGTCCCCTCTTTTTCTTTTGTCAGCAAGTGATTTTAAGATTTTATGTTTTCAAAAGGATTTCAAAAAACGGGAAACTTTGGTTTCAGATTTCTTTAAATTTCAGTAAAATAAAGTTTTTTTGAAAAATCCGAAATAAGATTTGTAATCAAGATGAAAAAAGGAGTCGGGTGATGTTGGCCTTTGCTTTGCCGATCTTGTGCGGCGACCGATGGCGGAGGGCAGCGAGATAGATCGTGAAATCTGGGTTCGTGAAGAATATTGATGAAGCTCAATATATGGGATGAGATCCAGGTTACATGGTGTAAAACTCATTTTAGTTTTACACTAATCTATGGTCATTGGATGAGTAAAATGGATAACAGTAAAAAAGTGTAAGTAGATCCTAACCCATATATATATACTATTGAATATTAGTAAAAATAGCTTTGAGTTGATATTGTATCGCGGTGAAATAAAATTTCACACAAGTACAAAGCACTTAGATTTACGGTTTATTTAGATTTGCGAGTTTAGTTTAGATGTAAATTTAGTTTATGTTTAGAATTTTGGGTAGGGAATTCAGATTTTAGATTTTATGTTCAATAGTAGTGTTGTGTAAATTTTCTTCACACAAAGATGTATCAAAATACAATCATATTATTGGGCTTAAAATAATTTTATATTAAAATTGTTACACAATTTTACATATTTTGTCTAACTTCAAATCAAAACTAAACTTAAACCTTAAATATTAAAGCTTTCTGAATAAAGGTAAATATTAAAAGTCTAAAATTTTGAACTCTAAAATAATACATCACATGCTACTCTAAATGATCCAAAATAAGAGATTTTTTAAAATATCACATAAAACCAATTTTTTCAAAAAAATTGGAAAACCTACACCATACGGATAAATTAATCACACAGCATGGAAACTGCTTCAAGGACAATTTTTGTTTTCAACAAAAGAGAGTGAAGCCTTAGTCGGGTTCGTGTCATATTTACCATGAAAATTTAAATTGATTTAATTTAATTTTAATCTCTAACCTTGTTTTTATCGCTTTTATTTGATGGTGTTTTCTATGGTGCCATTCATGCATAGGTTATCCGAGCTCCGTCCCTCGTTAGGTGGGAGCAGTAGCTTTCTTTGTGTGGTATTCTCCTCCGTATGGGATTGTGACTCGCATTCGAGGACAAGTCATATATTTCCTAGGGTTCATACTGCGTATGGTATAAGGACTCATATCCTCCCGAATTGATATCTTATTATCATAGTAGGTAATAGCGACAGTTGAGTACCATTTACTCTAGAACCTAACCACATATAGTGGACCGTAGAGCCACCTTTTAGAGCCAATGCCAAAGCTCGTGAATTTAGAGGTAACCCTTTTAGACCTTGTTTTATTTATGCTATATATTTGCTATGTATGCTTTGTTGCTTAATTTATTTGTTTATTTAATTATTGTCATTTAATTTATTTAATCCATTCATTATATTCACCGTACAAACTTCATTTTTGTGTTTCTTTTTCTTTATTTTTGCATTTATTATCATTTTGCATACCATATTTTACATTCATGGTCGCATTATTAATGTTTGTTTCATGATATATTTTTTACAACATTGATTGTTTAAATCTTTAATTTCGTTCACTAATACATTATCGTTCATTCACTTGCATCAACATCTTTGCATTTAGACATTAATATTTCATTTAGGGGTATACATGGTTTAGAATAAAGAATTATTCATTTTCAAGAAAGAGGATGCCTTAGCCGATGAAAACAATGGCGAGCTTGATGACCCAAAATGGCGAGCTAGACAATTGAGTAGCCGATAGCTGGTTGTTTATTTGAACAAACAAAATGACATAGCAAAGACGTCCAATATTTCGCTTGAATAGTTTATTGATACTGGGTAAAAGTTCAAATATAGCGAGAATTAGGTCAAGCGTGAATCACAAAATTCGGTTTTGCTTGATCGGATATATTTTTTTTTAGAAGCAAAATGGGCATTAAATCTCAATATTCCTTTACAAAAGGGATAATAAAGTATCTCAAAAGGAAAATAATTTAAGTGGTAAAATGTTTATAGGTAACACAGGTAATCGGTTCAAATTTGTTAGCATGGCGTGTTTGAAGCGCCAAAAAACATTGGGTTGAATTCTCATTGTGTGTCGGCGCAATTTCAATTGTCACTATAATTTTATCGTGCCACCAAAGAAGCTTCATGAATGCTTAAATAAATGTTTTAATATATGCTGATAGCAGCACAAGGGCTAAATTCAGCCTTCTAGTTAAAATAGAATAAATTGAAAGAATGCAAATAATGAGTACTAAATCTTATGAATTTTCCGTAACATGCCAAATTGACGGGAATTTGCAAATATAAATGATTAAATGTAATATACAAATTTTCATCAATACTTGACTTATTAACAGCTCGAATATTTGTTGCTAAAATTCAATATTTAATGCTTGTTATGTGACTTTTTAAAAGTTTATGATTATTTTATATTTTTTAGATAGTTTATTATTGTGGTTTTATACTAACTATTTTATATTCGAATTTATAAAGGATTCATGTTATTTTATGATGATATTCACTAAATAAAATCTCCGTGTATGGTGTATGTGCATATATATATATATATACATACATGCTACAGGCTTTGCTTAGTGATAACACTATAAATAGCTCTTTGAGGACAAAGTACGCTGCTAGGTTTCAATATAAAATAAAGGTATAAAGTACAATAGTCAATAAACTATCTAAAAAATATAAAGGCGATCACCAAACTTTAAAAAGTCATAACAAGTATTAAATGAAGAGCAACTCAAGTTAAGAACAACTTTAGACCTCGAGAGAATGAAGAAATTCAAAATGAGAACAACTTCAAACGTTGGAAGAGTAATGAAGAATTTCGTAACTAGAAGAACAACTTCGAACCTCGGAGGATGAAGAATTTCGTAACGGCAAGAACAACTTTAGACTCCCAATTTTGGAAGAAGATTGAAGAATTTCGTAATGAGAAGAACAACTTCAAGCGACAATCAGTGCAATTTAAATCAAGACTTCTAGGCCATCAATAAGACCTCTAGTGCATGGCGATTCAAGATCCGGATACGAAGTAAATAAAATTAGTGCTTTTGATCTTTGGTATATTCTTTTTTTACAAGAATGGGCAAAGAGAGCGAAGAGAGACATTTGTAATCACTAATTTTGTCTAATTTTTATTTTATTTTATTTATTTGCTTTTATTATTATTATCATTATTATCATCATCAGTATATGTTATGTTAAACAAAATTCGAAAAAAAATATATTAACATAATTAAATAACAACCCAAATATAATTAAGTATTTTAGTCGATTTAAATAACATATATCAATCCATTCACACACACGCGCTCGCACACGCACACGAGCGCACGCACACACATATAACCATTACATATCTTCTAGCCTATTTGGCCCAATTTAACTTAAAACCCTAAACCTAATCTGATATCTTTTTCCCTCTATCGTGCGCAACCAAGATCTGGCCGCTGGATCATATCTAATCTAATAGTCCAAATCAAGCCCGAGAGGCCTCCCATCTCCCTCCATGTGTGCGTGCACCACCGCCAAAGACTATTGGCATTCTAACGTGCTCACGCACCCTCACCGGTGCCACCACATGTCTTCATCTATGACGACCATTCCTTCGATGGCCTCCACGCCGACATACGACCACCATCTCCCCCAACCACCATGAGAACAAAAATCAGAGGAGTCAGACAATCCACCAACAACAATAGATTAAGTAAAAAATGTAAACAAATATGGTACATAACCAATACAAAAATCTTGTAATAATTTGGGGAAACAATTAATGAAAAAAGCAAAAACCAATTCAGAGACAATTTTCTCTTCTTTTTGGATAAAAAAAGTTAGGGTTCTTACCTTACCCTAGTTTCGGGTCGTTGCCATACAAGGTGGCCAAGGTTGGTGTCGCCAATGAACGACACTGTTGCGTCTTGTCTCTTCGTCTCCTCTTTTCTTTTTTGTCAACAAGGATTTTAAGATTTTAGGTTTTCAAAAGGATTTCAAAAATGAGAAACTTTGGTTTCAGATATCTTTAAATTTCAGTAAAATTAAGTTTTTTTTTTTTGAAAAATCCGAAATAAGATTTGTAATCAGGATGAAAAAAGGAGTCAGGTAATGTTGGCCTTTGATTTTCCGATGCTGACTAATGACGACCGAGACAACGGAGGGCAGCAGATGAGTCGTCGAAATCTGGGTTCGTGAAGAATATTGGATGAAGCTCAAGCTTAAGGGGTTTTGACTTTTTTCAAATGTTTTGTTTTAAAAATATTTGTTTAAATTTTAACATATATAGCCGTTTTAAAAATGATCTTATCTCACTCATCAAATCTCTCCGCCGCATTTTATTTACTTTGGCGGTCTCCATATCTTTTCCAAACTTTCCAATTTCATCCTTTTGTTCCAATTTACGGTGAAATTCATGGGGTTATTTAAGCCTTCGATCCCTGTTAATATTAGTTGGTATGCTAGCTTTCTTATACACGTTGCACTACACGGTATATCATAAAAGCTTATATATATATATATTAATACACGTATATATAATTTATTTATATATATAATTTTTTTTGTCATTTGCCGTATATATACATATAGATATAATATGTATGCCGTTTCCTTTTTATTTAATATATATGTATTGTTACCATAATTATTTTATTCCACTTAAGTTTATTATTTTCCCTTATATATATAGATATATATATGGGTTATGATCCACTTACAATGTGTAAAACTCAATAAGTTTTAAACTATTTTTGGACCGTTGGAAGATAGAAATAAATGGCTAAGATTTTTCCTTATTTTTTTCCCAAGTGATAATCTTCACATTTTTTACTGTTAATCTCATCCATCCATTTCACTCATCCAATGGCCAAGAATTAGTGTAAAACTAAATGAGTTTTACACCATGTATGGTCCTTAAGGAGATACTAGAAGTAAATTCACAATGTGTTTGGGCTTGAATTACAAGGTGTTAAAGCATATATATATGGGATGAGATCCAGTTATATGGTGTAAAACTCATTTAGTTTTACACTAATCCATGATCATTGGATGAGTAAAATGGATGAATGAGATTAACAGTAAAAAATGTGAAGATTATCACTTAGAAAAAAAGATAAGGAAGTAATCTTAGTCAATTATTACCATCATCCAACGGTCCAAAAATAGTGTAAAAGTAAATGAGTTTTACACCATGTAAGTAGATCCTAACCCATATATATATATATATATATATATATATATATATATATATATATTGGCGATTTCTTTTTGGCATGTGTGTACGTATTTACGTACATTTATTCATGTTTTATTTATTATTAGTATACTTTAATTGTTCATGCATTATTATATACTTTGTTGCATTAAGAATTAGGTCTCAAAATTTCTGTGTCTATTAAGAGCATCATTAGAGTCTTGGGTGTCATATTTTTTGGTATCGTAAATTTGCGAGGATTTTTATATTCTTATAACATTGCTATACATACATGCATTTTAGAGTTTAGTAATTAAACTATACCAAATTTTAATTTTTCTTAGTAAATACGATCACGAACCCTTTAGGTATCGATTTTCGGCGTGGTGGGAGCGAAAGCTTCCCCACTTGTAACAGAAGCCAATTTTCTTTGGTTTCCTTTTTGTTGTCTGGTCTACCTTATTCAAATGACCGATGATGACTCCTTCATTTTATCCAAAATAAGAGATTTTTTAAAATATCACATAAAACCAATTTTTTCAAAAAAATTGGAAAACCTACACCATACGGATAAATTAATCACCACAAAGATGCGACTCTGCTAGGGACAATTTTTGTTTTCAACAAAAGAGAGTGAAGCCTTAGTCGGGTTCGTGTCATATTTACCATGAAAAATTTAAATTCAGTTTAATTTAATTTTTAATCTCTAACCTTGTTTTTTATCGCTTTTATTTGATGGTGTTTTCTATGAATTGCCATTCATGCATGAGTTATCCGAGCTCCGTCCCTCGTTAGGTGGGAGTGGTAACTTTCTTTTGTGTGGTATTCTCCTCCGTATGGGATTGTGACTCGCATTCAGGATACGATCCTTATATTTCCTAGGGTTCATGCCTGCGTATGGTATAAGGACTCATATCCTCCCGAATTGATATCTTATTATCATAGTAGGTAATAGCGACAGTTCGAGTACCATTTACTCTAGAACCTAACCACATATAGTGGACCGTAAAGGCCACCTTTTAGAGCCAATGCCAAAGCTCGTGAATTTAGAGGTAACCCTTTTAGACCTTGTTTTATTTATGCTATATATTTGCTATGTATGCTTTGTTGCTTAATTTATTTGTTTATTTAATTATTGTCATTTAATTTATTTAATCCATTCATTATATTCACCGTACAAACTTCATTTTTTGTGTTTCTTTTTCTTTATTTTTGCATTTATTATCATTTTTGCATACCATATTTTTACATTCATGGTCGCATTATTAATGTTTGTTTCATGATATATTTTTTTTACAACATTGATTGTTTAAATCTTTAATTTCGTTCACTAATACATTATCGTTCATTCACTTGCATCAACATCTTTGCATTTAGACATTAATATTTCATTTAGGGGTATACATGGTTTAGAATAAAGAATTATTCATTTTCAAGAAAGAGGATGCCTTAGCCGATGAAAACAATGACGAGCTTGATGACCCAAAATGGCGAGCTAGACAATTGAGTAATCACGAACGAACTCAAGCCTTCGACTATCACCAGAAAAACCAATGCAATTTAAGGGAAGGAAATAGATTTTAGTTGCGTTTTAATTGTGTGTTAAACAACTGAAAAGGATCATGTATTTATAGGGGAGAATTAGGTCAAACGTGAATAAAAAATATTCTGATTTTGCCCTTGATTGGATATATGAGTGGACTACAAGCAAAATTCGAATATCAATCCGAAATTATCCTTTTAATTTCGGGATAATATGCTATCTCAAAAGGAAAAATAATTTGAAGTGGTAAAATGCCCATAGGTCCACGTAAGGCCCGACTGCCTAGACATTCGCATTGCCCACGTCGTGCGGGTGCGCCTCAACCCGAATAGGATTGGATTCGCACCCCCTTGCGCGTGAGGCACAATTTCCATTCAAGTCATTCAATGACTACAAAGAGGGGAAGAGTATATAAATACTACTTATTCCATTTATCTCATCCATGTGGGATATGGGGGTTTCATTTCCTTAACTCAATTTGTAACCTCCTTACTTTGAGCATCAAATTTTCATTCATTACTCAACTATTTTGAGCATATGAGATACTGTTGTAAAGGTCTCACGGAGTAGAATAAGATCCAATCGAATCCTTATTCGAATCTCCACCTTTACCCATTCAAAATATGGCTCACCATTTTATCACGTTTCTCCAACAAGACAATCATCAGTGAGTTATTTCAGTGTCGCTCATGCACTTAATATTTGAGTGTCTATTTTTGATCTCATGATAAAAAAGATGTTCACCTTTTTCAAAAAAATTATTTTCTCCAGCTTATTGATTATTATTATTATTATTTTCTCCTTGAATTTTGAAAGAGGGGCAAACTCGAATAAGATTTTTACATTAAGATGAACTTAAAATAAACTGTACATAAGATTTCTTAAAAATTCTTCTTCATAAGTTTTTGCATTAAAATGAGTTTAAGATTTTTTCTCGCTAAAAAATATTGAAAAGGGGGCAAAAGTTTGCATCATGGATTCGAGAACGAGAAAATTAGTTAGACGCTATTGTCCACGTGACAATATCATCCGTACATAAGAGTTCAAATCAGAATATATATAAGAGGTTATAGAGCCTAAAAGAATCGACTATTGAACAAATCAAAAGTTAGGTCACGGTGAACAAGAGTAAACAACAAAATTTTTGGGGTAATTTCATTGGGACACAAAGGCGACCAATCAATTTAATCACATAGATATTTTAGAGCCAGGACTCATGAAGACTGAGAACGATATGAAAAGAGCAATCTAAGGTGAGAACCTGAAAAAGATGTTTTGGACCCAAGAAGGATACAAAGATTATGAATATTGAACTTGACTAAGATGGGTTACATTAGATGCGAAAAGAGTTTTAACGAGGACAAGAAATTTTGAGCTTCCCCTAGAAGGCGAACTCACCCAAGTGGTTCTTAGTTTGCACCATCCATGCATCATGAGTAGTTAGGCATCCTTAAGTAGGGGCATGCTAACTCATGTCATTAAATTGTTTTATCTATTTTGACAGGAATCATTAAAGACATCAACAAATAACTAACAGTTTATAATGAGAAGAGCTCACCACATCATCGGAGAATGAAGAAATTCGAAGTGACAAGAACAACATCAAGTTCCACACTTTGATAGAAGATTGAATAAATTCGAAATAAGAAGAGCAACTTCAAGTTTCGACAACTTTGGTAGAGGAATGGAGACTTTCGTAATGAGAAGAACAACTTTAGGCCTAGGAGAATGAAGAAATTCAAAATGAGACGAACAACTTCAAACTTTGGAAGAGTAATAAATAATTTCGTAATGAGAAGAACAACTTCGAACCTCGGAGGATGAAGAATTTCGTAATGGCAAGAACAACTTTAGACTCCAAATTTTGGTAGAAGATCGAAGAATTTCGTAATGAGAATAACAACTTCAAGCTTCGACAACCAGTGCAATATAAATCAAGACTTTCGGGTCATCAGTAAGACCTTCAGTGCATGGCGATTCGGGATCCAGATAGGGAAGTAAATAAAATTAGTGCCTTTGATCTTTGGTATATTCTTGTTTTACAAGAATGGGCAAAGAGAGCGAAGAGAGGTAGTTGTAATCACTAATTTTGTCTAATTTTTTATTTTATTTTATTTACTTGCTTTTATTATTATTATTATCATCATCATCATCATCATTATTATTATTATTATGTTATGTTAAAAAAAATTCAAAATAAAATATATTAACGTAATTAAATAATAACACAAATATAATTAAGTATTTTAGTCCATTTAAATAACATATATCAATCCATTCACACAAATATGCTCGCACACGCACACGTACACGCACATGCATGCACGCACGCACATATAACCATTACATATCTTCTAGCCTATTTGCCCCAATTTAACTTAAAACCCTAAACCTAATCTGATATTTTTTCCCTCTATTGTGCCCAACCAAGATCTGGCCGCTGGATCAGATCTAATCCAATAGTCCAGATCAAGCCCGATAGGCCTCCCATCTCCCTCCACGCGTGCGTGCACCACCGCCAAAGACTGTTGGCATTCTAACGTGCTCACGCACCCTCATCGATTGCCACCACATGTCTTCATTTATGACGACCATTCCTTCGATGGCCTCTACGCTGACATACGACCACCATCTCCCCCAACCACCATGCGTACAAAAATCAGAGGAGTCAGACAACCCACCAACAACAATAGATTAAGTAAAAAATTTAAACAAATATGGTACATAACCAATACAAAAATTTGTAATAATTTGGTGAAACAATTAATGAAAAAAGCAAAAAAAAGAATCAGAGACAAGGTTGGTGTCTCCGATGAACGACACTATTGCGTCTTGTCTCTTCGTCCCCTCTTTTCTTTTTTGTCAGCAAGGATTTTAAGATTTTATGTTTTCAAAAGGATTTCAAAAACGGGAAACTTTGGTTTCAGATTTCTTTAAATTTCAGTAAAATAAAGTTTTTTTTTGAAAAAATCCGAAATAAGATTTGTAATCAAGATGAAAAAAGGAGTCGGGTGATGTTGGCCTTTGCTTTGCCGATGCTGACTAACGACGACCAAGACGACGGAGGGCAGCAGATGAATCGTCGAAATCTGGGTTCGTGAAGAATATTGGATGAAGCTCAAGCTTAAGGGGTTTTGACTTTTTTTCATATGTTTTGTTTTAAAAATATTTGTTTAAATTTAAACATATTTAGTAGGCCGTTTTAAAAATGATCTTATTTAACTCATCAAATCAATCCGCCTCATTTTATTTACTTTCGTGGTCTCCGGTTGTTTTCCAAGCTTTCCAATTTCATCCTTTTGTTCCAAGTTACGGTGAAATTCATGGGGTTATTTAAGCCTTCGATCCCTGTTAATATTGGTTGGTATGCTAGCTTTCTTATACACGTTGCACTATACGCTATATCATATAAGCTTATATATATAATTTATTTATATATATATAAGTTTTTTTTCCATTTGCATTTAATATATATGTATTGTTACCATAATTATTTTATTCCACCTAAGTTTATTCTTTTCCCTTATATATATAGATATATATATGGGTTAGGATCCACTTACAATGTGTAAAACTCAATAAGTTTTAAACTATTTTTGGACCGTTGGATGATGGAAATAAATGGCTAAGATTTTTCCTTATTTTTTTCATAAGTGATAATCTTCACATTTTTTACTGTTAATCTCATCCATCTATTTTACTCATCCAATGGCCATGAATTAGTGTAAAACTAAATGAGTTTTACACCATGTATGGTACTTAAGGAGATACTAGAAGTAAATTCACAATGTGTTTGGGCTTGAATTACAAGGTGTTAAAGCATATATATATATATATATATATATATATATATATATATATATATATATGGTGTAAAACTCATTTAGTTTTATACTAATCCATGACCATTGGATGAGTAAAATGGATGGATGAGATTAACAATAAAAATGTGAAGATTATCACTTGAAAAAAAATAAGGAATTAATCTTAGCCATTTATTACCATCATCCAACAGTCCAAAAATAGTGTAAAAGTAAATGAGTTTTACACCATGTAAGTGGATCCTAACCCACCATATATATATATATATATTTGGTGATTTTTTTTTGGCATGTGTATATGTATTTACGTACATTTATTCATGTTTTATTCATTATTAGTATACTTTAATTGTTCATGCATTATTATATACATTGTTGCATTAAGAATTAGGTCTCAAATTTTTTGTCTATACTAAGAGTATCATTCAGAGTCTTCGGGTGTCATCTTTTTTTGGTATCGTAAATTGCGAGGATTTTTATATTCGAATAATATTGCTATACATACATGCATTTTAGGGTTTAGTAATTAAACTACAACGAATTTTAATTTTTCTTAGTAATACGATGCGAACCTTTTAATTACCGATTTTCGAGCGTGGTGGGGGTGCGAAACCTTCCCCACATGTAACAGAACCCGAATCCAATTTTCTCTGGTTTCCTTTTTGTTGTCTAGTCTACCTTATCCAAATGACCGATGGCGACTCCTTAATTTTATCCAAAATAAGAGCTTTTTTTAAAATATCACATAAAACCAATTTTTTTTCAAAAAAAAATTTGGAAAACCTACACCATACGGATTAATTAGTCACCACAACATGGCGACTCTGCTAGGGACAAAATTTTTGTTTTCAACAAAAAGAGAGTGAAGCCTTAGTCGGGTTCGTATCATATTTGCCGTGAAAATTTTAAATTCAGTTTAATTTAATTTTTAATCTCTAACATTGTTTTCTATCGCTTTTATTTGAAAGTGTTTTCTATGAATTGCCATTCATGCATGAGTTATCCGAGCTCCGTCCCTTCTTAGGTGGGAGTGGTCACTTTCTTTTGTGGGGTATTCACCTCCGTATGGGATTGTCACTCGTTTTCAGGATAGGATCCTTATATTTCCTGGGGTTCATGCCTGCGTACGGTATAAGGACTCGTATCCTCCCGAATCGATATCTTATTATCATAGAAGGTAATAGCGACATCAAGTACCTTTTACTCTAGAACCTAACCACATATACTGGACCGTAAAGCCCACCTTTTAGAGCCATGTCGAAGCTCTGTGAATTTAGAGGTAACCCTTTTAGACCTTGTTTGATTTATTTATGCCAAATATTTGTGATATATTTGCTATGTATGCTTTGTTGCTTAATTTATTTATTTATTTAATTTTTTTCATTTAATTTATTTAATCCATTCATTATATTCACTGTACTAACTTCATTTTTTGTGTTTCTTTTTTTTTATTTTTTGCATACCATTTTTTTACATTCATGGTCGCATTATTAATGTTTCTTTCATGATATAATTTTTTTACAACATTGATTGTTTAAATCTTTAATTTCGTTCAACAATACATTCTTGTTCATTCATTTGCATCAACATCTTTGCATTTAGACATTAATATTGCATTTAGGGGTATACATGTTTTATAATAAAGGGTTATTCATTTTCAAGAAAGAGGATGCCCTAGCCGATGAAAACAATGACGAGCTTGATAACCCATAATGGCGAGCTAGACAGTGTAAGTGTTTCCGCATTGGGGGCACCCGAACACCCTCCCGGTAAGTTTACAATTTTAGGCCCGAAGGTGGTGGGGAATATTTTGTAAGGGAAAAAGCATACTTGTGGTCATTTAAATAAAAAATGCATCTCTTAATAAATATTACTTTATGGATGTATCTTTCTATTAGGTCATGTATATCAATTTCATAAGGGACATGGATTTTGACCCGAATATTGATTTCGAGCAACCTATGTCTAGTTAAAATTGGAAGATGCGGATATGATGAATATTTGGCTTACATTTCGATTTAATTTGGTCAGTCAATAATAACCACACATGAGGAAAATATAATGCACTTGGGAGAATAATCTTCCACAATTTAAAAAGAAAAGGTAAAAAAAGGAGAAATCTCGAGGGCCCTCTGTTGTAGCCGCAAGATTGAGTGTCTAAAAAGGTAGCTATGCTCCATCTACTGTATATCTTGGCTTCATGAGTGATTTTCAAATCCTAAAAAAGTCAAACAATTAATGAGATGAAATTTCGAGATAAAAAATTACACTTCAATGTTCGAAGCCTGGTAAAGACGCATTTTCAGATAAAATTGTAGAAACTTTGGGGCAAATAAGGTTGCTGTTAACTCCTCAAAAGTACTATTTTTATACTTATTTTACAAAGCCTTTGCTAGCCCTTTAAGTACATTTAGTTGTTAAATTCATGCATTAGGAAATAAGGAGTTTTTGTGTTTTGCTAGTGTGAAGGGTTGTTTGTTGGCATCATTACAGGCTTGGCAGAGTAGAATAGACATGGTAGAGCAGCGCAGGAAGCAAGAGGATCAGAAGACCATTGCCAAGCATCCTTGGCAATATGTTGCCAAAAGAGTTTTGCCAAGAATCCTTGGCAATACCAGCTCAAAAAAATAGGACCAAATCAGACTACGAAAAAATAGCACTTGATCAAGCTCCAAAAAAATAGGATGGTAAAAAAATCAGATGCCAAGATGGTCTGGCACAGATGGACCAAACGATGCCGAGCTCAGCTGGCGAAAGATCAAAGACTAATGATATCAACCCTAGTTAAGATGACGCCAACCCTAGTTAAGATGATGCCAGCCCTAGTGAAGATGATGTTAGCCCTAGGATTCAAATTGCGGCTAAGATGATCATAAGCCGTAGCCCACCCAAATTAAAACCCTAAGGTTTATCCTAGGGTTTCCCATGCATGCCTATATAAAGGACATCAAGCAAGCACATAAAGGAGAGGACATTGGAGATCGAATTTAGAAAAGGTTGCCTTCTTACATACTCTCTTAGTTTATTTGGTTTTTATTTGATGATGTTAAATGATTTTGGTTTTTGGATGGAACCCTCAACCATGAACTAATTTTCTTAAGTTAGTTGGGGGATGTTTACGAGAAACGCTTATTTTAAGGTTGGTTTTTAATAAACTATATACTTTGGTCTTATATTATATCTGGCACGCACTTCAACTATTTTTAGAATCCATTTCCATACGACAGTTGATATGATTTTTAGTTTTCTAAATTCTGTGACATGCGACCACTGGCACAGTATGCTTATTGCATCTTAATATCTTAACAGACTTGAGAGGCAACGATGAGTTGCTAGATACTAAGGTGATATGCTTCGACAGAAGATGTTAACGTAGATGAACTTACTTCGGGAGTGAGTCTACCCCTTAGGAGTAAAGATTGACACTTAATCAAATTAATTGATGATAAGCGTCACTATAGACATATAGGGCTTTATCATGGTTAATTTAGGGTATTACCATCGACAGAGGCATTACTACTTTTAATCTACTTGGCAATAAAACCAAGGCAGAACATTATTAAAGGTTGACATAAATAGCATGAAATCCAGGCATCCCCTGCCAATGCTCATCATCCATACGAACATCTTTACGTTGCCAACGTTGTTTTACTTTCATTTCTTTTAAACCGTTTCAAAACCAACTTCAAATCAACCAACATTTTTCTACCCTTAACAAGTAAATAAGCAAAGCAAGTAAAATCTTTGCCAATCCCTGTGCGATCGATAACCAACTTACTGTTGTATTACTTACTGACCGTGTATACTTGCACGCAAAAGACTAAATCTTGGCACTATTTTTATACATTTCCAAAACATTTTCTACCCTTTTGCCAAGCACTCTCACAGTCGAACAAGTTTTTGGCGTTGTTGCCAAGGATTGCAGCGGAGTTGATTATTTTTAAATTTTTACTTGTCTTTCTTTTTATTTTACTTTTGTTTGCATCGGTGTATGACCAAAAGCCACCCTGTGGTAGACGAGTGGCCATACAATCCAGATATTGAGAGAACCTTGAGGAGGTTAAAGAGAAGATTTCGAGAGCTGAATAACCAAGGTAATCGAGGGAATGGTGTGGAGAAGAATGAAGGCAATCCACAAAACAATGAGATGCCACCACCACCTATTGTCCTAATTGTCGATGAAGAAAGACCTATTAGAGAACATTCGGCACCTAACATTGACAACTTGATGCCACAATTTGTTGGCATAGAGGTAAATGCTGTCAATTTTGAACTTAAGCTGGTAATGATTAAAACTCTTTTGAATATAGGTCAATTTTATGAAGCACTTACTAGAGATCATAGGCAACATTTGAAGTAGTTCATGGAGATTTTCCAATTATTCCAACAAACTGGAGTATCTTAAGATACTATTAAACTAAGGTTATTCACGTTTTCCTTGCGAGATAGAGCTAAGGCTTGGCTAAATTCTTTGCCACCAGGATCAATTAGTTCACGGCATATATTTTCTAGAAGATTTAGACATGATTTTAGTCGCCAACACTCACTGCCAAGCTAAGGGGTGAGATCATTACATTCAGGCAGGCTGATGATGAAACATTATATGATGCCTGTGAGAGATTTAAAGATCTGTTAAGAAGGTATCCTATGCATGGATTCTCGAATTGGACCCTACTTCAAACCTTCTACAACAGATTGAATGCACAAACAATGACTATTGTTGATGCTTCAGCAGTCGGTTCATTGCTAGACAAGAAGTACTCAGAGGCCGTTGATATTCTTGAAAGAATTTCAATTAATGATTTTGAATATCCTGTTGCCAGACTCTGAACCAGAACCAAAGCCAATGGGAAATTGAAGGTTGATGAAATAACATCCATTCATGCTGAGATTTCCAACCTCACAACCATGGTGAGATCGTTGCAAAAGAACAATGAGTCCCAAGAAGTTAAAGCATTAGACCTCTTTTGTACAATCTGTGGAGAGAATTATCATATGGAAGAATGCCCTGCCAATCCTAAAATTTTGTTGTCAATCCTAAGCGTTACTATAATCCTAACTCCAATACTTATAATGTAGGTTGGAGACAACACCCTAACTTAGTTTGGGGAAATCAAGGAGGTAACCAGTACAATGCACAAGGCCAGAATGCCCAGAGGAATAATGCCATGCCAACATTCTATCAGAATACCATGCCACAAAAAGCTCAAAACAATTTCTAGAAAGGGCAAAGATTCAACAAAAGATGCACTTTTACTGATTACATGGAGAGGAATGATGCCACAGTCCAGAGTTTGGCAGCATCAATGAGAAACTTGGAATTTCAAATTGGGTAGATTGACAATGCACTTAGAAATCGACCCCAAGGAGCATTGCCAAGTGACACGGAGGATGCTCGGCACAAAGACAATGAGCAATGCAAGGCCACAACCCTTCGAAGTGGTAAGCAGTGTTAGGCAGAGATGACTACCAAGCAGCCAGTTAACTTCCAAAGCGAAAAGTCAGTGCCAACAGACAAGCCCAGAGAAACAAATAAAAAGGAAATTAAAACAGATAGTGCTAGTGGTAATGCCAATACCAGTGCCAGAACCGATGCCAACAATGATGCCAGCAATGATGAAAAACAGACTGAGGCCAAACAACATTCTGATGCCAAAATAGATGTCAACACTGCCTCGACAAAGCTGACAGTGCCATCATATGTTTATCCACTACGACCATTTCTAGTAAGACTTCAAAAGCACAAACAGGACCAACAATTAAAGCAGTTCCTGGAAGTTTTTAAGCAATTACAAATTAGAATTCCATTGGTAGAAGCCCTTGAGAAAATGCCCAACTATGTAAAATTCATGAAGGATATTCTGTCCAAAAATACAAAGTTAGGAGACTTTGAAACTGTCGCTCTTACTAAGGGATACAATGCCAAGATCCTAAATCGATTGCCACCAAAGCTGAAAGATTCAGGAAGTTTCACTATTCCCTGCACAATTGGAAACAAATTTATGGGAAAGGCATTGTGTGACTTGGGAGCCAGCATCAACTTGATGCCAATGTCAATTTTTAGAAAGTTCAACATAGAAGCAAGGCCTACCACGTTGACACTTCAGTTGGTAGACCGATCCTTTGCACATCCTAAGGGTAAGATTGAGGATGTATTGGTAAAGGTAGACAAATTCATATTCCCAGCTGATTGTATTATTTTAGATTATGAGGCAGATGTTAATGTCCTAATTATATTAGGAAGACTATGCCTTGCCACAGGTAGAGCTTTGATTGATGTTCATAAAGGTGAATAAACTATGCGTATGAATGATCAACATGTTACATTTAATGTGTTTCAATCTCTTATATGCGTAGATGAATCCGAGGAATACCGAGCAGAAGAAATGATGGAGTCCATTTTTAAAGTTGACATGGCACAGCTGTGCCAAGATTTAGATGATGATGCCAACAGACGAGATGATACAAGTGCAGACAATGAAGGAACAACTTTAGAGAGGTAAGCTATTTCGGGTAGCCAGAACCATTAGAGTTGGCTGGCAAAGAGATCGTGGCACCAAAACCATCTATTGAGGAGCCACTAGAGTTGGAATTGAAAGCATTACCAGACCATCTCAAGTATGCCTACTTAGGTAAATAATCAACCTTTCTAGTGATCATTGCTGCTGATCTAACTAATGATCAGGAGGAAAGATTGCTAGAAATTCAAAGCAATTACAAGCAAGTGTTGGGATGGACCTTGGCTGATATCCGAAGTATAAGCCCAACAATATGCATGAACAAAATCATCTTGGAGGAATATCATGGCAAGACCGTTAAGGGTCAAAGGAGATTGAACCCAAGCATGAAAGAGGTTGTTAAAAAGGACATTATCAAGTGGCTGGATGCTCGGATAATTTATCCTATTTCCAATAGCTCATGGGTCAGCCCGGTGCGTGTATGCCAAAGAAGGTGGCATGACCGTGGTTCAGAATAGTAGCAATGAATTAATTCCTTCTAGTACTGTGACCGGATGGAGAGTGTGCATGAATTATAGGAAGCTAAACAATGCCACCAAGAAAGACCATTTTCCATTACCCTTCATTGACCAGATGTTGGACAGATTGGTAGGTACGGCATTTTCTTGCTTTCTAGATGGTTATTCGGGATATAATCAGATTGCCATAGCCCTAGAAGATCAAGAGAAGACCATATTTATGTGTCCATATAGGACGTTTTCCTTTAGAAGAATGCCATTCGGTTTGTGTAATGCCCCAGCAACGTTTCAATGCTGCATGATGTCTATTTTTTCTAACATGATTGAGCATAACTTGGAAGTATTCATGGATGATTTCTCGGTGTTTGGCAAAACATTCAAGGAGTTCTTTCAGAGTTTGGAGCGAGTCTTGAAGAGATGCATTGGGTTAAACCTAGTCTTGAATTGGGAAAAATGTCACTTCATGGTGCAGAAGGGCATTGTTCTTGGGCACAAGGTGACCAAGAAGGGACTAGAGGTTAATCGAGCAAAAGTCGAGGTAATCAAGCAATTGCCACCAACGACAAGTATAAAAGGTATTAAAAGTTTTTTGGGACATGCATATTTTTATCATCGTTTCATTAAAAACTTTTCTCAAATTTCTAAACCTTTATGCTTGCTTTTAGAACAAAATGCCACTTTTTCATTTGATGATTCTTGTTTAAGAGCGTTTTAGGAACTTAAAGAGATGCTGATTCATGCCCCTATAGTTGTGGCACCAAACTAGAATGTGCCATTCGAGCTCATGTGCGATGCTAGCGACTATACCGTTAGAGCAGTACTGGGACAATGGTGTGGCAAAGTTTTTCATGCCATTTACTATGCCAGTCGAACATTGAATGGAGCTCAGCTGAATTACTCCACAATCGAGAAAGAATTTATTGTAGTTGTATTTGGTTTTGATAAATTCAGATCTTATTTAGTTGGTAACAAAGTTGTGCTGTATACAGATCATTCGGCACTGAAGTACCTCTTGGCGAAGAAGGATGACAAGCCCAGACTAATCCGATGGATGCTTCTACTACAAGAATTTGACCTTGAGATTCGTGAGAACTTAGTAGCTGACCACCTATAACGCCTAGAGCATCACCTTGAAAATAGTAAGACCATTTCCGTAAGAGATGAATTTCCTAACAAGTATTTACTTGCAGTCAACGCCGTGCCATGGTATGCTAACATAGTCAACTACCTGGTAAGCAATATTTTGCCACTAAATTTGGAATATAATGGCAGGAAACGTTTCTTGTGAGATGTTCAACAATATTATTGGGAGGAACCAATACTGTTTAAATATTATGCCGATCAAGTGATTCATCGGTGTGTGCTAGAGGATAAACAACATAGTATATTACAATTATGCCATGCCACACCGTATGGAGGTCACTTTGCTGGGATGAAGACTACTGCCAAGGTGCTGCAGTCAGGATTCTTTTGGTCCACACTATACAAAGATGCCCACAACTTTGCCAAGGCATGTGATAGATGCCAGCGGATAGGAAACATTTTCAGTAGACATTAGTTGATTCTCCAGAACATTATGCAGCGGATTTGTTTGACGTATAGGGGATAGACTTTATGGGTCCATTTCCTCCATCATTTGGTAACCTATACATCCTTGTGGTTGTTGACTACATTTCAAAATGGGTTGAAGCTGTTGCTTTGCCAACAAACGATGCCAATGTTGTTGCCAAATTTTTGCACAAACACATTTTTAATCGATTTGGTACCCCATAGTGATTATTCATGATGAGGGTACCCATTTTAAATGTGATCTAATCTCTAAAGCTTTGTGTAGATATGGAATTTAACAGAGGATTGCCACGACATTCCATCCCCAAACGAATGGTCGTGTGGAGATTTCTAACAAAGAGATCAATAACATTTTGGAAAAGACCGTAAATCCAACAAGGAAGGACTGGTCCTTGAGACTAGATGACTCCTTGTGGGCTTATAGGACTACTTTTAAAACTCCTTTGGGAACCTCCCCATTTAGACTTGTTTTCGGGAAAGCATGCCACTTACCAGTGGAGATGGGGCACCGAGCTTATTAGGCAATCAAAACGCTTGACATGGCATAGAGGGCTGCTGGAGAAAAAAAGGTTATTAGAATTGAATGAGATTGAGGAATTTATAACACATGCTTACGAGAATGCCATACTCTATAAGGAAAGGACAAAGCGTTGGCATGACAAATGGATATTACCAAGGTAATTTGAGGTAGGCCAACTTGTTTTGTTATTAAACTCAAGGTTAAAGTTGTTTCCAAGAAAGCTCAAGTCTAGATGGTCAGGACCCTTTGAAGTTGTGAAGCCATATGCTCATGGAGTAGTGGATATTAAGGATTTGAAAACATGAGCAATTTTCAAAGTAAACGACCAGCGTTTGAAGCACTATTTGGATGGCACTCAAAAGGATGCCAAGGAGGTTATCCTCCTGGCAGAGTTACCGTGATCATTGTCATGGTTCAATTCTTGTATATATTAGGATAGATGTTTTTTATAGTTTTTATTTATTTTTCTTTCCTTTATTTTAATTTTCATTCTTCTTTGCTATGTTGAAAGGTTTTTCTTGAGTGAGTGTAGGATTTTTATTGCCAAGTGGACTGCCAAAGCAAAAGATTGGCATGAAAAGATTAAAAATGTTTGCCAAGTGCTGAATCTGCCACACCACCTGAGTCTGAAGATGAATGAGTCTAGAGCCAAGCCAAGGTTGCGGCCATACTTACAGCTCATGTCTCATCTGCTACCACCGATGTCCCTGCCGCCTCAGAGCTGGAAAAGCTTCTTAAGGAAGTTCTCCATGACATCGGAGCTTCCATTGCCGCATCGAAGGGGAATCCTCCTCTTCCTAAAATCCTTTGCATTTCATATTATTCATGCATTTTATTGTTTTCATTTGTATATATGGTGTTCTCATACATTGAGGACAATGCACACCTTTGGTTTGGGGGTGTACATCCTGACATTCGTATGCCATGCATTCATGTTTAAATTTCAATTTGCCATATAGGATTAAAATTTGCATACCAAACTACTAAAAAAAATTTTGTTGCCTCGGTTAAGATTGGAGATTTTGTCAATAATCTGCTAGCCTAGTTAAATTTGTTCAAGATTTATCTGTCCAATGAAGAAACTGGAATTTTAGAACTTGTGTGTTGGCAGGTTAGCAATGCCAAGTAGCTTGGCAATTGGACTCTAGTTTAGGGAACTTTAGTTCCACTATACACGAGGTATGCATCTAGTTTGCAAAACAAACTTAGGTTCTCTTGAAACTGATCTCAGAATAATTGTTAAAAAAAATTTGATGCTAGGTTAAAACGAAAAGAATAAGGCAACAATGTTTTGCCAAGGAAAAAAAAAGAACTATCCTCAACCTTAGAGATAATAAGTAACTTGGGACTTCATGGTTTGCTCCCTCTTAGTTCTTAAGTCAAAAAATTTAGCGTATGAGTTGAAGAGTAAAAGCCTACTAATGTCTGGATTAATGTGGGGGTTCGTGGTATGCTCCCTCTTATTTCTCAAGCCAAACAATACCTGAAAGTATTACCAAAAAAGCAAAAACCCTTGGCAAATAAAAAAAATGATGATAATAAAATCTGAGTTTGGGTAGTAAAGTCGACTAAGGGAGTTGAGTAAACTTAATGCATATTGCCCACACTTCATGCACACTAGACGACCTTAGACTAGAACTATATTGTTAAACTTGAATTTGTTTATGTACTTGGCATTGATATACTGAATATCTGAGGATAGGCCTCAGATCATATTTTGCTAGCTGATAGGTGTTGGGAACCATGACAATCTTTTCGAAGGTACTTTCTTATTTTTCTGTTTTTATATTTTTAGTGCATTACTTGAGGACAAGAAATGAGCTAGGTTTGAGGGTGTGTTAACTCCTCAAACGTACTATTTTTATGCTTATTTTACAAAGCCTTTGCTCGCCCTTTAATTACATTTAGCTGCATTTAGTTTTTAAATTCATGCATTTGCATAAGGAGTTAGGAAATAGGGAATTTTTGTGCTTTGCCAGTGTGAAGTGTTGTTTGTTGGCATCATTACAGGCTTGGCAGAGTAGAGCAGACATGGCAGAGCAGCGCAGGAGCAGGAAGAAAGAGGATCAGAAGACCAATGCCAAGCATCCTTGGCAATATGTTGCCATAAGTGTTTTGCCAATAACCCTTGGCAATACCAGCCCAAAAAATACGACCAAATCAGACTGTGGAAAAATAGCACTTGATCAAGCTCCAAAAAAATAGGATGGTGAAAAAATCAGATTCCAAGCTGGTTTAGCATAGATGGACCAAACGATGCCGAGCTCGGCTGGCGAAAGATCAAAGACTAATGACATCAGCCCTAGTCAAGATGACATCAACCCTAGTCAAGATGACGTTAGCCCTAGTGAAGATGATGTTAGCCCTAGGATTCAAAGTACGGCTAAGATGATCATAAGCCTTAACCCACCAAATTAAAACCCTAAGGCTTATCCTATTGTTTCCCACGCATGCCTATATAAAGGACATCAAGCAAGCACATAAAGGAGAGGACATTGCAGATCAAATTTAAAAAGGCTGTTTCTTACACACTCTCTTAATTTATTTTGTTTTTATTTGATGATGTTAAACGATTTTGGTTTTTGGACTAATTTTCTTAAGTTAGTTGGGGGATGTTTACGATAAACGTTGATTTTAAGGTTGGTTTTTAATAAACTATATGCTTTGGTCTTATTTCTATCTGGCACACACTTCAACTATTTTTAGAATCCATTGCCATACGATAGTTGCCATGATTTTCAGTTTTCTAAATTTCGTGCCATGCGACCGCTGGCACAGTATGCTTATCGCACCTTAATATCTTAACAGACTTGAGAGGCAAGGATAAGTTGCTAGATACTAAGGCGAGATGCTTCGACAGAAGATGTTCAAGTAGATGAACTTACTTTAGGAGTGAGTCTACCCCTTAGGAGTAAAGATTGACACTTAATCAAATTAATCAATGATAACCGTTACTATAGACATATAGGGCTTTATCATGGTTAATTTAGGGTATTGCCATCGACAAAGGCATTACTACTTTTAATCTTCTTAGTAATAAAACCAAGGCAGAACGTTATTAAAGGCTGGCATGAATAGCGTGAAATCCAGGCATCCCTTGCCAACGCTCATCATCCATACGAATAACTTTATGTTGCCAACGTTGTTTTATTTTCATTTCTTTTAAACTTTTTCAAAACCAACTTCAAATCAAACAACATTTTTTACCCTTGACAAGTAAAGAAGCAAATAAAGTAAACTCTTGACTAATCCATGTGGGATCGATAACCAGCTTACTATTGTATTACTTGCCGACCGTGTATACTTGCCCGCAAAAGACTAAATCTTGGCACTATTTTTATACATTTCCAAAACAATTTCTAACCTTTTGCCAAGCACTCTCACAATCAAACAGTTGCAATGCACCATCCAAGTCAAAAACCTTAGCTTCATGAGTGATGGTAATATTTTCAAATCATGACAATGCTGAGTAGCTCGAAGTTTTTTTGTTTGCTCCATCATTTTTCTTGAGCTAAAAGAATGTGATAAATTGAATTCCCCAAATAAAAAAGGAAATGAGACAAAGAAACAATAATTTAAAGGTGAAACATACCAGAAGTGGCTCTAAACTGTTTAAAAAACAAAGTAACTCAGAAGGTACTTCACATCTTTATATATCGACTCAGTTTTCGAGGTCTCTTAGACACATGATACGCTTGAGGCCATCATTGGTGAGTTATTTTAGTGTCGCTCCTACACTTGATATTTGGGTGCGTAATTTTGATATCATAAAAAAGAGGCCCACCTTTTTCAAAAAATTATTTTATCCAGCTCATTAATTATTATTATTATTATTATTATTATTATTATTTCTTTTCCCTAAATTTGGAAAGAGGGAAAACT
Organism: Hibiscus mutabilis; assembly: GCA_019671005.1. Classification (NCBI taxonomy): domain Eukaryota; kingdom Viridiplantae; phylum Streptophyta; class Magnoliopsida; order Malvales; family Malvaceae; genus Hibiscus; species Hibiscus mutabilis. The sequence goes on along the minus strand of CM033717.1, from coordinate 45,116,276 downwards.
CTGAATAAGATTTTTACATTAAAATGAACTTAAAATAAACTCTACGTAAGAATTTTTAAAAATCCTTCTTCATAAGTGTTAAACTTATACTTGACTTTGATATAACAAGGACTAATTTGTAAAAAAAAAATATTTATTAATGTACTCAATTTTCTCACAAAATTGACAGGCATTGGAACTTAAATCTTTTCTAAGTCAAGACTGAAATCCACAAACTTTTTCGAAGTGTTTTCATAGTCAAATTAATCAAATTGGTGACTGAGTACCGGTACGGCCTATGGCGTATTGGTACCTATTTTCGATATTGGAAACAAAGATTATGTTTAATGCCTAAAGGGTACTGATACGACTGTGCGCGTATTGGTATACCTTTTTAAAACTGGAAACCAAATTGACTTTGAGTACTGGTACGACCTATGGTGTATCGGTACGGGGGTTAATTTTTTTTAAATCTTTTCATTAATGAGTCAACCGTTGCTTTGTTAATTTGTTGGAACCATAAGGTTTGAAAATTAATTACTCATACCGATACACCCTTAGGCATATCGATACGATATTTTAACCAATTGTTCCAAGGATTCTAGTGAGCAAAATGAGTATTGATAAGGTATGGCGTGTACCAATACCCTTTGTAAAATAGTCACTCGGTACTGATACGCCGTTTTGGGTACCAATACCCCTTTGATTCAATGATTCTTTCTTCTTAAGACGGGTAGCGATACAAGCTCTCATGTAGCAATGGCCAATGTTGCCATACAACATTTATTACAGGAAAAATGCAGCTCAACGACTTTATTGAATATCAACCACCCAAATAGCTAGAAATCATTGAAGAGGTATAAAATTAAGTCTCTTAAGCTCCTTCAACAACTATTCAACAAGTCTAAAGCTTTCAAGCAAATATCAAACAATCTTTGAGCTCAATTAGTCATATTCTTGTAAACCCACTTGAGTGATGTTATTGTAATCTTTTTTTCAAGTGTGTGGGGTTGAGTGAATTTATTTGTGCAAACAAATTGCCTTGTGAGGTTTCTTAGTTTGGTAAACTTGTATTTCTATCTTTGAGAGCATTCTTAAGGTGTTGGGGTATAAACCTTAAGGGAGTTTGTAAGGTTATCTCCTTTAGCCTCAAAAGGAACGGAAATCGAGTGGATTTGAGATATCCTTAGTGTGGATATAATGGATGCAAACCTTGTTGAGAAGGTTGAACCACTCTAAGTCTCTTGTCTCATTTGCAATTAATTGTTCATCCCAACAACAAGTTTTTGAATTGCAATGAGTTTAATACTTTTTCTTGCCCTAAATGTTGAAAGAGGGGAGAAACTTTGCATCATGGATTCAAGAATGAGAAAATTAGTGTGACTCCATTGTCCACGCGACAAGATCATCTATGTATAAGAGTTCAAATCAGAATAGATAAAAAAGGATACAAAGCCTAAAATAATCTGACTATTAAACAAGTCAAAAGTTGGTTTAGGGAGAACAATAGTAAACAAAAAAATTTGGGGAAAATTTTTTTAGGGCATGAAGATGACTGTAACCCCCTCAACCCGGCCTAGATGCTAGACCAATCTGAGGAAGCTACTTTGGGTTTTGTAGAAACAAAACCTGAAATTATTAACTAAACTTAGTCCAATTTTTCATCTTATCTAGATGCAACATTACAACCTAAGGTGAGCATGCTCAGAGTGGGTGAAATCTCAATTGAATCAGGCATTGAATTGACATCCAATTGCTCGTATTTGCAATTTAGGTACCAAATTGCAAATTTAGAAAATTACAGGAACTTTCTAAAATTTAAAATTTTCAATCCTTAATTAGTCAGGTTAAATGCTTGCTTGTCAAAATTTAACTCAAATTAATCATCCAAACTCATACAATTGCAATCACAAATAATGGGGGACCAAAATATAACTTTTTAAACTAATTTTCAACTTTGCAAAACAATCCCCGCGAAAGGTATCGAAACCCCCCTTAGTGGTTTCGAAACCAGTGCTCTAGTAGCCAAAATTGGCCTCCTGGTTTCAAAACCTTTAGGCCCTCTAGTTTCGAAACCTTGAGGCTGGTTTCGAAACCTCACTATAGTTGTGTGCAGAAAATGCCATTCGAAAACACTTTAGAACCTCCCTAAACAAGTCCGAATATGCCCCAAACATCCTCTAATTCACAAAACAACATGTTTGGAACATCTTACAAACATCATATTAACCAAAGACCAATATAACATGGAAGCATAGACATTACAGCAACAAAGGTAAACCTATAGGAATGCTTCCTAGTCAACATGCAAAATGTAAACACACAACCAAAACCAAACATATAAAGCCTCAAACAACACCACAACAATAATATAAACTTGCACAGACCGGGAGTTCAGCAAACAACCCTCCCAAACAACAATGAACCCCATTGCCTTTATTACTACTAATCTAGTGTGAAATTATACATTCAAATAGCCGAAGTCCTTGGATCTCCTTCGCTCATTCACTGCGTCCAAACTCTAATTCTCTGCATTGATGGACAAAGAGAGCGTAAGCACACTAGGCTTATTGAGGAGTGCTCAAACAGCACACCATCAATGCATTTAAACCCATTTTCTCAAAACGCATTGAAAACACCATTTCAATCATCTTATAAAACATCATACCTTGAGAACCATGCACTTAACACTTTCAAAAACCAACATATTAAACCATATGCAACATGTATCATGGATCAACAGCAAATCCCATTGCTAACCCCCAATATAAGCCTTCCCATGCATAACAATCCATATGCAAAGCTTAAAGAGTAAACATGTATAGACCAACACTATACATTAACAATTATATTGGATTTCAAGTGATCATAAACCAAATTCCAATTTCCAAAATATTACATCGGATACACGGATTCAACAAATGTCCTCTCAACACTTAATGCCATCTCAAGCATAATTATGGTACCACTAACAACCCGGGGACACGAACCCTAATCATCAGCTAGATGCATAATCCACTAACGGGAGTTTCCGGTACCATATAACCCCTCAACCGTTAGGGTACTCGTGGTGGGGTATTCAGTACACATAAACCCCTCAACACCCAAGACAACTTATTTATAGTCCACTATCAATCCTATGGCCGACAAACTATATCTGAAAACATTTTAAACTACATCACTTGCCAATATAATTCATTTTAAACATGTACCCCACTGTTTTTATAAGCAACAATCAAAACCATTTTCAATGCATTAAACCATGCATTAACAAGTATTCCTCATTCTTACATGAATCATTTTTCAAATGCATTCATCATCAATATATGATCAAAATTAGTATAAACCATACTCAAAACATGCTTAAATAGTAGGTACCATGTAATTGAAAAAACGATGCATAAAAACAATTTTGCCAAAGCACAACTGAGGGATAAATCTCATCATACTTATTTTCGAGTTTAAACCAGTGTTTCAAGCTTAATTTAAACTCCCAAAACAACCTTTAAACCATTTCAAAGCTAAAATCCACGTTCTCACTCACCAACAGCCTTAGGATCACTCTCCCTTTTTTTAATCACATAACAACAGAGGATTAATGCATCATCATGCAATCATAATCCCAGCAACACAACTCCTTAACTTCGCCTCACTAAAACCATCAATCGCCATCTGAGAACAACATCAAACATCTTCCAAACACCAAGCCTAAACCTAAAGGTTTAATCCATCAATAATCTTCAATTAACATCCAAAAACAACCTAACACCATCCTCATATCTCCAGCATTCATTAAACAACCAAAACTCGTCAAAAATAGAACACTAGAAACCTAGGAAATTAGAGATTCACATAGTTTCAGGATTCCAACTTTAAAACCAACTTGTTAACATTATATAACATCAAAATCATGATTATAATCAATCAAGAATTCATCAAACTAGATTTGAAACGAAAATCACTTAATCTCATTAATTAAACCTTGATTTAACAAATTTCCATAATTTAATCATTAAAACTTATTAGAAAACATTTATAAAGGATCAATACATACAATCCAGCTTGGAACAACACACATGAGGTCAAGGTAATGGATTCCTTTTGTGAGTTATGTGGTGGTAACCATGATTTTTTTGACTGTATGCAGAATCCAGAATCCAGCTTTTATGTGGGGAATTACAACTGGAACAACAATGTGATGTCCAATACATACAATCCAGCTTGGAAGAAGCACCCGAATTTTTCATGGAGTAATCCCAACAATGCTTTAAACCAACAATCAGAACGCACAAGCAACGGGATTCCAGCAAAACATGCCACGGCAACAATTGCCGCAGCAACAACCGACAACATCTAGTTCTTTGGAAATTTCTCTCAATGCTTTTATGTCGAACACTGAATCTTATATGGCTGAGAATAGTAACTTCATAAAAAGAATTGATGCTTTTATTAATAGGACTGAGATGAGATTGCAAAACCAAGAGGCGGCAATCAAATCATTGGAAAATCAAGTCGGGCAATTTGCTCAAAACCTGAATACTAGACCGCAAGGAGGTTTACCTAGCAATACTGAAGTCACAAGAGGAACTGGCCATGAGCAATGTAAGGCGATCATCACTAGAAGTGGCCAACAACTTAAAGAGGCTCAAGCTCGCTCACCAAACGATAGGGATGCCTCGGCAACCAACGATAGGCACGCCACGGCAACCCCAGTTGACAATGCCTCGACAACTCCAGTTGAACCAGCAATGCGATCAATCAGGTTTCAGATCAATGAAAGGATCAAAGATATCCGACTTCCATCACCATTCCCACAAAGGTTGAAGCGACAAAATCAAGAATATCAATTCAAGACATCAACTTGCCATTGGTTGAAGCAATTGAACAAATGTCGAACTATGCCAAGTTTCTTAAAGACATTGTGTCCAAGAGAACAAGGCTAGGAGAGTTTGAAATAGTTGCCGCAACAGAGGGATGCATGGCCATGTTGCACAATCGCATGCCACCCAAGTTGAAGGATCCCGAAAGTTTCACAATACCCTGTTCCATTGGAAACCACTATGTCGGGAAAGCATTATATGACCTTGGAGCAAGTATAAACCTGATGCCTAAATTGGTTTTCCAAAAACTAGGAATCGGGAAGGCACGACCTACAATGGTTATGCTACAGCTAACTGACAGATCCTATGTGCATCTAGAAGGAAAAATCGAAGACATACTAGTAAAAGTTGATAAATTTATTTTTCCCGCTGACTTTATTGTTTTGGATTGTGAAGCAGATGAACATGCACCTATCATTCTCGAGAGGCCCTTCCTAGCAACAGGGAGAACCTTGATCGATATTGAAAAGGGAGAACTCACAATGAGGGTGAATGACCAGAAAGTTAAACTAAATGTGTTCCAAACACTAAGACACACCCTTAGGTATGTCGCCCTTCCGACTTGTCTATGGAAAAACATGCCATCTACCGGTGGAAATCGAACACAAGACATATTGGGCAATCAAGACCATGAATATGGATTGGGAAAGTGTCGGGCAAAAGCGTTTGTTGGACCTTAACGAGATAGAAGAATTTCGTGCACTCGCCTATAACAATGCATGAATCTACAAGGAGAAAAGAAAGCAATGGCATGACAAGAAACTATTGCCGTGGCAATTCATGCCAGGGCAACTAGTTCTCTTATTCAATTCTCGGCTAAAACTTTTCCCGGGAAAACTAAAATCATGATGGTCGGGACCATTCGAAGTTGTCAAACCATTCTCCCATTGTGCCGTGATAATCAAGTCCATCACTGACGAACATGAATTCAAAGTTAATGCACAAAGATTGAAGCACTGCAACGGTGCCCATGTGGAACGTAACAAAGAAGTGGTCACCTTAGGAGATGCATGAGAATGCTCTCATTTCGATATTTTATTTTGATTTTTATATTTATTTTGAGTTTTAATTTTTTTCAAACTAATTAATTTTTACTTTTTTATTATTTTCGATTATTTGTTTTTTTAGGATAGATTTATTTTCTTTAAGATTAAAACTAGATCTTTCATATTTTCTTTTTAAGTTTAAGAATCCCTTTACACATCTTTATTTATTTTCTTTTATTAGTTTATCTTTAATTTTAATCCTTATTTGATTTGCCTTTGAATTGTAGGAAAAGAGTTCAAGATAATGAGGAATTTTGATTCAAGAAGGAAACTTCTTCAACAAGGAAATTAATGGGCTGAATCTAAGGCTTATATAAAGCCTCCAACTTACCCTAAATAAACCCCCTAGCCGTCACCCTTCCCCTAAACCGAAACCCTTTTTTTTCTTCTTTATTCCAAAGTTAATCCCACCCACCATATTTACTACGTATCTTTTCTATATAACCCATCACCCTTAACTTCCAAGAAACCTATTCCTACTTTTCAATCTTGCAACTCTTTAGTTTCTTCCTTTTTTTTGTTTTTACCAAACTCACAACCAAGATCATCCATGGCATCCAAAATTGAATTTTTGGTTCATCCAAGTTCCTCCAAAGAACCAAGATACAAGAAGTTTGCTACATCGGTGGTTCAAGAAAGATTTCACTCCAAGTTTGAAAGTCGAAAGATTTGCGAAGAACAAGTCTTTGAATACTCCAACTCTCATCAAGATTTCGGCCTTGAACCATTCATCTTCGAAAGGATTGCACATCAAAAGTGGCAAATCTTTTGCCATCAATCGAAACTGGGTAACATCTCATGCGTAAGAGAATTCTATGCTCACTCACCTAACCCGGATAATCCTTATGTTTTTGTTCGTGACAAGGCTATGCTCATAAGCCCCGAAAGCATCAACACCTTTTACGAGCTCTACATTGAGAAGGACAAGCATCAAACCTTTGTTGATCAACTCACACCCAAGCAACTCGACAAGGTGCTTCAAGAACTCACTCTACCGGGAACTCAATGGAACGACGGTAAATACAAGGGCACGGTAAATCGCCTTCGGCTTAAACCCGAGGCAAAATTATTGAATAAGTTTGCTAAACTTCTTTAATGCCCACCACACACAATACTATCGTTGATACACCTCGTCTTTTGCTCATACATTCTATCTTGCATAATCGCATCATTAACATTGGAAAAATTATTTGTGATGAGATTTTTGTATGTAGCACAAAAGACAAGGGATCTCTTTTCTTCCCTTGCTTAATTTCCAATCTTTGCAAGGAGATGCATGTCCCAAGTGAGTCCACTGATGAAAAGGCCCTACCAAAGTTCGGTCGGAATCGAGCACAAATCTGAAAGCTAATGGGCGAGGCACCGGTAAAATCCCCAACACCTTCAATTGCCGCGACAACTCTTGCCACCTCATAACTCATAATGCCCAAGCAACCGATGCCCGGGCAACTCGGCCAGCAACCCCAGGACAACTTGAAGCACTCTTACAACCGTTGGCGAACCACCTTAGGCAAATTGAAGACCGACAACTAATGATCATGCGATACATGAACTATCACAACAATGCCATCACCCAAGTCATCCTGGAAAAGTACCCGGATAGCCGCGTGCCGTTCCCTATCTTTCCTACCGAAATCCTTGCCACGGAAACCAATGAAGCAGTTGCCACGACAATCGCAGCAGATGATGCCGCAGCAACCTACACTGTGCCTGCCCAAGAAGTTGCCACGGCAACCAACACTGAAGATGTCACGGCAACCAAAGCTAAAGACGTCCCGGTAACCACTGCAAAAGCCAAAGGTAAAGCACCTATGCCCGAATCAACTCGTACTGGATCATTGTCTAATTTTTTAGATTCGGGCGAGTCCTCCATTGCACCAACAAAGACCGCACCAATCGAATCCTCCAAGCCCAAGCGAAAAACCAATGACATTGATGAAGAGGACGACGAGGACAACCCCGTACGAGGATCGTTTCCACCATCGACAACAAGGAAGCAACCACGCGTTCAAGCAAAAGAATCAAGACACCGACCAAAAGGAAACTAATCATCCACGACGACGAACTCTCGGAGTAAGTCCTCGTTTGCATTCTACTTTTCTTTATTTTTATTTTTATTTTTATTTTGTTGCATGCATTGAGGACAATGCCTCACTCGAGTTTGGGGGGATTGTTATTAGTTAGTTACCATGTTTAGTTGCATTCAACTTAAGTATTGCATTTAGGATACATAAATTGCTTGCCATGCCTTTAGTTGGAACAAGAATTGCTTAGATTTGATGAATATCCGATGATGACTCTGCCAATGTACTTAATTGATATAACTTTTTATTCTAGGATAAACATGGAAACACTTAGAATCGTACTATGATGCTAAACTTGATGAAACACTGTTGTGGCTTGATTGATTTAAGAAATTCAAGCGAACTTAGGTTGATAGTTAAAAAGTTGGGGGATTAGAATAAAAATTGGATGAATACTAGAGGTGCCCGAAATTGGCTCTAGTATGCACTAAAAATTGATTGCTAGAGGTGCCCGAAATTGGCTCTAGTATGTACTAAAAATTGATAGCTAGAGGTGCCCGAAACCAGCTCTAGTCGAATAAATTAATTAACTTAAGAAAACAAAAAACTAAACACTAGAGGTGCCCGAAACCGGCTATAGTTAAAACATGTTAAAAGAACCCAATGAAGTAATTTGAAAACCTCTTGTTTGTATAGAATCCAAAAAATAAACTTGCACACAACTCTGCACACACTCACAAGCATTATGGTTTGATTCCGAGTAACTCCTAAGTTTTCCAAAAAATGAAAAGCCAATCAACTCTGCACACACTCACAAGCATTATGCTGCTTTGGTGTGATTTTGTGTGTGTGCAAAATCACTTTCCTAAACAAGGCTAGAACTAGTTGTCAGGGCAATGCATGAAGGAGATGCCGAGCTAGTTGCCAGGGCAATACATGAAGGAGATGCCGAGCTAGTTGCCAAGGCAATTTTCGACAAGGAATAAGATGACATGGTAGTCAAAATCTATGACTAGAGAAGCCCAAGATGACGTGGAGCAAAGCTAAATCCCAAAGGAATTTGATTTCCATGAAGTGGTCAAAGAGAAATTAAATCCCAAGAAGATAGGAGAAGTTCTAGAAAGAATTTAAATATAATAAAGAATTATATTCTTTAAAGATTATTTAATTCCAACTAAACATCCTCCTCAAAAAAGACTTTGACCTAGCCCTATAAATAGATCACCAAGCTGTCAACTCCAAAGAGAGAGAGGGGAGAGGAATTTCGACAACTCCAAGGGGAGAGAGAGGAGAGGAATTTCGACAACTCCAAGGGGAAAGAGATGAGAGATTTCGACAAGAAGGGAAAAGCTTGGAGAGAGTTCGATTGGGAGAGAATTCAAGGGGGCTGATCGATTTCTTCTTCTTCTTTGCTTTCATTAGATTCATGGTTTGTGGATTATTCTTTGTATATCTTTTGAACCCAACCATGAACTAACTTAATTGGTTGGGGTTATTGTGTTTTGTGGTTGTGAGAAACAATTGGATTTTGTTTAGGTAATAAGAGTTTGCACTTTCAATTCAATGTTTACTCATTCTTTGTTTTTATTCTTGTTTTCGAGTGAATTGGGAGAGGATCTCATAACTTCATCTAATTATCTAATATTGGGAGAGTTAGATTCAAGAAACGAATGAGTATGATCTTTATTCAATCTATTGATGGTGAAGATTAATCCGGCTTAGGGATAAGTTAAGGATTTCAACGGCTAAGAGGAGCGCAATATTGGTTGTTGTTCACTCTTGATTCACGCAGGGATATATTATCAAGGCATGCACAAATAGCTAGAGTTTCAACTTAGGGATAAGAAGAAACCATTGAAGAATACTTCGCCGAACCTTGTAGTTGCTTCCCAGCCGCCCAAACAGTTGCCCAGACAACCGTCGATTAGTTGCCAAGGCAACCCAGTTGTGCAAGTTGCCACGGCAACTGAGTTGCCCTTGCACTCTTTTACCAAGACAATCCAATAGGCTATCACTCCTCAACTCACGATAACCTGGCCTATTCCCTCTCTTATTTGATTTCATCTATCCTTTTAGTTTATTGCTCTTAGTTTACTCGTTAATTAGAACCTCTATTATCAATTGTGTTTTTATTTTCATAGTGCAACAACTTAAGCAAAGTGGCCCAAACCAATCCCTGTGGAGACGATACTCGATACTTATTATATCACTTTATTACTTGCGACGTGTATACTTGCACAATTGCGTAGCACTCAATACGCGCAACAACGAGTTCACCCACATGGTTCTCAGTTTGCACCGTTCATGCATCATGATTAGTTAGGCATCCACACTTTGATAGAAGATTGAATAAATTTGAAATGAGAAGAACAACTTCAAGCGTCGGAACCTTTGGTAGAGGAATGAAGAATTACGTAATAAGAAGAAGAACTTCAAGCTTCGGAACTTTTGGTAGAGGAATGAAGAATTACGCAATGAGAAGAGCATGTTTAGACCTTGGAGACTAAAGAATTTTGAAATGAGAAGAAGAACTTAAAGCTCCACACTTTGGTAAAAGATTCAAGAAATCCGAAATGAGAAGAACAACATCAGACCAAGAAGAATGTTGAACCACTCTAAATCTCTTGTCTTATTTTTTTATTGCTTTTGCAATTAGCTCCACCAAAATTTTTTTTACCAGTTCACCCTTCTTGGCCATTCGTAATTGATTGTTCATCGTAACAATTGGTATTAGAGCTAAACTCATTGGAAGGCTTCACATCCTCTTTAGTGAATCCTACTAGTGTTTAATCAATCTATAATTCAAGCCATGGCCTCTACTTCCGGCAACCAATTTGCGGAATCTCAATCTATCTCCAAACCGCCTTATTTCAATGAGGTAAACTACCCTTATTGGAAGAATAGAATTAAGATCTTCATCAAATCCAATGACTACCTCCTTTGGGATGTAGTGGGGGATAGACCAACAATTCTAATGAAGGGAGAAGGAGACTAGAAAGTTCCCAAGGAAAGGCATGAATAGACTGATAATGATCTGAAGAAGATGCAAATCAACGACAAAGCCATGCACATATTATTTTTGCCCTTGGACCGGACGAATATGCCGAGATGTCTTATTGCAGAAGTATCAAAGATATATTAGACATGCTAGAAGGTACTTATGAAGGCACAAAGGAAGTGAAGGATGTTAGAGTATGCCCAAAGACCAATCATAAGATGCTTATAAATGACATTTGTTTTTACCTTGTTTATTCATAAAGAGGCATTGCCATTATTATTTTTAGTTACAATTTTGCGTGCATAAATAAATTGAATTATAATAAAGTCTTTAGAATAATATGATTATTCTTAAATGTTCTTAGTCGAGTATTATTGTGGGAATAGACAACAATAATGCATTAAGACTAATATGTAGTTGATTGATGACAAAGTGTTGTCATTGACATGGAGATGTCAAAATCAATACATAAGTATGTGTTACAGAACGACATACTAGACTGACCCGCTATGAGCTTGTTTCTTGGATTATTATGTGACAGTCACAACATTGCTCATAGTGATAAATACACGTTGTTGTCAATAAATTTTTACTGCCCTTATATATTTATTTTATATTATTATATATAAATATATATTATTACCTTATTAAAATAAAAAAACCAAAAAGATATAATAAAGCGGTCCAATTTAATTAAATAAGGATCCATTGAGCTCTAAAAATAAACCATTAGGCCCAAAATAAAATCCAAGCTAACTTGTTTTCCTTCTCCCATGTGCAGGCTTAAACCTAGATCGTTAGATCTAGGGTATAGATCTAATGGTCCAGATCAAATCAACTGAGATGAGGAGTGGTCTCCCCCACTCGCGCTGCCACGCGCCTGGCACGTGTAGCTCACGCGTGCGTGGTTTCTCTCCCCCCTTGGAGCCCGACTGGCTCGCTCTTATGCCGGAAGCCGCAGCGTTCAACCGCCTGGGGTTAAAGAGAGAGCACCGGCGACCAACTATCCCACGCCGTATCATGCCCCATTGTCGTCGCCTCTACACCCTCAATGCGAAGCTCGGATTACATGGCGTCGCCGTTCGACCACCCTAGCAGCTTCCTTGCACTACCGTGTCATCACCACCTCACCTCCACGAACTGTCACAAGTCCTCGTCATAACGCCAAGCCGCGTCGGAGCCTCATCCGACCTCGCCATGGCCCGCGAGCAGCAGCAAGGCTGGTACGACAACAACCACTCCTCGCACGACCTCCTCACACCACAGCTATGATGAATGTCGTTATAGCCACGCTGTGGCCAAACGTTAGATCATCTGCGACCATCCCGGGCCATCGCTACCGCTTCTCCCCTCTGGCTGAAAGTTGGAAAAGCAAAAAGGGAAAAAGAGATTGAGTTTAGGGTTAGGGTTTCCCTTGATTCCAATATGAAAAAAGTCAGATCAGATTCGAGTCAGTATTCAAAATCAAATATTTTCTTGATCATATATGAATTTGCATTTAAGGAAAAGGGAAAGAATCAGCCCAAAGTTGCCTTAAAAATTCGAATCAGATCAGCTTTAAATTAAATCGTATCTGCATTTAATGGAAAAAGTGAAAAATCACCCCAAAATAGGTTTTTTTATTATTCCAACATTTGGGATTTTTAGGTAAAAAAGCCTATATAAAGGGGTTTAGGTCTTTGTAACACACACACAATTAACTAGAGAGATACAGTTTAGTTTGAGAAAAACTCATAGAGAATTCTGCGCAATTTGTGCTCAAACTTTTGTACTGGAATTGGAGTTGGAGTAAAAAGTCTAAAGCATTCTTTTGAGGCATTCGTTTATTATTTTCCTTTATGTTTTGTTCTTTGTTTAAGTAAAAAAGATTTTTCATGTTGATTCTTGTTTGTGTTCTTTTAAAAATTGATACTTGATATATTTACTTTGAAGAAGAAATTCAAGCATACTTTATGTGTTATTCTTTTGTACTTTATCTATTTACTTTGAATAAAAAGTGTTTTTTAAACTGAGTTATTTACATGTAATTCACCATCTCCATAGACCCTTTAACTTTTTAATCTTCTATTTATCATTGTTGTAAATTTAATCTTGTAAAAATTTGAAATTTTAACTTTTTGATTTCTTCCTTATCAATATTGAAATTTGTATATATGTTTGTTTGCCATTAATTCGTTTAAAAGTGTTTGGGTTTATTTATGCTTTGTAAATAAGATTGTTTAATTTTAGTTTTTTTGCTAGATTGAATCTTTTCATGTAAAAACTTAGATATGAGTAAATATGATTGTTTAATATGTAGGATTATCTTAAATAAAGCCCTTAGGATTAGGTGCTAAATTACCTTAGTTAGGGCCTTGCAAATATGAATAAAACTTTTCTTCACATTTAATGTTCATAAAAAACACTTAACCATATTTTAACCTTAATAGATAAAATTTACCTAGACAACATTTTAGGTCAATAATCACTAACTTGGGATAATTAAAAGCTTCAACGCACTAATTCTTTTCTTGCTTTTTGATAAAAAGTGGAACTTAATTAATGCGGTTTTCTACCAAAGGGAGCTACCAGGTTAGCGGCAGAAATGTTGACGATGATTAAAGTTTACTCTCTTGGCGTTGGGGCCGTTAAAATGAAATCAAATTCATAAATGAACAATAATTTAAACTTGATACAAAATCACAAATTTCGGCATTAAAACTTTTTGTAAATGGTTGGGTACCAATTTTTGGGCGATGTGGGGGTGCTAACCCTTCCTTACGCATAATCGACCCCTGAACCCATTTTTGTTTTCATAGACCAAAAATCGTTGTTTTAATAAAAAAATGATTTTATTAAAATAACCCATTTAGGTGATCCAATCACACCATTTTTAAAAAATATTGGTGGCGACTATGTTGGTTTTGTTTTTTTCTAAACGTCAAGCCACTCGAAAGAGGGTTGCGAAACATGATTGATCCCCATACTTGAGATCATCATTATTTCAACATCGTGAGTGGCATATTTTGATACAGTTAAACGTGTGTCGTAACTGACTACACTATAAAGACTGATATTGGATATGTCACAATCTATGTAGTGGGATATGGTTGATTAAGATAGGATTAGTCCCTCTTACATAATAGGAGTAGTATCGTAGGCCACTTGATTGTGTGAGACTAGAAATGCATGGCCATGCTCGAATAAGTTGATGTGAGATATCATAGTTATTCATTTATAATAGTCTACTCAAGATATCAAGAAATATTAGATGGACTATACAAGTGAAACTGTTCTATGACTTGTGCCCAATCTAGATATAAAAGACAAAAGGATGTAATACATGAAAAAGAGTTAATCACGAAAAAGGTTATATCGAATCATGATTTCTTGTAACTTAGGTGACAATGACATATTGCTAGATGTCACTCATTGTTTGTAATATTATAAATGTTATAATATTTACTACTAACATTACATGAACCTACAGGGTCACACCAACGGTTGAAATGAGCATATATTAAACGAATTATATATGTACAAATTTGTTGTACATGGATTTAGTTAAATTAATATATATTTGATATATATAATTTAACTATTGTGTAAATATTAGAAGAAAAATAACTATTGTAATTATGACTCTTTTAATATATATAAATAATATAATTCGATTTAAATCAATAAATATATATATTGAAATCCTAATTAAGTTGAATTGGGATTATATATATTTAATATATATATATATTGAAATCATAATTAAAATTGAATTGGGATTATATATATTTATTATATATATATTGAAATCCTAATTAAGTTGAATTGGGATTGTATATTTAATACATATATATATATATACTGAAATCCTAATTAAATTGAGTTGGGATTATACATATATTTAATATATATATTAAAATCCTAATTAAAGTTAAATTGGAATTATATATATTTAATATATATATTGAAATCCTAATCTGAGTTAAATTAGGATTACAAAGGCTATATAAAGGCATGAAAGATCTAGCAGTCACTAATGCTTTTGGAAAAAACCTTTTAAAAAGTTTAGAGGGTTTTTATATGCTCATTCCTTTCTAAATAGTTTAGAGAGTTTTATATGCTCGTTTCAACTGGGTGAACTACGTAGAGGTCGGAGCGTTATCGTTGCGACTTAGGAATCAACATCGTGGAATCGTGATTGGATATCTATCTCCTTCAAATTCAGAATTCCAAATTTTAAACATACAAATGAGTTTTCAAAAAAAAAATCCCGACATGGATGGTAATGTACAAACATACAAAGTGCGATTAGTCACTAAGGGTTTTGGTCAAGTTCATGGTATAGACTATGATGAAACCTTTTCACCTGTTGCTATGTTTAAATCCATCTGGATCTTACTTGCGATAGCTACATTTTATGATTATGAGATATAGCAAATGGATGTTAAAACCACTTTCCTTAATGGAAAACTAGATGAGGATGTGTACGTGACACAACCTGAAGGTTTTGACGATCCAAAAGATGCCGAAAAATCTGCAAGCTAAAAAGGTACATTTATGGATTGAAGCAAGCTTCTAGAATTTAGAATCTTCGTTTTAACGATGCAATCAAAGAGTTTTTTATTTTATCAAAAATGAAGATGAGTCATGTGTTTTCAAGAAAATTAGTGGGAGCACTATCATATTCTTGGTACTGTATGTGGATGACACACTAATAATAGAAAATTGACATATCTAGTTTACAGTCTGTGAAAACTTGGCTAGGAAAATATTTTTCATGAAAGACTTGGGTGAGGAAACATATATATTAGGAGTTAAGATCTATAGTGATAGATCAAGACGATTCATAGGAATGATTCAAAATAAATACATAGAATAAGTACTCAAAAGATTCAGTATGGAAGAATCCAAAAGAAATTCTTACCTATGAGACATGGAATTTCATTCTCGAAGGAAATGTGTCCTTCAAAACCACAAGAAAGAGAGGGAATGATTAAGATTCCATATGCTTTAGCAATTGGATCTATCATGTATGTCATGCTATGTACTCGTCCAAATATATCTTATTCTTTAAGTATGACAAGTCGATACTAGGTAGATCCCGGTGAAGGTCACTGGTCCTAGTTAAAAACATCCTTAAGTACTTAAGAAAAACTAAGGATACATTCCTTATATTTGGAGGTGATAAAGATCTGAGTATAAAAGGTTATGTTGATGTCAGCTTTCAAACCGATAAGGATGATTCATGATCGCAATCGGGTTTTGTGTTCTGCCTTAATAGAAGCACTATAAGCTGGAAAGGTTCAAAGCAAGATGCAGTAGCTGATTCTACAACACAAGCTGAGTATATTGTAGCATGCGATGTTGCAAAAGAGGGTGTTAAGATTAAGAAGTTCATATCTGAACTAGGGATTGTGCCAATAATTTTGAATACTAGAGATCTATGTTGTGATAACAACGGAGCCATCGCACATGCAAAAGAACCCAGATCTCACAAACGATCTAAACACATACTTAGGCATTACCATCTTATTTGAAAAATTGTAGATCAAAGAGATGTGGAAAAATGTACAATACCAACATATGATAACATTGACAATTCATTAACAAAGCCTCAGACGCAGCAGAAGCATGATCGTCACACTAAGTCACTTGGTATTAGATAGACGAGTGATTGGTCTTAGTGTTAGGTTGAGTTGTTAGAGTATGCCCAAACGCCAATCATAAGATGATTGTAAATGACATTTATTTTTACCTTGTTCATTCATAAAGAGGCATTGCCATTATTATTTTTAGTTACAATTCTGTGTGCATAAATAAACTGAATTATAATAAAGTCCTTAGAATAATATGATTATTCGTAAATGTTCTTAGTCGAGAATTATTGTGGGAATGGACAACAATAATGCATTAAGACTAATATGTAGTTGATTGATGACAATGTGATGTCATTGACACGGAGATGTCAAAATCAATACATAAGTATGTGTTAGATAACAACATACTGGACTGACTCGCTATGAGCATGTTTCTTGGATTATTATGTGAAAGTCACAACATTGCTCAAAGTGATAACTACATGTACGATCCTCAAACTTTAGATCATCATTATTTCAACATTGTGAGTGGCATATTTGATACAATCAAACGTGTGTCGTAACTGGCTACACTATAAAGACTGATATTGGATATGTCACAATCTATGTAGTGGGATATGGTTGATCAAGATAGGATTTGTCCCTCCTACATAATAGGAGTAACATCGTAGGCCACTTGATTGAGTGAGACTAGAAATGCATGGTCATGCTCGAATAAGTTGATATGAGATATCATAGTTATTCGTTTATAATAGTCTACTCAAGATATCAAGAAATATTAGATGGACTATACGAGTGTGACTGTTCTATGACTTGTGTCCAATCTAGATATAAAGGACAAAATGATGTAATACATGAAAAAGAGTTAATCACGAAAAAGCTTATGTCGAATCATGATTTCTTGTAACTTGGGTGACGATGACATATTGCTAGATGTCACTCATTGCTTGTAATATTAGAAATGTTCTAATATTTACTACTAACGTTACATGAACCTACAAGGTCACACCCACGGTTGAAATGAGCATATATTAAACGAATTATATATGTACAAATTTGTTGTGCACGGATTTAGTTAAATTAATATATATTTGATATATATAATTTAACTATTGGGTAAATATTAAAAGAAAATTAATTATTGTAATTATGACTCTTTTAATATATATAAATAGTATAATTTGATTTAAATCAATATATATATATATTGAAATCCTAATTAAGTTGAATTGGGATTATATATTTAATACATATATATATACTGAAATCCTAATTAAAGTTGAATTTTGATTATATATATTTAATATATATATATTGAAATCCTAATTAAGTTGGGTTGAGATTATATATTTAATATATATATTGAAATCCTAATTAAGTTGAATTGAGATTATACATATATTTAATATATATATATATATTAAAATCCTAATTAAAGTTAAATTGGAATTATATATATTTAATAAATATATATTAAAATCCTAATCTGAGTTGAATTAGGATTACAAAGGCTATATAAAGGCTTGAGAGATCTAGCAGTCATTAATGCTTTTGGAAAAAACCTTCTAAATAGTTTAGAGGGTTTTTATAGACTCATTCCCTTCTAAATAGTTTAGAGAGTTTTATATGCTCGTTTCAACTGGGTAAACTACGTAGAGGTCGGAGCGTTGTCGTTGGGGCTTAGGAATCAACGTCATTGAATCGTGATTGGATATCTATCTCCTTCAAATTTAGAATTCCAAATTTTAAACAGGTAATTGTTTACCGTATTCACCCCGATTCATTCCTCGTACATAAATCTCTGGTGGTAATCACCGGATATTTTTTCCACTGTGCCATGGGGTGTATTGGCGTGACCAAACAAAGGAGAACAAGATTGGACTCCTTAATCTAAGCTATGTGAACTTGAAAATGTAACTGGATGAAAACATCACAAAGATGTTCTATCGTTTCTCTTTCATAGTCAACGGGCTTAAAGGCTATAGAGAAGTCATTCTAGAAGACAAGCTTGTTCGGAAGTTTATCTACTCTTTTCCCGAATCATGGGACTCAAAGAACACCGCCATCATCAAAGCCAAGGATCTCAAGACCTTGAAACTTGGTGCTCTTTAGGGGCCACTTCTCACTCATGAGCTTATGAAGAATAGAAGAGAAGAGATGAAGAAGAAGGAAGAGAAAAAGAAAGTGGAGAAGAAGAAAATGGGAATTGCTCTGAAAGCTTCACAAGAATAGAGTGATTCTAGTGAGGAATATGATGAAGAAAAGGCTATGCTAGCCAAGAGATTCACAAGGTTCATGAAATCCAACCGTGGAAGGAAGTTCCAATGAAGATAGGGTTTCAAGAACAAGCCAAAGGAAGAAGAGAAGGACCAAGTCATTTGCTATGAGTGCAAAAAGCGGGGACACATCAAATTCGATTATCCCCAACTAAAGAGAAAGAGCTTCAGGAAGAAGAAGCTCAAGGCACATGTAGCTACTTGGAGTGGTGAAGACTCATCCGATGAGGAGGAGCAAGAGGTAGCTAACTTATGTCTCATGGCAATCGAGAGGATCTTAAGGTAATCTCGAATTCATCTACATTTGATTATAATTTTGATGAGCTTCAAGAATGTAAAACCCATACCCCTGGCCTAGAAGTTTAAGACCGAATTTACAAGTAGACAAGCTAACTTGCCTTTAAGTTACTATCAAATATGTTTCAACTTTCATCCTTATTACAAATTTCATGTACCTTATTCGATTACACTAGGTGATCATTAAACATGTCTTAACTAGCTTACTTACATCTCAAGAAACTACTTAATCAACCAATTAACATGATTATTACAAGAATCCAACTTACAATCTTACTACATTTTTCATGCATCTATTCGAACAACATGTAATTCCTAATTACATTTCAATCATCTCTTTACAATCAAGTCATCACAATTCATAGCATACTTGACTAATACAATGAAAATGCATGCATAAACATACCTTAGCTCCAATATCGACTTAGCCGAATCATGTCAATGGCCATAGGAACAAATGCATGATCATACAACATTAATCTAACATTCAAATTAGACAAGACTCAACAAACATTGGATTTCCATCACTAAATGTGCAGCGTCTACTTTATATATACATGTTATCATGGTTCTTATACATAGATTAAGTAATCCAAATAGGTTACATAATAGGCCCATCAAAACATTACACAAACTAGTCTTAAACACATATTCAAATGCATGATCAAGGCTACCTATTACATAATCTAGTGCCACCAAACTAGGAGTATACAAAGAGTATGAAATCATACTTTCAAGCTTGCCTCAAGTGTTGCTTCAAACCCAAGATATCCTCTTGAAGAATACTAAAAACTCTAATCACCAATTAGGCATTCATACACAAAGCCATCATCTATACGTTTCCTTATTGATAAGTAACTAGTTATACATCCATTCATGTGTCTACTTTCAAAGCAAGGAAGTTCATTCAAGTTTCTTACAATACAAGCAATGATCATTTGAATTATTAAGTCATCTTTCAACATCCTTGGTAAGTAGCTTACTAGATAATCAAATCTTAACAATATGCACCGAAGTGCCAATATGCACCCTAGTGCCAATGTGCACCGTCGTGCCAATAAGTACCATCGTAGATGCCAATATGCACCGTAGTGCCAATATGAGCTCAAGATTCTAAGGCATGCCCTCCTATCTATCAAACTAGCAACCAAGGTTGTTGATTATCCATTTCATTTAAGCTTTGTATAATTCTTTATTCAATTCAACAATATGCCATTCAAAGGCGAAGCCCTTAGGCTTATGGAGTCTTAACTCCCAATACAAAACTATCCATGCCATTTGAATGGCATGAATACAAAGTAGTATCCTTGTTCAATTCATTTCAATCAGCCATGTATAACATTCACAAACACATGCATATTTATGCATTGTGCGTACCTTATTCTCCAAGCAAGCATGCCATTTCATACCTTAGGCATAAGCATTGCAACATGACACACAATTCATTACATTTGCTTAACACCCAAGTAAACACAAAGATCATGGCATCAATCAAGTTGTTATACATTTCATTATTCCCTTAATTAGCCAAATATACTTTAAGTCATGTTACATGGCATTGACATTTCATTTAGGCAATAACAAGGTTGGTTAGGACCTAAGTCCCAACCCTAAGGATAGTTACACTCACAATACTCCTAGCAATTCAAGTGTCTTGAATCCAAATCCCTTTGCCTCTAGCTTTGGGTTGTCCAATCCTATCCTCTTCTTCCCCAATTTGTTGTCCTTGGTCTAGCAAGCATAACACATACACATTTCATCAAAAACAAGAACAATATATCATACAATCATAGTAGCAATGTTATCACATTTTACCTAACATTTAGCTACTGTTTTTATGCTTCCTTTTAAGCATTTCTTACCAATTCATCTCCATATTGTTATTACTTCATTTTAATACATAATTGGACAGATTACAATGTCCCAAAACTGTTTTAGAAACAGTTTGAATATAGGTGCAAAAACAGTCTTAAACTGCCCATGACACTACTGCCTGGCAGTTTGCACACTGTCCCTTTAAATGGCCATATCTTTTAATCCGCACGTCGGAATTTTGATTTCTATACACCGTTGGAAAGCTAACAAAATTTCATATAAGACCATGTAAGACTTGCATTTTATTTTTTATCCAATTAATACAGTTTATTTTTCAAAGACAGGGCATTTACACTGTCGGGACAGTTTGTACTGTCCAGCAATTCCTATTTACAGTTTCTAGCATAGGACCCAGTTTTTAGTTTTGCTTTAACCTAATGAAAATAGACATTCTAAGGATCATGTCATTAAAATTTCATCCCTGAATTCAATCTATACAAATCTTGGTGAATTTTCAAAGTGACTGCCCAGAACAGAGCAATTGTGGGCAGATTGTACCTATTCACATTTTAATTCCTTAAATTCATTTTAACCAATGTTTTGGCCCTATAATTCATTTCATATGATATCCTAAACATGTTTAGTCATGTTAATTCATTATTCAAGGCTTCCAAAATAGAGTAGGTTGGTTATAATGCCTAATCTTGCATGTTTACTCAATTTCAATTCCACAAACAGTTTCTATGTTGAGTGACTATGTTCATACTTTTATCCTTCATTTCCAGGGTTGTTTTCTAGCAATTCAATTTGTTTAACATCTTCTTTACATTACCTATTCATGATCATAATCAATTCATTAATTCTAAAGCTCAATTTTAAGTTCTAATCATTCAATTCCACTTCAATATCACAATTCAATTTTCCAGCAACCTAGCTTATTACACTAGCATAAACACATAATTTCCAGCATTGTACCTAGTGTTCATTCTTCAATTTCACATAATTCTACAACCATTCAATATCTAATTCCATATATAATCATCAAAACAGTCCAATACAATAATCATAGATGCCTATTCAATTGAACACAAGCAGAATCTTACTTACTTTGCTTCTAGCTTAATTCCAATGAAAAATCACTACACATGCAAGCTAAATTCCCTTCTTCAATGGCTGAATTTTTCAAGCTTTCTCTCTCACTTTCTTTCTCCCATATTCGGCCAAACAAGGGATAATGGAGAAGACGACAACAACAAATCCACGTTATTGGATTTGTGCATTGTCTAAAATGCCCCTTACTTAATCCTTAATATTAACTTAATTAAGGGCATTAGAGGAAACAAGGAATTTAGCATGCATTCCCCTTCTTTCTCCTTTAATTCAAATTGATCCTTTATAATTTGATCACTTAATTCATACATTCTTTCAATTAGGCCCTTAACTAATCAATTTAGCTTAATTCTAAATTCAATTAAGCTATCAACTTATGCAATTTGATTCCAATACTTCTAAGCTAGGATTTGGGGTGTTACATGGTCGTTGTCATGCGAGGTGGTCGAGGTTCGTGTCGCCAATGAACGGCACCATTGCGTCTTGTCTCTTTGTCTCCTCCTTTCTTTTTCGTCAATAAGGGTTTTAAGATTTTGGGTTTTCAAAAGGATTTCCAAAAAAAAGGAAACTTTGGTTTTGGATTTCTTTGGATTTCGGTAAAAGGGAGCTTTTTGTGAAAAATCTGAAGTAAGATTTGTAATAAGGATGAAAAAATGAGTCAAATGATGGTGGCCTTTGGTTTGCCGGTGCCGACTAACGAAGACTGACATGATGAAGGGCGACGGATGAGTCACCGGAATCTAGGTTTGTGAAGAACACTAGATGAAGCTCAAGAAGAGTTGAGAGAATTTGAGCTTTAGGGGTTTTGATCTTTTTCAAAGGTTCTATTTTTTAAAAAAATAATTTAAATTTTAACATATATAGTAGACCGTTTTAAAATGGTATTATCTCACTCATTAAATCCGTTTGCCTCATTTTATTTACTTTTGCGATCCACGTATCTTTTCCAAGCTTCCTAATTTCGTCTTTTTGTTCCAATTTGGCCTGAAATCCTTAAGGTTATTTACACCTTCAATGCCTGCTAATGTTGGTTGATATACTAGCTTTTACATATATTACGCTATAGTATATATCATATAAGCTAATATATATATATATATGTAATTTATATATATATATATAAATTTTTTTTTTGCATTTGCCGTACATGTATAGGGTTAGTACCTATAAACAAGCACTGCCACGTGTCAAAACCATAATAGGCAAGACCGCGATTGATGCAACCCAAGAGGCACCTGGAGACAAGCAAAACAATGCATATGAACCGCTACACACAGAACTACCCAAAAACCGCACACAATACTCTTCGCAACCTATAGCGAACAGACAAGACCACCTGCGACATCCCACGACCACGTGCCTACGCACGTGGTTACCACAAATAACGAGGGAGACCTAGGACGTTAGGTTATAGCCAATCTAATCGACGCGCCACGGCAACCCCAACGTGACACCTATTCGGGTAGTATAAACCGGGCATGCAACAAGAAAGAATGAGGCCTCATTCACATGTGCATGACCACCACTCAAGAAAAGAAACACATACACAATATCCGACCAAGAGAAGCCATCCGACCTAGAATGGCCATCCCAGCCATCATCGGACCACTGTCTCTGGACTTTGACCATTTTTTCCATCAACAATTGGTGCAAAAAACCTGGATCGAACATGCGAGCTTCAAATTTATTTCAGTAATTTTAAGAATCTCAAGGAAGAATAGCGATACCCCAACCAGTTTCGACAAAAAAAAGGGAAAGCGACGACCTGATAAGCCGTCTAACCCTGGAGACCATGAAACAACCGCAGCGACTTTTTGGAAGTTGGGTGGCAAGGAAAGCAACGCAGCTGGTGAGGACACTATGCACATGCTAATCAAAATGAGTGATTAACGGAACCAGCCAAGCCTCGAGCATGGGGAATTCCCCAGAATTCCCCGTACTATCAATAGCCCTTTCACCTTCAACTCCCTCTTCGACGGACCTCTGATGAAGAAACAAAATGACTAAATTCAATCTTTACAATTCTTGGTGAATTTTCAAAGTGACTGCCCAGAACAGAGCAATTCTGAGCAGATTGTACCTATTCACATTTTAATTCCTTAAATTCATTTTAACCAATGTTTTGGCCCTATAATTCATTTCATATGATATCCTAAACATGTTTAGTCATGTTAATTCATTATACAAGGCTGCCAAAATAGAGTAGGTTGGTTATAATGCCTAATCTTGCATGTTTACTCAATTTCAATTCCACAAAACAGTTTCTATTTTGTGTGACTATGTTCATACTTTTATCCTTCATTTCCATCATTGTTTGCTAACAATTCATTTTGTTTAAAATCTTCTTTACATTACCTATTCATGATCATAATCAATTCATTAATTCTATAGCTCAATTTTAAGTTCTAATCATTCAATTCCACTTCAATATCTCAATTCAATTTTCCAGCAACCTAGCTTATTACACTAGCATAAACACATAATTTCCAGCATTGTACCTAGTGTTCATTCTTCAATTTCACATAATTCTACAACCATTCAATATCTAATTCCATCTATAATCATCAAAACAATCCAATTCAATAATCATAGATGCTTATTCAATTGAACACAAGTAGAATCTTACTTACTTTGCTTCTAGCTTAATTCCAATGAAAAATCACTACACATGCAAGCAAAATTCCCTTCTTCAATGGCTGAATTTTTCAAGTTTCTCTCTCACTTTCTTTCTCTCATATTCAGCCAAACAAGGGATAATGGAGAAGATGACAACAACAAATCCATGTTATTGGATTTGTGCATTGTCTAAAATGACCCTTACTTAATCCTTAATATTAACTTAATCAAGGGCATTAGAGGAAACAAGGAATTTAGCATGCATTCCCCTTCTTTCTCCTTTAATTCAAATTGATCTTTTATAATTTGATCACTTACTTAATCCTTCATAAATTCAGTTAAACTATCAACTTATGCAATTTGATTCCAATACTTCTAAGCTAGGATTTGGGGTGTTACAATTCTCCCCCCTTTAAATTAAATTTGTCCTCGAATTTACCTGAATCAAATAGGTGAGGATACTACTTCCTCATGACTTCTTCAGATTCCCAGGTAGCTTCTTCCACCTTATGATTTCTCCATAAAATCTTAACAAGAGGAACAATCTTGTTCCGAAGTTTCCTTACTTCCCAGTCAAGAATCTGAATAGGTTATTCTTCGTAGGACAAATCGGGATTCAATTCAACTTCTTCTGTTTCAAGAATATGGGATGGATCTAATCTATATCTTCTAAGCGTAGATACATGGAATACATTGCGGATTCTATCGAATTCTTCAGGAAGAGCTAATCGATAGGCCACTGGACTTATTCTTTCAATAACTTTAAATGGTCTGATGTATCAGGGACTGAGTTTCCCTTTTCTTCCAAATCTGAGCACTTTCTTCCAAGGTGAGACCTTTAGGAAGACTTTGTCTCCAATATCATATTGGATATCTCTCCTTTTTAAATCAGCATACGCTTTCTGTCTATCGAAAGCTGCCTTTAATCGATCGTGAATGATCTTGATTTGTTCTTCGGTTTCACGAAGCAATTGAGGTCCCAATACTTTGTTTTCTCCCAATTTAGACCAGCATAAGGAAGTTCTACATCTTCTACCATATAAAGCTTTAAATGGTGCCATTTGAATAGACGATTGATAGCTATTGTTGTAGGAAAACTCTACAAGAGGTAGGGATTTCTCCCAATTCTTCCCAAAGTCAATAACACAAGCTCGTAGCATATCTTCTAACACTTGAATGATTCTCTCAGATTGGCCATCCAATTGAGAATGAAAGGTCGTACTAAGATGTACTTTAGCTCCTAGAGCTTTCTGCAAAGAATTCTATAATTGAGAAGCGAATCGAGGGTCACGATCGGAGATAATTGCTATAGGTACACTGTGTAACCGAATCACTTCACAAATGTACAGTTCGGCAAGGGTTTCCAAACTCATGTTCATACGAACATGGATGAAGTGAATAGATTTAGTGAATCTATCAACAATCACCCATACAGCATCATTCTTTCTTGGAGTAGAAGGAAGACCGGTGACAAAGTCCATAGTAATACGATCCCACTTCAACTGGGGAAGTTCTATAGGTTGAATCAATCCAGTAGGGACTTGATGCTCGGTTTTGACTCTTTGACATGTTAAGCACTTGGATACGTAGTCCGTGATTGCGGATTTCATGCTTGTCCACCAGTATAGTGACTTTAAGTCCTTATACATCTTAACCGATCCAGGGTGGATCGCGAAAGAACTTTGATGAGCTTCTTTTAACATTTCTTGTCTTAGTTCCTCATTGTTAGGAACACAAACTCTATCTTTGAAATAGAGTAGTCTATTATACTTTAGGGAGAATTTGGAGCTAGACTCATAAGCAAGCTTAGATATGATCTTCTGAAGATCTGGACCAACTTGTTGGAGTTCTTTAATCCTCGAGATGAAATCAGATTGAACTTGAAGTTCAGACAAAAATTTCTAGCCCTTGGATAGTCGGAAATGAGCATTGATAGCTGTATTAGCTACGAAAGAATTAACAAAGCCATTAAAATGATTTTCAATAGGTTTCTTACAATGCAAGGCACTGTTCGAATGGTTTCTTGTATCACAAGGCATTGTTCAAATTTTTTCTTACAAGCTAAGAAAGATTCAATTTCAATGGTTAAAAGTATTTTAAGCACAATTCTTATTCGAATGGTTTACTTGTATTTCAAGGAATGTTCGAATAGTAACTTGTAGATTAAGGAAACTCTAAATTCATTGTTTGCAAAACAAGAGAATGCATAATTCAAATGAATTTAATCAGAATTCTAGATTCAGGAGTTACCCGAGTATGGTATGCGACTAAGGGCGTCAGCAACTACGTTTGCTTTTCCCGGATGGTAGTCGATAACCAAGTCATAATCCTTAAGTAATTTGAGCCATCTTCCTTGTCTCAGATTCAAGTCCTTCCGTGTTAGGAGGTATTTGAGACTTTTGTGATCGGTAAATAGATTGCATTTCTCTCCGTATAGATAGTGTCTCCATATCTTGAGAGCAAATACGATAGCTGCATCAGGACACAATCGAGTCCTAGATGAGAAACATCACTATAAGTAGTGAATTTTTTGCTCGATTCTAGTTGGATGAGTACCGGGGCATGAGTCAGAGCTTGCTTAAATTGATTAAAGCTTCGTTGTTGGCTCTCTGACCAAACAAAAGGTGTATCTTTGAGAGTAAGTTTTGTAAGGCTTGCGGCAATGGAGGAAAAGCCTTTAACAAATATTCTGTAATACCCGGCTAAACTGAGAAAGCTTCGGACCTCGCTTACATTCTTCGGAGGTCTCCAGTTGAATCTTGCTTGGATCAACTTTGATTCCTTCAACCGAGATAACATGGCCGAGGAAAGAAACTTCTGGTAACCAGAATTCACATTTGGAGAACTTGGCATACAATTGACGTTCTCAGAGTGTTTGCAAGACAATTCGGAGGTGTTCAGCATGTTCCTCCTTATTCCGAGAGTACACCAAAATGTCGTCGATGAATACGACCATGAATTTGTTGAGATAGGGCTTGAATACCCGATTCATAAGATCCATGAAAGCAGCCGGAGCATTCGTTAATTTGAATGGCATTACGAGGAATTTGAAGTGGCCATATCGAGTACGAAAGGTTGTCTTGGGTACATCTTGTTCTTTTACTTTCATTTGATAGTACCCTGATCTAAGGTCGATCTTAGAAAATATGGCAGCATCCCTAAGTTGATCAAAAAGATCTTCAATTATGGGCAGGGGATACCGATTATTGATAGAAAGTTTGTTTAACTGATGGTAATCAATACAAAGCCACATAGTCTCGTATTTCTTCTTTACAAACAAAATCGGTGCACCCTAAGAAAAAGTGATAGGCCGTATGAAACCTTTATCTTGCAACTCCTGAAGTTGCTTCTTTAATTCTTTCAACTCAACGGTTGCCATTCTATAGGGTGTAATGGACACCAGAGCTGTTCCAGACTGAACTTCAATCTCGAACTCTACTTCTCTGGTCGAAGGGACACTAGAGAGTTCCTCGGGAAAAACATCAGTGAATTCAGAAACAACAGGCATGCTAGGCAAACCGAAGTCAATTTCATCTGGAGAATCATCTTAGCAAAGATTGAAGTTGGTTTCTTGTCTATTAAGAGAATGGATTCTTTCCCTAAACCCAGAGATACAATAACTGATTTTGGTAATATACCCAAGCCTCATGTTTACTTAACCAATCTAACCCCAAAATCAGGTCAAATTCACAGTAAGGTAGAACATATTAATCAATGGGAAAGGGTATGTTTCGAATGGTCAAAGGAGCTTGCTTGTGGCGAAAGTTAATGGGTGTTTTTCCCCTAATGGATTCGAAACTACAAGATTTGATTCAATAATTTCCGGTTTCAATTTTAACTTGTTGATCAAGGCAGAACAAACAAATGAATGGGTAGACCCGGAATCAATTAAAGCATAAGCAGGACTGGAATTTAACTCAACGGTACCTGCGATAACATCATGAGCTTCTTCATCATCTTTACCAGGAATGTGATACATACGATCAGGGGCTCGAGACTCCTAATGAGTTGGAGCATTCGAATAGGGGCCCTTCTATTTCCCCTAATTCTCAGATTGAGCTTTTCTGAGTGCTTTGTTTCGGTTAGGAGGAGCTGAGCTAGAAATTGTAGAAGTTCGATTCGAAGCCTGGATACAATTGGCATACCATAGAATTCATGAGCTCATTGGTACGGGTGGACTACGGCCTTTATTATGGCGAGGCGGAGGAATTGAACAATTCATTGATTTAGTGAGGCATAGGAATTTGCATATCCACTATCTTGATTAGATCCAAGGAATAATATTGAAATATGATATATTTTTTATTGAATATGAATCATTGCATTGTTATTGATAAAACATGATTTGGAATGCATCTCATTGTTATTGATATTGTTTATGACTACCTCACTAGGCAAAGTTTGCCTAGTTCATTTCATTTCAGGTTAAGGAAGTTGTTGTTGCGAGATCAGGAGTTTTGAAGGTTTTTGGCAAGTCACACAACCCCGAGAGTAATGTTTATTGATCCTCTAAACTCTTAGTATGGTGGCATAGTAGTTGTTTAAGTCATTTTTGGCTATTTTGGAACATGTTTGTTGTGTTTGGCCTTTATATACCTTAAGGGCTTAAATCGACCTTTTGAAAATGCCTAAACTAGTTAAAATATGCATGTTTAGCCTAAAAAGGTAAAATCCTAGTAAATGGATCCATATAGTTATGAATTTTGGCATTATATTAGATTATGGTGTTATAAACTTGTCTGTAAAATTTCATAGAATTTGAACATCGTTTGACTGGTAAAAGGCATAAAAACCAGACTAAAAATTATATTATATGCATTATTTGTCATAGGCGTATAGGCATACCAATATTGATTTGGTTGTATCAGTACAGAAAATCGCTACTGGAATTGGTTTATGAAAAAGGTTTCGGTACGGATTTTAGTGTACCAATCCCTAACCTTCCGTACGGGTACAACTAGAGTTGTATCGATACGAGAATTCGCTATTGGAATTCTAAAAATTATAAATTGAGCATCACGTACCGGTACGGGTGGAACCCATATTGATACGAATTCACCCAAAACTAATGGTAATAACAGTCATGACACAGACGTACCGATACGACATCTGAGTACCGATACCGGTACAAGTAATTCTGTTAAAAGCTATGGGTACGAGTTTGAGTTATTACGAAATGGTCACTGTCTAATAAATAGCTTAATTGTCTAGGCTAATAATCTCGGATTGAGATAAAAATTTATATGTACAATGTTTATAGGTTAAATTTCATATTGTTAAGTTTAATTGCTGAAAGGGTCCCTAAAATACAGGGTTTATAGTTTGGTTCTTAAAACTTGTAAAAAGTTTAAATTAGTCTGATCTCTAATTCAAATTACATCCTCATTGTACTGAATTACTAAACATTATTCGAATTGTCTGTACCGTTTATCGTTTTGAACATCAGTAACATACTCTGACTTAATTCCCTACCAGACTGAGTAGGGGTGTTACATAATCAATCTTGGTTTTGCGTCTTTCTTCGCAAAAAGGTATCTCATGGAAGAATGATTAATAAATATTGTAATTTTGCACCAACATGGTAAGAACGAAACTTATCAAAAGAAAAAATTATTACTAATAGCTTTTTTCTCAATAGTAGTGTCATTAATTTGAGCTTCAGTTAGAGTCTTACTAGCGCAATAGATCGCATGAAATACCTTTTCTCTTCTTTGGCCTAAGACTACCCACACAGCGAAATCACTTGCATTGCACATGACTTCAAATGGTTGCTCTGAGTATAGTGCATTGACGATGGGGGTGTTCACAAGCTGCTTTTTAATTTTATTGAATGCATCCAAACATGCATCATCAAAAACAAATTTCATGTTCTATTCTAGCTATAAGCATAGTAGTTTTGTGATTCTTGAAAAATCATGAATATATCTTCTATAAAATCCAGCATTACCCAAAAAACTTCGAATGTCGTTTACATTTGTTGGTGGAGGCAATTGATAAGTGTGTAAAAGTTCTATATTTACCAAAATTTTCTCTTTATTATTGTTAGACTTAGGCTCGTTTTAGTTGCATTCATAGTCATTCATGCATTAAATCCGATTTTCCTCCATTATTGAGCTTGATATTTCATGTTGATTGATTTTGTGGAAAAGATGTTGCTGGTATATGCGTTTTTGTGTGCAGGATTTAATTGCCTTAGCAAGTAGGAAATTTTTGAAGCAGTTGAGGATAAAGATGAAGAATCCGATTTGATGACTGGATAAATCCATCTCATTCGAGATGAGCACGAGAAGCAAGGATAAATCTCTAAGAGTTGGAATTCCACGCAAAGATCAAAAGGGATTGAAACTTCACGCGTGAGGAGTTTTTGGAGGATAAGGATTAAAGGGATTTATTATCTCTTTTATCTTATTTAATTCCAACTTAAACTCATCCTCATCTACAACAATTCAACCTAACTATCTCTTATAAATAGAAGACATATGTGCAACCTTGGAGGAGATAAAGAGTTCGATTGGAGTGAAAAAGAGAAAGGGTTGTTCAATATCTTTTTCTTCTTCATTGTTTTTATTCAATTCATGTTGGGGAAGTTTTATCTTGTGTTTGTTTTGCACCCAATCATGAACTAAACTTAATTGGCTTGGGTTATTGTGTTTTTGTGGTTGTGAAAATGCTTGGAATTGTTTAGGTTTTTGGATTGCAATTTAAATTCAAAGTTTTTTCATTCTTGTTTCTTAATTTGATTGCGATTGAATTGGGAGAGGATCTCGTGAATTCATCCATTTATCTAATATCGAGAGAGTTAGATTCAAGAAATAAATGAGCACGGTCTTCATTCTAACAATCGTTGGTGATGACTAATCTGACATAGGGATAAGTTACAGATTTCAATGGCTAAGAGAAGCATAATATCGGTTGTTGTTCACCCATGGTTAACGCAGGGATGTATCACCAAGGATTGCACAATTGACTAGTGTTTCGAGTTAGGGATAACAAGAAGCCATTGAAGAATGCTTCACCGAGCTTTGAAGGAAGTCACCTAGTTGCCAAGGCAATCGCACCATTCCCAGTTGCCACAGAAATTGATGAATTGCCCAGGCAATCCAACTGGTTCTAATTACCAAGTCAATTGCGTTGCTTCAACAACCAATTAACACGACGATCCATCCGACAATTACACCACGATTCACGATAACTCGGCCTACTCTCTTTTATTCGATTACAATCTTCTTTTATTTACTTGCTCTTTTATTTTACTTGTTAATTTGAACTCCTACAATCACCAATTTACTCTTCTTTTCAGTGTGAGAAATTAGAATCCAGAAGTTTCACCAATCCTTATGGAGACGATATATATTCTATACTATAACTTGCAACGAGTACACTTTCACCAATTGCGAAACACTCTAAACATGCAACAAGTTTTTGGCGCCATTTCCAGGGATTGGAAATAGCGACTTTGTTTTTATTTCTTGCACCTTTGTTTCTTTTATTTTTGTATTTTATTTTTGTTCTTTGGTTTCAAAAGGGTAACATCTTGGTTTTTGCTTTCGTGTTTAACCAGGGCAAGACCAACAACACAAGATTACCCCTTTGAACCTAAGATAGAACGAGTTCTCCATAGATGAAGATGAGAGCAAAGAAAAGCAATGACATATCCAATTGATGGTAATCTGAATGCCAATCGCAACCAGAATGCTGAAGCGAGAGGAGGAGGAGCTTTAGTTATACAACCTATTCAAGTAAGGAACAGGCCCATCCAATACTATTTAGAGGAAGATCTCAACGGTCTCACTCCAGGAGTTGTCACACCTGAAATTGAACCGACCACTTTGAATTGAAACCAGTAATGTTCAATATGATCAATACAATTGGTCAATTTGGCAGATCGGCAACTGAAGATGCTAGACAACATCTCAAATCATTCTTAGAAATTTGCAATTCATTCAAGCTACAAGGAGTCCCTGCAGATGTTCTAAGGCTGAAATTATTTCCTTATTCACTAAGGGATAGGGCAAAATGTGGTTGAATAGTATCCTATCCGAATTTTTATAATCTTGGACTAATCTATGTCGTGATTTCTTGGTAGATTTAGATCTACATATATGACTGATAAATTGCGTAATGATATTACTTTTTTTAGCAGGAAGACGATGAGTCCATGTACGAGGCTTGGGAACATTACAAGGAACTTTTGCGCAAATGTCACATGCATGGATTCTCGGAATGGACACAAGTGACGATGTTTTACAATTCAATGAACACACCGACAAGGATGATGCTAGATGCCTTGGAAAATGGCATATTTCTAGACAAGTCACCAGAGATCTTGAACAGGCTTGCCAAAAATGATTATCAGTTCCTAACTACTAGAAGGGGAATAGTCAGGCGACATGCCTCAGCAATTAAACGTGGCCCGTCAGATACTATTTCAGCACAATTGGCCACATTAACCAATTTGGTTAAAAATATGCAGTGACCTATCAACACACAATAGATCAGGGTAGTATACTCATTTTGTGATTTATGTAACTGTAACCATGATTCTTCTGAGTATCCACAGAACCCAGAGTCCAGCTTTTACGTTGGAAACTACAACTGAAACAACAAAGTGATGTCCAACACATACAATCCAGCCTAGAGGAAGCACCCTAATTTCTCATGAAGCAATCCAAATAACACCATTAATCAGAGCAGTCAGAATACACAAGCATCGGGATTCCAGTAGAACATGCCACGACAACAGATGTGGCAGCAACAATCGACACCATCTAGTTCTTTGGAAAATTCTCTCAATGCTTTCATGTTAAAAGTTGAATCTTATATGGCTAAGAATAGTAGCTTCATGAAAAGAACTGATGCTTTCATTATCAGGACTGAGATGAGATTACAAAACTAGGAGGCAGCCTTAAATTCCTTGGAAACACAAGTCGGGCAATTCGCTCAGAACTTGAATACAAGACCATTAGGTGGTTTACCCAGCGATACTGAGGTCGCAAAGGGAGTAGGCCATGAGCAATGTAAGGTAGTCAGTACTCGGAGTGGATGAAAGCTAAATAATGCATTTGCCCAATCCATGGAGAACAATCAATTAGCAGAACAATCTCCTGTCCAAAAAGACTCGTCAACAAAAAATGATGAATCAGCAATTGCCCAGGCAAATCCTGATGCCCAGGCAATTTGTGATAACAATCCCAAATAAAAAAAAGGAAGAGGAGATCTGAATCCCACCACCATTCCCACATAGGCTAAAACAACAGAAACAAGAATATCAGTTCAAGAAATTCCTTGACATCTTGAAGCAAGTTCATATCAATTTGCCATTGGTTGAGG
This sequence comes from Hibiscus mutabilis, assembly GCA_019671005.1. Lineage (NCBI taxonomy): Eukaryota > Viridiplantae > Streptophyta > Magnoliopsida > Malvales > Malvaceae > Hibiscus > Hibiscus mutabilis. The sequence continues at coordinate 45,082,329 of CM033717.1, read as the reverse complement.
TGATAGAACAAATGCCGAACTATGCCAAGTTCCTTAAAGACATTTTCTCTAAGAGAACAAGACTAGGTGAGTTTGAAACAGTTGTTGTGATAGAGGGTTGCATGGCCATGTTGCACAATCGCATGCCACTCAAACTTAAAAATCCCTACAGTTTTACAATACCATGTGCAATCATAAATCATTACGTCGGGAAGGCATTATATGATCTTGGAGCAAGTATAAACCTTATGCCAAAATTAGTTTTCCAACGATTGGGCATAAGGATGCAAGACCCACGACAATTTTGTCGTAGCTTGCAGACAGATCCTATGTGCATCCAGAGGGAAAAATTGAGGATATTTTGGTAAGAGTTGATAAATTTATTTTTCTGATTGATTTCATTGTTTTGGATTGTGAAGCAGATGAGTTCACACCCATTATTCTTGGGAGACCGTTTTCAGCAACGGGAAGGACCTTGATCAATGTCTAAAAGGGGGAACTCACAATGAGAGTAAATGATCTGCAAGTCAAACTTAATGTGTTTCAAACCCTAAAGCAAGATGACGATCTAGAAGAATGCCAATTCATCCACGCCACGCCTAAATTTGATTTTGATGTATAAGAGAATTGCCTCATAAATTGCATTGTCCAACCAAAAAACCCTGAGGAACTAATTGACAAAGAGCAAGATGAAGCAACTTGGATAGTGAGTCGAACAAGTAAGTATTTTGAATCATTGGACTAATCAGGTAAGGAAGGTAAACTCAGAAAACCTTCTATTGAGCAACCCCCGATACTCAAATTGAAATCATTGCCAGGGAAATTAAAATATGCTTATTTGGGAACCAATGACACACTGGCCGTAATTATTTCTTCTAAGTTGTAGCCTGAATAGGAAAAGAGATTGATTAACATGTTGACACTACACCAAAAGGCAATGGGATGGACAATTGCATATTTGAATGGGATTAGTCCGGCGGTATGTATGCACAAAATCTTACTGGAGGACTATCATAAACCCTTAATTGAGGCTCAAAGGAGACTTAACCCCGCCATGAAGGAGGTTGTAATGAAAGAAATTATCAAGTAGCTTGATGCTTGCATCATATATCCTATCTCTGACAGTATATGGGTAAGTCTGGTACAATGTGTACCGAAAAAAGGAGGTATAACCATGGTAAGTAACAAAAACAATGAACTCATTCCAACTAGGAGTATGACCGGTTGGAGAGTTTGCATGGTTTACCGTAAATTAAATAAAGCTACTAGGAAAGATCACTTTCCTCTACCTTTTATTGACCAAATTCTTGACTGTCTAGCAGGTAAATCTTTTTATTTTTTTCTTGATGGTTACTCAAGTTATAATCAAATCGTCATAGCCCTAGATGATCAATAAAATACCACTTTTACATGCCCATATGGTACATATGCATTTCGAAGGATGCCAGTTGGATTATGCAATGCTCCAACAACCTTCCAAAGATGCACGATGGCAATTTTCTCCGACATGGTTGAAGACTTCCTTGAAATCTTCATTGATGATTTCTCAGTATTCAGAGATAACTTCAACAATTGCCTTGGCAATTTGGAGAAGGTGTTAGCTCGATGCAAAGAATCTAACCTAGTGCTAAATTGGGAGAAATGCCATTTTATGGTGGACGGAGGTATTGTGCTCCGCCATAAAATCTCGTCGAAAGGAATCAAAGTGGACAGAGTTAAGGTGGACATGATTGAGAGATTGCCACCACTAACTTCAGTCAAAGGAATCCGAAGCTTTCTCAGACAAAGAGAGTATTCTATATAATCTATGTTATGTCCAGTATGGGGTATACATGGTTTATTTATAATTTTTCCAAGATCTCTAAACCTTTGTGTAACTTGTTTGAATAGGACAAAGCTTTTAATTTTGATGATTCATGTGTCCAAGCATTCAAAGTCTTGAAGAAGCAACTTGCCATGGCACCTATTGCCATCCCACTCGATCGGTCCCTACCTTTCGAGCTCATGTGCGATGCAAGAGATTTTGCAGTAGGAGCTATCTAGGGCCAGGGAAAATGTAAGATCCTCCATGTGATTTACTACGCTAGAAAAATCCTTAATGGTGCACAATTGTATTACACCACGACTAAGAAAGAATTGTTAGCGGTAGTATTTGCATTTGACAAGTTTCGTTCTTACTTAGTCGGTACAAAGATAATTGTTCACACCGATCATTCGGCAATTAAGTACCTATTTGCTAAAAAAGATGCCAACCCACGTTAATTCGTTGGATTTTACTTTTACAAGAGTTTGAAACCGAAATTAAGGACAGGAAAGGAACAGAGAACCAAGTTGCCGATCACTTATCAAGGCTAGAAAAATGCGATGAAGATTCAGACTTCTTCGAGATCCACAACATAGTCCTGGATGAGCTATTATTAGTTGTCACGACAACTCCCTGGTATCCTAATCTGGTTAATTTCTTGGTTAGTGGTATTTTGCCCTATGACCTCACTCACAAAGGAAAGAAGCCGTTCCGACATGATGCCAAGAACTATTATTGGGATGAGCCTCTTTTGTTTAAACAATATGCCTCACCTGAGTTCTTCCAAGGAAACCAAACCTCTTTCCGCTGGTTTGTAACACCAATCATCGAAGAGCGTTTTCTCACCAAGTTCGCAAGCAGCAAGGTGTGGGAGGAACAACGATTTGACTACACCGTCTCCCGCAAGAACTTCAACCTTGATGATCTCATCTTTAAAGTCATCCAGCACCACAAATGGCAAATCCTTTGCCATCAACCATAGCCCGAAAACGTATCATGGGTAAGAGAATTTTATTCTCATGCTTCTAATCCCAACAACCCCTATGTTTATGTTCGTGGCAGGTCAATCCTCATTGATGCCAACACGATCAATACCTTTTATGGGATATACATTGAAAAAGATGAGCATAAAGCTTTTGTTGACAACATCGCGGCCAAAGAAGTCAAAAAGGTATTCAAGCATCTCACAATCAAAGGTGCCGAATGGAACCGAGTGTCCTTGAAGGGAAGGTAAATCGACTCATGTTGAAACCCAAGGCAAAACTGTGGAATAAATTCATTAAAACTTGTTTAGTGCCCACAACTCACAACACCACGGTTTCCTATTCTCATCTTTTGTTACTACATTCTATTTTACACAAGCGAATTATCAACATTGGACAAATTATTTGTCATCAAATATTTACTTGTAGTCAAAAAGATGTAGGTACCCTTTTCTTCCCAAGCTTAATATCTCAATTATGCAAGGAATAAAAAGTGCCAAGTGATGATACGGACGAGAAATTACCTGCTAGAAAAGGATGGAATCAGATGCAATACCTGTGAATCATGGGTGAGGAACCAGTGTCGCCAAAGAAATCTCTCGCATTGACCACTACCCGTACAGATGCCAAGGCAAGTGAACCTACCTCGACAAACATTAATCAAAATAAAGCAATGTTGCGCCCTTTGACACAATGATTGGAGCGAATGGATGCTCAGCAAATGTTATTCAAGCGGTACATGAGGGACCATAATGTTGCTATCACATGAGTGATCCTCAAGAAATACCCCGATAACACATTTCCTTTCCCGATGTTTCCTGCCAACCTACTTGCCTCAGGAACTGAGGAAGCCACGACAACTACTGCACATGATAAAGGTAAAGCCCCTATGACTGAACCTACTCATATCGAATCTCTACATAGATGTACAGATTATGGCGAATCCATCTCTGAATCAGTGACATCACCACCGGCTACACAACCAAAACCGAAGAGCAAATCTTTTATCATTGAAGAGGTCGATCAAGAGCCTAAATCAAGCCATGAGGTTGCAGAAGTAAGAGTTCAGGCCGCACCACCAGCCACATGCACTCAACCACCACGAACCGGCAAACGAATCAAGCAAATGGCTCGAAGGAAACTCATCATTCAAGGTGACGACCTATCCGACTAACTCATGTGTATTAGGGATAATGCTTCTCTCGAGTTTTAGGGGGTTGTTTGTTTGTTTAGTTTCATCTTAGTTGCATTCATCTCTAGTTATCACATATAGGTTGCATATATTACTTGCCATGCCTTTGATTGAATTTAATTTGCCAAGTCGTGTTGAATATCCAATGATGAATAAATTACCACTGCATGGAAAACACTTAGAATTCTACTATGATGCTAGATATAATTTGACACTATTGTGACTTGATTGATTAAAGGAGACTTAGTGGACTTTGGTGCTTAAAAATTGGGGATATTGCAACTTAAAATTACTTGCTAGAGGTGCCCGAAACCGGCTTTAGTTGTACACACTAAAGAATCGCTAGAGGTGCCTGAAATTGGCTTTAGTCGACAAAAAAATTAAAAAATTTAATTGCATGCTTTGCTAGAGATGCCCGAAATTTGCTATACTAAAAAAATAAAAATAAAAGCCCCGGTAATTAATTTGATAAAAAACTATTGTTCACATGGAATCGTGATAATCAACTTGTACACAACTCCACACACACAGTCACAAGCATTATAGTCCAAGTTCTAGCAAGTTCCGTGCCATCCGAAATATTGAAAGGTAATCATACTTTGTGCCAAGGTTCTAAGGATTGAAGTCAGGTACGAAGAAAATTTTTAATGATCAATGTCTTGGCAGGTAATTGTTAGTTTAGTATTGCTTGAGGACAAGCAATAGTTCGAGTTTAAGGGTGTCTTAAGTGTGTAAAAGTTCTATATTTACCACCATTTTCTCTTTATTATTGCTAGACTTAGGCTCATTTTAGTTGCATTCATATTCATTCATGCATTAAATCTGAGTTTCCTACATTGTTAAGCTTGATATTTCACGATGATTGTTTTTGTGGAAAATATGTTGCTAGTATATGCATTTTTGTGTGCATGATTTAATTGCCTCAGCAAGCAGGAAATTGTCGAAGAAGTTGAGGATAAAGATGAAGAAGCCAATTAGATGACTGGATAAATCCATCTCATTCGAGATAAGCACGGGAAGCAAGGATAAATCTCAAAGAGCTAGAATTTCATGTAAAGATCAAAGGGGATTGAAACTTAACGCATGAGGAGTTTTCGGAGGATAAGGATTAAAAGGATTTATTATCTCTTTTATTTTATTTAATTCCAACATAAACTCATCATCATCTACAATAATTCAACCTAACCATCTCCTATAAATAGAAGACTTATGCGCAGCCTTGGAGGAGATAGAGAGTCCAATTGGAGAGAAAAAGAGAGAGAGGGTTGTTCGATATCTTCTTCTTCTTCATTATTTTCATTCAATTCATGTTGGGGAATTTTTATCTTGTGTCTCTTTTGCACCCAGCCATGAACTAAACTTAATTGGCTTGGGTTATTGTGTTTTTGTGGTTGTGAAAACACTTGGATTTGTTTAGGTTTTTGGATTGCAATTTAAATTCAAAGTTTTTTCATTCTTGGTTCTTAATTTAATTACGAGTGAATTGGGAGAGAATCTAGTGAGTTCACCCATTTATCTAATATCGAGAGAGTTAGATTCAAGAAAGGAATGAGCATGGTCTTCATTCTAACAATCGTTGGTGAAGACTAATCCGACTTAGGGATAAGTTGCAGATTTCAACGGCTAAGAGAAATGTAAGATCGGTTGTTGTTCACCCATGGTTAACGTAGGGATGTATCACCAAGGCATGCACAATTGACTAGTGCTTCGAGTTAGGGATAGTAAGAAGCCATTGAAGAACGCTTCGCCGAGCTTTGAAGGAAGTCGCCTAGTTGCCAAGGCAATCGCAACATTCCCAGTTGTCACGGCAATTGACGAATTACCCAGGCAATCCAACTACTTCCATTTACCAAGTCAATTGTGTTGCTTTAGCAACCAATTAACACGATGATCCATCCGACAATCACACCACGACTCACGATAAGCCGACCTACTCTCTCTTATTCAATTACAATCTTCTTTTATTTACTTGCTCTTTTTTTTACTAGTTAATTTGAACTCCTACAATCACCAATTTACTCTTCTTTTTATTGTGAGAAATTAGAATCCTGAAGTTGCATCAATCCCTATGGAGATGATATCTATTCTATACAACTTGCAATGTGTGCACTTGCACCAATTACGAAGCACTCTAAACACGCAACAACAATCTTTCAATAACATCCACTGTAACACCCTGAAGATCGGTCTAGAAAGAATTGGGTTCTGACGATCGAAAACTCTATGCCATAAAGGTCTAAATATTGTATTGACATTGACCATGTGGTTGATTACAGTGATATTGAACTCTAATTGAGCCAATTCTTTGACTAAGGACCTCATTGAATTTACCAAAACATTGTACAGTGACTAACCTGGCAGTTAGCCTCTCTTCAATCTTAATCACCACACACGTGGGAATTGGAATTTTATTCTTTCATATGAAGGAAAGCCCTTCGGCTAAAGGAAATTGAAAAAGGGTTTTAGTCTTACCCTAATGCAAAAGAAGCTAATACCTCAGCTTTCATCTTCTTCCATTGGAGAACAATCCAAGCTTTGTTTTCTTAAGATTATTAATCTCAAATTATAGCTATCGATCGGGTAAGCAATAACTCTCTATTGATTTGTTGATTCCATAGTTAAATCATGGCTAATCCCATGATCAAGGAATTCAAATCTCACAAGATCATCTATGGAATTTCATAGTTTATCCTTAATGTTTTCTTTGCAAAATTGTGCTATGGAATTGGTTATCGTTAGTTGAAATATATTGAAATCCTTATTTCCTCCATCTTTGTTAGCTCAAGAGCAACAAATGGAGGAATTGTCAAATCCACTGAAATCAACCAATTGGAAGAATAAGGGAATTACCATTCGGGAGCCTTGATGGTTTCAGAAAAATCAAGGTTAGTGTAGTCGGAGTCTCGGGATTAAGCTAGGAGCTTTCCCAATTTCATTGTTATTGGATTTTTCATAGCTAACCTTTTGTTAAAGGATATTGCATCGAACCTCTTTGGAGGGATCATTGGTAAGCTTTCGTAAGCTATTACATTGAAATATTGTTCATAAAAACTTTGTCTTTGCCATTGTCATCATCGAAGCATTGAATTATAGAACATTGACCATTGGATATTGATAGTGTTATTGTCATAAACATTGGACATTGTTGTAGGCATTGTATAGCCATTGATATTGATATTGCCATTGCTATTGAACATCGATAATGTTATTGACATTGCTATTGAAACATTGCCATTGATATTGTCATCACCATTGATATCAACATTGTTTTTGTCACTAATATTGCTACTGTTATTGAACCTTGGATTCGAAAGGACATTGGATACAATTGGCATGCCATAGAATTCATGAGCTCATTGGTACGGGTGGACTACGGTCCTTGGCTACATCCTTTATTGTGGCAAGGTGGAGGGATATTGTGACACTGGCCAATTGGCAAGGCGGATGGACTAATCCATTCATTGATTTGGCGAGGCGTAGGAATTCGTGTATCCACTATCTTGATTTGTTCCAAGGAATAATATTGAAATATGTTATAACTGTCATTGAACATGAATCATTGCATTGTTATTGTTAAAACATGATTTGGAATGCATCTCGTTGATTTTGCTATTTTTTATGACTACCTTACTAGGCAAAGTATGCCTAATGCATTTCATCTCATATAGTTTAGGTTAAAGGAGGTAACGTTGCGAGATCGGGAAGTTGAAGGTTTTTAGCAAGTCACTACGAGCATAAAGTAATGCATATTATCTCTACAAACTCCTAGAATGGTGGAAAAGTAGTTAAACTAGCTACTTTTAGCATTTTGTTATGTATGTATTGCCTATGTTTTGTATAAGTATTTATGGCCCTAAAAGTGATTTTAAGTGTTGGCTAAAAGTGACAAAACATGCATATTTGGCTCATAAAAGTGAAATCCTACTAAACGGATTCATATGATCATGAAATTTGGCATGTTAGTAGAATATAGTATTGTAAACATGCTCATAAAATTTCATTGCATTTAGACATTGTTCGATAGGTCAAATTGGATAAAAACAAGACCAATTCTATCATTACAGTGCAGGGCCTATCGATACAGGTGATGGTGTGTTGATACGGTATTTGTAACGCCTCGATTTTGGGCCTAGGAGTTTGCTAGGTTGATTAGACAGTCTGGTAGACCGGGATTAGAGATTCGAATCGGTTCGGGTTAAAATTTGGAATAAATATTTTTGAGTGAGATAAAAATATGGCCAAATCTCCTAAAATCATTATTTACTATATGGATTTATTTGGTGAAATCAATTTTGGGAAATGGGTTTTGGACATTTGACATTTATGGTTAGTGACCAAAATGTAAAGAATGAAAACTGTTTTTAGTGACTATTTTGAAAAATGGTCAAATCTTAGAATCTTTAAGAAGCCAAATTACCAAATGCTTTTTTCATATTTTCCTCTCAATTAGGATTTATTTTAAAGAGTTTTAATTAAGGAATTAAAAGGGGATTTAATAAAAGAAGGTAGTTATTTCATTAAACCATTTTTGACGTAACTTTTGCTCTCAAACTTTTTCATCAAAATATCTTTAGCCAAACACTTTCTTTTTCATCAAAGATTTCAGGTAATGATCTTGATTTCTTAAACTTTTGATTTTCAAAGAATTATTTAATCATGTTTTCCAAAATCTTATTCTTTTCCTTTGTTTTTCAAGAGTAAAACATCCAATTGAGAGGAAATTCACTCATTGGAGGTAAGGTTCGTTCTTCTCCTCTAATGAAAGGTTCTTTACTGAAATTTCCAAGCATTTGATCCTTGTTTAATGTCTTCTAATGAGTTTTGATGATTCAATAATGGAAATTGTTTAAATCAAGGTTTATTTGTTGAGATCATGTGATTTTTATATTGGATCTGCTTTGCTGAGTTCTTGTTTGGTTTTAATCATGTTTTTGATGTACGATGATGGTAATAAGTTGGTTTTAACATTGGAATCCTGAAATTAGATGAATCTCTAATTTCTAGGTTGTTAGTTATGTGTTTTTGAGGAGTTGTGGGATGTTTTTGAATGCTGGAGGTATAAGGATGTTATTAGATTGCTTTTGGATGTTAATTGATTGTAATTTATGGATTAAACCAGTATGTTTTGGCTGGGTTGAGTTTAGAAGGTGTTTGATGTTGTTTTCGATAGTTTCGACTAGTTTTTTAAGACAAATGTTGAGATTGCAAGGGATCTTTGCTTAGCGGCGAGTAGAATGCATGATGATGCATTTGCCCTCTATTTTTATGTGGTTAAATTAGGGGACAATCAAGACGGGTTTGCCTAGTGGTGTACATTGCTCATCAGAGGCTCATTTTGTGTTGGCAAGCGAGGCGAGGCGAATCGGTGAGTGAAAATGGGTTTAAGATCTTTAAAAAGGTTTGATCGTTGGATCAATGGGGTTTAGTTATAGCAGAAAAAAGCTTAAGTAAGCTCAAGCGTAAGTCATTCTTACTTCGCTTTATTGGATTTGAGATGAGATTGCAGAGATCATGTTGGTTTAAACATGGTTGATTTTCTTGTTTTAGTTTTAAACATGGTTTGATTTACTTACTGTAAATGCATCGTTTTGGATAAATATTGAATGTTTATCAACGTATTTGAATGCATAAGAGCATTGGGAATTGTTCCTAAGAGAAATGTGATGTTGGCTTTGGCAATGTGGTATTGCATACAAAACGGTTTTATGAAATGCATTGGAAAACAATAAGTAAATATATTTGGAAATAATATATTGGCTTTGTGACGTAATGAGAAAGTTTTGAATATAGTTGGCTAGCCATGGGAAGAAAGTGCACTATAAATACAAAATTGATCGTGTGAAACTGTAACACCCCTTCCCGGCCTGGTAGAGAACCGGGTTGAAGTATGCTACCGATGAACAATACGATGATTGGTGTAACAACTTTAATCAAAATTCGGTAATTTAACAAAGACATTCTTTTCCAACGATACAATATCGATTCAATAAGCTTAATAACTCAGTATAATACTATGATTGTCTGTCTCGAACCAATATTAGACTTTTACAAGTATTAAGGAGTAATTTGTGAATTCAATATTTTAGAGGTCCATTTTCGAAAATAATATCACTAAACTGAAATTCAACCTATTTTCAATGATCATACGTATTTTCAAGATAATCTGAGTCTAATTACCTCTTCAATTTAACTATACAATGTTTAGTGACCAATATGAAATGTTCCAAACTTATTCCAATTAACTTTTAACAAATTTACATGTATTGGTATCGGTACTAGAGAGGTTGTACCAATACGCATGTGTCATGACCGTTAAAACAGTTAAGGATAATGGAGTCTATATCTATACGGTGACCATCCGTATTGATACGCAATACATGCCTTATGATTATCATATTCCAATTTTCAGTACCCGTATTGATACGACTGGGAACCGTATCGGTACGTGTTGACCCGTATCGATACGCCTCTGAATTGTACCGATGCAATTAATTTCCCAGATTCTAGTGTTGACTTTTCGTACGGATACACCTTTGACATATCGATACGCCATGATTGACCTGTGCTTGACTAGACCAAAAATGCATAGCCGTACCGAAACACTTGCACCTGTATCGGTACGCCCTGTACTATAATGACATATTTTATCTGGTTTTTACTCAATTTGACCTATTGACCAATGTCCAAATCCAAAGAAATTTTACCAACAAGTTTATAACACTATAGCCTACTAGCATGCCAAATTTTATAGCCATTCGAATCCATTTACTACGTTTTCACCTTTTTAGGCCAAGTATGCGCTTTTGGTCACTTTTAAGCCAATAAAAAGGGTCATTTAGTGCCTAAGACACAATTAGAAACCAAGGGTAATACATACAATAGCAAAAACGATGCAATGAATGAATGATGACTAGTCTAACTACTTTGTCACCATACTAGGAGTTCATAGATTCGAAATACATTACTTTAGCTTGTGACTTGTCAAAATCTTCCAACTCCTCCGAGCTCCAACAACAAACTTCTTAACCTAAAATGTATGAAATGACATGCATTAGGCATACATTGCCTAGTGATGTAGTCACAGAAAATAACGATAACAATGAAATGCATTCCAAATCATGTTTTAGCAATAACGATGCAATGAATCGGTGATGACAATACAATATTCATATTCAATAGCAATTCTTACGCAAATTCCTACGCCTCACCAAATAAATGAATGGTTTAGTCCCTCTGCCTCTCCAATATGACCAATAACACAAACATCCCTCTGCCTCGCCACAATATACGCCATTCCCCAAGGACTATAGTCCACCCGTACACTGAGCTCATGAATTCTATGGCATGCCAATTGTATCCAATGTCCTTTCGAATCCAAGGTCTGATGACAATATTAATAATCAATGTTCAACATCAATATAAATGTTTAATGTTTCTAATGTCCTTATCAATAAGCAATGTTTCAACACCAATGTTCGATGACAATAACAATGACGATGGCAATGTTCAATTATCTCAATAACAATGTCAATGATCGATGCTTCAATATCAATGTATCATACCAATAACTATTCCTATAGCAATGCTCAATGCCAATGACTATAACAGTGGCGATAACAATGACTATGACAATGTTCAATGACTGATGCCCTAGGTAACTATAATTCGATGGCAATAATGATGATGATATCAATATCATTGCTTGATGACGATGAAAATATCGATATTCGATATTCAATACAAAGCTTACCGATACTTACCAATGATGCCTCCTAAGAGGTTCGATGAAATATCCTTTATCAAAAGGGTTAGCAATACTAAATTCAATAACAATGAAATCGGGAAAGAGCACTTTAACCAATGGAGCGGATTTGCTGCGAAGTTTTTTAACTTCTTTTACAAGAATCTGAATTGGTTCCTCTTCATAGGACAAGTCCGGTTGGATTTCTACATATTCAGGCTTAATGATGTGTGAAGTGTAACACCCCTTTCCCAGTCTAGTAGAGAACCAGGTTAGAAAGCATTATCAAGAAAATAGATTTGGAATTTCAGAGATGGACTCGGGATTTGGGATTTATTTGGAAGGTTTTTTTAATCATTCTTAAGGCTTAGCGAACTTATTTGTTACTAATCTTATCAGAAATTTGGGTCAATTTAAACTTTTTTAAACTAAAAGGACTAAATTGTAAACTTTACAAATTAGCGATCCTAATCCTTTATTACCAACTTGTAATTAAACCTACCAATTATTAATCTGTGAAGTTTCGTTACTATCGGATATCATTTACGTAATTAAAATATATGACTTAGTGACCATTTTATAAACTATCCAAAACTTCTCTTTATTCTTTTTAGCAGAATTAACTAACACCGTATCGATACCCTAGGGGCTATATCGATACGTTAAGCCTTAATTTCGTATTTCTAGATTCAAAGGACGTCAAGCCTATACCGATACAGCTAAGCTCGTATTGATACTAGTTGACTGCGTTAACCCGTATCCATACGCTATAAGACCGTATCGATACCATTTTCCACCCCAAAATCTAGTGACCAAAATATGTACCGACTGTATGCCTTAGTGATCCTAATCTGAATTCTTTATTACCAACTTGTAATTAAACCTTCCAATTATTAATCTGTGAAGTTCATTACTATTGGATATCATTTACCTAATCAATTAAACTATATGCCTTAGTGACCATTTTATAAACTGTCTAAAACTTCTCTTTATTCTTTTTAATAGAATTTACTAACACCGTATCGATAACCTAGGGGGAGTATCGATACGCTAAGCTTAATTTCTGATTTCTAGATTCAAAGGACATCAAGCCCGAACCGATAAAGCTAAGCCCTTATCGATACCAGTTGACTATATTGACCCCGTATCAATACGCTATAAGACCGTATCGATAGCATTTTCCACCCCAAATTCAAGTGACCAAAATCCGTACCGTTACGCCCAAACCGTATTAATACACCCTTTTGACCAATGTTGACCGGATCATTTATGCAAGGGCCATATCGATACGCCATCACTCGTATCGATACCCCTTGACCTATAATGACAGATTTTTACTGGTTTTTATTCAATTTACCCATCCAAATGATATTCAAATTTTACCAAATTTCACTAGCAACTTTAAAAACAATATCTATAATCGTGTGTCAAATTTCAAGGCATTTCGAATTCGTTTACTATGATTTTACCAAATAGGGCTATTAAGTTCATTTTAGTCTATTTAGCCATTTCCAAACATACAATTATACTCATACCACACCTAGTTACTATTAGGCTTACACAACCACATCAAAATAAGTTACTACAACACATCTTAACCTTATGCCACCTTACTAGGAGTGCGGAAACAAAAGTAAACATACATATAGCTTGCGGAAGTGACATGCAACCGAGAGATTACACGGTCAGTGTTTGGAAATCTCAAGACCCTGAAATGCATGAGACACACATATGTTAGCCTTACATGGCCTAGTTAGGTAGTTATAACAACATAAACAATAACAATACATAAATGGCATGCTATAAACATGAATGGCATATTGGCATACTTAATTATCATAATCGTATTCTTCTAATCAAAAGGTCTCATGCTTAGGCCATTTATCATAAGTTTACATAATCATAATGAAGCATATACATATTTAAATTCGCTTGGACAATGTAACAAGTGGATACACGGATTCCCCTTTATACTACACATATATTGGAAAATAGGTCGTAGCCACACATAACGGAAAATAGGTCATAGCCTTGAGCTGTAGCTCTGGATAGTATCCCTTATGCAATCTATCCTTATCTTCCCCATATATAGGTCGTAGCCCCGGACCATAGTCCAATCCCTTTCTTATACGAGCTCAGATAACCCTATGGCATGCCAATTGTATCCAAAACTCACAAATGTCCAAGGTTACACATATTTCATCATATAACTTACCTTTATGCTCGTAGGACATAGCATATCGGAATCGGAATTGAGCCTTAGCTCCACAACATAAAATAACACGATCATATCATATCGGAATCATATCATATCATAATCATAACATATTTGTATCAGATTTAGCAAATCATATCATGTTTTTTCTTATAACAATTTCACATATAACGTGTCTCGATTATCACATATTTGCTTATAGAACATCAACAATATCAAAGGCTTACCATGCTCACCTTTAGCATCCACACGAACATTGCTCTACTTGAGCCTTTAGCAAGATACATATTAACATGAAAATCAAAATCCAGATGCAACGGGTTTGCTCTGTGCCAATCCCTTGACACGACTATACTCACCTTAATATGGGATTGTTAGATTACAATCCCGTTGTGCCTAGCTTTCTTTGGAGATGACAAGGGGTCATTCTCCACTATTCGAGCTAGCACAAAATTAGGAGTTGCATTAAAATTCGATTTAAGAATTCGGAAACATATTTCAAGCTTACTAAAATTCGTAGGCACCACCGAAATATCGAGATTAACTTTCTAAATCATGGGCTTTCCTTGAACATTAAAAACCTACTTTCAAAATTAAACCTCAACGAATGATGGAATCAACAAATCGATATAGGGGTTTTACTCAACGTATCGTAGGCTTTCAAACGGTATATCAGATTCGAACGAAGATCAATGATTGCACCAAGGTGCTAGTTTAGCCTAGAGGTTGATGATAGAAATGGAGGTGCGTACTTCTTTTGGAAACAAAAAGGAAAGTTTGATTTATTGGGAGTTTAAAGTAGGAGCTTGAAAGCTTCTCTTTTCACTTATTCATTTTAGAACCCATTTAATCTCTTTAATCATTATCCACCTAAGCTTTGGCCAATGAAATCATTTCCCTTAAGCAAGGGTTTGCTCAACCCAAGACCACCCATCTCATCATCCCTTTACCCATAGCATTAGTCATTTTTTTTATGATTTTCACGTGGGGAAGGCTAAGCAAGGAGGTGAGTAAGCACCTTGCTTCAATTTCCTTTTAATTTGGGCTTCAAACAGATTCAAAACAGGGGACTCGTATCGATACGCTCGTGGTTGTATCGATACGCTCATGCTAAAATAGGTAAGTTAGTTATTGATAGTTGGGCTGTACCGATATTGGCTTGACCGTATCGATATGCCTTGCTCAAAACTTGCATTTTTGGCTTGGAACTTCATACAAGAAAGACTTAAACTATTCAAACGGGACCAAGATGTGATATCATTATAAAAGAAGGTTACAGAGTTCAACTATTACAACATTTTGCACATCGGATTCAAAATTCCCGGTCATCAGAACCAAATTTTGACTAGGCCAATTTTAGGGATATGACACGAAGGGTCGGAGCGATACTTTCGAAGCATCGATACATGAAATACATCATGAATCTTGTTTAGTTCTGAAGGCAACAATAATCGATAAGCCATAGGGCCAACTTTCTCAATAATCGCGAAAGGTCCAATAAATCGGGGACTCAGCTTCCCCTTTTTTCCGAATCGTAAAACTTTCTTCCGTGGTGAAACTTTTAGAAAGGCTTTCTCATGAATTTCATAATGTATATCCCTTCGCTTGAGATCAGCATAGGCCTTCAATTGCTCAAAGGCGGCTTTCAAACCATCATGGATGATAGTAATCCATTCTTCAGTTTCTCGAAGTAAGTTAGGGCCCAACACCTGGCCTTCACCGAGTTTAGACCAACATAATGGAGTTTTACAATGTCTGCCATACAACGCCTCATACGGTGCCATTTTAATGGAATCTTGGTAGTTTTTGTTGTATGCAAACTCAATGAGAGGTAGGGATTTCTCCCATGAGCTTTCGAAATCAATGATACATGCGTGTAGCATGTCTTCCAAATCTGAATTACCCTTTTTGATTGACCATTAGACCGAGGGTGGAAGGTAGTGCTGAGGCTAACTCTGGTGCCCAGAGCTCCTTGCAATGATCTCCATAATCGAGAAGCAAACCGTGGTTCCCGATCAGAGATAATATATTGAGGTACTCCATGGAGTCGGATAACTTTCTTGATGTACAAGTCAACCAGCTTAGGAAGACCATAGTCCATCCTAACCGGTAAAAAGTGTGCTGACTTGGTGAAACGGTCTACAATGACCCAAATAGAATTATGTTTAGCAGGAGTCAAGGGTAGACCACTAAGAAAATCCATAGTGATCTTCTCCCACTTCCACTGCGGTAGATCAATGGGTTGTAATAAGCTGGTAGGGACACGATGCTCAGCTTTAACACGCTGGCACGTAAGGCACTTGGACACAAAATTGATTATGGCTTGTTTCATGCCCGACCACCAATAGAGCTCCCAAAGGTCCTTGTACATCTTTACAGAACCCAGGTGGACAGAGAAATGACTCAAATGAGCCTCTTTGAGAATATCGATATGAAGAGATTCATCATTGGGTACGCAAACTCGATCACAAAAGCACAAGAATCCTTCAGGACTAATCCTAAAGTTAGGGTTATCTTGTAGCTTGGTAACAATAGATTGAATTTTGGGGTCTTACTCTTGCAATGCTTTGATCCACGATACGATAGTCGACTAAACTTGGAGTTCAGCTACGAAACAATGGAGCTTCTGAAGTCAAAAGTGAGCATTAAAGTCGATATACTAATTAATGTATCGGAGTCAATGATCGATAACGATACTCACCAGGCAAAGGTTTGTGGCTGAGTGCATCAGCTACAATGTTGGTCATGCCCGGATGGTTATCAATGACAAGATAATAGTCTTTAAGGAGTTCCATCCATCTCCGTTGCTGAAGATTCAACTCTTTTTGGGTTAAGAGATACTTGAGACTTTTATGATCGGTAAAGAGATAACATTTCTCTCCATAGAGATAATGTCTCCAGATTTTCAATGCAAAGACAACTATAGCCAATTCCAGGTCATCAGTGGGATAATTCATCTCATATGGCTTTAGTTGACTCGAAGCATAGGCAATGACCTTACCTTATTGAATCAATACACATCCTAACCCGAGATGCGATGCATTATTGTAGACGGTGTAGTCTTTTCTAGACTCAAATTGGGTTAGGACCGGTGCATGGGTTAATACATGCTTCAATTAATTGAAGCTTCTTTGTTGTTCCTCGATCCAAACAAATGAGACTTCTTTCCTCAGTAACTAGTCAATGGACCTGCTATCATAGAAAATCCTTTAACAAATCTCCTATAATAACCAGCAAGACCAAGAAAGCTTCTCACTTCACCAATGTTTCTCAGCGAATGCCACTCAACAATGGCTTGAGTTTTCTTAGAATCCATCTGGATACCCGAAGTCGATACAATGTTCCCAAGAAAGGCAACTTCGGTGAGCCAAAATTCACATTTAGAGAACTTAGCAAACAATTGCTTCTCCCGAAGGGCTTGA
Organism: Hibiscus mutabilis; assembly: GCA_019671005.1. Classification (NCBI taxonomy): domain Eukaryota; kingdom Viridiplantae; phylum Streptophyta; class Magnoliopsida; order Malvales; family Malvaceae; genus Hibiscus; species Hibiscus mutabilis. Next base: position 45,064,993 of record CM033717.1, on the reverse strand, counting down.
AGCACAATGCAAAGGTGATCTCGATGCTCAGTAGGGTTCTTAGAATAGATCAAGATATCGTCAATCAATACCACTACGAATTTATTAAGATAGGGCCTGAAAACCTGATTCATCAAATCCATAAAAGATGTCAGTGCATTGGTTAGCCGAAAGGGCATCACCAAGAATTCGTAGTGTCCATGTCTTGTTCAAAAAGTCGTCTTAGGCACATCACATTCTTTGACACTCATCTAATAATACTTGGACCTTAAATCGATCTTGGAAACATAAAGGCATCCTTAAGCTGATCGAATAGGTCGTCAATTCTTGGCAATGGAAACTTATTCTTGATGGTTACCTTGTTCAACTATCGGCAATCAATTCACAATCTCATGGAACCATCCTTCTTCTTGACAAAGAGAATCAGGGCTCCCCAAGTTGAGGAACTTGGTCGAATAAAGCCTTTATATAATAGGTCTTGAATTTGAGCCTTCGGCTCCTTGAGCTCAACGGATGTCATACGGTAAGGTGCAATGGAAACTGGGGCAGTTTTAGGTTTCACTTCGATGCCAAATTCAACCTCACGGGTTGGAGCTAAACCCTAAAGTTCATCAAGAAGGACATCAGGGAATTCGCACACTGTGTCAACATTCGATAAGGGAGGTTCATCCTTGCTTCCAATGTCAAAGCATTCAATGAAGGATTTCCCGAGTTCATCAATACAACACTCTCATTGCCAAGGCCTCGAAGGTACAACTTCCTCTTACTACAATCTACCCACGCTTGATGTTCACTAAGCCAATCCAATCCAAATATAACATCAAGTTTGTGGATCGGTAATGCCAATAAATTGGCAGAAAATGGAATCCCTTGAATAAATAAGGGACAATTCTTACACACAAGGCTTGAGGTGACACAATCACCCAAAGGATTGGTTATATAGATTCTCGATATTATAGGTTTAGAAGATAATCTATGCTTCTTGACTAACACATTACATATAAAGGAGTGAGTAGAACCAGGGTCAATCAATGCATATAAAGGATGTGAGTACAATTCGATGGTACATGCAATGACATTAAGCTCATCCTCCTCTTTCTTGCTCCTCACGTGATACATCTAGGTAGGAGCCTTTGATTCTGGCCTGCTCAATGTCTTTCTAGAGCCACTAGGTCTCCTTGCAGCCCCTGATGATCCTTGCCTTGACCCGTTACCTCGGAAGGATGGAGTAGGGGTTGCAAGACTAGCTGGTGTAGCAATAGACTTGGTTGCATTAAGAGGGAAATCTCGGATGAAGTGGCCTTGCTTACCATAGTCGAAACAAGCTCCAGTGTACTTACGACACTAACCTGCTGGATACATGTTCTGACAATAGTTACAAACTGGATACTATGAACCCCTGTTTGAACCTTCAGTACTCTTAACTAAAACAATCTTAGCAAAAGAAGAAGTCACAGTTTGGGGCCTCTCGATGTTCCCAAAATTGGAAGGTTGTGGAAATATATTATGCTTAGGGCTAGATTACTTCCCTTTCTTGCTCCATTTGGGAGGTCGAGAATCATCTCGAAACCTCTTTTCTGATTTGCCCGACCCACCGATCCTTTGGGCTTTCTGCAATGCTTTAGTTGCCTTAACACAGTTTACAAGGTCCTGGAAATCAATGATACTCAATGCTATGAACATAGGTTGAAGGTCGTCACTGAGCCTAGTAATGAACATGTAGCACATTTCTTCCTCCTTTATGTATTCAACACCATATCGCCAATACTTACAAAAATCATAGATGTACTTCTCGATAGGTAGTCTGCCTTGTTTGAGGTTGAGGAAGATGTTGCGTCTCTCTGCGAGATAGAACTCGCTGGTATACTTCTTTTGGAATTATCGAAGGAAGAATTCCCAGGTTTTTGTCTCCTCAAAGACCGTGAGAATAATAGTCTCCCACCAATGAAGTGCCTCGTCAGCAAGCAACACGAGGGCACACTCCAGCTTGTGTTCGTCCGAACACTACAACTGCTTGTTCAAGATTCTCAGGGTGTTATCCAACCAATACCCGGCCACTTCAAGATTGTCATCATCCTAACCAGTTAAGCTCGGTACTGTGATAACTTGTCAATAGGAGCCCGAGTATTTTGGACAATGGATGCAGTAGGCTATACAATCTGCTCAGCTCACATAGTAACCATAAACTGCTTGAACATGTCAACCATGTTCTGATAACATTCAGCCTGAGCAATCGGCACGTCAGGTTTGGTGCCCTGTATAGGGGGTCCTGCGGACTCCGAGGATCTCCCCACTTATCTCCTCGCCATACGTCGAGGAGTCGGTAGATGGCTCATTAATATGAGCTTCATTCGTCTTAGACATATCTATAATATAAAGAGATCGGATTAGTCGACAAGTCACAATTTACACAATATATAATTCCTGGGTGGCAAAGTAACACAATAACGATACAATAGGCTTCAATTTAGTCCTATAATCGACTAAACTCTAGCTCTGATATCACAAATGTAACACCCCTTTACCGGCCTAGTAGAGAACTGGGTCAGAGTATGCTACCGATGAACAATACGATGATTGGTGTAAAAATTTTAATCAGAATTCAGTAATCTAACAAAGACATTCTTTTCAAACGAGACAATATCGATTCAATAAGCTTAATAACTCAGTACAATACTATGATTGTCGGTCTTGGACCAATTTTAGACTTTTACAAGTTTTAAGGACTAGTCTGTGAATTCAATATTTTAGAGGTCCTTTTTCAAAAATAATCTTACTATATTGAAATTCAACCTATTTTCAAATGATCATATGAATTTTCAAGATAATATGAGTCCAATTACCTCTTCAGTTTAACTATAAAATGTTCAGTGACCAATATGCAATGTTCCAAACTTATTCCAATTAAACTTTAACAGATTTACATGTATCGATATCGGTACTAGAGAGGCAGTACCGAGACGCCTGTGTCATGACCGTTAAAATAGTTAAGGATTAAGGAGTCTGTATCGATACGGTGACCATCCGTATCGATACGCAATACATGCCTTATGATTATCAAATTCCAATGTTCCTTACCCGTATTGATACGGCTGGGAACCATATCGGTACATGTTGACTAGGTTTACCTGTACCGATACGCCCCTGAATCGTACCGATGCATTTAATTTCTCAGATTATAGTGTTGACTTTTTGTACCGATAAACCTTTGATGTACCGATACGCCATGGTTGACCTATACTTAACTAGACCAAAAATGCATAACCGTACTGAAACACTTGCACCTATATCGGCACGCCCTACACTATAATGACAAATTTTATCTGGTTTTTACTTAATTTGACCTATTGAACAATGTCCAAATCCAAAGAAATTTTACCAACAAATTTATAACACTATAGCTTACTAGCATGCCAAATTTTATGGCCATTCGAATCCATTTACTATGTTTTCACCTTTTTAGGCCAAGTATGCGATTTTGGTCACTTTTAAGCCATTGAAAATGGTCATTTAGAGCTTAAGACAAAATTACAAACCAAGGGAAATACATAAAATAACAATAACGATGCAATGAATCAATTATGACTAGTCTAACTACTTTGCCACCATACTAGGAGTTTATAGATTCGAAATACATTACTTTAGCTTGGTTGTGACTTGCCAAAATCTTCCAACTCCTCCGATCTCCAACAACGAACTTCTTAACCTAAAATGTATGAAATGAAATGCCTTAGGCATATATTGCCTAGTGAGGCAGTCACGGCCAATAATGATAATAATGAAATGCATTCCAAATCATGTTTTAGCAATAACGATGCAATGAATCAATGATGACAATACAATATTCATATTCAATAGCAATTATATCATATTTCAACAATAATCCTTGGATCTATTTAGGATAATGGATACGCAAATTCCTACGCCTCACCAATATGACCAACAACACAAACATCCCTCCACCTCACCGCAATATAGGCCGTATCCCAAGGACCATAGTCCACCCGTACACTGAGCTCATGAATTATATGGCATGCCAATTGTATCCAATGTCTTTTCAAGGTCCGGTGACAATATCAATAATCAATGTTCAATAACAATAGAAGTGTTCAATGTTTCTAATGTCCTTATCAATAAGTAATGTTGCAATACCAATGTTTGATAACAATAACAATGACGATGACAATGTTCAATAATCTCAATAACAATGTCAATGACCGATGCTTCAATATCAATATATCATAGCAATAACTATGCATATATCAATGCTCAATGACAATGACTATAACAATGGCTATAACAATGACTATGAAAATGTTGAATAACCGATGACAGAGGTAACTATAATTCGATGGCAAAAATGATGGTGATATCAATATCATTGCTTGATGACAATGACAATATCGATATTTGATATTCAATACAAAGCTTACCGATACTTACCAATGATGCCTCCTAAGAGGTTCGATGCAATATCCTTTATCAAAAGAGTTAGAAATACTAAATTCAATAACAATGAAATTGGGAAAGGCACCTAGTCTAATCCTGAGACTCTGACTACACTTACCTCTATAATTTGAACCTCCTACGGCTCTCAGGTTACAACTCCCTTTGTTCCTAGCCTTTGTTGGAGATGGTGATTGCTCTTTCTCCAATTCTCGAGCTAGGTTAATAATAGGAAATTGTTAGAATCAACAATACGATATCGAAATTAATATCTAAACATGATAAAATGATTAGCTAATAGCTATCCATGGATTAGAGCTTTGAAAATCCTATGTTCCAAGGATGATCAAAAACCCTAACTTGAGGTTACACTCACAATATCCATAAGTTCACACAATTGTTTGGGGAATTCATCTTACCCAATCAATAGCCACTAATCGATATTGAAAAATCGAAGGAAATTCAAGCTTCACAAAGCTCAACAATGGAGGTGTGTGCTTGCTAGAAGAAGATGATGAGATAGAGGTGCTTGCTTCCTCACAAATCGGGTAAGGTTTCTATCTTTGTTTCATTTGCATTACTCCTATTTTAATTAGGAGCTTTCCTTCAAGTGAAGGAATTACTTCAGACAATCCCACGTATGTGGTGATTATAATTGGAGAGCGGTTAATCGCAAGGTTAGCCCCTCGACTCTTCATATTCTATGTTTTTACCCCAAGATTTCGATTTCTGTGATTTAATCACTAAATAACTTTCAATGTATTCAATAAGGTTCTTAATCAAAAAAATTGAATCAATTAGAGTCCAATGTTAATATAATTGACCATACGGTCAAAGTCAATATAATATTTGGACCTTTCTGATGTAGGGTTTCCGATTGCCAGAACCCAATTTTGACTAGATTGGTTTTTGGGGTGTTACAGAAATTCTTCACTTACACAATAGGGGTAGTGCTATTGTGAAGTGATAGTGGTAGTGCTATCACAACGGGATAGGCATAGTTCTATTCTCGGCCGAAGTGAGTTATGGTGGGGTAGTACCACCATGAGACTTGATAGGGTAGTGCCTTCAAGGGAATCTGTGTATCCGAGCATGTATAGATAGGGCTAGTGCTATCCAAGGATGGGGGTAGTGCCATATGGGTCACTTTAATTTCCAATATATGTGAATCATTGAGATAAATGATGTTTATAATGTTTTGATGCATATGGTTATTATGCATGATTTGTTGTGGAAACAAATGAGAAATGCTTTGGTAATAATCATGAGATTTATAAATGATGATGCATATGGTTGTTATGCACTATTTTTTTTGAGAAAACAAATGAGAATGCTTGGATAGTCAAGCATGTTTTGAGAACAAAGTGGTTTTTGGTTTTCAAATGTTTTTTTAAAATGCAACAATGCTTTGTGCATGAGCATCCCCACTAAGAAATCGTGCTTATGCTCTCTTTTTCACATTGATGCAGAGCGTTAAATTTGTGGGGTAGCATTGGAACGACAAGGAAGGTCCAAGATCAAGGCAATAGCTTCAGTATGAAACTTGGTTTTAAATTCGGTCAATAAGGCAATGTGTTTACCATATTTTGGGGAATTTGTAATATGGATTTTGTTTGTTTTGAGATTGTTTATTCGCTATGGTTTGATGGCTTTCATGGTTTGGATTGAAGCATGATTGTTGATGATATGCTAGCCTGACCTTATGCTTGATGTTTTCTCTTTAGTAAGCATGTTGACGCAAATGCTTATGATCAATTCCTTAGGTGTTCAAGCGTGTTTTAAATGATGTAGTTGGGATGTTGGTGCTATGCTTATATTGAAGTATGCTTTAAGTCTCTTTTTGGGTGTTAAGCTAAATGGTTTATAGGAAGCATGCCTTTAGAATCAAGTTGATCCATGTTGCCATGATTTGTTCATGTATATTTGATGTTCTAGCATGGAATGATCCCTAGAATATTTGTGTTTACGGTTATGAATGATTGGGACAAGTTTGAATCCATAAAGGTATGTTAAACCGAAAAAATTGGACATTACAGGTCAAGGTGTATTGATACGTGTGAGACCGTATCAATAGAGGTTAGTGTTTTCAGGCATAATGTATCGATATACGTGAGATCGTATTGATACAGGTTAGTGTTTTCAGACATAGCGTATAGATACTCGAAGAAGTGTATCGGTACGGGTTTGAGCTACTAGAATTTTGGATTTTGAAAATACATAGGTGTATCGATACATGTAGCCGTTAAATTAATTAAAGTATGTTTTAAAGGTTTCTATTTTATTCATTTTGGTCCCCGGTAGTTGTGAATGCAATTGTTTGAGATTGGGTGATCGTTTTAAGTTGAAATTTGGCACACAAGCATGTAATTTGACTAATTAAGGAATGGTAATATTAAAACTAATAAAGTCCCTCTAAGTTTTACAAACTTACAATTTGGTCCCTAGATTGCAAATTCGCATAATTGGAAGTCGATTTGACGCTCGATTCTTTTGATATTTCACCCGCTGCCAGCATGCTTACCTTAGGTTAATATTATATATCTAGACAAGATAAAATATTGACATAATTGAAGTTATCGCTTCATGGGATTGTTCTGACAAACCCAATGTAGCTTGCTCAGTTCGGTCTAGTGACTAGGCCGGGTCGAGGGGGTTACAGATTGTGTAATTTGACCTGCTCAGCGCTGGTCAACAGGGTGTATTGATACGAACTTTAGCGTATCGGTACAAAAAGTCAACACTGGAATTTGGTTGTGGAAATTGCATCGATATAACTCATAGGTGTACCGATATATATGAATTCGTACCGATACAGCCAAGGCTGTATCGTTAAGGGTTTCGGTCACTAGAATCTATAATTTATAAAATATGCATAGCATATCGATACAAACCTCTCGAGTATCAGTACGGATACAGATAATTCTGTTATAAGTCTTACGAAATAGTTCTGAATCATTACAAATTGGTCACCAATTAGTGTTTAGCTTAATTGTTGAGGTAAATGATTTTCGATTGATATGAAAATTTGCATGTAGACTAATTAGGAACTGAATTTCATTTTGGTAAGGTTAATTTTAGTAAAGGACCTCAAAATGATGAACTTACAAATTAGTCCCTAAAACCTATAATAGTTTAAAATTGGCCCTAAAACTCAAGGTTTCTGGTTCATATCGAATCATTGTCTTAATGTATAGACTTAGCATCATTAAAAGACACTGAAATAAACATTACACCATTTTTAATTCACTAGAATTTTCGATTAATGCCTAAATCACTATACTGATAATCATTTTGACTTTTAGTGACATACCCTGACCTAATTCTCGAACAGGCTAGGAAGGGGTGTTACATTTGTTATATCAGAGCTATAGTTTAGTCAATTCTAGGACTAAATCAAATCCTATTTGCATTGCTATTGTACTACTTTTCCACCTAGGAGTTACTTATTGTATGTATAGTGACTTACCGAATAACCTGATCTCTTTATATTATAGATATGTCTAAAACTAACGAAGCTCATATCAATGAGCTTGCTGTTGGCTCCTTGACTCATGGTGAGGATATAAGGGGGGAGATCTTCCAAATCCACCAAATCCTCTACCTCAAAATGTTGAACCAAAAGCACAGACTGCTGAAGTGGACTACTATCAAAACATGGCCGACATGTTCAAATAGTTCATGACCTCAATGAGAGCTGAGCAAGTTGTGCAACCCACCACACCTGTTATCCAATACGCTCGGGCCCCTATTGGCAAGCTATCTCAGCACCGGGTCTATACCTTTACTGGTCAAGATGATGACAATCCTGAAACTACTGAATACTAGTTGGATAACACGCTGAGAATCTTGAACAAGTACCTGTAGTGTTCAGATGAACACAAGTTGTGTGCCCTCGCCTTGCTTGCTGATTAGGCATTTCACTAGTGGGAGACTACTACCCTTACGGTTTTTGAAGACACTATAAATTGGGACTTCATTTTTTGAGAATTCTGAAAGAAGTACATTAGCGAGTTCTATCACGCTAAAAGGTACAATATCTTCCTCCATCTCAAGCAAGGTGGATAGCCTGTCGAGTAGTACATCCATGATTTCTTCAAGTACTACAGGTATTATGTCGAGTACATCAAAAAGGAGGAAGAAAAGTGTTGAATGTTCATTGCTAGGCTCAGCGACGAGCTACGCCCTATGTTCACCGCATTGGGCATCATTGATTTCCAAGATCTCATGAACCGAGTCATAGCCACTGAAGCAGCATAGAAAACCTAGAGGATCGGTGGGTCGGGCAAATTAAAAAAGAGGTTCAGAGATGATTCTTGACCTCCTAAGTGGAATAAGAAAGGAAAATACCAAGGCCCTAAGTAGAATGTGTACCCACAACCTTCCCGTTTAGGGAACATCAAGAAGCCACAAACTATGACTCAGTCCTTTGCCAAAGCGGCCTCAGTTGATAGCGCTGAAGCCTCGAACCGAAGGTCTCAGTATCATATTGGCAACTATTGTCAGAACAAGCACCCAGCGTGTCAGTGTCATAAGTAGTCTGGAGCTTATTTCTATTATGGCGAGCAAGGCTATTTTATCCAAGATTGTCATCTCAATGCAACCAAATCTTCTGCTTCACCAACTAACATTGCATCCCCTACTCAATCCTTTTGGTTCAAGGGATCAAGACAAGGATCATCAAGATCTGTATGGAGACCTAGCGGCTCAGGAAAACTATCGAATAGGCAAGAATCAAAGGCCCCTGCCTAGATGTACCATGTGAGGAGCAGCGATGAAGAGGATGAACCTGATGTCATTGCAAGTACCATTGAGTTGTATTCACATTCCTTATATGCATTGATTGACCCTAGTTTTACTCACTCTTTTATAAGCAATGATTTAGTTAAAAAGCATAGATTGTCCTTTGAACCTATAGTATCAAGAATCTCTGTAACTAATCCATTGGATGATTGTGTCACCGTGAACCTTGTATGTAAGAATTGTCCCTTATTGATTCAAGGGATTCCATTTCTTGCCAATTTATTGGCATTACCGATCCATGAGTTTGATATTATACTGGGTAATGAACGCATTAATTTTGATGAAGTTGTATCTTCGAGGCCTTGGCAATGAACGCATTGCTTTTGATGAATTCAATAAACCCTTCCTTGTATGCTTTAACATTGGAAGCCAAGGAGGAATCTGTACTATTGGACATTGACACCGTGTGTGAATTCCATGATGTTTTTCCTGATGAACTTTTGGGTTTACCTCTAACCCGTGAAGTGGAATTTGGCATTGAAGTGCAACCTGGAACTGCTTCAGTTTCCATTGCCCCTTATCGAATGGTAGTCATCGAGCTGAAAGAATTGAAAGTCAATATCCAAGAATTGCTTGATAAAGGCTTTGTTCGACGGAGTTCTTCACCTTGGGGAGCTTCGGTCCTCTTTGTAAAGAAGAAAGATAGTTCCTTGAGGCTATGCATTGATTACCGACAATTGAATAAGGTGACCATCAAAAATAAGTATCTATTGGCAGGAATAGATGACCTATTCTATCAACTCAAAGATTCCTCTGTGTTTTCTAAGATTGACTTAAGGTCTGGTTATTATCAGATGAGAGACAAAGAATGTGAAGTACCCAAAAATACTTTTCGTACTAGATAAAGCCACTACAAATTCTTGGTAATACCCTTTCGGGCTAAACAATACACCAACAGCTTTTATGGACTTAATGAATCAAGATTTCAATCCCTATCTTGATAAGTTTGTAGTGGTATTCAGTGATAACATTCTGATCTATTCTAAGAATGCTTCAGAACATCGAGATCATCTCTGCATCGTGCTTCGAACCCTTTAGGAGAAGCAGATGTTTGTTAAATTTTCTAAGTGTAAATTTTGGCTTACTGAAGTTGCCTTTCTTGGGAATATCGTATCAGTTTCATGCATTCAAGTAGACCCAAAGAAAATCCAAGTCATTCTTGATTGGCATCCACCGAAGAATATTAGTGAGGCGAGAAGTTTCCTTGGTTTTGTCAGTTATTATAGAAGGTTCATGAAATGATTTTCTACAATAGCAACTCCATTAACTAAGCTATTGAGGAAAGAAGCTTCATTTGTTTGGACCGAGGAACAACAAAGAAGCTTTGATCAATTGAAATAAGTCTTGACTCACGCACCAGTCCTAACCCAACCTGAGTCTAGAAAGGATAATATAGTCTATAGTGATGCATCGCATCTCAGGTTAGGATGTGTATTGATGCAAGAAGGCAAAATCATTGCTTATGCTTTGAGACAACTTAAGCCACATGAGATGAATTATCCCACACATGATCTAGAGTTGGTTGTAGTTGTCTTGCATTGAAAATCTGGAGATATTATCTCTACGGAGAGAAATGTTACCTTTTTACCGATCATAAAAGCCTCAAATATTTATTGAATCAAAAGGAGTTGAACCTTTGGCAACAGAGGTGGATGGAACTCCTCAAAGACTATGATCTTGTTATTGATTACCATCCCGGTAATGCCAACGTTGTTGCTGATGCACTCAGTAACAAACCTTTGCTTGATAAGTATCACTAATGATTATTGAATCTTATGTATTTCCTAGTTCACCGACTCATGTAAAGTCATTGTATTGTAGCTCCTCCAGCTATTAATGCTCATTTCTAACTTCAGAAGCATCATTGCCTTGTAGCTAAACTTCAGGTTCAGTCTACTATAGTTTCAAGAATCAAAGCATTGTAAGATCAAGACCCTGAATTCCAATCTATTGTTTCTAAGTTACAAGCTAATCCTGAATTTATAATTAACTCTAAAGGACTTGTGTTTTTGTGATCGAGTCTGCGTGCCCAATGATGAATCTCTTTACACTGATATTCTCAAGGAAGCACATATGAATCTTTTTGTTGTTCACTTGGGTTCTATAAAGATGTACAAGGACCTTCGAGAACTCTATTGGTGGTCGGGCATGAAACAAGCCATAATCGATTTCGTGTCCAAGTGCCTTACGTGCCAGCATGTTAAGGCTAAACATCATGTTCCTACCAGAATATTGAAACCCATTGATCTACCGCAATGGAAGTGGGAGAAGATCACCATGGACTTTGTCAGTGGTCTACCTTTAACTCCTGCTAAGCATGATGCAATTTGGGTCATTGTGGACCGTTTCACCAAGTTAGCACATTTCTTATCAGTTAGAATAGACTACGGTCTTCTGAAGTTATCTAACTTGTACATCAAGGAAGTTATTCGACTTCACAGAGTACTGAAATCCATCATCTCTGATTGAGATCCCCGATTTGCTTCTTGATTCTAGAGGACATTGGAAGGAGCTCTGGGCACCATAGTTAACCTTAGCACTACTTTCCACCCTCAGTTTGACGGCCAATCAGAAAGGGTAGTTCAGGTAATTATTGAAATGCCTCTCCTATTGAAGCATTGAAATGTGAATCGTTATTGAAGCCTTACGTACAGATTCTGGGGACATGCTATGTGCATGCACCATTGATTTTGGTAGATCTTGGGAGAAGTCTCTACCTCTCATTGAGTTTGCCTACAACAATAGCTACCAAGCTTCCATTAAGATGGCACCGTATGAAGCGTTGTATGGCAGACCCTGCAGAACTCTATTGTGTTGATCTAAACTCGATGAAGGCAAAATGTTGGGGCCTGACCTATTTCAAGAAACCGAAGAACGGGTTACCATAATCCATGATCACTTGAAAGTTGCCTTTGACCGACAGAAGGCCTATGCTGACTTAAAGCGAAGGGACATACAATACGAAGTTGGTGAGAAAGCCTTTATCAAAGTTTCACCATGGAAGAAAGTTCTGAGGTTTGGTAAAAAGGGAAAGCTTAGTCCCAGATTTATTGAACCTTTCGAGGTTATTGAGAAAGTTGGCCTTATGGCTTTTCGATTATTATTACCCTCAAAACTGAGCAAGATTGACGATGTATTCCATGTATCGGTGCTCCAAAAGTATCACTCTGACCCCTCGTAAATCATCAAGCCTAGGTTTGTAGAGATTCAACCTAACTTATCCTATTAGGAGAAACCAGTTCAGATTCTTGTAAAGGAAGTTAAAAGGCTTCGCAACAAATTTGTTCCATTGGTTAAGGTGCGCTAGAGGAGCCACACTGTTGAAGAGGCAACCTGGGAACCGGAGAAGACAATGAAGAAGCAATATTCTCATCTCTTCATTTCAAGTAAAATTCGAGGATGAATTTTTCTTAAAGGGGAGAGTTGTAACACCCTGAAAACTGGTCTAGTCAGAATTTGGTTCCAGGGATCGAAAACCATACACCGTAAAGGTCCAAATATTGTATTGACATTGACCATGTGGTCGATTACATTGATATTAAACTCTAATTGAGTTAATTCTTTGACTAATAACCTTATTCTTAAGATTATTAATCTCAAATTATAGCTATCGATCGGGTAAGCAATAACCCTCTATTGATTTATTGATTCCATAGTTAAATCATGGCTAATCCCATAATCAAGGAATTCGAATCTCACAAGATCATCTATGGAATTTCCCAGTTTAATCCTTAATGTTTTGATAGCAAAATTGTGCTGTGGAATTGGTTATCGTTAGTAGAAATCTATTGAAATCCTTATTTCCTCCATGTTTGTTAGCTCATGAGCAACAAGGAGAGGAATTCTCAAATCCACTAAAATCAACCAATCGGAAGAATAGGGGAATCCATCTGGGAGCCTTAAAGGATTCAGAAAAATTGAGGTGAGTGTAGTCGGAGTCTCGAGATTGAGCTAGGAGCTTTCTCGATTTTATTGTTATTGGATTTTGCATAGCTAACTTTTTGTTAAAGGATATTGCATCGAACCTCTTTGGAGGATCATTGGTAAGCTTTGGTAAGCTATTACATTGAAATATTGTTCATAGAAACATTGTCTTTGTCATTGTCACTATCGAAGCATTGAATTATAGAAGATTGACCATTGGATATTGATAGTGCTATTGTTATAGACATTGGACATTATTGTAGGCATTGAATAGCCCTTGATATTGACATTGGTATTGCCATTCGTATTGAACACCAGTGTTATTGTCATTGCTATTGTTATTGAACCTTCGATTCAAACGAACATTGGTTACAATTGGCATGCCATAGAATTCAGGAGCTCATTAGTACGGATGGACTACGGTCCTTGGCTACAACCTTTATTGTGGCGAGGCGGAGGGATGTTGTGATATTGGCCAATTAGCGAGGCAGAGGGACTAGACCATTCATTGATTTGGTGAGGCGTAGGGATTTGCATATCCACTATCTTCATTCGATCCAAAGAATAATATTGAAATATGTTATAACTGTCATTGAGCATGAATCATTGCATTGTTATTGTTAAAACATGATTTGGAATGCATCTCGTTGATTTTGCTATTGTTTATGACTACCTCACTTGGCAAAGTATGCCTAATGCATTTCATCTCATACATTTAAGGTTAAAGGAGTCAACGTTGTGAGATCAGGAAGTTGAAAGCTTTTAACAAGTAACTACGAGCATAAAGTAATGTATATTATCCCTACAAACTCCTAAAATGGTGGCAAAGTAGTTAAACTAGTTACTTTTAGCCTTTTTGTTATGTACGTACTGCCTATGTTTTGTATAAGTATTTAAGGCCCTAAAAATGATTTTAAGTGTTTGCTAAAAATGACAAAACTAGCATATTTGGCTCATAAAAGTGAAACCCTACTAAACGGATTCATATGATCCTGAAATTTGGCATGTTCGTAGATTATAGTATTGTAAACTTGCTGGTAAAATTTCATTGCATTTAGACAGTGTTTTATAGGTCAAATTGGATAAAAACCAGACCAATTCTATCATTACAATGTAGGGCATATTGATATAGGTGATGGTGCATCGATACGGTATTGCATAATTGGACCAGTTCAACATTGGTCAACATGGCATATCGATACGGACTTTGGTGTATCGGTACAAAAAGTCAACACTGGAATTTGGTTGTGGAAATTGCATCGATATGGCTCATAGGTATATCGATACTGATGAACTCGTACCGATATCGCCAAGGCTGTATCGATATGGGTTTTGGTCACTAGAATCCGTAATTTATAATATGTGCATAACGTACCAAAATGGCCCACCCAAGTACCGGTACAAATACAGGCAATTATGTTATAAGTCTTATGAAACAGTTCTGAATCATTACAAATTGGTCGCTAATTATTGTTTAGCTTAATTGTTGAGGTAAATGATTTTCGATTGATATGAAAATTTGCATGCACGGTAATTAGGAATTGAATTTCATTTTTGGTAAGGTTAATTTTAGTAAAGGACTTCAAAATGCTGAACTTACAGATTAGTCCCTAAACTTGTAAAAGTTTAAAATTAGCCCTAAAACTCAAGGTTGTTATGTCATATTGGATCATTGTCTTAATGTATAGACTAAGCATCGTTAGGAGACACTGAAATAAACATTGCATTTTTTAATTCACTAGAATTGTTGATTAATTCCTAAATCATTGTACCGATCATCGTTTTGACTTTTACTTACATACTCCGACACGGTTCTAGACCAGGCCGAGAAGGGGGTGTTACATCCACCTTAGCTTTATCAAACTTAATTCCTACTTTAGATATTCGGTGACCCAAAACAAATCCCTCTATGACCATAAAATGACATTTCTCCCAATTCAGCACGAGATGAGTGTCTTCATAATGTTGCAATACTCTGTCAAGATTGTCGATGCAATGGTCGAAGTCATTCCCAAACACCAAAAAATCATCCATAAAGATTTCTATGGAATTGTCAATCATATATGAGAATATTGACATCATGCAACTTTGAAATGTGGCTGGTGCATTGCAGAGACAAAAAGGCATGCGACGAAAGGCAAATGTACCGAAAGGGCATGTAAACATAGTCTTTTCCTTATCCTCAAGTGCAATAGCAATCTGATTGTAGCCATAATACTCATCTAGAAAACAATAATACTATTTGTCTACAAGCGATCAAACATTTGATCAATAAAAGGAAGAGGGAAGTGATATTTTCTTGTGGCTGCATTGAGTCTCCTGTAATCCATGAA
Organism: Hibiscus mutabilis; assembly: GCA_019671005.1. Lineage (NCBI taxonomy): Eukaryota > Viridiplantae > Streptophyta > Magnoliopsida > Malvales > Malvaceae > Hibiscus > Hibiscus mutabilis. The sequence goes on along the minus strand of CM033717.1, from coordinate 45,049,511 downwards.
AATTCGCTAACCCGTAGGAATACGAGTTTGAATCAATTCATCAGCATCATTACAAATGATAGTGATGCCACTTTTCTTTGGGATATAGTGGATTGGACTAACCCATGCACTATTAGAAATTGCATAGATGATACTTGCGTTCAACCATTTAAGAGTTTCCTTCTTGACCACTTCTTTCATCTATTCATTGAGTCAGTGTTGCGGGTCAATAGATTTTTGCTATCATCATTCATCTTGATCTTATGCATGAACAAAGATGGGTTGATACCTTTAATGTCTGCAATGGTCCCGGAAATAGCACATTTATGTCACTTTAGAATATTTATCAACTTAGCTTATTGAATTGCACCTAGAGTTGCAAAGACAATAACTAGAAGTGTATCCGCATCTCCAAGGAATACATATTTGAGGTTAGTTGGTAACGGCTTCAGTTCCAGAGTATGAGCTTCTTCAAGAGATGGTTTAAAAGTAGGGATTGTATGGTGAGCAAGATCTAAGGATTCAACCTGCCATTTGTATTGATCATTATCGACTCACATTGTGAGTTTTCCTTTGGAGACATCAAGGATAGCCTTCTCGATTGCTTAGAATGGCCGACCAAGGATAATAGGGACATCCTTGTCTATCTCACAATCAAGAATAATAAAGTCAGCTAAAAAAATGAACTTGTCCACACGGATAAGCATGTCTTTAATTTGTCCATTCGGATGAGTCAAAGATATGTGTTCTAGTTGCAATATGACCACAGTGGGTTTTATTTGTCCAATGCCTAACATCTGAAAAGTTGATAATGACATTAGATTAATATTGGCCAGATCACAAAGAGCTTTGCTAAAGTAATGATTTCTAATAGAACATGAAATGATGAAACTACCCGGGTCTTTTATTTTTCTTGGTAGAGGGGTTGATATAAGGGCACTACACTCCTCTGTGAGCGCAATGGTCTCAATAGCACTAAGGTTTTTCTTCTTAGATAGAATTTCCTTCATGAATTTCGCATAATTAGGAATCTGTGTAAGAGCATCCATCAAGGGGATTTATATTGTAAGTTGCTGCAAAATATCTTGAAAGAATAGAAATTGATTGTCAGACTCAATATTCTTGAATCTCTGAGGATAGGGTGGAGATGGAGTTTCTGTTGATTGTATCGATGAATGAAATTACACCAACAACTAAGATTGCAACACAGGTGGTAGCGGACTGATAACTAAAGGAGTCTCATCGGCCATACCATCCTCCATTCCATCTTTCAACATTGGATCAGTCTTCAAGGATTTCCCACGCTCATGAGTAGATACGGGTGCTTGTTGCGTTGAATCAGTAGTTTGCTTGCCATTGCGGAGAGTAATAGCCTTGCAGTGCTCTTTACCCTTAATTATCAAGCTCTTGAAATAGAATATTGAGAATCATTTTGTGCAAGTTGCTCCAACACTTTTAATAGCAGCAGTGTAAGTGCAATCGAGTAAAGGTCCATTAGATGATCCATCGACAAGATGTCTTGTGGACGCATTCAACCGTTTGTATAAGATTTCAATTTGTGTTTCTTGTTGAAGGCCATGGTTAGGGAATCATTGCAACAACGAATTGTATCTTTCCCATGGAGAATGGAGAGTTCCACCATCCAACTGATAGTAAGCAGTGATACCATTCCTCAGGCGCGAGTTCATTGTTGGTGGATTAAAGCGTAATACAAATTGTGTTGCATGGTAATTCCATGACATGATAGATCCAACAGGGAGTCCACGAAACCATGTGCGAACTCTTCCCTACAAAGAATATGAAAATAATTGCATACGTAAGGCATCATTAAGAAAACCATGTTGACTACCCATTCTGATTGAGCATTTGGAACATAACTGGCTTCAACTCGAAATTTCCAGCTTGAATAGGTGGTCGAACCACTCCTAGTTGCAAATCGTCCAACTTAGTTATGGGCTTGTAGATGGAGTGGTGGGTTTTCAGGATCTCGAGGGATACCCTCATTGTTGAACTATTTGGCCATTGCACTTTGTCCTCTAAGTCTTCCTCTAAGAGTCCTTCCAACTTCTAGATCAAGCACGAAAAATGGTGTGGCAGAACTTCTGGTCATATAACGCCTACAAAACTAATAAAAAGAAAAGGAAATAACAAAAAGAGATTGGAAACAACTATAAACTAAATAAAGAAAATAAAATTGCAAAAAGAAACATAAAAACCAAATAACGTTATCCTCAGTAGTGGAGCCAAAACATGATCAGTGAATAATCGCCACACGAACTATGCAAGCGTACATTGCCGATGCAAGTATAGTTAACAGGTGGATCATGTTAGATATTTATCCCACGAGGATATGTATTTAGTCATATTATTTATTATGTGGCTACAAGCATTTTTTTAAAGGCATAGAGTCAAAAATAGCCCCCAACGTTTAACCTTTTGTTCACTTTAGCCCTTGTTCTTTTTTTGGTGCAAATAACCACCTAACATTTCATTTCCATTCAAAATTCACCCTTGACGGATGGAAACTGTTAGTCAGCTAACGGTCAATGCCCTTTGATGATGTGGCAATGCCACGTGGAATTACAGTTTTTTTTTTAAATTAAAAATAATTATTCTTTATATATTTTTTTTTAAAAAAAAAATTAAAATAATTTTTATATTTTTAACCAATCAAATGATGCAAATCAGCAAAGTGCAATGTGACATGATCTGATTGGTTAAAAATAAAAAATAATTATTTTTCCAAAAAAAATATTTAAACTGAAATTTTAAATTTTGAATTTTAAGTAAGAAAATGAACAAGAAGATCAAATTTGAGCAATCTGATCTTTATATTGAACTTGGAAAAGTTTTTGAGCGTGCTTAATACATCAATATTGAGAGATTCTTATAGAGGGCTCTTGCCTCTTTTACAATTATTTTCATACTACGTTATTGGAAATCTTCACTATTCGCGAATGACACCCATTACATTATTGAGAATCTTCACTATTGACGAATAACACCTATTTTCATTACACTCTTTGAAAATTTTGCTACCATTATTGCAACCATTTGCTTTTTTCACCAGTAATCTCCACTTTTGGGAATCTTAGAAAATTTTTCCATCATTATTTTGTTTAGTTGCTTTCCTCTTTTGGCTTCTTGTGTCGGTAGGATTTTATTTTTTCTTTCTTGTCTTGATAATTGTGTCTGTAGTATTATTATCTACAAGATCAACAGTTTTGATTGAAGATGACTGAGAATCTTTATCTTCGTCTTCTTCTTCTGATTCGGAGCTCATCGAACTCAACTTTTCTGCTGTCAATTTTTTGTGTTCTTTTTTGCTCTTGGCTTTCACCAATACTGCACTGGCATTTGATTTTGCTTGTAGAAATCTTGTTGTCTCTTTGTCTGAAATAAGTGATTTGCAGAGACTTGGATTTTTAGCAAATAAATTCTCCACGTATTTGGAGTCATATTTTTCATTGTTGAATTTGTCCCACCATTTTGTTTTGAAGGTTCTGACTAACCATGGGACATTTGTTTCTTCATTAATTTCATAACTATAACCCTAGGAAACTATCCAAGAAATGCATAATTTGGAGAAAAAATGGATAGTCTAGAATAGATGTTTTTGGTCTGGTTCTGGTTGGAATTTTTCAAAAAAATTGTGCCAGAGAGTTTGGATTCTTTGTGGTAATATGTCAAAAGACCATAATATGTCCACCATTCTTGGGACCAGTTGGGAAATTTGTATTGGGATCCATATTTGAAATATATCAGCCAAGAATGTCTCATATGTGGGTTATTTAGGAGAAACGCACTATACCCTGTTGTTTGGTAGTCCCAGTATGAGAAGTATGTGCAATGGGTAATTTTTTTTTAAAGAAAGAAGCTGGGAATTCCATCAAAGTCATTGGGCTTTCACCCCAATCTTTGGGTCTAAGAATTTTGAGAATTTGGGATGTGGAATAGGTTATGAATTTTGGATCTTTTGGATCAGTATAATGTTTGAAAGCTACTGATCTTGTTTAAATCAAAATATTCATATAATATTCCTTGGTTTTCGCAATATTTGTTGTCATAAAATGAAAACCATTAAAAATGTTTGATTAAAAGCTATGGAGGCTTATCCGAAAAATCATCCTCCATTACAGCAATGTATTCAACATTTATAGTTGGAAAATATTGTGAAGATTTTTGAGTAGATGTTTGTGACAACACTACTTGTTTTGGAAAAACCTGTTGAATAGATTTTTGTTTTGAAATATTTGGGAGAGATTTTGGTTTATGTAAAACAATCTCTCTATTTTTTTGAAACCTCTATTGCTTTTGCAACAATTTGTTTGAGAGGACTTTCGTCCTTCATTTGGGCAAATACCATGCCACTTCTAGAGATTGAGGAAGAGACTCAATCCAATTTTTGACTTCGGAAGATATTTCATTTGGATCTTGGGCATTTTGGAGTGATGCAGTAGTTGAGGATTTTGATGATGAATTTTCTTCGTTTTGTTCTTGGGAAAATATTTCGGACCACGATTTGATGGGTTTTGCTGATATTGCTCCGTGCAACTTGTCTTTCCCTTTATCTTTCAATTTCGGAGGTATTTTGTAAGAATTCTCTGGTAAGGAAATCGGGTAGAGAATTAGATTCTCCTTTGATAAATTCAATATCAAAATTAAATATACTTAAAACTGCTTGCCATCTTGCAATGATTTGTTTGGAAGCAATATTTTGAACTTCTTTTTGCAAAACTTCTTTTGTTGATATACAATCAATGCGTAAAAGGAATTTTTGATTTAATAAATCACTTTGAAATTTTGTAATGCATAAAACAATAGATAAAATTTATTTTTTAATAGTGCTATAATTTTGCTGAGCAGGATTCTAATGTCCGAAAGTGAATTGGACTATTTGTTCCTTTTTATTTTTAACTTGCTTTAAGATCCATATCCTAGTTCTGACGCATCTGTCTCAACTATTTTTGGACTTGATGGGTCTGCTAAATGGAGACAAGGAAGTTCTGCAATATGTTTTTTGATTTGGACCACAATATTGGTATCGTGTCTATCCATGGTTTTGGATTTTTCTTGATCCTTTCATACAATGATTTAAATGATTTACTAAGTCCCGAGTAAAAGTATATGACATAATTTAAGCTTCCTAAAAATCTTTGTAACTGGACTTTATCAAGGATTTAGTTTGAAAATTTGCTAGCAAATTCTATGGATCTTTCTATTGGGGCAATTGTCCATTGGGTAATATAGTGGCTTACAAATCTAATTTTTGTTTGAAACAAACTTATTTTGGATTTAGAAACTACTAAACAATTATTCATGATTAATTTGATAAAAATTGATAAATTTTTTAAACTGTTTTTCTAAATTTTCTGAAAAAGTTAAAACATCATCGATGTAAGCAATTGTAAATTGAGAATATGGATTAAAAATATCATTCATAATTCGTTGGAATTCATAAGGAGCATTTTTGAATCCAAAAGGCATTACATTCCATTCGTATTGCCCAAATAAAACTGTAAAAGCAATTTTGTATCTTTCTTCCTCTTTGATTTGAGTTTGTCAAAATCCAGACTTCATATCAAATTTTGAAAAAAATAGTAGCATTACAGAGTTTTTGTAATAAATATTTTTCGTTAGGGATAGGATATCTTATCCATTTTAAAGCTTGGTTTAAAAGTTTGTAACTTATCACTAATCTTGGTGTTCCCCTTTCAAGTTCTACTTTTTTTATCACATAGAAGGCTAAACAACTCTAAGGAGAGCCACTTTTCCTAATTAATTTTTTATTAAGAAAATCCTATATTTCTTTTTTGCAAAATTCTTCCATTTCTCTATTCACTTGAATTGTCCTTGCTTTTGTTGGAATTTTTCTTTCATCAAAATCATTTTCATAAGGCAGTGTTACTTCATGTTTCTTTCTGTTCCAAAAAGCATTAGGAATATCAGAACATATTGTAGATTCAATTTGCTTTTTTATTAGAATTATTTTTTTCTTGAATTTTTACTTGTTGTAATTGTTCTTTTAATCTTTTAAAACATATTTCTTCTTTTAGAAAAGAGATTCGTTTTTTCTTATGACTAATTATATTATTGATTTGTTTATTATGTATGGATAAGGATTATAATAAATTAAGGTTTCTTATTTTGGGTTTCTCGATGAAGGGAAATTCTACTTTGGTGTTTAATACTCTTGAAGTAATTGATTGTCTTGTCACTGTATAAGGTTTAAGAAAATAAATAAAAGGTGTTCCTAAGATAACATCTTGAGTAATATCTTTGACCATTAAAAACATGTTTGGTATTTGATTCCCTGTAACATCCTAATTCGGGCTTGGGAGAAGTCCAAAATTAAGATGTTAAAGACAAACAACCATATCAAACAAGAACCTAAACATGAATCCGAATAAGGCACCAATAAAATTTCACTCTTGATTACTAATCAATCCAGCCATATCGAGACAATACATTCAATTCATGCTTATAAATTTATTGTTTCATTATATGTACACTAGTCAAGCAAACAAGGCTTTAATCGAAAGCCATAATCTAACAATTTCAAATGTAGTTACCATTAGAACTATACTCTAGACAAATCATTTATTTGGAACTCTATACCTAGTTTTGTTGTCAACCAAATTCTAGTTAACATGCCATTTAAGACCCAAATAACCTAGTGTTATAGTTCATTTTGTTTTATCCAAAAGTCCCTAGGATTGTAAAAGCCTTTAATTCAAAGCAAACTTTATTCCAAAGAATAAAACTAGAATCAAATCATACCAACCACTAGAACAAACATCAAAGATACGATCAAGCCATAGATAAACTCTACTGAACAACCATAATAAAACCCCCACTATAGGCCTAAATGGTAATACTTAACTAAAGGTAGACAATTTAACTTTTCCATCAAGTTAAAGTTCAAAGAAGATAAGGATGTAAATCCAATTTCAATTTTTTTTCTACAAATCAATTCGATTCTATAAGTTTTCACACCTAATTAAACAAGCCACAATATCTTAACATCACCTAGCATAAAAAAGCAAGGTCCTAGGTAAACCATAGCATCCGAATCTACCAACCAATTTCACTCAATCAACAATAATCCATAGATAATAATCAAGTCAAATACATGATATACATTGCTTTCAAAAGCTTAATATTTACATACTGACCCAAAATAACATAATCAAGACATTCCTAATAGTGCCATCTTCTAGGAGTTTATCTAATAACAAACAAAACATACATTAGAACTTTTAATGACCTTGCTTTAATTCCCCAAGCTTGATCTAGCAAACGACCTTTCCTGTGAAGATAACAAAGTGAGCAATTAGGTTGATAGTCTTGCAATTTAACCAAATAAGGAATATAATCAGCTTCCCTATAGATACATTATTCAATTCGACAATTTGGCCAATATGCTTACAACACAACAATCTAGAAGCTTATACTAAGCTTAGTTTGACTACAACCAATCATCATGCTTTCGAAGAAGTGCCATGCAATATCAAGCAACATTTTATGTTGTTCAATTAAGTATTCGTGCATTTTGATAATTAATCTTTCACAAGCAACCTTAATTGAATGGCATAGCCTTGACTAGTTGATAGTCTAAACATACATATTCAAATCGAAGCATATACAGGCAATGGTAATCTATTACCATTGAAATTTCTAATCTGTTCAAGATATTCAAGGGTACCTTAGTACCATTCAGGGGACCTTAGTCCTGTTCAGGCTGAGCTCAGAGATCTCTATTGGTATGCCAATCTAGCTAGAACAACACTAATCAAGGCTCACTACACAATTTCATTGGTTCAATCAACCTTGTTTATTTTTGTCAAAATACAAGTACATAGTCACCATTTCAAGATGCTATTAAGAACATTGGAACTAATCACATACAATCAAGCTTGATTCTAAAAAACATACAACTTACCTTGGTACTTACCTTCCCAAGTTTTCGAGCAAGCTTAAGAAACATAGGCTTTTAAGCCTCAATGATCAATTAGATAACTTATTTAATTCAATAATCTATGCTTAATTAAAACATAGTTTCACTCACTAATACGTCGAGCTATTCTTGATCGTGGATCACAACTCTCTTTTTCCTCTCGTCCTCTAGGACAATTCCCTTGTTGTCTAATTATAACAATAGTTTAACAATGCATTAGAATCAATCCATTAACACATGATTTATCTATTTGTTATACACATACACTCAACCACATCTCAGGTAACATTTTCATATAGCCTTCTATATGATACTAAAAAAATATATCATTAATTATCCTTAAATAAACAAAATCAAGGGGTTATGAGCATGTTACCAAAAACAACATTCCCCTATATAGCAACAAATTCAAAACTGCCCCTGCTCCTTTGAGTTCTTTTTACTCAATTATACAACATTTTTATAAAGCATGCATCACCTAGATTTCATTAACCAATCATCCTTCAATTAGAATTATCAATTTAACACTTATCTTATTTCAACTAGTAGTTTAGTTAATCGAATTTCCCCCAGAACAGCCTTTACTATTCTGCTTAAATAGAGCAATTTCGATCTCAATTCAGCTTATTTAAGGTGCTAAATATACTTATTCATCAACTCTCTGGATTCCAATGAATTCAACTATAAATCCATCCTTCAACAACTAAATTTCTAGGGAAAAATTCAAGAATTACACCATTTTCTTGTTATAACAAAACTAGAACAGTTTCAACTTTTCCATTAAACCTTATAACACATAGTATAAATTGAAATATATTTTTCAGCATCAAAAAGCATTAATTCGATGCCACAATCGATACTACCATTCATTCTAAAATATCAATCATGTTTCAACTCATAACAATTCTATTCTTATACTATATTCCATCAATCAAGCTTTCAAACATGTAATATTTCTCAATCATGCAAGATCAAAATCAACCAGTCTAATCCTAATTACCTAATTTCGAAATGAGGTTACAAGAAGGAAACTTAGTTCCTTGGCTAACAATTGAAACTTCAAGCATCAAAGAACAATCCTTCAAATGAAGTTATCATCGTGGGAAAACTCTCATTTCTCTCTCAAGTTCACATTCGGCTATGTGCTACAATGAAGATGATGGAGAAGATTTGTTTGTTTGGTAAATCCCATTAAGGATTACAAATCCTATGTGGGTTTCATCACCTTAAGCCACATGGACTAGTTTTCTCTAATTATTTTCTTAACATGCAAAACTCCAATTTGGATTGTTAATCAATCTAGTCACTTCGATTTGGCATCCTAATTTTATAGTCTTTTTAATTCGGTCATACATAGAATCACAATTTAGTCACCTAATTTGATTCTTTACCAATTATTAAAGACCACTCTTCCAAATCACAATTTTAGGATGTTACAAATCCCTCCCCCTTAAAGGAAATTCATACTCGAATTTACCTAAAGAGAATAGTTGTGGATATTGCTCTCTCATGGTAGACTCAGGTTCCAAAGTAGCTTCTTTACTCCCATGATTCCTTCACATGACATTGACAAGGGAGATTGTTTTGTTTCGAAGCCTTCTATCTTCACGATCAAGAATTTGGATTGGTTCTTCTTCATGAGAAAGATCCTGATTCAGTTCAACTTCATCCAACTCAAGAATATGAGATGGATCCGATCGATAGCTACGCAACATTGATACATGGAATACATTATGTATTTTACTAAATTCTTCAGGTTAAGCCAACCGATAAGCAACATGGCCAATCTTCTCTATTATTTCAAAAGGTCCTATAAACCGAGGATTGAGTCTTCCTTTCTTTCCAAATCTAAACACCTTCTTCCATGGAGATACCTTGAGAAACACTCTATCTCCCACATTATGTTGGATATCCCTTCTTTTACTATCGGCATAAGCTTTCTGTCGACTGAAGGCTTCTTTCAACTGATTGCAAATGATTTGTACTTGTTCTTCTATCTCTCGAAGCAATTGAGGTCCTAAAACTTTGTTTTCCCCCAACTCTGACCAGCATAAAGGAGTTTTACATTTTCTTCCGCAAAGGGCTTCAAAGGGAGCCATTTGAATAGAAGATTGATAACTGTTATTATACGATAATTTAGCTAGGGGTAAATCTTTCTCCCAATTCTTCCCAAAATCAAATATACAAGCTCCAAGCATGTATTCTAAGACTTTTATAGTTCTTTTAGATTGGCCATCTGATTGAGGATGGAAGGCAGTACTGAGATTGGTTTTAGTCCCGAGAGCTTTCTATAAGGATTTCCAAAATCTAGAATCCCGATAAGAAATTATCAAATTAGGAATACCATGCAACCTTATTATCTCTCAAATGTAAAGTTTTGCTAGTTGATCCAAGCTCATGTTCATTCAAACAGGAAGAAAGTGGGCTTATTTTGAAAACCTATCCACAATTACCCATATTGCATCATTATTCTTTGGTGACAGGGGCAATCCACTAACGAAGTCTATTGTTATCTGCTCCCATTTCCATTATGAAATTTTGATAGGTTGTAACAAACTTGAAGGGACTTGATGTTCTGCTTTCACCTTCTGACATACCAAGCATTTAGACACAAAATCTGTACTAGCAGATTTCATCCCAGACCACTAGTAAAGATCTTTCAAATCTTTGTACATCTTTACCGATCCAGGATGTATTGAGAATGAACTGTCATGAGCTTCTTGTAAGATTTCTCTTCTCAAATTTAAATCATTAGGAAAACATACTCTATTTCAAAATTAGAGTAACCCAACTTCCTTTAAAACAAATTCTGATTTGGCATCTCCCTCAAGCTTGTGCAAAATTTCTTGTATTTCAGGATCAGATTGTTGTAACAATCGAATTCTGGACATCACATTTGACTGGATTCAAATTGAAGCTAAGAACTCATACTTCTTGCATATTCGAAGATAGGCATTGATAGAGGTTGAGGCTACAAAAATTAGCAAGATGACTTTTAGAATGTGATCATCAAATTTCCGAATAGATGCTAGGGAAAGAATAGTTTGATCAAACAATTACAAAAAGAATGTTGGCGACTGAGTGCATCAGCCACCACATTGGCTTTGTCCGGGTCATAATCTATGATTAGATCGTAGTCCTTGAGTAACTCGATCCATCGTCTTTGCCTAAGATTAAGCTCCTTTTTGGTTAGGAGGTATTTCAAGCTTTTGTGATCGATATAAAGGTAACATCTTTCTACATACAAGTAATGTCTCCATATTTTTAAGGCAAAGATTACATCAGCTAGTTCAAGATCATGGGTTGGTAATTCAACTCATGGGATTTTAATTGTCGAGAAGCATAAGCTACCACTTTGTTTTCTAGCAGTAAAACACATCCCAAACCCAAGTGAGAGGCATCACTAAACACCGTAAATTTTTTCCCTAATTCCAGTTGAGTTAACACTAGAGCTTAGTAAGTACTTCTTTCAATTGGTCAAAGCTTCTTTGCTGTTCTTCAGACCAAAAAAATGGCACATCCTTACAGAGAAGTTTGGTTAAGGGTGTGGCCAAAATTGAGAACCCATTAACAAATCTTCGATAATAATCAGCCAAGCCAAGAAAGCTTCAAACTTCACTAACATTCTGCGGAGATCTCAATTCTATCACAGATTGAATCTTTTTTGGGTCAACCTTAATTCCTGCGGTAGAAACTACATGTCCGAGGAAGGATACTTCAGACAGCCAAAACTCACACTTGTTGAATTTGGCATAGAGTTGTTTTTCTCTAAGAGTTTGTAGCACAATTTTGAGATGTTTTGAATGCCTGGTTTCATCCTTCGAGTAGATAAGAATATCATCAATGAAGACCACAACAAACTTATCCAGATAGGGTTTGAAGACTTGATTCATGAGATCCATAAATGTAGCATGGGAGTTTGTTAGACCAAATGGCATCACTAGGAACTCGTAGTGTCCATCTCGAGTCCTGAAAGCTATCTTAGGTATGTCAGATTCTTTGACTTTCATTTGGTAATATCCAGACCTAAGGTCGATCTTGGAAAATACCGAAGCACCCCACAACTGGTTAAATAAGTCTTCAATTCTTGGAAGTGGGTACTTGTTCTTAATCGTATTCTGATTAAGTTGTCGGTAATCTATGCATAATCTCATCGATCCATCTTTCTTCTTGACAAGGAGTACCGGGGCACCCTAAGGAGACGAGCTTAGTCGAATGAATCCCTTATCTTGCAATTGCTTCTGAAGTTCTTTTAGTTCAATAGGAGCCATTCTGTAAGGAGAGATGGATATGAGATTGATTCCAGGTTAAGTCTCGATTTTGAACTCCACTTCTTGGTTTGGTGGTAGTCCCAGGAGTTCCTCAAGAAAAACATCGAGAAATTCATATACAGCTGGAATTGAATTAATATCAGGCTCGGTTTTAACATTTCCAAGAATATTAGCAATATAAGGGTTTGACTTTTTGAGCTTCTGGTTGATTAAGAGTGTAGATTCTTTTCCTAGACCCCGTAGGTAAAGTTTTCTCTTATTGCAATCTACCCAAGCCCGTAGACCCCGTAGGTAAAGTTTTCTCTTATTGCAATCTACCCAAGCCCGGTGTTCCCCAAACCAATCTAAACCCAGAATTAAATCAAATTCACAAAAAAGATAGCACATAAAGATTAATAGGGAAGGGGATACTTTGGATGTATAGAGGACAATCCCTACAAACAAGATTTATAGTCATATTTCCCCTATAGGGTTTGTAACTACAATCCCTTGTTCAACAATTTCATAACTCAATTTTAGTTTTTCAAGGAATGGAAAACAGATAAATGAATTGGTAGATCCTGAATCAATTAAGGCATATACAAAATTTTCATTAAGTTCAGTTGTACATGCAATTACATCAGGTGCCTCTTCATCATCACGACCCCAGATATGGTACACTCGACCAGGGGCCCGAGACTCTTAATATGTAGTAGTGGGAGCTTAGCCTCGAGTCCTTCTTGAGTTTCCTGAATGAGCTTGTTTCTGCCCTTTGCCCCGAGGAGATGGAATTGGATTAGAATTTGAAGCCACTCTAACTAGAGGCTTGTCCAAAGTCTGAGGACAATCTCGAACAAAATGTTCTAAGCTTCAACACAAGAAATAGGCATTTGACTGTTTTCTGCACTGGCTTGAATGATAATTCTGATAGATATTACAATGTCGAGACTGAGGATCCTTTCTCGAATTTGCTGTGCTATTGATTGAGATTGAGGGTGCAGAGGATTTGATTATTGTTTGAGGTTTCAGAATAAAATTACCCCTTGGAGAAGTAACATAATTTGAGGAGTTTCCTCATTGGTTTCTCGACTTCTTAGAAGGCCATTAAGGCTTATTATCACTTCGGGATCTTTTATCCTTCTTTGTATAGTTCTCCCTTCTTTTGTCAGTAGCCTTCATTCTAGACTCTATAGCCTTTCTTGTGAAGATAACAGAGTGAGCGATTAGATTGATAGTCTCACAATTTAACCAAATAAGAAATATAATTAGCTTCCCTATAGATACATTATTCAATTCGTCAATTTAGACAATATGCTTACGACACAACAATCAAGAAGCTTATACTAAGCTTAGTTTGACTACAACCAATCATCATGCTTTCGAAGAAGTGTCATGCAATATCAATAAACCATTTGATGTTGTTCAATTAAGCATTCGTGCATTTTGATAATTAATCTTTCACAAGCAACCTTATTTGAATGACTCCGCCTTGACTAGTTGTTAGTCTAAAAATACATATTCAAATCGAAGCATCTTAAGGCAATGGTAATCTATTACCATTGAAATTTCTAATATGTTCAAGACATTCAGGGGTACCTTAGTACCTCTCAGGGGACCTTAGTCATGTTCAGGCTGAGCTCAGAGATCTCTATTGGCATGCCAATCTAGCTAGAACTAACACTAATCAAAGCTCACTACACAATTTCATTGGTTTGATCAACCTTCTTTAATTTTGTCAAAATACAAGTACATAGTCACAATTTCAAGATGCTATTAAGAACATTAGAACTAATCACATGCAATCAAGCTTGATTCTACCAAACATACAACTTACCTTCCTAAGTTTTCGAGCAAGCTTAAGCAACATAAGCTTTTAAGCCTCAATGATCAATTGGATAACTTAATTAATTCAATAATCTATTCTTAATTAAAACATAGTTTCACTCACTAATACACCGAGCTATTCTTGATCGTGGATCACAACACTCTTTTTCCTCTCGTCCTCTAGGACAATTCCCTTGTTGTCTAATTATAACAATAGTTTAACAATGCATTAGAATCAATCCATTAACACATGATTTATCTATTTGTTACACACATACACTCAACCACATCTCTGGTAACATTTTCATATAGCCATCTATATGATACTAAAAAAATATATCAATAACTATCCTCAAATAAACATAATCAAGGGGTTATGAGCATGTTACCAAAAACAACATTCCCCTATATAGCAACAAATTCAAAACTGCCCCTGCTCCTTTGAGTTCATTTTACTCAATTATACAACCTTTTTATAAAGCATGCATCACCTAGATTTCATTAACCAATCATCCTTCAATTAGAATTATCAATTTAACACTTATCTTATTTCAGCTAGTAGTTTAGTTAATCGAATTTCCCCCAAAACAACCCTTTACTATTCTGCTTAAAATAGAGCAGTTTCGATCACAATTCAGCTTATTTAAGCTGCCAAATATACTTATTCAACAATTCTTTAGATGCCAATAAATTCAACTATAAATCTATCCTTCAATAGCTAAATTTCTAGGCACAAATTCAAGAACTACACCATTTTCTTGTTATAACAAAACTAGAACAGTTTCAACTTTTCCATTAAACCTTATAACATATAGTATAAATTGAAATATATTTTTCAGCATCAACAAGCACTAATTCGATGCCACAATCGATACTACCATTCATTCTAAAATATCAATCATGTTTCAACTAATAATAATTCTATTATTATACTATATTCCATCCATCAAGCTTTCAAACATGTAATATTTCTCAATCATGCAAGATCAAAATCAACCAGTCTAATCCTAATTACCTAATTTCGAAAGGAGACTACAAGAAGAAAACTTACTTCCTTGGCTAACAATTAAAACTTCAAGCATCAAAGAACAATCATTCAAATGAAGTTATCATCGTGGAAAAATTCTCCTTTCTCTCTCAAGTTCAAATTCGGCTATGAGCTAGAATGAAGATGATGGAGAAGATTTGTTTGTTTGGTAAATGCCATTAAGGATTACAAATCCTACGTGGGCTTCATCACCTTAAGCCACATGGACTAGTTTTCTCTAACTATTATCTTAACAAGCAAAACTCCAATTTGTATTGTTAATCAATCTAGTCACTTCTATTTGGTATCCTAATTTTGTAGTCTTTTTAATTCAGTCATACATAGAATCACAATTTAGTCACCTAATTTGATTCTTTACCAATTATTAAATACCACTCTTTCAAATCACAATTTTAGGATGTTACATTCCCTTATTACAAATTTCTGCATTTGGTATCTTGTAAGTGATTTTAAGTTTTTACCATTTGCTGCTTTAAGACACTCAGTAATTTTGTCATAATTTTTTGTTGGAATTATACCTTCTCTTATACAATTTTGATCTGCTCCGGTATCAAAAAGAGCTATTGTTTCTAAAGAGAATTCATTATTTATTAATAAGTTTATTTTTCTCAAATATCTTTGTATTGAAACTTCAGTTAGAACCATCATAGATTATTTTTGTTTTTTCTTTAGTTTCAGGTTCATCTTTTGAAGAGTATTCTGGAAGACTAGTATGACTTAAGTCTTGTATATGTTTTCTCATTTCTTGTTGATTATTTTTTAATTGTAAAAGTTCCTTTTTTATTTCTAATTGTAATTCTGAATTAGTAACTTGTTTAGGTTTTGTTTGTTCATACCTATTAAAAATTATGTCTTGTAAATTATACATTTGAGATGGTTTAGAAATTATTTCTTTTCCTTTTTCTTGCATACCTTGTAATGAATTTTTTAGCTTTAATAAATATTCTTTTTTCAATCATGGGTCTTGAATTTTGTCTATGACTTATATTATAAATTCGTGGTCTTTTGTTAACATATTAATAACAGCTTCATCTTCTTTAGAAGATTCTGATGTTGTGTGTAATTCATCAATTTGTAATTCTTCTGAATCTGTTTATGTGTCTTGATCAGTGGATGTAGTTTCTAAAAGAATCTCATTAATTTTTTGCTCAATGTTTTCATCAAGATTTAAGTTATTAATTTTTCTTTTGATCCTAAAATATTTTGAAATATATCCTACTTTTCCACATCTATAACATTTTATTGCTTTATCAAAGTTATTACAAGAGTTTTGTTGCTTCTTTTCTTTTCGGTATTTTGGTTTTTTATAATATTCTGGGATATTGTTGCGTCTCTTTCCTTTTAGTTTTGAGGGACAACAATTTTTTGAAAAACAATATTCACCTTTGATGTCAAATTGTTGACAAAATGATCCTAATTCTTTTTTACATATATATCTCTATTTTTTACGTTGTTTTTCTAATTTTAGATCCGAACATACCTTTAATCCTTCTTTTTGGGTGACAATAGGAGGAGGAGGAGGAGGAGAAGGAGGAGGGGGAGGAGGAGGAGTAGGAGGAGAGGGAGAAGGAGGAGGAGCAGGAGCAGGAGGATTGGTAGTGGTAGTGGTAGTAGTAGCAATAGGAGTAGCAGTAGTAGGTGTAGCAGTAGTAGGAGTAGAAGTGGTAGTAGTAGCAGTAGTAGTAGCAGCAGTAGTAGTAGTAGTAGCAGCAGTAGTAGAAGTAGTGGTGGTAGTGGTGGTAGTGGTAGTGGTAGTGGTAGTGGTAGTGGTAGTGGTAGTAGTAGTAGTAGTAGTGGTAGTAGTAGTAGCAGCAGCAGCAGCAGTAGTAGTAGTAGTAGTAGTAGTAGTGGTGGTGGTGGTGGTGGTGGTGGTAGTAGTAGTGGTAGTGGTAGTAGTAGGAGTAGGAGTAGCAGTAGTAGTAGTAGTGGTAGCAGTAGTAGTAGCAGCAGTAGTAGCAGCAGCAGAAGTAGAAGTAGAAATAGCAGCAGCAGTAGCAGCAGTAGTAGTCGTTGAAGTAGTGGCCGTAGTCGTGGTAGTAGTGGTAGTCGTACTAGTGGTAGTAGTAGTGGTAGTGTGGTAGTAGTAGCAGTAGCAGTAGTAGTGGTCGTAGTAGTGGTCATAGTCGTGGTAGTAGTGGTAGTCGTAGTAGTGGTAGTAATAATGGTAGTAGTGGTAGCAGTAGCAGTAGGAGGAGGAGGAGGAGGAGTAGCAGTAGCAGTAGTAGTAGTGGTAGCAGTAGTAGTAGCAGCAGCAACAACAACAACAAAAGTAGAAGTAGCAGCAGCAGCAGTAGTAGTAGTGGTGGTCATAGTAGTGGTCGTTATCGTGGTAGTAGTGGTAGCAGTAGTGGGAGTAGTAGCAGTAGCAGTAGTAGTAATAGAAGTAATACCTTTTGTTGCATACATGTTTATATTTCATTTTGACATTGCATATCAAAGGTGTTGATTCAAAAATTATTCCATAGTAGGAGATCTTTACAATGGGAAAGATGTTCTATAATGTACAGAGATTGATAATACTACGATTTGGAGAGAATCTATGCGAAAGCAAATAGAGACAAAATCAGAGCACTGAGTGCACGCTTCGCTTCATGAAGACAAGATACTAGGAAGAATGGTTGGTCGATACCTGTAGAATATTGTCAATCTATTGTAATCAGACATCTTCCTTTAATGAAAGTCTTTCTAAAGGACTATTTGCAAATCAACACCTTATTCGTATTCATTGCAATTTATACTTATTGTTTGCCTTTATATTCTTTTGTTCATTTATGATACACTTCATGTATTAGTTAATTAAATAATAAAATTTTTGGGGTTTGATAACAGTAATCTGAGAACCTGTTGAAGGTTTATCATGAAAAAAAGTTTGGAAATAATTAAACACACTCAGAGATCAAGACTGGAATAGTTAGAAGATAAACTCGAGAAAGAGGTCAAGAAGAGAGAAAGAACTAAGCTTTCAATGTAAGAGAGTTGTACCTAGTCCCTATTTGGTCATTCCATCGAATTTCAAGATCCCTTTCTTCGAGAAATATGATGGTACCAGCTGCCCCAAGATTCATCTGACTATGTTATATAGGAAGTAGAAGTAGCAGTAGCAATAGCAGTAGCAGTAGTAGAAGTAATACCTTTGTTGCATACATGTTTATATTTCATTTTGACATTGCATATGAAAGGTGTTGATTCAAAAATTATTCCATAGTAGGAGATCTTTACAATGGGAAAGATGTTCTATAATGTACAAAGATTGATAATACTACGATTTGGAGAAAATCTATGCAAAAGCAAATAGAGACAAAATCAGAGTACCGAGTGCACGCTTCGCTTCATGAAGACAAGATACTAGTAAGAATGGTTGGTCGATACCTGTAGAATATTGTGAATCTATTGTAATCAGACATCTTCCCTTAATGAAAGTATTTCTAAAGGACTATTTGCAAATCAACACCTTATTCGTATTCATTGCAATTTATACTTATTGTTTGCCTTTATATTCTTTTGTTCATTTATGATACACTTCATGTATTAGTTAATTAAATAATAAAATTTTTGGGGTTTGATAACAGTAATTTGAGAACCTGTTGAAGCGTTATCATGAAAAAGTTTGGAAATAATTAAACACACTCAGAGATCAAGACTCGAGCTGTTAGAAGATAAACTCGAGAAAGAGGTCAAGAAGAGAGAAAGAACTTATGCTTTCAATGTAAGAGAGTTGTGCCTAGTCCCTTATTTGGTCATTCTATCGAATTTCAAGATTCCTTTCTTCGAGAAATATGATGGTACGATCTGCCCCAAGATTCATCTTACTATGTTATACAGAAAAATGGAAGGCTACCTAGGAGATGAAAAGTTGTTGATTCACTACTTCCATGATAGTCTGACAGGGCCTACTGTAATATGGTATAACCGATTGAGCAAAGACCAAATTTGGTCCTAGGATGATTTAGCCAAAGATTAATTAGGGCAATATAGATATGCCCTGAATTTAGTACCTAGTCAGCAATTTCTTCAAGGCCTAAAGACGAGATTAGAAGAGAGATTTAAAGGATATGCTTTAAGGTGGTGGAGTTTAGCAGCCTAATTACAGCCTTCTATAGTTGAAGAGGAAATGACTCCCCTATTTCATGTGACTCTTCCCCTGCTCTTCTTTGATATAATGCTTCAAAGATCATGGAGCAATTTTGAGGATTTTATGACGATCCGAGAAAGGATCTCTAACATCCCTAAACCAGCTTAGGAGTAAACCGAATTAGGTAGTGTTAAGGAACAAATATACAAACAAACATACGGTCATTGAACACTTCTCAACTGAAAGTAACCAGAAATCAGGGTGATTTAAAACTTTTTAGATTTTGGTAGGGCAAACCTTAACTTAGTCATGTACAAACAATTTTACAAGCATCAGACAAAACACTTCAACCACCAATTCATAGCATGTTCGTCTATTTCAGGTCAATTACTATAATTAAACCATGACTACGACAAGTGAATCAAGTTTCACAATTCCCATAGTTTGCATACTATTGATCTGTTATTGCCCACGATAATATAAACCCATCGGCTAAGATCTATCAACTTACAAGTTATGGTATTTAAGGTTCAAGCATTTTTATCATAATTACTCTCCAAGTTGTCAAGTATTCGGATATTATAACTAGCCTAGCTTTACCAGCTCGCACCATTTGAACATCATATTTATCATAACACAACAAGCAAGCAAACGTAAGACATTATAGGTCAATTACAAAAGGGGGTGATAGCTACGTTTTAAATACTAGGAACAAGGATATTTCAAAATTCAAACCATACCTATTCAGATGCATATAACTTCACATTGTAATACTTGCACGTATTTGTTGACATGTTTACAGAACACCTATCATAATCACCACTCTAAACTTGCAACCATGATATCTCATTTTAGGGTTAATACATATTAGTAAACATATACAAATCAACCCTCATACATGCATGTCAACAAGGTGGTCTAGTAACTTAGATCACATATAAACATTTAAATAACCATACGACCATTCTAACCATATAAATCATATAGCAAGAAATCATAGAATAAGTAAAGGCCTATTACAAAACATCGAATGCTTAAAAAGCTTATAAGCAGATGAAGACAAGTAAACATTATAATGCACAATGCATTCGTAACAAATATGTGCCACAACCTAGGAGTTCTAAGAACAACATTCAAATCATACTTTGGATCTTTATGATCACGTCCAGATTTAGGGGAAGACCGAAATCTCATTTACCCTGAAATATAACGAAGGAAATAGGGTAAGCAGATGCTTAGTGAGGTACCGAAAATGATTTAGAGTGTGCATTAACATTATACGTCATATTATTAATCTTTTACCGAAGTCAATCAAAGATTAAGCAAATAATGACTTGCCATGAGGTAAAGTACTTTAGTCAAATAAGTTACCTACTTAAATACAATGCATATGGCATTGCTTATTACACAAGTCAGCAACTTACATGTTACATTATCCATTCACAACAGCTCAACGTTTCTATTCAAACGAATTACAATTAATATAATAGAAATGATACTTGTCACACAAGTTATTTCACTTAGTATTTTGTTAACAATGTTACTTGACTTATAAGCTATTAATCTAGCATACGAACAATCAATATTCTTGGCACATAAGACTTTCAACATATTAAGTCATTTTCATGAAGTACTCATATATTTTCAGAACACTCCAAGACATATTCGTTTCTACCAAAACAATCCACGTAATTCATGTATACATTCAACCTATCAAAACAGTCCACTATCTTTATTTAACATGCCAAAACAGTCCATGTAGTAGATGTATACATTCAACCTATCAAAACAGTCGACTATCTTTATTTAACATGCCAAAATAGTCCATGTAGTTGATGTATACATTCAACCTATCAAAACAGTCCACTATCCATTATCTTTATTTAACATGCCAAAACAGTCCATGTAGTTGATGTATACATTCAACCTATCAAAACAGTCCACTATCTTTATTTAACATGCCAAAACAGTCCATGTAATACATGTATACATTCAACCTATCAAAACAGTCCACTATCTTTATTTAACATGCAAAAACAGTCCTTGTAATTCATGTATACATTCAACCTATCAAAACAGTCCACTGTCTTTATTTATAATGCCAAAACAGTCCATGTAATTTATGTATACATCCAACCTATCAAAACAGTCCACTATCTTTATTTAACATGTCAAAACAGTCCATATAGTTCATGTATACATTCAACCTATCAAAACAGTCCACTATCTTTATTTAACATGCCAAAACAGTCCATGTACTTCATGTATACATTCAACCTATCAAAACAGTGCACTGTCTTTATTTAACATGCCAAAACAGTTCATGTAGTTCATGTATACATTCAACCTATCAAAACAGTCCACTATCTTTATTTAACATGCCAAAACAGTCCATGTAGTTGATGTATACATTCAACCTATCAAAACAGTCCACTGTCTTTATTTAACATGCCGAAACAGTCCATGTATATCATTTATACGCTTTAATACATCAAAACAGTCCACTTTCTTTCAAGTATATGTAGTTCATTGCATCATTGCATATGTATATATTTTATACACTAAAACAGTCCAACATAGTATAGAATCATAGCATCTCATGTACTCGTTTTACTTGTCATTTAACGTATCGAAAATATGATATTTTTAACATGGTTTACTTTTCACATACTTTCGAACATCTTGCATCTTAGATATAACTCACTTATCTTATAAGTTAACAGCACATAACATATCATATTTATGACTTATTTATCACATAAGTTATCAACACTACTTTTCAAGATATAAATTTCTTAGCAATAATGTATCAACTTTAACCCATTAAATTGGCTCACAATTTCATTATTTAATCTTTACATAGCCTTGAGAATCGAATAGTCTAGATACACGAATCCTATGACGTCTATCGTCAAACAAGGGTACTTGAAGTACCAAACAAGGGACCGTAGTCCAAACAAGGGACCGAAGTCCAAACAAGGGACCTTAGTTCATTCTATCAAGGAGCTCTATAGACTCTATGGCATGCCAATTGCACCTAAGACTGACTCGAAACCAAAGTTTTCCTTTTTAATCTTATCGTAACAATTTTTGGAGGCAAGATTTATCACTTAATCGAGTATCAGATAATCATGCTTTATTCATAGCAAGTTGAGCATAGCTCGTCATCTCGAGCAAGTCTCGTTTTGACATTCTAGTTCAATCAGAACAATAAGAGTTTTAGTTTTCACATTTAAGCAACAATACAAGCTTATATCAAGTCTCCTAGGTGGCACAATATCCTATACGATGCAAGTGAGCTTAGTTTAGTCCTAGAACCGACTAAAAAAACTCTGATTACCAATAAATGTAACACCCCATCCTCAGTTTAGCCGTAATTCGGTTCAGGAGCATTACCGAGGTGAGAACAAAGCAAGAGATATGTTACTTGTCGAACAAGTAACCTCGTTATAGATAATTTGCGACGCAAGTAACCTAAACACAACAATACAAGTAATCCCTATTAATCAAAACAAACATACTTAGTGTAATACCCATTTCCCGTATTCGTAGTTGAATATGAGTCAGAGATATCACAAAACATTTGTAAAACCCTCTACATTTGTAACTCGGTAAAAATTTTGAACTTAAAAAAATATTACAATATATTTAGTTTCTATTTACAAATGTAGTTAATCGCGTATAGTTTAAATATAATATTTTAATCTTCAAATCGAGATTAATTTCAGGCAGCAGCTTATTAATTTAATTTAACTTTATATAATTAATAAAACTGCCTAAAAATTGCCTGATTTAAAATTCATCCAGATACCACATAAAATACAAATTTTATCAGAGCAATCATATCATTTTAATAAACATGCCAACTAGTAAATATCAAACAGTGTCAAAAGATATCTTATTGATACTGATGTACCTGTTATTGATTGATGATGTCCGTATATGCTCCTTACTCCAACCATTTCTTCTTTCCTACGTGTAAAACAGTTACATGCTAAGTATTTACTTAGTGAGGAAATAATTCGAATTCAAGTGCAATTGTCATAATATCAATATTAATGATTAACAATGCATATGATCACCTTACCATTATATGCTTATTAACATAAATAAATATGTATATCAAAGTGATAAGATTAGATTTTACCAATATCATTGTCATTCCATCTGTAAGCTTTCAATTCTTACCAATACCTTTTTCCCATTTCTATCTGCAAGCTTTCAAGCTTATCTTCCTGTTTCTTTTTTATTCTTTCAATTTATTTAGCCCAAGGTATCAAATTAAGAGATTCTATGTACACGAGTCATCCCCCCATACCTAGCCTTTCTTGAGTATGTATATTATTTGCACTTTACCGGGAGTGCTTAGCACCGAAGTGCTTATGTATACTTACCGGAGTATACAGTATATCCCTCATTGAGTTTTCATGAAATTACACCGAAGTGTTTATCACCCGTAGTAAGTTCGTATACTCAAACCATGCATGGGTATACTCCTCAATGAGTATTTATAATATTTTCACTTTACCTGAAGTGCTTAGAATATTTATACAACTGTTTATGACCCTATGGATATCCAACTATACCATCGAACCTCTATATCATACATTGGGCTTTATTTCATCATTTAAGTCATCAATGGCAACATATATCAATATATATCAACATTTAACAGTTCATAGTCGAAATAACATTCATATTATACCATCATCAATAACTAGTGATCAATGCATAAAATATGTCAAATATATGATCAATGACATAAATATCATGACAATATATAAACCAGGTAGACTCATCACAAGTCCTACCGGTGATGTATAAAACATCTATGTATAATGTTATGTATGCATTGCACTCACCTGGGCCATTTATCAGCATGCCTCACTAAGTCCTCTTTGATCCTTTCCTTCATTGTACCTCGAACCTCCTTTGATTCAAACTTAATTTCACAATTCAAATAAGTAAAATATTTGTTAGATCCCAATCTAACAATATGTTACATATTGTCCAATATAATCATTCGAATACAAAATCTCCAAACATTTTATTTTCTTCCTTGTATTGTTAAAAACTCATTATGGTCCTTAGTGACCAATTTGAACTTTCATTAACCCTTTTCAAGCTTACTAATCAACCTTAGATACAAAGTGTATCAATTCTCATTTTCTGGCTGTTTGCAGTACCTCCCAAGAAATATTTCTATAAAATAATCTACAACTCGGAATTCAATTCCGTTTGTTCTGAAAGAAACTAGATTCAATAAGCTTTTCAACCATATAAATTAATAGCCCAAATTCAACTTGTACGATTTATGGAGAATTTTCAAAGTCAATTTCCAGTATTGAATTTCGGAACAGCCTGCATACTGTTTTCTGACCTTTCACCACTTAAAAATTCATATCTTTTTACTCGGAACTCGAAATCCGTTTCCGTTTGTTGTACAAAAAACTAGACGAACAAATATTTACATCGTTATAAAATTCACCTTCTAACCATTTTTGTAGAATTTATGGTGAATTTTCAAAGTTACTGCCATAAACCAGTTTTTCTACGCAGCTTCCATAAACAACTTCAAATTTTATACTAACTTCTCCTTACTTCTCTACTTTTCAATTTAGTCCAATCACTAGCTTTAAACCACCAACTCATCACATTCTTCACCAAATAATTATTCACAATAATTCTCTCTAATTTTCCTTATTTACCGAAATAGGTACTAAAATGCAAAGATAAGGATTCATGCTTCTTAACTTTTCAATTTAGTTCTCAATTCAACAATACTACCTTAATTCCATCATTAGAACTAAAAATCAGATTTAACCCCCGTAGAAAACTTCCATTTCGATATGGTCACTTAACTTTGACAAATTGTCAAAATGGTCACTAATTCAATTCAATATCAATTTGGCATTCTAACTTCATTTTCTTATCTCTAACATCATTAATAACATAAGTACACTCCAAATTCTAAAAATTCAGATTTGTTCCTTCAACTTTTCAATTTTCCGAAATGGTCCCTACACAATTTAACATAGGGTTTTGCTTCCAAACAACAATTCAAGCTTACTAGACATTATTTCAACATCACAAACCCTAAATTAAACTTGAATCCATAAACCCTAATCATATTCATAATAATCAAAACATTTAAAACTTAAATCCCAACTCAGTATCATGATTTTTAACATCATACTAGCGTGATTTCAACTTGAATTCAATCATGGAATCATAAAATATCAAAAGCCACAATTTGATCCATAAACCCTAATTTCTTTCTCATGTAAATTCTCATCAATCAAGTATGGATTCCATGAATTATTGATATCAAAAGATAGAGCTTGAAGAGTAGAACAACTTTGTAGTTGAAGAGATTACCTGAAAACTGAGTTTCGGGCTTGAATCGATCTTGGAAAAAAATATTTCTTTGTTTCCCTAGCCCTCACGTTTTTGGCTAGAAAAGATGAACATTTGGTTCATCTTTTTACCATTATTTTACACATATATCTATTAAATGAGTATTAAATTCATTTAATAGTGAAATTACAAATTTGCCCTTTTTATCCAATGGTTGAGATTGATTTTATCATCAATCAAGGGCCAAGATTTAATATTCCATTTTCTCTTTCCAAAATTGCCCTTATAAATTTTTAAATATTTTAAAATTACCATTGGGGCCAAATAACCAATTTGCCCTCCAACTAGTTTTTACTTACTAGTTTGCCATTCTTGTAAAAATTCAACAAAATCTAGTTGGAATCCAACCATTTATAATAAAATATTCATAAAGTAATATTTTATAAATTTTTCCATATCTTTTGGATCAGTCTCCAAAATTTCATTCGATCCAATATACTGATAAATAATTCTTTACTCAGAAATAAACTGTAGGATTCATCTTGAATCCAACTAAAAATATTTCCAACACTTGGAAACGACTTTTACAACCTTTCTCTATCATATGGTAAAACTTCAAAATATTTTAGTTCGATCCGCGTATCTGAATTCCACTTAAACTTTAACTGTGATTTTCCCAATAATCGAAGTATCAGATCAAACCAAAAATTCCACATTCGATTCACACCCTTAGGTGATCTATTTATTTATGAAATAAAAACCCTTAAATTTTGGGAAATTACAACTTTAGTCCCCAAACTTTTCCAAAGTTTATACTTTAGCGATAAAATTTTCAAAATTTACATTTTGGTCACTACTTTTTTAAACTTCAATTCCCATTCCAATTTTCCTTGGAATTCAAGCAAACTTTAAGAATACCTTATTCAATTCACTATCTATCACATGAGACCTTTAAACCTTAGAAATTTCATTTCCAAAACCCATAATTAAAGAAATCCTAACTTTCGCATTTTTGCCATTTTAGTCACTAAGTTAGCTTTTAAGCTATTATCTTAGTGCTAAATGACCCATAATCAACTTAGTAAATTTTGGGGTATTATAATTCTCTCCCCCTTAAGAAAATTTGTCCTCGAATTTTCAACACGCATCTGATTCAAAAGGTGAGGAAACTATTTTCTTATATTTTCTTCTTATTTCTCTCAAATCTTTTCTTTAACCTTGCGATTTTTGTCAACAAACTTTAACAAACAGGATTGTCTTGTTTTCCTAGTTCTTTGACTCCATGTGCTAGGATCTTTACCAATTCTTTTTCATAGCTTAAATTCGACTGAATCTCTATTTACTCCGGAGTAACAACATGTGAGGGGTCTAATCAATATTTCCTGAGCATCGATACATTATGAATCTTGTCCATTTCCAAAGATAAAGCTAGCCATTAAGCTTAACTATCAGACTAACATCTTTCACGATTTCTTATAGCCCAATAAATCTTAAACTTAACTTTCTTTTTGTCTAAATCATAACACCTTCTTCCAAGGTGAAACTTTTAAGGAATACTTTATCCTTAACTTCATATTAAATATCTTTTCTTTCAGGGTCAACATATAGTTTCCATCATTGAGATGGAAATTCTTCCTTGATAATACAAATATCTATCAAACCTAACTTCCAAGTTTTCAGTTTCACTCTTCTCCACTTGTTTGAACATTGATAGCATTTCTCGTCCTTTCTTTAAAGCTATCTTATTTAATCTAATATGATAAATTTTATTCTTAACTTGACAATCAAAACACCATCTTCTTTTAATGCAAATCGTGTATTCATAGCTCTTAAGACAACAATTGTCTTTCGACTGAGAGTGTCAACTACCACATTAGCTTTTTCTAGATGATAGTCAATGACCATATCATAATTCTTAAGAAACTCGATCCAACTTCTCTGCGTCAAGTTCAACTCTTCTTTAGTAAGCTTATACTTTAAACTTTTATAACCTTAAATATAGCATCGTTCACTGTATAAATAATGATGCTATATCTTTTAAAGCAAATACAACCATTGCTAGCTCCAAATCCTAAGTAAGGCAATTCCTCTCATATATCTTAAGTTGTCTCAAGCATTGACCATTACTTTTCCTTCTTGCATAAGTGCGCATCCCAAACTGTTATAAGAAGAATCGCTATACACCACATAATCTTTACTCGTTCTGGTTGTACTGGTATTGTGGCTTCTATTAAGATCTCCTTTAATGTCTCAAAGATTTCTTAGCATTGATCTGTTCAACTGAACGACATTTCTTTCCTCAATAGCTTGGACAATGAGGAGACAATCATCAAGAAATTTTGAACCTCTAAAACATTTTTCAGAGGTTTCCATTCAACTATAATTTTTACTTTCTTGAGGTCTATTCTTATTCCCATTGCCCAATCCGCATAACTAATAAAACAACTTTAGACAACCAATCTCATACTTTAACAATTTAGCATATAGCTTCTTTTCTCGAAAGGTCTGAAGAACAATGCAAAATGGGCATCTTATTCTTCCTTTTTCCTTTGAATAGACCAAAATATACTCAATGAATTCTACCAAAAATTGGTCCAAGCAAAATTAGAATACTTGGTTCATTAGGCTTATAAATGTCGTAGGTATCATCACGAACTCATAGTATTTATACCGAGTCCGAAAAGCTATCTTTAGAATTTCTTCTTCCTTGATTTTTTTAACTAATCAAAAGATCATCAGTCTTCGGAAGAAGATATTTATTCTTTACTATTACCTTTTCGAGCTGATAGAAATCAGTCTTTCTCTTTCACAATTAACACTGGTGTGCCCTCAAGATGGCACACTTGACTTTATAAAACATCGACCTAACATTCCTTGCAACTTGTACCTTTAAATCTTGAAGTTTGGTCGAAGCCATTTTATACGGGGCCATTAATTTAGGCGCAATGCCTGGTAACATCTTTATTTTGAATTTCACCTCTCAATCTAGAGGAAATTCCGAGTAATTCATCTAGGAATACATCCAGATATTTTTGGATAGTCGAGTTATTTTTCAATTTAACTTCAACAGCCCGAGCATATACTACATTTGCTAAGAAAACTTAGCAACCTTATAACAACAAATTTCTTAATAAAAAATTGAAATTATATTAGAAAAGGGGTTTACCCTTTTATCAACTACTACAATTTTTGTGCCATCCATGTTTTTCAATATTAATCACTTTAAGCAACAATTTATCATGACCTGATAGGAAGGTAACCAATTCATGCCCACAATCATCTTAGACTCCTCAAAAGATAATTCCTTTAAGTTTATCAGGAACTCTATTTCTTATGTTTTTATCGAGCAATTCCACATGTTCAGCTCGCCCTTACATTACAACCCAACAAATTCGTGATTGCTATATTACTTGAAATGGATTCTATAAGGATATCTCATTCACCATTCAACTTCGTACTTATATACGAACGTGTAAAGCTAGGACCCATCAACATCAATACAGGTTTATCCAAAAAGATGAGATGTACCTTCTATGGTTTTCGAATCATCCCAATCTTTATCAGTCATGATGTTATAAACTCGAACTGATATGTGCAATCCTGGCTATGAAGCAAATTCAAATGGTTCTTTAATCTAGCTTAAATCTCATAGCAACAAAATAGCTCCATCCAATTTCTCGGTATCCGTCCAGTGTAATCCTTAGACTATTCAGTTATAAATCAACAATTACTGGACCTTAATCTGCTTTTCCTTTCAATTCAGGTGTTTCTGAACTTTTTAGTTCCTTAATCCGGCATAGGCACTTCTTGTTGTACCAATGCCCCTTTCTTGTTTAGATTTATTCGAAGGGTTATTAATAACCTTATTGTTACTACTCTTGATTCCTTCCAAAGCTTCCAATTTACCAGTTCATCACTCTTTCTTGACTCAAATATTTCTTATAATTCCTCCCAATTTACATTAGTAAGGAGCGACATCAATCAAATCGTAAAAACATCATATCAGTAATATTGATATCCTCGTGGCATGTATACCCTTTTTAACATAAAACCACTTCCATTTATGCCGAGAATCGGCTAAACCTGCAGCTCTGATACCAATAAATGTAATACCCTTTTCCCGTATTCATAGCTGAATACGAGTCAGAGATATCACAAAACATTTGTAAAACCCTCTACATTTGTAACTCGGTAAAAATTTTGAACTTAAAAAAATATTACAATATATTTAGTTTCTATTTACAAGTGTAGTTAATCGCGTATAGTTTAAATATAATATTTTAATCTTCAATTCGAGTTTAATTTTAGGCAGCAACTTATTAATTTAACGTAACTTTATATAATTAATAAAACTGCCTAAAAACTGCCTGATTTAAAATTCATCCAGATACCACATAAAATACAAATTCTATCAGAGCAGTCATATAATTTTAATATACATGCCAACTTGTAAATATCAAACAGTGTCAAAAGATATCTTACTGATACTGATGTACCTGTTTTTGATTGATGATGTCCGTATATGCTCCTTACTCCAACCATTTCTTCTTTCCTACGTGTAAAATAGTTACACACTAAGTATTTACTTAGTGAGGCAATAATTTGAATTCAAGTGCAATTGTCATAATATTAATATTAATGATTAACAATGCATATGATCACCTTACCATTATATGCTCGTTAACATAAATAAATATGTATATCAAAGTGATAAGATTAGATCTTACCAATACCGTTGCCATTCCATCTTTAAGCTTTCAATGCTTACCAATACC
Source organism: Hibiscus mutabilis (assembly GCA_019671005.1). NCBI lineage: Eukaryota > Viridiplantae > Streptophyta > Magnoliopsida > Malvales > Malvaceae > Hibiscus > Hibiscus mutabilis. The sequence goes on along the minus strand of CM033717.1, from coordinate 45,019,249 downwards.
TTTTTCCCATTTATATCTGTAAGCTTTCAAGCTTATCCTCCTGTTTCTTTTTTATTCTTTCAATTTATTTAGCCCACGGTATCGAATTAAGAGATTCTATGTACACGAGTCAATCCCTCATACCCAACCGCTCTTGAGTATATATATTATTTGCATTCTATCGGGAGTGCTTAGCACCGAAGTGCTTATGTATACTTACCAGAGTATACAATATATCCCTCATTGAGTTTTTATGAAATTACACCAAAGTGTTTAGCACCCGTTGTAAGTCTGTATACTCAAACCATGCATGAGTATACTCCTCAATGAGTATTTATAATATTTACACTTTACCTGAAGTGCTTAGAATATTTATACAGTTGTTTATGACCCTATGGATATCCAACTATTCCATCGAACCTCTATATCATACATTGGGCTTTATTTCATCATTTAAGTCATCAATGGCAACATATATCAATATATATCAACATTTAACAGTTCATAGTCGAAATAACATTCATATTATACCATCATCAATAACTAGTGATCAATGCATAAAATATGTCAAATATATGATCAATGACATAAATATCATGACAATATATAAACCAGGTAGACTCATTGCAAGTCCTACCGGTGATGTATAAAACATTTATGTATAATGTTATGTATGCATTGCACTCACCTGGGCCATTTATTAGTATGCTTCACTAAGTCCTCTTTGATCATTTCCTTCATTGTACCTCGAACCTCCTTTGATTCGAACTTAACTTCATAATTCAAATAAGTAAAATATTTATTAGATCCCAATCTAACAATATGTTACATATTGTCCAATATAATCATTCGAATACAAAATCTCCAAACATTTTGTTTTCTTCCTTGTATTGTTCAAAAACTCATTATGGTCCTTAGTGGCCAATTTGAACTTCCATTAACCCTTTTCAAGCTTACTAATCAACCTTAGATACAAAGTGTATCAATTCTCATTTCGGCTGTTTTTGAGTACCTCCCAAGAAATATTTCTATAAAATAATCTACAACTCAGAATTCAATTCCGTTTGTTCTGAAAGAAACTAGATTCAATAAGCTTTTGAACCATATATATTAATAGCCCAAATTCAATTAGTACAATTTATGGCGAATTTTCAAAGTCAATTTCCAGTATTGAATTTCGGAACAGCCTGCTATATTGTTTTCTGACCTTTCACCACTTAAAAATTTATATATTTTTACTCGGAACTTGAAATCAGTTTCCGTTTGTTGGACACGGATCTAGACGAACAAATCTTTACATTGGTATAAAATTCACCTTCTAACCATTTTTGTAGAATTTATGGTGAATTTTCAAAGTTACTGCCATAAACCAGTTTTCTACACAACTTCCATAAACAACTTCAACTTTTATACTAACTTCTCCTTACTTCTCCACTTTTCAATTTAGTCCAATCACTAGCTTTAAACCACCAACTCATCACATTCTTCACCAAATAATTATTCACAATAATTCTCCCTAATTTTCCTTATTTACCGAAATAGGTACTAAAATGCAAAGATAAGGAGTCATGCTTCTTAACTTTTCAATTTAGTTCTCAATTCAACAATACTACCTTAATTCCATCATTAGAACTAAAAATCAGATTTAGCCCCCATAGAAAACTTCCATTTCGATTTGGTCACTTAACTTTGACAAATTGTCAAAATGGTCACTAATACAATTCAATATCAATTTAGCATTCTAACTTCATTTTCTTATCTCTATCATCATTAATAACATAAGTACACTCCAAATTCTAAAAATTCAGATTTGTTCATTCAACTTTTCAATTTTCCGAAATGGTCCCTACACAATTTAACATAGGGTTTTGCTTCCAAACAACAATTCAAGCTTACTAGATCATTATTTAAACATCACAAACCCTAAATTAAACTTGAATCCATAAACCCTAATCATCTTCATAATAATCAAAACATGTAAAACTTAAATCCCAACTCAATATCATGATTTTTAACATCATAGTAGCTTGATTTCAACTTGAATTCAATCATGGAATCATAAAATCTCAAAAGCCCCAATTTGATCCATAAACCCTAATTTCTTTCTCATGTAAATTTTCATCAATCAAGCATGGATTCCATGAATTATTGATATCAAAAGATAGAGCTTGAAGAGTAGAACAACTTTGTAGTTGAAGAGATTACCTGAAAACTGAGTTTCAGGGCTTGAATCGAGCTTGGAAAAAATTTTCTCTTTGTTTCCCTAGCCCTCACGTTTTTGGCTGGAAAAGATGAACATTTGGTTCATCTTTTTACCATTATTTTACACATATATCTATTAAATGAATTTTAAATTCATTTAATAGTGAAATTACAATTTTGCCCTTTTTATCCAATGGTTGAGATTGATTTTATCATCAATCAAGGGCCAATATTTAATATTCCATTTTCTCTTTCCAAAATTGCCCTTATAAATTTTTAAATATTTCAAAATTACCATTGGGGCCAAATAACCAGTTTGCCCTCCAACTAGTTTTTACTTACTAGTTTGCCATTCTCGTAAAAATTCAACAAAATCTAGTTGGAATCCAACCATTTATAATAAAATATTCATAAAGTAATATTTTATGAATTTTTCCATATCTTTTGGATCAGTCTCCAAAATTTTCATTCGATCCAATATACTGATAAATAATCCTTTACTCAGAAATAAACTGTAGGATTCATCTTGAATCGAACTAAAAATATTTCCAACACTTGGAAACGACTTTTATAACCTTTCTCTATCATATGGTAAAACTTCAAAAAATCTTAGTTCGATCCGTGTATCTGAATTCCACTTAAACTTTAACTGCGATTTTCCCAATAATCGAAGTATCAGATCAAACCAAAAACTCTGCATTCGATTCACACCCTCAGGTGATCTATTTATTTATGAAATAAAAACCCTTAACTTTTGGGAAATTACAACTTTAGTCCCCAAACTTTTCCAAAGTTTATACTTTAGATATAAAATTTTCAAAATTTACATTTTGGTCACTACCTTTTTAAACTTCAATTCCCATTCCAATTTTCCTTGGAATTCAAGCAAACTTTAAGAATACCTTATTCAATTCACTATCTATCACATGAGACCTTTAAACCTTAGAAATTTCCTTTCCAAAACCCATAATTAAAGAAATCCTAACTTTCGCATTTTTCTCATTTTAGTCACTAAGTTAGCTTTTAAGCTATTATATTAGTGCTAAATGACCCATAATCAACTTAGTAAATTTTGGGGTATTATAATTCTCTCCCCCTTAAGAAAATTTGTCCTCAAATTTTCAACACGTACTTGATTCAAAAGGTGAGAAAACTATTTTCTTATATTTTCTTCTTATTTCTCTCAAATCTTTTCTTTAACCTTGCGATTTTTGTCAACAAACTTTAACAAACAGGATTGTCTTGTTTTCCTAGTTCTTTGACTCCATGTGCTAGGATCTTTACCAATTCTTTTTCATAGCTTAAATTCGACTAAATCTCTATTTTCTCCGGAGTAACAACATGTGAGGGGTCTAATCAATATTTCCTGAGCATCGATACATTATGAATCTTGTCCATTTCCAAAGATAAAGCTAGCCATTAAGCTTAACTATCAGACTAACATCTTTCACGATTTCTTATAGCCCAATAAATCTTAAACTTAACTTTCTTTTTGTCTAAATCATAACACCTTCTTCCAAGGTGAAACTTTTAAGGAATACTTTATCCTTAACTTCATATTAAATATCTTTTCTTTCAGGGTCAACATATAGTTTCCATCATTGAGATAGAAATTCTTCCTTGATAATACAAATATCTATCAAACCTAACTTCCAAGTTTTCAGTTTCACTCTTCTCCACTTGTTTGAACATTGATAGCATTTCTCGTCCTTTCTTTAAAGCTATCTTTTTTAATCTAATATGATAAATTTTATTCTTAACTTGACAATCAAAACACCATCTTCTTTTAATGCAAATCATGTATTCATAGCTCTTAAGACAACAATTGTCTTTCGAATGAGAGTGTCAGCTACCACATTAGCTTTTTCTGGATGATAGTCAATGACCATATCATAATTCTTAAAAAACTCGATCCAACTTCTCTGCGTCAAGTTCAACTCTTCTTTAGTAAGCTTATACTTTAAACTTTTATAACCTTAAATATAGCATCGTTCACTGTATAAATAATGATGCTATATCTTTTAAAGCAAATACAACCATTGCTAGCTCCAAATCCTAAGTAAGGCAATTCCTCTCATATATCTTAAGTTGTCTCAAGCATAGACCATTACTTTTCCTTCTTGCATAAGTACGCATCCGAAACTGTTATAAGAAGAATCGCTATACACCACATAATCTTTACTCGTTCTGGTTGTACTGGTATTGTGGCTTCTATTAAGATCTCCTTTAATGTCTCAAAGATTTCTTAGCATTGATATGTTCAACTGAACGGCATTTCTTTCCTCAATAGCTTGGACAATGAGGAGACAATCATCAAGAAATTTTGAACCTCTAAAACATTTTTCAGAGGTTTCCATTCAACTATAATTTTTACTTTCTTGAGGTCTATTCTTATTCCCATTGCCCAATCCGCATAACTAATAAAACAACTTTAGACAACCAATCTCATACTTTAACAATTTAGCATATAGCTTCTTTTCTCGAATGGTCTGAAGAACAATGCAAAATGGACATCTTATTTTTCCTTTTTCCTTTGAATAGACCAAAATATACTCAATGAATTCTACCAAAAATTGGTCCAAGCAAAATTAGAATACTTGGTTCATTAGGCTTATAAATGTCGTAGGTATCATCACGAACTCATAGTATTTATACCGAGTCCGAAAAGCTATCTTTAGAATTTCTTCTTCCTTGATTTTTTTAACTAATCAAAAGATCATCAGTCTTCGGAAGAAGATATTTATTCTTTACTATTACCTTTTCGAGCTGATAGAAATCAGTCTTTCTCTTTCACAATTAACACTGGTGTGCCCTCAAGATGGCACACTTGACTTTATAAAACATCGACCTAACATTCCTTGCAATTTGTACCTTTAAATCTTGAAGTTCAGTCGAAGCCATTTTATACAGGGCCATTAATTTAGGCGCAATGCCTGGTAACATCTTTATTTTGAATTTCACCTCTCAATCTAGAGGAAATTCTGAGTAATTCATCTAGGAATACATCCGGATATTTTTGGATAGTCGAGTTATTTTTCAATTTAACTTCAACAGCCCGAGCATCTACTACATTTGCTAAGAAAACTTAGCAACCTTATAACAACAATTTTCTTAATAAAAAAATTGAAACTATATTAGAAAAGGGGTTTACCCTTTTAACAACTACTACTATTTTTGTGCCTTCCATGTTTTTCAATATTAATCACTTTAAGCAACAATTTATCATGACCTGATAGGAAGGTAACCAATTCATGCCCACAATCATCTTAGACTCCTCAAAAGATAATTCCTTTAAGTTTATCGGGAACTCTATTTCTTATGTTTTTATCGAGCAACTCCACATGTTCAGCTCGCCCTTACATTACAACCCAACAAATTCGCGATTGCTATATTACTTGAAATGGGTTCTATAAGGATATCTCATTCACCATTCAACTTCGTACTTATATACGAATGTGTAAAGCTAGGACCCATCAACATCAATACAGGTTTATCCAAAAAAATGAGATGTACCTTCTATGGTTTTCGAATCATCCCAATCTTTATCAGTCATGATGTTATAAACTCGAACTGATATGTGTAATCCTGGCTATGAAGCAAATTCAGATGGTTCTTTAATCTAGCTTAAATCTCATAGCAACAAAATAGCTCCATCCAATTTCTCGGTATCCGTCTAGTGTAATCCTTAGACGATTCAGTTATAAATCAACAATTACTGGACCTTAATCTGCTTTTCCTTTCAATTCAGGTGTTTCTAAACTTTTTAGTTCCTTAATCCGGCATAGGCACTTCTTGTTGTACCAATGCCCCTTTCTTGTTTAGATTTATTCGAAGGGTTATTAATAACCTTATTGTTACTACTCTTGATTCCTTCCAAAGCTTCCAATTTACCAGTTCATCACTCTTTCTTGACTCAAATATTTCGTATAATTTCTCCCAATTTACATTAGTAAGGAGCGACATCAATCAAATCGTAAAAACATCATATCAGTAATATTGATATCCTCGTGGCATGTATACCCTTTTTAACATAAAACCACTTCCATTTATGCCGAGAATCGGCTAAACCTGCAGCTCTGATACCAATAAATGTAATACCCCTTTCCCATATTCATAGCTGAATACGAGTCAGAGATATCACAAAACATTTGTAAAACCCTCTACATTTGTAACTCGGTAAAAATTTTGAACTTAAAAAAATATTACAATATATTTAGTTTCTATTTACAAATATAGTTAATCGCGTATAGTTTAAATATAATATTTTAATCTTCAATTCAAGTTTAATTTTAGGCAACAACTTATTAATTTAATTTAACTTTATATAATTAATAAAACTGCCTAAAAACTGCCTGATTTAAAATTCATCCAGATACCACATAAAATACAAATTCTATCAGAGCAGTCATATCATTTTAATATACATGCCAACTAGTAAATATCAAACAGTGTCAAAAGATATCTTACTGATACTGATGTACCTGTTATTGATTGATGATGTCCGTATATGCTCCTTACTCCAACCATTTCTTCTTTCCTACGTGTAAAATAGTTACACACTAAGTATTTACTTAGTGAGGCAATAATTTGAATTCAAGTGCAATTGTCATAATATTAATATTAATGATTAACAATGCATATGATCACCTTACCATTATATGCTCGTTAACATAAATAAATATGTATATCAAAGTGATAAGATTAGATCTTACCAATACCGTTGCCATTCCATCTTTAAGCTTTCAATGCTTACCAATACCTTTTTCCCATTTATATCTTTAAGCTTTCAAGCTATCTTCCTGTTTCTTTTTTATTCTTTCAATTTATTTAGCCCAAGGTATCGAATTAAGATATTCTATGTACACGAGTCATCCCCTCATACCCAACCGTTCTTGAGTATGTATATTATTTGCATTCTATCGGGAGTGCTTAGCACCGAAGTGCTTATGTATACTTACCAGAGTATACAATATATCCCTCATTAAGTTTTTATGAAATTACACCAAAGTGTTTAGCACCCGTTGTAAGTTCGTATACTCAAACCATGCATGAGTATACTCCTCAATGAGTATTTATAATATTTGCACTTTACTTGAAGTGCTTAGAATATTTATACAGTTGTTTATGACCCTATGGATATCCAACTATACCATCGAACCTCTATATCATACATTGGGCTTTATTTCATCATTTAACACATCAATGGCAACATATATCAATATATATCAAAATTTAACAGTTCATAGTCGAAATAACATTCATATTATACCATCATCAATAACTAGTGATCAATGCATAAAATATGTCAAATATATGATCAATGACATAAATATCATGACAATATATAAACCAGGTAGACTCATTGCAAGTCCTACCGGTGATGTATAAAACATCTATGTATAATGTTATGTATGCATTGCACTCACCTGGGCCATTTATTAGTATGCTTCACTAAGTCCTCTTTGATCATTTCCTTCATTGTACCTCGAACCTCCTTTGATTTGAACTTAACTTCATAATTCAAATAAGTAAAATATTTGTTAGATCCCAATCTAACAATATGTTACATATTGTCCAATATAATCATTCGAATACAAAATCTCCAAACATTTTCTTTTCTTCCTTGTATTGTTCAAAAACACACTATGGTCCTTAGTGACCAATTTGAACTTCCATTAACCCTTTCAAGCTTACTAATCAACCTTAGATATAAAGTGTATCAATTCTCATTTTCTGGCCGTTTGTTCTGAAAGAAACTAGATTCAATAAGCTTTTGAACCATATATATTAATAGCCCAAATTCAATTAGTGCAATTTATGGCGAATTTTCAAAGTCAATTTCCAGTATTGAATTTCGGAACAGCCTGCTATATTGTTTTCTGACCTTTAACCACTTAAAAATTTATATCTTTTTACTCGGAACTTGAAATCAGTTTCCGTTTGTTGGACACGGATCTAGACGAACAAATCTTTACATCGGTATAAAATTCACCTTCTAACCATTTTTGTAGAATTTATGGTGAATTTTCAAATTTACTGCCATAAACCAGTTTTCTACACAACTTCCATAAACAACTTCAACTTTTATACTAACTTCTCCTTACTTCTCCACTTTTCAATTTAGTCCAATCACTAGCTTTAAACCACCAACTCATCACATTCTTCACCAAATAATTATTCACAATAATTCTCCCTATTTTTCCTTATTTGCCGAAATAGGTACTAAAATGCAAAGATAAGGAGTCATGCTTCTTAACTTTTCAATTTAGTTCTCAATTCAACAATACTACCTTAATTCCATCATTAGAACTAAAAATCAGATTTAGCCCCCTTAGAAAACTTCCATTTCGATTTGGTCACTTAACTTTGACAAATTGTCAAAATGGTCACTAATTCAATTCAATATCAATTTGGCATTCTAACTTCATTTTCTTATCTCTAACATCATTAACAACATAAGTACACTCCAAATTCTAAAAATTCAGATTTGTTCCTTCAACTTTTCAATTTTCCGAAATGGTCCCTACACAATTTAACCTAGGGTTTTGCTTCCAAACAACAATTCAAGCTTACTAGATCATTATTTCAACATCACAAACCCTAAATTAAACTTGAATCCATAAACCCTGATCATCTTCATAATAATCAAAACATGTAAAACTTAAATCCCAACTCAATATCATGATTTTTAACATCTTACTAGCTTGATTTCAACTTGAATTCAATCATGGAATCATAAAATCTCAAAAGCCCCAATTTGATCCATAAACCCTAATTTCTTTCTCATGTAAATTCTTATCAATCAAGCATGGATTCCATGAATTATTGATATCAAATGATAGAGCTTGAAGAGTAGAACAACTTTGTAGTTGAAGAGATTACCTAAAAACTGAGTTTTGGGGCATGAATCGAGCTTGGAAAAAAATTTCTCTTTCTTTCCGTAGCCCTCACGTTTTTGGCTGGAAAAGATGAACATTTGGTTCATCTTTTTACCATTATTTTACACATATATCTATTAAATGAATATTAAATTCATTTAATAGTGAAATTACAATTTTGCCTTTTTTATCCAATGGTTGAGATTGATTTTATCATCAATCAAGGGCCAAGATTTAATATTCCATTTTCTCTTTCCAAAATTTCCCTTATAACTTTTTAAATATTTCAAAATTGCCATTGGGGCCAAATGACAAATTTTCCCTCCAACTTGTTTTTATTTAGTCGTTTGCCATTCTTGTAAAAATTCAACTAAATCTAGTTGGAATCCAACCAACTATAATAAAATATTCATAAAGTAATATTTTATGAATTTTTCCATATCTTTTGGATCAGTCTCCAAAATTTCCATTCGATCCAATATACTGATAAATAATCCTTTACTCAGAAATAAATTGTAGTATTCATCTTGAATCGAACTAAAAATATTTCAAACACTTGAAAATGACTTTTATAACCTTTCTCTATCATATGGTAAAACTTCAAAAAAATTTAGTTCGATCCGGTTATCCAAATTCCACTTAAACTTTAACTGCAATTTTCCCAATTATCGAAGTATCAGATCAAACCAAAAATTTTGCATTTGATTCACACCCTTAGGTGATATATTTATTTATGAAATAAAAACCCTTAAATTTTGGGAAATTACAACTTTAGTCCCCAAACTTTTCCAAACTTTATACTTTAGCCATAAAATTTTCAAAATTTACATTTTGGTCACTACCTTTTTAAACTTCAATTACCATTCTAATTATCCTTGTAATTCAACCAAACTTTAAGAATACCTTATTCAATTCACTGTCTATCACATGAGACCTTTAAACCTTAGAAATTTCCTTTCCAAAACCCATAATTAAAGAAATCCTAACTTTCGCATTTTTGTCATTTTAGTCACTAAGTTAGCTTTTAAGCAAATTGTCTTAGTGCTAAATGACCCTTAATCAACTTAGTAAATTTTGGGGTATTACACTTAGCATGCTAATTTAGGCACTAATTTGTTTCATTTCATACTTATATCCTAAGTTACCACTACCATATTACAATTTACCATTCCATTTCAGTGCACATACACCATTCGAATAACAATGACAAGTATGGAATACTTCACAATAGGTTACTATTAGTCATGACCCAACTTACATTCTTATTACATGTTCATATACCCTATTCGAATAACAAGATGGTCACTTAACACATTTCATTTGTTTCTTTTTCAAACAAGACATACTATTTCATGGTATCCTTAGCTAGTAACATTGTTAATGCATGCTTGTACATACCTTAGCTCCAATCCATTAAGCATTGCCGAATCATACCAATGGCAACAAGAACAAATGCATGATCATACAATATTGGTCTAGTATTTGAATGATACAAGGTTTCAACAATCATTGAATTACTTTCACAATTTGCGCAGTATCATACTTACTTATATACATATCAACATAGTTATTTACATAGTTCAAGTCACCCATGCTGGTTACAAGATAGGCCCATACAAGTTATACATAATTACAAGTCTTAAACACACAACAAAATGCATGATCAAGGCTAAATATTTCAAGTTCTAGTGCCACCAAACTAGGAGCATACAAAGAGTATGAAATTATACTTTCAAGCTTGTTTCAAAACGTTGCTTCGAGCTCAAGAGATCCTCTTGAAAGTGTCTTTAATATGTTATGGGAAGAATGAAGAGTAGAGTGGTAAGTATAAGTTATGTACTTAGTGAGGTAACACTAAGTCTAGTAAATTTTCAAGTTTACTTATCCAAGTGTACAAACATTTCAAGGAATCAAGATCATCACCACAAGTCATATACTATTCGAATGTATGGGGTAAACATAGGTAAGCTTCACATATCACACATTCAACATAGCAACATCCATCATGCTATTCAAGTTATTGCTTAGAAGACAAGCAATCAAATACACCAAGTACCAAGAAGACATTCTTACACAACAAGCATCAATTATACATAACTTTCGTGTGAAGTAACAAGAATACAATCCATCATATAACATCTTTCAAGACAAGGATGTTCATTCAAGAATCTTACAAGTCAAGTAATGTTCACATCACACATCCAAGGCAAACAATGTTCATTTCAAGTTATTAATTCATCTTACAACACAAGTAATGTTCACATCACACATCCAAGACAAACAATGTTCATTTCAAATTATTAATTCATCTTACAACACCCTTGATAAATTAGTTCACTAGATAATCAAATCTTCAACAATATGCACTGAAGTGCCAGTATGCACCGTAGTGCCAATATGCACCGTCGTGCCAATATGAGCTCTAGATTCTAAGGCATGCCCTCATATCTATCCAAACTAGCTACCAAGGTTGTTTGATTATCATTGTCATTCAAGCTTTATACAATTCATTAATCAAGACATGATTATGCCATTCAAAGGCCAAGCCCTTAGGCTTATGGAGTCTTAACTCCCAAGACAAGTTTATCCATGACATTCGAATGGCATGAACACAAGGTGGTACCATTGTTCATTTCATTTCAATCAAGTCATGCATATCAATCACAAACATATTCATATGTATGCAATGTGCGTACCTTATTCTCCAAGCAAGCATGCCATTTCTTACCTTTGGCATAAGCAATGCAACATGTCAAGCATTTTATTTCATTTGCTTAACAATCAAGTAAACAAGTAGAACATGGCATCAAACAAGCTGTCATTCATATCATTCTTCCCTTAATTAGAAAAATATATATTAGGTCGTGTTATATGGCAATGTCATTGAATTAACACAATAGAAAGATTGGTTAGGACCTAAGTCCTAACCCTAAGGAAGGTTAAACTCACAATACTCATAGCTAATCACTTGTCTTGTATCCAAATCCATTTGCCTCTTGCTTTGGGATGTTCACTCTTTTCTTCCTCTTCCACAACTTGCTGCCCTTGGTCTAGCAAGCATAACACATACAATTCATCAAAACATGCATATAATGTCACACATATATAGTAATAATGTTACCATATTTGTACCTAACATTTAGCTATTGTTTTTTATGATTTCTTTTAAGCATTTCTTACTTGTTCATCTCTATATTGTTATTACCTTATTTTAGGACATAATTGGACAGATTACAATGTCCCAAAACTTTTTTGGAAACAGTTTGCTTCTAGGTGCAAAAACAGTTCCAAACTGCCCAGGACACTGCTGTTTGGCAGTTTGCACACTGTCCCTTTAAATGGTCATATCTTTTAATCCGTACGTCGGAATTTCGATTAGTTTACACCGTTGGAAATATTATTTAATTGAATTTCCAATGGTATAAGGCTTGCATTCTCATGCTTAGCCAATCGATACAGTTTATTGTTCAAAGACAGGGCATTTACATTGTCTGGACAGTTTGCACTGTCCAGCTATTTCTAATTACAGTTTCCAGCATAGAACCCAGAATTCAGTTCTTTTTTCACCTAATGAAAATAGACATACTAAGGATCATGTCACTAAAATTTCAGCCCTGAATTTGATCTTTACAAATTTTGGTGAATCTTCAAAATTACTGCCCAGAACAGAGCAATTCTAGGCATATTGCACCTATTCACATTTTCATTCCTTAACTTCATTTTAACCAATGTTTTGGCCCTATAATTCATTTCATATGAAATCCTAAACATTCTTAGTCAATGTTAATTCATTTTTCAAGGTGGCCAAAATAGAGTAAGTTGGTTAAGTTGCTTAATTTTGCATGTTTACACAATTTGTTCTTACTAAAACAGTTTCTAGGCTATATGACTTTGTTCATACTTTTATCTTTCTTTTCCAGCATTGGTTACTAACAATTTAGCTTGTTTAACACCTTAATTACATTACCTAATCATGATCATATTCAATTCATTAGTCCCATAGCTCAATTACATGTTCTAACAATTCAATTCTTACAACAATATTTCATTTCAAATTTCCAGCAACCTAATTCTTGTTACACCATCACTTACACATAAATTCCAGCATAATACCTAGTGGTCATTCTCCAAATTTACATAATCCTACAACAATTCAGTCATCTAACAACATATTCAATAGTTAATTTCATCTACAATCATCAAAACAGCCCAAGTCAATAAGTATAGTTGCCTATTCGATTGAACAAGGATAGAATCATACTTACTTTGCTTCTAGCTTTAATTTCCTTACAAAATCCTATACATGCAAGCTTAATTTCCCTTCAATCAATGGCTGATCTCTCAATTTCCCTCTCTCCCTAATTTCCCTCTTCAATTTTCGGCATCATCAAGAGAATGGATGAAGATGACATTCATTTTAATGGATTTAGGAATTTGCTATCTTAGCCTTAATTAGTTGTTAGTCATAGAATTAATCAAGGGAAAATGTGGTAAGGTAAAAGTTTAGCAAGCAATCTCTCTATTTACTATTTAATTCAATTTAGTCACTTTAAATTGGTCACTTATTTCATTCATTCTTCTAATTAAGTCCTTAATTAATCTAATTAGCTTAGATTCTAGGTTCAACTAAGCTATCAACTTAAGAAATTGGTTTCAATACTTCTAGGCTGGGATTTAGGGTATTACAACTCTCAATTGACTTTACTTAATTTAAGATTATTTAACTATTTAGGAATTCTAAATAGTGGTAACATTCTAAGCCCTATTTAGATGGTGATTGGAAGTGTTTTAAATGGTGATGGGAAGTGGAAAAGAATGAAAAGATGTGTAATAAAGATGGTGGTTGAAGTGGATGTGATGGAGAAAATGCAAAAGGGGTGATTGGTTGGAGTGGTCGGCACTTCTTGAGTGGGAAGGGGAAGGGTTTTGGTGATGTGTTGGACGGCTAGGGGATGAGAGGGGAGGGTTAGGGTTATTATTTAGGCTTTTTATAAGCCTTAACATTTGGCCCATAATTCTCTTGTTGGAAGAACTTCTATCTTGGTTCTAATTCTTCTTGATCTTGAACTTTTTCCTTAATTTGAAAAGGAATGTTAATTAAATAAGGTGAATAGGATAAAGATAAAACAAAATTAATAAAATAACTTTATCCTAAAAATATATAGAAAACAAAATCAAATTAAAATAAAATGCGGAAAAAATAAATAATAAGCGAAAATTAAAATTTAAGTCCCAATAAAAAAATACAGGGGGGAGAGCATAATCATGCATCTCCTAGAGTGACCACTTCTTTATTGCGCTCAACGTGGGCACCGGCATAATGCTTTAACCTTTGCCCATTAACTTTGAACTCGTGTCCGTCGATGGTGGACTTGATTATCACGGCACCATGAGAGAAGGGTTTGACTACTTCGAACGGTCCAGACCATCTCAACTTCAACTTCCCTAGGAATAGTTTTAGCCGAGAATTGAAGAGGAGGACTAATTGCCCGGGCATGAATTGCCTTGGCAATAACTTCTTGTCATGCCAGCGTTTCGTTTTCTCTTTGTAGATTCTTGCATTGTCATAGGCTAAGGCATGGAATTTCTCCATCTCGTTAAGGTCCAGTAGACGCTTATGTCCAGCATTCTCCCAATCTAGGTTCATGGTTTTGATTGCCCAATATTCTTTGTGCTCAATTTCCACTGGTAAGTGGCAAGTTTTGTCGTAAACTAATCGGAAAGGCGACATACCTAGGGGTGTTTTGAAGGCTGTTCGATATGCCCAAAGTGCATCATCTAACCTTAAAGACCAATCCTTTCGTGAAGGATTTATCACATTTTCAAGTATCTTCTTTAATTTTCGATAAGAAATTTTAGCTTGTCCGTTGGTTTATGGGTGGTATGCAGTGGCAATTTTGTGTGACACTCTGAAGCGTTATAACATCTAGGCAATGAGTTTGTTGTCAAAATGCTTGCCTTTATCGCTGATGATTGCTCTTGGCTTTCCAAACCGTGTAAATATATTTTTATGTAAAAATCTCTGCACGGTTTTGGAATCATTGGTGGGGGCAGCAATAGCTTCAACCTACTTGGACACATAATCAACAACCAGTAAGATGTGGAGGTTTCCACATGATGACGGAAAAGGTCCCATGAAATCGACCCCCATACATCGAGTAGCTCAACTTGTAGAATATTCTGCAATGGCATCTCATGTCGCCTAGAAATATTGCCCGTTCGTTGACATCGGTCACATTGCTTGTAGAATTCTTGGGCATCTTTGTAGAGAGTGGGCCAATACAGTCCTGATTGCAAGACTTTTGCCGTGGTGCGAGTGCCTCCAAAATGGCCTATGGTGAGTCATGGCATTGCCGAAGCACATTCTGATGTTCTTCTTCGGGGACACATCGTCTCATAACCTGTTCTGCACATTGTTTAAAAAAAAGAGGCTCGTCCCAAAAATAATGCTTAGCATCATGTCGGAACCGCTTCTTTCCCTGGTGTGTAAGATCATGAGGTAAAATGCCACTAATAAGGAAATTCACTAAGTCTGCATACCATGGAATTGCCGAGGCAATTACTGCTGCTGATGCCATGGGCATTGCTGAGGCAATCCCTACTGTGGTTGCCTGGGCATTGATAGTTAGGGTTGCCTGGGCAAATAACAACTGCTCATCTAGGAATGCACCATGGATTTCCACATTTGTGTCATCGTCTTTTCTTTGTTCTATGCGTGACAAATGGTCGGTGACTTGGTTCTCGGTACCCTTTATATCCTTAATCTCAATGTCAAACTCTTGTAGAAGTAAAATCTAATGAATTAAACGAGGTTTGGCATCTTTCTTGGCAAAAAGGTATTTAATTGTCGAATGGTCGGTATGAACAATTACCTTGGTCCCGATTAAGTATGAGTGAAATTATCAAAGGCGAATACTACAGCTAGTAACTCTTTTTCAGTAGTGGTGTAGTTTACTTGAGCTTCATTAAGAGTTTTACTAGTGTAGTAAATCACATAAAAAATTTACCTTTTCGTTGACCTAGTACTGCTCCTACTACAAAGTTGCTTGCGTCACACATAAGTTCAAAGGGTAATGTCTAATTCGGTGGTACAACAACAGGTGCTGATGTGAGTTACTTCTTCAGAGTTTCGAATGCTTGGACACATGAATCATCAAAATTAAAAGCTTTGTCATGCTCAAGCAAGTTACACAAGGGTTTAGAGATTTTGGAAAAATTATAAATAAACCTCCGTAGAAACCTGCGTGACCCAGGAAACTTCGAATTCCCTTGACTGAATTTGGTGGTGGCAATTTTTCAATCACTTCCACCTTGGCTCTGTCGACTTCAATTCCCCTTGAGGAGATCTTGTGACCGAGCACTATACCTTCATCTACCATAAAGTGGCACTTCTCCCAATTGAGCTCTAGATCGGATTCTTCGCATCTTGCTAGTACCTTCTCCAAATTGCTGAGGAAATTGTCAAAATCATTGTCGGAGACAGAAAAGTTGTCCATGAAAATCTCAACGAAGTCTTCTACCATATCAGAAAAAATTGCCATCATACATCTCTAGAAAGTTGTTGGAGCATTGCATAATCCAAACGGCATCCTTCGGAAAGCGTAGGTTCCATATGAGCATGTGAAAGTGGTATTTTCCTGATCATCGGGTGCTATAGCAATTTGATTATAACTTGGATAACCATCATGAAAACAATAAAAAGATTTACCTGCAAGTCTGTCAAGCATTTGGTCAATAAATGGCAAAGGAAAATGATCTTTCCTAGTGGCTTTATTTAACTTGCGGTAATCCATGCAAACCCTCCAACCAGTCACAGTCCTAGTTGGGATTAGTTTATTGTTTTCACTACTTACCATGATTATACCTCCTTTTTTCGATACACATTGTACCGAGCTTACCCATTTACTATCAGAGATATGATATATGATACCGGCGTCAAGCCATTTGATGATTTCCTTCCTCAAGACTTCCTTCATAGCGGGCTTAAGCCTCCTTTGTGCCTCGATTGTTGGTTTATGATCATCCTCCAATAGGATTTTGTGCATACACACTATCGGGCTAATTCCCTTCAAGTCAACAATTGTCCATCCTATTGCCTTCTTGTACAACATCAACATGTTGATCAATTTCTCTTCTTGTTCAGGCTGCAACTTAGAAGAAATAATTACAAGCAATGTATTATTGATTCCTAAGTAAGCATATTTTAATTGCCCTGACAATGGTTTCAACTCAAGAATAGGAGGTTATTCAATTGAAGGTTTCTCGAGTTTACCTTCCTTACCTGTGTAGTTCAACGGTTTGAAACATGTACCTGGTCGACTTACCATCCAATTGGCTTCCTTAGGTTTGTTATCGGTCAGCTCTTCAAACTCTCCAGGTTCAATTGCCTGGGCAAAGTAATTGACGAGGCAATTCTCCTTGGCAATGTTATTACCGGTGCAATATTCTTCTACGTCAAAATCAAATTCGATTTTAGCATGGATTAATTGACATTCTTCTGGATTGTCGGCATGCTTTAGGGTTTGAAATACATTCAGCTTGACTTGCTGGTTATTCACCCTCATTGTGAGTTCTCCCTTTTCAACGTCAATCAACGTTCTTCCTGTAGCTAAGAAAGGTCTCCCAAGGATAATGGGTGCGAACTCATCTGCTTCGCAATCCAAAACAATAAAGTCAGCGGGAAAAATAAATTTATCAACTCTTACTAGTATATCTTCGATTTTTCCCTCTGGGTGCACATAGGATATGTCAGCAAGCTGTAGCATGACTGTTGTTGGTCTTGCCTTCCCAATCCCCAATTTCTTGAAAACTGATTTTGGTATCAAATTTATGCTTACTCCAAGATCGCACAATGCTTTCCCGACATAATGGTTTTCGATTGAACATGTTATGGTGAAACTGACGGGATCTTTAAGCTTGGACGGCATACGGTTATGTAGCAAGGCCATGCATCCTTCTGTCACAGCAATTGTTTCGAATTCTTCTAGCCTTGTTCTCTTAGAGACAATATCTTTAAGGAACTTAGCATAGTTTGGCATTCGCTCTATTGCTTCAACCAATGGCAAGTTGATGCGGACTTGCTTCAAGATGTCAAGGAACTTCTTGAACTGGTATTCTTGCTTCTTCCGTTTCAACCTCTATGGGAATGGTGGTGGGAGTCGAATGCCCTCGATCTGTTCTTTGCATTAGAATTTGATTTGAGGGATTTCTGATGCATCATGACTTGCCGAGGCATTCTTGGTTACCGAAGCAATGGCATTAGGCATTACAGAGGCAATGGCTTCAGGTCCTGCCAAGGCAAGGGTATGTGGAGTTGCCTTGGCAATTTTTGACTCGTCATTTTTATTGGAGGTTTTGTTGCTGGATTCATCTGTCTGGTCGTGGGGCTATTCCTTCGGTTGAGTGTTCTCTGTTGAGTGAGCTTGGGTTTCCTTAAGTTGTCAACCGCTCTGAGTAGTAATGGCTTTCCATTGCTCATGATTTGCTCCCTTAGCGACTTCAGTATCGCTGGGTAAACCACCTAGTTGTCTCACATTCATGTTCTGGGTGAATTGCCCGAATTGAGTCTCCAGGTATTTCAGGGTCGCCTCTTGATTTTGCAATCTCATCTCCGTCCTGTTCATAAAAGCACCAGTCTTCTCATGAAATTACTATTCTCTACCATATAAGATTCAATTTTTAACATGAAAGCATTGAGAGAATTTTCTAAAGAACTGGATGGAGTTGATTGTTGCTACGGCATTTGTGGCATTTGTTGCCATGGCAAGTTCTGCTGGAATCATGTTGTTTGTGCATTCTGGTTGTTCTAGTTGAGAACATTGTTGGGATTACTCCATGAGAAGTTGGGGTGCTTCCTCCAGGCTAGATTGTAGGTGCTGGACATCACGTTGCTATTCTGATTGTAGTTTCCAACGTAAAAACTAGATTTTGGGTTCCGCAGACATTCAAAAGAGGGATGGTTATCTTTACATAATTCACAAAAAGAACTAATTTCCTTGACCTCCTGTGGGTTTCTAGGTCGCTACATGTTCTTAACCATATTAGTTAAGGCGGCCAATTGAGCAGAAATAGATCCTGATGAATCAAGTTCGTTTATTGTGGCATTGCGTCTGACTATTCCCCTTCAGGTGGTTGGGAAGTGATAGTCGTTCTTGGCAAGACGGTTCAGAATCTCTATTTCTTCCTCAGGTGACTTGTCGATGAGTATGCCATTTTTTGAAGCATCTAGCATCATCCTTGTCGGAGTGTTTACTGGATTGTAAAACATCATCACTTGTGTCCACAAAGGGAATCTGTGCATGGGACATTTGTGTAAAAGCTCTCTATATCGCTCCCAACCCTCATACATGGATTCATCATCTGCCTGCCGAAAAGAAGTAATATCATTGCGTAATTTATCAATCATATTTGTAGAGCTAAATCTAGCAATGAAATCACGACACAAATCCTTCCAGGATCCTATAGATCTGGATAGAATACTATTTAGCCACATTTTTGCCCTATCCCTCAGTGAATAGGGAAATAATTTCAGCCTTAGAATATCTTCATGGACTCCTTGTAGCTTGAATGAGTTGCAAATCTCCAGGAATGATTTGAGATGTTGTCTAGCACCTTCAGTTCCTAAGCCGCCAAATTGACCAATTGTGTTGATCATGTTGAACATCACAGGTTTTAATTCAAAGTGGGCAGCTTCTATTTCTGGTGCGACAACTCTTGGATTGAGACCGTTGAGATCTTCTTCTAAGTAGTCTTGAAACCGATTAGAAAAAAAAAAGAAAAAGGAAAAGAAATAAAGGTGCAAAAAAATAAAAACAAAGTCGCTATTGCCAATCCCCGGCAACGGCGCCAAAAACTTGTTGTGTGTTTAGAGCACTTCGCAAATTGTGCATGTATACACATCGCAAGTTATAGTATAGTTTAGATATCGTCTCCTCAGAGATTGGTGCTACTTCAAGAATTCGTTTTCCTGCACTTAAAAAGTAAAAACACAAGTAATGATAGTTGGGTTGAATAAACAAGTAAAATAAAGAAAGCAAGTAAACTAAAGAGAACTTGAATGATCGAAAGAATAGCCCAGATTATCATGTGTCATGGTGTGACAATTTATTGAGTTTGTCTAGGTGAAGAACACTGGGTCGATTCAAGTAACCTAATAACTTCAACAGTCGGATTGCTTGGGCAACTGAAACATCAGTTGCTTGAGCAATTAATATAACGATTGCATGGGCAATTGAATGACTGTATGATTGCTTAGGCAATTGAACTATTTCTTTGAGACTTGGCAAAGCGTTCTTCAATGGGTTCTCCTTATCCCTAATTTGAAACACTAGCCAACAGATCAACCCTTAGTGATACATTCATGCATTAACCTTGGATGAACTTCAACCGATCTTGCGCTTCTCTTAGCCATTGAAATTCGTTACTTATCCCTAAGTGGAATTAGTTCTCACTTTCGATTGACTAAGTGAAAACCATGCTTATCCATTTCTTGAATCTAACTCTCCCGATGTTAGATAAATAAATACAATCACGAGATCCTTTCCCAAGTTACTCGAAATCAAAACTCAATACCAAGAATAAGCAAACCTCAAAATAAATTACATTCAATAACCTAAAAACAAACTTCAACCATTTCTCAACCAATCAACATAATAACCCATGCCAAAATAGTTTAGTTCATGGTGGTGTTTAGAACAAACAACACAAAATAAATTCCCAACAAAAGCATGAACCGAAACAAAAGAAGATGAAGAACAGCCTCTATCGAATTCTCTCTTTCTTCTCGACTCGACTCCTTATTCTCGATTGCGTCTAAATCCTTGGGATTTATAATAGATTATTCAGATGGGTGAGGAAGAGTTTGGAGTGAATTAAAATATAATAAAAGAGATAAACTCTTTTATTTATTTATTCCTTCAAATTCTCCTTTAAACTCCTTGGACTTTAATCTCTCCTTGACTTCTTCATGGAATTCCAACTTCTTTTGGGATTTGTTTCTATCCTTTAAGTTTGTTC
The DNA here is from genome assembly GCA_019671005.1 of Hibiscus mutabilis. NCBI lineage: Eukaryota > Viridiplantae > Streptophyta > Magnoliopsida > Malvales > Malvaceae > Hibiscus > Hibiscus mutabilis. Next base: position 44,998,175 of record CM033717.1, on the reverse strand, counting down.
GAATTGCATGGATTACTCTCCAAAAGTCACTGGTTTCCATTTTCTTCATTTCCAATTGCTTCGGCAATTTCCAATCTTGCTCGGGCAATTAATTCTGCACACAATAGACAACCACTAGCAGTACCTTTCCATCGAAAACACCCAAAATATGTACTCAAGCATCACACTAGAGGAAACAATGCAAAGATGCATGATTGGCTAACAGAATGCAACTAAAATAGGCCTAAGATCAACAATAATCACGAGCAAAAAGGCTAACATTATAGAACTTCTATGCACTTAACAGTGCGCGGCCTGTCGAGCAATACATCCACGATTTCTGCAAGTACTGCCGATATGGTGTTGAATACATTAAGAAATAGGAAGAAAAGTGTCGCATGTTCATTGTTGGACTTAGCAACGAGCTTCGTCCCATGTTTACTACTCTGAGTACCACTAATTTCTAGGACCTGGTGGACCTGGTTAAAGCCACCGAAGCATTACTGAAGGCCCAGAAGACCGGTGGGTCGAGCAAGTCCGAGAAAAGATTCGAAGATGATTCTCGACCTCCCAAGTGGAGCAAGAAAGGGAAGTATTCTGGCCCTAAGTAGAATGTGATCCCACAACCTTTCCGTTTCAAAAATATTGAGAGGCCCCAATTTTTGACTCTATCTTTTTCTAGAATCGCTTCATTCGAAAGCGTTGGAGGTTCAAACCAGAGTACACAACATCTAGTTTGTAACTACTGTCAGAATAGACATCTAGCAGGCCCATGCCGTAAGTAGACTGGAGCTTATTTCTTTTGTGGTGAGCAAGGCTACTTCATTTGTGATTGTCCTCTAAATACAACCAAGTCTACTACTACATCGGTTAATATTGTAACCCCAACTCAGTCCTTCCGAGGTAAGAGATCATAGCAGAGATCATCGAGAGCTACAAGGAAGCCTAGTGGCTTTGGCAAAGCACTGAGTAGACAGGAATCAAGAGCTCCTGCTCAGATGTATCATGTGAGGAGCAGGGAAGAGGAGGATGATAAGTGTTCAAAAGTACTATTTTTCTTACCCTTTTTACTCATATTATTGTTAGACTTAGGCTCATATTAGTTACATAATTACTCATTCATGCATTAATCCATGTTTCCTTCCATCGTTGGGCTTGATTGCATAACTTGGTTGTTTTTGTGGGAAAAGATGCTGCTTTGGTGTGTTTTGTGTGTATGTGCAGGATCACTTGCCAAAGCAAGGCTAGAGCTAGTTGCCAGGGCAATGCATGAAGGAGATGCCGAGCTAGTTGCCAGGGCAATGCATGAAGGAGAGGCCGAGCCAGTTGCCAGGGTAATTGTCGACAAAGAATAAGGTGATATGGTAGTCGAAATTGATGACTAGACAAGCCCAAGATGACGTGGAGCAAAGCTAAATCCCAAAGGAGTTTGATTTCCATGAAGAGATTAAAGAAGAATTAAATTCCAAGAAGATAGGAGAAGTTCTAGAAGGAATATAATTATAATAAAGAATTATATTCTTTAAAGATAATTTAATTCCAACTTAACTTCCTCCTCAAAGAAGGACTTTGACCTAGCCCTATAAATTAGAGGCCATGCCGTCAACTCCAAGGGGGAGAGATAGGAGAGAATTTTCGACAAGCATCAAGGGCAAGGAGGATTTTGACAAGCTTCATCCTTCATCTTTTTCTTTGTTGTTCAATTAGGTTCATGCTAGGGATTCTTTATCTTGTGTTTCTTTGGAACCTAGCCATGAACTAAATCTATTTGGCTAAGGTTATTGTGTCTTGTGGTTGTAAGAAACTATTGGATTTTGTTTAGGTAATAAGAGTTTGCACTTTTCTATTCAAGGTTTATTCATTCTTGGTTCTTATTCTTGTTTGCGAGTGAATTGGGAGAGGATCTCGTAACTTCATCTATTTATCTAATATCGGGAGAGTTAGATTCAAGAAACGAATGAATATGATCTGTATTCAATCTATTGATGGTGAATATTAATCTGGCTTAGGAATAAGTTAAGGATTTCAACGGCTAAGAGGAGCGCAAGATTGGTTGTTGTTCACCCTTGATTCACGCAGGGATGTATTATCAAGGCATGCACAAGTAGCTAGAGTTTCGACTTAGGGATAAGAAGAAACCATTGAAGAATGCTCTGCTGAACCTTGAAGGTTGCTGCCCAGACGCCCAAGTAGTTGCCCAGGCAACCATCGATTAGTTGCCAAGGCAACCTCATTGTGCAAGTTACCACGGCAACTGAGTTGCCCTTGCACTCTTTTACCAAGACAATCCAATCGGCTATCACACCTCAACTCACGATAACCTGGCCTATCTCTCTCATTTAATTACATCGCCTTTTACTTATTTGCTTTCTAGATTAGTTATTAGTTAAAACTCCTATAATCTTCCACTTGTGTTTTCTTTTACTTTTTACAGTGCAAGAGACTAGATTCATGAAGTGGCACCAATCCCTGTGGAGACGATATCTTTTATACTATAACTTGCAACGTGTATACTTGCACAATTGCGTAGCACTTATTACGCGCAACAAGTTTTTGGCGCCGTTGTCGGGGATTGGCAATAGCGACTGTTTTTATTTTCTTGCACTTTTTATTTTTCAAAGGGCTAACAAACTTTGGTTTTGCATTGGTATATGACCAGGGCGAGACTGGCTACACCAGAATATCCCTTTGATCCAGAAATCGAACGAACCTTACAAAGACTTAGACAAAGGTTAAGAGTAGAAATGGCTAATCAAGACGGCAATATGAATCAAGATGTTCCAGCAGGAGGAGGAGTGATTCTTGCACGAAACATAACTATTCGAGACTATCTTGAAGAAGATCTTGATGGACTTAATCCAGGAGTTGTCGCACCTGAAATTGAAGCCGACCACTTTGAGTTGAAACCAGTGATGTTTAATATGATCAACACAATTGGTCAATTTGGCGGCTCAGCAACTGAAGATGCACGACAACATCTTAAATCTTTCCTTGAGATTTGCAACTCATTAAAAATACACGGAGTCACCCCCGATGTTTTACGATTAAGATTATTCCCCTATTCACTGAGGGATAGGGCGAAAGAATGGTTGAATAGCATTCCTGCCGGATCAATAGGATCTTGGACCGATCTTTGTCGTGATTTCCTTGATCGGTTTAATCCTACAAATTTGACTGATAAGCTTTGTAACGACATTACTTCTTTTCGGCAGGCAGATGATGAATCCATGTACAAGGCTTGGGAGCAATATAGAGAACTTCTACACAAATGCCCCCTACACGGATTCCAGGTGTGGACACAAGTAATAATGTTTTACAACACCGTGAATACACCAACAAGGATGATGCTAGATGCCTCGGCAAACGACATACTCCTAGATAAGTCGCCAGAGGAAGCAATGCAAATTCTAAACAGGCTGGCCAAGAATGATTATCAATTCCCCTCTACTAGAAGAATAGGAGTTAGACGCCAAGCCACAATACATGAACTAGGATCATCAGACTCAATTTCGGCACAATTGGCCACTTTAACCAAGATGGTCCAGAACATGCAAAAGCCAAACAACACACATGAGGTCAAGGTAATGGATTCTTTTTGTGAGTTATGTGGTGATAACCATGATTCTTCTGAATGTATGCAGAATCCGGAATCCAGCTTCTATGTGGGGAATTACAATCGGAACAACAATGTGATGTCCAATACATACAATCCAGCTTGGAAGAAGCACCCGAATTTTTCATGGAGTAATCCCAACAACGCTCTAAACCAGAACAATCATAATGCACAAGCATCGGGATTCTAGCAGAATATGCCACGGAAACAGTTGTCGTAACAACAATCGACAACATCTAGTTCTTTGGAAATTCTCTAAATGCTTTTATGTTGAAAACTGAATCTTATATGGCTGAGAATAGTAACTTCATAAAAAGAACTGATGCTTTTATTAACAGGACCGAGATGAGATTGCAAAACCAAGAGGCGGCAATCAAATCATTGGAAAATCAAGTCGGACAGTTTGCTCAAAGCCTGAATACTTGACCGCAAGGAGGTTTACCTAGCAATACTGAAGTCGCAAGAGGAACTGGCCATGAGCAATGTAAGGAGATCACCACTAGAAGTGGCCAACAACTTAAAGAGGCTCAAGCCCGCTCATCAAACAGAACTCCACAAAAAGATCAAGACGAACCTAGCGGCAAAGCCTCAGATGTTGAACCAGGAATTGCCGTGGCAACCGGCAATAAGCATACCTCGGCAACCGACGATAAGGATGCCTCGGCAACTTGCGATAAGCATGCCTCGGCAACCCCAGTTGATAATGCCTCAGCAACTCCAATTGTCCTAGCAATGCCATTAATCAGGTTCCAAACCAATGAAAGGATCGAAGATATCCGACTTCCACCACCATTCCCACAAAGGTTGAAGCGACAAAAGCAAGAATATCAATTCAAGAAGTTTCTTGATATCCTAAAGCAAGTCCACATCAACTTGCCATTGGTGGAAGCAATTGAACAAATGCCGAACTATGCCAATTTTCTTAAAGACATTGTGTCCAAGAGAACAAGGCTAGGAGAGTTTGAAACAGTTGCCGCAATAGAGGGATGCATGGCCATGTTGCACAATCGTATGCCACCCAAGTTGAAGGATCCCGAAAGTTTCACAATACCCTATTCCATTGGAAACTACTATGTCGGGAAAGCATTATGCGACCTTGGGGCTAGCATAAACTTGATGCCTAAATCGATTTTCCAGAAACTAGGAATCAGGAAGGCGAGACCTACAACAGTTATGCTACAGCTAGCCGATAGATCCTATGTGCATCCAGAGGGAAAAATCGAGGACATACTGGTAAAAGTTGATAAATTTATTTTTCCCGTTGACTTTATTGTTTTGGATTTTGAAGCAGATGAGCATGCACCTATCATTCTCGGGAGACCATTCCTAGCAACAGGGAGAACCTCGATCGATGTTGAAAAGGGAGAACTCACAATGAGGGTGAATGACCAGCAAGTTAAACTAAATGTGTTCCAAACACTAAGGCATGCCGATGATCCAGAAGAATGCCAACTTCTTCATGCCACAGTAGAGTTTAACTTCGACGAGGAATTTAGTTGCCTCGGCAACTACATTGCCGATCAAGAGGAACCTGGGGAGTATGAAGAACCGGTCAATGAGGAACAACAAGAAGAGGCAAATTGGCTAGTCAATCGACCAGGTACATACTTTGAACCACTGGATTACTCAAGTAAGGAAGGTAAGCTCGAAAAGCCCTCCATTGAACAACCACCGATTCTTGAGTTAAAATAGTTGCCAGAGCAACTAAAGTATGCATACTTAGGAACCGATAATACATTGCCTGTAATTATTTCTTCTAAGTTACAGCCTGAGCAGGAAAGAAACTGATCAAAATGTTGAAGCTACATAAAAAGGCAATAGGGTGGACAATTGCCGACTTGAAAGGAATTAGCCCGGCTGTGTGCATGCACAAGACTTTGTTGGAAGATGATCACAAACCTTCAATTGAGGCGCAGAGGAGACTGAATCATGCCATGAAAGGGGTTGTAATGAAAGAAATCATCAAGTGGCTCAACACCGGCATTATATACCCTATCTCTGATAGTACATGGGTAAGTCTAGTACAATGTGTACCGAAAAAGGGAGGTATAACGGTGGTAAGTAATGAAAACAATAAACTCATTCCAGCCAGGACTGTGACAGGTTGGAGGGTTTGTATGGATTATCGAAAGCTAATTAAAGCCACTAGGAGAGATCACTTCCCATTACCCTTTATTGATCAAATGCTTGATCGTCTTGCAGGTAAACCCTTTTATTATTTTCTTGATGGTTATTCAGGTTACAATCAAATTGCCATAGCACCAGAAGATCAAGAAAAGACAACCTTCACATGCCCATACGGTACTTATGCTTTCCGAAGGATGCCGTTCAGATTGTGTAACGCCCCGACAACCTTCCAAAGATGCATGATGGCACTCTTTTCAGACATGGTCGAAGACTTCCTTGAGATCTTCATGGATGATTTTTTTGTTTTTGGTAATGACTTCGACAGCTGCCTCGGCAATTTAGAGAAGGTGTTGGAAAGATGTGAAGAAACTGATTTAGTCCTCAATTGGGAGAAGTGTCATTTTATGGTAGATGAAGGAATAGTGTTTGGCCACAAGATTTCATCCAAGGGAATTGAAGTAGACAAAGCCAAGGTGGATGTGATCGAGAGATTACCCCCACCAAGTTCAGTTAAAGGAATTTGAAACTTTCTTGGACATGCAGGTTTTTACAGGAGGTTCATTCATAATTTTTCTAAAATCACTAAACCCTTGTGCAATTTGCTTGAACAGGATAAGGTCTTCGATTTTGATGATTCTTGCACCTAAGCATTCGAAACCCTAAAGGAAAAGCTTGCCTCGGCACCCATTGTCGTTCCACCAGATTGGATGCTACTTTTTGAGCTCATGTGTGATGCAAGTGATTTCGCGGTAGGAGCAGTCCTAGGCCAACGCACAGGTAAGACCCTCCATGTGATATACTACGCTAGTAAAACTCTTAATAGTGGTCAAGTGAATTACACAACAACAGAGAAAGAGTTACTAGCTGTAGTTTTTGTATTTGACAAGTTTCGATCCTATTTGATTGGTACAAAGGTAATTGTTCATACGGACCATTCGGCGATCAAATATCTATTTTCTAAAAAGGATGCCAAACCTCGTTTGATTCGTTGGATTTTACTTTTACAAGAATTTGATATTGAAATTAAGGACAAGAAAGGAACAAAAAATCAAGTGGCCAATCACTTATCACGTTTAGAACGCAATAGGGAGGAGAATGCGGATCTAGAGATATGCGATGCATTCTCGGATGAACAACTTTTAGTTGCCTCGGCAACCATGGACGCGCATGCCTCGGTAACTCTCAACGCTGCAACAGCCCTTGACGTGCACGCCTCGGCAACTCTCGACGCCGCAGCAGCCCTTGACGCGCACGCCTCAACAATTTTGGGAGCAGTCGCCACGGCAGCACATGCCTCGGCAATACCCTGGTACGCAGATTTAGTTAATTTCCTTGTTTGTGGTATTTTAACTTATGGCCTTACTCACCAAGGGAAGAAGCGGTTCCGCCATGATGCTAAGCATTACTTTTGGGACAAGCCTCTTTTGTTTAAACAACGTACAGATCAGGTTATACGCCGATGTGTTCCTGAAGAAGAGCAACAAAATGTACTCCGGCAATGCCATTCTTCACCTTATGGAGGAAATTTTGGAGGAACTCGTACCGCTGCCAAAGTCTTGCAATCCGGTTTGTATTGGCCAACATTGTACAAAGATGCCCAAGACTTTTACAAGCAATGTGATCGTTGCCAGAGGACGGGCAATATCTCTAAATGACATGAGATGCCGCTCCAGAACATCATCGAGGTGGAATTGTTCGATGTATGAGGGATCAATTTTATGGGACCTTTCCCATCTTCATTCAACAACCTCTACATCCTACTTGCCATCGACTACGTGTCTAAATGGGTTGAGGCAACTGCAGTTCCCATCAACGATTCCAAGACCGTGCAATGATTCTTGCAGAAAAACATATTTACACGGTTTGGGATGCTTGGAGTAATTATCAGTGACGAAGGCAAGCATTTTGACAACAGACTTATTGCCAAGATGTTGCAACGCTTCGCCGTATCACACAAGATTGCCACTGCATATCACCCACAAACCAACGGGCAAGCAAAAATTCCCAACCGAGAATTGAAGGGTATACTCGAGAAAGTTGTAAATCCCTTTAGGAAGGATTGGTCATTAAGACTAGATGACGCACTTTGGGCATATCGCACTGCATTCAAAACACCCTTAGGTATGTCCCCCTTCCGACTTGTCTATGGCAAAACATGCCATCTACCGGTGGAAATCGAACACAAGGCATATTAGGCAATCAAGACCATGAATATAGATTGGGAAAGTGCCGAACAAAAGCGTTTGTTGGACCTCAACGAGATAGAAGAATTCCGTGCACTCGCCTATAACAATGCACGAATCTACAAGGAGAAAACAAAGCAATGGCATGACAAGAAACTATTGCCGCGGCAATTCATGCCAGGGCAACTAGTTCTCTTATTCAATTATCAGCTCAAACTTTCCCTGGGAAAGCTTAAATCAAGATGGTTGGGACTATTCGAAGTTGTCAAACCATTCTCCCATGGTGCTGTGATAATCAAGTCCATCACTGACAAATATGAATTCAAAGTTAATGGACAAAGATTGAAGCACTACAACGGTGCCCATGTGGAACGTAACAAAGAAGTGGTCACCTTATGAGATGCATAAGCATACTCTCCTTTCGATATTTTATTTATTTTTTTTATTATTTTTGATAATTTTTTAAATTTTTTATTTTCTTTTATTTTTGAACTAATTATTTTTATTATTATTATTATATTTTTAGGATAGATTTATTTTCTTTTTTATCTTTTTAAGTTTAAGAATCCCTTTACACATCTTTATTTATTTTCTTTTATTAGTTTATCTTTAATTTTAATCCTTATTTGATTTGTCTTTGAATTATAGGAAAAGAGTTCAAAATAAAGAGGAATTTTGATCTAAGAAGGAAAACATCTTCAACAAGGAAATTAATGGGCTGAATCTTAGGCTTATATAAAGCCTCCAACTTGCCCTAATTAAACCACCTTGCCATCACCCTTCCCCTAAACCAAAACCCCCTTTATTTTCTATCCAAAATTAATCCCACCCACCATATTTACTACCTATCTTTTCTATATAACCCATCACCCTTAACTTCCAAGAAACCTATTCCTACTTTTCATCTTGCAACTCTTTAGTTTCTTTTATTTTCTTTTCTTTGTTTTTACAAAACTCACAACCAAGATCATCCATGGCATCCAAAATTAAATTTTTGGTTCATCCAAGTTCCTCCAAAGAACCAAGATACAAGAAGTTTGCTACACCGGTGGTTCAAGAAAGACTTCACTCCAAGTTTGAAAGCTGGAAGATTTATGAAGAACAAGGCTTTGAATACTCCAACTCTCATCAAGATTTCGGCCTTGAACCATTCATCTTCGAGAGGATTGCACATCAAAAGTGGCAAATCTTTTGCCATCAATCGGAACTGGGTAACATCTCATGGGTAAGAGAATTCTATGCTCACTCACCTAACCCGGATAATCCTTATGTTTTTGTTCGTGACAAGGCCATACTCATAAGCCCCGAAAACGTCAACACCTTTTACGGGCTCTACATTTAGAAGGACGAGCATCAAGCCTTTGTTGATCAAATCAACCCAAGCAACTCGACAAGGTGCTTCAAGAACTCACTCTACCGGGGACTCATTGGAACAACGGTAAATACAAGGGCACGGTAAATCGCCTTCAGCTTAAACCTGAGGTAAAACTATGGAATAAGTTTGTTAAAACTTCTTTAATGCCCATCACACACAATACTACCGTTGATATACCACGTCTTTTGCTCATACATTCTATTTTGCATAATCACATCATTAACATTGGAAAAATTATTCGTGATGAGATTTTTGTATGTAGCTCAAAAGATAAGGGTTCTCTTTTCTTCCCTTGCTTAATTTCTAATCTTGGCAAGGAGATGCATGTCCCGAGTGAGTCCACTAATGAAAAGGCCCTACCAAAGTCCGGTTGGAATCAAGCACAAATCTGAAAGCTAATGGGAGAGGCACCGGAAAAATCCTCAAGGCCTTCAATCGCCGTAGCAACTCATGCCGCCCCGGCAATCCCTAATGCCCAAGCACCTAACGCCCGGGCAACTCGGCCATCAACCCCGGGACACTTTGAAGCAACCTTGCAACCATTGGCGAGCCACCTAAGGCAAATTGAAGACCGGCAACTAATGTTCATGTGGTACATGAAGGAGCACAACAATGCCATCACCCAAGTCATCCTAGAAAAGTACCCGGACAGTCGCGTGTCGTTCCCAATCTTTCCTGTCGAGATCCTTGCCTCGACAACCAATGAAGCAGTCACCACGGAAACCGCAACAGATGATGCCGCGGCAACCTACATCATGCCTGCACAAGCAGATACCACGGCAACCAACCCTGAAGATGCCATGGCAACCAAAGCTAAAGACATCCTGACAACCACTACAAAAGCCAAAGGTAAAGCACCTATGCCCGAATCAACTCGTACGGAATCATTGTCTGATTTTTCAGATTCGGAAGAGTCCTCCATTGCACCAACAAAGACTGCACCAATTGAATCCTCCAAGCGAAAAGCCAATGACATTGATGAAGAGGACGATGAGGACAACCCCGTACGAGGATCGATTCCACCATCGGCAACAAGGAAGCAACCATCGCGTTCAAGCAAGAGAATCAAGACACAGACCAAAAGGAAACTAATCATCCACGACGACGAACTCTAGGAGTAAGTCCTCGTTTGCATTTTATTTTTCGTTATTTTTATTTTACTTTAATGCATGCATTGAGGACAATGCCTCACTCGAGTTTGGGGGGATTGTTATTAGTAGTTACCATGTTTAGTTGCATTCATCTTAAGTATTACATTTAGGATACATAAATTGCTTGCCATGCCTTTAGTTGGAACAAGAATTGCCTAGATTTGATGAATATCCGATGATGACTTTGCCAATGCACTTAATTGATAGAAATTTTATTCTAGGATAACCATGGAAAAACTTAGAAATTTACTATGATGCTAAATTTGATGAAACACTGTTGTGGTTTGATTGATTTAAGGAATTCTAGTGAACTTAGGTTGATAATTAAACAAATTGGGGGATTAGAATAAAAATTGGATGAATGCTAGAGGTGCCCGAAATTGGCTCTAGCATGTGCTAAAAAATTGATCGCTAGAGGTGCCCGAAATCGGCTCTAGTATGTGCTAAAAAAATTGGTCGCTAGAGGTGCCCGAAACCGGCTCTAGTCAAATAAATTAATTAACTTAAGGAAACTAAAAACAAAACACTAGAGGTACCCGAAACCGGCTCTAGTTAAAACATGTTAAAAAGAACCCAATGAAGTAATTTGAAAACCTCTTGTTTGCATAGAATCCGAAAGATCAACTTGCCCCGGTTCTGAGAATTGAAATCAAGTTCAAAGCTAAGTTTGTGAAAATTGAAGTCTTGGCAGGTAATTATTAGTTTGCATTGCTTGAGGACAAGCAATAGTTCAAGTTTGGGGGTGTGATAAGGGTTCAAAAGTACCATTTTCTTACCCTTTTTACTCATATTATTGTTAGACTTAGGCTCATATTAGTTACATAATTAGTCATTCATGCATTAATCCATGTTTCCTTCCATCGTTGAGCTTGATTGCATAACTTGGTTGTTTTTGTGGGAAAAGATGCTGCTTTGGTTTGTTTTGTGTGTATGTGCAGGATCACTTGCCAAAGCAAGGCTAGAGCTAGTTGCCAGGGCAATGCATGAAGGAGATGCCGAGCTAGTTGTCAGGGCAATGCATGAAGGAGATGCCGAGCTAGTTGCCAAGGCAATGCATGAAGGAGACACCGAGCTAGTTTCCAGGGCAATTGTTGACAAAGAATAAGGTGATATGGTAGTCGAAATTGATGACTAGACAAGCCCAAGATGACGTGGAGCAAAGCTAAATCCCAAAGGAGTTTGATTTCCATGAAGAGATTAACGAAGAATTAAATTCCAAGAAGATAGGAGAAGTTCTAGAAGGAATATAATTATAATAAAGAATTATATTCTTTAAAGATAATTTAATTCCAACTTAACTTCCTCCTCAAAGAAGGACTTTGACCTAGCCCTATAAATTAGAGGCCATGCCGTCAACTCCAAGGGGGAGAGAGAGAGGAGAGAATTTTTGACAAGCATCAAGGGCAAGGAGGATTTCGACAAGCTTCATCCTTCATCTTTTTCTTTCTTGTTCAATTAGGTTCATGCTAGGGATTCTTTATCTTGTGTTTCTTTGGAACCTAGCCATGAACTAAATCTATTTGGCTAAGGTTATTGTGTCTTGTGGTTGTGAGAAACTATTGGATTTTGTTTAGGTAATAAGAGTTTGCACTTTTCTATTCAAGGTTTATTCATTCTTGGTTCTTATTATTATTTGCGAGTGAATTGGGAGAGGATCTCATAACTTCATCTATTTATCTAATATCGGGAGAGTTAGATTCAAGAAACGAATGAATATGATCTTTATTCAATCTATTGATGGTGAAGATTTATCCGTCTTAGGAATAAGTTAAGGATTTCAACGGCTAAGAGGAGCGCAAGATTGGTTGTTGTTCACCCTTGATTCACGCAGGGATGTATTATCAAGGCAAGCACAAGTAGCTAGAATTTCGACTTAGGGATAAGAAAAAACCATTGAAGAACGCTCTGCCGAACCTTGAAGGTTGCTGCCCAGACACCCAAGTAGTTGCCCAGGCAACCATCGATTAGTTGCCCGGCAACTGAGTTGCCCTTGCACTCTTTTACCAAGACAATCCAATCGGCTATCACACCTCAACTCACGATAACCTGGCCTATCTCTCTCATTTAATTACATCGCCTTTTACTTATTTGCTTTCTAGATTAGTTATTAGTTAAAACTCCTATAATCTTCTACTTGTGTTTTCTTTTACTTTTTACAGTGCAAGAGACTAGATTCTTGAAGTGGCACCAATCCCTATAGAGACGATATCTTTTATACTATAACTTGCAACGTGTATACTTGCACAATTGCGTAGTACTTATTACGCGCAACAGAGGACAAACCTGACGTCATAGCAGGTATCATTGAATTGTATTCACATCCCTTGTATGCATTGATTGATCCTGGTTCTACTCGTTCTTTTATAAGTATCGCGTTAGTCAAGAAACATAGATTGTCTTTTGAACCCATAGTATCGAGAGTTTCTGTAACCAATCCGTTGGGTGATTGTGTTACTATAAGCTTTATGTACAAGAATTATCCCTTATTGATTCAAGGGATTCCTTTTCTGGCCAATTTGTTGGCTCTACCAATCCACGAGTTTGATGTGATATTAGGATTGGATTGGCTCAGTAAACATCAAGCGTGGGTAGATTGTAGTAAGAGGAAGCTATCCCTTCGAGGCCTTGGTGTTCTCACTAGATTTTCACCTTTGTTTTAGTTGTTATGTTAATTTCGTATTAGTATATTGTAGTTATATAATATTGATAACATTATTGTTGTAAATATTAAAGTGACTAATAATGTAGTTAGGTGTAGTATTGATAATTTAGTTGTAAATATTGATGTTAGTGTTAGAATTATTTAGGTGACGTATAATAGGTTGGTGTATTATAATTAGTATAGTTGTCATATGTTAGTACGATAGTTAGAATTAACATAGGTTATATATTTGTAGTATCCTAGTTAGTAGTTTATATAATAAGTTATCAAAACCCAAAAAATAAAATAGATAGCCCATTCAAATAAAAAAAATCCATTAGATTTAAAACACTAAATAGAGTCAAATAATTAAATAACATGCCCATTATTTGTTTTACATAGCAAGGACCGATTGGCCCAACAAAACTAAACCCTAATGCCATCTTTATCATCTTGTGCAGCTGAAACAAGACCGTTGGATCAAGGGGCAGATCCAACGGCACAGATCGCGCCAGCTAAGGAATGGTATAACACCGCACTCAACATAGTCGTTCGATCAAGATGCTATCCGATGACCCAGATCACTTCGAGGAGTTCACGCGGATTACCACTAGCGCATGGCAGCCACGCGCACGACGTTTCAGCTCTGGCCGATCACTTTATCTTCTTCGATGCTTCACTCGCTCCATTTATTCCTCACTGGTGTCATCCGAATCATCAGAAACATGTAAACAAAGGAGCAAAAGGATTAAATCCCTAAATTGGGGCATAGCAGTTCGAAAATCAATAGGGATTAAATCCCTAATTCAAAGCCCTAGCTAAAAAAAATCAGAAGCAAAATGGGAAGGGATAATCCCTAATTCAAAGCCCTAGCGAGAATCAAGCTACAATTGAATATGCAAAAGGCAATTCAAAACCAAAGCAAAAGACCAAAATCCCCAAATCGGTGCCATGGCAAAAATCAAGCAATCAGATGGGAAGAAATTGGGGATATAAGCTTAAGATTTAGGCAACACTTGTACTATAAAATGCTCTGTAAATCATTGTAACAAACAACAAGAACAATTCTAGAGAAGAAATCACACACACAAATCACAAAAACACTAGACATATAGATAGCCTTCGGAAGTTAGCAGGCAAGGATTATAATAAAAAAATTAGTTATTTATTAATTATTTCTTATTTGCCTTTATGTATATATTTGTATGTATGTTAAACCTTAGGAGTAGGGATCTAAGACCTATAATAGTGACATGTACGTTGTAAAACATTCTTCATTTTCAATAAAATACACTTAACTATATTTAAACTATAATAATTAAAAGTAATATAGACATTTCTTTAGGTTATTCACTATTTAGACTTCAATTAAAATTTATTAACACATTTAATTTTCCTGTTTATTTGTTAAAAAAGTGAAAACTTAAATAATGCGGTATCTTATCAAACGGGGATGACGGGTTAGCGCCAAGAGTGTTGGCGGTGATTAAAGTTCATTTCCCAGGCGATAAGGCCATTAAAATAGATTTACATTCACTTTGCGGATAAATAAATCGAAATTTTGTGAACTTGCAAATTCCAGTTTTAAAAATGCTTTTTGAAATCAATTTAGGTACCGATTTTTGGGCGTTGTGGGGACGCTAATCCTTCCCCACACGTAATCGGCCCCCGAACCCGTTTTCTCTTGTTTTCATGGACCAAAATGTAATTTTGATAAATAAAATATTTTATCAAAATACCCTTGTTTTAAAAGTGATCCAATCACACTTTTTCAAAAAAGATTGGTGGCGACTCCGTGATTTTATAAAGTTTTCTAAAACGTCAAAACCTTTCCTAAAAAAGGGTTGCGACAGCTTGGAGACTTCGCTGGGGACATTTTGTTTTTTTTTTAAAAACAAAAGAGGGTCAGGACATAAATTGTTTTCAAAATGTTTTAAGGAATTTGCAAGTTCACAAAGGTTTAAAATTATTCGTCCATTTAATGAATGTAATTCTATTTTACGCATTTAAAAAATTGTTGCAAAAAGCTCTACTCCCGGGCTTCACCCAATTGTTAAGTGAGGGGAAAATGCTTTGCTCATGTCAGAATACTGATTCTCCATATGAGCCTAGCAAGTACCTTCGGGATTCATATGCCTCATGTCTTTGTAAGGATATTGATTCTTTGAGAAGACATAGGAAGTGAGTCCTCCTGAGTTGAACTTGGTTAGTTTGAAGCCTATAATGGGTGAGAACCTGCGGCCTTACTACCCTTAGTAGGGGATAGCAAGGACAGCTCAGGTACCTTTTAAAACTCAACTGTTTGAGAACTTAGAGCCCACCCCAATAGAGCCATGCAAAAAAGCTAGGGTTTTAGTAATAAAGGGAGACATGTCCTGGAGTATTGGAATGTGCTGCCCATAATTGTTTTTGAATCTCTATGTTTTCTTGATTCTAATTTGTGTTCTCATTGTCTTGTTGTTTTGCATAACCATTCATGCCACATCATTACATATTTAGAAGGGGTTGATTCTCAAAATCATTGCTTAACTTTGAAAAGCTCTTGTTATGGACGAAAGAATTTTAAAAAGTGAAGAGGAGAATGCAAAGATCCGACATTGGTCCGAGGTGAATCAACGAACATTTGGAGACAGTCTAGTAGCTGATCATGAGACAGAGACTTCAGAATATGCCCACATCAGCATCAAGCAGAACAATGTGCAAGAATTGCAGGAAATCTGGGAGCACTCTGATTATGAGAACAAGCAGTTGTTCCATGAAGTTTATGGTGACATAGTCTATCTCTTGTACGTGAAGGTTGATGAACAGTTACTGAAAGCCTTGGTTCAATTCTGGAATCCAGGATATTGCTGCTTCACTTTTAATAAAGAAGACATGATGCCTACATTTGAGGAGTACTTAGCCCTTTTCAACCTATGCAAATTAAAGAAGAATTGGGTTTATGCCAAGCCTCCTAAAAACAAAAACCCACACGCAAAGCTTCAGGCATTTGCTGGTATGAGTGCTGGTTGGGTTAAGGGGTTGATAGAAAAGAGGGGAGGTACTTTTAATTTCCCTTGGTCAAGCATCAGAAGTATAATTTCAATCCACCCCGACAGGGAAAAGAGGGTTGATTTCCTAGCCATTGCAATTTATGGTTTAGTCATCTTTCTGAGGGTTCTAGGAAACATTGATGTGGTGCTACTTGATTTCCTGGAACAACTAAAGAGAGGAGTCAATATGGTACCAACCGTATTTGCTGAAACCTTCATTTCCCTTAATTCCTACCGAAAAGTTGAAGGCGTTCGTTTTGGAGGATGTGCTCAGCTTCTGCAAGTTTGGGCCCTCAGTCACTTCTGGAAGTGCTTGACATTAGCTTTATCAAATGTGTTTTCCCTGAACTTCTTACCTCTTCGAGAATTTTTGGCAAAGGAGTGGCCTGTTGTTAAGAAGAACAAATGGATTGATATATTCAGGGATCGTCGTGATGAAGACATTAGATGGAGGGTTCCTTGGATGGGTCACACCAAGATTTTGTACAAATGTGGAGATTTCAACTTCCTAATGCTGCTAGGTTTGTGGGGAGGAATTGGATGTGCCCCTTTGCTGGTATCTCGTCAGTTTGGATCTCGGCAGTTTATCCCATTCACTACCGGTCTTGGCTCATCAGAGTTCAAGTTCGAAGGTGAGTTTAGACAGAAGGTTCAGACAATCAGCGATGCATGGAACCATTGTTATCACATGAAGCTAGAATCTGATAGTTACTGCATGTACACTCCGAACTATGACATTTGGAGGCATACGAGAATGAATGAAAAAGTTATAGCACCTACATCTGGGCAAGCTAAGTCTCTAGAGGAACACTTAAAGGTAGTCCCTATAGAAGCTGACATCTTGAGAGAAGAATTAAGAAGGGCTAAGCTGGAGATAGAAGCCTTACAAGAGCAGAACCAGAGGGACAAGTTTAAGTCAGGCCTAGATGTTGAAAAATATAAAGGGGAGATGAAGCGAGTAGTGAAGTTGTATGAAGACCTAGAAAAGAAGTTTGAAATCCAAAGGGTTGACTTCCTCAAGCTTCAAATTACTGTTAGGAATGTTGTCTGAGAAAGACTCCTGAACAGTGGAAACAAGAAATCGAGCATGCAGTATGAAAAGAAAAGGAACGAGGAAGGTGCGGGGTCGAGAAATATAGACGGGCCCTTGCTGAAGAAAAGAAGAAGAGTAAGCTGGCAACTGAAAATGGAAATGGCAAACGGGTCCAAGAAAGTGAGAAAGAAAGTGTGGCTGCATGGAAAAGGAAGGCCCACAACAACAGGATTCGTTTATTTGAGTTGCATAAGGCATATAACCAGACTAGTGCAAAGCTAAAGTAGAGTCGGGCTTGTGCTGCTAAGTTACAAGCTAAGATAGATGATCTAAACCACTCGTTGCACACACTTCAGAACCGTCACACCTATATTGATCTTCAGGCCTGTCTAAGTGAGAATGATACCTTGAAGAAATAGGTTGAAGTAATGAATAATATCATCCAGCAATATAGAACAAAGATCTTGGTCCTTGAAGACATCGCTGAGGGAGGTAATGACTACTGGTTCACTCGTCTTAAGGACATGGCTAGAAGATTCCAAGAACGAGATGAGTTTGACATGAATGTCATGACTCAAGTACAAGATGTGGCTCGACACGTGATGATGCTAGCCACTGAAGCTGCAACTCTTCGTCAATACGTCAAGCCAACAGGAGAAATAGGACCGAGGCTTATGTGGCTCATTGAAGAAATCAAGGAGCTGGGAATTCAAGCTGAAAAATATTTGTAAACAAAACTTGATGTAATAAGGACTATTTTATATCCAATAAAAGAGTTGTTTCTTGAGCAATTGTTTCATGGAATTGGTGGCCCTTCACTTGCATTCATGCATTTTCATTTCATTCTTTTGTGTTTAATAGCTTTTCTTTTCATTTATGTTTACATTTGTGCATGCATACATGACATAATAAGAATCTAACTTAAATAAAAATGGCAGAAAATCAAAATAGCAAAAACAAACCACAAGTACGGACTCGGTCTCAATTCAGAGTAATGGAAGATAGAGTGACAGCCCTAGAAAGCAATCACAAGAGTACCCAGGATAGGTTAGACAAACTGGAGACAGATCTGAATCAACAGATGGAGTTAGTTCACCAAAAAATGGTTGGTTCAATTGCAGCCATGCTAGGTTTTAAGGACCCTGATGCAGTAGAAACTAGTGAAGAAGCAAATGCTGTGCCAAAATTTTAGGGGATGGCCTTTGTTCATCCGAACATACAAAGGGAAGCTCAATCATCTAAAGTCAAAATGTCTCCACATGTTGCTAAGGCATTGGCGGATAATGATAGGAAAATAGGTTCTGAAGAAGTCATTGAGGTGCCTAATCTCGATGAAATTGCCGACAAAGTGAAAGCTGAGAAGAAATTGGAGGATCGCTATGAGAAATTGGAAGAAATGATTAAATCTTTCCAAGAAGAAAGTATATATGGAGGAATGGATGGTAAGGATTTAAGCTTAGTGATTGATCTGATAGTACCACCAAAGTTCAAAGTTCCTGACTTTGAAAAATACAATGGAACGACATGCCCTGCAACATATCTGACTATGTATTACAGGAAGATGTCAATGTATCTGGACAACGAGAAGCTGCTTATCCATTGCTTCCAAGACAGTCTAGTAGGGTCAGTTGCGCGCTGGTATATACAGCTAAGTTGAATCAACATCAGATCATGGAAAGATCTGTCCAGAGCCTTCAGTAAGCAGTACAAGCATGTTTCAGACATGGTATCAACTAGTTTAGTTCTGCAAGGATTGGAGAAAAAGAACCATGAGAGCTTCCATCAATACGCACAGAGATGGAGGGACGTAGCTGCCCAAGTCCAGCCACCATTACTAGAAAGTAAAGTTACCCCGATGTTCGTGGAGACATTGAAGGGATCTTTCTATGATCGTATGCTCAACCATGCCACAAAGAGTTTTGCGGACATGCTTATAATTGGAGAATTGGTACTTGCGGCAATGAAAAATGGAAGGTTGGATAGTGGGGAAACTAAGAAACCCTACAAAAAAGAGAGATAAAAAAGTTAATGTTGCTAATGTCTATAACCCCAGTTACTCGAAGGGGGTAGTCTTTAATAAACCCAATGTCTCGACCACAGCTCCAGCAGTCACAAACCCACCGAAGGAAGAACGAAGATATCAAGGGAGCTCAAAACCATATTTTCCTCCTATCCTGATGACATACGCGAAATTGTTTGCTGAGTTGATCAAATCCCAGATGGTGTTGCCAAGACATGTTTCTTCATTCTCACCACCATATCCACAATGGTATGATGAGAAGGCACAATGTGAATATCATGCAGGTGTTAGGGGGCATACTATTGAAAATTTTACTGCATTCAAAAGAGTGGTAGATGACTTGAGAAAGTCAGGGATGTTATCATTCGATACGTCGAAAGATAAGGGAAACCCTCTGCCAAATCATCAGAAGGCAGGTGTGAATGCAATCATAGAGGAGGAGGATAAGGAGGTTAAAGAATGTGTTTCTGAAGTTAGAGCTCCCATGAAGTGGATATGGGCTCAGATGGTGGCAGTAGGGATGTTGGAAGAAGGAGCCCAAAAACTAAAAATTGAGAAAGAATCATATTGAGAGTACCACATGAGGGAAGGACATGAGATTGATTGTTGCTTAGAATTTAGGTAACTAGTTCAAAACAAGATGAATGAGAAAGACCTTGAGTTCTTTGAGAAAGAAGACAAAGAATGTTTGATGGATGTATGTGCATCAAAGGAGTCATCCTCTAAGAGAGACTACACCGGAATGAAGCCTTTGGTTATTAAGGCTAAAACAAGAATTGATGAAACAACAAGGAGTGTAACCCCGCGGCTCATAATCAAGGCACCAATGCCATTTCCCTATAAGGATAGCAAGCATGTCCCTTGGAATTACACTTGTAAAGTGATAGCCCAGGAGAAACGTTTGTCCAAGAGAAAGGAGAACCGGTCAATGAGGTGAGCCGTTTCACAAGGAGTGGAAGGCTCTATTCCCAACCAATAGCAGATGATAGAGATGTAGTGCAAAAAAAGGTTGTAGAGCCTGAAAAAGAAGATGACAGAGATTTCTTCATTGAAAAATCAACAACATATCATGGGCCTGTAAAAGGAATCAGAGGCTCAAGAGTTCTTGAAGATTTTAAAACATAGTGAATACAACATCGTGGAGCAACTCTATAAGCTTCCGGCTCGAATTTCTATGCTTTCGTTGTTGTTAAGTTCTGAGGGCCACCGTGGGGCCTTGTTAAAGATTTTGAATCGGATGTTTGTATCAAAGGAGATCACAACTGATAAGATGGACATGTTATTCGGTAACATTGTCGTTAACAACTGATAAGGTTGACTTTGAATTGCCTCTATGCTTGGAAGAAATCGGAAATATTGACGATAAGGAAGAACATGATGTACCCAGTGATATGCTCAGAATGGTAGAAGAAGAGAAAAAGTAGATTCTACCACATAAAGAGGAATTAGAAATATTAAACCTTAGCACTGAGGAAGAAAAGCGAGAGGTAAAGACTGGTACTACCATCACGGCCAAAACTAAATAAAGTTTGATCGGGCTCTTGAAAGAATTTAAAGATATCTTCGCATGGTCGTATCAAGATATGCCCAGTCTGGACACTGACATTGTCATGCATAGGCTGCCTATAAAAGAAGGATGTGAATCGGTAAAACAAAAGCTTAGAAAGATCAAGGCTAAAACACTCCTCAAGATCAGGGATGAGGTAAAGAAGCAATATGAGGTAGGATTCCTTGAGGTAGCTAAGTATCCAGAATTGGTGGCGAATATTGTCCCAGTACCGAAGAATGATGGAGAAGTACGAATGTGTGTTGACTACAAGGACCTTAATAAGGAAAGCCCAAAGGACAACTTCCCACTCCCACATATTAACACTTTAGTTGATAACACAATAGGTCATTCACTTTTTTCTTTCATGGATGGTTTCTCCGGGTATAACTAGATTAAGATGTGCCCAAAAGACATGGAAAAAGACAACTTTTGTGATGTTATGGGGAACTTTTTGCTATAAAGTGATGCCCTTTGGACTTAAGAATGCAGGGGCAACCTATCAAAGGGCCATGGTTACCCTTTTCCATGATTTGATGCATATACGTCGACGATATGATCGCCAAATCTCGATCTGAAGAAGAACATTTGGTTAATTTAGAAAAGCTCTTCCTAAGATTGAGAAAGTTCCAGTTGAAGCTCAACCCGACTAAGTGCACATTTGGGGTCACATCTGGGAAATTATTAGGTTTTGTTGTAAGCAGAATAATAATTGAGATCGATCTAGATAAGATAAAAGCCATACAGGAACTTCCCCCACCTCAAACATAGAAGGAAGTTTGAGGTTTCTTGGGATGATTAAATTACATCGCACGCTTCATTTCTCAGCTAACTGATAAGTGTGATCCAATGTTTAGGCTACTCAGGAAGAATAACTCGGGGACTTGGGATGAGGAATGTAAAATGGCTTTGGAAAATATCAAAGAGCAGCTAAGCAATCCTCTAGTATTAGTACCACCTGTTTCAGGGAGACCATTGATCTTGTACCTAACGGTCTATGAAAATTCCATGGGTTGTGTGTTAGGGTAACATGACGATACTGGAAGAAAAGAAAAGGCGATATACTACTTGAGCAAGAAATTCACTGATTGTGAAACCAAATATTCGTCAATTGAAAAGCTATGTTGTGCTCTGGTTTGGGCAGCTAAAACGCTAAGACAATACATGCTTTATCACATTACATGGCTAATATCAAAGTTGGATCCACTAAAGTTCATGATGGAAGCTCCAGCTTTATCAAAGAGGGGCTATAAAGAGGAAAATTCATACCCTAAGAGTTTTTGGGGACTCTGTGTTAGTCATTTATCAGATACGTAGTGAATGGGAAACAAAAGATGCAAAGTTGTTGGGATATCACAAGCTGGTCCTCCAGTTGACCAAAGAATTTGATGAGATTACTTTCAAATATCTCCCTAGAGAAGACAATCAAATGGCTGATGCTTTAGCCACTTTAGCCGCCATGTTTAGGGTAAATGAAGGATCTGAGATGATGCCCATCATGTTATATATGCTTGACTCTCCAGCTCATTGTTATGATGTGGAAGAAGAAATGAATGGATTGCCATGGTATCATGACATCTTACAATATGTAAAATTCCAACAGTACCCGCCTCAAGCTACAGAGAATGAAAAGAAAATGATCAGAAAGATGGCATCAGGGTATGTCCTTGATGGAGAGATTTTATACAAGAGAAGTTGTGATCAAGTGCTTCTAAGATGTGTGGGGGCAAAAGAGGCACAGTTAATTATGGAAGATGTTCATGAAGGAGTTTGCGGAACTCATCCTATTGGTTTCACCATGGCCAGGAGAATCATACGTCTTGGATATTATTGGTCAACCATGGAAGGTGATTGCATCAACTATTCTTGCAAGTTCCACAAGTGCCAAATTTATGCTGACAAGGTTCATATGCCACCTCAGCCTCTTCATGTTATGACAATCCCTTGGCTTTTTTCCATGTGGGGCATTGATGTCATTAGTCAGATTCACCCTAAGGCATCCAACGGGCATCGTTTTATCTTGGTAGCCATTGATTATTTCACGAAGTGGGTAGAAGTAGCCTCGTATGCAAACGTCACCAGATCCACGGTTTGCAAGTTTTTGAAAAAGGAAACCATTTGTCGATACAACTTAACTGAGAGTATCATCACCGACAATGCTTCAAATTTGAACAACATGATGATAAGTGGAGTTTGTGAGCAGTTCAATGTTAAACATCATAATTCTGTGGTATATCGCCTGAAGATGAATGGGGCAGTGGAGGCTGGGAATAAGAATATTAATAGGATTATTGCAAATATGACGGATACTTATAAATATTGGCATGAGAAACTGTCGTTTGCCTTATACGCTTATCGAACTGCAGTAAGAACTTCCACTAGGGCAACACCTTTATCATTGGTATATGGAGTAGAAGTTGTGCTACCCATTGAGGTTGAAATACCATCGCTCCATGTCTTAATGGAAGCAAAGTTGGAAGAAGCGGAATGGGTTCAAGCAAGATATGATCAGCTGAACTTAATTGAAGAGAAAATATTGAAAGCACTGTGCCATGGGAAAATGTACCAGAGAAGGATGATAAGGGCTTATGAGAAGAAAGTTCGCCCAAAAGAATTCCAAGAGAGGGATCTGGTGTTGGGGAAGAAGTTGCCAATCCAAAAAGATGCTCGAGGAAAATGGGCACTGAATTGGGAAGGACCTTACATTGTGACAAAGGTTTTCTCAGGGGAGCGTTAATTTTAGCCAAAATGGATGGAGGCGAACTCCAAAACCCGATAAATTCAGATTCAGTAAAGAAGTATTATGTTTGAAAAAAAAGAAAGAAGAAAAGAAAAAACAAAGAAAAAGAAAGAAAAAAGAAAAAGAGAAAGGAAAAGAAAAGAAAATGGGGGTTCAAAATGAAAATCCGCAAAGGGAATTTTGAAACCAAAGGAGGATCTGAGTTGAAAACCCGTAAAAGGGCGGCTTAGATAATCTACAAAAGTGGTCCTTCCACAAAACAATCTTGGAGTTCGGTACCGTAAAGCTTCACATCTTTCCACATAGTCACTATTTCTAGGGTCTGATCAACATAGTGGACATTCAAGGTACTTTATGAAGTCATGACAGGAAGAGTTTTGGTATATGATATCTGAATACTTATTCATCTCCTTGTAATTTCTTTTTGTGTTTGCCATAATACCAATAAAATTTTGTTGTGTAGACCTTTTCTTTCTTTCCTTTGACATCCTTCCATAAAGCATCTTGCATTGAAATGAAAATTAAAAGCTGACATCACTTGAAATATTCATAAGATCTTTTAGCATTACTTTGAAATTTTTCTAGAAGGGTATTGGAACTATGAGGTATTCAATGGTCAAATTTAGAGCTAAGGGCGTAAAAAGTAGCAAAACTTATAAAGATATACAAGATGGAAATAGGTTTTGCTACAAACCTCAGCGGAAAACCTCAAGATATGCTTTAAGGAAACATCTTACAAAACAGAGTTGCTTACATGAGATATTCTGCTTTCTACAACAATGAGAGCAATTTTACAGACATTGGAGGGAATAGCCAAGGCTATGAGACACTGGTAGAGCAACAAGATTCTAGGAAGCTAGTCACTGAATATTGATGTATCAACTACAATGATAACAAAGTGTTGAAGAATATGGGGATGAAGTCAGTCCTTCCAACCATGAGTACAAGATGACTGGATTGAGTGAGCAAATGTGCAAAGATCATATAAAGCAAGGAAGTGCTAAGAATGAAAATGGTAAAACAAAAGTGATAAAGATGACTATCTATGATTATTTAGTCTGTCATCAAAGCATACAATCATAATTTTCATATGATTTCTCATGGAAAACTGATGCATTTCTTATATCCCCACGGAGTTTCACTCTAGGGTGTCCTAGCAGCAAAGAGTTTTCCTATTTGAAAAATCAAGACAGAAGTCACAAGAAGGGATGAATAATCCATGGTGCGGAAAATGAAGCAGGCAATGGTGAATATTACTTTCCAAGGAATAGATGATGTAATTTTAACAACAAGAAATTGGTGAAGCCAACTAGTATTGGAGAACTGTCTTTTCTGATGGGATGGGCCAAAGCAGACACACACCATTAGTTGCTAGAGTTGAGAAAATGTTTGAGATGATAAAATCCGAGTTTCTTGGAGCTTCACAGTTTTCTTCTGTGTTAATTAAGAAAAACGTTAAGAAAAAGAACAAAAGAAATAAGACATGCATTCATGACTTGGCATCCCTAGAAGCATATGCATTTTAATTGGATCATTTGCAATTGTTTTTGACAGGTTTTTGAATCTACTTATTCATCCAAGATCTGGGAGGGTGAAGTCATCTTATAGAACCCACCTATCTATTCGGGCATGAGGAGAATAGAACCTGCTTATCTATTCGGGCATGAGGAGAATAGAACCTGCCTATCCGTTCGGGAATTTAGAGAATGGAACCTGCTTATCTATTCGTGCATGAGGAGAATAGAACCCGCCTATCTATTCGGGCATGAGGAGAATAGAACCCGCCTATCTATTCGGGCATGAGGAGAATAGAACCCGCCTATCTATTCGGGCATGAGGAGAATAGAACTCGCCTATTCGTTCGGGCATTTGGAGAATGGAACCTGCTTATCTATTCGAGCATGAGGAGAATAGAACCTGCCTATTCGTTCAAGCATTTGGAGAATGGGACCTGTTCATCTATTCGAGCACAAGGAGAATAAAATTCGCTTGTAATACCCCAAAATTTACTAAGTTGATTAAGGGCCATTTAGTACTAAGATAATAGCTTAAAAGCTAACTTAGTGACTAAAATGAAAAAAATGCAAAAGTTGGGATTTCTTTAATTATGGGTTTTGGAAAGGAAATTTCTAAGGTTTAAAATTCTTATGTGATAGATATTGAATTGAATAAGGTATTCTTATAGTTTGGTTGAATTCCAAGGAAAATTGGAATAGGAATTGAAGTTTAAAAAGGTAGTGACCAATATGTAAATTTTGAAAATTTTATGGCTAAAGTATAAACTTTGGAAAAGTTTAGAGACTAAAGTTGTAATTTCCCAAAAGTTAAGGATTTTTATTTCATAAATAAACAGATCACCTAAGGGTGTGAATCGAATGTGGAATTATTGGTTCGATCTGATACTTCGATTATTGGGAAAATCGCAGTTAAAGTTTAAGTGGAATTCAGATACCCTGATCGAATTGGAAAATTTTGAAATTTTGCCATATGATAGAGAAAGGTCATAAAAGTCATTTCCAAGTGTTGGAAATATTTTTAGTTTGATTCAAGATGAATCCTACAGTTTATTTCTGAGTAAAGGATTATTTATCGGTATATTGGATCGAATGGAAATTTTGGAGACTGATCCAAAGGCTATGGAAAAGTCATAAAATATTATTTTAAGAATATTTTATTATGGTTGGTTGAATTTTAACTAGATTTAGTTAGATTGTAATGGAATGGCAATTTGGAAACAAACTAGTAAATAAAGACTAGTTGGAAGGCAAATTGGTCATTTGGCCCCAATGGAAATTTTGAAATATTTAAAAAGTTATAAGGGAAACTTTGGAAAGAGAAAATGGAAGATTAAATCTTGGCCCTTGATTGATGATCAAATCAATCTCAACCATTGGATAAAAGGGGCAAAATTGTAATTTCACTATTAAATGAATTTAATATTCATTTAATAGATATATATGTAAAATAATGGTGAAAAGATGAAGATTTTGTTCATCTTTTCCAGCAACAAACGTGAGGGCTAGGGAAAGAAAGAGAAAAAAATTTCCAAGCCCGATTCAAGCTCCAAAACTCGATTTTCAGGTAATCTCTTCAACTACAAAGTTGTTCTACTCTTCAAGCTCTATCTATTGATATCAATACTTCATGGAATCCATGCTTGATTGATGAGAATTTACATGAGAAAGAAATTAGGGTTTATGGATCGAATTGGGGCTTTTGAGATTTTATGATTCCATGATTGAATTTAAGTTGAAATCAAGCTAGTATGATGTTAAAATCATGATATTGAGTTGGGATTTAAGTTTTACATGTTTTGATTTCTATGAAGATTATTAGGGTTTATGGATTCAAGTTTAATTTAGGGTTTGTGATGTTGAAATAATGATCTAGTAAGCTTGAATTGTTGTTTGGAAGCAAAACCCTAAGTTAAATTGTGTAGGGACCATTTTGGCAACTTGAAAAGTTGAAGGACCAAATCTGAATTTTTAGAATTTGGAGTGTTTTTGTGTTATTAATGATGTTAGAGATAAGAAAATGAAGTTAGAATGCCAAATTGATGTTGAATTGAATTAGTGACCATTTTGACAATTTGTCAAAGTTAAGTGACCAAATCTAAAGTGAAGTGTTGTATGGGGGTTAAATCTGATTTTTAGTTGTAATGATGGAATTAAGGTAGTAATGTTGAATTCAGGACTAAATTGCAAAGTTAAGAATCATGAATCCTTATCTTTGCATTTTAGTAACTATTTCGGTAAATAAGGAAAATTAGGGAGAATTATTGTGAATAATTATTTGGTGAAGAATGTGATGAGTTGGTGGTTTAAAGCTAGTGATTGGACTAAATTGAAAAGTAGAGAAGTAAGGAGAAATTAGTATAAAAGTTGAAGTTGTTTATGGAAGTTGTGTAGAAAAACTGGTTTATGGAAGTAAATTTGAAAATTCACCATAAATTCTACAAAATTGGTTAGAATGTGAATTTTATACTGATGTAAAGATTTGTTCGTCTAGTTTTGTTTCCAACAAACGGAAACTAATTTCGAATTCCGAGTAAAGAGATATGAATTTTTAAGTGGTGAAAGGTCAGAAAACAATATTGCAGGCTGTTCCGAAATTCAATACTGGAAATTGACTTTGAAAATTCGCCATAAATCATACAAGTTGAATTTGGGCTATTAATTTATATGGTTGAAAAGCTTATTGAATCTAGTTTCATTCAGAACAAATGTAATCAAATTCCGTGTTGTAGATTATTTTATAGAAATATTTCTTGGGAGGTACTGAAAACTACCAGAAAATGAGAACTGATACACTTTGTATCTAAGGTTGATTAGTAAGCTTGAAATGGGTTAATGGAAGCTCAAATTGGTATATAAGGACCATAATGAGTTTTTTAACAATACAAGGAAGAAAGGAAAATGTTTGGAAATTTTTATATTCGAATGATTATATTGGACAATATGTCTAAGATATTGTTAGATTGGGATCTAACAAATATTTTACTTATTTGAATTATGAAGTTAAGTTCGAATCAAGCGAGGTTCGAGGTACAATGAAGGAAAAGATCAAAGAGGACTTAGTGAGGCATACTAATAAATGGCCCAGGTGAGTGCAATGCATACATAACATTATACATGGATGTTTCATACATCACCGGTAGGACTTGCGATGAGTCTACTTGGTTTATATATTATCATGATATTTATGTCATTGATCATATATTTGACATATTTTAAACGTGTCAAAGGTTGAAAATAAATGCATTGATCAGTAGTTATTGATGATGGCATAATATGAATGTTATTTCGGCTATGAACTGTTAAATGTTGATATATATTGATATATGTTGCCATTGATGACTTAAATGATGAAATAAATCCCAATGTATGATATAGAGGTTCGATGGTATAGTTGGATATCCATAGGGTCATAAACAGCTGTATAAATATTCTAAGCACTTCAGGTAAAGTGCAAATATTATAAATACTCATTGAGGAGTTTACTCATGCATGGTTTGAGTATACGGACTTACTACAGGTGCTAAACACTTCGGTGTAATTTCATAAAAACTCAATGAGGGATATATTGTATACTATGGTAAGTATACAAAAGCACTTTGGTGCTAAGCACTCTCGGTAGAGTGCAAATAATACACATACTCAAGAAAGGTTAGGTATGGGGGGATGACTTGTGTACATAGAATCTCTTAATTCAATACCTTGGGCTAAATAAATTAAAAAGAATAAAAAAGAAACAGGAAGATAAGCTTGCAGATAGAAATGGGAAAAAGGTATTGGCAAGCATTGAAAGCTTACGGATGGAATGGCAACGGTATTGGTAAGATCTAATCTTATCACTTTGATATACATATTTATTTATGTTAACAAGCATATAATGGTTAGGTGATCATATGCATTGTTAATCATTAATATTGATATTATGACAATTGCACTTGAATTTGAATTATTGCCTCACTAAGTAAATACTTAACGTGTAACTATTTTACACGTAGGAAAGAAGAAATGGTTGGAGTAAGGGTCATAAATGGACATCATCAATCAATAACAGGTACATCGGTATCAATAAGATATCTATTGACACTGTTTGATATTTACTAGTTGGCATGTATATTAAAATGATATGACTGCTCTAATAGAATTTGTATTATATGTGGTATCTGGATGAATTTTAAATCAGACAGTTTTATTAATTATATAAAGTTAAATTAAGTTAATAAGTTTTTGCCTGAAATTAAACTTGATTTGAAGATTAAAATATTATATTTAAACTATATGCGATTAACTACATTTGTAAATAGAAACTAAATATATTGTAATATTTTTAGAAGAATCAAAATTTTTACCGAGTTACTAATGTAGAGGGTTTTACAAATGTTCTGTGATATCTCTAACTCGTATTCAACTATGAATACGGGAAATAGGTATTACACTGCTTGTCTTCTCAAGCACAAACGGTTTGGTAATCAGTGTCTTTTTTTCTTTGCTCTATTCATGTTCCACCGGAATGACCAAAGAGGGGCAGTTGTTGTCACTAGATTTTCACCTTTGTTTTAGTTGTTATGTTAATTTGGTATTAGTATATTGTAGTTATATAATATTGATAACATTATAGTTGTAAATATTAAAGTGACTAATAATGTAGTTAGGTGTAGTATTGATAATTTAGTTGTAAATATTGATGTTAGTGTTAGAATTATTTAGGTGACGTATATTAGGTTGGTGTATTATAATTAGTATAGTTGTCATATGTTAGTATGATAGTTAGAATTAACATAGGTTATATATTTGTAGTATCCTTGTGATACCCCTTTCCCGTATTCATAGCTGAATACGAATCATAGATATCACAAAACATTTGTAAAACCCTGTACATTTGTAACTCGGTAAAAATTTTGATTCTTCTAAAAATATTACAATATATTTAGTTTCTATTTACAAATGTAGTTAATCGCGTATAGTTTAAAGATAATATTTTAATCTTCAAATCGAGTTTAATTTCAGGCAACAACTTATTAATTTAATTTGACTTTATATAATTAATGAAACTGTCTGACTTAAAATTCATCCAGATACCATATAAAATACAAATTCTATCAGAGCAGGCATATCATTTTAATATACATGCAACTAATAAATATCAAACAGAGTCAAATGGTATCTTACTGATACTGATGTACCTGTTATTGATTGATGATGTCTGTTTATGCTTCTTACTCCAACCATTTCTTTTTTCCTACGTGTAAAACAGTTACACGCTAAGTATTTACTTAGTGAGGCGATAATTGGAATTTAAGTGCAATTGTCATAATATCAATATTACTGATTAACAATGCATATGATCACCTTACCATTATATACTCGTTAACATAAATAAATATGTATATCAAAGTGATAAGATTAGATCTTACCAATACCGTTGCCATTCCATCTTTAAGCTTTCAATGCTTGCCAATACCTTTTTCCCATTTCTATCTGCAAGCTTTCAAGCTTATCTTCCTGTTTCTTTTTTATTCATTTTAATTTATTTAGCCCAAGGTATCGAATTAAGAGATTCTATGTACACAAGTCATCCATCCATACCCAACCTTTCTTGAGTATGTGTATTATTTGCACTCTACCTAGACTGCTTAGCACCGAAGTGCTTCTGTATACTTACCAGAGTATACAATATATCCCTCATTGAGTTTTTATGAAATTACACTGAAGTATTTAGCACCCGTAGTAAGTCTGTATGCTCAAACCATGCATGAGTATACTCCTCAATGAGTATTTATAATATTTGCACTTTACCTGAAGTGCTTAGAATATTTATACAATTGTTTATGACCATATGGATATCCAACTATACCATCGAACCTCTATATCATACATTGGGCTTTATTTCATCATTTAAGTAATCAATGGCAACATATATCAATATATATCAACATTTAACAGTTCATAGCCGAAATAACATTCATATTATACCATCATCAATAACTAGTGACCAATGCATTTATTTTAAACCTTTGACATATTTAAAATATGTCAAATATATGATCAATGACATAAATATCATGACAATATATAAACCAGGTAGACTCATCGCATGTCCTACCGGTGATGTATGAAACATCCATGTATAAAGTTATGTATGCATTGCACTCACCTGGGCCATTTATTAGTATGCCTCACTAAGTCCTCTTTGATCCTTTCCTTCCTTGTACCTCGAACTTCCCTTGATTCGAACTTAACTTCATAATTCAAATAAGTAAAATATTTGTTAGATCTCAATCTAACAATATCTTAGACATATTATCCAAAATAATCATTCTAATACAAAATCTCCAAACGTTTTCCTTTCTTCCTTGTATTGTTCAAAAATTCATTATGGTCCTTAGTGACCACTTTGAACTTCCATTAACCCCTTTCAAGCTTACTAATGAACCTTAGATACAAAGTGTATCAATTCTCATTTTCTGGCAGTTTGGAGTACCTTCGAAGAAATATTTCTATAAAATAATCAATAACTCAGAATTCGACTCCATTTGTTCTGAAAGAAACTAGATTCGATAAGCTTTTCAACCATATAAATTAATAGCCCAAATTCTACTTGTACGATTTATGGCGAATTTTCAAAGTCAGTTACAGTGCTAAAATTCGGAACAGACTGGTGTTCTGTTTTCTGACCTTTCGTCTCTTAAAAATTCATATATTTGACTCGGAACTCGAAATCAGATTCTGTTTTTATACTAACTTCTCCTTACTTCTCTACTTTTCAATATAGTCCAATTACCTGCTGTAAACCATCATCTTATGACCTTCTTCATCAAATAATTATTCACAATAACTCTCCTTAATTTTCCTTCTTTGCCGAAATAGTAACTAAAATGCAAAGATAATGATTCATGCTTCTTAATTTTGCAATTTAGTCCTCAATTCAACATTACTACCTTAATTCCATCATTACAACTAAAAATCATATTTAACCCCCATACAAAACTTCAATTTTGATTTGGTCACTTAACTTTGACAATTTGTCAAAATGGTCACTAATTCAATTCAACATCAATTTAGCATTCTAACTTCATTTTCTTATCTCTAACATCATTAATAACATAGATACACTCCAAATTCTAAAAATTCAGATTTGTTCCTTCAACTTTTCAAGTTTCTGAAATGGTCCATACACAATTTAACTTAGGAAAAACAACAATTCAAGCTTACTAGATCATTATTTCAACATCACAAACCCTAAATTAAACTTGAATCCATAAAGCCTAATCATCTTCATAAAAATCAAAACATGTAAAACTTAAATCCCAACTCAATATCATGATTTTAACATCATATTAGCTTATTTCTACCTTAAATTCAATCATGGAATCATAAAATCTCAAAAGCCCCAATTTGATCCATAACCCTAATTTCTTTCTCATGTAAATTCTCATAAATCAAGCATGTATTCCATGAATTATTGATATCAAAATATAGGGCTTGAAGAGTAGAACAACTTTGTAGTTGAAGAGATTACCTGAAAATCGAGTTTCGGGGCTTGAATTGAGCTTGGAAAAAAAATTCTTTTTCTTTCCCTAGCCGTCACGTTTGTTTCTGGAAAAGATGAACAAAATCTTCATCTTTTCACGGAAATTATAATTTTGCCCTTTTTATCCAATGGTTGAGATTGATTTTATCATCAATCAAGGGCCAAGATTTAATCTTCCATTTCCTCTTTCCAAAATTGCCCTTATAACTTTTTAAATATTTCAAAATTGTCATTGGGGCCAAATGACCAATTTGCCCTCCAACTAGTCTTTATTTACTAGTTTGTTTCCAAATTGCCATTCCATTACAATCTAACTAAATCTAGTTAGAATTCAACCAACCATAATAAAATATTCTTAAAATAACATTTTATGACTTTTCCATAGCTTTTGGATCAGTCTCCAAAATTTCCATTCGATCCAATATACCGGTAAATAATCGTTTGCTTGGAAATAAACTGTAGGATTCCTCTTGAATCAAACTAAAAATATTTTCAACACATGGAAATGAATCTTATAACCTTTCTCTATCATATGGAAAAATTTCAAAATTTTCCAGTTCGATCCGGGTATTCGAATTCCACTTAAACTTTAACTGCGATTTTCCCAATAATCGAAATATCAGATCGAACCAAAATCTTCACATTCGATCCACACCATTATGTGATCTATTTATTTATGAAATAAAAACCCTTAAATTTTATGAAATTACAACTTTAGTCCACAAACTTTCCAAAGTTTATACTTTAGCCATAAAATTTTTAGAATTTACATTTTGGCCACTAACATTTTAAACTTCAATTACCATTCCAATTTTCCTTGAAATTCAACCAAAATTTAATAATACCTTATTCAATTCACTATCTATCACATGATACCTTTAAACCTTAGAAATTTCTTTCCCAAAACTTATAACTAAAGAAATCCTAACTTTTGCATTTTTGTCATTTTAGTCACTAAGTTAGCTTTTAAGCTATTATCTTAGTACTAAATGACCCTTAGTCAACTTAGTAAATTTTAGGGTATTACAATTCTCTCCCCCTTAAGAAAATCTGTCCTCGAATTTTCAATACGTACTTGGTTCCAAAAGGTGAGGAAACTATTTTCTTATATTTTCTTCTTATTTCTCTCAAGTTGTTTCTTTAACCTTATGATTTTTTTCAAAGAACTTTAACAAACGGTATTGTCTTGTTTTCTTAGTTCTTTGAGTCAATGTGCTAGGATCTTTACCAGTTCTTTTTCATAGCTTAAATCCGGCTGAATCTCTATTTTCTCCGGAGTAACAACATGTGATGGGTCTAATCAATATTTCCTAAGCATCTATACAATATGAATCTTGTCCATTTCCAAAGATAAAGAAAACTATTAAGCTTAACTATCAGACTAACTCCTTTCTCGATTTCTTATAGCCCAATAAATCTTAAACTTAACTTTCTTTTTGTCTAAACCATAACACCTTCTTCCAGGGTGAAACTTTTAAGGAATACTTTATCCTTAACTTCATATTAAATATCTTTTCTTTCAGGATCAACATATAGTTTCCATCATCGAGATAGAGATTCTTCCTTTATAATACAAATATCTATCAAACCTAACTTCCAAGTTTTCAGTTTCACTCTTTTCCACTTGTTTGAACCTTGACAATGTTTCTTATCCTTTCTTTAAGATAGCTTATTTAATCCAATATGGTAAATTTTATTCTTAACTTGACAATCAAAACACCATCTTCTTTTAATGCAAATCTTGCATTCATGGCTCTTAAGACAACAAGTGTCTTTCGAGTGAGAGCGTCAGCTACCACATTAACTTTTTCTGAATGATAATCAATGACCACGTCATAATCTTTAAGAAGCTCGATCCAACTTCTTTGCCTCAAGTTCAACTCTTCTTTAGTAAGCATATACTGTAAACTTTTATAACCTATATAAATATAGCATTGTTCACTGTATAAACAATGATGCCATATCAGTAAAGTAAATATAGCCATTGCCAGCTCCAAATCCTAAGTAAGATAATTTCTCTCATATATCATAAGTTGTCTCAAGCATAGACCATTACTTTTCATTCTGGTTGTACTGGTAACGTGGCTTCTATTAAGATCTTCCTTAATGTCTCAAAATTTTCTTTTCATTTATCTTTTCAACTGAATGGCATGTCTTTCCTCAATAGCTTGGTCAACGAGGAGGCAATCATCAAAAAAATTTGAACCTCTAAAACATTCTTCAGAGGTTTCCATTCAACTATAGTTTGTGCTTTCTTGGGATATACTCTTATCCCCTCTGCCAAATCCACCTAACTGATAAAACAGCTTTTGACAACCATGTTCACACTTTAACAAATTAGCATATAGCTTCTTTTCTCGAAAGGTCTAAAGAACAATGCAAAATGAGCATCTTGTTCTTCATTTTTCTTCAAATAGACCAAAATGTCCTCAATGAACTCTACCAAAAATTGGTCCAAGAAAAAAATTAGAATACTTGGTTAATTAGGCTTATAAATGCCGTAGGCATCATCATTAACTCATAGTATTCATACCGAGTCTGAAAATCTGTCTTTAGAGTTTATTCTTCCTTGATCTTTAACTGATAATATTCCGATCGAAGGTCTATTTTGGAAAACATAGATGTGATTCTTTTTAACTGATCAAAAGATCATCAGTCTTTGGAAAAAGATATTTATTCTTTACTATTACCTTCTCGAGCTTATGGAAATAAGTCTTTCTCTTTCACAATTAACACTGGTGCACCCCCAAGATGACACACTTGGCTTTATAAAACATCAACCTAACATCCCTTGTAATTGTACCTTTAAATCATGAAGTTTGGTCAAAGCCATTTTATACAGGGCCATTAATTTAGGATCAATGCCTGGTATCATCTTTATTTTGAATTTCACCTCTCAATCAAGAGGTAATTCCGAGTAACCCATCTGGGAATACATCCGAATATTTTTGAACAGTCGGGTTATTTTCCAATTTAACTTCAACAGCCCGAGTATCCACTGCATCTGCTAAGAAAACTTAACAACCTTATAACAACAATTTCTTTAATAAAACAACTGAAATTACATTGGAAAAGGGATTTACCCTTTTATCAACTACTACTAATTTTGTACCTTCCGTATTTTTTTAATACTATTCGCTTTATGCGACAATTCATCATTACTTGATAGGAAGGTAACCAATTCATGCCCACCATCATCTTAAACTCCTCGAAAGATAATTCTATTAAATTTATCGGGAACTCTATTACTTATGTTTTATCGAGCAATTCCACATGTTCAACTCGCCCTTACATTATAACCCAACAAACTCGTGACCGCTATATTACTTGAAATGGGTTCTAAAAGGATATCTCCTCCACCATTCAACTTTCTACTTATATACGAATGTGTAAAGCTAGGACCAATCAACATCAATACAGGTTTATCCAAAAAGATGGGATGTACCTTCTATGATTTTCGAATCCTCCCAATCTTTATCAGTCCTGATGTTATAAACTCGGACTGATATGTGCAATCCTAGCTGCGTAGCAATTTCAAATTTTTCCCCAGCTTTAACTTAACTTCGGAGTAGCAATACAACTCCATCGAATTTCTCAGTATCCAAACAGTGGAATCCGTCCAGTGTAATCCTTAGATTATTCAATTATAAACCAACAATCACTAGACCTTAATCTGTTTTTCCTTTCAATTCAAATGTTCCTGAACTTTTTAATTCCTTAATCTGGCACAGGCACTCTTTGTTGTACCAGTGCCCCTTTCTTATTCTGATTTATCCGAGGGTTATCATTAACCTTAATGTTACTACTCTTGATTCCTTCCAAAGCTTCCAATTTATCAGTTCATCACGCTTTCTTGACTCAAATATTTCTTATAATTCCTCCCAATTTACATTAGTAAGGAGCGACATCAATCAGATCATAAAAACATCATATCAGTAATATTGATATCCTAGTGGCATGTATACTCTTTTTAACATAAAACCACTTCTATTTAGGCCGAGAATCGGCTAAACCTGCAGCTCTGATACCAATAAATGTAATACTCATTTCCCGTATTCATAGCTGAATACGAGTCAGAGATATCACAAAACATTTGTAAAACCCTCTACATTTGTAACTCAGTAAAAATTTTGATTCTTTTAAAAATATTACAATATATTTAGTTTCTATTTACAAATGTAGTTAATCGCGTGTAGTTTAAACATAATATTTTAATCTTCAAATCGAGTTTAATTTCAGGCAGCAACTTATTAATTTAATTTGACTTTATATAATTAATGAAACTGCCTAAAAACTGCCTGACTTAAAATTCATCCAGATACCACTTAAAATACAAATTCTATTAGAGCAGGCATATCATTTTAATATACATGCCAACTAGTAAATATCAAACAGTGTCAAAAGATATCTTACTGATACTGATGTACATGTTATTGATTGATGATGTCCGTTTATGCTTCTTACTCCAACCATTTCTTCTTTCCTACGTGTAAAACAGTTACACGCTAAGTATTTACTTAGTGAGGCAATAATTCGAATTCAAGTGCAATTGTCATAATATCAATATTAATGATTAACAATGCATACGATCACCTTACCATTATATGCTCGTTAACATAAATAAATATGTATATCAAAGTGATAAGATTAGATCTTACCAATATCGTTGCCATTCCATCTGTAAGCTTTCAATGCTTACTAATACCTTTTTCCCATTTCTATCTGCAAGCTTTCAAGCTTATCTTCCTGTTTCATTTTTATTATTTTTAATTTATTTAGCCCAAGGTATCGAATTAAGAGATTCTATGTACATGAGTCATCCTCCCCATACCCAACCTTTTTTGAGTATGTGTATTATTTGCACCCTACCAGGAGTGCTTAGCACTGAAGTGCTTCTGTATACTTACCGGAGTATACAATATATCCCTCATTGAGTTTTTATGAAATTACACCGAAGTGTTTAGCACCCGTAGTAAGTCTGTATACTCAAACCATGCATGAGTATACTCCTCAATGAGTATTTATAATATTTGCACTTTACCTGAAGTGCTTAGAAATATTTATACAGCTGTTTATGACCCTATGGATATCCAACTATACCATCGAACCTCTATATCATACATTGGGCTTTATTTCATCATTTAAGTCATCAATGGCAACATATATCAATATATATCAACATTTAACAGTTCATAGCCGAAATAACAGTCATATTATACCATCATTAATAACTAGTGATCAATGCATTTATTTTCAACCTTTGGAATATTTAAAATATGTCAAATATATGATCAATGACATAAATATCATGACAATATATAAACCAGGTAGACTCATCGCAAATCCAACCGGTGATGTATGAAACATCCATGTATAATGTTATGTATGCATTGCACTCACCTGGGCCATTTATTAGTATGCCTTACTAAGTCCTCTTTGATCCTTTCCTTCGTTGTACCTCGAACCTCCTCTGATTCAAACTTAAGTTCATAATTCAAATAAGTAAAATATTTGTTAGATCCCAATCTAACAATATCTTAGACATATTGTCCAAAATAATCATTCGAATACAAAATCTCCAAACGTTTTCCTTTCTTCCTTGTATTGTTCAAAAATTCATTATGGTCCTTAGTGACCACTTTGAACTTCCATTAACCCCTTTCAAGCTTACTAATGAACCTTAGATACAAAGTGTATCAATTCTCATTTTCTGGCAGTTTGCAGTACCTTCGAAGAAATATTTCTATAAAATAATCTATAACTCATAATTTGACTATGTTTGTTCTAAAAGAAACTATATTCGATAAGCTTTTCAACCATTTAAATTAATAGCTCAAATTCAACTTGTACGATTTATGGCGAATTTTCAAAATCAGTTACAGTGATAAAATTCGGAACAGACTGGTGTTCTGTTTTCTGACCTTTCGTCACTTAAAAATTTATATCTTTTGACTCGGAACTCGAAATAAGATTCTGTTTGTTGGACATGAAACTAGACGAACAAATATTTACATCAATATAAAGTTCACTATCTAACCATTTTTGTAGAATTTATGGTGAAGTTTCAAAGTTACAGCCATAAACCAGTTTTTCTACACAACTTCCATAAACAACTTCAACTTTTATACTAACTTCTCCTTACTTCTCTACTTTTCAATTTAGTCCAACTACTTGCTGTAAACCATCATCTTATGAGCTTCTTCATCAAATAATTATTCACAATAACTCTCCTAAATTTTCCTTCTTTACCGAAATAGTCACTAAAATGCAAAGATAAGGATTCATGCTTCTTAACTTTGCAATTTAGTCCTCAATTCAACATTACTACCTTAATTCCATCTTTACAACTAAAAATCAGATTTAACCCCCACACAAAACTTCAATTTCGATTTGGTCACTTAAATTTGACAATTTAACAAAATGGTCACTAGTTCAATTTAGCATGCTAACTTCATTTTGTTATCTTTAACATCATTAATAACATAAATACACTCCAAATTCTAAAAATTCAGATTTGGTCCTTCAACTTTTCAAGTTGTCGAAATGGTCTATATACAATTTAACTTAGGGTTTTGCTTCCAAACAACAATTCAAGCTTTGTAGATCATTATTTCAACATCACAAACCCTAAATTAAACTTGAATCCATAAACCCTAATCATCTTCATAAAAATCAAAACATGTAAAACTTAAATCCCAACTCAATATCATGATTTTAACATCATACTAGCTTAATTCTAATTTGAATTCAATCATGGAATCATAAAATCTCAAAAGCCCCAATTTGATCCATAACCCTAATTTCTTTCTCATGTAAATTCTTGTAAATCAAGCATGGATTGCATGAATTATTGATATCAAAAGATAGGGCTTGAAGAGTAGAACAACTTTGTAGTTGAAGAGATTACCTGAAAACCGAGTTTCGGGGCTTGAATCGAGCTTGGAAAAAATTCTCTTTCTTTCCCTAGCCCTCACGTTTGTTGCTGGAAAAAATGAACAAAATCTTCATCTTTTCACCATTATTTTACACATATATCTATTAAATGAATATTAAATTCATTTAATTGTGAAATTACAATTTTGCCCTTTTATCCAACGGTTGAGATAGATTTTATCATTAATCAAGGGCCAAGATTTAATCTTCCATTTCCTATTTCCAAAATTACCCTTATAACTTTTTAAATATTTCAAAATTGCCATTGGGGCCAAATGACCAATTTGCCCTCCAACTAGTCTTTATTTACTAGTTTGTTTCCAAATTGTCATTCCATTACAATCTAACTAAATCTAGTTAGAATTCAACCAACCATAATAAAATATTCTTAAAATAACATTTTATGACTTTTCCATAACTTTTGGATAAGTCTCCAAAATTTCCATTCGATCCAATATACCGATAAATAATCCTTTGCTTGGAAATAAACTGTAGGATTCATCTTGAATCAAACTAAAAATATTTTCAACACTTGGAAATGACTTTCATAACCTTTCTCTATCATATGGAAAAATTTCAAAATTTTCCAA
This sequence comes from Hibiscus mutabilis, assembly GCA_019671005.1. Lineage (NCBI taxonomy): Eukaryota > Viridiplantae > Streptophyta > Magnoliopsida > Malvales > Malvaceae > Hibiscus > Hibiscus mutabilis. The sequence goes on along the minus strand of CM033717.1, from coordinate 44,958,170 downwards.
TTCGATCCGGGTATCCGAATTCCACTTAAACTTTAAATGCGATTTTCCCAGTAATCGAAATATTAGATCGAACCAAAATCTTCACATTCGATCCACACCCTTAGGTGATCTATATATTTTTGAAATAAAAACCCTTAACTTTTAGGAAACTACAACTTTAGTCCACAAACTTTTCCAAAGTTTATACTTTAGCTATAAAATTTTCAGAATTTTCATTTTGGCCACTAACATTTTAAACTTCAATTCCTATTTCAATTTTCCTTGAAATTCAACCAAAATTTAAGAATACCTTATTCAATTCACTATCTATCACATGATACCTTTAAACCTTAGAAATTGCTTTCCCAAAGCCCATAATTAAAGAAATCCTAACTTTTGCATTTTTGTCATTTTAGTCACTAAGTTAGCTTTTAAGCTATTATCTTAGTACTAAATGACCCTTAATCAACTTAGTAAATTTTAGGGTATTACAATCCTAGTTAGTAGCTTTTATAATAATTTATCAAAACCCAAAAAATAAAATAGATAGCCCATTCAAATAAAAAAATCCATCGGATTTAAAACACTAAATAGAGTCCAATAATTAAATAACATGACCATTATTTGTTTTAAATAGAAAGGACTGATCGGCCCAACAAAACTAAACCCTAATGACATCTTTATCATCTTGCGTAGCTAAAGCAGGACCGTTGGATCAAGGGGCAGATCCAACGGCACAGATTGCGCCAGCTAAGGAATGGTATAACATTGCACTCAATGTAGTCGTTCAATTAGGATGTTATCCAATGGCCCAGATCGCTTCGAAGAGTTCACGCGGATCACCACTCGTACGTGGCAGCCACGCACACGACGTTTCAGCTCCGGCCGATCACTTCATCTTCTCTAAAGCTTCACTTGCTCCGTTTGTTCCTCACCGGCATCATCTGAATCATCAGAAACATGTAAACAAAGGAGCAAAAGGATTAAATCCCTAAATTGGGGCATAGCAGTTCGAAAATCAACAGGGATTAAATCCCTAATTCAAAGTCGTAGCTGGAAAAATCAGAAGCAAAACAGGAAGGGATAATCCCTAATTCAAAGCCCTGGCAAGAATCAAGATACAATTGAATATGCAAAAGGCAATTCAGAACCAAAGCAAAAGACCAAAATCCCCAAATTGGTGCCATGGAAAAAATCAAGCAATCGGAGGGGAAGAAATCGGGGATTTAAGCTTAAGATTTAGGCAACAGTTGTACTATAAATAACATTGTAAATCATTGTAACAAACAACAAGAACAATTCCAGAGAAGAAATCACACACACAAATCATAGAAACACTAGACATATAGATAGCCTTCGGAAGTTAGCAAGCAAAGATTGTAATAAAAAAATCAAGCAAGAAGAGAAGCAAATTTCTAGTAATTTTTCTATCTATTTACTTTCTGTTTCGGATTAAATAAAGAAAAAGGTTTTTGTTTTTACCTTGTTTTATCAGAAACATGACGGAGATTTGGCTTTAACAGAAATTCAGTGAAAAAACACGACTTTGGGGTCACCAGAATCTGGAAAATTGATCAGAATCTGGGAATTTTGCCGACGGCAATGGCGACTGGTACGGCGGATGTTCATTGTTTTCTTCATAAAATGAAGAACACGATGAACTCGACAGAGGATTTAAAGGGATGGGTGTTTGATCTGTTTTGGTGAATAAGAAAAAAATGAAATATGTTTGTTATAATTGCTATTTATAGTGACCCGTTTGATCCAACCCCAAAACTGGATATAACCCGCGCCTTTCTTTCCCGGATCTTGCGCCGCAGCTCTTCAGTTTTCAATTGTTTCAATTTTGTTCTTTTTCTTTTTAATTCGTCACCAAATTTTAAATTGTTTTCAAATTAACCTCCAAATTTTACTTTCTTTCAAATTAGTCCCTGATTCAGACTTTTTTAAAAAAATAAAAACAAATATTTTTTCTTATTTTAATTTTAAGTAATCATTTGGTTATTTATTAATTATTTCTTATTTGCCTTTATGTATATATTTGTATGTATGTTAAACCTTAGGAGTAGGGATCTAAGACCTAGAATAGTGACATGTATGTTGTAAAAATTCTTCATTTTCAATAAAATACACTTAACTATATTTAAAATTTAATAATTAAAAGTAATATAGGCATTTCTTTAGGTTATTCACTATTTAGACTTCAATTAAAATTCATTAACACATTTAATTTTCTTGTTTATTTGTTAAAAAAGTGAAAACTTAATTAATGTGGCGCCTTATCAAACGGGAATGACAGGTTAGCACCTGGAGTGTTGGCAGTGATTAAAGTTCATTTCCCGGGCGATAAGGTCGTTAAAATAGATTTACATTCACTTTGTGGACAAATAAATCGAAATTTTGTGAACTTGCAAATTCTAGTTTAAAAAATGCTTTTTGAAATCAATTTAGGTACCAATTTTTGGGCGTTGTGGGGGTGCTAATCCTTCCCCACATGTAATCGACCCCCGAACCTATTTTCTCTGGTTTTCGTGGACCAAAATGTAATTTTGATAAATAAAACGTTTTAACAAAATACTATTGTTTTAAAAGTGATCCAATCACACTTTTTTTTCAAAAAGATTGGTGGCGACTCTGTGATTTTATAAAGTTTTCCAAAACGTCAAAACCTTTCCTAAAAAAGGGTTGCGACACTTGGCAAGAAAAGTATAGTGTTGATGAATTCGGGAAATCCTTATCCACACGCTTTGACATTGTAAGCCATGGATGAACCTCGATTAATGGATGTTGACACCGTATGTGAATTCCCTGATGTCTTCCCTGATGAACTTCCGGGATTGCCTCCAACTCATGAAGTCGAATTTGGTATTGAAGTGCAACCTAGTACTACCCTAGCTTCTATTGCACCTTACCGCATGGCGGTCGTTGAGCTCAAAGAGTTAAAGGCTCAAATTCAAGACCTTTTGACTAAAGGTTTCATTCAACCGAGTTCCTCTCCTTGGGGAGCACCGGTTCTCCTTGTTAAGAAGAAGGATGGTTCCATAAGATTGTGTATCGACTACCGACAGTTGAACAAGGTAACCATCAAGAAGAAGTATCAATTGCCAAGGATAGATGGCCTATTCGATCAGCTTAAAGATGCCTCTGTGTTTTCCAAGATCAACTTAAGGTCTAGATATTATCAAATGAGAGTCAAAGAATGTGATGTACCCAATACTACTTTCCAAACGAGATACGGACACTACAAATTCTTGGTGATGCCTTTTGGGCTAACCAATGCACTAGCAGCCTTTATGGATTTAATGAATCAGGTTTTCAGGCCCTATCTTGATAAATTCATAGTGGTATTCATTGATGACATTCTAATTTATTCTAAAAATCCTGCCAATCATCGAGATCACCTTTGAATTGTACTTCAAATCCTCTAGAAGAAGCAGTTGTTTGCTAAGTTCTCCAAATGTGAGTTCTGGCTCACCGAAGCTTCCTTCCTTAGGCACATTGTATCGGCTTCGGGCATATAGGTGGATCTGAAGAAAATCCAAGCCATCGTTGATTGGCACCCACCGAAGAACATTGGTGAGGTGAGAAGTTTTCTTGGTCTCGCTGGCTTTTATAGAAGATTCATCAAAGGATTCTCTATAATAGCAGCTCCTCTAACTAAGTTGTTGAGAAAGGAATTTCCGTTCGTTTGGTCTGTGGATAAACAAAGAAGATTTGATCAATTGAAGCAAGTGTTAACCCATGCACGGGTCCTAACCCAACATGATTCTAGAAAGAATTATACCATTTATAGTGATGCTTCGCATCTCAGGTTAGGATGTGTGTTGATGCAAGAAGGCAAAGTCATTGCCTATACTTCGAGACAACTAAAGCCACATGAGATTAATTATCCTACTCATGACCTGGAGTTGGTTTCCGTTATCTTTGCGTTAAAATTCAAGAGACATTATCTCTACGGAGAAAAGTGTTATCTCTTCATCGATCATAAGAGCCTTAAGTATCTATTGACTCAAAAAGAGCTAAATCTTCGACAAAGAAGATGGATGGAACTCCTCAAGGACTATGAACTTGTTATTGATTACCATCCGGTAAAGGCCAATGTTGTAGCTGATGCACTCAGCTGCAAACCTCTGCTTGGTAAGTATCGTTATCGATATTTAAGTCCAATACATTGATTAGTATATCGACTCATTGTAAAGTCATTGTATTGTAGCTTCCTGAGCTATCAGTGCTCACTTGCGTCTTCAGAAGCATCGTTGTCTCGTAGCTGAACTCCAAGTTCAATCTACTATTGTATCGAGAATTCAAGCTTTGCAAAAGCAAGATCCTAAGCTTCGATCTATTGTTATCAAGCTTCAAGATAATCCCGACTTCATGGTGAATTCTGAAGGACTCTTGTATTTTTTTGACCGAGTCTGTGTACCCAATGATGAATCTCTTCATGTCGATATCCTTAAGGAAGCTCATTCGAGCTCTTTCTCTATCTACCCAGGGTCGGTAAAGATGTACAAGGACCTACGGGAGCTTTTCTGGTGGTCGGGCATAAAACAAGCTATAGTTGAATTCGTGTCCAAGTGCCTCACGTGTCAGCGTGTTAAAGTTGAACATCATGTTCCTACCGACTTATTACAACCCATGATCTACCGCAATGGAAGTGGGAGAAGATCACTATGTATTTTGTTAGTGTCTACCTTTGACTCCTGCTAAACATGATACCATTTGGATCATTGTAGACCGTTTCACCAAGTCAGCCCATTTCTTGCTAGTTCGGATGGATTACAGTCTTCCTAAGCTAGCTGACTTGTATATCAAGGAAGTTATTCGACTCCATGGAGTGCCTCAGTCAATCATTTCCGGTCAAGATCCCAGTTTGCATCTCGATTCTAGAAATCGTTGCAAGGAGCTCTGGGTACCAGAGCTAATCTTAGTACTACTTTCCACCCTTAGTGGCGGCCAGTCAGAAAGGGTAATCCAAATCTTGGAAAATATGCTTCGAGCATGCATCATTGATTTTGGAAGCCCTTGGCAGAAATCCCTACCTCTCATCGAGTTTGCTTACACTAATAGTTATCAAGCTTCCATTAAGATGGCACCGTATGAAGCGTTGTATGGCAGACATTGCAGAACTCCGTTGTGTTGGTCTGAACTCGGTGAAGGTAAGGTGTTGGGCCCTGACTTATTTTGGGAAACCAAGGAACGGGTTATCATCATCTATGATCGATTAAAAGCTGCCTTTGACCGACAGAAGGCCTATGTTGATCTTAAGCAAAGGGATATACAGTATGAAGTTGGTGAGAAGGCTTTTCTTAAAGTCTCACCGTAGAAGAAAGTTCTGAGTTTTAGAAGAAAAGGAAAGCTGAGTCCCCGATTCATTGGACCTTTCGAGGTTATCGAAAAGATTGGCCCTGTGGCTTATCGCTTATTGTTGCCCCCAGAACTGAGCAAGATCCATGATGTGTTTCATGTATCCATGCTTCAGAAATATCATTCAGACCCTTCGCATATCATTAAACCTGAATCTGTGGAAATCCAACTGGATTTGTCCTACGAGGAAGAATCGGTTCAAATTATTGCAAAGAATGTTAAGAGACTTCGCAACAAGTTCGTTCCTTTGGTTAAGTGCTTTGGAGGAGCCACTCTGCTGAGAAAGCAACCTAGGAACTAGAGGAATTGATGAAGAAGCAATATCCTCATCTCTTCGATTCAGATAAAAATTCAAAGACGAATTTTTCTTAAGGGGGGATAGTTGTAACATCCTAAAAACCGGTCTAGTTGGAATTGGGTTCCGGTGATCGAAAACCCTACATAGAAAAGATCTAAAAATCGTATTGACTTTGACTGTAAAGTCAATTGCATCGATAATGGACTCTAATTAAGTTAAATTATTCTTTAAGGACCTTATTAAATGTATTGAAAATCTATTTAGTGACTAAATTATAGAAATTGAAAGTTTGGGGGTACAAGTATAAAGAATTTAAAGTTGGGGGACTAACCTTGTGATTAACCTTTTCTTAATTATAATCACCACATACGTGGGTGATCAGGATTGAATTCCTTCACATGAAGGAAAGCTATTCTATTAAACAAGAGAATAGCCAAAGTTAGAAGCTTTACCCGATTGCTTAAACTAAGCTAGCGCCTCCTTGTCTTATTATCATCTTCCTCCATGCAAGCACCTTCATTGTTGAGGTTAGAAAAGCTTGAGTTTTCTTCAGTTTATCGATATCAAATTATTGCTATCAGCCAGCTTAAGAAGTGGAGAAAGATCATCCACCATCACCGTCGAATGCTAGGAACAAGGGGATTGTCATCCAAGGGCCGTAGGAGCATTGGATTATCAAGGTGAGTGTAGTCAAAGTCTCGGGATTAGGCTAGGTGCCTTTCTCAATTTCATTATCATTGATTATAGCATGACTAACATTATTGTCAAGGAATATTGCATTGAACCACTTAGTGGATTCCATTGGTAAGTTAAGGTAAGTTATTGCCTTGAGTATCGATCATTGATATTGCTATAGTTATTGCTACCGAGCATCGTTATCGATTTTGCCATTATTATTGCCATTGAAATATAGAAGCATTGAACATTGGACATAGAGTATAGTTATCACTATTGTTATCGATCATTGTCATTTTCATTGAGATTATTGAACATTGTTACTATCATTGATATTGCCATGGAACATTGACACCGGAACATTAATTATTGACAAGAACATTGAATACTATTATTGTTATTGAACATGGATTATTGATATTGTCATCGGACCTTGGATTCGAAAGGACTTTGGATACAATTGGCATGTCATAGAATTCATGACCTCAGTGTACGGGTGGACTACGGTCCTTGGGCTTCGGCCTTTATTGTGGCGAGGTGGAGGGATGTATGTGTTATTGGTCATATTGGTGAGGCGGAGGGACTAGACCATTCATTGTTTTGGCGAGGCGTAGGAATTCGCGTATCCACTATCCCGAATTGATCCAAGGGTTAATATTGAAATATAGACTTATTGCTATTGCACATGATCATTTCCTTGCTACTATTGATTCATTGCATTGTTATTCTCAAGATATGATTTGGAATGCATTTCATTGATAATGTGTTTAGTTGTGACTATCTCACTAGGCAAAGTATGTCTAATGCATTTCATACATTTCAGGTTAAGAGGTTCGTAGTCAAAGATCGGTGAAGTTGAAGATTTTGGTAAGTCACAAGCAAGGCTAAGTAATGTACCTTGCCTCTATGAACTCCTAGGATGGTGGCAAAGTAGCTAGACTAGTCATATGTGGTCTTTTTGGTGTGTATAAGCTATTCTTGCCTTGTAATAGTTTCTAAGGCTCTAAATGGCTTTTTAGTTGCTTAAAAATGACTAAAATGGCATATTGGGCACTAAAAGGTGAAAACCTAATAAACGGATTCAAATGGCCTTGAAATTTGACATGCTAGTAGATTATAGTGATTGAATATTCATGGTAAAATTTCATTGCATTTGGACATCGTTCAACATGTTAAATTGGCTAAAAACCAGATAAAATCTATCATTACAGTGCAGGGCGTACTGATACGGGTTCGCCTGTTTCGGTACAGCTGTGCATATTTGGTTAGTCAAAGCTCAGGTTAACCTAGGCGTATCGAAACGGCCTAAAGGTGTTTCGATATGGAAACTCACAGAAGTATTTAAGATCTTAATCGCATCAATACGGCCCTAGGAGCGTATCGAAATGGGTCAATGAAGGTCAAAGGGTACCAGTACATCTTGAGCTATACCGAAACGAGTTCTTGAGTTGCTGGAAATTGGGTTATCACCCTTGCATGCTGTACCGATACGGTCCTCGACCGTATCGAAACGAGTTTGGGCAGTGAAGTCTGGATTACATAATCCAATTGTGCCGTACCGATACGGCCTATAGTGTTTCGGTACGGGAGCGGTTAAATCCGTTATAAGTCATTGATCATAGTATTGAAACATTGCATATTGGTCGCTGAATCTTGGTAAGTCTAATTGGATGGGTAAATGTCATCGGATTAACATGAAAATTTGTAGACTTACTGTTTACTGATTGAATTACATAGTCGTGTGGTTAATTTCAGTTAACGACCCCGAATTCCTAGAATTTATAGTTTAGTCCCTAAAAGTTGTAAAAGTTTAAAATTAGCCCTAATCTGATTATCATAGTTTCGTATCGATCCGTTGCCTCAGTGTATTGATATTGTATTGCATTGTATTGCATTGTATTGAATTCTTGTTGAAAGATATCGCACCGTTCACCGTTAACACTTTCTGACTCGATTCTCTACTAGACCGGAAAGAGGGTGTTACAAAAACGCCATCTTCTATTGTTGGCATCAATGAGGCAAGAAACCATGAAATCATTATAGTTTGCCGGACGGGAGGATGACATAGATTGATTGGGGGAGCTGAGGAATCTATTTATCCTCCCAGATGGATATGTCTTTACCATTCCCTACACTCCAAAGAGATTCTTCCAAGATAAGTTTCAAACTATCACGAATACTCATCCAAGCCCACGAAGGATTATGTCTTTTAGGAGCCAATAGGATGTTACGACTAGAAAAATAATGGCCTTTAAGAACACGTGCAAGAAGTGACTTAGGCTCTTTAAGAATCCTCCATGTTTGTTTTACAACAAGGGCAGTATTAAAAGCTTTTAAATCTCAGAAGCCCATTCCCCCAGAGTCTTTAGTCCTATACAGATAATTCCGATTAATCTAGTGAAAGTATCTTCTTTTCTCATTCGATCCGTTCCACCAAAAGTTACTAATGATAGAGTTTAAGTCATCGCAAAAGGTAGTGGGAAGGCGGAAGCACTACATGATATAAGTCGAGATGGTTGTAACCACCGATTTGATCAACACTTTTTTCCAGCTTGGGATAGGAGATTAGCGTTCCAACTTTGAAGCTTCTGTTTAACTCTATCGAGAATAAATCCCAAAGCTTCTTTCTTTCCATGACCCTATAACGATGGGAGACCAAGGTACCTGCTGCCATCCTCCATCAGATTGAAGATTGATCTTCAAATTTTGACTAATGTTTCTTGAAAAGAAGACCGAGGATTTGCTACAGTTAACCGATTGACATGTAGCCTCTTGAAACACTTGAAGAAATCTTTTAATAGATAGGCAATTAGATTCATCAGCCCTTGTGAATAGGACGCAATCGTCTGCAAATATAAGATGACTTAGCACAGGATACATACGTCCTTATCCAAAGCCACTGAAGGAATTTGATTGAAATTCCTTGTCGATGAGCCAAGAGAAAACATTAGAGACCAAAAATAATAGAAAGGGGGAAAGAGGGTCTCCTTGTAACCCTCGACTAGGAAAAAATTCTTTTTGCTTCTCACTATTTATGACCATAGAAAAGGATACAATACATATGCATTGCATGGTTCTTCAAATCCACCATTCGCAAAAGCCCATTTTGTCATAATAAGTTCAAGAGTGCCCCATTCGACTTTGTCATAGGCTTTTTCAAGATCAATTTTGAGAGCCATGATCCCTTTGGAACCTTTCCTTCTTTTCTTGATTGCGTGAAAAGCTTCATGGGGCGAGAATGATGTTGTCATGAATAAGACGGCCATTGACAAACGCTGATGGAGTTAGAGGAATAATTGAAGGTAGAAAAAATTTCAACCTCGATGCCATGATCTTGGTAATGACTCGGCAAAAAATTGAACATGCTAATGGGTCTGAAGTGCCCAACTTCTGTAGGATTCTTAACTTTTGGGATAAGAACTATGTTTGTTTGATTTATTGTACGATCCATGTTGCCACTTTTGAAGAAATCAAGCACCATAAAAATAACATCATGTTTAACCACCTCCCAAAAATTTTGATAGAACAAACCCGAAAATCCGTCAGGCCCTAGAGCTTTTAGAGCTCCCATTTCGAAAATAGCTTTTCGAATTTCATCTTCAATAACCATTCGGCTTAAAGATGAGTTCATGTTTTTCGAAATGGTAAAAGGGGTCAAATTTGCAATACCATCACAGATAATCGTAGGATTTCTAGTATAGATTTTACAAAAATACTCCTCAATATGCGAGAAAATTGCTTGCTCCTCTTCAATCCAATCTCCCGCCTCAATATGCGAGAAAATTGTGGTTGTATGAAAGAATTTGGTGTTTTTGTCCCCATACGTGAGCCAGTTAATTCTAGCTCTTTGGTGCCAGTGACGTTCTTCACTCTCCCAAAGTTTAAGAAGTTCAGTTTTTAAGATATTGATCTCTTCCTTTGTTGAGTCCGTGAGAGTCGAGCTTTAGAGCTAAAGCATTTTCTTTTTGACGCTATCAATTGTCTGCCTCTTTTTTGCCATATTTCAATCTACTCCACTTTCTCAACTTAACTTGGGTTGTGTTAACACTACAACAAAACAGGTTATTAGCGGCGTTTTTTGAGTAAACGCCGCTAATTTTGTACATCTCGCGGCATTTAAATAAAAAATGACACAACATACAAAATTCACAGCGTTTTATGTGGAAGCGCCGCAATTTTTATCTACTTTTTGTGGTGTTTTATGGGCAAACTGCTAGGTTAGAGAGCACCTAGAGTTGGCCATTGTCAGGGGAGGGAAACCATGGGAGTAGAGTCATATACATTTAAAAAAAAGCTTTGATAATTTTGAGAAAAATGTAGATTTGATAAAGTTCAAATTGAGTTGTCTTGTTCAGTTTTAGTTTCGTTAAGGGCTCTATTATAGTTCATAAATGCAGCAAGAAGCTTCTAGAATTTACATTTTAGTGTTCTATTGATTAAGGAAATAGACACTTGTTAATAGGCCAATATGGTAACATCTTGCTGCCCAGAATTCTTGAAGTGTATATATATGTGTGTGCAAGAATGTCGTACTCTTTTATGTAGAATATAGCAGCTACAGATTTATTTGTTCTGAATCTCCGTCTGCTAATTTTTCTTAGCTCAAAATATGTGTAAGAAATTAGTATTTTGAGACAGCAGTAGTCAAGAAATTTGTTTTATTGGAACATGAGTAGTTCGGACATGTCAGACTAAAATGATATCTTATTGTACATCTTAAAATCCGTAGCTCAAGCATCAAGGAGTAATTGAGAGTTGAATCATATGGTTAAATATGCTACCATATTTGCACTTACCATTGGTTCAAAGTTTTAAGTTGTAGCAGACCAATCAGTAAAATAGTTGGAAGTAAATTACATGGACATTCACGAATCCAATAATCAAAGAACCATTGGTTCATGCATTGTTCGCCTTTAAGCTAACTTTAATTGGTATTCATTAGTAATTCAAGTACCATGATATATATCTATACATGTTCTTGCTTATGTATTCATATAGTTTTGTCTGCTAAATTAAGTTATAGACACCTCTCGTTAATTAAAATTTGCATTAATCACGTAGTTCTTGAGCTTTTAAATAAATATTTGTTGATTGTTCGACTGTTTTATTGTCCAATTCAGTTTAGATTCAATTCTGATTCCACATTTTGAGTTAAATTTTTGCTATTTTTGGAACATGGTGTGATCTGAAAAATAGTAAGCAAGCAGAGTGACAGACTATGAAAATGGTGTTGGAGTTTTTCATTGAGGTTTTGTTTTTCTTTTGCAGGTTTCAGTCTATAATTTCGTCAAAAGCCTCTCCTTCAAGCTCAATCTGCCGTCGTTTTGGAGGTTTTGTTGCTTTTTTGTAGAAACACATTGGAATTGTGAGATCTGGTTTTGTAGTTTTCTAATTATTTTTTCCCCACAAAGAATCAAAACCGCATATGGAAATTATACACTCTATGCTGGAGGATTCATTTTTAGAACATGTTTTATATATTAGACTTCATATTTTAACCTAATGCCAACTATATAGCTAATGGTATATTATGTGTTCTTTACAATCAATTTGTAAAATTCATCCAATGCTATTTATGTTTTCTTTACAATTATCACTTGTGCACATCTGATTTCTGCATATTTTTTCAAATTGCCTGCTAAGTAATCCGAATAGTTACAATTGTATCAAATTCTCCAAGAGAATTGAAAAGGTATAATCTTCATTTGCACTCAATTATGTGGCGTTGTTCCAGATTGTAGGTGGGACAGGCCTAACTCCAATTCTTCAGGTAATTGAAGCTATACTGAAGAATCCTGATGACAACACTCAGGTACACTTATCTGATTGGTATATTTGCAACCATAACTTTTGGCCTTTTTTCTAATATCATCTGTTTAGTGCTTGTTTTAGATCGAATATGAGCATGGTTTGTACTTTTGTTCCGTCAGGTGTCACTGCTTTATGCCAATGTCTCCCCTGATGATATACTGCTCAAGCAAGGGCTTGGTATACTTGCTGCCAGCCACCCAAATCTTAAGGTATGAATTATTTCATGATGAAATAGTTGCTTTATAGGTAGATGTTTTGCTCAAAGAGTAACTTGCTTCCCTTCCCTTCCTTTTACTTTTTCTTTTCGATTTTCATTTTTCATTCTCTCCAGGTATTCTACACTGTAGACAATACAAAAAAAACTTGGAAAGGAGGTGCTGGTTACATTTCAGAGGATATGGTCACAAAAGGCTTACCTGGTCCTGCTGAAGGTACTCTTATCCTTGTAAGTCACTTTCTTAATTCTCGACCCTTTTTCTTTTATTCTGTTTGCCAAAGCATGGAGTAAGTTTTATCTGAAGTGGGGGCAACTTTTTTTTAACATGACTTCAACCTCAGGAAACTGTAAATACATGAAGGTACTATTGTAATGGTTAATGTTATTGTAATTGTATTCTTTGTCGTTTGTTTAAACAGTTTCTTAAATGATGTTGTTTCTTGTCTTTTTTGCAGTACCGCTAAAGAGTTATATATGACGTAAAGTGAGAATGTGTCAAATTATCCTTCTTTCTAGTATGTTCTCTGGATTTTGATGAGCTTCAAGAAAATGTCCTTTTAGTCAATTTAGTATGAACTTGTGATTGTTGAATTAAGAACACTTTGTCCTCCCTCAATAATGTTTTCAGTTCAATAATTTTATTTATTGTTAAGTTTATTAATTGTCTTTGCAATGCGATGATTTGGTTGATAATTAATTATCTGTGTTCGCCTTGATGATCACATTTGAAATTTGATGTTAGTTTATTCATTTGAAAGTATAATTGATCAATTTAATTTTGGGTTTTAACTTCTTTTATTTAATTAATCAAAATAATTAAAATAGTTGTGAAAATACCATCGTTGTGCTCTTTTGTGGCGTTTTGGTACGAAAACACCACTAAAGGTGTCACATTAGTAGTGTTTGTGGCATAAAACGCCACTAAAAATTATGACGTGGGGCGTTTGTACATCAAAACGCCGCTATGAAAAGTTATTAGCGGCGTTTGTGGTAAAAACGCCGCTAAAATCATGGCATATTGCGGTGTTTGTACACCAAAACGCCGCTAAAGAAAGATTATTTGCAGCGTTTTATTATCAAACGTCGCTATAGAACATGATCTGTTGCGGCATTTTTCGTGCACAAACGCCGCGAATATTTGCGGCCCTGGTTTCAGCGGCACTTTTTGAGGTGTTTAAAAAAGTGTAAGTTTCCTCACGAGTTTATTTGCTCGATTGGGATGTCCATTTCAAGGAGCCACCTGGCTTCAAATTTGAATTCTTTCATCCTTTTTCTGCTTAGACCATTCAGTAATAAAATCATTGGATTATGGTCCGAGGATAAAGCAGCTTCAATAAACACCAACAATTTTTGGGAACTAAAAACTCCAGTCAACCGAAATGAGGATTCTATCCAGTTTTTCAATGATAGCATATTCATTACTTCTTAGATTAGACCAAGTGAAGGAGCCTCCCTTTGTGGAAAGATCGAACAAACCCGCTCTATTTCTGATGTTTTAGAGCCTTGGGCTCGATCAAAAGGATTGCCCTCTTCCATCTCGCTCTGGTTAGAAACTATATTCAGGTCACCAATAATGCACCATTTAGATACTGGTTCACTTCTTAAAGATGATAAACTGTCCTAAAAAACTTGTTTTTCATCCCTATAAGGTGGCCCATATAAAAAGGTGCAAAACTAGCAAGTTCTCCTATAGAGACGAAAACATCAATATAGTTTGCTGATACTCTTAAGATTCTCATCTGCACCTCTTCCGTCAACCAAAGAGCAAGACCCCCTGCTAAACCTTAAGGATCTACATAAAAGCTTCTAGAGAATCTATTCTTGGTGCATAATTTTTCAAGATATTTTTGCTTCTTCTTTGTTTCACTAAGGAAAACTATACATGGATGGTGTTTAAAAATCATATCTTTGAGAGCTCAGACTGTATCTGGATTTTCCAATCCCCTAACATTCCAGGCAATAGCAAACATATCAAGAAAACGAAAGAAACCACAGCAAAAATCGAGGAGGCAGGAACCAAGACAAATGAGAAAAAAGAAAAAACTCAACCAGGAAAAAGGGATCCCGTCTCACAGGGAGAAACACCGAAGAATACAATTAGAAAAAAGAAAAAAGAAAGGGTCTTACTCGAAACAAAATCAGATCGGGAAGACCAAGATTTCAGCCTTCCAAAACTCCAATAACAATGACCAGGTCCAACTTGAAAAAACCAACGAAACCGAGAGACCAAATGGAGCCAACCACAGAAAGCAAGGCAAGGAAGAAAACCGATCTCAACCACAAAACTCCAAGAAACAAGAACAACACACTTGAATCCAAAAAAGAATCGCGAAAAGCGCAAGGAAGAGAAACTAGAGATTTTGAATGAGAGTTTTTTTTTTCTTTCTTTTTTCTGATACTCACCCTATTCAACGTGAAGGTTTTTTACGGCTTCATATGTTACAAAATTATGGTTCTTTCTGTAAACTTTATTTTCATATATATAATGTATTAATAAGTTTAAACCTAATTTAAATAATATATATTAAATTTGCAATAATATGTATAAAATAATTATTTTATCTCTCTATAAACACTTTTTCATGAAAATAGTAAATAATCAAATGTTAAACTAAATTATTTAAAAACACTTTTAAGTGTAAAAGTACATTTTTATGTATTGCCGGGGCCTTAGACTAGTCTTCCAACTCAGTTTACTAGCTTTTTGATAAATAATAATAAAAAAACTCAGTTTACTAGCTTTATTTTGTGTAGTTAACACTGCGATTCAAAACTCAAGATCCAACATCCTTCAATCGCAATCTCTGCAACGAAACAGACCAAACCCAAACCAGTGGACTGAGAAACCATACTCTTCCTCTCTTCAACACAACCGTCAACGCCATGCGGTGGCCGGCGGTGAAAACTGGTGGACTGGGGGTGACGGCAGTGGCATACGTAGCGATAGACTACCTACGCATTCTATCCCCAACTTGGCACGAGCGTCTTCAACCGTTTCTCTGGTCTTTGCTTGCTCTCGTTGCCATCACGCGCGTCCCCTATTATCGTCACTGGAGCGCCGAGCTTCGAGCCGCGATCCCGTTCCTTGCTTCGATGATATTCATGCTCTCAGCTCTCCTTTTTGAGGCTCTCAATGTTCGTTTTGTTACGGTTGTTATGGGCCTCGATTGGCACAAGTACGGTTACTTGCTTCTTGTTCGCGTTGAAATTGGAATATACCTAGATGTTGAATCACCTAGAAATCGATGTGATTTTATCTGATATCTGCATTTCTTTGCTTTTGATTATGTGGGTCGTGTTTTTTGTGGGCTTCATTTTCAGTTTCGTCGATATAATTATTTGGTATTTGGTGCAGTTTAGGAAAGTCGTTTGGATCAGAATACCAGATTTATTGCTTGCAATGAGAATCTCAAATGCTAATCATGGAAAGATATGTGTTTGACACTAATAATAAATGCTAAGCGATAAGAGCGATCAGCTTTGCTCCAGGTGTTTCATGCTTGGATAGATTGGAGAATGCTAATTATCATTACTCATAAATGTCTACTTACAATATGAGTAATGATAATTTTCAGTGTGAGAAGCATTTTCCATTCTATCTTGAGCTTTAATTAGATGACATTTATGATTGATCTTACTTGGTTTTCATGTGACTTTGTCAATAATTTTTCATAGATTTCTTTCCAAAAATGAATGCATTCTTTACATGGCTGTAATAAATAGAGCTTTAGATGCCAAACCAGATTGCCTTATGTCGCAGCATCCGTTACTGTTTTCTTACACCATATGATGACTTATATTTAAGATATGTTTTACACCAAACAAATGATAAAATAATTAGAAGGATTCAGCAGGGAAGAAAAGTTATTTATGGAGATTTCTGACCCTGTTTTCTGTCAATAGAAACATGCAGCATAGTATGAAATTAGGAAATTCAAACTTGGGTCATTCAATTTCAATTCTAGAAATAGGAAAACACCCTTATACCTGCTTTTCTTAAACGTTTTTTGTTTCTTCAAAGTCCCCCACGTTGTAGAATTTACAAGGAGAAACAAACTTGTCACTGGCTGTTTTTAGGTAATTTTTTCAATCTCATTCTGATTGTTGAAAAAGTCTTGTATGGATAGAGTTCTTACATATGTATTTAGGGGTTCTCTGCCATGCTTTGATCTCTGATTTTCCTGCAAGGCTATTTTTGATTCTGTTAACCTAAAAACATAATTTTTAAATATACCCTTTACTCTTATTCTTTATGTTTTCCTTTTGCCATTGTTCTCGGGTACTTAATCCCTTTTGGCGCGATGCACTTGCCACAGGTAGTTTCGGGACAGTGGCTATCACGTTTGTGTAGTTATCTGCCTGCACCAATTTTTTCTAAAATAATATGCATGTATTCAACTGATGCTCTTCATTCCCACTGTAATTTCTGTGAAAAGTATCCCTTAATTGGAGCAAGCAGTGGTTCTCTGGGTTTATAAGAGGAATTTGTATCATTTCTTCCTTGTTTATGGTCGTAACTCCTCTCTTTGAAATTCTTCTGTTTCGCCTCAAAGGCAATAATCGTGTTTTATCATCTATTATAGAAGATGCATATGGATGACAACTTTACCGTACAGATGATAAAATTTAATTTCCCACTTTATAACAATGAAATTTAACAGAGGAAATAGATGAAGAATTGTAGAACTGTTACTCTTCTCTTGAAGTTTGATTTGAGAAATATCGTATGAGATTGTGAATCGTATTGTAACTGCATAATTGGTACATACAATACAAATGAGCTTTAAATAATTAACCATTTCTAAATGAGGATCTTCGCCATTGTGTAATGACTTGAAATTTATACATGACGTACATATCAGAGTTGATAGTAGCTTAGGATGTTAAATTTCTGCATTATTTGCATTGTGTCTTGGGAACTAAAACAAAATCTTTCTTTTCTTAGATTGCTTCATCTGGAACTATATATTTAGCTTTTAATGGGACCTGATCAAATTGATAATATTTAACAGTGCTAGGCCTCCTCTTCCTGATACTGGTCAATGGTTGCTTCTGGCTCTAAATGAGAAACTTCCTGAAGCAGTTGTTGAGATACTGAGAGCTCATATTATTGGCTTGCACCATTACTTGATGTTATTTATAATGCTGGCCTTCTCTGTACTATTTGACTCTGTAAAAGCTCCTGGTCTTGGGTTAGGTGCACGATACATGTTTACCATGGCAGTTGGCCGTCTTTTACGTGCAATAACTTTTGCATCTACAATTGTGCCCTCAGCACGCCCATGGTGTGCTTCGTCTCGCTATGGTATCATCCCTCGACATCCTCATCGTTGGGCTCAGAAATATTATGTTCCTTATGCTTCTGATACTGATGCCATTCGTCAAGTAATACGTCGGGATATGGCATATGGTAACTTATATATTTATATTTCATTGCCTGTATTATAAGCTGTTGTCTAATTCTTATTTTTATCTATTTGTTATTCCTTGTCTCTGGAAGTTTGTATTAAACGTTTTCCTCTTGTTTGCAGTTGATACTAGCAACTACACTTTGGACTACCGCCCGGATTGGGGTTCAATGAGCTTCCTAATAGATTTTCTGCGACCCACCACATCAGAAGGATCTTCATGGTACAGTCTGCTTAAAATGGCTGGGGGCGGTTGCAATGACCTTGTATACAGTGGCCACATGCTTGTTGCTGTACTCACTGCTATGGCATGGACGGTATTGTTATAATACATTCAGAACCAACTATCTATTCTTCTAATGGTTGTTGTCAGATCACAAATGATCAAGTCATATTGGCCTTTCAACATCTTAACTTGCAGGAGGCTTACGGAGGGTATAGCTCAGCTCTTATATGGCTGCTTGTTATGCACAGTGCTCAACGAGAAATACGAGAGCGCCACCATTATTCTGTAGATTGTTTAGTTGCCATCTATGTGGGTATTCTTCTTTGGAAGATGACTGGTTTTATCTGGTCAGCTAAGGGTGGAACTAGAGATAGCAGACTTGCTAAGCTTGGGAAAATTCAAGGTAGACTTCTCCAAGCGGCGAAGGATTCCGACATGGATGAAGTAAGGGAGCTTCTCAAAGATGTTGAGCTGGGGAATCAAGAGGGCCAGAAACAAGGACCAAGCCAGGTTATGTGGTTGTTTGCTAGCGGGACTATTTTCTTCTCGCTTACCATTGTCATTTTGGCCTTCACTTTGACAAGCGATGGCTGAATATTGTACTACGGTTTCGAGGTTGGAGATGACAGTGGTATGTATGATTTAGTTTCCGCTTTGACTGGATGTTGTGTACACATGGAACAACTAGAATTATACTGTTACAAATGAAACCCGGTTGTACTATCTGGTTAAGGAAGCCAATGTTTAGCTCGACTTGGCCTTGCTTTATAAGGTTCTAAGAGCGGTTGCCTTCACTTTCCATTGATTTATGAATTTTGCTTAGTACCACTGTATTATGAATCTTGCATGTTTCCTGATTTTGAGTGTTAGAAATAGAAAACCTATTTGGATTTCAACTTTAGCATTTATATTATCCCCAAATAAAAGTATCGTGGATAGGGGTGATAATGAGCCTGCCTGGCTCGCAAACTATCAAATTCGAACTTGAGCCTAAAATTTTGAGCTCGACGAGCTTCGAGCCTGGGTAAGCTTGGACTCGGCTTGGCTTGTTATCACCCCTAATTGCGGATGCACCAATAATGACAGTTTAAAATTGGTTTGAATTTTATTACTTTCTTCTATGTGCTCCACTTTGATTATAAGCCATCATGTTTAAATTGCACATAAGTTCCAAATTCCGTATAATAGTGGGTACTTTTATTACTTAGAAAGAGAGTCAAACAAAGATTTAAACTGTACATAAGTTTCAAATTCCTAATTATTAAATTGAAGGAAATTGTATGTTTTAGTTTTAATTCATTCGAACTCGCGATTGTTAAGTCATTTTAGCTTCGCAAACCCATTAAAAAACAATAAAAATAGGGTAAAGTACACAAATGATCGTTAAACTATCCTAAATAATACAATATTGTCATCAAACTTTTAGAAGTTATATAATAGACATTAAACTTTGATTTTTGTTATAAAATAGTCATTGAATCGTTAATTGTTAAGAAAATTTATATAATAACATATTTATTGTTTTAAGTTTGTACATTCAATCAATTTAGTCCTAATTCGAAAAAAAAATAAATTTAGCCCTCGTTATTTAGACATTCTTTTAATTTGGTCTTATTTTTACTAAAAGCAATTTAATATTTTTTCTCCAATCAAATAGTGACTTAAATCAAAGAAATTGAGGAAAATAAATGAAGGAAATTGGGGCTGCAGGGGATCAAACCTGGGTTGTGTATGTTGAAAGGAATGCATTTCATCACTGCACTAAAGTCTCTTTTATGTAAAGAGAGGGTTATATTTTGATATACAACCCAGATAATAAAACCTGAGTTGTGTAAAAAAATTTACACAATTTTTCTATAAAATTTAAAACCTAACCTTAAACTCTAAGCCCTAAACTCTAAATTCTAACCATAAACCTTAAATTTTACACCTTACACACTAAAACCCTAAACCTTAAACCCAAACCTAAAACCCTAAACCCTAAATTTGAAAGGCTTGTAAAGTTTACACAAGCTTGTGTATCAAAGTATTTTCCATAAAGGAAAAGGCTATATTTTGATACACAAGTTGTGTAAAAAATATTACACAAGCCTTCTATAAAATTTAAAACCTAAATCTCAAACCCTAATACTCTAAAACCTAAACCTTAAACTCTAAGCCTTAAACTATAAATTCTAACAATAAACCATAAACTCTACACCCTACAAAGTAAAACCTTACACCTTAAACCCAAACCCTAAACCCTAAAATTGAAAGGCTTGTGTAAACCTTGTGTAAAAAAATTACACAACCCTTCTATAAAATTTAAATCCTAAATCTCAAACCCTAACACTCTAAAACCTAAACTTTAAACTCTAAGCCCTAAACTCTAAATTCTAACCATAAACCTTAAATTCTACACCCTACACACTAAAACCATAAGCCCAAACCCTAAACCCTAAAATTAAAAGGCTTTTAAAGTTTACACAAGCTTCGTATGAAAGTATTTTTCATAAAGAAAAGGTTATATTTTGATATACAAGCTGTGTAATAAAATTTATACAACCTTTTTATAATATTTAAAACTAAAATCTCAAACCCTAACACTCTAAAACCTAAACCTTAAGCCCTAAACTCTAAATTCTAACCATAAACCTTAAATTCTACACCCTACACACTAAAACCCTAAACCTTAAACCCTAACCTAAAACCCTAAGCCCTAAAATTAAAAGACATTAAGTGTGTTGAAGACATTAAGTGTGATCTTTTGGTCATTCATCTACATAGTGAATTCACCATTCTCGCAATCAATCACAATATGTCTGATGGCTAGGAATGATCTCCTAAGAATAATGGGAGCATTCTTATCAGCTTCGCAATCAAGGATGATAAAATTTGGCAGGAAGACAAACCTATCTACCTTAACTAACACATCTTCAATTCTACCCTCAGGACGGATTTGAGAACAATTAGCTAACTAAAGGATCACCATTGTAGGCTTAGCTTTTCCTATCCCTAGTCGCGTGAACACAAATTTGACATCAAATTAACACTTGCACCGAAGTCACATAGGGCACAACCAGAATAGTTGTAGCCTATAGAGCATGGAATGGTAAAACTGCCAGGGTCCTTCATCTTGGGTGGTAAATCACTTAGCACAGACACACACTTGCACACATTAGCTACGGTTTCAACTTCACCCACCATCCTTTTCTTTGCCACGATCTCTTTTAGAAACTTTGCATATATTGGCATTTGATCAATGGTCTCCAGGAATGAGACATTAATATGAAACTGTTTGATCATGTCTAGAAACTTCTGGAACTAGACATCTTGTTTTTGAGCCTTCAATTGCTGTAGGAATAGAGGTGGTGGTCTGGGAACATCATGTGGTTTACTGAATGCAGGAGAATTCTTAGATTTGTCACCTTTGCCATTAGTAGCAAGGTCACTCGTTGTATCAGACACAAGAGTTGTTTTCTTAGGTGCATGAGCATCGGTGGATGGCTTGCTTAGAGTGGAATCAACAAGGGAACCTCCCCCAAACTTGTCATCTTTCTTCAAGTGGGTGCGACTACGCAAGGTGATAGCATTGCATTGCTTCTCATTAAAGGCTTTAGTGACTTCAGTATCACTAGGCAATCCTCATGTGGTCGCATCTTCAATACTTGGGAAATCTGCCCAACCTGTATTTCTAAGGACCGCAAGGAAGTAGTGTTGTTTTACATGATCGATTGTTGGTTTTACAACATGACAGCTTGTGTTGTAAGCATGTCACTATGATTCTTTAAGTGAGTTGTCTGATGCATAATAACTCAGGTAGTTTCCATAAAATTATGAAAAATAGAATCAAGGGAATTAGAATTGGAGTTAAAAGCTCCATGGTTCCGCCTCTAAGTCTTTTGTTGGAATCTAAGAGGTTCTGGTGTGACATTCTGTCACGCTCCTAAATTACCTGTATTACCTCCCCAACCAAAATTCGGATGTTATCGCCACCCTGGGTTGTAGGTGTTGGAGTAGGGATTGTTGTTGCGATTGGTATTCCCTACATAGCATCCAGATTCTTATTGCTGGGTGCATTCATTTGACTGGTGTTCCCCATTACAGTGCTCATATGTGTATTGAATTGCCTTAGCCTCTTGCACATTGGATGTCGACTGTATGTTCTTTAGTAGGTTTGTGATGGTGTAGAGCTGAGACACTATACTTTGGGAATCATTCAACTAGATCGTTTTGGAAGATTTAAGGCCTCACTTCAACCTCTCATTTGGGAACTGGTAGTCGTTATTGGTTATCTGGTCAAGTATCTCAAAAGCCTCTTAAGGATCTTTGTTAAGCAAAATACCATTGGCTGAAGAGTCAATCATCATCCTTGTAGGTGCATTGACGCCACTATAGAACGTCATAACTTGTAGCCAATCATGGAATCCAAGGATCAAGCACTTGCGTAGGGAAATAGCTTGAGTCTCAATGCATCATCAAGAATCTCTGGTTGTTGAAAACAATCACAAACTTCTAAGAAAGCTTGAATGTGTTCCCGAGCATCCTTTCTTGCTAATCCCCAAAATTGTCCAATGTAGTTGAGTGTGTTGAATATAACGAGCTTCAACACAAAGTGAGATGTCCCTAGATCATGCACAATAATAGGTGGGTTGAGATTGTTGATAACGGGCTCGATGTTCATTCTAATGGGCCTTCTACATCTGGCAGGTGGTGGAGCCTCTTGTCGTGCCTGGCCACCATTGAGGAATGTGTTTTCAACAATTCCCTATCCATGTACTCGTAGTATGACATTTGATGCTCGTTCTCATGGTCATTCTCTTAGTTCTTGTTCAACATATTCTTTTTTTTTTCTCTACGTATCTCTCACAATGTTTCTCAATCTCTAGATTTAATGGAAGAATAGGGTCTAAGTTTGACCTTCTGGTCATGCACAAAAACGTACCTGAGAAAAACAAAAGAAAAATACAAATAAAATAAAATCCTAAGCGCAATTACAACATAATTATCAATTGCCAATTGTCACACCCCGAAAATCGGTCTAGTCAGAATTAGGTTTTGATGATCGAAAATTTTGTACCAGTTATGCCTGAATGATGTAATTGTCAAGTCTTGTACCCAATTTTGAAGTGATGAAAGTTGTTTGGGCTTAATTAAAATTTTTGGACCTTTTTGCAAGGAATGGAAGTTAAGGGTTTTGTTAAAAATGCGAGAAATGTCGAATCTGGACAAGGCATATCGATACAGTAGGACCCGTATCGATACGGCCTAACTGTTTTAACTAACTTACCCAATTTAGTCTAGCCGTATCGATACAGCCATTAGGTGTATCGATATGGGTCTCTGTCCAAATCGATTTAGTAACCAAATTGTAATGTTTAGAAGTAGGGGATGACTCACCTGCTTGCTTGCCACCCCTTTCACGTAGATTAACTTAGGAAAGATGGTGAATGGCCATTAATTGGCTTAAAATTGTGAAAGGCATGGATTAATGGAAAATAATTATTTAATCAAACCCTTTCTCAAAGGAAACCTCCTCGTTGGTTGAATGGGAGGTGGAAAAGTAATTAGGGGTAATTAGATGGTTTTAAAATGAATAAGGAAAGCCTCCTACCTTTTTTTCCTTTATCGAAGTTAAATCCCACCTTTGCCTCCAAACAAGCTTGCATCTCCATTGTTGTCTTCCTCTTCAAGCTCAAGCAAGCACCTCGATCCAATCCTTAACATTTGCTTGATTTCAATACACCAATTGAAAGCTTGTAACTCGGTAAGTAAAACCCCTATGTTAATTTGATGATTCCATCAATCCTTGGAGTTTAATTTCAAGATTTAAGCCTTGAATGTTCAAGCTAAGCCCATGTGTTAGGAAGCCAATTTCCTTATTTTGATGTTGTTTGCGGGCTTTGGTAAGCTTGAAAGCAATTGTGAATCATTGGTTTCGATCCTAATGTAATCCTTTAATTTTGAACTAGCTCAAGAAGTGGAGAAAGACCCATCGTCATCTCCAACAAAAGCTAGGCACAAAAGAGTTGAAATCCGAGAGCCTTGAAAGCTTCGGAATCGAGGTGAGTGTATTTGTGTCAAGGGATAGGCTAGGTGCTATCCCATTGCATTATTTTGTGTTTAAAGTTTGCATTTTTGCTTAAGATGGTAAGCATGGTAAGTCCCTAACATCGCTTGACATGTTTGTAAGCTCATATGTGTTATTCGAAATATGTTATATATGAGTTTTGACATGGATATGTTATGATATGGTATGTAGAGATAAGGCTCAATTTTGTATTCCGATGTGATATGGCCTATGGGCGTTAAGGTAAGATTATGCTAAATTATGTAACCTTGGACACTTGTGGACTTTGGATACAATTGGCATGCCATAGGATTATTCAAGCTCACTATGTAAGGGATTGGACTACGGTCCGGGGCTACGGCCTATATGTGGGGAGAAAAGGCTAGATTGTATAAGGGATTCCAAAGCTACGGCTCAAGGCTAAGGCCAATTTTCATTATTTGTGGCGTACAGGGGAATCCCCGTATCAATTGGTTGTTATTCACAAGGAGATGTTATGTGTTTATGCTTTACATTGGATATATAAAAACATGACATTTGGCTTGAGTATGATCTATACATGATTGATGATGTTTGTACATGTCACCCAAGTATGCTACAT
Source organism: Hibiscus mutabilis (assembly GCA_019671005.1). Taxonomy (NCBI): domain Eukaryota; kingdom Viridiplantae; phylum Streptophyta; class Magnoliopsida; order Malvales; family Malvaceae; genus Hibiscus; species Hibiscus mutabilis. The sequence continues at coordinate 44,933,542 of CM033717.1, read as the reverse complement.
GTCATTCATACCACTGATGAATTATGTTGCATTTGTTATAACTACCTCACTAGGCTAAGTAAGCCTAACATTCGTGTGTCTCATGCATTTCAGGACCTTGAAGAATTCTGAGCTCCGATCGTGTAGTTGCGGTTGCAAGTCACTCCCATCAACTATATGTATGTTTACATTTTTTCCTAAACTCCTAGTAATGTGGCATCAAGCTTAGACATGCCACATTTGCCCATTTGATATGTATGTAAAGTTCCTAAAGTGCATAGATGTAAAATGTGGAAGATGGTAGGTTTACAAGAGTGTAAAACTAGTTAAAATGGCTTAAAGATACCAAAAGGTAAAAACTTAGTAAATGAATTTTAAATGCCCTAAAACTTTGTATGCTATTAGAAATATGGATTAATAACTTTCTAGTAAAATTTTATGGCATTTGGACATTGTTCAGCAGGCTAAATCAGCTAAACACCAGATAAAATCTGTCATTACAAGACATGCGTATCAATACGGGTCAACTTGTATCGATACGACCTTGCATATTTGGACCTGAAAAAATAGAGCATATCGGTACAGGTCAAGCTGTATCGATACGGAATTGGGTAGTAAGATCTGGGAAATAAATTGGATCGATACGACTTTAGGTTGTACCGAAACGAGTCAACCATGGTCAACGTGTATCGATACAGGCTTAGATGTATCGATACGGGCTTGTTACCCTTGAATATGGAATTAAGAAAATTTGGCTTAACTTACCGATACGGTCTTAAGTGTATCGGTACGGTGTTAGTTAATTCTGTTAAAAGACTTAAACCACAGTTTTAAATAGTTACAGATTGGTCATTAAACTTTAGAAGACCTAACTGGGTAGGTAAATGACCTCCGTTAACAATGAAATTTCATAGGCTAATAATCAATAAGTTAAACTGAAGATTTGTAAAAAGAGATTATGATAAAGACCCTTAATTTGTAAAATTTGCAATTTAGTCCATAAGTTCGAAAAAGGTTAAAATTAACCCCAAATTGAGTAACCTATTGATAAGTTAGTTCAATAGGTCTTACAAGATATTAATAAGACATTCCGAATAAGATTCTGAACTCCGATTAAGCTTTCGACCTCTAAATAAGTTTTCGGTAACACTTTCCGACCTAGTTCTCTACCAGGGCGGGAAGGGGGTGTTACACCAATCCTCGACAATGACACCAAAAACTTGATGCTTGTTGAATAATGATGCACTTTAGAGCAAGTATACTTGTCAAATCAAGTAATAAAGTGATAGAGTAGAGTGTCGAACTCACGAGGATTGGATGAATAACTACGAAGTTATCGAACTTAAGAATGGTTGTGAAAGTAATGGTTGTCGGTTTATCAAAACTAAAAACAATTAAAGTAAAAATAGATATGATTAAGACGAACATATGTTGCGGCAAATAATAGATAGTTATGGAATTGGCTTTATTGCTAAGGATATATGCTTGATTACTTATTTCAATGCTATAGCGATTGACAATACATGTCTGCATAAACCATTAGGATCTTTATCTACTCGATAGAATTTTCTAATGAGCTTCTAACTCTCTGATGCCTAGAAGTTAATAACATTGAAGCTAAGGTAATACATGTCTACATGAACCCTAACAACTCTATTAAGCCCCCATTGTTCTCATATGTTTAACCTAATTCTCCCGGTATTAAGCCATAGATCAATAGTTAAAAGATCTATCTCGATAGCTCTTACAATAATTGTAACCCTTTTACCTGGCCTATGCGCTAGGCCGAACCGAGCGACCTACATTAGGTGAAGCAAACTTGAACCAAATATCTCAAATTAGGTCTATTTTTTCCTTTATCTTATCTAGATTCATCATTATAACCTAAGGTGTACATACTAGCAGAGGTTAAAATCTCAACTGAATCAAGCGTCGAATCAAGCAATTTAGGGACCAAATTGAAAATATAGAAAATTACAAGGGCTTACTTACAATTGGGGTTACCAATCCTCAATTAGTCAGGTTACATGCATACATGTTCATTTTCAGCTAAAATGAATCATTAAAATACATCCAATTTGCATACATGCAAGACAAGGACCAAAATGAGAGAATCTCCACTTCATCAGCCAAATAACTGACTTAACAGCCTTCGGTATTGATACACGGGATACGATACCAATACCAGGCTTCATACACAAAGGGTCGTATCGGTACTGAAACACGCATACCAATACCAAAGTCATATTACACAAGGCTCGTACTGATACAGCCATGAAGCATATCGATACCCAGGCTTAAATGGCTAAAACACAATTTCTAGTAACCAAAACTTGTACCAATACCCTCCCTCGAGTATCGGTACCCAGGCCAAATTTACACTTTCTAGACCTGATCCAGACCCCGTGTACCGATATAGGGAGCCCTGTATCGATACCCAGAGGCCTGTAGTGCCCATTTTATCTAGTTTTTAGCCTCCAAACCCACACAAACTTGTCCCAAACATCCTACCATGCATACTAAACACATTTTTCATAAAAGCATACATCCACAATATACAAAAACTTCAAATATTTATTTCTGTATACGAAAGCGTAAACTATAGGCATGCTTCCTAAACATTTTGTCCAATATACCCAAAATTGAAACTAAGCATAAATCCGTCAATCCACATCACATAACCAAACAGCAAACAACAACCAACAAGAAACAATCCTTAGAAGCAAGTACAACAAAAATACAAATCCCCAAACTTGGACAACACATTGCCTTATTACCAAAAGCTTAAAGCCAAAACAATAATGAAAGTCAAATGATGTCTTAGAATCTCCTTGCTATAAATGCTCCCACAAACCTCATTTCTCTACAAAGCAAATATATGCTTTGTGGTGTCACTCTTCCACATTCAAAAATGCATTTAAAACATAAGTATAAAGGCAACCACCTTTGAAACCTTTTTCAAAACACAACATGCATAACTACCATATGCAAAAATATAGTTTCTCACTTGTTTCTCATATATTGACAAATGTTCTTACAATTAGACAAACCATTGTCTCATTAAAACCATATCGGATACATGGATTTCCTGTTAGACTCACCTCTACCCAAACCATACCTTGCCTAGTTAAACCGCAATATACCATCAACCTTGCCTAGTTAAACTGCAAGATTCACCATCAACTTGATTTGCCTAGTTAAACTGCAAGATTCACCATCAACTTGAGTTGCCTAGTTAAACTGCATACCACAAGTGACAATACAACAACCCGAGTAACTAGTTAAACCGTTTTCCTCAAGGACTCTAGTGCGATCAACTTAACATATTATAGTGCACTTTAAACCCTATGGCATGCCAAAACTATCCGATACTTTCTTTCCATTTCACATATAGCTAATATATACTTTTAAGGACATTTACTTACTTTTATTCCATATGCATTTAACAAACCATTTTCCATATGCTAAACTCATTGTCAAGGCAATAACACATTCTACTTAGGAACGATTTCCCAATGCACTTTGACATTTTTATACTTGATAAATCATTGCATATCTTTAAAATAATTAGTAAATAAGCCAATCCATGCTTTTAAAACCAAAAGATGCCACATCAAGCATCATATTAATCCGACATCCAAAGGTGAAATTAGGGGGAACTTACTTTCGAGCTTAGTTAAGCTTGCTAGGCTTAAACTAAACTTCCAAATCCTTATTCAAACCTTTAAGTTTGTTCGAAACACATATTCACTCACTAATGCAGAACATTTTGCTCTCCGTTGCGTTCCAAGCCTTCGAAACGAGCCAACTTCCACAAAATGAGTTAGGCCTGACTCTCCCTTACTTTGGAAACACAAAACCAGAGGCAAAATTCATCAAAATGCATTTTAACACCAGCCCACAATCAACCCCTGCAACCTCAATGAAATCGCATCCAAAAACTGGCCAAAACATCGAAAACAACTTCAAACCACGACCAAACAACCTCCGATCATAAACCTAAGATTGTATCATCTTAACAACACCATTTAACATCCAAAACATACTTCTAACATCCCTACAACTCCGAAACCAGGAATCCAACATAACAACCCCAAAATCACCTTCAAGCTACCTTAAAAACTAACCAATTAAATAGTTTCGGGATTGATTATGAAAATCTCATTTCACATTATACATATACCATCAAAATGTGAATTAACCCAATAAAAACACCCAACAAACATCTTGTAAAATAAGAATTTAGGCTAATCATAAAAATCATCAATAAATCCCATTTTCTTGAATTATATTGTAAAATCATGTTATAATCCATAAAACACAAGCCAATAAATGGGGAATATCAACAGATAATCTTAGTTTTAAGAGAGAAGAAGAAAATTACCTTTGAAGAACCTTCCACCAAAATTGACGTAAGTTTTCTCTTGAAAACAACTTGAGAAATTGATGAAATCTTTGTGAAATCTCTATGAGGTTTTGTTAGGAATCAAATAAGGAATCAAAAGATGAAATCTCCATTGAAAATCAATAAGGAATCATGATTGGGAAAAGGGAGGGAAATGAGAGAAAATGAGAAAGAAAAATCAAAGAAAATTTGGTAGAATAGGAAAATGAATTTTGAAAATCAATTAACCGTCAAAGTCTTACACAATTAAGATGGAAAACTTTAATTAAAACATTTGGAAAATAATAGCTCTCTAAGGATTCTTAGTATTGGCCCAATTATATTTTAGTCACTTAAAACAATTTTGCTATCTTTACAATTTAATCACTAAAATCAAAATGTCACTTTAATTAATTTAATTAACCCTCAAATCAATTACCAAAATTTTTGATAATATAACTAAACATTTTTAATAAGTTATACCATTTTTTATCTCAACCATTTCTATTTTTACAATATTAATCTCCTAGAACTCATTTTACCGATTAATTCGGTTCGACTGAGTCGAACCTGACCCGACCAAACACCCAAACTTCTAACCCTATTTTTAGGGTGTTACAACTCTCCCTCTCTTAAGAAATTTCGTCGCCACATTTTAACTGAAGGAAAAAGATGACAAAACTGCTTCTTCATGTCCTCCTTGTCTCCCAAGTGGCTTCCTCGACTCTTCAATGTCGCCACAACACTTTGACCAACTCAATGGTCTTACTGCAAAGAATCTTCATACTAGAATCCAATACCCTCACAGGTTTCCCATCAAAAGACAAATCCAGACACAACTCGATTTCCTCAATGGGCACAACATGCGACAGATATGACCTATACCTCCGAAGCATAGACACATAGAAAACATGATGTATCTTCTCCAGCTCAGCTGGTAATTTCAACCTATAAGCAACTAAACCAACACATTCAAGCACCTTATAGCCCAATGAACCTAGGGCTTAACTTACCCTTCGCCCAAACCTCATAACCTTTTTACAAGGGGAAACCTTTAAGAACACTTTACCCCCAACAACATACTCAATCTCCCTTCACCTCAAATCCCCATAAGACTTTTGTCGATCCGAAGCTGCCTTTAAACAGGCACTAATAAGCTTTACCTTTGCATTTGTATCTCTAAGCGAATCAGGTTCAGTGACATGCTTTTTGCCTGCCTCTACCCAACAAAGCAGCATCCGACATCTATGTCCATAAAGAACCTTATAGGGAGCCATCTGTATACTCTATTGAAACTATTATTATAAGCAAACTCCACCAATAAAAATTGCTTCTCCCATGTCCCTTGAAACTCAATGATACAATAATGTAACATGTCCTCTAAAATCTGAATAACACGCTCAGAGTTTCCATCCGTCTAAGGATGATACTAGGTACTAAAATTAAGTCTGGTTCCCAAAGCCGTCTATAAACTCTCCCAAAACCTTGACGTAAAATGAGAATCTCTATCCGATATAATAGACTTTGGAACCCCTTGCAACTTCACAATCTTAACAATATATATCTCTACCAACTTATCCAACGTATATATTGTATGCACAACCATGACATGCGCACACTTCGTAAAACTGTTAACAATCACCCATATATAATTCTTTTTGGTCGGCATTAAAGGCAACCCCATCACGAAATCCATTGTGATCTTTACCCATTTACATTCTAGAATTTGCACATGTTACAATAACCCAACACAAAACTAATGTTCAGCTTTAACTCCCTGACATACCAAACAATGAGCAACATACTCCGCTACGTCTTTTTTCAAACCAGCCTAATAATACTATTATTTTAAATTGCGGTACATATTGGTACTACTAGGGTGCATAACAAAAGGACTAGAATATGCCTCAGTCAGAATAGTGCGCCTCAACTCTGAATCTTCTGGCACAACTATTCGACCCTTAAAATACAAAAAACCATTATCATTAAAATGAAAATATGACAGATTACCATCCGCAATGTCCTTAACATGAGGAACCAACGCATCATCATACGGTTGCCTCACCTTAATCATTTGAGATAATGTAGGCATAACATGCAACTCTACCAACAAACCACCATCTTGCGTGACACTTATCCTAGTAAGCATAGCCCTAAGCTTGACGGCTATCTTTCGGCTCAACACATCTGCTACAATATTAGCCTTTCCAAGACGATATTCAATTGTTAGATAATAATCCTTAAGCAGCTCAACTCATCTCTGTTGCCTAAGATTTAACTCCTTTTGAGACTTCAAGCTTTTCTGATCAGTGTAAACGTACACTTCTCACTATAGAGATAGTGTCTCCGAATCTTTAGAGCAAAAACCACCGCGGCAAGCTCTAAATCATGTGTAGGGTAATTGGGCTCATGTACCTTTAAGTGTTTCGATGCATAAGCTACAACTTTCCCGTCCTGCATTAGCACACAACCCAATCCAACATATGATGCGTTGCTATACACCACAAACTCCTTACCGGCTTCTGGTTGAATCAACACAAGAGCGTGTGTTAAAACCTACTTTAACTTCTCAAAACTATACTGAAGATCCTCTGTCCAAACAAAGGGAACATTCTTTTGCAACAATTTTGTCACCAGAGCAGGAATACTGGAAAAATCATCCACAAAGCGACGATAGTACCCAGCCAAACCAAGAAAATTGCGAACTTCAGACGCCGTCTTAGGTTGCTTCCAATTAAGAATAGCCCCAATCTTTTATGGATCCACATGAATACCTTCTTCCGATACAACATGACCAAGAAACATCACCTCCTTAAGCCAAAACTCACACTTACTCAACTTAGCAAATAACTGATTCTCTTTTAATGCTTGCAATACTATTTGAAGATGTTGTTCATGCTCTTCCTCGGTACGAGAGTACACAAGGATATCATCAATAAACACAACCACAAATTAGTCCAAAAACTCATGAAACACTCTATTCATCATATCCATAAAAGCAGCTAGAGCATTAGTCAAACCAAATGAAATAACCAAAAACTCATAATGCCCATACCTTGTGCAAAACTCAGTTTTCGGCGCATCTGCTTCTTTAACCTTCAACTGGTAGTATCCAGACCTTAGGTTAATCTTTAAAAACACAATTGCACCTCAGAATTGGTTAAACAAATCATCATTTCAGGGTAATGGGTACTTGTTCTTAATCATCAATTTGTTCAATTATCGATAATCGATAAACATCCGCATGGTTCCACCTTTTTTTTTACAAATAACACTGGCGCACCCCAAGGCGAAACACTTGGACGGATGAAACCATGATCCAACAACTCTAGAAGTTGAATTTTGAACTCTTTCAACTCCTTCGGTGCCATGCGATAGGGCGCAACAGACACCTGATTCGTACTAGAGTACGTCTCGATATAGAACTCGACTTCTCTATTCGGTGGCAACACAGGAAATTTTTCTTGAAACACTTCTGGAAAATCACATACTGTTTGAATATCCTGTACTCGAACTCATTTGATACCCGAATTCATCATAAAAGCCAAGAAGGCTTGACACTCTTCATTCATCAATCTCTTACCTTGTAATACCGAAATGACATTAGACAAGAATTTAGCATTCTTGCCTACTACAACAATAACATAGTCGTCGGCAAGCCTTAGAGAAATCCTTTCGGTTTCAAAATCAACAACAACCATATGCTTGCTTAACCAATCCATACCCAAGATGACATCAAAATCATGAAACGATAACTCCATTAAGTCAACAACAAATACATGGCCTTGAACAACCAACGAGAATCTCCTATACATCCTTCTAATAGTAACATCCTCAAGAGAACTAGTTACTAGGACACCCACATTAAAAAATTCAATAAGAATGTCTAATAATTGTGCATGCTCACTCACGATGTATGAATGCAAGGAACCCAAATCAACTAAAGAAAATAATGACAAAAGATTTCAAGGTAAATGTACCTATGATCACATCGGTGTCATTACGGACCTCGCGACGTGCATACACCCTTGCCTGCCCTCTGTTCTCCGGCTAAATAGCCATGATATGAGCAACAATCCTCTAACCTTCGACATGCCTCTAGAAATTACCCTGCCACAGCCTCGACCTCTAGCAAGTGCATCCACAGTAGCTTCTTGAGACGGTTCATCCCTAATGACTTGCAGACAATCACGTTTCTGATGCTCTTTTAAACCACACTCCTAGCAATCTCTAGGTATTCCCCAACACCTCTCTAGGTGGCGTCTCCCACAACACTACAATCAACCGTAGCGGCCACAGTAGTTTGGACATTCTGACCACGTCTACCACTATTACCACCTCACTTGTGATCTGACTTGAAACGTTTATCCCCTAACCTCTTGTTCTGACCACTAGAAAAGTTAGACTCAGCAGCTCCCTTTCCAGAACCAACATTTCCCAATTCAGAGGTTAAACACAAGGATTGTTTAATATCCTTGGCCCTATTGACCAACACGTCAAAATCAGTGTACTCAGCCACAAGAAAATATGTCTTGATGTCTTTCACAAGACCATAGCAAAACCTATCACAACACTGACGATCATCTAGAACAATTCTAGGAGCACACTGGTTCAAATAGAAAAATTTCACCTCATACTCGACCACTAACATTCAACACCGCACGAAAGCCATGAACTATCTCTTTTTCGCATCCTAATACTATAAACCAATGTACTTCTTCTTGAAAGCCCTTCGGAAGGATTTCCAAGTAACATTAGCATCCGACACTCCAGCTACGGTGGTTATCCCCAATGATATGCATCACCATGCAACAAAGACACAATACAACCATGTTTCTGTGCATTCCATCTAACAAAGAATACGCTCGGTACTCTAAAGCCAATTTTCTATAGATTTAGGGTTTAACCCTCTAAACTCAACACCTCCCAAGCTTCGCAAACGCTCAAGTGGCAACCCTAGATTAGCAGCAACTACAAGAACTGGTGCCTATACATGGACTCCAACAATAGCTGCTTGGAAAGCTCCAGTCATTGTCTGAATCAATGATGTCATATCCCCAAAAATCCTTGAGGAGCTTGAGGCACGTTTCCTCTACCTACTCTAGCTAGTGGAATAGTTGGGGGAGGAGGCAACTTATCACGAGGAATCATGCCATCCTCAAGATTCTGGTTATTTTAAGTATTACTCGTGTTAGCTTGAGTCTCACGTCATGGACGCATATTCACTAACAATTAAGACATAAAAAATAGCTTAATTAGGCTTGCATTCGATGAAGGATCCAAGGCAATCTATGAAAAATCATTTGAAAACAATGGTAATAGGCAATGTGTCCCTATCCAACCCAAATTAAAGCAAAACGACTTCACAACAATCAAATGTCATACTTAAACACAATCAACATCTCAGAGCAACTCAATAATATCCAAAACATTCAGCAAACTATCCTAACCATTCGCAACCCAGCTCTGATACTAACAAATGTAACAACTTGACCCAACCAAATCAAATATCTCATTTAGGTCCATTTTTTCTTTTATCTTATCTAGATGCCTGATTATAACCTAAGGTGTACATACTGGCAGTGGTTAAAATCTCAATTGAATTGAGCGTCGAATCGACATCCAATTATGCGAATTTACAATTTATGGACCAAATTGTAAATATAGAAAACTACAAGGGCTTACATACCATTGGGGTTATCAATCCTCAATTAGTTAGTTACAAGCATACATGTTCATTTTCAGCAAAAAGAATCATTAAAATACATCTAATTTGCATACATGCGAGACAAGGACCAAAATAAGAGAATATCAACTTCATCAGCCAAATAATTGACTTAACAACCTTCGGTATCGATACACGGGATACGGTACTAGTGCCAAGATTCATACACAAAGGGATGTATCGGTACTAAAACACGCGTACCGATACCTAGGTCATGTTATAGAAGGCTCATACTGATACGACCATGAAGCGTATCGATACCCAAACTTAAATGGCTAAAACAAAATTTCCAGTAACCAAAACTCGTACCGATACCCTCCCTTGAGTATTGGTACCCAGGCCAAATTTACACTTTCTAGACCTGATCCAGACCTCGCGTACCGATATAGGGAGCCCTCTATCGATACCCAGAGGCCTGTAATTCCAATTTTATCTATTTTTTGTATCCAAACCCACACAAACTTGTCCCAAACATCACAGTATGCATACTAAACACATTTAGCATAAAAAAATACATCCACAATATATCAAAACTTCAAATACGTATTCCCAGACACAAAAGCGTAAACTATTGACATACTTCCTAAATATTTCGTCCAACATACCTGAAATTGAAATCTGAGCACAAATTCATCAATCCACAACACAAAACCAAACAATAAACCAACAACCAAAAAGAAACAATCCTTAGAAGCAAGTACAACCCAAATACAAATCCCCAAACTTGGACAACACATTGCCTTATTACCAAATGCTTAAAGCCAAAACCATACTCAAAGTCAAATGATGTCTTAGAATCACCTCGCTCTAAATGCTCCTACAATCCTTAATTCTCTAGAAAGAAGAATTAGAGTGCAAGCAAACATATGCTTAGTGGTGCCACTATTCCATATTCAACAATGCATTTAAAACATGAGTATAAAAGCAACCACCTTTGAAACCTTTTTCAAAACATAACATGCATAACTACCATATGCAAAAATATATTTTCTCACTTGTTTCTCATATATTGGCAAGCGTTGTGACTATTAGACAAACCATTGTCTAATTGAAACCATATCAGATATATGGATTTCCCGGTAAACTCACCTCTACCCAAACTATACCTTGCCTAGTTAAACCGCAAGATACCATCAACCTTGCCTAGTTAAACTACAAGATTCACCATCAACTTGAGTTACCTAGTTAAACCGTACAACATAGGTGACAATCCAATAGCCCAAGTAACATAGTTAAACCGCTTTCCACAAGGACCATGGTGCAACCGACTTAACATATTATCGTGCACTTTAAACCATATGGCTTGCCAATTATATCTGATACTTTCTTCCCATTTGTCACATAGCTAATATACACTTTTAAGTATATTTACTTACCGTTATTCCAAATACATTTAACAAACCATTTTCCATATGCAAAACTCATTGTCAAGGCAATAACACATTCCACTCAGGAACCATTTCCCAATGCACTTTGGCATTCTTATACTTGATAAATCATTGCATATCTTTAAAATGATGCATAAAGCAGTAAGTGAACCAATCTATGCTTTTCAAACCAAAAACATGCCAGATCAAGTATCATATCAATCCAATATCCAAAGGCAAAATTAGTGAGAACTTACTTCTGAGCTTTGTTATGCTTGCTATGCTTAAACTATACTTCCCAATCCTTAATCAAACCTTTAAGCGTGTCTGAAACACATATACACTCACCAATGCGCAACATTTTGCTCGTCGTTGAGTTCCAAGCCTTCGAAACGAGCCAACTTGCACAAAATGAGCTAGGTCTGACTCTCCCATGTTTTGGCAACAAAAAATCAAAGGTAAAATACATCAAAATACATTCTAACACCAGCCCACAATCAACCCCTACAACCTCAATGAAATCGCATCCGAAAACTAGCTGAAACATCAAAAATAACCTCAAACCACGACCAAACAACATCCAGTCATATACCTAAGATTTTAGCATCTTAACAACACCATTGAACATCCAAAAACATACTTCTAACATCCCTACAACTCCAGCAATCAAGAATCCAACATAGCAGCCCCAAAATCACCTTCAAGCTACCTTAAAAAAAAACCAATTAGATAGTTTTGGGATTGATTATAAAAATCTCATTTCACATTATACATATACCACCAAATTTGTGAATTAACCCAATAAAAACATCCAACAAACATCTTGTAAAACAAGAAGTTTGGCTAATCATCAAAATCATCAATAAATCTCATTTTTCTTGAATTAAATTGCAAAACCATGTTATAATCCACAAAACACAAGCCAATAACTAGGAAATTCAATAAATAACCTTAGTTTTAAGAGAGAAGAAGAATTTTACCTTTGAAGAACCTTCCACCAAATTTGACCTAAGTTTTCTCTTGAAAACAATATGAGAAATTGATGAAATCTTTGTGAAATATCTATGAGGTTTTGTTAGGAATCAAATTCGGAATCAAATGAGGAATCAAAAGATGAAATTTCCATTGAGAATTAGTAAGGAATCATGATTGGAAAAAGAGATGGAAAATGAGAGAAAATGAGAAAGGAAGATCCAAGAAAATTTGGTAGAATAGGAAAATGATTTTGGAAAACCAATTAACAGTCAAAATCTTACTCAATTAATGTGGAAAACTTTAATTAAAACATTTGGAAAATAATATCCCTCTAAGGATTCTTAGTATTGACCCAATTATATTTTAGTCACTTAAAACAGTTTTGTAATATTTACAATTTAGTCACTAAAATAAAAATGTCACTTTAATTAGTTCAATTAATCCTCAAATCATTTAAACTTTTTTTTATAATAAACCAAAGATTTTTAATAATTCATACCAATTTTTATCTCAACCTTTTCTATTTTAAAATATTAATCTCTCAAAACTCATTTGACCAGTTAATTTAGTTAGACCGAGTTGAACCAGACCCGACCAAACTTCCAAACTTCTAACACTATTTTTGAGGTGTTATTATAACTACACATGAAGAACGATGAACAAAATAGGTAAATGAAGAAGAACTATTGCATTAAACAAAATAATTAAAAACTTAATATCCTAAAACAATAAGATAAAGCAAAAGTAATTAGCTCATTTCTAAGCCTAAAACATCCATAATAGTATTTAAAAACATGGTATTTTATCAAGCAAGGAAATATAAAGAATCAAGCATCCTAAACGATCTCCTCCAAGCTCTCTAATTGTTCTACAAGTCTCGCACTCCTCCAGCCTCTCTCATTGGCTTTTGTTGTGTGGAGACTCCTCTAGAAATTTGAATCTGGTGGTTCTCTGACAGCTAAAGACTAAGGGTTCCTGTCTATGAGCAAGCACCACGAAAATACTACCTTCCCCATTAAAAGCACTAAATATATCATATTTAAGCACAAACAATGTAACTTCCTAACTATATGCAAACTACTCCAAAATGCAACTAAATGAGCCTAAACACATGCAAAAGCTAAGTAAAAGGGTATGCAAAATAGGATATCTACAAAGTCATCATCTGTGTAGTGTCTGTAAGTATCTTTTGATCTCTAGATTATAGGGAATAATGGGTTCCTCTCGATTTATGCGTCTAGTCATGCACTATAACATGCCTTAGTAAAAAGAAAAAAATTAAAAATTAACTAAAGAAAATATTAAGCACAACTACTACGTTATTATCAATTGCCAATCCCTAGCAACAACGCCAAAAACTTGACGTGCGGTAAACAAGTATGCAATTTAGAGCAAGTATACTCGTCGATCAAGTAATAAAGTGATAGAGTAGAGTGTCGAACCCATAGGAATTGGATCAATAAATACGAAGCAATCATACTTAAGAGTTGGTGAGAAAGAATTGGTTTGGTGGTGATTATCAAAACTAAATGTAATAAAAGTAAAGATAACAATGATCAAGACATGCAGATGTTGTAGCAGATATTCAGATTATTATGGAAGATGGGTTTATTGCCTAGGAATTATGTTGATTACTTATTTGAATGCTATAGCGGTTGATAACAAGGATGCTATGGCAATATATGTATGCGTGAACCCTAATAACTCTATTATCTATTCAAGTTCCCCTTATTAGTCATTAAAATCCTAAACTTATGTCTATGCCAAATTAGAATCTAAGTTAATAGCTTAAGCTCCACTGTTAATGTTTGTATAACCTAACTCTCTCGATATTAAGCCACATATCAATAGTTAAAAGGCCTTTCTTGATAGGTCTTGCAATAACTACGCATGAAGAACAATGAATAGAATAGATAAAGGAAAAGGCTATAACATTAAACAATTAATCAAAACATAATATCCTAAAAACAATAGACCCAACAAAATTATTTAGCTCATGTCTGAGCCTAAAACATCCATAATAAAAGTATTAAAGAATATGGCAGTTTATCAAGCAATGGAAAAGAAAGAATCAAGCATCCTCGACATTCTCCTCCATGCTCTCTAACTGTGCTGCAAGTCCCACACTCCTCAAGCATCTCTCGATGGCTCTCGTTGTGTGGAGACTCCTCTAGACCTCGACTCTGGTGGTTCTCCGATAGATGAAGGCTAAAAGGTTGTTGTCTAAGATCAAGCTCCCTTTGTTTATGGCCCAAGTCTTTTTTATATAGGTGGAAAAGCTAGGGTTTTGTAACCCCAAAGTGCACGAAGCTTCTTAAAGAGGATTTTGCTCTCCCGCTTAATTTAATGAGTTCCATATTAGATGAGAATCCACGTGTGCGAAAGTCTAATTTTTCTCCAAGTCTATTACTTTGCCATCTCAACACAAAAAGGATGCCACTCGTTTGCTCTAGCGCTCTTCTACCTCAACAGCTTCCTGCACAAGCACCACTAAACGCACTACATTCCCTATTAAACGCATCAGAATATAAACATTTAAGCGCAGGCACCATAACTCCCTAACTCTATGCAAACTAATCCAAAATGCAACTATATGATCTTAAACACATGTAAAAGTTAAGAAAAAAAGGTACACAAAATAGGTTATCTACAGAGTCATCAACTAGAAATGACACAACAATGCTAGGAAACTAGAGACAAAACCTTTATTCTCTGACCTCACTCAACACGTGGTTCCCTTCCCATTCATTTAAGCTGCTTCTATCCATGTGAGTAGAGAAATTCCTCTATTTGGATCACATATTAGGAATTAAGGCAACAAGCCCTAGGAGGGGCCTCCACAAAAGACGAGGGTAACATTTTCAAGAGATCTAAAATTGAGGAAAACAACCTCTTGTCTTCTACCTTTGGAGAAACACCATTGTTGGTGTAACACCCTTTGCCCGACCAAGAAGAAAACTAGGTCGAAGATTTCACTAGAAAGCAAAACAAAGAATTGAATGGTCAAACTATGACAAATCATTTGGGAACAAATACAAAACATAGATAACACCAAAGTAAATTATCCATCATCAGGATCATATTTTAAATAAGTTCTAATTTCAAACTATTGTGACTAGATTGAAAAGTTCTTAAAATTCAAGGATTAAAGTATGAATTTTTCAAAGTTTAGGGACTTAACTAAAAACTTTTAACAATTCATACTATTATAGATTTGTGCTCCTATTATGGCTTACACACAACCCTAACCATATATTCCCAAATCCTCATATTAGTTTAATCGATGATGCAAGTTGCTGGTGTTGTGGTAGACGATAGTGATGGGGAAGAGGACGATGTTGGTAAGAAGAAATATTGAGGGAGAAAGAGTTAGGTGATGCAAGGGGTGTTGAACGGTTAAAATGGATGCAAGTGCAACAATGGGCTTAGGTGACGGTAGTAATACGACAAAAATGAGAGGGGTTTTTCTACGACGAGAGTGGCCAGTGGTTGAATTAGTGGTCATGCTTTCCCCTTTCCATTCATTTAAGCTGCCGCTATACATGTGAGCAGAGAATTTCCTCTTTTTGGATCACATGTTAGAAATTAGGGCAACAAACCCTAAGAGGGGCCTCCACAAAAGACGAGGGAAACATTTTCAAGAGAGCCAAAATTGAGAAAGCAACCTCTTGTCTTCTACCTTTGGAGAAACACCATTGTTGGTGTAACACCCCTTGCCCGACCAAGAAGAAAACTAGGTCGAAGATGTCACTGGAAAACAAAAGAAAGAATCGAATAGTCAAATTATGACAAATCATTTGGGAACAAGTACAAAACATAGATAACACCAAAGAAAATTATCCATCATCAGGGATCATAATTTAAATAAGTTCTAATTTCAAACCATTGTAACTAGATTGAAAAGTTCTCAAAATTCAAGGATTAAACTATGAATTTATCAAAGTTTAGGGACTTAACTAAAAACTTTTAACAATTCATACTATTATATATTTGTGGTCCTATTATGGCTTGCACACAACCCTAACCCTACATTCCCAAATCCTCACATTAGTTTAATCGATGATGTAAGTTATTGATGTTATGGTAGACGACGGTGCTGGGGAAGACGACGGTGCTGGTGAGAAGAAATATTGAGGGAGAACAAGTTAGGTGATGCAAGGGGTGTTGAACGGTTAAAATGGATGCAAGAGCAACAATGGGCTCAGGTGACGGTAGTAAGGCGACAAAAATGAGAGGGGTTTTCCTACAACGGGAGTTGCCAGTGGTTGAATTGGTGGTAATGCTTGATTTATGGATATATGAGGCTTTTTTAAATAAATGAACATTAGGGGGTTTTAGAAAAAACTATTATTTTATGTTTTTTGTAAAACATTAAAGGAAAATAAAAAAATTAAATTAATATTTTTATATTTTTACAGTTTTTCTGAATTTTTATAGATTTTTTAGATTTTTTAATTTTTTTACAATTTACTGACATGGCACTTCTAGAGTGTACCACATGTCCTTCCATCATTGACCGTTATAGTTATAATTGCATTGCATTCATCATTGTAACTGCATTCTCTTATTGCATTTTGTCATTACATTTTGTCATTGCATCCCATCATTCCATTTTGTTTTCCTTTGCATTGGGGACAATGCAATTTTTAAGTTTGTAGTTGTTTCTAATAGCTTAATTTTTGTTTTTCCTTTTCTTTTCATTATTTTGTTCAGGTGTTGTATGCCCAAAGTGCCTCTACAAACTCTGCAAGAGAAATAGTTGTATGCAAAATTTAGCTAATGTGAGTTTTGGCTCTCGGAGGTTATGTTTTTGGGGCATATTGTTTTTGCTGAGGGTATTTAGGTCTATCCGAAGAAATTTAAGGCTATAATGAGTTGGAGGCAGCCCAAGAATATTCTTGAGATCTGAAGTTTCTTGGGTTTTGTAACACCCCTACCCCGGGCTACTAGCAAACTGGCTCGACAGCGTTACTTAAGCAAGCAAGGACAATGAATAAGGCAATACAAGCAATACAATACAAACAATACAAGAACAAGCAAGCATTCATACTTACTTAGCAAACAAGTAACCTCACATTTGATTCTTACTTCAACCTAAAACCATTCGAATAGGTCACTAAATTATTTCCTTACAAGCTTACATTATAGGTTACTACTTAGCATTACAATTAACTACATTTAAACCCTATCATTCGAATGAACCTAGGTGTAACATGCTTCCATTTCAATTCAAGGTTCCATAGTTGTATACATTTTAACATTACAATCCTATACTTAATAAGCATGATTATCTAAACATTCAATAGCATGAAACTTGTTCCATTCAAGCCATTCAAGCCTTATACTAAACTCATACAATCGGCCATTAACACAAGATACATACAACAAGGCATGTAACTAGTTCCCAATGAACTAGACCATTCAGCAAGCATCATACAAGTACACTATATCACTTTCAACATGATATGTACATACACAAGTGAATACATACTATCAAAGCATTCAAATGGTACTTATAACTAGATCAAACATTAGATTATTTCACTTAAATCATCATATGCGCAGTAACAACATTCCATTACAAGAACTTTAGGTTCATTACATACTTGACAATAGGTTCATAACATAATAACCTCATCAAGACATTATATACAAGTACCATAATGCATGATCAACTAACTATATACATTCTAGTGCCACCATTCTAGGAGATATACAAAACAAGTATGAAACCATACTTTAACTATGCTTGTGTGACTTGCTTCGAGCTCAAGAAATCAGGCTTCAAGATCAAGCAACACTCGTATCCTTTATCCTGTAGTTGGGAAGAATAAAAACGAGAGTGATAAGTACAAGAATGTACTTAGTGAGGTAGTAACTAGTTCTAACCATTTGTTGTGCCAAGTTTTGTGTCATTTAAACAAGAATGAATCTAGCTAGGGGTTTTAAGCATTAGATTGATCCTAGCTAAGGCTTTTAAGATAATCCTAGCTAAGGATTTCATGCATTCGGCTAGTATAGGATTCAAGAATCAAGAATTCATACTTCATGTTTTCATATCAAGAATCAAGCATATCATGCTTACAAAACAAGTAACATACATTTCATGACTTTCATGTCAAGTAACATACAATTCATGGCATTCAAGACAAGTAACATATGATGTAGGATTGTTATTTCAATTGTTATAAATTAAACAACCCCCTTGGTACTTAGTTTGTATAGGTAATCGAGTCTCCAACCAACTGTCGCCACAAGATGCACCGTAGTGCTGGTCAACCCTCCTACTATCGCCAAAAACCATATACGTACCCTCCGTCTATCGCCAAATAGGGGCCTTAGTCCTAGACCGTAGTCCACCCTAACACAATGAGATCTAGACTCTAAGGCATGCCCTTCTACCTAGCCCAACTAGCTACCAAGGTTGTTCGCTTTACCATTTATTCAAGTGTTTCAAGATCAAGATCATGTCAAGCAAGTTCATTTCATATTAGGCCCTTAGGCCATTGAGAAATAGCTCACATATCATGTAGTTTCCATGTTTCATTTCATCAAGATGAGATGATATCTTATGCAAGCTCTTTAGCATTTGATCACATGCATCATGTCACATACAAGCAACAATGTACCATTTAAACATGCTTAGCATTCAAATAAAACATGTATTCAAGATGTGATCAAACTTCATACATTACTGGTCATTCTTCCCTTATTAAGTCAAGTCCATAATTAGGTTCATTTAACATTTCAAGAGTGTAAACAAGAATATTGGTTAGGATCTAGTCCTAACCCTAGAGATAACTACACTCACAATACTCCAAGCTTTGCTAGTCTTGGATCCACACTCCTTTGTTCTTGGCTTTAGGATGATCCACTTTATCCTCTTCCACCAAGTTTACTCCTGGTTCTATCACATTACACAACAAATACATGTCAAAACAAGATCATGTGATCATCCAATCAAGGCAAAGTTACAAGCATATAACATACACAAATCTAGCAGCATGCTCATATACATTTTCCATTACACTTATCTATACTCTAGTTCATGTAAAACAAGGCTAAATCAGTGCAATTGTCTATATTGTTGCTGCCAGACAGCTTGCACTCTAGTCACTTAATCATGCATAACTTTCATTCCGTACATCAGAATTTCAATTGGTTTACACCGTTGGAAAGCTAAAAAATTGTATTTATAACCATATAAGTTTTTCATTTTAGTTCTTAGCTAATTAATACAGTTTTTAACTTAAAGACAGGGTAATTTGCTACACTGGACAGTTTGCACTCTCCTTAGTGTTTCTTCTCTACATTTCATTCTACAACCCAGAGTTTAGTTCTGTTTTCTCCTAATGAATTTACACATATCAAGGTGTTTTCCATAAAAAATTCAGCCTTAAATTCATTCTATACAATTTATAGTGATTTTCAAAGTTACTGCCCAGAACAGAGCATTCTGGGCAGATTACACTAGGTTGAATTTCTAGCTTCTTAATTCACCTAAGCAAGGTTCTAACATGGAAATTCAATTCATTTTCATGTTCTTACATGTCTATGTCATTCTAATTCATCTAGCCATGTGCTTAAAATAGGGAATTATCATGTTGAACCCAATTTGATCTATTTGATCAACATTGCACATTCAATTTACCAATTGAGCAGTCCATTACCTAATTAACTAGTCCAATTAGGTGCTTTCACATTTCCAGCATGTTATCTATTCAATTCAATCTTCATTTCATCTAGATACATGATCAAAACAGGGTTCTATATCCAATTGACATGTCTAAATATTTTCACTATCCAAAACAGTCCCTAATCAAGACTGCTTTCAACCATGTACATATTTCTCCAATTTCCAGCAACTATACATATTTCCTTTATCAAATTGAATACTAGTATCCACAATTTCAAGTTCAAATTGAAGCTAGCATGACCCTAACATACATGGCAATCATTCAATTCAATTTACACAACAAGAACATCATCAATCACTCATCCAAACAAGTTGCTGGGAGGAAGGATTTAGAATCCACTTACAATCTTCCTAGCTATTCAATTTTCATGCAATTGTGATCTCATGCAAGATTTCTTCCCCAACAATGGTGATTTTCTTTTCCTAGATGGATGAGGAGAGTTTCGGCCAAGGTCGAGTGGAGAAGATGATAGCAAGATGACTACTTGGCCATGGTGTTAACACATGGCTTAGCTATTTGCCTCCACTTGGCAAATTTTGGTCTAATTGAATCATAAATCCTTAATTACTCATCCTTCTTGCATGCAATTCTACATTTACAATTTGTTACTGTTTGATCCTTCATGATTAGGCTACTTCTTTAGCAATCCATCTAATTTAGTCACTAGGTTTAATAAATTCTTCTAATTTGTAGATTTTTTGTACAATTACATTCTAATTAGTTTATGACAAGTTGCTAGGCCATGATTTGGGGTATTACAATTCTCCCCCCTTAAGATAAATTCGTCCTCGAATTTACTTGAATCGAATAGGTGAGGATATTGCTTCTTCATGACTTCTTCAGATTCCCATGTTGCCTCTTCAACCTTGTAATTTCTCCACATGACTTTGACAAGGGGAACGGTTTTGTTCCTGAGCTTTCTAACTTCACGATTAAGAATCTAAACTGGTTCTTCTTCATATGACAAGTCAGGATTCAATTCCACTTCTTCAGGCTCAAGAACTTGAGATGGATCAGACCTATATCTTCTGAGCATGGAAACATGGAAGACATTGTGGATCTTATCGAATTCACTAGAAAGTGCCAATCGATAAGCCATTGGACCAATCCTTTCAATGATTTCAAATGGTCTGATAAACCGAGGGCTGAGCTTTCCTTTTCTTCCAAATCTGAAGACTTTCTTACAAGGAGATACTTTGAGGAAGACCTTGTCTCCAACATTGTATTGGATGTCTCTCATTTTCAAGTCAGCATAAGCTTTTTGTCTATCAAAAGCTGTCTTTAATCGATCATGAATGATCTTCACTTGTTCTTCGGTTTCTCTGAGCAATTGAGGTCCTAAAGCCTTACTTTCTCTTAATTCAGACCAGCAGAAGAGAGTTCTACATCTTCTTCCGTATAGAGCTTCGAAGAGAGCCATCTGAATAGATGTCTGGTAGCTATTGTTGTAAGAAAACTCTACTAGGGGTAGAGATTTCTCCCAATTCTTTCCGAAGTCTATAACACAAGCACGTAGCATGCCTTCAAGCACTTAGATGATTCTTTCAGATTGTCCATCTCATTGAGGATGAAAGGATGTACTAAGATGCACTTTAGCTCCTAGAGCCTTCTGCAAGGAATTCCAAATTCGAGAAGCAAATCTAGGGTCACGATTAGAGATTATAGCTGTAGGTACACCATGTAATCTAATCACTTTACGAATGTATAGCTCAGCTAAGGTTTCCAAGCTCATGTTCATTCGAGCAGGGATGAAATGAGTAGACTTTGTGAATCTGTCAACAATCACCCATACATCATCATTCTTTCTTGGAGTGGAAGGAAGACTAGTAACGAAGTCCATTGTAATCCGATCTGATTTCCAATGAGGGAATTTGATAGGTTGGAGCAATCCAGTAGGGACTTGATGCTCGGCTTTAACCCTTTGACAAGTTAGGCACTTCGATACGAAGTCTGTGATAGCCGATTTCATGCTGGGCCACCAGTATAGTGGCTTTAGATCCTTGCACATCTTAACCGATCACGGGTGAATCGAGAAAGAGCTTTTGTGAGCTTCTTATAACATTTCTTGTCTTAGTTCATCATTTTTAGGAACACATACTCTATCCTTGAAATAGAGGAGTCCATTCGACTTGAGGCAGAAGTCGAATTAGACTCAGAGTCTAGCTTGGATATAATCTTTTGAAGATCTGGATCAATTTGCTGGAGTTCTTTGATTTTCAAGATTAAGCTAGGTTGAACTTGAAGTTCATACAAGAATTTTTGTCCTTTGGATAAACAGAAATGAACATTGATAGCCAAGGAAGCTACAAATGAATGAACAAGATCATTAAGGAAAAGTTTCGAATAGTTACTTGCAAGATAAGAAAGGTATTCGAATGGATTACTTGTAATCCAAGAAATATTAAATTCAATGAATTTTTCTAGGATTTAGATTTAGGGGTTTACCCGAGTATGGTCTGCGACTAAGGGCATCAGCAACCACGTTTGCTTTCCCCGGATGGTAGTCGATAACCAAATCACAGTCTTTAAGCAATTCTAGCCATCTTCTTTGTCTCAGATTCAAATCTTTCTGAGTCAAAAGGTATTTGAGACTCTTGTGGTCTGTGAAGAGGTTACATTTCTCCCCGTACAAGTAATGTCTCCATATTTTGAGAGCAAACACGATAGCTGCCAATTCTAGATCCTGTGTAAGGTAGTTTGACTCGTGTGGTTTCAGTTGCCTTAAAGCGTAAGCTACCACTTTTCCATCTTGCATTAGGACACATCCTAGTCCTAAATGAGATGCATCACTATAGGCAGTGAATTCTTTTCTCAGTTCTGGTTGGATGAGAACTAGTGCATGAGTCAGGGCTTGTTTAAGTTGATTGAAGCTTCGTTGTTGGTTCTCCGACCAAACAAAAGGCGTATCTTTTCAAGTTAACTTAGTCAAGCTTGCGGCAATGGATGAGAATCCCTTGACAAAACACCGATAATACCAGTTAAACTGAGAAATCTTCTAACCTCATCAACATTTCTTGGAGGTATCCAATCCATGATAGATCGTATTTTTCTCAGGTCTACTTTAATTCCTTCTGCCGAGATGACATGGCCAAGGAATGAGACTTCCAATAGCCAAAATTCACACTTAGAGAACTTTGTGAACAATTGACGTTCTCAGAGAGTTTGCAATACAATTCGAAGGTGTTCGAAATGTTCTTCCTTATTCCGAGAATACACCAAGATGTCATCGATAAAGACGACCACAAACTTGTCAATATAGGGCTTGAATACACGGTTCATAAGGTCCATGAAAGCAGCCGGAGCATTCGTTAACCCGAATGGCATTACAAGGAATTCGAAGTGGCCATATCGAGTACGAAAGGCTGTCTTGGGTACATCTTCTTCTTTTAACCTCATTTGATAGTATCCTGATCGAAGATCAATCTTTTAGAGCACCGAAGCATCATTGAGTTGATCGAAGAGACCTTCTATCCTTGGGAGAGGATACTGATTCTTGATAGTGAGCTTGTTCAATTTTCTGTAATTAGTACATAGTCTCATAATCCCGTCTTTCTTTTTCACGAACAAGACTGGAGCACCCCAGGGAGATGAGCTAGGCCAAATAAAACCTTTGTCTTGTAGCACTTGGAGTTGCTTCTTGAGTTCTTTCAATTCAACAAGTGCCATTCGATAAGGTGTGATGGACACCGGAGTTGTTCTAGGTTGAACTTCAATCCCGGACTCTACTTCTCTGGTTGGAGGGAGACTAGGGAGTTCCTCGGGAAAAATATCAATGAATTAAGACACAATTGGTATACTAGGTAAGGCGAATTCAAATTCATCTTGCATAGTCATGGCAGCAAAGATTGAGGTCGGTTTTCTATCAATTAAGATGATTTATTCTTTTCCTAAACCCCGGAGATACAGTCTCCTATTTTGGCAATCTATCTAGGCGTCATGTTTGCTTAGCCAATCTAGTCCTAACGCTAGATCGAACTCACATGAAGGCAAGACATAAAGGTCCATGAGAAAAGGCATATTTCGAATGCTTATAGGGCATTGCTTGCAATGGAAGTTAATAAGCATATTTCCTCCGTATTATCAACAGAGATGATCGAGGCTGAAGGCTTGGTTACCGATTGAGGTTTCGGTATGTAATTGCTCTTCTGAACATGAGTGTAATTCAAAGAGTGATCTTTGGAGTGTTTAGATTTCTTTGACTGCCAATGAGGCTTGTCATCATTTCTGGGTCGTTTGTCCTTCTAGGAGTTACCACTCTTGCGTTTCTCAGAGGCTTTCATCTTTGCCTCGGTTGCAATAGCCCGGTTCACTAAATTCTAGAAGTCAGTGATACCTAGGGCAGTGAATATAGGACTCAGTTCATCATTCAATCCATCAATGAACATCCGACATTTATCAGCTTCGGTCTTGATGTATTTCGACCCGTACTTGCAATTCATGTAGAAGTTACTCACGTATTGTTCAATGGGTCAGCCACCTTGCTTGAGATACAAAAAGCATTGTCGGCGCTCGGCCAGGTACTGTTCACTGATGTATTTCTTCCTGAATTCCTCGAGGAAGAATTTCCAAGTTATGGCTTCAGCAGGAGCAGTCAGGGTAGTGGTTTCCCACCAGCTTAAAGCTTCATCTGCCAATAAGGCTATGGCACATTCGACCTTGTGCTCATCAGGACAAGGTAGTTGCTTAGTCAAGATTCGAGTAGTGGCCTCTAACCAGTACTCAGCTACTTCGGGATTAGCTTCATCAGTGCCAGTGAAAGTATAGGCCCAGGGTTGAGCCAGCTTGTCAATCGGGGCTTTGTTTGGCATAGCAATAGGATGATCTTGTTTCAAAGAAGTTACAAGATGATTGAACATCTCCTTCATACTTAGGAGACATTCCTGCTGCACAGGATTTATAGCAGGAGCTTCCTGTTGAGCAGTAGCTTGGGCTTGGGGTTGAGTTTGTTTTGTGGAGGATTCTGCTCCATCCTCACACTACCTCCTTCATTCAAGGAGCCTTCAGAACTTTCATTGTCCCAGCCAAGTCTCTTTTCAG
The DNA here is from genome assembly GCA_019671005.1 of Hibiscus mutabilis. Classification (NCBI taxonomy): domain Eukaryota; kingdom Viridiplantae; phylum Streptophyta; class Magnoliopsida; order Malvales; family Malvaceae; genus Hibiscus; species Hibiscus mutabilis. The sequence continues at coordinate 44,908,378 of CM033717.1, read as the reverse complement.
ACATTTTACGTTTAAATAGAACAATTAGCGAATCAGTTTAATAAGCAAGACACAAGCTATTCAATACAAGTCTCCTAGGTGGCACCAGTATCCTATATGATGCATGATAGCCCGGTTTAGTCCTAGAATCGACTAAACCTAAAGCTCTGATACCAATTAAATGTAACACCCCTACCCTAGGCTAGTAGAAAACTGGCTCGAGAGCGTTACTTAAGCAAGCAAGGACAATGAACAAGGCAATACAAGCAATACAATACAAACAATACAAGAACAGGCAAGCATTCATACTTACTTAGCAAACAAGTAACCTCACATTTGATTCTTACTTCAACCTAAAACCATTCGAATAGGTCATTAAATTATTTCCTTACAAGCTTACATTATAGGTTACTACTTAGCATTACAATTAACTACATTTAAACCCTATCATTCGAATGACCCTAGGAGTAACATGCTTCCATTTCAATTCAAGGTTCCATAGTTGTATACATTTTAACATTACAATCCTATACTTAATAAGCATGATTATCTAAACATTCAATAGCATGAAACTTGTTCCATTCAAGCCTTATACTAAACTCATACAATCGGCCCTTAACACAAGATACATACAACAAGCCATGTAACTAGTTCCCAATGAGATAAACCATTCGACAAGCATCATACAAGTACACTATATCACTTTCAACATGATATGTACATACACAAGTGAATACATACTATCAAAGCATTCGAATGGTACTTATAATTAGACCAAACATTAGATCATTTCACTTAAATCATCATATGCGCAGCAACAACATTCCATTACAAGAACTTTAGGTTACTACATGCTTGACTATAGGTTCATAAAATAATAGGCCCATCAAGACATTATATACAAGTACCAAAATGCATGATCAACTAACTATATACATTCTAGTGCCACCATTCTAGGAGATATACAAAACAAGTATGAAACCATACTTTAACTATGCTTGTGTGACTTGCTTCGAGCTCAAGAAATCAAGTTTCAAGATCAAGCAACACTCGTATCCTTTATCTTGTAGTTGGGAAGAATGAAAATGATACAAGAATGTACTTAGCGAGGTAGTAACTAGTTCTAACCATTTGTTGTGCCAAGTTTTGTGTCATTTAAACAAGAATGAATCTAGCTAGGGTTAGATTGATCCTAGCTAAGGCTTTCAAGATAATCCTAGCTAAGGATTTCATGCATTCGGCTAGTATAGGATTCAAGAATCAAGAATTCATACTTCATGTTTTCATATCAAGAATCAAGCATATCATGCTTACAAAACAAGTAACATACATTTCATGACTTTCATGTCAAGTAACATACAATTCATGGCATTCAAGACAAGTAACATATGATGTAGGATTGTTATTTCAATTGTTATTAGTTAAACAACCCCCTTGGTACTTAGTTTGTATAGGTAATCGAGTCTCCAACCAACTGTCGCCACAAGATGCACCATAGTGCTGGTCAACCCTCCTACTGTCGCCAAAGACCACATACGTACCCTCCGTCTGTCGCCAGATAGGGGCCTTAGCCCTGGACCGTAGTCCACCCTGACACAATAAGCTCTAGACTCTAAGGCATGCCCTTCTACCTAGTCCAACTAGCTACCAAGGTTGTTCGATTTACCATTTATTCAAGTGTTTCAAGATCAAGATCATGTCAAGCAAGTTCATTTCATATTAGGCCCTTAGGCCATTGAGCCATAGCTCATATATCATGTAGTTTTCATGTTTCATTTCATCAAGATGAGATGATATCTCAAGCAAGCTCTTTAGCATTTGATCACATGCATCATGTCACATACAAACAACAATGTACCATTTAAACATGCTTAGCATTCAAATAAAACATGTATTCAAGATGTGATCAAACTTCATACATTACTATTCATTCTTCCCTTATTAAGTCAAGTCCATAATTAGGTTCATTTAACATTTCAAGAGTGTAAACAAGAATGCATCGGTTAGGACCTAGTCCTAACCCTATAGATAACTACACTCACAATAATCCAAGCTTAGCTAGTCTTGGATCCACACTCCATTGTACTTGGCTTTAGGATGATCCACTCTATCCTCTTCCACCAAGTTTACTCCTGGTTCTATCACATTACACAACAAATACATGTCAAAACAAGATCATGTGATCATCCAATCCAGGCAAAGTTAGAAGCATATAACATACACAAATCTGGAAGCATGCTCATATACATTTTCCATTACACTTATCTGTATTCTAGTTCATGTAAAACAAGGCAAAATCAATGTCCTAAAACTGTTTACAAAACAGTTTAAAATTTGCCACAAAATAGTGTGCAATTGTCTATATTGCTGCTGCGAGGCAGCTTGCACTCTAGTCACTTAATCATGCATAACTTTCATTCCGTACGTCGGAATTTCAATTGGTTTACACCATTTGAAAGCTAACAAAATTGCCTTTATAACCATATAAGGCTTGAATTTTAGTTCTTAGCCAACTAATATATTTATTAACTTAAAGATAGGGTAATTTGCTACACTGGACAATTTACACTGTCCTTAGTGTTTCTTCTCTACATTACATTCTACAATCCAGAGTTTAGTTAAGTTTCTCCTAATAAATTTAGACAAATCAAAGTGTTGTCCATAAAAATTTCAACCTTAAATTCCTTTTATACAATTTATAGTGATTTTTCAAAGTTACTGCCCAGAATAGAGCATTATGGGTAGATTACACTAGGTTGAATTTCTAGCTTCTTAATTCACCTAAGCAAGGTTCTAACATGGAAATTCAATTCATTTTCATGCTCTTACATGTCTATGTCATTCTAATTCATCTATCCATGTGCTTAAAACAGGGCATTATCATGTTGAACCCAATTTGATCTATTTGATCAACACTGCACATTCAATTTACCAATTGAGCAGTCCGTTACCTAATTAACTAGTCCAATTAGGTGCTTTCACATTTACAGCAAGTTATCTATTCAATTAAATCTTCATTTCATCTAGATACATGATCAAAACAGGGTTCTATATCCAATTGACATATCTAAACATTTTCACTATCCAAAACAGTCCCTAATCAAGACTGTTTTCAACCATGTACATTTTTCTCCAATTTCCAGCAACTATACATATTTCCTTTATCAAATTGACTACTAGTATCCACAATTTCAAGTCCAAATTGAAGCTAGCATGACCCTAACATACATGGCAATCATTCAATTCAAGTTACACAACAAGAACATCATCAATCACTCATTCAAACAAGTTGCTAGGGAGGAAGGATTTAGAATCCACGTACAATCTTCCTAGCTATTCAATTTTCATGCAATTGTGATCTCATGCAAGATTTCTTCCCCAACAATGGTGATTTTATTTTCCTAGAAGAATGAGGAGAGTTTCGGCCAAGGTGGAGTGGAGAAGATGATAGCAAGATGGCCACTTAGCCATGGTGTTATCACATGGCTTAGCTATTTGCCTCCACTTGGCAAATTTTGGTCTAATTGCTTCATAAATCCTTAATTACTCATCCTTACTGCATGCAATTCTACATTTACAATTTGTTACTATTTGATCCTTCATGATTAGGCTACTTCTTTAGCAATCCATCTAATTTAGTCACTAAGTTTAATCAATTCTTCTAATTTGTAGATTGTTTGTACAATTACATTCTAATTAGTTTATGACATGTTCCTAGGCCATGATTTGGGGTATTACAATTCTCCCCCCTTAATATAAATTCGTCCTTGAATTTACATGAATCGAGTAGGTGAGGATATTGCGTCTTCATTTATTCTTCAGATTCCCATGTTCCCTCTTCAACCTTGTGATTTCTCCACAAGACTTTGACAAGAGGAACGGTTTTGTTCCTGAGCTTTCTAACTTCACGATTAAGAATCTGAACTGGTTCTTCTTCATATGACAAATCAGGATTCAATTCCACTTCTTCAGGCTGAAGAACATGAGATGGGTCAGAACTATATCTTCTGAGCATGGAAACATGGAAGACATTGTGGATCTTATCGAATTCACTAGGAAGTGCCAATCGATAAGCCACTGGATCAATCCTTTCAATGATTTCAAATGGTCTGATAAGCCGAGGGTTGAGCTTTCCTTTTCTTCCAAATCTGAAGACTTTCTTACAAGGAGATACTTTGAGGAAGACCTTGTCTCCAGCATTGTATTGGATGTCTCTCCTTTTCAAGTCAACATAAGCTTTTTTTCTATCAAAAGTTGCCTTTAATCGATCATGAATGATCTTCACTTGTTCTTCGGTTTCTCTGAGCAATTGAGGTCCTAAAACCTTGCTTTCTCCCAATTCAGACCAGCACAAGGGAGTTTTACATCTTCTTTTGTATAGGGCTTTGAAGGGAGCCATCTGAATATATGTCTGGTAGCTATTGTTGTAAGCAAACTCTACTAGGGGTAGAGATTTCTCCCAATTCTTTCTGAAGTCTATAACACAAGCACGTAGCATGTCTTCAAGCACTTGGATGATTCTTTCAGATTGTCCATCTCATCGAGGATGCAAGGCTGTACTAAGATGCACTTTAGCTCCTAGAGCCTTCTGCAAGGAATTCCAAAATCAAGAAGAAAATCTAGGGTCACGATTTGCGATTATAGTTGTAGGTACACCATGTAATCGAATCACTTCACGGATGTATAGCTCGGGTAAGGATTCCAAGCTCATGTTCACTTCACGATGTATAGCTTAGCAAGTATTAGATCCACACTCCTTTGTTCTTGGCTTTAGGATGATCCACTATATCCTCTTCCACCAAGTTTACTCCTGGTTCTATCACATTACACAACAAATACATGTCAAAACAAGATCATGTGATCATCCAATCAAGGCAAAGTTACAAGCATATAACATACACAAACTGAAGCATGCTCATATACATTTTCCATTACACTTATCTATATTCTAGTTCATGTAAAACAAGGCAAAATCAATGTCCTAAAACTATTTACAAAATAGTTTAAAATTTGCCACAAAATAGTGTGCAATTGTCTATATTGTCTGCTGCCAGGCAGCTTGCTTGCACTCTAGTCACTTAATCATGCATAACTTTCATTCCGTATGTCGGAATTTCAATTGGTTTACACCATTTGAAAGCTAAACAAAATTGTCTTTATAACCATATAAGGCTTGAATTTTAGTTCTTAGCCAACTAATATATTTATTAACTTAAAGATAGGGTAATTTGCTACACTTTGGACAATTTACACTATCCTTAGTGTTTCTTCTCTACATTTCATTCTACAACCCAGAGTTTAGTTAAGTTTCTCCTAATAAATTTAGACAAATCAAAGTGTTTTCTATAAAATTTCAACCTTAAATTCATTTTATACAATTTATAGTGATTTTTCAAATTTACTGCCCAGAATAGAGCATTCTGGGTAGATTACACTAGGTTGAATTTCTAGCTTCTTAATTCACCTAAGCAAGGTTCTAACATGGAAATTCAATTCATTTTCATGTTCTTACATGTTTATGTCATTCTAATTCATCTATCCATGTGCTTAAAACAAGGCATTATCATGTTGAACCCAATTTGATCTATTTGATCAACATTGCACATTCAATTTACCAATTGAGCAGTCCATTACCTAATTTAACTAGTTCAATTAGGTGGTTTCACATTTACAGCAAGTTATCTATTCAATTAAATCTTCTTTTCATCTAGATACATGATCAAAATAGGGTTCTATATCCAATTGACATATCTAAACATTTTTATCCAAAACAGTCCCTAATCAAGACTTTTTTCAACTATGTACATTTTTCTCCAATTTCCAGCAACTATACATATTTCCTTTATCAAATTGACTACTAGTATCCACAATTTCAAGTTCAAATTGAAGCTAGCATGACCCTAACATACATGGAAATCATTCAATTCAATTTACACAACAAGAACATCATCAATCACTCATTCAAACAAGTTGCTAGGGAGAAGGATTTAGAATCTACTTACAATCTTCCTAGCTATTCAATTTTTCATGCAATTGTGATCTCATGCAAGATTTCTTCCCCAACAATGGTGATTTTATTTTCCTAGATGAATGAGGAGAGTTTCGGTCAAGGTGGAGTGGAGAAGATGATAGCAAGATGGCCACTTAGCCATGGTGTTATCACATGGCTTAGCTATTTGCCTCCACTTGGCAAATTTTGGTCTAATTGCTTCATAAATCCTTAATTACTCATCCTTATTGCATGCAATTCTACATTTACAATTTGTTACTATTTGATCCTTCATGATTAGGCTACTTCTTTAGCAATCCATCTAATTTAGTCACTAAGTTTAATCAATTCTTCTAATTTGTAGATTGTTTGTACAATTACATTCTAATTAGTTTATGACATGTTCCTAGGCCATGATTTGGGGTATTACAATTCTCCCCCTTAATATAAATTCGTCCTTGAATTTACATGAATCAGTAGGTGAGGATATTGCGTCTTCATTTATTCTTCAGATTCCCATGTTCCCTCTTCAACCTTGTGATTTCTCCACAAGACTTTGACAAGAGGAACGGTTTTGTTTCTGAGCTTTCTAACTTCACGATTAAGAATCAACTGGTTCTTCTTCATATGACAAATCAGGATTCAATTCCACTTCTTCAGGCTGAAGAACATGAGATGGGTCAGAACTATATCTTCTGAGCATGGAAACATGGAAGACATTGTGGATCTTATCGAATTCACTAGGAAGTGCCAATCGATAAGCCACTGGATCAATCCTTTCAATGATTTCAAATGGTCTGATAAGCCGAGGGTTGAGCTTTCCTTTTCTTCCAAATCTGAAGACTTTCTTACAAGGAGATACTTTGAGAAGACCTTGTCTCCAGCATTGTATTGGATGTCTCTCCTTTTCAAGTCAACATAAGGTTTTTTTCTATCAAAAGTTGCCTTTAATCGATCATGAATGATCTTCACTTGTTCTTCGGTTTCTCTGAGCAATTGAGGTCCTAAAACCTTGCTTTCTCCCAATTCAGACCAGCACAAGGGAGTTTTACATCTTCTTTTGTATAGGGCTTTGAAGGGAGCCATCTGAATATATGTCTGGTAGCTATTGTTGTAAGCAAACTCTACTAGGGGTAGAGATTTCTCCCAATTCTTTCTGAAGTCTATAACACAAGCACGTAGCATGTCTTCAAGCACTTGGATGATTCTTTCAGATTGTCCATCTCATCGAGGATGCAAGGCTGTACTAAGATGCACTTTAGCTCCTAGAGCCTTCTGCAAGGAATTCCAAAATCAAGAAGAAAATCTAGGGTCACGATTTGCGATTATAGTTGTAGGTACACCATGTAATCGAATCACTTCACGGATGTATAGCTCGGGTAAGGATTCCAAGCTCATGTTCACTTCACGATGTATAGCTTAGCAAGTATTAGATCCACACTCCTTTGTTCTTGGCTTTAGGATGATCCACTATATCCTCTTCCACCAAGTTTACTCCTGGTTCTATCACATTACACAACAAATACATGTCAAAACAAGATCATGTGATCATCCAATCAAGGCAAAGTTACAAGCATATAACATACACAAATCTGGAAGCATGCTCATATACATTTTCCATTACACTTATCTATACTCTAGTTCATGTAAAACAAGGCAAAATCAATGTCCTAAAACTATTTACAAAATAGTTTAAAATTTGCCACAAAACAGTGTGCAATTGTCTATATTGCTGCTGCCAGGCAGCTTGCACTCTAGTCACTTAATCATGCATAACTTTCATTCCGTATGTCGGAATTTCAATTGGTTTACACCGTTTGAAAGCTAAAGAAATTGTCTTTATAACCATATAAGGCTTGAATTTTAGTTCTTAGCCAACTAATATAGTTATTAACTTAAAGATAGGGTAATTTGCTACACTGGACAGTTTACACTATCCTTAGTGTTTCTTCTCTACATTTCATTCTACAACCCAGAGTTTAGTTCTGCTTTCTCCTAATGAATTTAGACATATCAAGGTGTTTTCTATAAAATGGTCAGCCTTAAATTCATTTTATACAATTTATAGTGATTTTTCAAAGTTACTGCCCAGAATAGAGCATTCTAGGCAGATTACACTAGGTTGAATTTCTAGCTTCTTAATTCACCTAAGCAAGGTTCTAACATGGAAATTCAATTCATTTTCATGTTCTTACATGTTTATGTCATTCTAATTCATCTATCCATGCGCTTAAAACAAGGCATTATCATGTTGAACCCAATTTGATCTATTTGATCAACATTGCACATTCAATTTACCAATTGAGCAGTCCATTACCTAATTTAACTAGTTCAATTAGGTGGTTTCACATTTCCAGCAAGTTATCTATTCAACCCAATCTTCTTTTCATCTAGATACATGATCAAAATAGGGTTCTATATCCAATTGACATGTCTAAACATTTTCCAAAACAGTCCCTAATCAAGACTGTTTTCAACTATGTACATATTTCTCCAATTTCCAGCAACTATACATATTTCCTTTATCAAATTGACTACTAGTATCCACAATTTCAAGTTCAAATTGAAGCTAGCATGACCGTAACATACATGGAAATCATTCAATTCAATTTACACAACAAGAACATCATCAATCACTCATTCAAACAAGTTGCTAGGGAAGAAGGATTTAGAATCTACTTACAATCTTCCTAGCTATTCAATTTTCATACAATTGTGATCTCATGCAAGCTTTCTTCCCCAACAATGGTGATTTTATTTTCCTAGATGGATGAGGAGAGTTTCGGTCAAGGTGGAGTGGAGAAGATGATAGCAAGATGGCCACTTGGCCATGGTGTTATCACATGGCTTAGCTATTTGCCTCCACTTGGCAAATTTTGGTCTAATTGCTTCATAAATCCTTAATTACTCATCCTTATTGCATGAAATTCTACATTTACAATTTGTTACTATTTGATCCTTCATGATTAGGCTACTTCTTTAGCAATCCATCTAATTTAGTCACTAGGTTTAATCAATTCTTCTAATTTGTAGATTTTTTGTACAATTACATTCTAATTAGTTTATGACATGTTCCTAGGCCATGATTTGGGGTATTATAGGTTTAGCCGGCTATTATCAGAGGTTTGTTGAGGGTTTCTATATCATTGCAGCTCTGTTGACTAAAATTTTGAGGAAGAACGTTCCTTTTGTCTGGAGTGAGGAACAACAATCTAGTTTTGATAAGTTTAAGACCGTGTTAACTAAAGCACCGGTCTTGATTCAGCCTGAGCCTGGTAATGTTTACACAGTTTACAGTGATGCTTCTCACACCGGATTGGGATGTGTTTTGATGCAAGATGGGAAGGTGGTGTCCTATGCGTCCCGACAGTTGAAACCGCATGAGTGTAGCTATCCTACCCATGATCCTGAGCTTGCTACCGTGGTCTTTGCTCTGAAAATATGGAGACACTATCTCTATGGAGAGAAGTGTTATATCTACACAGAATATAAGAGTCTGAAATATCTTCTCACCCAGAAGGAGCTTAATCTGAGATAGCTTCGTTGGTTAGAACTTCTCAAGGACTATGACTACGAGACTGAGTATCATCCAGACAAGGCGAATGTGGTTGCCGATGCCTTGAGTCGTAACGCCATTTTAGACTTGAGAGCTTTGTTTGCTCAGATGAGTTTGTATGAGGATGGTAGTCTCCTGGCAGAACTTAGAGTCATTCCTACTCTGGTTTCTGATATTCGAGCTGAGCAGTCTAGCGATCTATTCTTGATGCACCATATGAGAGAGGTTGAAAAAGGTACATCTTAAGATTTCTTTATTGACCAGGATGGTGTACTGTGTTTTCGGGGTCGTTATTATGTTTCGAGGAATTCAGAGTTGAAGCAGGTTATTCTTTGTGAGGCCCATGACAATCCTTATTCTATGCATCCTGGTGGGGACAAGATGTATAAGAATCTTCGTGAAAGGTACTGGTGGAAGGGTCTCAAGCGTGATGTCAAATTTGTATCGAAGTGTTTGACTTGTCAGAAGATTAAGGTAGAGCATCAACGACCGTCTAGTTTACTTCAGCATATTGAGGATCCTGATTGGAAGTGGGAGCGTGTGACTATGGAATTTGTTAGTGGGCTTCCTTTGACTCCGTCAAAGAATGACTCTATTTGGGTTATTGTTGATCGCTTGACTAAGTCCATGCATTTTATTCCTGTTCGAGTTGACTATTCTCTAAACAAGTTGGCTCGGCTCTATATTTCAGAAATTGTTTGACTTCATGGGGTACCGTTGTCTATTATTTTTGACCGAGATTCGAGGTTTACATCAAAGTTTTGGGGGTCTCTTCATACTACTTTGGGTACTCGTTTGAACTTCAGTACTTCCTATCATCCGTAGACTGATGGTTAGTCTGAGCGGGTAATTCAGATTCTCGAGGACATGTTGAGAGGTTGTGTGGTCGATTATAGAGGTTGCTGGGAGCATTTCTTACCGCTTGCAGAGTTTGCCTACAATAACAGTTATTAGGCCAGAATTAAGATGGCACCTTATGAGGCTCTGTATGGGCGTAAGTGTCGTACACCTATCAGCTGGACTGAGCTCAATGAGCATAGGTTATTGGGATCAGATATCGGTCATGAGGCTGAGCAGACTGTCAGGTTCATTTGGGACCGGCTTAAAGCTACTTTTGATAGACAGAAATCTTATGCTGATTTGAGATGTCAAGATAATGAGTATGATGTGGGAGACAAGGTTTTCCTAAAAGTATCTATGTGGAGGAAGATACTTTGTTTTGGTCAGAAAGGCAAACAGAGTCCTCGTTTCATTGGCCCTTATCAAATTATTTGTTGAGTTGGACCAGTTGCATATCAGCTTGAGTTGCCACCAGAGCTTCAGCGTATTCATGATGTCTTCTACGTCTCTGTGTTGAGACGCTTTCATGCTGATCCGTCTCATATCCTTCATGTGGAGGAAATCGAGATCCGTCCCAATTTACATTTTGAGGAGGAGCTTGTTGAGATTCTTGCTCAAGACAAGAAGGTACTTAGGAGGAAGACCATTAGGATGGTTAAGGTCATGTGGCACAACCGTGGTCATGATGAGGCTACATGGGAGCCCAAAGCCGTTTTCAAAGCTCAGTATCTGCATCTCTTTGATCCAAGTAAATTCGAGGTCGAAATTTCTTTTAAAGAGGGGAGTTGTCACACCCCAATTCCCCCCAAATTAAAAACCCTAATTTGTAACCCTAATTTTTGGGAATTTAAATATGAAATCCTAATAGAATTTCAGTGTCCTAATTGAAAATTTCAGAACTTCGGTGACTTTTTTAAAAAACGGGTAAAAGTTAAGACCCTTGTTGGGTAATTTACCCTTTTTAGTTAGGTATTAAATCTTTTTTTCTCCAACCCTAGCACTCTTCAGTTTCTATTCTTTCCAACTTTAGCCGTATCCAATCTCTCTCTCCCTCTTTCATGTTTCAATAACCACCCACCTTCTCCCTTAAATTTTTGATCAAGCTTCGATTGAGGCCTTAACGCCTGTCGATTATAAATCAGAAACCACCAGTACTCTCCTCGTTACTGTCCGTTTGAAATCCACACTTTGGACTGCTCTCGTCGGTCGTCCTTTGCTCAGAATCTAAGCAAAACACTTCAGTTTTGCTTCAGAAATTCCCTACGTCGTCGTTGTTTGCCTTGGTAAGTTGGGTAAACCTTTATAGCCTTTCTTTTGGCTTTTTATTCTTTTGGGTTGTGTTTTAATCTTCTTTTCCTTCGTGTTTCGCTCGTATTTTGACCTTGGTGGTCACTGGAAGCATTACCGGTGGTTGGTGCTGGCAAGGGTACTAAACCTAAAATTTGTTGGTTTGCAAAGAAAGGGACAATTTCATGGGCCAGTGTGTGTATGTGAGGGATTGGGGTAAACCCAATCAGTTGGTGGATCGTGAATGAGAGCCTAAACTGGGCCCAAATTTGTGTGGGCTAACTAGACTGAATCGGTCTATTAGGTCAAATCAAACTAAGACAGTAATGAACCAGACCGTGTATATGTAACCGTCAGGCCCATTGGCTGACCTGAACCTAGTGACATAAGCAATGATGTCAGTAGTGACGTAAGCAATGATATTAGTGGTGATGTAAGCAATAACGTTAGTAGTGATGTAAGTGATAACGTCAGCAGTGATGTAAGTGATGACATCAGTAGTGACATAAACGATGACGTCAGTAGTGACATAAACGATGACATCAGTAGTGACGTGAGCGATGATGTCGGTAGTGACGTTAGCGTTGACCTTGCTGACGTTAGTGTTGACCTTGCTGACGTTAGCGTTGACTTTTGGATGTTGACTTTTTCGGTCAAAGTCAGCTTTACATTTTTCGGCATTCTGATTCGAAATTCGCTGCCTGTTTTCCCAAATTTGAACTCGAAAGACCATTTTTTCTATTCACATTTATTTGTATTTAATATTTGAGAAAAAGTGTACATTAGAATCTAATTTGAATTTTTCTTACGTTCATGGGACATTGATTCAGATACTGAGATCCTACCTCCTCCGCCTGGGCGACCTCCTATTTCACAACCTGGAAGTTCTACACGTGGGTATAGTGATAGTATTTATACGTTAGTGTTTTGGCATAGTAGCTGTAGAAACTTATGTAGTGCTTGCTCTCGTAGGTGCTGATTCTGTATGACCTAGTGCTAGGACTGAGCGTGGGAGATGTCACTCTTGATGTTAAGCTATTAGCTGCCTAAGGTGTGTTCTCTTCTTGTGCTACATGTTTCGGTGCTTTACGTATGTATGTATGTAAATTGGTACGACTTATGATTGACATGACTGGTATGATTTATGATTATGACATGATTGATATGATTTGCGAATATGACATGACTGGTATTACTTGTGATTGTGACATGATGACATGCCATGCATCATATATTGGAATTAGGCTAATTAATTATTATCGGACTATTGGCACATGCATCTTTGTTTATTAAATAAGAATGTATTCAGACTCAGAAATTGAAATAACATGTCATATCATATGGGTTGGGAAAATGTAAGGGGAAGATCAGTGGTTTCACCCTTCGGGCTGAATTCCACTTCGGACATGGTGACGCTGTAGAGAGTGGTTCTAGGGAACCTTACTCTTCAGACAGTGATGTAGTTGGGTGCATGAAATTGTACATGTGCATCATAGTATACATTTTTGTATATCAGAATGTCTGTTGAGTTGAGCATGTTGATCGGATTACCTTGATATATGTTTTGTGTTTTGCGCTCTAGAGACACACCGAGCTTCATAGCCGACTCCCATTTAGTTCTTATGTCAGATTCCCATACTTAGGCATCCGGTACTTGGAGGGCCTCATTTTATCAGACTTTATTTTATTTATCAGTATGGAATATTTCAGCTTTATGGACTTTATTTTGTTATTTTGGACATATATGTAAATTCGGACTCGGACACTATTATTTGCTGATTTACTATTTTACCATGCATATGAAATTATTTTTGAATACCTTATACACTTTTCAAATATTACTAAACGACTACTTTTGGTACAACAGTATATTAATGTGTTTCACCACCTTTTAATAATTTGTACGAATATTAGTTTCTAAACCTAATAAGATTTCTTGAGGGGCAAGTTTTAAAACACGACTTCCTAGATTAGGCCAATTCTTCTAGGCCGAGTTTAGGGGGTTACAGTACTTTAATCCATCGGCAATAAACTCGTGCCTGAGGAATTACATTATAGCCTATTATCAGTTAGATGATGAGACTCTTCACACTACATGGGAAAGATATAAATCTTTGTTGCGACAATGTCCCAACCATGGTATTCAACATGAAACTCATATCGAAATTTTCTATAACAGGTTGAATGCAGCCACAAGACATCTTATCGATGGTCGTCTAATGGTCCATCACTTGATTGCACCTACAATGACGTTGTTGGTGTATTGAAGCAATTTTCTTAGAATGATTCGCAATATCCTATCTCAAGGGCTACATCATGCAAAGCTGCATTGAGGGTGTTTGAGCTTGATGATCTATCTTCTCTAAAGACTCAAATTTCCACTTTAGAGAACAAAGTAAAGAATATGTAGGGGACAAATGAATTTGCGCCTATCCAATTAGCTCAACAAACAAACACTCCTATATTTTCTTGTGAGATTTGTCACAGGAACCATAGTTTTGAGGATTGTCCACAACATGCAGAAAATGCTAGAAATGTCAGCAACATGCGAGGCAATAACATTGGTACATCTTACAACGCAACTAATCAATAGTACTGGAGTAACTCTAATCCTACATAGCACCAAGGAGTATTTCTCTCTAGGAATAATTCCTTTCAAGGCAATTCTAATGTGCGTTAAGGAAATTTCAGTTACTCACAACAACACTTCACGCTACAGACTTCATTACAGCAACAACAGAATCAGATGTAACCACAATATATTGCTTCACAATCTTAACACTCACAATATGGAGCACCATCAGAAACTCAGTCTCTAATAAGTCATTATGCTCCATCAAGTATCTCTGACCCATTTGCTCTTCTTGAAGAGATGATGCGTGATCATTTGTCTCGCACTAAAGCTATAATGCAAGGTCACTCTTCATCAATACGCACTTTGGAAGCTCAGTTGGGACAGTTAGCTACTAAAATGAATTCTAGACATCTAGGCACACTACCTAGAAACACTGAGAGTCCGATATACAAGGGTAAAGAGCATTGTAAAGCTGTTACTCTCCATAATGGCAAATAGACTATTGACTCAACGTAACTAGTTCCCATGTCTACTTACAAACAAGAAGAGTCCTCTATACTTGATCATACAGTAAAGGATGGAACAAATGATGGCCCATCGAGTAATATACCTCCTACTATTACTCTAGTCACATTTGTTTTACAACCAAAGTTGTCGCCACAATGCCCAATGTCGGCATAGCAATCAGATAATCCATCCCCACCTTTCCCTCAACTATTTAAGAATATTGAGTCAGACATTCAATTTCAATTCTTTCATGATACTTTGCAACTGCTTATTGTCTAAATTCCGTTGATTGAGGCTCATACACAGATTTCGAATTATGAAAAGTTCATGAAGGATATCATGTCCAAAAAGAAGAAGCTCAATGCAATGGAAACCATTGCACTCACTGAAGAGTGTAGTGCATTAAATTCTACCCCTCTACCGAGAAAGATGAAGGATCCAGATAGTTTCATCATACCTTTCTCAATTGGTAATCATTAATTTAGTATCAATTTAACATCGCTATCTACTTTTGAAAAATTAGGCATTGGAGAAATGAAGCCCAATACAGCCACATTAGAATTGGCTAATAGATCTTTGATACATCCAAATGGTCGAATCAAGGATGTGCTTGTTCGAGTGTACAAGTTTGTTTTTCTAGCTGACTTTATTATACTTGATTGCGAGGCTGACAAGGATGTCCCTATTATTCTTGGTCCCCATTCTTATATACTGGGAAAGAAGTCATTGATTTATCGAAAAGGGAGATCACCATGAGGGTTAAAATGACCAAGTCACTTTCAACACTGATAAGAGAAGAAAGTCTGAAGAATGTCATCATATCAACACTCTATAACATATTATTCAAGAAGACCTGAATCATCATGGTATTCTCATTGATGAAGATATTGCGCTAACAAAGGTAGAAGAAGATCTCCCAAATTGTCACCACATTGTTGAGGTTCTCACTACCGCAGCTCATCATAAATGGCAAGTTGAATCTTTGGATCTTGTTCACCGGTTAATTTTTACTTTTAAACTATCTATTGAAGAAGCTCATACTATGGAACTCAAACCATTGCCATCTAATCTCAAATATGTATTCCTTGGAGATGTAGAAACACTCACAGTTATTGTCTCTATAACTCTAGAAGCAATACAAGAAGCTAAGTTACTAGATATTCTAAAGCGACACAAGCGTGCTATTGCTTGGACAATTGCTTATATCAAGGGCATTAGTCCATCTTTATGCGTGCACAAGATTAAGCAAGATGATGAGAGCAAACAGTCCATTGAGCTACAAAGAAGATTGAATGAGAAGATGAAAGAAGTGGTCAAGAAAAAATCCTTAAATGGTTGGATGTCAGTATTATCTATACAATTTTTGATAGTGCACGGGTGAGTCCAGTGCATTGTGTCCCTAAGAAAAGTGGCATCACTGTAGTTTGTAATGATGTTAATGAGCTTATTCCAACTCGCATTCCTACTAGTTGGCGTATTTGTATGGACAACATGCGTCTTAATGCAGCCACAAAGAAGGATCATTTTCCTCTTCCTTTTATTGATCAGGTGTTAGATCGATGTAATACCCCAAAGACCGGCTTAGTAGTATACTGCTAATTTAATTGCCTTGTTCCATTTATAATCTAGATTAAATTATGGGAATACGACTAAATTGCTAAGAGAGGATGAATGGCTGACTACTTTCATAAGGGACCAAACCGAATAAATTATGGAAGGCATGGTTTGCATGCTAAATGTAAAATATCCTATGGTCTTTACACATGTCCATTGAATAAGGAAACAAATGTGGTTGAAGGAAGAGGGGGCCTCGACTTCTTCACCATTTACTCCCCTTTTTGGACCGATTTATGCTAAAGAAAAGAGAAAATATTTTGCTAAGGAAGATTGAGGAAGAAGGTTCCACATTGATCGAATTATTCATCTAACATTTTGGGGATTGTTTGAAAGATAAGGTAAGGATTTTTCTATAGAATCCTTATAACCAAAATATGTTTTTATTGCTAGAAGGAAAATTGCATGTGTTAACCTCTCAATTATTTGAATGGTAGTATTAGAATTGTCTAAGATTGAGCTGAAAATTTGGTATACATATAAGATATAAGTTGCTTATGTTGAATCCTATGGATTGTTAAGGTATGGTGAGCTTTCGATTGGGTCTTGGCATGGCTAAATCTTGTATGTGAGCCTAAATTTGAGTATCATTATTTGATAATGGATTTTTTGGTTGCTTTGTTGGGTTAAGCATTCTAATAACCTCCTTGTAAGATCTATAAGTCATGCTGGAAATGAATTATGGATATATAATGTAGATTGGCCAAAACTTAATTAAGCAAATGGTTCATGCACATGCTTTGTTTCGAGAACAATGTACAGCCTCAAAGTGATGTTTCCATAGGCTATTTTGAAAGAATTGAGACTGCTATATATATATATACACGCACACTGTTTTGGGGCTGATATATGTATATATAAACTATGTTTGGACTGTTTGATATGTTAAAAATTGTTTTGGAAACTTAAGGGTTGTTTGATAAGTATAGAGGCTATTCTAGCTTGATAAAAATTCAGGGGAGGAGCTGATTATAAGTATAAGAAAATTGTTAATGTATATATGAGTTGCGTGGATTGTATATATGTAAAAAGAAACAAAATTGGGACTGTTTTAACATTCACAAGAATGTATACTTATGTAAGGACTGTTTTGGATTTATATTAAAAGTTAAGGACTGTTTTGTACCTTAAGAAGCTGATGTAGACTGTCTTGATTGTCAAAAACAGGGAAGAATTGTTTT
Source organism: Hibiscus mutabilis (assembly GCA_019671005.1). Taxonomy (NCBI): domain Eukaryota; kingdom Viridiplantae; phylum Streptophyta; class Magnoliopsida; order Malvales; family Malvaceae; genus Hibiscus; species Hibiscus mutabilis. The sequence goes on along the minus strand of CM033717.1, from coordinate 44,890,850 downwards.
ATAAGTGTTTGGGGTTGTTTTATGTATATATATATATTCACATGTTATGCCAATGAAATAGGTAGTTGGCTGAATCTAAGTGTATGAATACATAAATAAATGGTTGTTTTGTGAATAGCTAAGTAAATGCTCATTAAGAATGTTTCTAATGCACAAGTATGCTTTTGTAATGTTAGACTTGGAGGAATTTGTGGGGTTAAGATCGAAAGAAGAGCAAACTGTGGATAACAAGAAAAGAATTGTGCTTTGTGCTCAAAATTAGCTTGGAAATTACTGTGAGTGTAGTTTAAAGTCTCGGGATGGACTAGAAACCTTCCCGGGCATTTCTTGCTATTCTTGTTTTATTGCGTTATTGTGAATTTACATTATGCATAAGCAAACATAGGATTTGAGGTACACTCCTAAACGATAAGTATAACATTATGAATCACTTGGCCATGATGTGCTTTAATTGTTCTAGTTTATATACTTGAAATGAAGATTGTACATAGTACATAATTGATAGAAACTTTGCTTAAAGTGAACCATGTATATGTTTTACTTGTTTAATAAGTAAATGCTTGTTAAATTATCTTTCGATTAGAGCTTGGGTGAAATGAATATCATGAAAGAATTGAATATGTATATATGTGTGTATGTTTTTCATTAAAGAGTTAAGCCTTGATGAAATTACTTGAAATTGAAGTATGCCCATTCTTAGAAAGAATAAAAATAAGCTATATTCACCCGATGCTTGATAAGGCCTGAGAATGTTGTGATGAAATGAAATGTTTACTTGTTTATAAGCATGATGCTTGAATGAATTCTAGATTAATAATCTATGAGAAGTATGTCACTTCAAGAGGCCTTATGTGAATGGAAAATACTTAATTGAGTAATGAAACATAAATTATTGTTCTTATTAAATTATATGCATATGTATTTGTTAATTTGATAACAAAGAAAGATGTGTATGGAAATTTACAAAAAAGATGTTGGCATAAGGCCTTTCGAATAAGAGAAATGAGGCATGGAAAATCACATGTGGTGATTATGCATAAATGTATTCCTTTATTGTAAAGAAAACGAAATCCTTGAGTGGATATTTTTAATGTGGAGCTATGCTCATTATGTTTAAAGTAATGAATGAAATATGTTTTAGCCTTGGTCTCGAGTCAGTCTTAGGTATAATTGGCATGCCATAGAGTCCATAGAGCTCAGTGTCGGGGTGGACTACGGTCCGGGACAGTGGTCCCTATTTGGCGACAGTATGAGGGAAGTGTTTGTGGTCACTTGGCGACAATAGGAGGGATTGACCTGTACTATGAGTACCAAATGATATTCATAGGCGACAGTTGGTTAGGGATTCGAGTACCTAGGATGAGTTTCGATTTTCAAGGCTTTGTTAAAAATAAAATAATAAGTTTTGAGAATATAATAATTAAATAACTCGTTAACTTGTGAGACACTTATCACATACTTCTGAAATCATATGTGCCAAGTAATTTATATGAACATAATATGTTAAATGTAATAACTTAATTACAAAGGAATTCATGTTATGACATACTATGATAGATAACTTGTGTATTTGTAACTTAAGTATGGTTATATTATATTAAATTAAAGCTTATAAGTTAAAGTAACAAATTATTGTATTGACTTGTATACTTAGTAATGCTTAATTAACTATGGATAAGTTGGATGCTTGAGTACATAAAACCCTTTCGAAATACAGAGGATATATATATATATATATATGTAATGGTTTGATTGAATAATCATGTACAAAAGCATATACCCTGTTCGAAAACCATGTGTTTAAGAGTAAATATGTTTGGATTGAGTAACTATGTAGAAGTGCTTTGTTTTATTCAATTACCTTGAATATATATATATATATATACATGAGAATGTTTTGTTTAAAAGTTCATATGAATACGTTTAGGCTGAGTAACCATGTATGAATGCTTGTTTATTCGATTACCTTGAGTATACCTGAGAATGATTTAATTAAGAATTCACCTGAATATGTTCAGATTGAATAAACATGAATAAGTGTTTGCCTTCATGAATATCTTGATTATACTTATGAAAGCTTGCCTAAGAATCATGCGAACATAAAAATGTTATGCTCCATTCGAATTCTATTGTGTGAATGAATAAATCTGACTTGAGATATACAAATACAAGTACAAATGCGGGTTTGGATGTTGTACCTCATTTGGCTATCCTTTTGATCGAGCTTGAAAGGGTTAAAATCATGATATTTTCGTTCTGTGAGTTTTGGTGGAAGGAGGGTTCAATGTTTCATGCTTTTAGATGTTTAGATCTACCTCACTAAGCAATCATGCTTACTCCTTCTTTCACTGTTTTCAGGATGAACTCGCTATCATTTAACTTGGAGCTTGGACAAGATCACAAGAACTAAGATGTATGTATGTAATTTCTTATCGTACTCCTAGATGGTGGCACATAAATGATGTGTACGCATTGTGCATTTAGTTTTCCCTTATGGCTTATTATGTATATAAGCCCTATAAGTGTTTAAAGTTTGTAAAGGTCTTTATATTAAATTATGATTGATTTCCTGTTTGATGAATGCTCTCGTATCACGTTGGTAGAAGAGTAGGAAGTCAATTAAAGGATTAACTTATGTGAACTATGGCCTAGGAATAGTGGCTAGAATGCTTAGACTTTATGAATTGATGATGTGTTTAGTTGAATGCTTAGGGAAGTTATATTAGTTGTAGATGTAACTGGTAACCTAAGTAGGATCATACGCATCTAGTAGCTAAAATTATTAGAGTATTTCATGTGTGCGTATGCTTGTATGTTTTTATCTTGATGTTAAAGCTCTAATAAAATTACATGATCAGAAATACTGTTTAAATTTTGGTAATAGTAGGATGATTACCTAGTTGTCTTGTGAATGCTTCATTAATTAAACTTATCAAGAATAAATTTGTTTCGCCTAATTTATGGGATAAACTAGTAAATTGTAAGTTAATAAAGAAATTGATCATTGATCCAATTTTGATTCTTTGACCATAGATCACTTTGAGTAGTTAAACTTGGTTACTTTATTTCTGTACCATAAGTTAAAGATGTGGTTTACTAAGTGGAAGTTGTTTGTAATTAAGTAAGATTAGTTCTTACTTGTTATAAATCGATTTTAGTATCTAAGAGTAGCTATCACAATTCTGTAAGTAGTCGATCATGCCTTGTGGTAACTTGTAAAACTATGCAAGATGAGATAATAGACGAATAATGGATTAATGCTTCAGTTAAATTTGTTATGTCATTCAAATACTTGTGCTATGGTTGAGTGATTTAATATGATGTCTATTGAATGATTGTGTATAAAACCTTTAAATAAAATGGATGATTGGTATGAAAGATAGTTATCATTATATGATCATTGAAGCGAGACAATAAACTCTGGAAACCGAAGAATATTGACTAAGAGCATGCTAAGATCTAGAGGATAGAACAATGTTGTTTTGAATGTATGTTTAAATAATCGTACATGACTTGTAAATGAAGTTAGGTCCTTGGAAAAAAATTAAAATAAAAAAGGAAAAGGGGGCTTTGGTTCGCTCTGGCTTTTGAAAGCTGTTTAGCTAATTTATCTTAAGATGCCATGAATGTTTGTATGATTGATTAAGTACCCTATTCTAATTCATGAACAGAATATGCAATAATGTCATGAGATTCTTGTCTTGATTCATGAAGAAGTAAAGAAAATTAGTTAAGCCATCACTCGACTAGCATACAAATTTTCTGTACAACGGAATTTGATAAACATTTTTATAAGATTTTCCTTATTCTTCTAAGTGTGTCTTTCTAGCAATGTGCATTTTGTGCTTGTTTGTTATAATAACACTCTTTAATCCGGTTTATTACTAAGCCGGATAGAGGGTGTTACAATCGACTCGCGAGCAAGGAGTATTATTGCTTCCTAGATGGATATTCTGGCTACAATCAAATTGCTATTGCACTTGAGGACTAGGAGAAGACTACTTTTACATGCCCATTTGGGACATTTGCCTTCCGTCGCATACCTTTCGGTCTTTACAATGCACCAGCCACATTTCAAAAGTGCATGATGGAAATATTCTCAGATATGATTGATAGTTCCCTTGAAATTTTATGGATGATTTTTTGGTGTACGTGACTAATTTTGACCATTGCATCGACAATCTAGAGAAAGTATTACAGTGATGTGAAAACACAAATCTGATTCTTAACTGGGAAAAATGTCACTTTATGGTCACTAAAGGGATTGTGTTGGGCCATAGAATTTCAAAATTGATAGAGCCAAAGTGGATGTAATTGAAAAATTGCCACCACCAACAAATGTAAAAGGTATCCGCAATTTCTTAGGCTATGTTGGGTTCTATAGGAGATTCATTCATGATTTCTCAAAGATCACCAAACCTCTATGCTTATTGTTAGAGCAAGGTAGAAAACTCATCTTTAATGATGCATGTCTGGATGCATTCAATAAAATTAAAGCACAGCTTGTGAATGCACTGATTGTTGTTGCACCCAACTGGGAGCAACCGTTTGAACTTTTTTGCGAAGCTAGTGATTTTGCCATGGGCGTAGTTTTGGGACAACACAAGGACAAGGTATTTCATGCAATCTACTATGCTAGTAAAACTCTAATTGAAGCTCAAATCAATTATAATACCATAGAGAAAGAGTTATTAGCAGTAATTTTTGCTTTTGATAAGTTTCGTTCTTATCTTGTGGATGCAAAAATTACAGTTTTTACTGATCATTCTTCTTTGAGATAGCTTCTTGCGAAGAAAGATGCTAAACCTAGACTAATCTGCTAGATCTTATTACTACAAGAGTTTGATATTGAAATTAAAGTCCGCAAGGGGTCAGAAAATCAAGTTGTAGTTCACCTTTCGAGGTTGGAAACTGGTAACGAAGATGGCAATAAGTCGCAAATTGTCGATGCATTCCCTGATGAAAAGCTTTTCATTGTGAATACAACAATGTAGTACGCTGATATAGTGAATTACTTTGTTTGCAGAAAGATTGCATCGACAATTTGAAGTAGGACAATTGGTTTTGCTATTCAAATCTAGATTGAAATTGCACCCAAGAAAACTAAGATCGGGATTCTCTAGACCTTTTGAAGTTGTGGAAGTATTTCAACACGGTGCAATTACAATCAAAGATACAAAATGGGGAATTTCGTTCAAAGTCAATGGCCAAAGACTCAAACTCTACTGTGGTGACTTTGATCCTGGAAATATTGAGACCATTAAATTGGTCGAATTTTTTTTTAAGTTCTCTTTGATTACTTAATTATATTTGGATTTTATTTTTCTTGTTTTTCATTTAATTTCCTTTAGTTTCCTTCTTGCAAAATAAAATCTCTTCGATTTGTCTTTTCTCTAACAACTTGTACGATAGAAGGACTCATAAGATATGCATGAAACTTTGGGGGAAATCAGGTAATTCAATTGCATTGGTTTATCCCTAATAATCACAATATTTCATCACATGTGTGGGAAACACAATGAATAGGCATGATTTTTTTGCCAAGATCTAGCCGTTGAAACTGATCGCATCAGACAATAACAATTATACATTTTCATTTTCCCTCTTTTCTTCTTCTTTATTAAGCAGCTTAGATTTTCATTAATTTCTTACATTATTTTCTTCTTTATCTGAGTATTCGAAGCTTTAAAGATTGCATTTTTCTCTACAAAATCATTCCTTTTCATCTTCCTTCTTAAAATCCTTCATGGCCAAGACAAGAGCAGCCCAAAAATCACAAAGGAAACCCCTATTCAAGACATTCCAAGCTCTAAATCAAACCCTCAATCAGAAGATCATGTTACTCCGGAAGAAATTCCTAAGTACGAGGCTTTTCAAACTGGTATTGCGGGTGAACGCTTCACAGAGAACATCCAAAAGAGAAGCATCCACTCTGAGCAAGGAATCGAACTCTTTGCTGATGAAGAACCTGGGAAATCCATCCACAACACCATCGCACTTCACAAATGGGGCAGATTCTGCACTCATCCTGGCAGCTACAATGCTGCCTTGGTATGAGAATTCTATGCAAATCTGTATGAGCACTCTTTGAAACTTGCTTTTGTTAGGGAACACTCTATTCTTTGGAGTGCTTCTTTTATTAACAAGCTATTTAATATTACTGTGAATGTGGATGAACATGTACGATTTGTGGATGAGATGACTGATGAAAAGCTTGATCTTTTAGTTGAAGATTTATGCGTAGTAGTTGCATTATGGTCAGGACCAATGCTGGAAACTTTACCATGCTAAGGAAGTTTCTGACTTTACTTGCCAAGATATGGTTTCAATTCATCAACTATAGGTTGTTCCCATCCACCCATAGCACGACTATTTCTCTGGATAGAATGTGTCTGATACATTCTATCATCAAAAGAAGGAAATCTGATGTGGGGGAAATTATACACAAGGAGATTATGGGGTTTGTTGAAAAGAAGATTGGTATATTGGCTTTCCCTTCACTGATCATGCAGCTCTGTGAGTCAAAGGGGTTAAAACCCCCAAAAAATAAAGAGGGGATAACCAATAAGGGTCCCATCAATAAGGTTGCCATAGAAAGGATGATTCGCGCTTCTGACGTTCCTACACCAAGACTGGGTACTACAACGAGGGAGGAAAAGGGTAAGGCTAAAGTGGACGATGCACCAGAAAATGTCTCATTGAATGATGAAGTCTGGCAAAAAGTTTTGAAGATAGAGGACAAATTTGATGCAGTAATGAGTAAACTGGGAGTTGTTGAGGCCACAGTGCAAATCATGGATCTGGCACATAACTTATTATATGTCTATGTGAAGATGTGGCACAAGTCTACCCTTGTTGTCATGAGCTAACTCACTCCAGTTGATCTACCAGAATTTCTTATTTTCCCTTCCATCATCTGAGATTATGATTTCCCCTTTGATGTTGCAACCAAAGATGTACCAGCAAAGTCAATGAATTCCCCTAACAATGTCAGTAAAGCTGGTGACCCACCAGGAGAGGAGGCATCGAGTAAGATCATCAGGGATTGTTTGTTTGATTTGAACGTCCCTAAGGATGTTGATGTCATACCCACTGCTGATGAACATGATGAAGTCCTTATTGAGGACGTAGATGAAGATGAAGAAGAAGACTTTGATGTTAAGATGACTGCCATCGAGAAGATTATTGAGAAAGATTTTATTGCATCTAAGAGTGTGATGCAACCACAGAAGGACCTGAGATGAGGCCAGTTGCGGCTAGACCGACAGAAGTTGCGCCTACAGTGGATGAACAAGAGGCAAACCCTCTTGCAATGGTTTTATAAAAGGCACCACCTTGGTTCATCTCTGAGGTTGCGGCCGGTGATGTCGAAGTGGAAGAAGAGCCTAAAAGAGAAGTAGTTGACCAAGACGAAAAAGAGACTCTTCCGTCCAAGAAAGAAAAGAAAGCGCTCTAAGTCCTAGGAGAAGAGCAAGAAGAAAAAAAAGAAACGAAAATGAGCAAAAAGAAGAAGAGATGCTCCACCTTCTCCTCTCATGAGCCCGAGAATTGGTTAGTCTGTTTTAAGTTTTTTTTTTGTAGGCATGCATTTCATGTAGTGTAACTTCATTTTATATTCTTGTATTATCATTGTAATTACATTGTCATTGTAACAACATATAGTTGTAATTGCATTGCATTCATCGTTATAACTGCATTCTATTATTGCATTTTGTCATTACATTCTGTCATTGCATTCCTTCATTCTATTTTGTTTTCTTTTTCATTGGGGACAATGCAATTTTTAAGTTTGAGAGTATACGCCTAGAAGTTGAAATGCACCCCCATTTCAAAAAAAAATCTATTTTTTATACAAATGCAAGGTTCTCTTTATTTTGAAAAATCTTTGGCTTGCATTTGATGTGTAAATCTTGAATTGTTACAATCATTGATAAGTCTATTGAATATGCATGATGGAAAATTGCATTCATTAACTATGAATTGATATATATGTTGGTTTGATAATAGAATATCTTGCATCATTCCTTTGATTTTTAGTGACTTTCTCATTCTTCGGCATGTGTTATATGTATGTTAGTATATTCTATTAAGTATAAATAAAAGGCACTCCAATGTGAGTGCAATGAAATAAATAAAGTAGCTTTAAGGGGGAACACTCCTCTACATGCGTTAGAAAAATAAATATGGCCAAAGATTGTCGCTACATGAGTGTGTGTCGTTACAAGGAAGTACTTCTTGGGGGTTCTTGCACAACATCTTACTTTTCAGGGTTTAGGGTGCATTCATTGCTCAATATCCCTTGCTTGTAATCGAAACTGTCGAGTAATTATACATGCAGTATAGAAACTGTTTTTGTGTTGAAAAATAGGATAAAATACATGTAACCGGACTATTTAAGCAGAATGTATACATGTAAAATGGGGGGAAGATTGTTTTTGCACATAGTGTAGGCGGTCTTTGTGGATTTGAAACTGGGGAAAACATGTTTTGGTGTTAGTAGGACAGTCTTAAGTAAAGGACAAGAATAATTAAAAAAATAGTTTTGAATGTGAATTAGTGTTTAAAAGGAACCGGGCAGAATTTCATATATAAGAATCAAGAAGGACTATTTTGAAACAAGCATTGGTATAATTAGGAGTAAGCCTTGAGATATATTTATATAATGGAATGTTAAGTGAACGATACATGGATATAATTAAAGGAGGACTATTTTTTAAAAGTTCATTATTGTGATAAAAAGGATTTAGGAACAGATTGTCACTTCAACAAATCTTAGGAGGCTAATTGAAGTATGTGTTAATATATTGTAGTTAAAGAACTGTTATGTAATTGTATAAATACAATTGGGATTGCTTTTGAACCATTAAAACTGTTGGAAGACTGTTTTGGGAGAAAATAAATAGACTAAATGATGTCTAAAGTGTTTACAAGTATATATTTGTACTTGTGAACATAAGTGGACTGCTTTTGTTATATTTTAAGGCTACTTAAAATCTGGATATAAGGAAAGACTTGTAAAGACTTAGGGACTACTATCACTAAAATGAGCTATGTTATGATCTTCTTTAAAGATTGTTTTGGATAATTGGAATTGTCACAGGTATAAGAACATGAGTACACATGGAAAGGAAACTGTTATAGTTGGTTAAGAAGTTAGAAAGGGGTTGTTTAATGCATAATTACATATTAGTTTTATAACTAGTACTGTTTCGATTATAAGGTAAATAGTAAGGCTTTTTAATCATGAATAAGTACGAATAAATATAAAAAGGACTATTGTGCAAATCTGAAGTTAGGGGCTGCTTTGTTAAATATAAGAGACTGTCTTTTTTAGAACTTGGACTGTTTTGCACAGTTTGGTAGACTGTTATGTGTGCATTAGTAAACACTTATATTTGGACTGTCTTGAAGCATATATGCACTGTTTTGGACATGAATTAATGAGTTAACAACTGTGCAGAATTGATTTAAAACAGTGCAGTATCGAGTCAAAATAGTGCAGAATTGAGTTTAAAATAAGTAGTTTCGAATGTTATAAAATGCAGTCTTGATAAGCAGTTTTCAATGTTATAACAGTGCAGTCTTGTATGTTAAAACTGTGCACTCTTGTATGTTAAATAGGTGCAGTTTGGCATGTTTAAATAGTGCAGTTTTGAATGATAAAAATAGTGCAGTTTTATAAATATATAATTTGAGCAGTTTTTATTATGCAATTTGGTATGTGTGCAGTGTGCAATTTGAATTAAACATGAGTGGACTGTTTTTGATGCAGAGTGATCATATGATATATAGTTGGGCAATTTGGTGTAGATATAAGTGTGTTATGGGCTGCCTTGTAGATTGAATAGTTGGAATTGGTTTTCAAATGATATGTTATTTTTTTGAGGTACTTGTTGATAAGGAGAGGAAAGAGAGGTAAATCATATGGAAGCTAGAAGTGAATGAAGTTCAGGTATCCCATAATGTCGGGATAAGAGGTGAGTGTAGTTGCATTTACGTCGGGTGACACGGAGTCACTCCGATCTTTATTTCGAATGAATTATGGTACTAAATGTGAAGATGTGAATCATACATGGTTAGTTGCATAAGGCTCATCTAGAGCATACGGGATCGGGGTTACATTCATGGCATTGTAATGTAAGTGTCACATGTGCATCATGAATGCATTATATGTTTGAGCAAGATGCTTATTTACTTGTGAATTGATGTATGTTATGTTTAAGCTTTGCTTTGAATTGAGTAATGACTCTCAACTATGGAAAGTTTAACAAATAAGAATCGTGTGAAAACCCTAAAGCTATAAGAAATCATACTTCAAGAAAGCTAAATACTTATCTTGGTAAAAGACACTAAGTAAAGAACCGAGAAGATTACTTGAATCATAAGGCATTGAGTAAATGACAAGCAAGATTACTTGTGCAATAATACACTTCCCACTATCAAATGTAAGATAAGATATCTAAGTTGCCTACAATGGAAGCCCTTGGACACATTGGTATGATATATGGTATACTTTGGGACTACGGTCCATGAGCTACGGCTCGGGGACGCCCCATTTATATGCGATATGTATATTGGCGACAGTAGGAGGTAACGGGGGAGATGTATGGAGATTGGCGACAGTTGGTTGGATAGTGAGAAGTTTAGGATTGATATGTTTAGTCACTAGCCATTGCTATATGCTTTGAGCTATGTGTATTATGGACCTTTAAGGTCAAACACGGACTAATGTTTTCATGACCAAATGTGATCCAAGATAACTTTGTAAAAGACATGAACATATGAGAAAACAAATAAAGGTAACAAAAGATTCATGAATGTGATATGAATTATAAAAAGGCTCTTGGTGAGCATGATCCATGAAAAGGCTCTTGGTGAGCATGATCCATTATAAGGCTCTTTGTGAGCAAGAAAATAAACTAAGCTTAATCCTTGAAAGGAAAATTCGAATAAAGTATGAAAGATCTTAAACTCAATATAAGCTTTCAAAAATATTAAAGTTAATGCTTAAACTAGCAAAACTTTAACATAATCATATTCTTGAACTTCCTTGATGTCTAATAATATCTTGAATATTATGTTTGTTATCTTTTTGACATTACTACCTCACTTAGGCTATATAAGCCTAATGCATTCATTATCATACATTGTAGGTTCTTTAGAAGCTTTGTATTCGATCAGGTTCAAGAGTGACAAGTTGTGTAATACCCCAAATCATGGCCTAGTAACATGTCACAAACTAATTAGAACTTAATTGTACAAACAATCTACAAATTAGAAGAATTGATTAAAACTAGTGACCAAATTAGATGGATTTGATAACTACATAGCCGATCATGATGACCAAATAGTAACAATGTTTAAATGTTGAATTGCATGCAACTAGAATGTGTAACTAAGGATTTATGAAGCAATTACACCATTGAATTGCCATGTGGAGGCATTCGGTCTAGCCAAAGAGAATAGCGAGGATAGGTGTCCATTTTCCTATCATCTTCTCCACTCACTCTTTCCCCTTCCTAGGCCGAAACCCTCTATATCCTTTAGGGAAAGAAAAGCCACCATTGTAGAAGATTTAGAAGCTTGCATGTGATCACGTTTTGCATGTAATTGAATAGCTAGCAAGATTGTAAGTAATTTCTAAATCCTTTCTCCCTAGCAACTTGTTTGAATGAATGATTGATGATAGAAATTGAATTTGGATTCATGGCATTGAATGTTAGATGTTATGCTTGAAATTACCTTGAATTGTAGCTTGAATGTGGTTGACATACTATTGAAATGGGATGAAACAATGCTTGACCGAATGATATAAGCACATGAATGTAACAATTATTTGATTGATCATGTAAGTTGATGAGTAGTTGAATTGCCTATGAATTGAGACATGAATAGAGTAAATAGCTTGCTGGAAATTGAATGCATATAGTTGGATTGGTTAAAGCTAGGTAATGGACTGCTTAAATGGTGAATTAGAGGTTGAATTGCCTATGAATTGAGACATGAATAGAGTAAATAGCTTGCTGGAAATTGAATGCATATAGTTGGATTGGTTAAAGCTAGGTAATGGACTGCTTAAATGGTGAATTAGAGGAATGTTGTTGATCAAATGGATCAAATTGAACATAGTACTATAATGCCCTATTTTAATCACATTGATATGTGAATTGGACTGACCAAGACATGTAGTAATATGAAAATAAGTTGAATTATAATGTTAGAATCTTGTTTAAATGAATTATGAAGCTAGAAGCTTAACCTAGTGTAATCTGCCCAAAAAACTTTGTTCTGGGCAGTAACTTTGAAAAATCACCATAAATAGTAGAGGTGGAAATTAAGGCTGAAATTTATCTTGATGAAACCTTATTATTGTCTAGTTTCATTAAAAACAAACAGAACTGAATTCTGGATTGTAAAATGGATTGTAGAAAAGAAGCACTAGGGACAATGCAAACTGTCCAATGTTGTAAATTGCCCCGTCTTTAAACTAAAAACTGTAATAATTGGTAAAGGATTAAAATGTAAGGCCTATATGGTTAGAAAGAGGGATAAGTAAGCTTTCTAGGTAATTGTATATAGTTTTGTATACAGTATAGTAAACTATTTTGCAAACAGTTTTGGGACAGTTTAATTGCTGCCCTGTTTTGCCTTAATAAGGAATGTAGCCAGTTTGGTAATGTGCATTAAGATGTGTATATGAATATGCTATCTATTTTGTATATATAATGTATTAACCTTGTTGCCATGTTGAATGACTTTGTGATTACATGTTTTGACCTTGTTCTATCTATGTGATTTACTAGAGCAAGGAGGGGACTTTGGAGAAGAATCTAAAGTCGAGCATTCAAGGGACAAGCAAAAGGGAATAATATTTCGAGACTAGCTAGCTTGGGGAGTACTGTGAGTGTAGTTTATTCTAGGCTTAGGACTAGGTCCTAACCAAAGCATGCATGTCTAAATTCTTATATTGTTAAATTGGACTTAATATGATCTTGAACTTGACTACATCCTTGAATTGTTGTATAAATCGAATGCTAGCATGTATATGTGGTAACATTGATGCTTGTATGTATAACATGGTATTGTGACCAATTGCTTAAACCGAATGCTTGAAGTGCTAGCTTAGATGATGTAATGAATACTTGAAATGATGAGTTATGGCTCTATTGGCCTAAGGGCTTAATGCATGTATAAACTTGCCATGCAATACTCGAAATGACTCTTGAAAAAGATAATGCTTGACATGAACTTGTACACTTGAATGATACATGATCTTGAACTTGAAAAGCTTGAAATCCTTGAATAAATGAATTATAATCAAACAACCTTGGTTGCTAGTTGAATAGGTAGAAGGGCATGCCTTAGAGTCTAGAGCTCATTGTGTCAGGGTGGACTACGGTCCAGGGCTAAGGCCCCTAATTGGAGACAGACAGAGGGTACGTATGTGGTCTTTGGTGACAGTAGGAGGGTTGACCAGTACTACGGTACATCTTGTGGTGACAGTTGGTTGGATACTCGATTACCTAGACAAACTATGAACCAAGGATTGTGTTAAAAGATAAAAAATGAGCTAATAACCATGAATAGCTTGATTACTTGTCATGAAAGCATGAATTGCTTGACTACTTGATATGTGACCATGAATAGCTTGATTACTTGAAATAGATAAAGCATTTATTATGATTCATTGTCTCTTGCTTCTAATGTTATTCGAATGCCTTAAAATCCTTAGCTAAGATCATTCTTGACTAATTGACACTTAATTTGATATAATAATTGGTTAGAACTAGTTACTACCCCACTAAGTACATTCTTGTACTTATCACTCTTGTTTTCATCCTTCCTAACCACAGGATAAAGGATTCGATTGTTGCTTAATCCCGAAGCCTGATTCCTTGAGCTTGAAGCAAGACACAAGCTTAGTTAAAGTATGGTTTATACTTGTTTTGTACTCCCCTAGTTGGTGGCACTTAGATTGTATATAGTGAACTTGTGCATGCATTTTGAATACTTGAAACTTGTATATATATGTTCTTGAATGGGCTTACCATGTTGTGAACTTGGTTGATAATGTGAAACGAGTAATGAACTCAAATTCTATGTAATAGAAAAGTATTTTGCTGCGCATATGGGTATATATTGAATGTTTCAAAGTAATTGATCTAGCCTATTGTGTAATCTGAATGCTTTATGAGATTATATAGTCACTTGTGTGAACATACCATGTTGTAAGTGTTTTTATATGTTTGTATGGTAAATGTCGAATGGTAAGGTTTGGCATATGGCTTGCTTGGAGATAAGGTACGTGCAATTGTATGTACAAATGACCATGTCTAGCAAATTATGTATGAAATGTTACATGTATTAATATAAAGGAATAATGAAACGAAATGAAAGCATGTCTGCTCACTTAGGTTTTTTGAATGCTAGTTTGTATGTTGATGTTAAATAAAATGTTAAAGTGGTAACCTATAATGTCTTGTAAACAAAATATTGCTTGCTTTCTTGATAAGTTAAGAATGCCCTGTTGCTTGCTAGTCAAGGAACTCATTTAATAGGGATGAGTTAACCTTTCTTGCCTCGTTCTTCCTTGGTAACGTTCTCGAACCGGTTTGCTACTAACTAGGGGTAGGGGTGTTACATTTATTGGTAATCAGAGCTTTTTTGTCGGTTCTGGGACTAAATCGGGCTCTCTTTCATCATATAGGATACTTGTGCCACCTAGGAGACTTGTACTGTATAGCTTGTGTCTTTGCTTAACTAAACCAAATTCCTAATTCTTCTATTTGAACATAGAATGTCTGAAACACGGCTTGCTCGGGATGATAAAAGTCTCGTAGGCTCCTCAAATGAAGGAGATAATGTGAGGATGGAGCAGAATCCTTCACAACAACAAGCTCAACCCCAAGCCCAAGCTGCTGCTGAATAGGAAGCTCCTACTATAAATCATGTACAACAAGAATGCCTTCAAAGTATGAAAGAGATGTTTGATCATCTTGTAACTACTTTGAAACGAGACCATCCTATTCCTCCTCCTGCTGCTGCTCCAAATAGAGCTCCGATTGACAAGCTGACTCAACATCGGGCCTATACCTTCACTGACACTGATGAAGCCAATCCTGAAGTAGCTGAGTACTGGTTAGAAGCAACTACTCCAATCTTGACCAAGCAATTACCCTATTCGGATGAACACAAACTCGAATATGCCATAGCCCTATTGGCAGATGAAGCTCTGAGCTGGTGGGAAACCACTACCCTGACTGCTCCTGCTGAATCTATTACTTGGAAATTCTTCCTCGAAGAATTTAAGAAGAAGTATATTAGTGAGCAATACTTGGCCGAACACCAGAAACATTTCTTGTACCTCAAGCAAGGAGGTCGACCTATTAAAACATTACGTGAGTGATTTCAGTAAATATTGCAAGTACGGGTCGAAATACATCAAGACTGATGCTGACAAGTGTTGGATGTTTATTGATTGACTGAATGATGAACTGAGTCCAATATTCACTACCCTTGGTATCACTGACTTCTATAATTTGGTGAACCGGGCTATTGCAACCGAGGCGAAGATGAAGGCCTCTGAGAAACACATGAGTGGTAGTTCCTAGAAAGGCAAAAGATCCAGGAATGATGACAAGCCTCACTGCCAGTCAAAGAAGTCTAAACACTCTAAGGAACACTCTTCGAATTACACTCATGTTTAGAAGAGCAACTACATACCAAGACCCCAATCGGAATCCAAGCCTTCAACCCCGATCATCTCTGTTGATAGTACGGGGAATTCTGGTAAAGCTACTCAATATCCTACTTGCAAGTTCTGCCAGAAGCACCACACTAGCCAATGTAGAACTTAACAGAATCTGTTTCTTATGTGGAGCCTCCGGTCACTATATCAGGGATTGTCATCAGAATCCTAACAAGGTTCCGAATCGAGCTCCTACAAATGCTAGCTCAACTCCCTTCATTCAAAACAAAGGCCCAGACAAGCTCAGTTTGGAAATCAGGGGAAGGGCAAGGGACAACATTCGAACACCCCTACTTATCAATAATCTCGGGCTCCTGCTCAAATCTATCATATACGGGGGAAAGAAGATAAAGAATCACCCAATATCATAGTAGGTACCGTTGATCTAAATTCAACTCTTGTTTATGCTTTAATAGATTCAGAATCCACACATTCTTTTGTTTGTTCATCCTTGATTGCTAAATTGAAATTGAAACCTGAAACTGATGATAAAGGCCTTGTAGTTTCGAACCTTATAAGGGGAATCACGTCCATTAACTTCCTTTACAAGGAATATCCCATAATCATTAGAAATATACCATTCCCTATTGATCTATATATCTTTCCATCTTGCGAATTCGATCAAGTATTGGGACTAGATTGGTTAGGGAAACACCAAGCCTGTGTAGATTGCCAAAATCGGAGACTTCATCTCTAAGATCTAGAAAAGGAATCCATCCTTCTTATTGATAAGAAACCTACATCCATCTTTGCTGCTATGGTCTTACAAGATGAACTTGAATTCGGCTTACCTAGTATGCCAATTGTATCTGAATTCATTGATGTTTTTCCTGAGGAACTCACTGGTCTCCCTCTAACCAGAGAAGTAGAGTTCAGGATCGAAGTTCAACCTAGAACAACTCCGGTGTCCATCACACCCTATCAAATGGCACCTGTTGAGTTGAAGGAACTCAAGAAACAACTCCAAGAGCTACAAGACAAAGGCTTTATTCAGCCTAGCTCATCTCCCTAGGGTGCTCCAGTCTTGTTCGTGAAGAAGAAAGACGAGACTATGAGACTCTATATTGACTACAGACAATTGAACAAGCTTACTATCAAGAATCGATATCCTCTCCCAAGGATTGAAGATCTCTTCGATCAACTCAAGGATGCTGCGGTATTCTCAAAGATCGATCTTCGATCGGGATACTACCAAATGAGGGTAAAAGAAGAAGGTGTACCCAAGATAGCCTTTCATACTCGATATGGCCACTTCAAATTCCTTGTAATGCCATTCGGGTTAACGAATGCTCCGGCTACTTTCATGGAACTCATGAACCGTGTATTCAAGCCCTATCTTGACAAGTTCGTGGTCGTCTTCATTGATGACATTTTGGTGTATTCTCAGAATAAGGAAGAACATTCTGAACACCTTCGAATTGTATTGCAAACTCTCCGAGAATGTCAATTGTTTGCAAAGTTCTCTAAATGCAAATTCTAGCTATCAGAATTCTCGTTCCTTGGCCATGTCATCTCGACAAAAAAGATTAAAGTAGACCCGAGCAAAATTCTATCCATCCTGGATTAGAGACCTCTGAGGAATGTTGGTGAGGCCAGAAGCTTTCTCGATTTAGCTGGGTATTATCAACATTTTGTCAAGTGATTCTCATCCATTTCCGCAAGCTTGTCTAAGCTAACTCGCAAAGATACACCCTTTGTATGGTCAGAGAACCAACAACGAAGCTTCGGTCAGCTTAAACAAGCCCTAACTCATGCTCCGGTTCTCATCCAACCAGTATCGGGCAAGGAATACACTGTCTACAGTGATGCATCTCATTTGGGACTAGGATGTATCCTAATGCAAGATGGAAACGTGGTAGCTTACGCTTCAAGGAAACTAAAACCACACGAGTCGAACTACCCTACACATGATCTAGAATTGGCAACCATTGTGTTTGCTCTCAAAATATGGATACATGACATGTGCGAGGAGAAATGCAACTTGTTCACAGACCACAAGAGTCTTAAATACCTCCTAACTTAGAAAGACTTGAATTTGAGGCAAAGGAGATGGCTAGAGTTACTTAAAGACTGCGATTTGGTTATTGACTACCATCTGGGGAAAGTAAATGTGGTTGTTGATGCCCTTAGTGGTAGACCATACTCGGGTAAACCCTTAAATCTAAATCCTAGAATAATTCATTCGAAATGTTCCTTTCTTGACTTGCAAATAACTATTCGAAAACCTCCCTTAATGGTCTTGTCCATTCGTTTGTAGCTTCCTTGGCTATCAATACTCATTAATGTTTATTCAAGGGACGAAAATTTCTATATGAACTTCAAGTTCAATCTAGTCTAATCTTGAGAATCAAAGAACTCCAACAATTTGATCCAGATCTTCAGAAGATCATGTCCAAGCTAGACTCTGAGTCTAACTCTGACTTCTCCCTCAAGTCGAATAGACTCCTCTATTACAAAGATAGAGTATGTGTTCCTAACAATGAGGAACTAAAACAAAAGATGTTGTAAGAAGCTCACCAAAGCTCTTTCTCGATTCACTCGGGATCAGTTAAGATGTACACGGACCTAAAGCCACTATACTGGTGGCCAGGCATGAAATCGGCTATCATCGACTTTGTTTCAAAGTGCCTAACTTGTCAAAGAGTCAAAGCCAAGCATCAAGTCCCCACTAGACTACTCCAACCCATCGAATTCCCTCAGTGGAAATGGGATCGGATTACAATGGACTTCATTACTGGTCTTCCTTCCACTCCAAGAAAGAATGATGGTGTATGGGTGATTGTTGATAGATTCACAAAGTCTACTCATTTCATCTCTGTTCGAATGAACATGAGCTTGGAAACCTTAGTCGAGCTATACATTCGTGAAGTGATTCGATTACACGGTGTACATATAGCTATAATTTCTTATCGTGATACCAGATTTGCTTCTCGATTTTGGAATTACATGCAGAAGGCTCTAGGAGCTAAATTACACCTTAGTACAACCTTCCATCCTCAATCAGATGGACAATCTGAAAGAATCATCCAAGTACTTGAATACATGTTACGTGCTTGTGTTATAAACTTCAGTAAGAACTGGGAGAAATCTCTACCCTTAGTAGAGTTTGCCTACAACAATAGTTACCAGACATCTATCTAGATGGCTCCCTTCGAAGCTCTATATGGAAGGAAATGTAGAACTCTCTTGTGCTGGTCTGAACTAGGAGAAAACAAAGTATTGGGACCTCAATTACTCAGAGAAACTGAAGAACAAGTGAAGGTCATTCATGATCGATTGAAAGTGGCTTTCGATAGACAGAAAGCATATGCAGACTTGAAAAGGAGAGACATCCAGCATAATGTTGGAGACAAGGTCTTCCTGAAAGTGTCTCCTTGGAAGAAAGTCTTTCGGTTTGGAAGAAAAGGGAAACTCAGTCCCTAATTCATCGGTCCATTTGAAGTCATTGAAAGGATAGGGCCAGTGGCCTATCGATTGGCTCTCCCCAATGAATTTGATAAGATTCACAACGCCTTTCATGTATCTATTCTCAGAAGGTATAGATCTGATCTATCACACGTATTAGAGCCTGAAGAAGTGGAATTTAATCCTGACTTGTCTTACGAAGAAGAACTAGTCCAGATTCTTGATCGTGAAGTTAGAACCAGTCTAGTGTCCAAAGAGAATAGCAAGGATAGGTGTCCACATTTTCCTATCATCTTCTCCACTCACTCTTTCCCCTTCCTTGGCCGAAACCATGTCTATCCTTTAGGGAAAGAAAAGCCACCATTGTAGAAGATTTGGAAGCTTGCATGTGATCACATTTTGCATGTAATTGAATAGCTAGCAAGATTGTAAGTAATTTCTAAATCCTTTCTTCCTAGCAACTTGTTTGAATGAATGATTGATGATAGAAATTGAATTTGGATTCATGGCATTGAATGTTAGATGTTATGCTTGGCTTGAATGTGGTTGACATACTATTGAAATGGGATAAAACAATGCTTGACCGAATGATATATGCACATGAATGTAACAATTGTTTGATTGATCATGTAAGTTGATGAGTAGTTGAATTGCCTATGAATTGAGACTTGAATAGAGTAAATAGCTTGCTGGAAATTGAATGCATATAGTTGGATTGGTTAAAGCTAGGTAATGGATTGCTTAAATGGTGAATTAGAGGAATGTTGTTGATCAAATGGATCAAATTGAACATGGTACTATAATGCCCTGTTTTAATCACATTGATAGGTGAATTGGACTTACCTAGACATGTAGGAATACGAAAATATGTTGAATTATAATGTTAGAATCTTGTTTAAATGAATTATGAAACTAGAAGCTTAACCTAGTGTAATCTGCCAAGAAAACTCTTTTCTGGGCAGTAACTTTGAAAAATCACCATAAATAGTAGAGGTGGAAATTAAGGCTAAAATTTACTTGGATGAAACCTTAACGTGTCTAGTTTCATTAGGAACAAATAGAACTGAATTATGGATTGTAAAATGGATTGTAGAAAAGAAACACTAGGGACAGTGCAAACTGTCCAGTGTTGTAAATTACCCTGTGTTTAAGCTAAAAACTGTATTAATTGGTAAAAAGATTAAAATGTAAGGCCTATGTGGTTAGAAAGAGGGCTAAGTAAGCTTTCTAACGGTGTAAACTAATTGAAATTCCGACGTATGTAAACTAATTGAAATTCTTGTATTGTTAAATTGGACTTAATATGATCTTGACCTAATAAGGGAAGTATGAATTAAGATAGTACATGAAACTTGACTACATCCTTGAATTGTTGTATAAATTGAATGATAGCATGTATATGTGGTAACATTGATGCTTGTATGTATGACATGGTATTGTGACCAATTGCTTAAACCGAATGCTTGAAGTGCTAGCTTAGATGATGTAATGAATACTTGAAATGATGAGTTATGGCTCTATTGGCCTAAGGGCTTAATGCATGTATAAACTTGCCATGCAATACTCGAAATGACTCTTGAAAAAGATAATGCTTGACATGAACTTGTACACTTGAATGATACATGATCTTGAACTTGAAAAGCATGAAATCCTTGAATAAATTAATTATAATCAAACAACCTTGGTTGCTAGTTGAATAGGTAGAAGGGCATGCCTTAGAGTCTAGAGCTCATTATGTTAGGGTGGACTACAGTCCAGGACTAAGGCCCCTAATTGGTGACAGACTGAGGGTACGCATGTGGTCTTTGGCGAAAGTAAGAGGGTTGACCAGTACTACGGTACATCTTGTGGCGACAGTTGGTTGGAGACTCGATTTCCTAGACAAACTATGAACCAAAAATTGTGTTAAAAAATAAAAAAAATGAGCTAATAAGCATGAATAGCTTGATTACTTGTCAGGAAAGCATGAATTGCTTGATTTCTTGTTATGTAAGCATGAATTGCTTGACTACTTGATATGTGACCATGAATAGCTTGATTACTTGAAATAGATAAAGCATGAATTATGATTCATTATCTCTTGCTTCTTATGCTATTCGAATGCCTTGAAATCCTTAGCTAGGATCATTCTTGACTAATTGACACTTAATTTGATAGAATAATTGGTTAGAACTAGTTACTACCTCACTAAGTACATTTTTGTACTTATCACTCTTGTTTTCATCCTTCCCAACCATAGGATAAAGGATTCGATCGTTGCTTGATCCTAAAGCCTGATTCCTTGAGCTCGAAGCCAGACACAAGCATAGTTAAAGTATGGTTCATACTTGTTTTGTACTCCCCTAGTTGGTGGCACTTAGATTGTATATAGTGAACTTGTGCATGAATTTTGAATACTTGAAACTTGTATATATATGTCCTTGAATGGGCTTACCATGTTGTGAACTTGGTTGATAATGTGAAACAAGTAATGAACTCAAATTCTATGTAATGGAAAAGTATTTTGCTGCGCATATGGGTATATATTGAATGTTTCAAAGTAATTGATCTAGCCTATTGTGTAATCTAAATGCTTTATGAGATTATATAGTCACTTGTGTGAACATACCATGTTGTAAGTGTTTTTATACGTTTGTATGGTAAATGTCGAATGTTAAGGCTTGGCATATTGCTTGCTTAGAGATAAGGTACGTGCAATTGTATGTACAAATGACCATGTCTAGCAAATTATGTATGAAATGTTACATGTATTAATATAAAGGAATAATGAAACGAAATGAAAGCATGTTTGCTCACTTAGGTTTTTCGAATGCTAGTTTGTATGTTGATGTTAAATAAAATGTTAAAGTGGTAACCTATAATGTCTTGTAAACAAAATATTGCTTGTTTTCTTGATAAGTTAAGAATGCCCTATTGCTTGCTAGTCAAAGAACTCATTTAATAGGGATGCATTAACCTTTCCTTGCCTCGTTCTTGCTTGGTAATGCTCCCGAACCGGTTTGCTACTAACCCGGGGTAGAGGGTGTTACAAGTTGCACTCCAAGACTTTATTCATTGCCTTGTTCTTTTAATCAAACTCCTAGGATAGTGGCACTTTGTATTTGTCTACGAATCTAGCTTTTATTATTGTTATGTAAATATTAAAGGGGATGTTATCTTGGTATATCATTGCTTGGTTGGTGAATGCCTAATATGCTTGAATAATTCGAGTAGAAGATGAATGCTTATGGGGATAAATGATTTGAATGGTTAGTCAAATGCCTTGGTTGATTGGTTGAGTTGAATGATTGAATGATTTAGCATGGTTAATTAAATTGTTAATGGGTAATTATTTGTTTGTGGTGTGTCTAATTGGTTAATGTGAGGCCATGGATAAATATCTTGGTTAAATATTAATTTGAATATATATAGACATGTATAAATGATGTTAAGACTATCTATGACCCAAAGAAAAGTTATAACTTGAGAGTTTGTTAAATAATCGTAACTTCTCAATAAAATATCGAACTATCATATGCTTGTTAACTTGATTTTCTAAACCAATAGAACTATCAATGTTAGCTATAGCTAAAGCTCTATTGGTTGCTACATGATGTATTGCAAAGCCATTAGGACCCTTGCATCTTAGGTTCAAAATTGAATGTTCGAGGCTTGTATGAATGCTTAGTTCGAATTATGTGTGGACCTTGATTAATGTTCGAATATGATATGGCACTTTATTTTATCATGAGAGTAACATACACGTATGTTATGAGTATGTAAAATAAGAAACTTATGCGCATAGTTATTTAGGAGAAAATGAGTCTGTCTTTGTAATCCCATGAAATTATTGATTGCCTATGTGGGATTAATTGTCTCTTCTTCATGAAATGTTGTATATATTTAAGTGATCTTGTAAAAGGGTCTTTCTTAATCATTTATGGTTGCTTGGATGTAGTATGCCCATAGTAGTTACGATATATGGAGTTCTAAGATAATAGTAATAATATCAATTGTTTAAAGAAAAAAGTTTTTAATTTTGGGTAAACAAGCTTTAACTTGTAGGTCAAGTTACATTTTTGTTTGCTTTTAACACTCTAGGCTCGGTTTACTACTAAGCCGGGTTTAGGGTGTTACACTAGGCACGCAAATAACATGTAGGACAGTTGTCCTTCCTTGGGTGGCCTATAAAAGAACTATTTTGGAGGGGAGAGAGAGAGTCATGTTATTCTCATTTTTTCACATCACCTTCAACCTCGAGCTTTCTCCCTCCCTCCATGGCGGCTTAAGCTTGTTTCTGGAGATCTGAGGTGAAGTGAGGCAGATCTATCCAAGGAAATGAGGAGTCAAGTGTTGAATCGAGGAAATATATTGTTATATTCTTAACTTCTCTTCATTTTGATCTTTTTTGGAGATTTACTTTGTATTTGTACTCATCTTGACGATGGTTTAATTTTCTGGAGCTTCATGAACTTGTTTAAACTACTTTCTTAGTTTAATATATATCAGTGTTAGCTTTTTCTTAAGCTTTAATTGTTGGATCTGATTTACATTTTGCATGAGAGTGTTAAACCAGCCACTGACATCGACGGATGCAGTGACGAGTAAAATTAATGAGTTTTTACAATGAAAGTTGATTATATGCAATAAAAGTTGGTCCACTTGTTCTAAGGGTTGTAGTCTCGATTTATGACGAAGGTTGAAGTCGGTCTAAATCCCTCAGTCAATAGTTGAAGGTTAAATGGAAGCTAATACTCAAGTTGACCACCTCATCACTGATTAAACCATATGTTCCCTCGAAATGTTCTTGATCTTGCTCCGGAGCTGAACCAAGGAGATCCAGGCTTTATTCTCATATTTCTCTATCTTTTATTACACTCTATATTGCTACCACATTGAATCATTTACTCTAATATTTTTATCCTGTTATTGCAACCACTATTGTACCCACAACTATCACTCTTACAGTATTGTATTGTAGTCACATAAGTATAAACCTAATACATCATCCTCGTAGAATTGATATTCAAACAAGATTTCCTTGTTTCTATTCTTGCATCAATAGTGTAGCTTGCACTAAAAGGGTGACGTTTTCACATCAATCAGTTAATGTAACGGAGGTTCTAAACTGGTGCATTTTGAGGGCTAAATTGGGTGATAATTTTTCATAAGGACTTATTGATTTTTTAATCTTTCGTTGAGGACCAATTTGAACTTTAAGCCAAGATTCATTTCATGTATCAAATATTTTGATTAACCGGTCAATCAATTATCCGATTTAATTGGTACAATATAAGATCTAGAATTGAATAATCTGAATTTACCAATTAATCATAATAAATTTTAACAATTAATCGAACCCTATTATGGTGTAGATTTTCTTAAATAAATTATTTTGATTCAGTTTTGGTTCATAATTTTTAGCAATTAATCAAGATAGGAACAATTCGTAAGTTGAATTATCAAATTGAAAATTTTGAAACTCTAGTGATCAAAATAGGAGTTAGAAGAAAGTTGAATGATGAATGGTGTAGTTTATCCATTATTTTATTCAACGAAAAAGAAAACTAACGTGCCACATCATCAACTTCTGTCGAGAGGGACCATATTGAAAGCATCCTAAAAATTCAGTGACCAAAATGAAAAAGATTTAAAAGTTTGGTTATTATATCGCAAGTTTTAAAATTTCGGTGACCAAAATAAAAACGTCTTGAAAGTTTGTTGACTATTTATATAGTTTATTGATAAAAGAAGCAATGACTTGTTTTTTACGGACCTATATATAAGTATAACAATTTATGTTTGGCTTAAAGGCCCATTTGCCCCCTAAACTATGCACTTTTTCCCGAACAGCCCCCTAAAGTATATTTTGGGACGTTTTGCCTCTTGAACTAAAAATAATGACCTAATATGCCCCCTCTGTTAACCTCCATTAAAAAAATTCTCACGGGCCAATTAGAACATGCCATGTGTCATTTCATTAACAAAAAAAATAAGCTGACTTAAATAAAAAGGGTGAATTGCACATTAAGTATACCGGATTTTATTTTTTGTTCATTTTAGTCCCTTATATGAACTGTTCATCTTCTGCCTCCAAAATTTGATTATGATTGTGTTTATTAGTTAAACTGAATTCGGAATACTCGCAATAGAGAAAGATTCAAAGGAAACAGAATGTTAAACCCAAGAAGGAAATTGTCACCAGAGCTGGAAACTTATGGATTCAAATCTCCTTGTAATAATGGTAATTTGATGGAAGATCATGGTCCAAAGGAAAACAACATTGAAGTGAAAAAATTGGGGTCAAGGAATAAAGATTGCTAAATTGAGAAAAACTTGGAAGGTTGGTATGCTATATGTAGGGTGATTGAAGTAGAGGTAGCTAAATTAAGTTGGTTATGTTGGAAAATAGACTGCTGCAAAATGAGGCATTAGCATTGACTAGAAAATAATAAAATAACTAAACCAAACCATGTCGTGGTATTAACCACTTTCTTAGAAGTAAATTCGCCCCGATGTGTGGAATCGCTACAATGGATGAACGAACCCCTAAGGTTAGCACGGCTCTCCAAATTTTGAACACCCGAAAGATGGAGTGGACTTTGGTAGTACTGCTTTTCTCTCAACTAAAAATAACACTCAGGATAGGTTTACGAAAACCAAAGAGAGTGTTTCTAAAGCAAACACTTGCTTAGGGGTGTTTAAAATGAGTGAAATTTTCCACTATTCCTAGGCTAAATAGTAAGGGCAAAATCATCATTTCCACAATACAATTTAGTTCTATTTATGATAAAATTAAATAGCCATAATTTTAAATGTTATAATGAGAACTAACAACATTACCCACTACTGCGAAAGAATATCCTTCATAAAAATGAGAGCATTGGAGTTAAAACATGAGAAGAGTAATAGCGTGATTAGTTGCTTAAGCACCAGTGAATGTATCTGGAACTAGAACATAGTGATGATGAGTAATTATTCTCTTAGATAAGTGAACGAATCTTGAACTTTCTAAGATTATGGTGAACTCATAACACACAACTAACCCTTTCATCCACCGAAGTCCTCGATGTGTCAACAAAAGTATATATACGAAAGTATATATATAACCCTCTTTCCTCGGGATTCTAGTAAGTGTACTAGAAAACTGGCGCAACACTTTTCATAGAAGGTGGCTAGTCTTTCTCACTTACGCAGGTTATTTCATCATGTTTATCTCAACATAAACCACCCAAAACTAGGCTATGAAATAATTAAGAGCTTTTACAACAGCTCAACCTCACAAAAACAAGGTGAATTTCTTCAAGTTCATATTAAATGAACTACCCAAACTATGGGATAAGAAATCATTAAGAATAAATACTCAACCTCTTTAACTGGTGAATTCAATGAGTCATTCTTAAATAGGATCACCCAAACTCTTGGAATTGAATTCATTAAGAGTTTACGAAAACTTATCCTCTCTAGCGGCAAGTTCATCTAGTCCTTCACGATAGGACCACTCACTCAACACTCGGTTATGAACTTATTAAGAGTAGATATTCATCCAAAATCGGTAAATTCATCAAGTCTTTCTCACTAAGACCACCCAAAGTTTGGGCTATGAATTTATTAAGAGTAATAAAGCCCATCATGTGCATGTACATTATTCGTCATAGGGATAGGTAGGTAGAAATGTACACTATGAGTCTTTCTATGGTTTTGTTTGACCACATTGAACTTAGATAACTAAGTTAGGTATGCACCATGAATTCCTAAACCTATGGGCTTTAGACCCATCCCCCTCGACGAATCTAGAACCAACTTCTAACTTTAACCTTTAGTAAGCGGATCAATTAGGTTCCTCTCTGGCTTTAATAATCATTTTAAGACACCCCCACATTTTTAATATTTTTAAGATAGAAATAAATCTACAAGTGTCTTGAACAACGTGTAAACAAATACTATTAGAGTAAAATTTGCTATGACTTTTAAACATAAAACTATGTTTTAAAAAAACTCAAATTGTATTTACACATGATTATATTTTCAAAGTTTTGAGAAGGTACTAATCATTAGGAGTGTTCATAAAAAACTGAACTGATGTACCGTACCGAAAAACCGAAAAAATTAGACTGAATGGTAGGTAATCGTACCGATAAAAATTAATCGAAATGGTACGGTAACCGTTGCCGGTAAAATTAGCGGTTAAACGGTACAGGAACAGTTACGATTTTTTGCTAAACGGTTAACCGAAAAAATCGATAAAATTTTTTAAAACTAATCCTATATTAATATTAAATTATTGATTATTACTAATATATGTGTCATTACCATACTTAAACTATATTTTATAATGATATTAAATTATTAGTAATAATCAAACGTGTAGTGTATGTCTATTCGAACGTGCATCTATTCTAGTATTAAAATGTAGTGGGATATGTGTTGCACCCTTTTGTTTATGTTGGGTTTCCAGTGTGGTTGTAGGCATTGGTTTGATCTTACAACTCCTTTACTGTTCATGTTGTCGTGTCTTTGTTATATTTACATTTGCTCTTGAACAACTGTGTTGAGCTCGTGTTCATGTTATTATGATCGTGAAATGAAATAACTTTGGAGTATTTTTTTTCTTTTTCGATTTTCTTGTCTCGATTTCGGTTGACTCAAATGGCGAAGAGAATTTTAACGAAATTCTTTTCTTTTAAAAAAATTATAATGATATTAAATTATAATGATATACATTATTGATTATACAAATATTTGTGTAATTAATATAAATTATTGATTATTGCTAATATTTGTGTAATTAATGTAATTTTTCTAAACTTTTAATAGTTTTAAACTTTGAAGACTTTTTAAATATAAATATTGAAGACTTTATTTGGTTGATTTTTTAAAACTATTAAATTTAGTAGTAATAAATATATAAAACGTTCATGGTTAACCGGGTAACCGTACTGAATAATCGGTTAACTATTTAGGCGGTTACCAGTTTAAACGGGACGGTAACGGTTCATTAAAATGTCAAACCAAGACTTTCGGTAACCGTACCGATAAGTCGTGCCGATATGGTTAACCGTCCATGAACACCCATACTAATCATTAAGATTATTATGTATAATCTCAAACGATTATGAAATTCCTTTTATCTCATTCAAAGAGAATTTCAACTTTTTCTTAATTCAAAAAATTAGGAACATTATGTAAAGATTTATGAGGAGTTTCATTTTTTTCTAAAAATAGGAAAATTATCTCAAGTTTATTACAAGAGATTTAAACACTACTCCTAAAATAGACTATATTTTTTCTTTCCTCTACTTAGGAAAAGAACTCAAAGAGATTTAATAGCTACAACCTACTTTTAGTAGCACTAATGTCTATCATATTCTCATTCATATTATTCAACATGTTGACCCTAAAGAGACCATCACATATTTTATTTACTATGACTAAATTTGGTATTCTAGTCAAGCAAATTAATCTCAACTCTTTTAACTTCTACACTAAGTTTAAAGAGATCTTATTTGCCATAGTATTTTTATAAAAATGAGCACATTAAAGAACAATGCACCAGGTAGGTTACCATGAAAGAGAGGTTGTGCACTAGGCACGCTTAAATATCACGTCTTTCATAGAACCAATCCTAAACATGCATTTTCATATTGCTTTCTAATAAGTCATTTATGAAATTTTCTTTTTCTTTAATTAAAGTCTCTTAAAGAATTATGCTTGGTACTTTTACTCACAATAGTATCTTATTAAGCATACACATTTTGGCTCACTGCTACCTTAGTCTTTATATTAGTCTAAAACATGCTTAGTGATTAGTTTATCAATATAAATTCATGTATATAAAAACATGAATTAACATGCAACAAGACTAAATAATCTGACCTCATTGGTAAAACCATAATTCCAAGTAAACTTTGTTCATTTTCATCATGCATGTAAGATTAATCTTCTCATCATGATCTAGAATTTTTTTGCGATAAATACTCCATATGAATTAAAAGCTTTAAAAATCTTGTTAATTCTAAAATCAGAGAAAAGATTCCACAAAGTTAACCTTTGAGAAATACTTTACTAACAGTAATAAAAATTTCTTAAAACTAATTTACCGATAGTACTTGAAACTCTTATCTTTGAGACTCACTTTTATTTTTTTTTAAATTATGGGATTCATACTAGAATCTAGATAGCTCCTCAATAAGAATATTTGATTTGGAGAATCATTCCGTGTTTGTCGATTTTTTTCTCCAACATAGCAATCGTTCTGCTATCTTTATAAACTTATCTTGAAACAACGTTCTCTTAGATCAAAGGTCGTCTCGAGTTTTTGTGAGCATAAAACCAGCAATGACAAGAAAAAATTGTTTCAAAAGCAGCAATAATTCGCTTCTAAATTGTTTGGAAATAGACTGTTGCAACACGAGGCGTTAGCATTGACTAAAAAATAAAAAAATAACTAAATCAAACCAAATCACGTGTCGTGGTATTAACCACCCGAAAGATAGAGTGGACTCTAGTAGTACTGCTCTTCTCTCAACTCAAAAATAACACTCATGATAAGTTTATGAAAACCAAAGAGAGTGTTTCTAAAGCAAACACTTGCTTAGGGATGCTTAAAATGAGTGAAATTGTCCACTATTTATAGGCTAAATAGTAAGGGCAAAATTGTCATTTACATAGTATAATTTAATTCCATAATCTAAATGTTATAATGATCATTAACAACAGGTTATGCTCAAAGTCCAACAATGAAGGAATTGAAGATATGCATATTTTGGATCAAAAATTTTAAACCAATTACTAGATGAGTTTGTCCTTCAAATTTGTGGATCTTTTCCTTGTGGAAACCGAACCTGTAAAAGTACAGTAGTGGTACAGTCATTGTATATTTTTCCAGCTGCAAAATTTTATAGTCAAAGATATACCACTCATTGGTATACATATTTATTCTGTTCTTTTTCCCATTTCCATTAATTTTCCTTCTTCATATGTTGCTTTCTATTTTTACTGTCCTTTTTTTTGTTATATGATGTTTGTTGCCAAAAATAAGCCTGATGAAGAGTAGGGTTATGGCACCGGAAGTTCTAATCAATCTCAGTTCTGGGAGAAGCCTATTGATCTTCAACTTATAACCAACTGGAGTTTGAAAACTCTCGGCGAGGAGTAACTCACAGAAAATCAGTGCAGGGCGTTAGAGTGTTACGATGTAAAAGGATGAGCTCATGTTCAACCAAAACTGCTGAAAAAGCACACATTGATTGGTATGAAGGTAACTTTTGTTTCTCCAAGTTTATTGATCTTTTTCCCATATTATAAAGATGTAAGTTATGTTTATTAAGTCTGATGCACATGTTTATCTCATATAAATGAGTATGCTAGTCCTCTGGTGTATTAATATTACTGAGTTTTCAGTGGTCCCTGAAATCTTAAATCATGTTCAATTAAAGTTTCATCTCTCACTCTCAATTTTTTGTTCCACCGCAAATGATTTTAGTGGTTCTTCCTCTGTTTTTACTTCTCATTTTGTAAGACTAAAGTTAATAAACACAGAAAAATTGAATTTTCCAACAAAGGACAAGTTCGAACACAAGATTATTATAAAAGAAATAATAAATTTAGGAATTGAAATCAATATAAATCGCAAAACCTATAAAAAAAAGACTAAAGAAGAGGGAAAGAAGAAGATGAACATTTTAAATAAAGGACTAAAATAAACAAAAAGTAAAATTTAGCATACTTAATGTTATTTTTTATTTAAATTAATTTATTTCTTGTTAATAAAATAACACGTGATGTGTTATGATTAGAATGTGAGAATTATTTTAATAAAATTAACAAAAAAGACATATGAAGTCTTAATTTTTAGTTTAGAAAACAAAATATTTAAAAAAAAATAAATAACTTTTGAAAAAAAAATTAAATAACTTTTGAAAAAAAATACATAGTTTAAGGAGAAATTAACCGATAAGCCTTTATGTTTTCAAAAAAAATCCTTCGTTAGTTTCAGTCGTAAGGGAGTGTGAGTGAGGTTTCCAGAGTTAAGTTTATAGGAAGAGATGGAAATGAGAGCAGAAAAAGACATAGAAATAGGAGAAGACATAACTCCCCCTCTCCTTTTCCCTCCACGATTCTTTCCTCTCTTCCCATTGTTCCTCTTGCTTCTCTTTCCTCTCTTCCCATTGTTCCTCTTGCTTCTCTTCCTTCTCTTCCCCCGCCTCCCCTCTCTCTCCCTCCACGCCCCTCTTTATTGCTCCGCCACATGCTCCGCCGCCTACTCCTCCATCCCCTCCTCCTCCGCCGAATCCTTCCTCCCTCCCTCCTTCCTCTCCCCATTCCTCCGAGCTCCGCACCGCTCTCGGCTTCCTCCTTCATCTCCCCCGCCTCTGCCCCCACCTACACCGCTTCAACAACGGCCTCCTCACTAACTACCATAAGCTTTCCTCATCTCCCGAATTCGCCACCCAAATCCGCCAGGGAGCAATTGCTATGGCCGCCGCTAGGAAATTACAAAACCGAGACGGTGCCCTAGACAAAAGCGACGGGGTTTTACTGGAAGAGGCCGTCTTAAGCTTAGTCTTAACCAACGCCGTGGAAGTTCAGGACGAGGCCGGCCGTTCTCTAGGAATCGCCGTATACGATCCTTACTTCTCTTGGATCAATCACAGCTGTTCGCCTAACGCATTTTATCGGTTCTCTGTTTCGCCTCCCAATGCTACCTAGTTTGGAGAGGATTCAAGTTCCTCGCTACGGATTGTTCATAGCGTTTCAGAGGAAGACTCTGATGTTTGTAGCTGTTCTGGTTACATGAAAGGTTTGTCCCTTGTACCATTTTTCAATATATATGTATATACTGATGTATTTCTTAATTTGATGCAGGAACTAAGGGATACGAAAACGGTCCGAAAATAACAGTGAGTAGTATTAAGAGAATCAAGGAAGGGGAGGAAGTTTGTGTTTCATACACTGATTTGCTTCAACCGAAGGTGTTTACTTATTTTCTAACATAGCAATCTACATGTTGACTTGATTATCAAGTCATGAACATTTATCTGCAACCTGGCTACACGTTTGTCCTAATTTAATTGAACTGTGTCAAGTAGAGTAGGGAGAATGCGGAGCTTTGGCAATTGCAATTTTAAAGTGTTTATTTGAAGGCTACTGAGTACTGATGATTGTCTTCGATGTGCTCTTTACTGAGTTGCTGCATGAGCTTGCATCAAAACTTGTAGATTTGGATAGAGTATTCGTTTATTGAGTTTTATGAACCATCATCTTTATTCTTCAGTTCCAAACTATGTGATTTATCATATTTATCTGTTTATTGGGAAATTATGTGAACTTCATATCAAAAGCTTCACATAAAAAATTTGAACTTAGTATTACATCTAATGTAAAAACGGAAACATAAGCTTACTGAATTACTCTGGATTAATGTGTTGTCATATTTTGGTCTGTATTCTTGTTTTAATTTCAATGTTCCATTTCTTTTCTGTAGGCAACGAAGCAATCGGATTTATGGCTTAAATATCAGTTTACCTGTTCTTGTAGGCGGTGCACTATGTCTCCCTCAACTTATGTTGATCATGCTTTAGAGGTAATGAGAAACTGTATAATTATCCTGATTTAATCAGTGCGTGTGTCTCTGTGCGTGTTCACCCTCCAACCTCTTTTCTACTTGAACACATCAATGTTGTTTATTTCAGCTCAGAGGCTTGCAATGGATCGAGATTCAAGAACTTACTTTTGCAATCTCAAACATATTTTCAATTGTCATACATGATTGGAACTTAATGGACTCGATACTCCTTTAGCTTTCTACACACTAGGGCTGGATCCACTTTTTTGGTTAGGAAGATGTACACGATTGTCCCTTCATAGGACTTGATAATTGATACTCCCTTTAGCTTGAATCTGTTTAAAGATGTATCGATTAACCTGCCCCTTAATAGTATTGATTGATGGTTTAGATCCTCTAATTAATCAATTCCATACTTATCTCCAGATTATTTGGTATATATCTCCCTTTTCTTTATACTCTTGCACTGTGAACCGATGTTAACTGTATTTTTTTATTGGGTTTACTTTCCGTATTTAATTTTTCATGAAATTCTAGTATTCACATCATTATTTGCTCGACTCATGAATTCTATAAACAATCATTTTAAAGAAGAATCATCAGCAGAAACACTTGCTTTCAGGAAATTTTGGCTTCCAATCTCAGCTCTTCAAGCTCGCGCTTTGATCTCGACCATTATAAGGATGAAGCAAGTAAAAAGTTGTCTGATTATGTCGATGGAACTATTACCGAGTTTCTATCAGTTGGTGATCCTGAATCGTGCTGTATGAAGCTTGAGAGTGTGCTGAGCCTAGGTCTTCAAATTGAGCAATTAGAAAGCTGGGATGGAAAATCACATCTCAGTTTCAAGTTTCATCCCTTTCACCATATTGCTCTCAATGCTTATACGACACTCGCTTCTGCATATAGAATACGTTCAAGTGACTTCTTAGTCCTCGATCCAAGAACAGATCAATCTCAATTCAAAGCTTTTGACATGAGTAGGATCAGTGCTGCTTATTCTCTGTTGCTGGCAGGTGCAACTCACCATTTGTTTTATTTGGAATCTTCTTTGATTGTGTCTGCTGCAAATTTCTGGAAGCACGCGGGGGAGTCTTTGTTAACCCTTGCTAGAAACTGTGAGTGGAACTCGTTGGGGTTGCCTATCTTAGAACCGTTGACAATTTTAAAGTATAAATGCTCCAACTGCTCATTGTTGGACACCTATGGTACCGAATTCCTTAGTCAAGCGAAAAGATCAAATTTCGAAAACATATCTAGCGGCTTTCTTGCTTGCGTGAGCAACATGGCACCTAAGATTTGGTGATTTCTCATTAATGGATGTCATTACCTTGAAACAATTGAGGATCCATTTGATTTTAGGTGGCTTGCACATGCGAATCGCGATGCAGAGCAAGCCGGTTTCATAACCGAGAGTAGTAACTTTGAACATCATGCAGCATGGTATACAAATGAAAGAAGGATACATATTTACAAGGTTGGTATCCATTGCTTAATGTATGGTGTAATTTTAGCACAAATTTGTTATGGACAGAGTTCTCATTTTACCACTCGTTCTGAATCATGGGTAACACTTTGTAAATTGATTCGTGAAACTAATTAAAGCTGTGAAATACAAGCAGTGATTGGGCATGGCATGCAGATGTGTGAGAAAAGTGCATTTTAGTGATTGAACTGTACTCTACATTTCATGAAATAACGTCATTTATTTATTTTATTAACGGATTGGATTAGTTAAAACAATTTTATTGTTTTTAGTGTAAAAATCGTTTTAGCACGTGTACATGATTTAACTTGTTAATATCCACTTAAAATTTAGGGTGAGTTTAACGTTCGGCATGTCTAGGGTATTGTTAAAAAATGGCAAGTTTCAAGACTTGTTATTAAATTGAAAAAGTTAGACTTCTGGGTAATATTTTCAGTTGATTTTTTTATATTTTTTTTGCAAGTATCGATACTTATTTTTGTGAGTTTTGATATTTTGTTCTAAATTAAAAATTTATCAAAAATTAAGTATCGGTAGTAAAAAAAATTTAAAAAAATCCGAAAATATTATCAAAAAGTTTCATATTTTCAGTTCAAGGATAAATTTCGAAACTTGTCGTCTTTGAACCGCACCCTAAACATGTCTTATCACATACCTACCCTAAAATTTATGATTTTATAATTATAACGAAATCAAGTAAACTAGGAGGGGTAGTTCTACGACTTATTTGAGGCCAGATTGGAACGCAAAATGTTTCTCGGTTACAACACAAAATGTTATTGAAATAGTAAAAAAAATTCAACTTAAATCTTATCTTTATTAGCCAAACTTAAAATCTTTAAGGTCATTAACAATTTTTAGAGCATGTAGTTAAAGTTTTAAGTTGACGTTTTCTATCTTTTAAGTTGTAAGTTCAAACCTCAGTAGGAGCAAAATTCACTTTCTTCCTCTACCGAAGTAAAAATTGTTCAAAATAAAAAACCTCTACATTCATAATAACATTTAATGGTTAAACTTAAAATGTTACCAAAACAACTTGAATTATTATAAAACGCTTTAAACCTAACATGTTACAAAGTTTCTCAAAACCCAAACCCTTAACACTCATGATAACATTTTAAGTTTAAACCCTAAAATGTTACGAAACCAACTTGATTTATTATGAAACTCGGGAAATTTTAGGTATCAACTTAAAATGTTACCGAGACCAACTTAAAATGTTATCAAATTAGTAAAAAAAATATTATCGAGTTTCTCAAAACACAAACCCGTAACAATTATGGTAAAGCTCGCTCAATTTTAGGTTCCAACTTAAATTGTTACCGAGCCCAACCTATATTGTTACCAAAATAATAAAAAAGGTTTAAAGCTAAAACATTAAAGAGTTTCTCAAACCTAAACCCTTAACACTCATGTTAACATTTTAGGTTTAGACCTAAAATGTTACCAAACTAACCCGATTTATTATGAAACTCGTCAAATTTTAGGTTCCAACCTAAATTGTTACCGAGACCAACTTAAAATGTTACCGAATTGGTAAGAAAAAATGTTTAACCTATAATGTTACCGAGTTTCTCAAAACCCTAACTCTTTAACATTTATGGTAACGTTTTAAGTTTAAACCTAAAAATGATACGAAACCAACCTAATTTATTATGCAGATCGTAATGTTTTAGGTTTTAACTTAAAATGTTATCGTGATCAACCTAAACAGTTATTGAAATGGTTAGAGAAAAGGTTCCAACATAAAATGTAAGAATACCCCCTTTTATTTCTAGAATGGTAACTGGTTAACCTTTACAACTTATTGCCTCTATTTTTTTTTAATCGAACGGCTCAAATTCGATTTTATCATCAAATACTCCCATCTAACGGCTAATTTTATAAAGTTTTTTTAACCTTAATATTAGACTATTTCATTTTAGACAAACCCAATCAAGAGCGATTAGAGGATCGATAATTTTCAGTCGATCAAGCTTTGATTTTAAAATTTAAATATAAATTAACTATTATTATTTGCCATCTAAATCTTTCGTTTTCCTTTATGATCTATGTTCAATATTAGTGACTATTCATCCCAATTATATCGTTTTCAAAATTCAGATGCGGATCGTTTTCAAAATTCAGATATGGATCTTCTCAGGCAATACTTACTATTAGACCTACCTCTATTATACCCAAACCCAAAAATATTATTGCATGCTCAAATAACATCTATTGCTATAAAATTTTATTATATTCAAAACATTTAATTTTTAGAAAAATATTCTATGGTGTAAACAAAAAGTTTTCTAAGTGTTTTAATTTTAGAAGTTATAGTTTAAAATTAGAGGTTAGGGTTTATGTTTTAGGGTAATATGATTAGGAAATTGAGTTTCAACCTAAATACCTTATATTTTAATCATAAACCGTAAACTCTAAGCACACCCAAAAAATAAAAAAACTCCTAAACTTAAATTCCTAAACCATTAATAAAATTTCTTAAATTTTAAAAATAAGATTCTTTTGAAAAATTATGTTTCTCCATTGGTGCATGGAATAATTACTTTTAATATTTATTTGAGTAAATTACAAAAATCATCACTTAATTTTACTCTGTGACTTATTTTGATCACTAAACTTTTAAAGTAATTAATTTTAGCGCTAAACTTTAAACATTGCCCTATTTTAGTTAACAATAAAACTCCTAATATAACTCGACATGTCAGTAAAGCAATTAAAAAAATAAAAAGCCAAAACGATAATGCATTAGTCAAAAGGGTTTATTAGACTTAACCTTTTATAGCACATCAGTAAAAAAAAACGTTTCTAATTTCAATCATAGCATTAGAGGATAATTGGGGGTTTAGGGTTTCATCGATTTGGAAGAATTTGGGTTAAGGATTTTATCGATATGGAAGAAAAATTGAGTCCAAGGTTTTTCCATATACTGAGGGAACATTTGGGTGGAAGAACATTTGAAAAGAGTCTGGTCAAGGGAATATCTGGGTCTTAAAAAATCATTCGACTGTGTTGCTGCTAAATCGAAAGATCGAAGGAACGGGTAAGCGAGTATTGCTGCGAAAAATTACTTTTTCAATTTAAAAAGCTAAGCTTGAAAAAAATATTACTTTTTCAATTTTGTGTGTGGCAGATGCACATGGTTTTGCAAAAATTTTAGGTGTTTGTGTGTTTACTAAATAAGTGTATAAATTAGAAATGTTGTATGTTTGTGTGCATAGGTATATATACATGTGCAAGTGAAAAATATTGTGTATACAATAGAAATTAGGGTGTTTGTGTGTTTGTTTGTATGTTTTGTCATATACATGTGCAACTGAAAAATATTAAGTGCATGCATATGTGTTTTTTTAAGGCTGTAATTACATGTAGAGATAAAGTTTCAACGCTATGTGGGAACATGTGGAGATAAAGGTTCTATGCATGTGATGAGAGAGAAGATACGAATGCATTATTTACTCGTTTTATGTGCTTGTGGGGACCATACGAAGCTGTTAGAATAGGTTGAATAAAAGACAAACTAATGCCTAATTTTATGTCATGGCAGATCATGATGAAAAGTTGTTGGGCCAATATATCAAATAATTTGTACTGTTATTTTTAATGTTCTAATATGTCTAAAACTAATTCCATTATTTTAATGTTATAATATATAACTTTTTTTTTTTACAGTCATGTCTTCAGAACATTGTACTGTTGCTTTTCACCATGGGGTTTATTGTAAACCATCCCAAAATGACATATACTGGAAAAAAAACTTGATATGTGTCACATTGACTCGATGTCAATGCTTGAGATTTTTAATATGCTTAAGGAGTTGAAGTATAAAAGGCCACATAATTTGTATTGGCAAGAACCAGGGTACTTTCAAGGTTAAGCCATTTGAAAAATGACTGACGTGCTATGTATGTTAGGTAGTATGCCTAGGAACAAGTATGTTCATGTGTACATAGACGTTGTGGATGTCATACCTCAATTTAATGCCGGAGTAGTTAGGGATGAAACAATTGGAAATGTTGAAACTGTTGAACATGTTAGGGATGTTGAAATTTTTGAACCTGCTAGGGGTGTTGATGCTGAAACTGTTAGAAAAGGGAAAATAGTTAGGACTGATTTTTCTGACAGTGGTGATGAAAATGCAAAATACGTATTTTCTGATAGTCAAACTTCTGAAAGTCCATTCGAGTATAGTGAAACTGATTTGTTGATGAAGTGTGTGATGTGCCTGTGGTAATTGGAAGGGATATACCTGAATTTAGGGCAGGTTCTGAAGCTGAAAGTGAGGGTTCAGAATCACTGCACAATGCATGTGATTTTGAAACAGAAGGTGAGAGGAGAAAACGCCCTGAGTTTAATAGTAGTGCAGACTTGACAAATCCCTAGTTCAAAAAGAGATTATTATTTTCATATCAGAAAGTGATCAAAGAAGTTGTTAGACAATATGCAGTTAAGAATAGGTATAATATAAGGCTAAAGGTGAATGACTCGAGAAGACTTCAAGCTGTGTGCAAGGATGGGTGTTCATGGATGATTTGGGCATAAAGAGTGAATCCTGAAATAGAAACAGAAACTACTTGGCAGATCAAGACTAGTGTATAAAATGGCACAAGGCGCACTAAGGCGATAGGTGGTCCTAGGTGCAAGGCGTAAGGCGCAAGGCGAAGGCGCGCGCCTTATCGAAGTGAGGCGCAATTTTTTAAAATTAAAAATTTATTAATCAAGTGCAAATAAAATTATCACCTAAATACTATCCACTATTTCTTCCATTCTTTCTATGTAAATTGCATAAATACTTGGTTTAAAATTGATAAATTTTTTATTACATTATATTTATTATTCAGTATTGAATGGAAATGTTTCCAAACTTAACTTATAAAAAATATTAAATAAATATTAATTTTATTCAAATATTAAAATTATTGTTGAAAAATTATGTATTTAAAGTGATTTTTTTTCTTAATCGTTATTTCTTTTCAAAATAAAAGGTTAAAATTTATAGAAATGAATGGGAAACACGTTTGTGTAATGTGTAAAAAATTTTGCCCAGCAGTAGGGCCCACACTTTCTTTTTGGGTTAAAAAATTCATCTTTCTCATCCACCTATTCCTCTTCTCTTTATCTTCTTCTTCGACAACCTCCCCCATCCATTGAAGCAGTTACCGTATTCACTATTTTCTCTTCTTCTTTAACAAATTCCTTTCTTTTTGCTCAATTAATTAAACTTTTATTTAAATAATAACATAATAAAACAATAAAAAATACGTTAAAGACAAAAAGTTGAAAAAGGCCGTGATTTCAGCACCTCCAATCGCCTCAGCCATATTTGCGCTTTGCTGTGCCTCCCACCGCTTCACCAAAATCGTGTCACCTACACCCAGACAAAGCACTTCAACAACGCGTCGCTGCGCCTCAGCGCTTAGGCGCGCCTCTCCCTCGCCTTTTCAAACACTGGTCAAGACTTATTTTGCAAAACATAATTTTGACAGAGATGCAAAGAATAGGAATTGCACTTCTAGGTCGATAGCTAAAACATATCCAGAAAAGTTTAGAGTGGACCCTAATTATTCTATGAAGTTTCTACGACAAAATGTGAAAATGACCACATACTCGAGGTTTATCGTTCAAAATATACTAGGGCAAAAAACATTGCTCTAGAGATGATTCATGGGAATCAAGAGAAACAATATTCAAGGATCTATGATTACCTTGCTGAATTAAGAGGAACAAATCGTGGGACAACAACCATTTGTTACTTAGATAATAGGTTGTTTGTCATAATGTATGTGTGTCTGCAAGCCTGCAAAGATGGCTTCAAGGCAGGATGTAGACCAATCATATGTTTACATGGCTGTTTCTAAAAGGATATTATCAAGGATGGCTTCTAGTAGTTGGAGTAGATGCAAATGAACAGTTCTATCCTTTGGCTTATGCTGTTGTTGGAAGTGAAAACCGTAAGTCTTGGAACTGGTTTTTATAGATTTTGGAAACTGATTTTGAAATCACAAACTGTTGTCTTTGTACTTTCATGTCAAACAAACAAAAGGTAAATCATTCATCTTTTTTAGATTTTCTCTTAGTTTATGTTTATATTTTAGTGTTGTCTGACTATTATTTTATTGTTTAAAGGGTCTGATAGATTCCATTTTAGATCTACTTCTCGATACTGAGCATAGGTGTTGTGTGAGACATTTATATTCCAACTTCAAGACCAAGAGTGAGAACCAAGGCAAAGCAATAAAAGATGTACTATGGAAGGCTGTAAGGGCATCATAATGAGTGGACTGATGCAATGAATGAAATGAAGTCCATTTCAAAACCTTCATTCAATTGGCTTCAAAAGAAGGACCCTAAACAATGGTCAAAGTCTCATTTCTCAACATTTTGCAAGTCTAACATGCACTTAAACAATTTATGTGTGAGCTTTAACGAGGTAAACAAATTATCAACCCTAGAATTATGTTTTTACATGTTTGATTATTTTACTAATTATAAATTTTATCTGATGTTTTGTTAGATGATTTTGGAAGCAAGCGACAAGTCAATACTCAACATGATAAAAATGATCATATGGAAGATTATGACCAGAATTGCTAGTAATAAGGAAGCTGTTGAAAAGTTTACTGGGCGACTGTCCAAAATTTCAAAGGAAGGTTGACAATATTATTGTCTGTAAGGTGTTTATATTGGATTGATTTAATTAATATCAATTAATTGGTTTTGATTCTACAAGTTTAATTCTTGTTTTGATTCATGTTGACAAGTGTTGGCCTAGGAAAGCATGTGGGAATAGATATGAAGTCTCTACAAGACATAAAGATCAACATGTGGTAGACTTATAACAACATTCATGCAGTTGCAGAAAGTAGGATCTCACAGGTATACATGTTTACTTATTTTACATGCTTTGTATTAAACTTGTTTTGTATTATACATGTTTTGTATTATATATGGTAGACTTAGGACACCATCTAATTATGCGTTATGTATCTTTATGGTTTTAGGAATTCCTTGTATACATAGTACATATGTCATCTTGATGACTCAACAAAGACCATAAACATTTGTTGACCTATGTTACAAAAAGGAGACTCAATTCAGAATATATTCTCACATGGTTAGACCAATTAGAGGTTTAAAGCAGTGGGCTCAACATCTCACAAATGAGCCCATCCTACCCCTACCATTAGAAGACTTGTGGGAAAGCCTCAAAAGAACAGAAAAAAGGCTATTGAACTAGTAACGTCAATCGGAAGAATGAGTAAGACAGGGGTTGGAATGACTTGTTCAAAGTGTGGTAATAAAGGTCACAACAAAAGATCTTGTAAGGGACCAGTTGGTGGCAACCCACCTGTTGCACCTTCCAATGCTAATGCAAGGATGGCTTGGAGAAGGAATGTAAGGGCTACTAGGTCCAATATCTCATCCACTACCAATACTACACCAACAAACAGAGTTACCAATACTGCACCAACAAATAGTGTCTCCAAATTAACTGTAATTTAATTACATTTAATTTTATCTGATGTTTTTTGATTTAACATGTGCAGGCTCTTCTAACAGTTCTTAATTCCTCATTGTTTTAAGATGGTTGTTAGTAATAGTCGGTTGTTAGGAATAGTTGTTGCAGGCACATCTTTTAAAATAGTCGGTTGTTAGTTAATCTATGAATTTCAGGATTGATTTCAGATAATCTTTGAATTCATGATTGAAGTTTTGGGAATTATTTGCAAGTTATGAGACCAATATTGACTAATCCATCAAGTTTGAGTCATCATATTGACAGGCAACACCATCAGTAAGGGAGTCAGAACATATCTAGCATAGCCATGACTGTCAAATGGATGCCATCACAACAAAGCTCTGGCAATTTCTCTGAACCAACATCAGTTGTGCCTACTAGCCATGCAAGACAACCATCCACTACCAATACTGCACCAGCAAATAGAGTTCCCAAATTAACTGTAAGTTAATTTAGCGTTAATTTATAGTTAAACTACAGTTAATTTGCGTATATATTTTTCCAATCTGTTGATCCGAACTCAATGAATCTTGAAATTAAAATGCAGGTTAGGAGACAAACATTGACTAATCCAACAGTTTCAAGCCATCCTACTGACAGGCAACACCATCAACAAAATGCCTACAAACATAATATCAGTATACCACACATTGTCTTCTTCAACCTACCCTGATTTTCAACCTTATCTTCTATTCACGACAAAACCAAGTCACTAAAACAAAACCTATCAAAGTAAGAACTCAAGCAACCATTTCGTTTTTTCTTCCCCTATCATTCGCCCAGACTTTTTTTAAGAGTCCAAAAATAAGTATCTTTGCACACAGACTCATAGGTGGTTCATACCATTGGAAAAAAATACAAGATTTTTAAAATCTATTTTCATGGTTAGAACAACCAAAAAATCTTCTCCCCGAATTGTTATCTGACCAAGATGTCTTCAACACAACTGGCTTTCCACATCTACAGGTCAGAATTTAAAAATCATGAGTCCATCTCTCCACTTTTGTTTCTTCTTTCTTCTTCACTGGATTTAAAAGACATGAACCTTCATGTTTTTTTTCTTTTGAAAGTTAGAAATTAGGGTTAGGGATTTTAAGAGTAAATAGGATTTTAAATTTGATGTGGAGTTTTACTTATTATTTTTTATTCATTAAAGTCTTATGTGGCTGGAAAACAATTAAAAACAGCCATATCATCCTAAAAGTAACCGGGTTAACGGTGAAGTGACCAAAATAGGTCAATGTTTAAAATTTAGTGTTAAAATTAATCATTTTAAAAGTTCAGTGATCAAAATAGGTCAAAGACAAAGTTGAGTGATGATTTTTATAATTTACCCTGATTATTTTTGGCTTTGTATTATAGTGAAAGCCTCACTTTAGTTTTTCTATTATTTTAGTTTGTCTACTTCTATCAATTTAGTCCCTCATTAGCGTTGAGAATGATGTGGTCTAATGAGACTTTGCTATATATCAAAACAAATAAAAAAAATTAAAATTTGTATAATCTTTTTGAATAGTCTAAAGGTGATAAAATATAAAAGTTGTATAAAATTGTATAAAAATTTAAAAATTCATTCCAGATCTAAATTAGAAAAAAATATGAAATCTCAAATTTGAGAATTATTTTATTTTTAAATTATATTTCTAAAAAAAATAATTGTGCTCAATTACTATCTAAAATAGATTAAATTTACAAAAATTATTTTAAAATTTTGAAAAGCTATAAAGGACTTGAGATCGT
Organism: Hibiscus mutabilis; assembly: GCA_019671005.1. Lineage (NCBI taxonomy): Eukaryota > Viridiplantae > Streptophyta > Magnoliopsida > Malvales > Malvaceae > Hibiscus > Hibiscus mutabilis. The sequence continues at coordinate 44,847,406 of CM033717.1, read as the reverse complement.
TTTAGATTTTTATTTTCTTATTTTCTATATTTTTAAGGGTTTTTTTTATTTTTATTGATTTATGAATTATTATTTTTTTAAAAAATAAATTAAACATAATAGTAGTTTATTTCAAAAATATATTATAATTTTTTATATTTTTATTTTCAAAAAGTTTGTAATTGTTTTTACACGTAGCAACTCACCTAGGGGTGAGAATCGAGTCGTTCGAGTCGTTCGAGTCGAGTTGATTTTTTGTTAGTGTTACTTTCAGTTTACATTCTATTTGGGTCAGATTAAGATTTAGTTTGGATCTATAATATTTCATGTCGGGTATCAGGTTGAGTCAATATCGAATCAATTCATTTTTGATCGGGTCAATATCGAAACGATTGAACTTTTTGATCGGGTTAATATCGGACAGAAATAGAGGCATTAAGCCCCTGGGAGGGGCCTATGCCCCCAATCCCCAAAAATATTTTTTACCTTTGTAATATAGAAAAAAATGGATTAATTATACATTTACCACTAAACCCCAATCCCAACCCCATCCCTAATATCGAATCGGTTGATTTTTGGTTCGGGCCAATATCATATTAGTTACTTTTTCGGGTTGAGTCAATATCAGATCAGTTGGTTTTCAGTTTGAGTCAATATATGAAGATTGTAACGCCGTGGTTTTGGGCCTAGGAGTTTCTAGGTTGATTAGACGGTCTAATGGATCAGGATTATAGATTCGAGTCAGATTCAAAATTTAAATCGGAGTAAATATTTTTGATGTGAGAAAAATATATGAAAATATATAAAGATAATTATTTAATATATAAATAGTTTTGGTAAAGTAAGTTTTGGAAAATAGAATTTGGAAATTGGACATTTTGGCAAAATGAAAACTGTTTTTAGTGACTATTTTGAAAAGGGTGAAATCTTAGAATCCTTAAGGAGCTATTTTACCTATTGTTTTTAATCTGATTTTTTCTCTTAATTGTGATTATTTTAATGAGTTTTAATTAAGGAAATTAAAAGGGAGTTAATTAAAGGAGATAGTTATTTCCTAAAAATATTTTTGGTGTAACTTCTTTTCTCAAAATTTTCTCTCAACTTCTCTTCAGCCAAACACTTTCTTTTGCATCAAATATTTGAGGTAATGATCTTGTTTTCTTAAATTTTTTATTTTTAATGGATTCTTCATTCTTGTTTTCCAAAATCCCACTGTATTTCTTTGTTTTTCAAGAGTAAACATTCAATTGAGAGGAAATTTACTCATTAGAGGTAAGGTTCGTTCTTCTCCTCTAATGAATGGTTCTTTGTTGAAATTCCCAATTATTTTCTCATTGTTTAATGTTTTTTAATGAGTCTTAATGATTTAATTGTGGAAATTAGGTAAATCAAGGTTTAATTGATGAGATTAAGTAATTTTCGTTTCAGATATGTTTTGCTGAGTTTTTGATTGGTTATAATCATGATTTTGATGTTTTATAATGTTAATAAGTTGGTTTTAACATTGGAATCCAGAAATTAAGTGAATCTCTAATTTCTTAGGTTGCTAGTGTTGTGTTTTTGGCGAGTTAAGGATATTTATTGAATGCTGGAAGTATAAGGATGATGTTAGGTTTTTTTGGATGTTAATTGAAGATAATTGAGGGATTAAACCTTTAGGTTTTGGCTTGGTTAAGTTTGGAGGGGGTTTGATGTTTTTTCAGTTGTTGTGGAGGGGTTTCAGTTAGAGTTTGAGGAGGATTGTTGTGAATTGTTGTTGTTTGGGTTTGTGAATGCATTTTGATGCATTGAATCCTCTGTTTTTGTATGGTGAAATCAGGGGAAGTTGATCCTTAAGCTTTTGGCACCGTATCGAAGCTTTGAAAGGGTAGTTCGCATTGAAGAACGAGGCTTTGCGAAGTCGGTGAGTGAGAACGTGGATTTCAGCTTGAAATGGTTTAAAGGATATTTTGAGAGTTTAGATTAAGCTTGAAATGCTGGTTTAAACTAAGAAGTAAGTATGATGTCATTTCTCCCTCGATCGTGCTTTGGCGAAATTGTTTTTATGCACTTGTTTTTGATTACATGGTACCTACAATTTAAGCATGTTTTAAGGTATGTTTTATACCATTTTGATCATATATTGATGATGAATGCATTGGGAAAATGATCCATGTAAGTATGTGGAATACTTGTTAATGCATGGTTTAATGGATTGAAAATGGTTTTGATTGTTGCTTATAAAAATAACGAGGTACATGATTAATAATAAATTATATTAGCAAGTGATGTGGTTTAAAATATTATCGGATGTAGTTGGCTGACCATAGGATTGATAATGCACTATAAAAAGTCACCTAGGGTGTTGAGGGATTTATGTGTACGTAATACTCCACCATGAGTACCCTAACGATTGAGAGATTATATGGTACCGAAAACTCCCATTAGTGGATTATGCATCTAACCGATGATTGAGTTGTGATTATACCCAGCTGTGGTTGTACCTTGAATTCTGGTTGAGATTGCATGAAATGTTGAGAGGAAACTTATTGAATCCGTGTATCCGATGTAATATTTTGTAAAGTGGAACATGGTTTATGATCACTTGAAAGCCAATAGAATTGATAATGCATCATGTTGATGGATTATGTTGTATAATGTTGATTTATACATGTTTACTTTTTAAGTCGTGCATATGGGTTGTTATGCATGGGAAAGATTAAATTGAGGGTTATCAAAAGATATTTTGTTGTTGATCCATGATACATGTTGCATATGGTTTAATATGCATGTTTTGGAAATGTTAAGTGCATAGTTTGAAAGGCATGATGCTTTAAAAAAAGGTTTTGAAATGTTGAACTCATGAGAGTTGGAAACCATTTTTAATTGCATTGATGGAGTTGTGTTTTGAGCACTCCTCACTAAGCCTTGTGTGTTTACGCTCTCTTTGTCCATCAATGCGGAGAATTAAAGGTTGGAGGCAGCGAGCAAGCGAGGGGAAATCCAAGGACTTGAATAACACAAAAGTATGGTTTTTGAAATAGACTAGTAGTAAATAAGGCAATGGGGTTTATTGTTGTTGTTGGGAGGGTTATTTACTAAAATCCCTATTTGTGCAAGTTTATAATGTTGTTGTGGTGTTGTATGAGGCTTTATGTGATTGGTTTTGATGTGGATTTATGTTTTGAGTTTTGATTGGTTGAGTTTTTAGGAAACATGCCTCTAGATTCTTGGTTGAAGAATGTTGTCATGTTTTAAGCATGATTCCTTGATGATCTGGCTTGGTTTAATCCTTAGATAAGTGGTCTACATGTTTATGGTTGGTTGAAGCATGTTTGAATCACGACTGTTTGGAAAACCAGCAGAAGTGTGCATTTTTGGTCAGGCCGTACCGATATGCGGGGCCCTATATTGGTACGAGTATGCTAGATGTTAGCCTGGGATCGATACAGGGAAGGTCGTATCAGTACAGGCTTTAGCTACTGAAAATCCAATTTTTTGGAACTGAGCCGTGTACCGATACGCCTTGGTTTCATACCGGTATGCCCTATTGGATTGAGCCCCATATCGCTATGGGTGCCCCATGTACTGATATAGGCTATCGTTAATTCGGTTGATGCTATTCCTGAAGTTTCTGATTCTTTCATTTTGGTCCCTGAAATATGTGAATGCAATTGTATGAGTTTGAGTTATCGTTTTGGGCTGAATTTTGGCAAACAAGCATGTAACCTGACTATTGGTAGATTGATAACCTAAATTCTGAATAAGTCCTAATTTTCAATTGGATTTTTAATCGATGTTCGATTTAGTTGAGGTTTCACCCATTGCTAGCATGCATACCTTAGGTTATAATGTTTCATCTAGACAAGATAAAAAGAAAAAATGGACCTAAGTTTAGTTAACCGTTTCGGGTTTTATTTCGGCAAAACCCAATGTAGCTCACTCGGTTCGGTCAGGTGTCTAGGCCGGGTCAAGGGAGTTACAAAGATGATCTTTTAATGAAGAAAAGATGATATTAAACCATTAAAATATTACAAAAGGTGGTTGTTAATTAGTAATATAATACAAAAGGAGAATAAAGCATACATATTTGAGCAAATTAATTTCAGGTTGATTTTCGCAGTGGCAGAGCTATGTTGGGGCCCAAAGGGCCCCGACCCCTGTTAGAAATTTTATATATTCGATAAATTTTGGTTTAGCAATATTTTAAACCCTCTAAAAATAAGTATTTAAAATAAAAATATAATGATTTGTTGAATATTTAATCAAGTAGGGTTGAACCAAAGAAAAATGGATCCTGGCTCCGCCCCTAGATTTTTGGTCCAAGGTGCTTTCGGTTCTAGTTACTTCCGATTCGGGTTGCTTTTGGTTTAGATTAATTTTTGGTCCAGCTAAAATTTGGGTTGATTTTGATTTGGGTTGGCTTGTTTCAGGTTTTAGTCAAGTTTAAATCATCTTGTTCGGGTCTATATCTGTAACACCCACCACTAGATCCAAAAGGGTTAGACTTGAGTGACATGTCACATTGATCACCAAAGTGATCCAAATTCAAACGGATAAAAAATACGGATAATTTAAATTTTTTCGTTTATGCTACGAACATCGAGTCTAGATGTATAATTAGGTCTTACATTTTTAAATAGGGAGCATATAAAATTTCATTGCAATCATGTTTTTTAACATGCATAATTCTATCATATAAGGATTTTAAAAACTAAATAGTAAAAATAGAAAATTGATGGTGAAAAATGGGAATTAATCACATCAATATACGATTCAATCATATTTATACGACGATACACGTACCTGTACGAGTTTTCACCATTGAAAATCCAAATAGTATTTGAGTAACGGTACGACCTTTAGAATCACTAAATGGATGAGTCATCACTATGTGTCCTATTATTCTAATTTCTTCCATTTTCTAATTATAGAATATGTAAAGGATTAGCCACTTTGGCTATCCCATTTCCCACGCATTGAGGAAAATAAAGAAACAAAATGTCATGTTCTTCTTCCATAAATCCCTAAACACCCATGGATGAGTTCTTGAAGAATGACCAAGATTCTCAAAGTAAAACCTTCTCAAAGTTACTTGTAGAAGTGGTAAACAAGGCCGAACCATAAGGAACAATAAGAGATTAATTTTATAAATTAAGAAAAAAATTGGGGGGAGTTTGAATTTGACTAGAATTAAAGAAAGCAATTAAAAGTAAATGAGAATTCTATATTGAAAGGAACTCTAGTTAAGGTAGATCTCGCTGTATTAATCCAAGTTTTAGATCATCGAACTTCACAAAAGATATACCTGCATCAATCTCAAATCGCTTGGTTATAGGTTAATTGATAATCCACAATTAAACCCAATCCCTCTTACTTAATAGATAATCACTTAATAATCCATAAATGACCAACTCTTATTATAAAGATTAAAATCCTTAGATAATCCACTTAGAATTAAAACCTATTAAATAACTTTACTGAATTAAGAAACCAAATGCATATAAACTATTAAAGCACTAATCCGTTAACTTATCAAGAATATGAATTAATGCCTTCTAACCTGTTGCTTGGTTATTTACCACTTTTATCAATGATGCCTCGATTGGTTGTTCTATATATATAATCTAATATATACGTATTGAGTAAGCGCGAAAGATATAGAAATACTTGAAAATAGATGGAGAAGGTGAAGAACAAAAAGTCTCACTAAAACTTTTATTAATAACTTTGAATCTAAACCTTAACTAGAAAAAGAGTTTAGCAACTCATGGAGAGGAGAAATCGATAAAGAAGAGAAGAATGAGAACTATGGGATGAATGATTTCTCTCCTCCTCATGACCCTATTTATAATAGAGGCCATTTACATCAACTACAAGAAGGAATTACAATAAGATTTAATTTAAAAGTCTATCCTACTCCAAATATAATACAAAAGTGAAAGTTCAACGTGAAGTAGAATTTCTCTTCTTGTGTTAAGTGCTCCTTAGAATCCAAATCCAACTAAAACTTCTCTTCTAAGCATGTATCATCTTTTAACTATCAAAATCCCTACAAAAATCAAATACTTTTAAAACATGGATTTATAGTTGGATTAGAACACTAAAATATAGGTATATATATGTGAAAAATATGCAAATATTAGACTTATTAATTCCTATTTTTATGATATGGTATGATGTGATATGAAATTTTGATAAAATGAAAGCATGTATTCATATGAAATATGTTACCACATTGATATGTTTATGACATGATTATGATTCAACTATGATATATGTTAAGGTAAGGAGCTCTTAGCTCATACATGACTTGATCTTTGATATAGTATGACACAGAGATTAAAGCTCAACTATGAATAAGCTATGTTTATGAACCTAAGGAACTTAATGTTCGCTTATGAAAGAAAACTATGGATCCTTGGATAAAAGTGTCATGCCATAGAATTCATTGAGCTCATGTGTAGGGTGGGTTACAACCCAATGGATTATAATCCTTATTGGCAATAATAGGAGGGATCTGGTATTTGGTCATTGGCGACAGTTGGAGGGTTGACCATTCTCATTTAATGGAGATGGTTGGGAATTCACATATCCATATGTTTTTTGCAATCCAAGGAAACTAAATGAGATTCATATTAAATTTTATGAACTTTGCTTATGACTAAGTCTTTGATATGAACTATGCTTAAGAACAAGGTATTTGACATGAATTATGCTTATCAATAAGTGTTTATGAATTATGTTTACGACTATGTTCAATATGCTCATGAACTATGCGAAGTAATGTAATTATATTGACATTATTAAGCTCTTTCATGTACATGGTCATTGATTACATATCCATTATATGTTAACTACCACAGTAAGCTATATAAGCTTACTTTGTTGCATTTTATGCATTTCAGGTTCAGGGCTATATGATAGTTGATCCTGTTGGGAAGTTGCAGGTCACCAATGCCTATTGGGTATGTAATCACTTCGATAAACTCCTAGTTGGTTGAATATGAACGAAGCGTGAATTTTGTGTTTTGAAGGTATGATGTGTTTGCTATGAAACTTTAACTTTTTTCTATGATGTCGATGAAAGTAAACATGAAGTGTATAAGTCCTTAATTGATGAGGTTATGATGAGTATGCTATATATGGTTGAACAATGCATAGGTTGCATGTAGTATAATAAGCATACTAAATTGTTATGAAAAATAAGGAAAAGCATAGTACCATGATGCTATTCTTGAATTCCTTAAATGTGATATGTGAATTTGGTACTGAACTTGTATATGTAGACTTTGAAATAGTGATAAATAGTAGATCATGCCTAGGATTGTCTATGATGTATTTAGAATGATTTTTGGAATGAATTTTTGAACTGTTGCTGCAAATATTTGCAGGGCGTACCGATACGGTATTTGGTGCATACTGGTATGGTCAAGCCTAAGTTGACTGATAAGTGTGTAAAAGTACTATTTTTCTTGCCCTTTTTACTCATATTATTGTTAGACTTAGGCTCATTTTAGTTTCATTAATAGGCATTCATGCATAGTTTCCTAGTTTTCTTGGTCAATGAGATTGGTATTACATTTTGTTGGTTTTTGTGGAAAAATCGCTTCTAGTTTGCTTATTTTGTGCAAGACAGGACTGCCGAGGCTAGTAGGGATTGCTGTGGCAGTTAAGGAGAATATTGAAAGGATTACCGTGGCAAATGAGGAGAATACTGAAGGCGTTGCCAAAGTGGATTGCCGTGACATATTGGGATTAAATTGGAGAAATACAACATTATCTGCAGATTATCTAGAAATTAAAGGATAAAGCCTAGATTCAAAATTCAAGCCTCCGATCAGATAAGGATCAAATCTCCATGGGTTTTAAATCCATTTAAACTCTTCCCGTTATCTATTTAAGGGGATTGCATCATCAAGTCGAAGATAAATGCAGATTTTTTCAAGAATTATCTCTTATCTTTATCATTATCACATAGGATAAAGCTTATATTTAAATCAAAAGCTGTTGCAGATATATACAAAAAGATAAATCCTCCCAAGTGGAATTCAAATCAAACTCTATCCTTTCAACTCAATTCCGATCACATCAACTCTATAGATAGAGATCAAAATGCAAAATCAAGGGAGAGTCGATTGGGAAAAAAGATGGAAGATCACAAAGAATTCCACGCATCTTCTTCTTCTTCTTCATGTGATCCATGTCTGGGAATTTTTCGTATTTCTTTCGAACCCAGCCATGAACTAATTTAAATTGGATGAGATTATTTAGGTTCTGTGGTGTAACAAATGATTGGATGTTTTAGGTTTTTGAATTCTATTAATTCAAAGTTTGTTCATTCTTTAGTTCTTTAAATTTATATCTTGAGAGAATTGATAGAGGATCTTGAGTGTTATCCATTTATCTAGACTCGGGAGAGTTAGATTCAAGAAATGAGTAAACATGATTCTCGTTCAAACGATTGTTGATGGGGATTAATCCACCTTAGGAATAAGGATCAGATTTCAATGGCTAAGAGGAGTGTAAGATCGATTGTTGTCCACCCAAGGTTAACAGAAGGAAATATCACCAAGGCATGCACAAACAACTAGTTCTTTTGTTAGGGATAACAAGAAGACATTGAAGAACACTTCACCGAGCTTCGAAGAAAGGAACCCAGTTGCTTCGGCATAAAAACCAACCCTAGTTTCCACGACATAAATTGTGACCTAGATGCCACGACAATCCAGCCGGTCTTAGTTGCCACAGCATTCGAGTTGCCTCAACAATCAATTGCCACGACAATCCATTCTACCATTGCACCACTACTCACGATAACCCGGCCTACTCTCTTTAATTGATTACTCTTTCTATTTATTTCTATTTAATTAGTTTAATTTTACTTGAAATTTATCACCTTCAATATTATTTCTTTTATAATGTAATAACTTAAGCAAAGTTGCCCAAGCCAATCACTGTGGAGACGATACTTGATACATATCACTTTATTACTTGCGACGTGTATACTTGCACCGTTTGCGTTGCACTTAAATCACGCAATAAGTTTTTGGCGCCATTGCCGGGGATTGGCAGTTGGTGTTAGTTGTTTTTATTATTGCATTTTTGTTATTATTTTTACTAACTTTTCATTTTCTTTGTTTTATAAAAAAAATCAGGTACGCTACAAAGTTAAGGGATATCAACATGTAGGGAAATAAAAGTCGAACTATTCGAGAGTTGATGTAGAAAGATAGGAATCAGTCCACTGAATAATTTCTTACACCCACCGATGATTACCTATACCAACCTAGAAAAGCCCAAAGAGTCCACACTATGGAAAACTATTGCACTTGTTGTGGAGAACATCATGTGTTTGAAAATTTCCCTCACAATCCTAGTGCATATGGCCACATGGAGGACCATAGATGGAACCATCAGCAAAATCCTTCATGGTATAAACAAAAAGCTCATTTTTTTACCATGGCAGTTTTGCAACGGCAAGAGACATGTCTCAGTAATATAGTCCTTTTCGGCAACCAAGTTCCGCAACAACAAATATGCCATGGCAATATAGTCCTTTTCAAGAGCATTCCAATTCCTTTGAGGAAATGTTACCAGCTTTCTTGGCTAGAGTTGGCACATCAATTGAGGAGATTCGAGAGCTATCAAAGTCCATGAATGCGAGTAATGATAGGATGGATGCACTCTTGAGGGATTCAGAAGATCAATTGACGAGACTCATATATGCCATGGATAACATGCTCCAAAAATTAAGTCCTAGGGATACTAAAGTCCCAAGGTAAGAAGACAAGGAGCGATGTGAAGAGAGCTCCTCGATGTGTGGGGAACAACCAGAAACTCCAGGTCAAGAGCATGTTAATGAGAAAGACTACCCAACACTGGACGAGCCTAAATAAAGAATTGCCATGGCAATTGAGGAGCCTAAGGTGAGTAATGCCATGACAACATTCAGTGAGGCTGAAAAGGGTAATGCTATAGCAAATTTTGAGGAATCAGATGCCTAGAATGTTACAACGCTGATGCTAAAGAAGAAATCTGTGGATTGCTCTTATCCACCTTTGCCATGGCAATTGCACGACCATATGCAAGACCAACATGATGGCAATACTGTGTTAATGGAATATGAGCAGGTGATAACTGAACCTTTTGAATTTTTTAAAAACTCAGCTCCTCCATTGCAGGTATTTCTCGAGGAACCAACACTGGTAGATTTGAAGCCATCAAAATCTCTACTGATGGAGATATTTGAGAGACCTAAAGAAAATGGTTGTTAGATTTATAAAGCTTCTCAGAAAATTGGCTCTTCCCTTGACTTACAACAAATTTTGGTAGAAGATTGCCACAGCATTTGGCTGGCGCAACAGTTGCCTCGACAATGAAGGCTACATCCAACCATGATGAATGAGGTAATTAAATGGTTGGGTGTTGATATAACTTTTCCTATTAATATATTCATGCCTTCGGTAACAGTAGCAAGGTGGAGTGTGTACATGGACTACAAGGGAACACGAAAGAAAGACACCTCCACCGTAGTAACACAAAAGGGAGTAGTTGCAAGCACATTGGCCCAACTCTTTTTGGGCAATATCATCACCCGATGGAGGGTGCGGATGGACTATAAGATGTATCGAAATCGACCCTCATCGAGCTTTCTTTAAGGCAACCCTATTCCCTTCCAATTTTATTTTCTTTTATGTTTACTTTGATTTTAGTTGTTTTGTTTTCGATTTTAATAAGACCAAGTGTTGAAAGAAGCCCAGACAATCAAACTTGTCACGACAGGCGAATATGACCCGAAAAGCCAACATGTCGCGGGAAGTACTATATGAGTAGTAGATCTCACATTGCCGTGACAACCATTGTCCCGCATAAAGGTAAGGACCCTATTATTGAACCGACCTGTACTGAATCTCTGCATGATTTTTTAGATTCAGACGACACCATTTTTGCACCAATGAAGTCCCTTCGGCTGCACCATCAAAATTGCCATCGAAGCGTAAAGCTTCTAAACTAGAGGAGGCTGCCAAAGAGGATGAACCGATTAAGAAGGTCGTAGAAACTATGGTTCAGGATCCACCACCAGCTTCGCTTCAACAACCACCACAAGCCGAAAAAAAGACCAAGCAAATGGCTCAAAGGAAACTAGTCATTCGGGGTGACAACCTCTCCGACTAACTCATTTGCATTTCATTTTTCTTTTCATTTGTTTAATTTTGCATGCATTGGGGACAATGCTTCTCTCGAGTTTGGGGGTTTTGTTTTTGTTTGTCTCATGTTAGTTTCCATTCATTTTATTGGCTCATGTTAGTTTGCTTATATTACTTGCCATGACAGTTACCTGATAAAACTGCTAAAACCAGCCGTGATATCCTATGATGAGTTTTCCACTACGCTTAGATGAGAAAACCTTAGAATTTAGGATTAGCATGGAGTTTAATTGGGATTTTGCTATGATGCTACTTATATTGACACTGCTGTGACTTGTTGATTTGGGGGAGACCCAATGAATTTTAGGTCATTAAAATTGGGTAAAGTATGCTAGAAGTGCCTAACTGGCTCTAGCTTAAATGAAATAAAATTTGAATTAAGATAATTTTTTTACTAGAGGTGCCCAATCTGGCTCTAGTTGTCATGCTTTGAGAATTGTTAGAGGTGTCCATCCGGCTCTAGTTGATTTAATCTAAAAAGAAAATGCTTTGCTAGAGGTGCCTAAAACTGGCTCAAGCAGAATTAATTGCCCCATCAAGTAAATAATAGAACCTACTATTTGCATGGAATCCCTTTGATTGACATGTACGGAAAGCCGAACACACAATTTCACTAGCATTATAGTTTAAATTTGAGTAATCCTCTGTGCTTTCCAATGATCGAAAGGTAATCAATTCTTTGTGTCATGGTTGTGACGATTAAAGTCAGGTAAGAAGCATGTTTTGGGTGGTAAAAGCCTTGGCAGATGATTGTTAGTGTTTTGCATTGCTTGAGGACAAGCAATAGTTTGAGTTTGGGGGTGTGATGAGTGTGTAAAAGTACGTTTTTTCTTGCACTTTTTACTCATATTATTGTTAGACTTAGGCTCATTTTAGTTCCATTGATAGATATTCATACATAGTTTCCTTGGTCAATGAGCTTGGTATTACATTTTGTTGGTTTTTGTGAAAAAATTGCTGTTGGTTTGCTTATTTTATGCAGGACAAGATTGCCGAGGTAAGTAGGGATTGCTATGGCAATTAAGGAGAATACTAAAAGGATTGCCGTGGCAAATTAGGAAAATACTAAAGGCGTTACCGAAGCTGATTGCCGCGACATATCGAGATTAAACTAGATAAATACAACATTATCTGCAGATTATCCAGAAATTAAAGGATAAAGCCCAGATTCACAATTCAAGCCTTCGATCAAATAAGGATCAAATCTCCATGGGTTTTAACTCCATTTAAACTCTTCCCATTTTCTATTTAAGGGGATTGCATCATCAAGTCGAAGATAATTGCAGAATTTTTCAAGAATTATCTCTTATCATTATCCTTATCACATTGGACAAAGCTTAGATTTAAATCAAAAGCTGTTGCAGATAAATATAAAGAGATAAATCCTTCCAAGTTGAATTCAAATCAAACTCTATCCTTCCAACTCAATTCCGATCACATCAACTCTATAAATAAAGATCAAAATGCAGAATCAAGAGGGGAGTCGATTGGGAGAGAAGAGGGAAGATTGCAAATAATTCCACGCATCATCTTCTTCTTTATGCGATCCATGTCTAGGAAATTTTCTTTTGTGTTTCTTTTGAACCCAACCATGAACTAATTTAAATTGGCTGGGGTTATTTGGGTTTTGTGGTGTAATAAACGATTGAATGTTTTAGGTTTTTGAATTCTATTAATTCAAAGTTTGTTCATTCTAGGTTCTTTAAATTTCTATCTTGAGAGAATTAGGAGAGGATCTTGAGTGTTATCTATTTATCTAGACTCGGGAGAGTTAGATTCAAGAAACGAATGAACATGATTCTTATTCAAACGATCATTGGCGAGGATTAATCCATCTTAGGAATAAGGATCGGATTTCAACGGCTAATAGGAGTGTAAGATCGATTGTTCCCCACCCAATGTTAACGCAAGGATGTATCACCAAGGTATGCACAAACAACCAGTTCTTCTGTTAGGGATAACAAGAAGACATTGAAGAACACTTCACCGAGCTTCGAAGGAAGGAACCCAGTTGCTTCGGCATAAAAACCATCCCTAGTTGCCACAACATAAATTGTGACCTAGATGCCACAGCAATCCATCAGGTCTTATTTGCCACAACAATCGAGTTGCCTCAACAATCAATTGCCACGACAATCCATTCTACCATTGCACCACTACTCACAATAACCCGACCTACTCTCTTTAATTGATTGCTCTTTCCATTTATTTCTATTTACTTAGTTTATTTTTACTTGAAATTTATCACCTTCAATATTATTTCTCTTATAGTGTAATAACTTAAGCAAAGTGGCCTAAGCCAATCCATGTGGAGACGATACTTGATACATATCACTTTATTACTTGCGACGTGTATCCTTGCACCGTTTGCGTTGCCCTTAAACCACACAACATTGATCATTTGGTTCAGGGTGTACTGGTATGGTCGACCGTATCGGTACAAAAAATGGCTGTTGGAATTTATTTGTTCATGGCGTACTAGTAAGGTGCCTTGGTGTATCGATGCGAGTTTATTGGTACAGATCCTCATATCGATACAAAATTTGCTTATTGGAATTTGAAGTATTGTTGCATACCGGTACAACCTCTTTGAGTACCAGTACAAAAGGTAGCTAATAATGGTTATGGTATGATTTAATTTCTAAATTCTTACATTTTAGTCCTAAAAAACTAACATGCTATTTAAATGAGTTCTAAGTATCCAAATGGGCAAAAATTTACCATATGGGTATAATATGAATTGAATTCCAATTACGTGTCTCTAATTTTTGAAAAAGGCCTAAATTTCTATATTTATAGTTTAGTCCCTAAAATTTTGAAATTGGGAAATTTGACTCCTAAGGACTAAATTAAAATATAATATTGCAAGGGATGTATTGTTTGATTTAATTGCTATGGATTATTCCATGATTGTACATTCAGTTTAATGTTTTCTTTGAATATATGTTCCGATTTGGTTTTTGATAACGTCTCTGACTCAGTTATCCTTCAGACCGGGTAGGGGGTGTTACATAATCATCTTTGCCAAATTTCTCAAAAATCTTGTCCGCATGGTGTGAGTGTGTTTGTAACATTCCCTACCCGGTTTGGAAGGAAACCTAGTCGGAGACGTTATTGGAGACCAAATCAAAGTATACAATTTCATAATTCATACGTTATTCGTATGAACATAAGGAAACCACATGATTATTGTCATACATATCATACAAATAGCCATTCCAAATTATGCTAAGTCTTAATTTAATGCTTAGGGGGGTCATTTTGCATAGAATTCAAGGTTATGGGACTAAATTATAAATTTTAGAAACTTACAAAATTTTCAGAATTCAAGGACACATAATTGAAATTCATGTCTTATTAAACTTACATGCAAAATTTCAACTCATTTGGAGGTCTAGAACTAATGTAATTGACATGTTAATATTTAGGAGTAAAATGTAATGTTTAAAAGTTTATTTCAGGTTCGTAAATGTTTTTAACTACCTTCCGTACCGGTACTCATGAGGATGTACTAGTACGCTAATAAATACGCCAAATTCCAGTAACCAATTTTTGTACCAATAAGAGAGCCCGCATCTCTACGCTAGGTTGTCGTACCAGTACACCATGAACAAATATTTCCAGGGAGAAATTTTGGTACCGATACGGTCTATCGTACTGGTACACTTTGCACCATTTGGTTATTTTTGACTTGGCCATACCGGTACGTACCAAATAGGGTATTGGTATGCCCTGCACCAAATTGCAGATTTTCAATACCTATTTGGTTCAAAACCTAACCATTTCATGTTCAAAGCACTACAAACTCATATACCATGATTTTAACTTATTGAGATAGTCATGTATCATGTCCATGAGTGTTTTAACATGCTTATGATTCATTTATCCTTGTAAGTGCTATTAAGGCCATATCTTGTAACATACTTGCATATTCGTAGCTAGTATGAGTTCCATGCATCATGTAACATAACATTTATGTAATTTACATGCCAAAACATACTTAAACATGCTTGTTCCATATGCCACCATACTAGGAGTTAAGGAGAGCTTATGTACATTACACAAAATGCTTGGAGAAGTGACTTGCAACCCTCCTTGCACGATCAAGTTCTAGGAGGCTTTAGGACCTAAAAATGCATGAAGTGAGCATGTTAGGCTTACATAGCCTAGTGAGATAGATGACATAATAGCATATAAACCCAGTTTCATATGTATTCATGGTATTATCATGGGAATAACATGTTAGGCCGTACAGATATGCCTATGTCATGACTGTTAAAATGGTTAAGAATCAATAAGTTCATACCGATACGATGCTTGTCATGTTCATTACCCGCATCTATAAGGCTGGAAACCGTATCGATATGTGTTGACCAGGTTAACCCGTATCGATACGTCCCTAAATCATACTGATGGAACTAATTTTCCAAATTCCAGTGTTGACTTTTTGTATCGATACGCGCCTTTTTGTATCGATACTCCCTGTTGACTGATGTTAACCATGTCCAAATATGCACAGCCGTACTGAAACACTTACACCTGTATCGGTACGCCCTGTACTACAATGACATATTTTATTTGGTTTTTACTCAATTTGACCTATTAAATAATGTCCAAATCAAATGAATTTTTTACCAGCAAGTTTATAACACTACAGTCTACTAGTGTGCCAAATTTTATAGCCTTTCGAATCCATTTACTATGTTTTCACCTTTTTAAGCTAAGTATGCAATTTTGGTCACTTTAAGCCATTCAAAAGGGGTCATTTAGAGCCTAAGGCACAATTACAAACCAAGGCAATACATACATACCAAAAAGACCATAAGTGACTAGTCTAACTACTTTGCCACCATACTAGGAGTTCATAGGTTCGATATACATTACCTTAGCTTCGTTGTGACTTGCCAAAAACTTCCAGCTCCTCCGATCTCCACAACGAACTTCTTAACCTGAAATGTATAAAATAAAATGCATTAGGCATACATTTCCTAGTGAGGTAGTCACGGACAATAACAATAACAATGAAAGGCATTCCAAATCATGTTTTAGCGATAACAATGCAATGAATCGATGATGACAATACAACATTCATATTCAATAGCAATTATATTATATTTTAACAATAACCCTTGGATCGATTCGAGATAGTGGACGCCTTGCCAAATTAATGAATGGTCTATTCCCTCTGCCTCGCTAATATAACCAATACCACAATCATCCCTCCGCCTCGCCATAATATAGGCCGTAGCCCAAGGACCGTAGTTGACACGTACACTAAGCTCATGAATTCTATGGCATGCCAAATATATCCAATGTCCTTTCGAATCTAAGGTCCGGTGATAATATCAATAATCAATGTTCAACAACAATAACAATGTTCAATGTTTCCAATGTCCTTATCAATAAGCAGTGTTTCAATACCAATGTTCGATGATCATAACAATGATGATGATAATTTTCAATGATTTCAATAACATTGTCAATGGTTGATGCTTCAATACCAATGTATCGATAACAATAACTATGCCTATATCAATGCTCAATGACACTGACTATAACAATGGCTATAATAATGACTATGACAATGTTCAATGGTCGAAGTCTTAGGTAACTATAATTTGATGGCAATAACAATGACGATATCAATATCATTGCTTGATGACGATGACAATATCGATATTCGATATTCAATGTAAAGCTTACTGATACTTACCAATGATGCCTCCTAAGAGGTTCGATGCAATATCCTTTATCAAAAAGGTTAGCAATACTAAATTCAATAACAATAAAATCGAGAAAGGCTCCTAGCCTAATCTCGAGACTCCGACTACACTCACCTTGATTTTTGAAGCTCCTACGGCTCTCAGATAACAACTCCTTTGCTCCTAGCTTTAGTTAGAGACGATGGATTCTCTTTCTCCAATTCTCGAGCTAGGTAAAACAATAGGGATTGTTAGAATCAATACAATAATATCGAAATTGATATTCAATCTTGAAATAGCTATTAGCTATTGAATTTCCAAGGATTAAATCCTTAAGGAATATGAACTTAGCCTAAAGGCTCTATTAATTTCAACTTGAAATTAAACTCAATATATCCATGGAATCGAGAAATTGTTTTGGGGATTTTACTTACCCAATCGATAGCTACACTGAGGGATTAGGAAACCAAAGTAATCCCTAGCTTGAAACCAAGCCCCAATGATGGTGCTTGCTTGAAGGAAGGAGATGATAGTGAGGTGCTTGCTTAACAAAGCTAATTGGGTAAGTTTCTTTCTCCCTTTTCCTTTTTATTTTATTATTCAATAATTTAAGATTTTCTTTAAGTGAAGGAATTTAAGTCCTTGTACCCACGTGGAAATTGAGTAAGCTTGGGGAGGGGCTAATCGCAAGGTTGGTCCCTCAACTTTCCATACTTTATGCTTTTGCCTCCAAATTTTCGATATCGATAATTTAATCACAAACTGACTTCCAATGTAATCAATAAGGTCCCAAAGCAATAAATTGACTCAATTAGAGTCCAACATCAATGTAATTGATCATACGGTCAAAGTCAATACAACATTTGGACCTTTCCGACGTAGGGTTTCCAATCGCCAAAACCCAATTATGATTAGATTGGTTTTTAGGGTGTTACAACTTTCCCCCTTAAGAAAAATTCGTCCTCGAATTTTACCTGAGTCGAAAAATGAGGATATTGTTTCCTCATCGTTTCCTCTGCCTCCCAGGTTACTTCTTCAATAGAATGGCTCCTTTAGAGTACTTTAACCAATGGAACGGTTTTGTTGCGAAGCATTTTAACTTCCTTTGCAAGAATCTGAATCGGTTCCTCATCATAGGACAAGTCTAGTTAGATTTCTACAGATTCAGGCTCAACAATGTGCGAAGGGTAGAACGGTACTTTCGGAGCATCAATACATGGAATACATCATGAATCTTTCTTAGTTCTAAAGGCAACAATAATCGATAAGCCAAGGGGACAACTTTCTCAATAATCTTGAAAGGTCCAATGAATCGGGGACTCAACTTCCCCTTTTTACCGAATCTCAGGACTTTCTTCCACAGTAAAACTTTGAGGAAGGCTTTCTCACTAATGTCATAATCTATATCCCTTCGCTTGAGATCAACATAGGCCTTCTGTCGGTCAAAGGCGGCTTTCAAACGATCATGGATGATGGTAACTCATTCTTTGGTTTCCCGAAGTAAGTTAGGGCCCAACACCTTGCCTTTACCGAGTTTAGACCATCATAATGGAGTTCTACAGTGTCTGCCATACAACACCTCATATGGTGACATTTTAATGGAACCTTGGTAGCTGTTGTTGTAGGAAAACTCGATGAGAGGTAGGGATTTCTCCCAAGAGTGTAATTGTTTAGTGGATCAAATGATAGTGATTTGGCCAAGAGGGGGTGAATTGGCTATATAAAACTTGAGAGAGCAAATTGGAAATTGAAAAATAAAGGAAAAAGGAAATTATAGTGGTTCAAGCTTCTGACAAGCTCTACATCCACTACCTTAGCTCCCACTAAGGATTTTCAACAAGATCCACTAGATTTTCTTCCCATTTTCTAGGCTTAGGAGGTAACCTTTACAATTGGTCAATCTTTCTACCCAAAGCTTGACCCA
Organism: Hibiscus mutabilis; assembly: GCA_019671005.1. NCBI lineage: Eukaryota > Viridiplantae > Streptophyta > Magnoliopsida > Malvales > Malvaceae > Hibiscus > Hibiscus mutabilis. The sequence goes on along the minus strand of CM033717.1, from coordinate 44,828,612 downwards.
AGAAATCTCTCAATACAAAGAAGAAGTTGGCAATCTAAAAATATCTCTCACAAGATGGATATTGCCCAATTACAATCAAAACACTCCCCAAACTCTAAATAAATATTTACAATGAAAAACTCCAATGAGTTGGGTACAAAGATATGACTCTATAGGGCACGAAGGTTTGGATTAATGCTTGGATGCTGCTTGAAGGTTCAATAGTTGTTGTTGGTGCTTTGGAAGCTTGTTTTTATAACCTTGCATTGAATTCTAGCCGTTTGGGTGGTTGAGGACATTAATCTAGCCGTTGGGCTGCATTTTTGGCGCAATAAATGCTCTTCAACTGCCCACCGTATCAGTACCCTCGTGACCGTATCGATACCTGTCTCAAAGAAGAAAGAGCCATTATGACTGAAAAATAGAGGCGTATCGATACGCAAGAAGGCGTATCGCTACAGGTTTTGCTCACTGGAGTGCTTGGTTGAACTTTGATAAAAATGGTATCGGTACGCTATGGAGCGTACCGATACAGTCTCATGGTCATTTGAAAAATTGGGATTCCAATAACTGACAAGCAACATTTGAATTGTTGTATGTCAAGATTTTGCAAACCTCATCAAAATCGCATCGATACGGATGTAACCATATTGGTACGCTATACCTTGAAAACTTGCCCAGATGAACATCATATCGATACGGGGTTAACCGTATCAGTACATATTAGGCGATTAGAATTCCAGTGAAGGAAAATCGTATCTATATGCTTATGTTGTATCGATACGCCTGGGCATGGAACTGAAGTTAGGCTTGAAAGCACTTAGAAAATTTTTGAACACTATATATTTTGACTGAAAGGTCTTTTGGTTCAAAAAGCTTGTCAATTTAGTGAGTCTTTGAAGTACTTACAAATTTATTGTATTTGCAAATAGGCCCTTAAACAATTTGTTATATCAAAATCAATTTAGGTTTTATAGTAATACCTCAAAATTTTGGGTAGTGACCAAAATGAATAAAATGAAAGTTTAAGGACTAAAGTATAAACTTATGAAAAGTTTAGGGACTAAATTGTAATTTTCAAAAGTTATGTATTTTAGTCTCATAAATGAATAGTTTACCCCTAAGAATGACATTTTTGTGTTACTTAGATTTTTGGTACGGAATTTGTGTTAAAAGCTATAAAGAGTTAAAGTTCGAGAAGAATTCGGATAATCAGATCGAATTAAATAATTGAGATATTTTGTTAAAAGATAAGGCAAGTTTAAAAATATCTTTTCCATGCCTGATTTTAGAAGAATTTAGTATGGACCATTGGATTAAATTAGATTTTCCATGTTAAATACGAGCCGTTGGATAAAAATGGCAAGATTGTAATTTTGGAAAATTTCAAGGGTAAAATTGGTAACTACTAACATAATGGTTTATTTTTGACCCTTGGATGAATAAATTAATATGTGGAAATATGAGAGGCATTGGATATCAAGGTTAAAATAGTCATTTGACTATTAAGGAGATTTTTATTTGAAATTTTTTATAAATTGGTGACAAATGGTCTAAATTGAATAAAGAGAAAGTTCAAGACTTTTCTTCATAGTTTCTCCAAAGTGCCAAAATCTCTACCTAAGGTATGTGACATTTTCTTTTTGATTTTTCAAGCCAATCTAGTAGAATTTTGGATGAAAGTATGAAACATGAAATTGATCTACATGAAATTCTCTATCATTTGGTATTAATTGTTCATACTTTCCATACTTAAATCTCGAGTTCTTGAAATTAGTGGATGGAGAGGATGTTGGATTTTGATATGGGAATGATTGATTATGCTTAGAAATGATGTTTTGAAGTTTAATTCATGCTTGAATCAAATTGGAAATCAAGTCTATAGTGACGTTTCATATCCAGTCAAAGTGAAGAGATTAGGGAAAATTATGGAAGAATTTTATTAAGGTTAGATATGTGGAGTTGATGATTCTACAAGTTTTAGAATGTTGTTTGGACCAAATTGGAAGTTTGCTAAGGTTAAAGGATTAAATTGGATAGTATGGAAATTAAAGGGTTTAAAGTGGAAGTTGGTTAAATTGAGGTATCATGCTTGAATAATCGTTAGAATGATTTATGAATCATTCTTTGATTTGGATATGAAAGGAAATTTGATGTATTGAGATTGATATGAATTGTATGAAGTGAATTAGTATCGAATAAACTTTGAAAGAATTTATAGGAATTTCTTTTCCTATTTCGCACCTATGTTAGTATAATACTAACATGTATTTTTTTTAAATATACGTGTTATAAATGATGCAAGTATAGATCGTGATCAAAATTAGAATCAAGCTAGCAACCAATGGAAGGAAAAAGATCAAAAGTAAAGCTTAGTGAGGATTTAAATTTTGACATATATAAAGTGCCAAGGTGAGTGCAATGCATACATAACATGATACATGAATATTAGGAAGACTTGCGATAAGTCTACATTGTTTATATTAGCATGATATGTCATTAATTATATATTGGACATGTTCTAAATATGTCAAAAGTTGAATATAAATGCATGGATCACTAGTTATATATGATGTTATATTATGAATGTTATTTCGGGTATGAACCGTCCAATGTTAAATTATGTTAATATACATTTTTGTGGATAAAATAAATATGGAATATATGCCCAAGTATGTCATTAAAGGACAAGGTATAGTTGGGATGCCATAGAGTCCAACAGCACGTTGCATACTCGGTTTAGCACTATAGTGTATATAAAGGACACTTAGTGCATATGGTGGGCACGACCTTATGTGTATTAGCACTTTGGTGCATATTTGACTCGTGTACCCAGGGTCCTCATAGGCTTTATATTTGGGCTATGGTTTATTGATTAATAAATGATAAACATGTGAAAGAGTCTATGAACTCTCAAAGTAAATGGCAAGTATATTGGTAAGAAAGTTATATCTGGTTTATATTATGTTAATATATGATTAACGTGATAGTAATACATATCTAGTGATCTTGATGCATGATTATGGTTACATCTCTATATTTATAAGTATGTAGTATTGCACTGGATTTTATTATTTCCTCACTAAGTGTATACTTAGCGTGTGATGATTTTCACGCGTAGTAAAAAGAAGGAATCTGAGTAAAGAGCAGTTGGCATCTTATCAGCAAAGAGTATAACTACAGTATCAGTAATAACATCTTTTGATGTTACTAGATGGCATGTATATGTTAATATTAGTCGGTTTTAATCTAATCTTAATACGTTTTGTAATAATTTATAAACTGGTTTATGTTGATAATGAAGGGTGAGTAGTTATATCAAAATTAAAAAGGGTTAGATGGATTACTAGTATATAAATCGGATAACTTTTTGAAAAAGAATAAGTATAACTATCAATTAGATTTTTAAATTAGGCATTTTTAGACAGTTATATTGTTTATAGGCTGTAGTTATAAAATGCTAAGTTGCTGCATGGAATTGGAATTACTTTGGTTGATTAAAAATTAGATAAAGTGATTCTGTTAGGATAAAAAATGGTTTAATGGTGTTTTCTAAATAAATGATTATTATAGATTGTTAGCAATTCATTATGTGACACTCTAACTAGTATTGGAGATTAAATACTGGCAAGGGTGTTACAAAGAGCCTCTGAGATCAATGGTGCACACACGTAGCATGTTTTCCAGAATCTAAATTACCCTTTCCGATTGGCCGTCAGATTGAGGGTCAAAAGTAGTACTAAGGTTAACTCTGGTGCCCAGAGCTCCTTGTAGTGATCTCCAAAATTGAGAAGCAAACTGTGGATCCTGATCGGAGATAATAGATTGAGGTACTCCGTGGAGTTGGATAACTTTCTTAAGTACAAGTCAGCCAGCCTAGGAAGACCGTAGTCCATTCTAACTTGTAAAAAGTATGCTGACTTGGTGAAACGGTCTATAATGACCGAAATGGCATCATGTTTAGTAGGAGTCATGGGTAGACCACTAACAAAATCCATAGTGATCTCCTCCCATTTCCACTGCGGTAGATCAATGGGTTGTAAGCTAGTAGGGACATGGTTCTCAGCTTTAGAATGCTGGAACGTAAGGCACTTGGACACGAAATTGGTTATAGCTTGTTTCATGCCCGACCACCAATAGAGATCTCGAAGGACCTTGTACATCTTTATAGAACCCGGGTGGACAGAGAAAGAACTCAAATGAGCCTCTTTGAGAATATTAGCACGAAGAGATTCATCATTAGGTATGCAAACTTGATCACGAAAGCACAAGAGTCCTTCAGGACTAATCCTGAAGTCAGGGTTATCTTGAAGCTTGGTAACAATAGATTGAATTTCATGGTCTTGTTTTTGCAATGCTTTTATCCTTGATACGATAGTAGACTGAACTTGGAGTTCAACTACGAAACAATGGTGCTTCCGAAGTCAGAAGAGAGCATTAATGGCTCGAGGAACTATAATACAACAACTTTACAATGAGTCGATATAGTAATTAATGTGTTGGACTCAATTATCGGTAAAGATACTTACCAAGCAGAGGTTTGCGGCTGAGTGCATCAGCTACAACGTTGGCCTTGCCCAGATGGTAAACGATGGCAAGATCATAGTCTTTAAGGAGTTTCATCGATCTCCGTTTCTGAAGATTCAACTCTTTCTGGGTTAAGAGATACTTGAGGCTTTTATGATCGGTAAGGAGATAACATTTATCTCCGTAGAGATAATGTCTCCAAATTTTCAATGCAAAGACAACTGCAACCAATTCCAGGTCATGAGTGGGGTAATTCATTTCATGTGGCTTTAGTTGCCTTGAAGCATAGGCAATGACCTTACATTCTTGCATCAATACACATCCTAACCCAAGATGTGATGCATCACTATAGACGGTGTAATCTTTTCTAGACTCAGGTTGGGTTAGGACCGGTGCATGGGTTAACACATGCTTCAATTGATCAGACCTTCTTTGTTGTTCTTCGGTCCAAACAAATGGGTCTTCTTTTCTCAACAACTTAGTCAATGGAGCTATTATCATAGAAAATCCTTTAACGAACCTTCTATAATAGCCAACAAGACCAAGGAAACTTCTCACTTCACCAATATTCTTCGGTGGATGCCAATCAACGATGGCTTGAATTTTCTTCGGATCCACTTGGATGCCCACAACTGATACAATATGCCCAAGGAAGGAAAGTCTGGTGAGCCAAAACTCACACTTAGAGAACTTGTCAAACAACTGCTTCTCTCAAAGGGTTTGAAGCACAATGCGGAGGTGATCTCGATGCTCAATAGGATTCTTAGGATAGATCAAGATATCATCAATGAATATCACTATGAATTTATCAGGATAGGGCTTGAAAACCCGATTCATCAAATCCATAAAAGCTGCCGATACATTGGTTAGCCCAAAGGGCATCACCAAGAATTCGTAGTGTCCATATCTTGTTCGAAAAGCCATCTTAGGTACATCACATTCTTTGACTGCCATCTGATAATACCCGAACCTTAAATCAATCTTGGAAAACGCAGAGGCATCCTTAAGCTGATCGAATGGGTCATCAATTCTTGGCAATGGATACTTATTCTTGATGGTTACCTTGTTTAACTGTCGATAGTCAATGCACAATCTCATAGAACCATCCTTCTTCTTGACAAAGAGAACCGGGGCTCCCCAAGGTAATGAACTTGATCAAATAAGGCCCTTATTCAATAGGTCTTGAATTTGAGCCTTCAGCTCCTTGAGCTCGACGGCTGTGCATTGGAAACTGAGGTAGTCCCAGGTTGCACTTCGATGCCAAATTCAACCTTACAGGTTGGAAGTAAACCTGAAAGTTCATCAAGAAAGACATTAGGGAATGCACACACTGTGTCAACATCTGATAATGGAGGTTTATCCTTGGCTTCCAATGTCAAAGCATTTAGGGAAGGGTTTCTCGAGTTCATCAATATAATACTTTCCTTGCCAAGGCTTCAAAGGTATAGTTTCCTCTTACAACAATCTTCCCACACTTGATGTTCATTGAGCCAATCTAATGCCAATAAATTGGCCAAATAAAGAACCCCTTGAATCAATAAGGGACAATTCTTACATACAAGGCTGACGGTGACAGAATCAGCCAGTGAATTGGTTACAATGATCATAACAGCATCACTAGAGGGGTGATTACCCTGGTCATTAGTGCATAATCAAGAGAGAAATGTAATTCAATGTTACTTGCGATATTTTTTTGAGTCACTCTCTTAGAAAAGATACAGACGGGTATTACAACTCCCGACCCGAACCCTCGGTACTCTAAACTGTCCTAAAAATAGTATGAGACTTAGCAGGTAACCTTGCAATATTGTAGAGGGGAGAAGATTATAGATATTTTATGTTTAGGACTATATTTCTCCTTTTCGATGTGATAGAAAAAGATAAGACTCGATAACCCAACATCGATGCTTTGTATGCCCTTGCGATGATTTGATGGTAGTAAATACAATGATTTGATAACCTATACCAACAAGTTTAGGGTCTCATCTCCACTACCAATGAATGTGTAAGTCCACTACTGAACAAATTAGGCATTAAGGGTTTAAAGTGTTGAAATTTCAGCCACAGAGGGCAGTATAGGCTTTGATAAGGCTAAAGATTATTCATGCATTTTAGCTGTGTTTTCAGTAATTCATTAAGCCCAACAATCAACCTTGATAATTCAAGGCTCAATGATTCTTATCAAGAATCTTACAGACTCAAAAGGTTTCCCCTTTGTCTCCTTGCTAAATGTCGAGGAGCCGATGACAAGTTCATCTATATGAGCTGCATTAGAGTCAGACATACTTACAATATAAAGAAAAGAGATCGAGTTAGTCGGCAAGTCACAGTACACAATAAATAACTCTTAGGTAGGAAATGTAATACAATGACAATACAATAAGCGTAGGTTTAGTCCTAGAATCGACTAAGCTCTAGCTTTGATACCATAAATGTAACACCCTCTTCTTGGTCTGGTAGGGAACCAGGTCGGAGAGCGTTACCAGAAAACAATACAGTGAATGGTGCAAATGTAACACCTCAAACCTAGCTTAGAAGTAAACCGAGTTAGGGAGTGTTTTATAAACAAACATAAACAATCTTTCTTGAGAAACTTAGCACGACAAAGAGATCATGTCTTCAAAATTCAGGGAAATTTAAAAACTTTTTCTAAAATTTTATTCCATTTAGTTTAACTATAGCTATAGTTACCAAATTACAACAATGATCACATTCTGCACTCTCTAGACAAAAGAGCATTCATACAGGGCTTATTCAAATAAGCTATCGAAAGAGATTAAAAGTAACAGGACAAGATCGAAATTCTTCATTTCACTTACAATCATCTTGAAATTATTCCATTATTTATCTCGTCTATTAAAATCATTGAATGATCACAAGTTATTTTAATTCAGCCCTCAAACAAATAAGAACTCTCATAAAGACTAATAATTTAAGCCTTTAAACTTCAACTACACGAGTCAATCATTGATCCACATTTTAGTATAATCTAATTTACTATCACCATATTCAAGGCATCAATTCAATAGGTTAATGATACCCATTTTAAACTTATCACATTACAATACGAGAAGGTCCACATAAAAGCAACAAGAATTCAAAGCTTATAATTCTTTTCATGTTCCTATTTGATTACCGATATCATGGATAAAGTTATCCTATCAATTGTATCCTACTTAGCTATCTAAAGCTAGCACACCGATCAACCTTAACATCACAAACAAGATCCCAACCATTCCTTAAACATATAAAACTCCATGCTATAGCTACATTAACCCTTACTTGAACATTAAACCGGGCATATCATATCCAATCAGCAACCATATAAATATACTGACTAAGTAAACTCAATTAGAAAGTAGCTAAAGAGAATATATATAAAGGCCCTTTTTACAACTTAGAAAGCTCCTTAGAGCATCTTATAAATACACACATGATCAAAGATGATTTTGTATGCAATATGCCTACATAACAAACATGTGCCACCACCTAGGAGTACACAAGAAGCTACAAATGTACTTCATGTTGCATGCGATCACTTCTAAGCTTGGTAGATACTTGAATGCGTTGTTACCCTGAAAGGCAATGAAAGAAAGGGGTAAGCTTACGCTAAGTGAGGTAGTTTAAGGTTACACAATGATATGAACTTTCAACTATCCCTTTTCTTCAAAGTCTTATAGTTTAATAGGTTTTCTAAGCTTGGGCATAGTTCGAATACACTTGTATATATATATATATATACGACTACCGAATAAGTCATAGGAAATCTTAAACGAGTATTCCAACTACTCCTATTCATATTCACTTAAATGATCAAGCCACTTAGATGCTTTTACCTCTTATTAAGGAGTATCTATTCACCCAAAAATTTCTCACTAACCATCTGATTATTATTTCTAGCATGTTAGCACTTCAATAATTCCCTGGCTTCATAAATAAACCTTTGAGTTCCCTTTTTTAAGACCAAATTATCAAGTAAGTTACTAATTATAAAATTAGCGAGCATAGCATTGTTGACAATACTAGCTACTACCATGATTTATCAAATTAGCCTATGTCTTATTACTTTCCTTACTACATTTCATGAACTCATTTATCTATTACTCCACTGATTGATATGAAATCTTAAAATCAAACATTACTTGTCACAGAAGATGTTCTTAAAATTGTACCATAAACATAGCTCCTTCGTAGTTTATGATTCCAATATGATTTAGTTCAAGTATACAATTTCTTGACTTACAAAGTCTCAAGCATAATTCATATAATTAGTTTATCATTTCTTCAATATAATCATTACATAGCTGAACATGAATCCATTTTAACCCATACCACTAAACTAGTTACCAATGTTTGTAGTTACTTGTCATTCAAGTAATAGTAATAGTTTAATTATTATGCAAGACTTAGCCGTAATTTTCTGGTCATACAAGTTATGCATTATGGCTTTGAAATCTCACATTTTAGGACTATGTATACTCAACTAAACCAATGCACATAAATGATCACTTAGGTAACTATTGTTTGACATCCAATTAACCACGTTAATTTATCAATTTGTCTCATAATATACTTTGTTTTCTCAAATAGAATATTTTATTGACATGCTTCCAAACTGGGTTTGAATCATTAACTTATTAGTTTATTGGGATTTGTTCTAGCTTAGCGCATACCAAACATGCATTTTAAGTGCAACACGAGTTAACAAGCAATCATGTAACCCCTTGACCCGGTCTAATCGCAAGACCGAATCGAGCGAGTCACACGGGGAATATTGGAGTAAAACCTGAAAGTTTCACTTCAATAAACAACATATTTTTTCTTTTTATATTTTCCAAAAGCTACTTAGTTAATCGAAGCGTGAGAGAAAGCAGAAGACAAAATCTCAACTTGATCGGGCGTCAAATCGACATCTGATTGCCCCAAATAGCATTTAGGGACCATTTTGTAAAACTAACACTAAACAGAGACTTAACTCAAAATTGAAGTTATCATCTTTTAATTAGTCAGGTTTCGATCCACCACATAAATTTTCAACTCATTTCAACTCTCCAAACTCATTAAATTGCACCTACCAATAATTAGGGGCTAAAACGCAAAGATTCAGAACTTTAGAAGATGCCAATTAACCACTTTAACTAACAGGGTATCGATACGCCCAAGCACAGTATCAATACGGTCCTTTGTAATCTCAAAACTGATATTCCAGTAGCTCAAAACCGTATCGATATGGTCTCGAGTATCGATACACTTAGCCAATTTCTTCTTTCCCTGTATCGATACGGTACATGCTGTATTGATACGCCTAGCCTTTTTTAGCTTAACCATATCGATATGGTAGACCGCGTATCGATACGCTTGGGCACAAAATGTCACTTTTTGCTCGATCAACAATCCGTAAACCAATTATAAACCCCTAGGAGTGCTTCTAACACACAGGCAACATATTTAGGGATCGATCTTCAGCCATTAACAACAGAAACATCATCATACCATGATCACATGCTCAAAAGGAAATCTGTAGGCATGCTTCCTAACATCACTTCAAACCAAAAACCACAAACCATGGCAAAGCATAAACCAAACATAATAGGCCATTTACAATCTCAATAAGGCAAAACAAACTTGCCAAACCAGTGAGTTCCATCAAACATAAACTCCCGAAACATCAAGGTATCACCCATTACCAATCCCATTACTATTGAAATGCTAAAACCATACTTGAGCTTAGAGCGTCGAATGAACCACTTTTCTTGCTTCCTTACAGCCCGAACAAACTACTTTTCTATATTGTTAAGAAAAGAGAGCGTAAGCTATATGCTTAGTGAGGGATGCTCAAAACAAAACCATAACAATGTACTATTGAAAACCGTTTTCTTATCAAACCATTTTCCATCATGCTCTTAACAAAACTCAAGTTTTAAAACCCATTAAAGCAAAACCATTAAACTCTTTACACAGGTATCATGATATTTCATGCTTTAAACCAAAACAAATCTCAATGCAAGCTTCACATGCTTAGGCATTCAAAACATATCTCAAGATATAGTCTCATGTATAAATCTCATATACAATTTCATTTAGAAACCATGATACCTGTAATCTTATATATTGGAATTCAAGTGACCCATATGGTTGCTTCTCCATCCCTATACACATGGAGCTTGCTGCACTCTCTATAATAAACACATCGGATATGTGGATACTCATTGATGGAGCTTGCTGCTCTCTCTACCAATACTTATGAAGCTTGCAGCTCTCTCCATATGGCGGATCTCATGGTGCTTGATGTACTCACCATGACTTAGATCCCGTGGTGCTTGCTACTCTCACCAGAATACGCTTCGGTTACCCTCAACACAATAGTTGCTACGCTAATGTGGAGTCGAATGACACACGCAGATGCAGATTTTGCTACATTTTTACAGTGCACTCTCATCCTATTGGTCGACCAATTATATCCGATTATAATAAGCATCATCACTTGCCAATATATACTTTAAAATCTGTTAACCTACTGTTTTCCAAGGCATCAACATAAACGATAGCACATCCCATTTTAAATCATAAATCAATGCATAGCATTTTCTCATCAAGATGCAGCCTCTCGAAAACCATAAATCAATCTCATGGGATAACATGAATCATTTATCAATTCATAAAAACATGCATAACAGTAGGTAACAAATCCAACTTCAAATCATGAGCATGAACAATTAAAACCATGGGAAAAGCAGAGAACCGAGAGTGGAACATTTCATACTTACTTCCAAACTTAGATTTGCGTTTGAAGCTTAATCTAAACCCCCAAAATATTCCTTTCAAACCTATGAAAAGATGTAAACTAGTGCCACTCACCAACTACACCTCGCTTGGCTTGCCGAGGCGAAATCAAGCTTCCGAATCCTCCGCAACACCTTCCGAAACTATTGGATCATCATCCCCTGCTTCTAACCAAAACAAAATAGAGGATTAATGTGTTCCTTTGCATCAAAATCCCCAGCAACACCCAACAACACTTTCCTCCCTCAATAACCAAGCTTCCGCCTAACAAAAACAACCGAAAACATTGGCGAAACCTTTCTAATACATCTCCAACTATTACGCAGCGAGATTTACACTTAAAAAACATCAATTTACATCCAAAAACATCTCCTTAATGTTTCAGAACCATTAGCAATCAATTAACCCCATAAACAAGCCACCAACCCAAAGATATCAACAACCAAACCTAACAATTTACCTAGTTCTGGGATTCTATTATCAAAATCACTTAAATAAACATCTCAAATCATCATAATCATCATATTCTCTCATTATAATCCCAACAAAACCAATCAAAAGCAAAGATCCATTGATTTAGGCAAGTAAACTTCAATTAAACCAATTTTCCATAAACATATTACCAAAACCCATTAGAAAACCATCATAAGAGACCAAGAACTTGGGAATTTCAATAAAGAACATGTCGTTAGAGGGAAAGAATGAAACCTTACCTCTAATGTTGACTTTTCCTTCAATTGCAAAGATTTACATGAGAAAACAAGGTTTAAACAACAAGGTTTTGTTAAGTAAACGTTAAAGAATATTTTAAGATCAAAAAGATAAATCAAATAAGATATTTAACTTAAATCTTTAAAGAGAAAATGGTTGTTTGGCTGGAGAGAATTTGAGAGAAAGTAAATGAGAAAAGAAAGTAGTTACGTGAAATGTATTTTGAGAAAACAAATTGGTTAATTAATTCCCTCCAATTATTTATTTATTAAAACCAACCAATAAAAAGGAAAAGTATTAATTAGACTCTTGGTCATAGCTCCCTAAAGATTCTAAGCCTTGATCTCTTACAATTTTGTCACTAAAAATAGTTTTACGTATTTTACATTTTGGTCAGTAGTCCCAAAATGTCAACCTTCAAAAATATATTTTCCAAAATTGATTCCACTAAAATCACTTATATAATAAATAAGGATTTTAAAACATTTTCCCATATTTAATTTTACTCAAAAACTATGTATACCAAATTAATCCTGAAACTAGCCTAAACTGTCAAAACCAACTCAATGAGCCATCTAGCCTAACCCGGCTAACTTTTAGGCCCAAAATCGGGGCGTTACAATTCTTCCCCACTTAAGAAATTTCGTCCCCAAAATTTACCTGATGGAAAAAGGTAAAGAAACATCTTCTTCATGTCATCCTTCCTCTCCCACATAGCTTCCTCGACACCTCGTTGTCTCCATAACACTTTGACCAACTCAATAGTCTTCCCACGAAGCACTTTTCTATCCACATCCAACATTTTTGACTGGTTCGTCATCATAAGTCAAATCTGGATTCAACTCAACTTCCTCAATTGGCATAACATGCGATGGATCCGTCGGATACCTTCGAAGCATGGATACATGGAAAACATCATGTATCTTTTCCAACTCAGGCGGCAACTTCAACCTATAAGCAACAGGTCCAACACGTTGCAACTCCTCATACGGTCCAATAAACCTCAGACTCAATTTACCTTTCTGACCAAACCTCATCACTTTCTTCCAAGGCAAAACCTTCAAAAACACTTTATCACCAACCTCATACTCTATCTCCTTACGCTTTAAATCCGCGTAAGACTTTTGATAATCCAAAGCCTCCTTCAAAAGATCACAAATGATCATTACCTTATCCGTTGTTCCCTTAAGCATATCCGACAAGGAAACCAACTTTTGCCCCATTCTACCCAACACAAAGGTGTCCTACACTTCCTTCCATACAAAGACTCATAAGGCACCATTTGTATACTAGCCTAATAACTATTGTTATAGGCGAACTCCACCAACGACAAGTGTTTCTCCCAAGAACCCTAAAACTTAATAACTCAACAACGAAGCATATCCTCCAACACTTGGATAACTCGTTCAGGCTGTCCATCCATCTAAGGATGAGAAAATGTACTAAAACTCAACCGCGTACCTAAGGCTCGATGCAAACATTCCCAAAACCTCGTGGTAAACCTCAGATCCCTATCCGAAACTATGGACTTAGGTACACCATGAAAATGCACAATCTCAGCGATATACAAGTCCGCCAACCTATCAAAGGTATATGTCGTATGGTACAAAATGGGCACACTTCGTCAAACGGTCCACAATCACCCAAATAGAGTTTTTCTTTGACGAGGTCAAAGGCAAACCAGACACAAAATTCATGGTGATTCTTTCCCACTTATATTCTGGTATCTTCAACGGTTGCAACAACCCGGATGGAAACTGATGCTCAGCCTTCACACCCTGACAAACCAAACACTTACCCACAAATTCAGCAACATCCCTTTTCAACCCAACCCAATAGTACTCATCTTTCATCCCACGATACATCTTAGTACTACCGGGATGCATAGAAAAAAGACTACTATGTGCTTCCTTCAAAATAGTGCGCCTCAACTCAACATCTTTCGGTACAACTATTCGTCCCTTAAAGCATAAAACACCATCATCATTAAAGCAAAAATCCGTCGGATTACCCTACATAATGTTCAAAACATGCAGTACCAACGAATCATCGCACAACTGCTTCTCCTTGATCAACTGAATCAAGGAAGGTTTCACTTTCAACTCAGCCACTAACCCACCATCACGTGATACACTCAACCGTGCAAACATGACCCTCAACTCCACATCCATCTTCCTACTCAAAGCATCAGCCACCACATTGGCCTTACCCGAATGATACTCAATCGATAAATCATAATCCTTAAGCAACTCCAACCATCTTCTTTGCCTAAGATTCAACTCCTTCTGCGACATCAAATACTTCAAGCTTTTATGATCCGTATACACCACACACTTCCCACCCTATAGGTAACGTCGCCATATCTTCAACGCAAACACCACCACATCCAACTCAATATCATGCGTGGGATAGTTGCGCTCATGCACCTTTAACTGCCTCGATACATAAGCCACCACCCTACCATCCTGCATCAACACACAACCTAACCCCACATAGGATGCATCGCTATAAATCACAAACTCTTTTCCTGATTCGGCCTGAATCAAGATTGGAGCTTGTGTCAAAACTTCCTTCAGCTTCTCCAAAGCTTACTGTCTTGCCTTTGTCCACTCAAACTTAACATCCTTTTGTAACAACTTGGTTAATGGGGCAACAATTTTAGAGAAACCATCTACAAAGTGACGATAATAACCCACTAAACCCAAGAAACTACGAACCTCCGATACCGACTTAGGTTGTTTCCAACTTACAACCGCTTTAATTTTTTGAGGATCCACACGAATTCCTTCAGCCGACACAACATGACCAAGAAACACCACCTCTTTTATCCAAAACTCACATTTACTTAACTTCGCATAAAGCTAATTGTCCAACAAGGTCTGCAAAACAATCCGCAAATGTTTATCGTGATCCTCCTTGGTATGAGAGTACACAAGGATGTCATCAATAAACACCACCACAAACTGATCTAGGAATTCATGGAACACTCTATTCATCATATCCATAAAAGCTCCAGGTGCATTCGTCAACCCAAACGACAACACTAAGAATTCATAATGTCCGTAACGGGTGCGAAATGCTATCGTTGGCACATCTTTATCCTTCACTTTCAACTGGTAGTATCCCGATCTCAAATCTATCTTTGAAAACACCGTAGCACCACAAAACTGATCAAATAGATCATCAATGCGCAGTAAGGGAAACTTGTTCTTTATCGTTAACTTATTTAGTTGCCGATAATCGATGTACATTCTCATAGTGCCGTTTTTATTCTTCACAAACAACACCGAAGCTCCCCAAGGTGATACACTAGGCCGAATGAACCCACAGTCTAGCAACTCCTGAAGTTACATCTTTAACTCTTTTAACTCCTTGGGTGCCATGCGATATGGGGCAATGGACACCGGAGCCGTATCCGTATACGTCTCGATACAAAACTCTACCTCACTATCCGGTGGCAAACCATACAACTCTTCCGGAAACACTCCCGGATAATCACAAACTGTTTGGATATACTGAGGACGTGCCTCCTTCATATTTGGATTCATGACATACTCCAAGTATGTCTAACATCCTCCTTTCATCAACCTTTGTGCCTTCATCACTGAAACAACATTGGATAAGAACTTCAGATTCTCACCCACCACCAAAACATCATAATCATCGGTAAGCTTCAACGAAACACGCTTGCTTTCACAATCTACCACAGCCCTATGCTCAGACAACCAATCCATCCCAAGAATGACATCAAAACCATAGAAAGGTAACTCTATCATATCATCGACAAACACATGTCCTTGAACTATCAACGAACATCTCATAAACAACTTCCTAACCACAACTGTCTCACCAAAAGAACTAGTCACTTGCATACCCATATCCAAAAACTCGACTAGTATGTCAAGCAACTGTGCATGCTCGTGCAAGATGTATGAATGCGTGGAACCAGAATCAATCAAAGAAAGTAATGACAAGGATTGCAAAGTAAAGGTACCTGTGATCAAATTCGTGTCATTCCTTCCCTCGCAGTGTGCATACACCCTAACTGGTCCACCACCCTCAGGCTGAGCTGCCACAACATGTGCCATGTAAGACCCCCTAACCCAGTCTAGGAGATAAACCAGATTAGAATGTGTTACTAACAAACAATCAGGCAATCATGATTATCTTAACACTTTTGTATTAAATATGCAAACATAAATCAGGGAATTTTAAACTTTTATTCTTAAATGTATTTGTTTAAGCGAAGTAATCATTTAAAAGGATATCAACCCAAAGCAAATCTTAGCCGATCATAGATTAGTAACAATTGATCACTTCCATAGCACATATAACCTACTTACTTCTCCAAAGTAATAAAGCAAGCAATCAATAATTAATTTAAGGGCCCATTACAAATCATGGCCGATAATGAAATTACACTTAATAAGGAAAAACATGGATCTATATGCGCCATGCATCCCAGCAATAATGTGCCATCTTCTAGGAATCCTAATGATAGTACTTCGTACCCTAAATTGATACTTGTGATCCCGCCCCAAACTCAAGAGTAGCCCGAAGTACATTTACCCTGAAATGTAACATACAAATAATTAAGCAATTGAATTGCTTATTGAGGTAGCTCGATAATCAAAACAGGAATCAAATCTTTATAATTTAATTTCCATTATATTTTTATAATTGTCAGTTCTATGTATGTAATGAATTTGATCACTATCAAACCATGTAATTGCGAGGTTCGGTTACAACTTTAAATTAATAGACCGAACTATCCAAGTATTACTAAACGCACAATCTATCAAACACTCAATACTGAATTAGCTTATTTTTTTATTAATCCTTATGAAAAACTTCTAGCAAGCATATAAATAAAACATAGCAAGTGCATTTTTCACCTAACATTCCAATAGAACCTATCCGTTCTTCTAGTTAAAAGCCTCAAGGATCGGTGAAGGACATTGCTTGCTTCTTAGGTTACCAGTCACTACTCGGTTCTTTCATAAAACCCCTTTGATTTCCAAGGAAACAATTTTACTTAATATACAAGCTATTACAATAACTTTTATCCTCAGATTATAAGCTTTCTTGGATTCTATTATATCAACTATCCATCTCTAACGTATTAATTTTACAATCAACGAGTACTTTACTAGGTTAATATTACAATATCAAAGAATCACTCGATCCGGGAAATAACTTACTTAATATCACGAAGATTCCTAAATCAACTCCTTTACCACTTTTCTTATAATAATTGTTTTAGTCTTCTATATTGATCAAATTATAAAATCAATATCATCTTACAATCACGTTGTTAATTACCCAAGTATCTATATTTCAGCTGATTCTTTAATTCAAACTCATTAATACCCAAATTAGACCATTAGTAAATTCTATCGATCATGAACTCAAGATATAGCTTACACTCTAAGGTACTTCATCTTTACCCGGTAACCTAAAGTTTCATTCGAATGTTAAAACCAAATTTAAGACTTGATTCTTATCAAATCTCCAACTATCTTTAATTATGACCTGCACTAACCGAAAATGAGTTATCATACCCTTGGTGTAAAGTGACCATTCAGTTTATCATTCATGCTAAAGCCTTTGGATCATTTATTATTATAACATTAAGGTTTCATGAAAAACCTATCAAGAATAGATTTTCAAGTTTATTAGCATATCACATATTTGTTACAAGTATTTTAGACAAGAAAACTACTCATTCGTTAAGATATCTAACAATCATTTTTATATATATATATATATATATATATATATATATATATAGATTTGATACTTAAATTCGGATATTAAGTTCTTTGGTTCCTTTCATCTATAAGTTCTTATTACTTTACTTTTAGTGTTACTTTCCTAAGACATACTACATGTACCTTGTAAGTCATCAAACTTACTATCTTATGACATAAGATACGTACCAAACCAAACATTCCAACTTACAACCAAACATGCAAGAATACACATCATATAGTTTCAAATAACATCTCAAGAATATCATCATTTCACTCTCTTCTTAGACTTTAAGATTTAAGATCCAATCATAAGCTTTAGTAAGATTTGTAAGTTCAAGATTCAAATTTATCAATTTACGTACATATACATCACTCAATAAAGTTCAACATCAGGGTTATAAATACAACTCATTTATACTCAAGCATATATGCGCACATTTGCTACCCAAAACATACCACATATCATAGACAATGAAACGAATTCATATAATCAGCTTTGTATCTAAAACAAGTAAATTTAATTCTTTATTCAACATGTTAGATCATCCATCAATAATGCTACTATTCGCCAGCCTCAATAAGGTATATATATATATATACAATTTTAAATCGATCTACAATCATTTCCTCTATCATTTCATTATGTGTTTTTACTCAAAGCATATCTATTCAAGATGGTTTATCAAGTTCATTAGTAATACTTTTAATGATCAGCAAGACATCCAAATATCTTTCTTATTAACTTATACATTCTTGTTTTAATTAACATAGCCTTGGAAATCAATTCACTGTCTAGGTACACAAATCCAAAACATTCTGCAACAACAAGGGTACACAAGGTACCAAGACAAGGGTACACAAAGTACCAAATTAATCATCATTTAACAAGGGTACAAGTGGTACCAATAGATCATTCGATCTTTAACATCAAGTGACCGTAGTCCAGGACTGTAGTCCAAACTAGCGAGCTCGACGGACTCTATGTCATGCCAACTATACCTAAGACTGACTCGAAACCAAGGCATTCGATTTAATCTTATCACATAAGATATATTACAAGCATAGCTCCTTCTTGTATACACATCTCA
This sequence comes from Hibiscus mutabilis, assembly GCA_019671005.1. Lineage (NCBI taxonomy): Eukaryota > Viridiplantae > Streptophyta > Magnoliopsida > Malvales > Malvaceae > Hibiscus > Hibiscus mutabilis. Next base: position 44,809,771 of record CM033717.1, on the reverse strand, counting down.
ATATTTATTACCCTCATCAACTTGGGTTTATAGCCACCACATGTGACTTATTTTCATATTATTTCTGATCAAGTAGCATTTTAGCCAAGCTTGTTATCTCATATAATCCGAACAAGAACTTACATTGTAGCCATATTCACAAACTTACATTAGCTTACATATTTAAGTATGTTAATCATTCATATTAATCAAGAAGTAAGTTCACCTGATTTACTCAATTCTTCTTTCTCTTTTGTTCTCATAATTCATAGCAAAAGTTCTATCAACTTAGAGCAGTCGATGTATCATACAACTCACACTTATTCAATCATAATTAACCATATTAAACCACAACCATATTTACAACATAGCACATACCTGGTAATCCCATCTTTTTAAGCACAAGTGTAACATGATTAAGTGTGAGGCAATTTCAAACAATTCAATGAAGGTATGCTCGGGATAGTTTTAATCTATCTTGAGACTTTAATTACACTCACCTGTTATCCTGACATTACAGGATACCCGACTCCCCCCTCCACTTGCCACTCATTCCATCCATTTCTATCTTCTTCTTAGTCTAATATAATTAGAATATAATCATACATTATAATCGAATCAATTCTTTCCAACATGGATCAAACAATCCACTATCAATTATCAATGGAAAACAGTCCCAAGATGGCGTAATTACACATAAAATTTACAAGACAATTCACCAACTTTCAATTCAAGTAAAGCAATAGATGCTTAAGTGTTTATACTCTTAATTATTCCAAACAATCCTCCATATCCTTGTAAGGGTTTGAAACAACCCTTACTTCATTTACAAGAATATACAATCAGTCCAATGTAAGTCCCCTACTCATACACAAACAATTCCAATTTTCATGTTTAACCTTAACAGTTTCATAACCAACTTAGATGCCAAGACCATTCCTACTTATACATACCCCCAAATATGTGTACAAAATCAATCACAAGATTCATACAATATCAAGTTGTTCTTGCTTTTAAACTTGGCAACTATTTTCAGAATTTTGGCAGCATGCACTACCTTCAAAGATTTGCTTCTATAGAATAGAATACTCATTGTATTTTAACTTTCTTTACACCGTTAAAAACTAGATTCCATTATGGTTCTAACGGTATAAGTCACATAATTTAATAAAATCTACAAAAATTATGAAAATTCCTAAAAGTCCTGAAATAGAGAATGCCCAAAGCAAAAATCTGCTTCTAGTTTTTTTGTCCTACATTCGATTAAAAATTCATATCTTTTAATCCATGACTCGAAATCGATCACCATTTTCTTTAAATGAAACTAGATATACACATGATTCTTTACATATAAGATTCATTCTCTATTTTAACCTATGTGATTTTCTATGAATTTTAAAACTTACTGTCAGTGCATAACTTGTAGGCAGATTTCACTAACTTAACCTTAAGCTCCCTTAACAATCATAAACACTTTCAAATCAGTTCCTAATCTTATATAACAGCTTTATGTATCATACACATCAGTCTCTAATGTCATTACTCATGTGCTTAATAGATTAAAACGGTTCTCTTAGACATATAATTACCAAAACTAGCAGTTTACATATAAACACATTTAATCACATAAAAGCTGTCCAATAACATGTTCATATAATCTCAACAAGGCAGTTTGTATTTATACATATTCATTTGATTATCAAAGCAACATTTTGATACATCTCAAAACTGCATTAACTAAACTAAATTTCCAGCATTTCAAAACTGCTTTTCCTAGATACAAGGCAATTTACATTTGTGTATAATTTGATTTCACAAAACAGTCTCTTAACAAAATTTACCACAAGCCAAAACTCCCAAATTAAAATTTAGTTAAAACTGTCTAATGAACAACAATTTAGCCGAACTACACTCCTCTTTAAAATTTGCTACTTCTTCTATATAGCTAATCCAACTTGTAATGTCAAAGTTACAATTTCTTAATTTATTTCCTACTCACTTATTCGAATGTATATACTATATATATATAACATACATTTGAGTCTTCACAATCATCTATATAATCAAGCATTCAAATGCCAAATTCTTAATGCAAAACTCATTCAATCTCCTAAGAGAAAAATCTTATTACATTTATGCCTCTTTTTCTAGCAATCACTAATCATAGAACATGCACAAAAGATTTTTCATATAATTCTTCAAACTATGCTTAAAACAAGAAGACAAACAAGGATTATTACTCTTCTTCTTGATAGATCGATCAAGACTTAAAATTGTCAACCCATCTCAGTTCCAAACTTTAATTCCAACAACCTCTAGAATTACCGCAACACTCTCCAGGATGTCGCCTACCACAACGACCACACTCAGGTGTACGAACCCCTGCGTACTGAACCAACTGACCTTGGCCCATGTTGCCTCTACCACGCCTCTGATCTGGAAGTAACCTCCTATCTCGTTGCTTCTTACTATGATCTTTACCACCACCAAACTTAGCAACTCTCTTTCCAAAAATAGAATTCCCTGGGCGAGAGGACAAACCCAAACTCTGTTCAATGTCCTTGGCGCGAGTGACCAAGACATCGAAGTCTGAGTACTCAGAAGCTAGCATATAAGTCTTCACTTCCTTCACCAAACCATATCAGAAGCGATCACATCTTTTCTGCTCATCAGGAACCAGTTCAGGGGCATACTGGCTCAACCTGACAAACTAAACTTCATACTTCGAAATCGACATATTTCCTTGTACCAAGGCCATGAACTCTCGTTTCTTCTCATCTTGATAGCGAGTACCCAAATACTTCCTTCGGAAAGCAGCTCTGAAAACTCCCAAGTAACATCCGCAGGTTCCATCCCCGCGATAGTGGTAGTCCACCACGAATAAGCATCACCCTAGAGCAAAGAAACTATACAACCCAGCTTGCGTATATCCGTACACTCTATTTGTCCAAGAATATTCTAGGTACTCTCAAACCATGCCTTGAAACCCTCTGGAAATAAACTTCTGAACTCAATACCTCCTAGACTACGTAAGCACTCCAAAGGCAAACTAGGATTAGCCACAGGTTGTGGCACAACTGTATGCATACCTGCCACTGCAGCCTGAAACGCTCCGGCCATGGCCTGAATCAACGGTGTTATGTCCCCACAGTATGACCTTGGGCTACCTGGGGTCCAACACCCGCTCTAACTCCAACTCCATCACCACCTAGAGGAGGAGGAGGCGGCGGTACCTCATCATTACGCTTTTCTTCTACCACATTACGCACATTTATCCTATGCTCTCATCTCGGTCTCACATGAAAATAGAATGAATCTCTAACATGTAAAATGCAACATTAAAAATAGTTAAGCCAACAAGAAGCAAGGGGTCCAAGTCGCTCAAATCTTTTTAAAACAATTCTCTTTACACCAATAGTAACAGTGGCAATGGATACCCCAATATTTAACCCCAATTCATCATATAACATATCAGTTAATCATGCTATCAAACACCCTACATATCAAACATCAAGAATTCAACCATCTTACCTCCCAATTTTTCGTAAACTTGGCTCTGATACCAACAAATGTAACTCCCTTGACCCGGTCTAATCGCAAGACCAATTGAGCGAGTCACACAGGGAATATTGGAGTAAAACCCAAAAGTTTCGCTTCAATAAACAACCTTTTTTTCTTTTTATCTTTTCTATATGCAACTTTGTTAACATAAGAGCGAGTCACACGGGGAATATTGAAGTTACCATCTTTTAATTAGTCAGGTTTCGATCCACCACATTCAACTCATTTTAGCCATCCAAACTCATTAAATTGCACCTACCAATAATCAGGGACTAAAACGCAAAGATTCAGAAGATGTCAATTAACCACTTTAACTAATAGGGTATCGATACGCCCAAGCACAATATCGATACGGTCCTTTGTAATCTCAAAACCCAAATTCCAGTAGCTTAAAACCGTATCGATACGGTCTCGAGTATCGATACACTTAGCCAATTTCTTCTTTCACTGTATTGATACGATACATACTGTATTGATATGCCTAGCCTTTTTTAGCTTAACTGTATCAATATGGTAGCCCGGGTATCGATACGCTTGGGCACAAAATGTTACATTTTACTCGATGAACAATCTGTAAACCAATTATAAACCCCTAGGCATGCTTCTAACATACATGCAACATATTTAGGGATCGATCCTCAGCCATTAATAATAGAAACATCATCATACCATGATCACATGCTCAAAAGGGAAATCTATAGGCATGCTTCCTAAAACCACTTCAAACCAAAGACCACAAACCATACCAAAGCATAAACCAAACATAATAGGCCATTTACAATCTCAATAAGGCAAAACAAACTTGCTAAACTAGGGAGTTCCATCAAACATACACTCCCAAAACATCAAGGTATCCACTCATTGCCAATCCCATTACTATTGAAATGCTAAAACCATACTTGAGCTTAGAGTGTTGGATGAACCACTTTTCTTGCTTCCTTGCAGCCCGAACAAACTACTTTTCTACATTTCTAAGAAAAGAGTGCGTAAGCTATATGCTTAGTGAGGGATGCTCAAAACAAACCATTACAATACACTATTGAAAACCATTTTCCATCATGCTCTTAACAAAACTCATGCTTTAAAACCCATTAAAGCAAAAACATTAAACTCTTTACACATGTATCATGATATTTCATGCTTTAAATCAAAGCAAATCTCAATGTAAGCTTCACATGCTTAGGCATTCAAAACTTATCTCAAGATATAGTCTCATGTATAAATCTCATATACAATTTCATTTAAAACCCATGATACATGTAATCTCATATATTGGCATTCAAGTGATACGGATGGTTGCTTCGAAATCTCTATACACATGGAGCTTGTTGTACTCTCCATAATAAACACATCGTTTATGCGGATACGCATTAATGGAGCTTGCTACTCTCTCTATAAGGCGGATCTCATGGTGCTTGCTGCACTCACCATCACTTAGATCCCGTGGTGCATGCTTCTCTCACCATAATACACTTCGGTTACCTTCAACACAATAGTTGTTACCCTAATGTAGAGCCGAATGACACACACACATGCGAATTTTGCTACATTTTTATAGTATACACTCATCCTATTGGTCAACCAATTATATCCGATTATAATAAGCATCGTCACTTTCTAATATATACTTTAAAATTTTGTTAACCTACTATTTTCTAATGCATCAACATAAACCATAGCATATCCCATTTTAAATCATAGATCAATGCGTAGAATTTTCTCATCAAGATGCAACCTCTTGAAAACCATAAATCAATCTCATGGGATAACATGAATCATTTCTCAATTTATAAAAACATGCATAACAATACGTAACAAATCCAACTTCAAATCATGAGTATGAACAATTAAAACCATGGGAAAAGCCTAGAAGTGAGAGCAAAACATTTCATACTTACTATATATGTTAGATTTGTGTTTCAAGCTTAATCTAAACCCCAAAATATTCCTTTCAAATCTTTGAAAAGATGTAAACCAGTGCCACTCACCAACTACACCTCGGTTGGCTTGCCGAGGAAAAATCAAGCTTCTAGATCCTCCGCAACACCTTTCGAAACTATCGGATCATCATCCCCTACTTATAACCAAAACAAAACATAGTATTAATGCCTTCCTTTGCATCAAAGTCCCCAGCAACACACAACAACACTTTCCTCCCTCAACAACCAAGCTTTCGCCTAACAAAAATAACCGAAAACATCGACAAAACCTTTGTAATACATCTCCAACTATTACCCAGTGAGATTTACACATAAACAACATTAATTTACATCCAAAAAACATCTCCTTAATGTTTAAGAACCATCAGCAATCAATTAACCCCTTAAACAAGCCACCAACCTAAAGATATCAACAACAAAACCTAACAATTTACCTAGTTCTGGGATTCTATTATCAAAATCACTTAAATCAACATCTCAAATCATCATATTATCTCATTGTAAACCCAGCAAAACCAATCAAAAGCAAAGATCCAATGATTTAGGAAAGTAAACCTCAATTAAACCAATTTTCCATAAACATATTACCAAAACCCATTAGAAAACCATCATAAGAGACCAAGAACTTGGGAATTTCAATAAAGAACATGTCGTTAGAGGTAAAGAATGAAACCTCACCTTTAATGTTGACTTTTCCTTCAATTGCAAAGATTTACATGAGAAAACAAGGTTTAAACAACAAGGTTTTGTTAAGAAAACGTTAAAGAATCTTTTAAGATCAAAAAGATAAATCAAATAAGATATTTAGCTTGAATCTTTAAAGAGAAAATGGTTGTTTGGCTGGAGAGAATTTGAGAGAAAGTAAATGAGAAAAGAAAGTAGTTATGTGAAATGTATTTTGAGAAAACAAATTGGTTAATTAATTTCCTCCAATTATTTATTTATTAAAACCAGCCAATAAAAAGGAAAAATATTAATTAGACTCTTGGTCAAAGCTCCCTAAAGATTCTAAGCCTTGATCTCTTACAATTTTGTCACTAAAAATAGTTTCACGTATTTTACATTTTGGTCACTAGTCCCAAAATGTCAACCTTCTAAAATATATTTTCCAAGATTGATTCCACTAAAATCACTTATATAATAAATAAGGATTTTAAAACATTTTTCCATATTTAATTTTACTCAAAAACTATTTATACCAAATTAATCCCAAAACTAACCTAAATTGTCAATACCAACTCAACGAGCCATCTAGCCTAACCCGGCTAACTTCTAGGCCCAAAATCGGGGCGTTACAAAGTAGAATTTATCTTCACATGACCTTACTTAACATTAAGGTTACCAAACATGTAAGTCAGTGTTATAATTTCTTATTACTCAAGAAACATTCGAAATCATCCATGAATACTCTTTACTTTCTATACTAGTTATACCAAGATCAATATCTAATTTCTAACTTTCTTGGATTCTTTAACTTAACCTATTAACTCACAAAATATTTATGAATATCTTATGAAGCACTTCTACAACCATGACAAATCATGCGTAAGTATTTATATATATTAATTGTCATTTAAATGACATCCATATAGGTTATAGGCATAATCCTTCCTTCCATAATATATTAGAATTATCTTACATTAACTTATTAGCAAACTACCTTATTAACAAGGTTAACTAATCGAACCAAGTATATCAAGAGTAAATAGAATTAGCTTTCAAGATCAACCAATATATATACAATTCCTCAAGAATAAGTAAATCAATCATTTCAAGGTTTATCAATAACCATCCCATTATAACATATAGCCTTCCATACGAAGCACATATTAATCAATTATCTTAAAATTTATCCATAAACATCTTATTATAACATATAAACTTTCATACGAAGCATACATTAATCAATCATCCCAAGATTTATCAATCAATCATCTTATTATATCATATAGACTTTCATACGAAGCATACATTAATCAATCATCCCAAGATTTATCAATCAATCATCTTATTATATCATATAGACTTTCATATGAATCATACACTAATCAATCATCCCAAGATTTATCAATCAATCATCTTATTATATTATATATAGCTTTCAATTTAGCAAACATTTCGTAAAAAAATCACACACATTCCATTATAGGTAGCTTTCGAATTTCTAAGCCTTTCATAGCATCTCATGTTTAATCATTCATAGCTTTCAAACTAACAAGCATCTCACATAGTGGTCAAATATATTCCATTTATATATAGTCATCAATCAAACTTCATAACATAAAGTACTTTCAAAAGTACTTACCTTATTTTCAAGCTTAGCAACACACATCACTTAGATTATCAAACAAGTTATGTAAATCATATCGAATAAAAGGTACTCGGGATAGTTTCAATCTATCCCGAAGCATCAAACTACACTCACCTTTTATCTTGAAGTTACAGGATACCTGAATCCACACTTTCACCTCTTCCCCAAAGTCTCCCCTCTCTAGCTTTCATGTTATTATCTTCTTCCTAAACATAGTATGAATCCCAATTTAAGTAACAAAACATCAATATGGATTCAATTTATTTACCAACATTCCTTTTTGCACACATACACACATATACATTCAACCATAAAGCAAACTGTTATGCATTGAAGATCATTGTCATTCTCCCTAAACTGCTACTTCTCACTCTTTTATGTATTTTTATACTTGTCTACATGTCTTATAAGCAATCACCACTATTTTTTTTCAAACATATTTATCCTTATCGAACTAAAACAGCCCTTTATAAATATACATAGATGTACAAAATAGAGCAATTGTATATACATGTTTAATCATTCCAAACAGCTCAATTTTCAGCTTACATTTACCAATAACAAAGAAGTTTTTTTAATTATATATATATATACCTTCAATTAATCAATAAAACAGTCCTATAGTATCACCTAGCACTACAAAACAGTCCCTAAAACATTCTTTTTAAAACAAAACAATCCTTTAATGTGAAACAGTCCCCTCTAATGTTCTTATTCATGTAATTCTGTTCTACATTTCTTTAATCATCTTTTCACTCTCCAATTTGATTCAAATAGATTAGTGCTCAACCAAAACTGCCCTTTTTAACAACAATGCAAAATTTCCCTTGATTTCAACTAATCAAGAACAGTCCCAAAAATAACAGTTTCATAAATGGGCAGAGTCATTCGATTAATATCACACAATGACATTCACAACTCTCCAACCAATTAAATACCATACATAATCTTCCTAATCATAATTTAAACATTCAAAAACCTTAAATTTTCATGCATCACATCGATATTCATCTTCAACCATCAAGCTAATTCGTACAAATGAACAAACAAAAGAATAATTACCTCCTTGAGAATTTTATGTGCACAAGTCTGCCACAAGAGCTTAAATGGATTCTAAACTAAGCTTTCTCACTCATCTCTCTTTAGATTCGGCTTTGGATATGAAGGAAAAATGGCGAAGATGAAAATCTTGTTTTCTCCTCCTTTCCTTCTCAATAGCCGATCCAACAATTCTCTTCCCTTCCCACTTGTTAAGCTAAAGTCATGACATGTGTGATGGTCCTCCGTCTTTAATTAATTTAACATGCAATCGCAAGATTTTTAAAACATTTCAATTTGCTTCTTATTGCTTCGGTTACCACATTATCCATTCCTTCCATTTTGGTCACAATTTAGTTATTAAAGAAATAAGAACAAGACAATGGAACCTAATTTGTATCGAATTAATAATATTCTATTAGGCACATTTTTAGGGTATTACAACAAATATTTTAATCAAAAATCAAGGTTTAACTGAGCGATGCGATACTATATCGATATACAGAAGCAATGACTCGATACAGAACTACATTAATCAGTTTAGGGCCAATTTTAAACTTTTATAAATTTTAGGGACCCGTATGTGAATTTAATATTTTAAAGGTCCTTTTTCAGAATTAATCTTAGTATACTGAAATTTAACCTATAATCAATGATCATACGAATTTTTAAGGTAATCTGAGTCCAACTACCTCTTCAATTTAACTATACAATGTTAAGTGACCAATATGCAATGTTCCAAACTTATTCCAATTAACTTTTAACAGATTTACCTGTATCGGTTTCGGTACTCGAGAGGCCGTATTGATACGCCTGTGTCATGACTGCTAAAAGGGTTAAGAATCAATAAGTTCGTACCGATACGATGCTTGTCAGTATTGGTACGCGATGCATGGTTTATGATTAATTGAATTACAATGTTCATTACCCATATCGATATGGCTGGGAACCATATCGGTACGTGTTGACCAGGTTGACCCATATCGATACGTCCTTAAATTGTACCGATGCAATTAATTTTTCACATTATAGTGTTAACTTTTCATATCGATACGCCCCTTTGACGTATCGATACTCCCTGTTGACCGATGTTGACCATGTTCAAATATGCACAGCCGTACCAAAACACTTGCACCTGTATCGGTATGCCCTATACTATAATGACATATTTTATCTAGTTTTTACTTAATTTGAACTATTAAATAATGTCCAAATCAAATGAAATTTTACCAGCAAGTTTATAACAATATAATCTACTAACACGCCAAATTTTATAGCCATTCGAATCCATTTACTACGTTTTCACCTTTTTAGGCCAAGTATGCAATTTTGGTCACTTTTAAGCCATTCAAAAGGGGTCATTTAGAGCCTAAGGCACAATTACAAACCAAGACAATACATATATACCAAAAAGACCATAAGTGACTAGTCTAACTACTTTGCCACCATACTAGGAGTTCATAGGTTCGATATACATTACTTTAGCTTGGTTGTGACCTGCCAAAAACTTCCAACTCCTCTAATCTCCACAGCGAACTTCTTAACCTCAAATGTATGAAATGAAATGCATTAGGCATACATTGCCTAGTGAGGTAGTCACGGACAATAACAATAACAATGAAATGCATTCCAAATCATGTTTTAGCGATAACAATGCAATGAATCGATGATGACAATGCAACATTCATATTCAATAGCAATTATATCATATTTTAACAATAACCCTTGGATCGATTCGGGATAGTGGATACGCGAATTCCTACGCCTCGCCAAATCAATGAATAGTCTAGTCCCTCCGCCTTGCCACAAAATAGGTCGTAGCCAAAGGACCGTAGTCCACCCGTACACTGAGCTCATGAATTCTATGGCATGCTAATTGTATCCAATGTCTTTTCAAATCCAAGGTCTGGTGACATTATCAATAATCAATGTCCAACAACAATAGCAATGTTCAATATTTCCAATGTCATTATCAATAAGCAGTGTTTCAATACCAATGTTCGAAATGACGATAGCAATGTTCAATGATTTCAATAAAAATGTCAATGGTCGATGCTTCAATACCAATATATCGATAACAATAACTATGCCTATATCAATGCTCAATAACAATGACTATAACAATGGCGATAACAATGACTACGACAATGTTCAATGATCGATGTCCTAGGTAACTATAATTAGATGGCAATAACAATGAAGATATCAATATCATTTCTTGATGACGATGACAATATCGATATCTGATATTCAATGCAAAGCTTACTGATACTTACCAATTATACCTCCTAAGAGGTTCGATGCAATATCCTTTATAAAAAAGGGTTAGCAATACTAAATTCAATAACAATGAAATCGGGAAAGGCTCCTAGCCTAATCTCGAGACTCTGGCTACACTCACCTTGATTTTTGAAGCTCCTACGACTCTTGGATAACAACTCCTTTGCTCCTAGCTTTAGTTGGAGACGATGGATTCGCTTTCTCCAATTCTTGATCTAGGTAAAATAATAGGGATTGCTAGAATCAATACAATATGTAAAACCCGAATTTAGTTCGGGTTCATATATGTAAAATATAAAATAAATAAGTAAATATAACTAAATAAGTAGTATAAATAAATAATTCCAAAAGGATAGTCCATATCTAAAAAAATAAATCCATTTATAACCCAATGTCCATTATATACAATAAATATCCATTTACAATATAGAAGCCCAAATTCAGTTCTAAAGCCCAAGACCCCATCCTTTTACAACCCATTTTGGATACTTAACAAACACAAAAATCAGATAACCCAAAATTTCCCCTTTTGTCCACCTGGCAGCACGACATTGGTCCGAATCCCATAGCCACAAATTTTGGACTTTTTCATCGCTGATATTAAATTTTGGTCTTTTTCATCGCTGATATTAGTGTTATGATGTCAGCAATAACGTCATTTCCCACCAACCTATATAAGGAAGAGAGAGAATAAAGTTAGATAATCATTATGGTGCAATAATTGCAAACCATTATTGTAGAGGAGAGAGAGACTTACAAAACTAAAAGGATGACGGGATAATCAAAAGTGCCGGAGACGACGATCGAAGACGCTGCAACACCGCCGAAGTTCACCAAAAGGTAGCTTTCGTTCCCTTTGACTTCATTTCCTGCAAACAAACACATAAAAAGATCAGATCTGAATTTTAAACGACAAAAACAATAGCGAAAACAAAAAATAAAAAAGAGAACAAAACGCGACTTATCTTTAGTTGGCTGCCGGTGAGGGTTAAATGCATGGAGGAGTCGAAAATGAGTAGGCCGGGAAGGTAGGTAGCTTTAGGTGGTTTGAGTTGAATGGATTTCTTAAGCTGGGTACTAGATTTAGGTTTAGGGTTTAAAATCAAAAAAAATGAAAAAGGAATTGCGGCAACTGGAAATTGTAACGTCCTTGACCCGACTTAGAAGGAAACCAGAGTTAAGAACGTTACTGCAGAGAAATCCAAAAGCTTATTCAAAATAATCCGGTTCTTCTACTCTTCCTTATCCAAATATGCACCTCAAACAAATTGACAATTTATTATAACCAATTCAGTTTGTACAATTTGTAAAACATCCCAACTTCCTACATGTATACAAATTCATACTCAAAATAGTACTTTCAAGCTAATCAAAACTACATTTATCAAGTTAATCAAGGTTACATTCATCAAGCTAAACAAGAATTGCATATCAAACATTATGCTACATTTTATATTAGTCGAACAATTATACATATCATATAAGCATGTGATACTTGCTATAATTCAGTTATGGATATCTTCTAGCATACTATACTAACAATGTATTTCTAGACTGGTTCTTTTCTTTTCAAGCAAACTACATAAACATCAACTACATTTTATTACAAAACTGTATGTGTTCCAAACTGTTTTTCTGCACCTTACCAAGACTGTATTGTAAACTTTCAAAACTGTATTTTTTGTGATTGTTAACACTACATCAACTATACTTTGCAAAACTGCATCGAACTGCATTGCGATTAACCTTCAAAACTGCAATCAAGCTGCACTTTTTTTTTACAATTAAACTGCACTATTTCTAGCGATCAAACTGCACTATTTACCATGACAAATCTGCACTTATAATCTTTCAAAAACTGCATTTATTTAGCATTTCCAAAACTGGATTAAAATGCTTACAAACTGCATATATTTTAGCTTAAGAACACTGCATCACATTGTTTACAAACTGCATATATCAATCATACAAACTGCATTTCTTTAGCACCATACATGACAACATACAGCCCCAGATTTTATTAAAACATTACTACTATTCTTATCATTCAATTAATACTATTCGACAGCAACAAAATTCACAATCAAGCTTCCAAAATGTTGATCGTTTAGGAAGGTTCAAATAGATAACTATTTCCATGGATAATATATATACGTATGGTCCAAATGTAGGAGTTGAGTATCGATTGTATGTATAATGGTATGTGTGAGCTACTTTATGGAAACCTGGATGTTAAATAAATCATTCGAATGGCCAAACCCATATATGAGCAGAAATATGGAAATTGAAATTACAAGTACTCATGATAGATTGTTTGAAAGATGTATGAAGGTATATTTCTATGTGTCTAAGACTGTTCTGGGTAATGGAAATGAAAAACTGCTTTACTTGTATCAAAACTGAACGGCTTTAAGTACCTTGAAACAATGTAGGATAGTTTATAAGAATTTGATCTAAAAATGGACTGCTTGATCATGACCAAATGAACACATATTAAAACTGGACAGAAAGTATAATTTTATGGATTGAGGGAGTTGTTTGATAAGTCTATAGATTGTTTAATACTTCTTAATTGGAGAAAACTATTTTGTATAAGTAAGAAGTCAATTTGTATGTCTTGAGTGTGTGTAATTCTTGTAATGATGATTGATTAGGGAGTAAATGAAATTGTGACAAGAATTATCTTTGAAACGTTCAAGTATTCATGGTTTTGGAATAAATGCTTGAAATGTTAAATTGAGACTTACATCGTGAATCAGTTTTGATTAGTTCAACTTATACCGAAGTTGTTAAAATGAATTTGTAAATGCTTGGTTATGTTTCGAATTAAATGATGCTGCCCTATATGTTTGGTAAACAAATATAAAAGAGTGCCATGTATTTTTTTTGGGATTCAAGACTGTATTGAACATTAGGGGCTGTTAGGAATTATAATGACTTAAAACTGTGCAGAATTTAATTAAATACAGGGTAGTCTTGTCTAAGAGCATAACAGTGCAGAATTATAGCTTAAAATGTACAAAATTTAGTCGAATATAGTGCAGAACCGAGTCTAGAATAGTACAGTTTGTGTATGCAGTTCTATAGTTAAAAATCCAATTCAGTTTTATTGCTAAAGATCAGTGCAGATTTATAGTAAAACTTCAGTACAGTTTCGATAAAATAGTGTGCAGTTTTGAATATTTAAAATCTAGACAGTTTGTAATCAAACAATATTAATAAATATGATTATAATGGGTGCAGAATTTGTATATTCAAGAAATAGGGTGGACTGTTTTTTTAGTAGAAGAATACGAATGAAAGCTATCTTGTTTTTATACTAGTATCCATTGATAGTCAATTATGTGTGAAATCTTATGGATTTTAGTGATCTGTTTTGGTGTTAAACAATATGTGTGTAAAGTTAGTTGGATAAACTATCTTGTTTAACCTAATCGACAATATTTGGTTAATCATTTTGAGGTACACACGTTGTTATGTAAGGCTAAAGAAGGAAGTTGATCGGAAAGTAGATTGGGTATAGTGGATCAGGTATTCCATAACATTGGAATATAAGGTGAGTGCAGTTAATTGTGTCTCGGGTGACACGGTGTCTCTCCGAAGTCTCATTTTTATTGGATTAAAATGTCATGTGGTTTCGGATGAACTACAATGTTCATACATGGTACATGAAGCTCAATTAGAGCAAATTTGGGAGGGGTATACATCCATAACATATCATTCTTGACAACATGATTGATTATGCATTATGTAAGTGTTTGAACTATGTTATGAATGTATATGTTTATGCTATGGAGTATTGAGCTTGGATGCTAACTTCTTACTTACGCTTTATTTAAATTTTAAAATAAAGGATCAATCTTAATGCTTATTGAAACAATAAGCTCATGATGTTAAAAGATACTAAGTCAAGAATCGAAAAGAATCATTATTGCTATTAAATCATTCAGACATTGAATAAATGTCAAGTATGATTACTTGTGCAATAAGATACCTTACCAAACTCAATTGTAAAATAAGATACGTAAGTTGCCTACAATGGAAGTCCTTGGATACATTGGAATGATACATGGTATTATTGGGACTACGGTCTATGAGCCACGGCTCGGGGGGACGCCCCATTACATGTAATATATTATTGGCGACAGTTGGAGGTAACGGGGGAGTTGTATTGAGTGGCGACAGTTTTGTTGGATAGTGAGAAGTATAGGATTGACATGTTTCCGACATTAGACATTGCTATGTGCTTTGAGTTAAGTATCTCTTGGAACTTTATGGTCAAACACGGACCAAGGTTATTCATGACCAAATGTGATCCAAGACAAATATTTTAAAAGACATGAATATCATTGAAAAATTGATGAAGAAATGTGAAAAGATCCTTGAAAATGTTATAATTGTTAAGTTAGATCTTGGTGAGCATAAGGTATTGAAAGGCTCTTGATGAGCAAATGTTAAATTGGCTCTTGGTGAGCACATGTTATACGATATTCATGAGTTGAATAAAAGCCAAATTGTAAAAAGGCAATAAATATTTGAATGAACTATGGTCAAACAATTGATGGGATTATAAAGAAATTCAAAAGCCATTGAGTAATTACCAAGTCTCATGGAGAATCAAATATGTTGAGTTGATCTTAAACAAGATCGAAATAAGTGTAAATAAGCTGGATGAAGCTTTCTAATGTTTCAATAATACAAAGTAAACTTAAGATCCTATTAACAATACTAACACCTGTTTGTGTATTCTTATGTATTTCATTGTAAATTATGTTACATTCTTTGTTGAGATTGATGTCTACTGCCTCACTTAGGCTATATAAGCCTAATGCATTCATTACCATGCATTGCAGGTCATTATTAAAAGTTAAATCGGTTTGGTTTCAAGGGGATGCTCCAAGACTTGTTGATGTATCGTTAATTTAAAAACAACTCCTAGAATGGTGTCACTTTGTATTTAAATAAGAAGCTAGTTATTTGTTAAAATGTTTATGTTATCAATGATTGTTATTCTGGCTTGACCTTGCTTGGTTTATGATTATACATTATACTTGAATTATTCTTATAGAAGGAAAATGTTTATAGGAATTCATGATTTGAATTCTAGTAAAATATATCTTATCAAGTTGTAGGACATATAAGTAATGGATAATGATATGTTTGAATAGTTTTCTTGTAATAAATAAGTTGAACATGCTTTGAAAGAATGATAATTAGATGTTTATTGGATAAAATAGGGCAGCTTCAAACTGAATGGGCTGTAACTAGATTTAATGAAACTATTTTGTATTTTGATTAGAGCAAATTTGGGTTTTGTATGAAGGAGAGGATAATTGGTTAAATCAAGTTAATAAATAACCAAGCAATGTGTTTTGGTAGGATTAATAGAGTGCTTAAATCTATCGTGTGTATGTGAATTTAAGTTGCACAATTCGAAATCAGCTGGGTGTTTGATTAATTGGTTAGTAGTAAGGAAGGATAATTTTACCAATAAAGGTTCCTATGAATAAATTTCATGGTATATGATTAAAGGTACGAAATTGCTAAATGAATAGGTTATGGAAGTTGTATAAAAATTATCAACTTGAGGCAATCTATTAAAGGTTTTAGTTTTTGTATAATTTGGTAACATACTAGTTAGTAAACGATTTATGCATCAGGGGTATGGATTGGTATATCATCATGGTAAAATGATGCTTAAGTTTTGAGATTTCTTGTATGATAGCTAGGCTGTTATAACTTGTGCTTCTGTTAATACACGAACTACATAAATAAATATGTGAGTTGTATTCTCAATATATATATATATATTAAGAATTGAACATGTTTTTTTTCTAAGAACTACATTTATGTGAAGGCTTAATAATGGACTTGGTCTGAATTATAATTAGTAATTGATAGTAGACTATTACAGCAGTCAAAGAAATCTCTATGGTGCTAGCTAATAAAATGAACATTTTTAATTTTTGAATTGATCATGTTTAAGCTAAGTCTCAAATTAGAAGAGGTTGTGATAAAAAGTTTTATATTATTGCAATTTTCATCGATCGGGACTTAACTTGCAAGGCAAGTTAGTCAAGAATGTTTGCTTTTTAACACTTTAGATTCCGTTTACTACTAAGCCGGGTTCAAGGTGTTACATTTTGGTACCAGAGCATTGCTTAGTTGATTCTCGGGCTAACCATGGACTCGCTACGTCTCCATAAATCTATTGTGCCACCTAGGAGTCTAAATCTTTGGTTAGTATTGGCAATTAATAACCAATACAAATTGTTTATATGGTTTGAAATTCAGAATAGGTAAAAATATTCCGAGTTTGATATTATGAATACGTGTCTCTGAAAAAATTTAGGGACAAATTTCTTTTGTAATACCCCGAATACCGGTCTAGAATTATGCGGTGATTGGAGTGTTAACTTAATTGTTTGAATAGTTTTTTTAAAAACGTAGAGCGTAGAAGCAAATTAAGTGATAGTGGTGTGCTTTACAATAAGATTAGAATGATACACGACAAGATAATGGTCAAATTGGGAGTTCGGGAAGTAAGTTTGATTATTAAACAAGTGCCTAGCTTTAAATATGTCTTAATCTTTTTTATAAAGTTTGGTGACTAAATTAGAAGGAACGGAAGATAAAGTGGTAATATCACAAGGTACTAAAATGATTAAGGAAAGGAATTATGGATTTGCATGTAATTAATAGGTTTGTTTAGGGACCTAGACACATGTTAATTATGAATTGGAACCATGTGTGTGATAAACAAGGTGAGGTTCGGCCATGTGTAGGGGGAAGGATCACCTTCATCCAGTCTTTCATCTTGAGAACAAAATAAGATGGAGGAAGAGAAGCAAAACGGCCATGTAAAAAAGATTAAAAGCTTAGAGTAGATGGGTTAAATTGGGGGGGCTTTGTTCGATTGCTTAGAAGAAAGAGGGGTAATCATTCTTGTACCCTTCTTAGATTAAAGCTTAAAATGAGCAGAAATTATGGTACTTATGCCATTCGAATGGTGTGAGAATCTTGATTTCAAAAAAAATTGTTTTGGAGGTTGATTATTGTATATATATGAGTGTGTAAGTGTTCTGTTTTGAGCATGAAAAATGTATTTGTATTAAAACAAAATAGTCTTGCAATTACATGAACAATATGGGACTGTTTCGAACATTGATTTAGTGTATTTGAATGCGTGTTGGCTGAATTAAGCATATTTGTATGTATATATATAAATCGGGAGTTGTTTGATACATGAATTTGATTGTATGCATATATAACCAGGACAACATGGTAATCTCTTGACTAAAAATAGTTGTGCCAGTGGATGATGAGTTAAGGCGCACTATTTTAACTGAAGCTCATTCTATTCCTTTTTCCATGCATCTGGGAGTATAAAGATGTATCAAGATTTGAAGAGGGAATATTTTTGGGTTGGTTTAAAAAAGGATGTAGCGGATTTTTTTGCTAAGTGCATGGTGTGTTAGCGTGTTAAAGCTGAACACCAGTTTTCTTCCAGGTTGTTGCAACCATTGAGGGTACCAGAATGGAAATGGGAGAGAATTTCTATGGATTTTGTATCAGTGTTGCCTTTGACGTCGTCTAAGAAGAATTCTATATGGGTAATTGTGGATTGTTTTACAAAGTGTGCACACTTACTGGATGTGCATACGACATAGACGCTGGATAAGCTAGCGGATTTGTACATTATGGAAATTGTGAGGTTGCATGGGGTACCTAAGCCTATAGTATCAGATAGGGATTCACGTTTTTCTACGAGGTTTTGGGAATGTTTGCACAGAGCTTTGGGTACATGGTTGAACTTCAGTACTTCGTATCATCCTCAGACGGATGCTTAGTCTGAACGTGTTATCCAAGTGTTGGAAGATATGTTGTGATGTTGTATCACTGAATTTCAAGGATCATGGGAGAAACAATTGCCATTGGTGATCAAGTATTCCTAAAGGTATCGCACTGGAAAAAGGTGATGAGGTTTGGACGGAAGGGCAAATTGAGTCCGAGGTTTATTGGACCCTAAGTGTTGGAACGTATTGGTCTAGTAGCATATAGATTGAGGTTACCTCCAAAGTTGGAGAAGATACATGATGTATTGTCTTCCATGTATCAATGCTCTAGAAGTATAGATCGGATCTATCACATGGGTGGCCGTTGAGGAGATTGAATTGAATCCGAATTTGACCTATGAAGAGGAACTAGTGGAAATCTTGGATGTTAGCAATATGGTTCTTCGTGGTAAGACTATTGAGTTGGTAAAAGTGTCGTGGCGACATCGAGGTGTGGAGGAAGCCACATGGCAATGTAAGAAAGACATGAAGAAGTAGTTTCCTTATCTTTTTCCGTCAGGTAAATTTTTAGTACAAAATTTCTTAAGTGGGGGAGAGTTTTAACACCCTAAATTTGGGCTTAGAAATTAGCCGGATAGACTAGACGGTTCGGGCGAACTGGATTGGACAGTTTAGACTAGTTTTAGGAATTTATTTAAACTATATGGTTTTTGGTGGAAATAAAATATGGAAAATGACTAAAAAACATTATTTAATGTATGGATATTATTGGTGAGATCAATTTTGGAAAATGGGTTTTGGAAATGTCACATTTGGCTGGTGACCAAATTGTAAAGTTTGAAAACTATTTTTAGTGACTGTTTTGTAAAAGAGTCAAAACTTTGAATCTTTAAGGAGCTATTTGCCTAAAGTCTAATATCAGACTTTATCCCTTAATTGGCTATTTTTAAAATGGTTTTGGAAAACATAAATAGGTTGAGATAATTTATTTTATAATTAATTACTTAAAACAAAACATTACGTAACTACTTTTTCAAAACGACTTTCTCTCAAATTCTCTCCAGCCAAACACTATTTTATCCTTCAAAATCTTAAGTTAAATTCTTATTTTATCTAATCTTTTGTTATCAAATGAATTAATATTGGTTTCCTATCAAAACCTTATTATTTTTGATCTTGTTTTTACATGTAATCAATCCGATTAAGGGGAAAAACATCCATTGGAGGTGAGCTGTGTTTTTCTCCTCTAATGTAAGGTTCTTTATTGGAATTCCCAAGTTCTTGACTCTTTTGATTTGATTTATAATGATGATTTGATTATTAAATGAAGAAATATTATTTTAATTGAGTTTTAATGAGGAAATTAATTGATCTTGTTTAAAGATTGAAATAGATGTGGTCTTGATTGATTTAGATCATATCTAAAGTGTGTTTTAATGTTATGAAAAGAGATTTACAAAAGAAATCCTAAAACTATGTGAATTGCTAATTTTCTAGGTTGAGAATAGTTGGATCTTGGGGTGTTTATGTTGTCAGAAGGTTGCTGGAGTTATATGATGGTTATGATGATGTTTTTAGATGTTAAACGATGTTGATTTGATGATCAAATTGTTGGGCTACGTCTAGGTTATGTTTAGATAAAATTTGGCGATGTTTTCGGTTGTTTTTGGAAGGCGAATGATGGCTTTTGGTTAGGCGAAGTGAGGAGTTGTTGTTGTTGGGATTTTAGAAGAACAGCGAGACATTAATCCTCTGTTATTATGTGGATAAAACAGGAGAGGTTGATCCTTCATCGTTCGGTGAGGTTTCGTTAGCTTCGGACGCTTGATTTTCGGATCGGCGAGTAGATATCGGTGTTGTCGGTGAGTGGAAATAGCGTTTTCAGCTTTCTAAAAGGTTTAAAGTGATATTGAGAGTTCATATTTAGCTTGAAACATTGATCTAAGCTCGGAAGTGAGTGTTGAAAGATTTTTCTCTCGTTTTTGGTTTCATTTAAATACATTCTCATGCTTTTGAAATAGATTTGATTACCTACTATTATAAGCATGTTTTAGAATTGAA
This sequence comes from Hibiscus mutabilis, assembly GCA_019671005.1. Classification (NCBI taxonomy): domain Eukaryota; kingdom Viridiplantae; phylum Streptophyta; class Magnoliopsida; order Malvales; family Malvaceae; genus Hibiscus; species Hibiscus mutabilis. Next base: position 44,788,805 of record CM033717.1, on the reverse strand, counting down.
AGAGGTTGCAAATGATCCCATGTTGATGATTTATGAGTTTAGAGAATGGTTTACAACATGATTTAGAAAACGCTATATAAATGGTTTATTGCATTCAAAAATGGAATGTTGGAAATTGATTTGATTGATGCATATGTAAAACAATAAGGTAACATAGTTTGAAACTATATATTGGCAAGTGACAATGGTTAAATGTTATCGGATATAGTTGGCTAGCCATAGGGTTTAAAGTGCACTATAATAAGTCATCTTATGTGGGTTAGAGGCAGCTCCCCTATGGGAACCACAACGGTCGAGGGATGCAATGCTTAGAATTCTCCCGCTAGTGGATTTATACATCATAACCGTTGAGGTGGTAAATGTTCCGATGCTCTAGTTCGAGAATGTATGTAAAAAGTGGTAGAGACGCCACTTGAGAAATTCATGTATCCGATGTGTTTTTGCAAATAGAAATGATTTTTTGGGTCACTTCAAATGCCAATATGAGAAATAATGTATCCTGATTCATGAATTGAATTTGTATAATATGGATTATACATGAGATGCTCTTTAAGCTTTGCTAATAGATGAACAAGCATGTGAAGGCTTACATTGAGGTTTGTTTTTTAAAATGCTTGATATCAATGATATATGTTTAGAAAATGGTTTATCCAACTTGTTTTAGAAAGAGAATGAAGCATGAGATGTGTTTGAGCATGATTTTAGAATTTATGAACTAGACAAATGATTTTAAAAGCATTGTTGAGTGTTTTCCTTGAGCATCTCTCACTAAGCATTTATGCTTACGCTCTCCTTTCTCATCAATGTAGATAAATAAAGTTTCCAAGGCAACAAGCGAGCAAGAAAGGAATTATAAGATTTGAGATTTTCACTAGTATGGTTTTAAACTAGAACAAGTAGTAATAAAGGCAATGGGGGCTCATTGTTGTTTGGGAGTGTGTTTTGTTAAACTCCATGTTTGTGCAAGTTTATGTTGTTTTTTAGGGGTTGTAAAAGGCCTTATAAGTTTGGTGATTGCTTTTTATGGTGGTTTATGCTTTGATTTGGGGTTTTGGGGAAATATAAGCATGTTGTGTAGAAATTATGCCTATAGGATTACCTTTGTTGCCGTAATGCTTATGCTCTTATATTGTTGTGGTCATTGGTTGATATGATGTTTATATAACTGTTGTGGTATGATGCTTGAGTGTTAAATGATGTTTGGGTTTAATTCATATGTGTTTAGGGAGGTTACAAAGTGTTTCAAATGTGCAGATTTTGTAAACCTACAGGCAGGTTTCGAAACCAGCCAGCAGGTTTCGAAACAAACCAACGGGGATTTGCTCCAGGCAGGGCTCGAAACCAGCCCTTGGGTTTTGAAACCATCTAGCCAATTTTGGCTATTGGAGTGCAGGTTTCAAAACCACCTTGAATGGTTTCGATATTTATTGGGGGGACCCATCCGTTATGTTGAAAAATAGTTTCTAAAGTTATATTTTGGTCCTTGGTTGTTATGTATGCATTTGGATGATCATTTTGAGTTGAAATTTGACATGTATGCATGGAACCTAAGTAATTGAGGATTGGTAAATCTAATTTTATGTAAGTCCTTATATTTTTATAGTTTTATGTTTTGGTCCCTAGATATTGGTAATGCTTAATTGATGAAGCAAATGAGCTTGGTTTGAGACGAAATTTCATATGTCTGTTTTGAATGGACTTAATTAAAGTTTGGTAAACTCAAAATGGTATAAGTCTCTGAAATTTTCCAATATTGTAATTTGGTCCAAAATTGCAATTGCATACAATTAAATGTCGATTCGACGCCCGGTTGAGTTGAGTTTTCACCCGCTGCCAGTATGCACACCATAGGCTAGAATGTTGCATCTAGATAAGATAAAAGGAAAAAAAATGGTCGTTTATTGAGGTGGACATTCACGGGTTTTCTTTGGTAAACCCAGTGTGTAACGCCCCTAACCCAGCTTAGGAGTAAACCGCCTTAGGAGGTGTTTCAAAGAAAATACAAACAAATAATCAATCAACTAAGAATAATATTTAAAGCATACAAGCAATGATAAAAGAACATTTTTAATGTTTTTAGGGACTAAAATTTTTCAATTGATCACAAAGGTATCTATAGATTAGATTCATAGCATGGTTAATACAATCAATCAACTTGATAAAAAAGGTAATAGATTAGACACCTTAGGTCCCTTACCTTTTTTATTACCAACTTCTGTTACCACCAATTAGAATTAACCAAATCAGGTCTTTTAATATAAGTTTGAAAAAAATATCTACTTCAATTCCATGCGAAACAAGGAAATGGACCATGATTGTATAATTTGAAGAACAAGATTTGAACAAAACTTTGAAAATATGAGATTCATTATCATCAATTTCATAAGATTCACACAAAAATCGATTCAACCAAAACATGGATAACTCATTGATCATTATAAGGGTTTTAACAACAAACAACCATGTTAAGCATATACAAATATTTGTTATGACCTAAATAACATTTGAGGCTATCCCAAAAACTATCCAAACATTGCACTAATTATACAGTATGACCAAAATGCAAGATCAAGCTTGCATTAAACACTTATCATGACATCAATCAAACTCTCAAGCACCAAAGAACTCATTATCACTCTTTATAATTCCCTTAACTAAGATGCAAAATGACATTATAAAATAATCTTATATATGATATTCGAATTACTAACAAGTATCATATTCATGTAATTCAAAACTTCACCATAAGTGTCACTATTCGAAGATGATCTAAGGGCTCCTAGACATGGCAATGGCTTCTGATTACTTATGCATTCAAGAAACCATTTCTATATCATGCTATACGTTTCAAATATATCCAAATGACATCTAAAAGTTATCCATAGGTAGCAACATGATAATCTAGCTTCTATACGCACATATAAATGTAAATTACCACTCAAACAATCACAACAATTAACTCAAATCAAAACAACCATTAAACAAATTAAGGGCTTTTACACAACATGCTAAAATACTTAATTAACTTAAATTTATAAAAGACCAAAAGAGATAAATTAGATGCCTTATGCATATATCATCTATGTGCCACTATTTAGGAGTACTTAACGTAAGTTTACAAATGTACTTCTTGACCCTTGTGATCTCGTCCAAGTTCTCAAGGTACTCGGATGCAAATATACCCTAAAATGATTGAAAGAATTGAGTAAGCAATAGCTTAGTGATGTAGTTTAAATAGCCAAAAACAAGAATAAAAAGGCTCTATGTATAACTCTATTCTTTCTTCAAGTCTAGTGGATTTAGGCAAGTAACATGATTGATAGAATACAAGTCATCATAACCACAAGATTTTGAATAAGGTACTATTTCTTAGTCCAATTATGCATAAATATCATTTAGATGCTAACTATTTATTACGCAAGTTTTCATGTTGATTCTTTAGATTAACTTATGGCTTCTTAAACAAAGCCTTAATTACACATGGTTATTTCTCACATTAGTTTTCCTAGTCTTGAATTACTTGTCACCTAAGACATCAACATATCATAGGCATAACATGCCATTTCTATATCGTGCTATGGTTCACTCTAGTTCCTAAAGCCTATTGTAAGGTCCTCTAGAAAAAAGATGCAAAATGTGGATCACGATCAAAGAGGATAGATTTGGTTACTCCATGCAACCTTATAGCTTTCTTGGTGTACAAGTCCGCAAGCCTAGTAAGACTGAAATTCATCCTTACAGGTAAGAAATGTGCTGACCTGGTAAACCAATCTACTATAACCCAAATAGCAGCATTCTTGTTAGGCATCAGTGGTAGACCTCTACAAAATCTTGGTGATCTTTTCCCACTTCCACTATGGCAATTCAATAGGTTGCAACAGTCGTGTAGGAGCACAATGTTCATCTTTGACTTTCTGACATATCAGGAACTTGGATATGAAGTGAGCAATTGCTTGCTTTATTCCATACCACCAATACAATTCTAAAAAATCTTTATACATCTTCACCGATCTCAGGTGAATAGAAAATGGGCTACTATGAGCCTCCCTGAGCATCTCTATCTTGAGGGATTCATCATCGGGAATGCATATTCAATTCTAAAAGCATAAAAAGCCTTCAAAATTCCATGAAAAATTAAGGTTTGCTTTATCCTGAAGCTTGGAGGCAATAACTTGCAGTTCTTTGTCTGTCTCTTGAAGTTCCTTGATTTTTGAGATGATGGTAGACTGAACCTGAATTTCAGCTACGAACTTGTGATTTTTCTTGAGTCTAAAATGAGCTACAACATGTATTTTAAGCTCTTTTCGAGTTAACATTGGCCTTTCCAGGATGGTAATCAATGACTAGATCGTAATCCTTCAAAACCTTCATCCATCGTTGTTGATAGAGATTTAGCTCTTTCTGAGTTAACATGTATTTTAAGCTCTTGTGATCCTGATGATTGCAAAATATGTATGAAATTAAGAGCAAGTATACTCGTCGATCAAGTAATAAAGTGATAAAGTAGTGCGTCAAAATCACAGGGATCGGGTTAAAAAATGCAAAGTAATTGTACTCAAGGGTTAGTGAGCAAATATTTGTGTGGTGATGGTTTAATTAAACTAATTGCAAAGGAAGAGTAAATAATAGCAATGATCAGAAGGCAAACAGGTGCTGAAGCAAGTATTCAGATCATTATGGATGCTGGGTTTCTTGCTTAGGAACTATGTTAATTTTCATTCGAATGGTATAACGGTTGTCAATACATGTCTACGTAAATCAATTAAATCTTCATCTATCTAACATAGTTTTCTAACTAACTTATAGACTCTCTTGATACCTAAAAGTTTATAATAAGGATGTTATGACAATACATGTCTACGTCAACCCTAAATTCTCATTATCTATTCAAGTTCCCCTTATTAGTCGTTGAAATCCTAAACTTATGTCTAAGTTGCATTAGAACCTAAGTTCATAGCTTATGTTCCACTGTTCACGTTTGTCTAACTTAACTCTCTCAATATTAAGCCACAAATCAATAATTAAAAGACCTCTCTCGATAGCTCTTACAATAACTGTGCATGAAGAACAATGAACATGATAGATGAAGGAAAAGGCTATAACATTGAACAAATAATTAAAATATAGAATCCTAAAACAATAAAACCCAACAAAAATTATTTAGCTCATGTTTTAGCAAATAACATCAAAAATAAAAGTAATTAAAAACATGGCATTTTTGTAATACCCCCTTCCCGGTCTAGTAGAGAACCGAGTTGGAAAGCGTTAACGATGAACAATACGATGAACGGTGCGATGCCTTTCAACAATAATTCAATACAATGCAATACAATATCAATACACTGAGGTAACGAATCAATACGGAACTACGATAATCAGATTAGGGCCAATTTAAACTTTTACAACTCTTAGGGGCTAAATTGTAAATTCTTGGAATTAGAGGTTATTATCTAAAATTAACTACACGAATATGTAATCCAATCAGTAAACGGTATGTCTGCATATTTTCATGTTAATCTGATGTCATTTACCCATCCAATTAGACTTACCAAGATTCAGTGACCAATATGTAAATAATGCAAAACTGTGTTCAGCAGCCCCTAACTAATATAACTAACACCATACTGAAATAACTTGGGGCCGTATCGGTACGGGTATACATGGATTTGACTCCAAATGAAACTGTCCAACTTCGTTTCGATACGGTTGAGGACCATATCCGTACGACATGCAAGGGTGATAACCCAATCCCCAACAACTCAAGAACTCATTTTGATACATCTTGACAGGTATCAATACGGGTTGACTAATGTTGACTTTGACCAAGACCCATTTCGATACACCCTGTACCTGTACCGATGCCATAAATTCTCCAGACCTCACTACCCAAAGTCGTATCGAAACACCTTGGAGTCGTATCGATACACCTGGGTTAACTTGCACTTTGGCTATCCCAAATATGCACTACCGTACCGAAACAGGTGGACCCGTATCTGTACAACCTGCATTGTAATGCCAAATTTTATCTATTTTTTAATCGAATTAACATGTTGTATGATGTCCAAATACAATGAAAAACTACCAGCATGTTTATTAAGCTATAATTTATCAGCATGCCAAGATTTAGGGCTATCTGAATCCGTTTACTAGGTTTTACCCTTTTAAGGCCAAATATGCATTCTTAGTATATTTTTGACAATGCAAAAAGGTCATTTAGAGCCTTAGTGACTTTTACAAGCCATGCATAATACACACATATCAAAAGAGTCATAAATGACTAGTTTAACTAATTTTCCACCATCCTAGGAGTTCATAGAGACAAAATACATTACTTTGGCCTTGGTTGTGACTTGTCAGACTCTTCAACTACTCTGATCATCAACTGCGAATCTCGTAACCTGAAATGTATGAAATGAAAGGCATTAGGCAAACTTTGCCTAGTGAGGTAGTCACCACTAAACACTTTATCAAGGAAATGCATTCCAAATCATATCTTGAAAATAACAATGCAATGAATCAATAGTAGCAATGTAGTGATCACAAGGCACTATTCGAATTGTTTCTTGTATCACAAGGCATTGTTCGAATTCTTTCTTACAAACTCAGAAAGATTCAGTTTCAATTGTTATAAGCATTTTAGGCTCAATTCTTATTCGAATGGTTATTTGTATTTCAAGAAATATTCGAATAGTAACTTGTAGATTAAGAAAGCTCTAAATTCATGGTTTGCAAAACAATAGAAGGCACAATTCAAATGAATTTAATCAGAATTCTAGATTTAGGAGTTACCCGAGTATGGTCTGCGACTAAGGGCGTCAGCAACTATGTTTGCTTCTGCCAGATGATAGTCGATAACCAGATCGTAATCTTTAAGTAATTCGAGCCATCTCCGTTGCCTCAGATTCAAGTCCTTCTGAGTTAGGAGGTACTTGAGACTTTTGTGATCGGTAAATAGATTGCATTTTTCTCCGTATAGATAGTGTCTCCATATCTTGAGAGCAAACACGATAGCTACTAATTCCAGATCGTGTGCTAGATAATTAGCTCATGTGGCTTCAGTTGCCTTGAAGCTAAGCAATTACTTTCCCATCTTGCATCAGGACACAACCGAGTCCTAGATGAGAAGCATCATATAAATAGTGAATTCTTTACCCAATTTTGGTTGAATGAGTACCGAGGCATGAGTCATAGCTTGCTTAAGTTGATCGAAGCTTCGTTGTTGGCTCTCTAAGGAAACAAAAGGCGTATCTTTGCGGGTAAGCTTAGTAAGACTTGCGGCAATAGAGGAAAAGCCCTTAACAAATCTTCTGTAATACCCGGCTAAACTGAGAAAGCTTCGAATCTCGCTTACATTCTTCAGAGGTCACCAATTCATAATAGACTGAATATTGCTTGGATCAACTTTAATTCCTTCAGCCGAGATAACATGGCCGAGGAAAGAAACTTCTGGTAACCAGAATTCACTTTTGAAGAACTTGTCATACAATTGATGTTCTTGGAGTGTTTGCAAGACAATTCGGAGGTGTTCAGCATGTTCCTCCTTATTCCGAGAGTACACCAGAGTGTCGTCGATGAATATGACCACGAACTTGTTAAGATATGGCTTGAATACCTGATTCATTAGATCCATGAAAGTAGCTAGAGCATTCATTAACCCTAATGGCATTGCGAGGAATTTGAGGTGGCCATATCGAGTACGAAAGGATGTCTTAGGTACATCTTGTTCTTTCACTTTCATTTGATAGTACCCCGATCGAAGTTCGATCTTAGAGAATACGGAAGCATCCCTGATTTGATCAAAAAGATCTTCAATTCTGGGTAGGGGATACCGATTCTTGATTGTGAGCTTGTTTAGTTGACGGTAATCAGTACAAAGCCGTAAGAAACCTTTATCTTGCAACTCCTGAAGTTGCTTCTTTAATTATTTCAACTCAAGAGGTGCCATTCTATAGGGTGTAATGGACACCGGAGCTGTTCCAGGCTGAACTTCCATCCCGAACTTTACTTCTCTGGTCGGAGGAACACCAGGGAGTTCCTCAGGAAAAATATCGGTGAATTCAGAAACAACAAGCATGCTAGGCAAACCGATTTCAATTTCATCTTGAAGGAACATCTTAGCAAAGATGGAAGTTGGTTTCTTGTCTATTAAGAGAATGGATTCTTTCCCTAAACCCCGAAGATACAGTCTCCGATTTTGGCAATCTACCCAGGCCTCGTGTTTACTAAAACAATCTTTCCCCAAAATCAAGTCAAATTCACAATAAGGTAGTACATATAGATCAATAAGAAATGGGATATTTCGAATGGTCAAGGGAGCTTGCTTGTGGCCCAAGTTAATAGGCATTTTCCCCCTAATGGATTCGAAACTACTAGATTGGATTCAAAAATTTCGGGTTTCAATTTTAACTTGTTTATCATGGCAGAACAAACAAATGAATGGGTAGACCCCGAATGAATTAAAGCATAAGCAGGACTAGAAGTTAACTCAACAGTACCTGCAATAACATCAAGAGCTTCATCATCATCTTTACCACGAATGTGGTACATACGAGCAGGGACTCGAGATTCCTGATGAGTTGGAGCATTCGAATAGGGGCCATTCTGTTTCCCCTAATTCCCAGATTGAGCTTGTCTGGGTGCCTTATTTCGATTAGAAGGAGTTGAGCTAGCAATTGTAGAATCTCGATTCGAAGCCTTCTTGGGATTCTGAGGACAATCCCGAATATAATGATCCGAGGCTCCACATGAGAAGTATAAATTCTGTTGAACTCTGCACTGGCCAGTATGATGTTTCTGGCATAACTTGCAAAGTGGATATTGAGTAGCTTTAGTTTAAGGTTTCGGAATGTAACTACTCTTCTGATTAGGGGTATAATTCGAAGAGTGACCCTTGGAATGTTTGGACTTCTTTGATTGCCAGCGTGGCTTATCATCGTTCCTAGGTCAGTTATCTTTCCAAGAGTGTCCGCTCTTGCGTCTTTCCGAGGCTTTCATCTTCGCCTCAGTAGCAATGGCTCGGTTTACCAAATTCTAGAAGTTGGTAATACAAAGAGCAGTGAATATCGGGCTTAATTCATCATTTAACCCGTCTATGAACATTCGGCACTTGACGGCCTCAGTTTTGATATATTCGGACCCATACTTGCAATACTTGCAAAAGTCGCTCACGTATTGCTCGATAGGTCGACCAACTTGTTTGAGATACAAGAATCATTTTCGGTGCTTGACCAGATACTATTCGCTTATATACTTCTTCTTGAACTCATCAATGAAGAATTTCCAAGTAATAGACTTTGCAGGAGCACTCAGAGTAGTGGTTTCCCACCAGTTTAGTGCTTCCTCTGCCAATAGAGCGATGGCACACTCGAGTTTATGTTCATCAGGACATGGCAACTATTTTGTTAGAATATGAGTAGTGGCCTCTAACTAGTACTCGGCTACTTCTGAATTAGCATCATCGGTGCCAGTGAAGGTATATGCCCGATGCTGAGCCAGCTTCTCAATAGGGGCTCAGTTTGGCACAGTAACAGTAGGAGCAACAAGGTGATCTTGTTTTAGGGCAGTTACGAGATGATTGAACATCTCTTTCATACTTGTAAGACATTCTTGCTGCACAGGATTGATAGCAGGAGCTTCCTGCTGAGTAGAAACCTGAGCTCGATATTGAGCTTGTTGTTGAGGTGGGTTCTGTTCCATTCTTACACTGTCTCCTTCATTCGAAGAGCCTAATGGACTTTCATTATCCTGTCCTAATCTTGTTTCTGACATTCTAATTCAATCAGAACAAATAGTGTCTTAGTTATCATATTTACACATTTAAGCAACAACACAAGCTTATATTAAGTCTCCTAGGTGGCACATATCCTATATGATGCAAATGAGCTTGTCAAATCAACCAAAAAGCTCTGATTACCAATAAATGTAACACCCCATTCCCAGGTTAGCCGTAACCTGATTGCGGAGCGTTACCGAAACAAAAACAAAGCGATGGATAGGTTACTTGTCAAACAAGTAACCTCGGTGTAATTGCCTTGATGTACAAGTAACCCCAAACTAAACCTTTCAAACATACAATTCATACAAGCAAACCACATTAAGCAACCAAACAACATTCATAACATACAATTTTAGGTACCATTTTGTTTCATTCTTTTCTTATAACTTAAGTTACTAGTATCTTGTTTCTATTCTATAGAATTTACATACATCATCCAAACAATAAACATAAGTGTGGCACACATTATTTTAAGTTACTATTAGACATGATTTAACTTTCAATCCAATTACAAATTCCATGCACCTTATTCGAATAACATTAGGAAATTGCTAAACATGTCTTAACTAGCTTACTTGCACCTTAAGTTACTATCTAAACAACCAATTAACATGATCAACACAAAGTATCTAACTTATCTTAATACATTCATTCGAACATGATCATTACAAGCATCCAACATACATCTTGCTACACATAATTTCATCAAACATTGGATTTCAATCACCATATGTGCATCATCTATTTCATATATACATCACTTAAGTTCAAACATAGTTTTAAGTAATCCAAATAGATTACATGTTAGGCCCATCAAAACAATACACATACTAGTCATAAACACATGTTCAAATGCATGTCCAAAGCTAACTATTACAAAATCTAGTGCCACCAAACTAGGAGTATAGAAAGAGTATGGATTCATACTTTCAAGCTTGCCTCAAGTGTTGCTTCAAACCCAAGATATCTTCTTGAAGTATTCTTTAAGATGTTATGGGAAGAATGAAGGGTAGAGTGATAAGTACAAGATATGTACTTAGTGAGGTAACACTAAATCTAGTCCATTTCAAAGCATTCATATCCAAATTTTCATGTATTTCAAGAATCAAGATCATCTATACAAATTACATGCTTATTCGAATTGCATAGGTATCTTAGGCAATCTTTACATATCATACAATCAACATACCACATTCATCATGGTACTCATAAGCCATTCGAATAACATGCTTAGAAAACAAGCAATCCATCACTTAATTCATCAAGTAGGCTTTTATACATAAAGCCAACATCCATACATTTCTTTCATGATAAGTAACAAGTTTTGCAACCACTCATGTGTCATCTTTCAAAGCAATGAAGTTCATACAACTTTCTTACAATACAAGAAATGTTCATTTGATTTATTAAGTCCTTTTACAACATCCTTGGTAAGTAGCTTACTAGATAATCAAATCTTAACAATATACACCAAAGTGACAATATGCACCGTAGTGCCAATATGCACCGAAGTGCCAATATGCAATATCGTGCCAATATGTACCATCGTACCACTATGCACCGTAGTGCCAATATGCACCGTAGTGCCAATATGAGCTCAAGATTCTAAGGCATGCCCTCCGATCTATCAAACTAGCTACTAAGGTTGTTGATTATCCATTTCATTTAAGCCTTATATATTTCATGATTCAATATAACAATATGCCATTCAAAGGCCAAGCCCTTAGGCTTATGGAGTCTTAACTCCCAATACATAACTATCCATAGCATTAGATTCAATCAGCCATGTATACATTCACAAACACAAGCATATGTATGCATTGTGCGTACCTTATTCTCCAACCAAGCATGCCATTTCATACCTTAGGCATAAGCAATGCACATGACAAGCATTTTGACTACATTTGCTTAACACCCAAGTAAACACAAAGATCATGGCATCAATCATGTTGCTATATAATTCATTCTTCCCTTAATTAGCCTAATATACTTTAAGTCATGTTACATGGCATTGACATTTCATTTAAGAAATAACAAGGTTGGTTAGGACCTAAGTCCCAACCCTAAGGATAGTTACACTCACAATACTCCTAGCAATTCAATTATCTTGGATCCAAATCCCTTTGCCTCTATCTTTGGGATGTCCACTCCTATCCTTTTCTTCCCCAATCTGCTGCCCATGGTCTAGCAAGCAAAGAACATACACATATCATCCCAAAAGGCACAATATCACACAATCATAGTAGCAATGTTATCACAATGTACCTAACATTTAGCTATTGTTTTTATGCTTCTTTTTAAGCATTTCTTACCAATTCATCTTCACATTTTTATTACTTCATTTAATACATAATTGGACAAATTACAATGTCCCAAAATTGTTTTGGAAATAGTTTCTTACTAGGTGCAAAAACAGTCCCAAACTGTCCAGGACACTGCTGCCTGGCAGTTTGCACACTGTTCCTTTAAATGACCATATCTTTTAATCCGTACATAATTTCGATTGCTATACACCGTTGGGAAGCTTACAAAATTTCCTATAAGACCATGTAATACTTGAATTTTAGTTCTTAGCCAATTAATACAATTTATTATTGAAAGACAGGGCATTTACACTGCCTGGACAGTTTACACTGCCCAGAAATTCCTATTTACATTTTTCAGTATAGGACCCAGTTTTCAGTCCTGTTTTCACCTAATGAAAATAGAAATTTTAAGGATCATGTCATTAAAATTTCATTTCTTAATTCAAACTATACAATTTTTGGTGAATTTTCAAAGTGACTGCCCAGAATAGAGCAATTCTGGGCAGATTGCATCTAATCACATTTTAATGCGTTTAATCCATTTTAACCAATGTCTTGGCCCTACAATTCATTTCATATGACATTCTAAACATGTTAGGTCCATGTTAGTTCATTAAAAAAGGCTTCCAAAATAGGGTAAGTTGGTTACAAAGTCTAATCTTGCATGTTTACTCAATTTCAATACCACAAAGCAATTTCTATGTTATTTAATTATGTTCATGCTTTTATCTTTCATTTCCAGCATTGTTTGAATTTAATTCAATATGTTTAACACCTTCTATACATTACCTATTCATGATCATCATCAATTTATTAATTCCTTATCTCAATTTTATGTTCTAATCATTCAATTCCCACTCTAACATCACAATACAAATTTCCAGCAACCTAGGTTTGTCACACTAGCATGAACACATAATTTCCAGCCTTGTACCTAGTTTCATTCTTCAATTTTGCATAATTCTACAATCATTCTATCATCTAACAATACATTCAAAGTCTAATTTCATCTATAATCAAACCAATCAGTCCAATTCCACAATCATAGTTGGCTATTCAATTAAACACATGCAAGCTAAAATCCTTTCTTCAATGGCAGAATTCTCTAGCTTTCTCTCACTCTCTTTTCCTCTCAAACTTTCGGCCAAATGGGGATAATGGGAAAGATGACAACAACAATTCCTTGTTATTGGAATTGTGTATTGTCTAAATTGTCCCTTAATTAGTTACTAATCATGTGATTAGTCAAGGGCAAATAAGAGATTCATGATATTTATCATGCAATCTCAATCTTTCTCCTTTAATTCAATGTAGTCACTTTTAATTTGGTCATTTAATTCATTCATTCTTTCAATTAGACCCTTGACTATTCAATTTAGCTTAATTCTAAATTCAAATAAGCCATCAACTTATACAATTTAATTCCAATACTTCTAATATAGGATTTGGGGTGTTACAATTCTCCCCCCTTAAATTAAATTCATCCTCGAATTTACTTGAATCGAATAGGTGAGGGTACTACTTCCTCATGACTTCTTTAGATTCCCAGGTAGTTCTTCTACCTTATGATTTCTGCATAAGATCTTAACAAGAGGAACAAGCTTGTTCCGAAGCTTCCTTACTTCCCGATCAAGAATCTGAATAGGTTGTTCTTCGTAAGACAAATTGGGATTCAATTCAACTTCTTCTGGCTCAAGAATGTGTGAAGGATCAGATCGATATCTTCTAAGCATTGAAACATGGAAGACATTACGTATTCTATCGAATTCTCTGGGAAGAGCCAATCGATAGGCCACTGAACCAATTCTTTCAATAACTTCAAATGGTCCGATGTATCAGGGATTGAGCTTCCCTTTTCTTCCAAATCTGAGTACTTTCTTCCAAGGTGAGACTTTTAGGAAGACTTTGTCTCCAATAGCATACTGGATATCTCTTCTTTTCAAGTCAGCATACGCTTTCTATCTATCGAAAGCCGCCTTCAATCGATCGTGAATGATCTTGATTTGTTCTTCGGATTCCTGAAGCAATTGAGGTCCCAATACTTTGTTTTCTCCCAATTCAGACCAACATAGTGGAGTTCTACATCTTCTTCCATATAGAGCTTCAAATGGTGCCATTTGAATAGAAGATTGGTAGCTATTGTTGTAGGCAAACTCCACAAGAGATAGAAATTTCTCCCAATTCTTCCTGAAGTCAATAACACACGCTTGTAGCATATCTTCTAATACTTGAATAATTCTCTCAGTTTGACCATCCGATTGAGGATGAAAGGCCGTACCAAGATGTACTTTAGCTCCTAGAGCTTTCTGTAAAGAATTCAAGAATCGAGAAGCAAATCGAGGGTCACGATCGGAGATAATTGCTGTAGGTACACCGTGTAACCGAATCACTTCACGAATGTATAGCTCGACAAGGGTTTCCAAGCTCATGTTCCTACGAACAGGGATGAAGTTAGTAGATTTAGTGAATCTATCAACAATCACCAATACATCATCATTCTTTCTGGGAGTAGAAGGAAGACCGGTGACAAAGTCCATGGTGATTCGATCCCACATCCACTAGGGAAGTTCAATTGGTTGAAGCAATCCAGTAGGGACTTGATGCTCAGTTTTGACTCTTTGACATGTTAAGTACTTGGATACAAAGTCTGTAATTGCAGATTTCATGCCTGGCCACCAGTATAGTGGTTTTAGGTCCTTATACATCTTAACCGATCCAGGGTGGATCGAAAAAGAACTTTATGCGCTTCTTGTAACATTTCCCTTCTTAATTCTTCATTGTTAAGAACACAAAATCTATCTTTGAAATAGAGGATTCCATTTGAATTTAGGGAGAAGTCAGAACTTGACTCAGAAGTAAGCTTAGATACGATCTTATAAAGATCTGGATCAACTTGTTGGAGTTTTTTAATTCTCGAGATGAAATCGGATTGAACTTGAAGTCCATACAAAAATTTTCGGCTCTTGGATAGTCAAAAATGAGCATTGATAGCCGTATTAGCTACGAAAGCATTAACAAAGTCATTAGAATGATTTTCAAAAGATTTCTTGGAGTGCAAGGCACCGTTCAAATTGTTTCTTGTATCACAAGGCATTGTTCGAATTCTTTATTACAAGCTCAGAAAGATTCAGTTTCAATGGTTATAAGCATTTTAGGCTCAATTCTTATTCGAATGGGTTACTTGTATTTCAAGAAATATTTGAATAGTAACTTGTAGCTTAAGAAAGCTCTAAATTCATGGTTTGCAAAACAATTGAAGGCATAATTCAAATGAATTTAATCAGAATTCTAGATTTAGGAGTTACCCGAGTATGGTCCGCGACTAAGGGCGTCAACAACTACGTTTAGTTTTCCAGATGATAGTCGATAACCAGATTGTAATCTTTAAGTAATTCGAGCCATCTCCAATGCCTCAGATTCAAGTCCTTCTGAGTTATGAGGTACTTGAGACTTTTGTGATCGGTAAATAGATTGCATTTTCTCCGTATAGATAGTGTCTCCATATCTTGAGAGCAAACACGATAGTTGCTAATTCCAAATCGTGTGTTGGATAATTAGACTCGTGCGGCTTCAGTTTCCTTGAAATGTAAGCAATTACTTTCCCGTCTTGCATCAGGACACAACCGAGTCCTGGATGAGAAGCATCACTGTAAACAGTGAATTCTTTGCCCAATTTTGGTTGAATGAGTACCGAGGTATGAGTCAGAGGTTGCTTAAGTTGATCGAAGCTTTGTTGTTGGCTCTCCGACCAAACAAAAGGCGTATCTTTACGGTTAAGCTTAGTAAGACTTGCGGCAATAGAGGAAAAGCCCTTAACAAATCTTCTGTAATACCTGGCTAAACCGAGAAAGCTTCGGACCTCGCTTACATTTTTTGGAGGTCTCAAATTCAGAATAGACTGAATCTTGCTTGGATCAACTCTAATTCCTTCAGCTGAGATAACCTGGCCGAGGAAAGAAACTTCTGGTAACCATAATTCACATTTGGAGAACTTGGCATACAATTGATGTTCTCGGAGTGTTTGCAAGATAATTCAGAGGTGTTCAGCATGTTCCTCCTTATTCCGAGAGTACACCAGAATGTCGTCGATGAATACGACCACGAACTTGTTAAGATAGGGCTTGAATACCCAATTCATTAGATCCATGAAAGTAGCCAGAGCATTCATTAACCCGAATGGCATTACGAGGAATTAGAAGTGGCCATATCGAGTACAAAAGGTTGTCTTAGGTACATCTTGTTCTTTCACTTTCATTTGATAGTACCCCGATCGAAGGTCGATCTTAGAGAATACAGAAGCATCCCTGAGTTGATAAAAAAGATCTTCAATTCTGGGCAGGGGATACCGATTCTTAATGGTGAGCTTGTTTAGTTGACGGTAATCAATACAAAGCAGCATAGTCCCATCTTTATTCTTTACAAACAAAATCGGAGCACCCCAAGGAGAAGTGCTAGGCCGTATGAAACCTTTATCTTGCAACTCCTGAAGTTGCTTCTTTAATTCTTTCAACTCAATAGGTGCCATTCTATAGGGTGTAATGGACACCGGAGCTGTTCCAGGCTGAACTTCTATCCAGAACTCTACTTCTCTGGTCGGAGGAACACCAGGGAGTTCCTCAGGAAAAATATTAGTGAATTCAGAAACAACAGGCATGCTAGGAAACAA
This sequence comes from Hibiscus mutabilis, assembly GCA_019671005.1. Taxonomy (NCBI): domain Eukaryota; kingdom Viridiplantae; phylum Streptophyta; class Magnoliopsida; order Malvales; family Malvaceae; genus Hibiscus; species Hibiscus mutabilis. The sequence continues at coordinate 44,772,058 of CM033717.1, read as the reverse complement.
AATTCAATTTCATCTTGAAGGATCATCTTAGCAAAGATGGAAGTTGGTTTCTTCTCTATTAAGAGAATGGATTACTTCCCTAAACCCCGGAGATACAGTCTCCGATTTTGGCAATCTACACAAGCCTCATGTTTACTAAACCAATCTATCCCCAAAATCAAGTCAAACTCACAATAAGATAGTACATATAGATCAATAGGAAATGAGATATTTCGAATCGTCAAGGGAGCTTGCTTGTGGCGTAAGTTAACTAGCATTTTTCCCCCTAATGGATTTGAAACTACTGGATTGGATTCGATAATTTCGGGTTTCAATTTTAACTTGTTGATCAGGGCAAAAAAACAAATGAATGGGTAGACCCCGAATCAATTAAAGCATAAGCAGGACTAGAATTTAACTCAACGGTACCTGCAATAACATTAGGAGCTTCTTCATCATCTTTACCACGAATGTGGTACATACGAGCAAGGGCTCAAGATTCCTGATGAGTTGGAGCATTCAAATAGGGGCCCTTCTGTTTCCCCTAATTCCCGGACTGAGCTTGTCAGGGTGCCTTATTTCGATTAGAAGGAGCTGAGCTAGCAATTGCAAAAGCTCGATTTGAATCCTTGATGGGATTCTGAGGACAATCCTGAATATAATGATCAGAGGCTCCACATGAGAAGCATAAATTATGTTGAACTTTGCACTGGCCAGTATGATGTTTCTGGCAGAACTTGCCTGATTCCCCGTGCTATCAACAAAAACAACAGGGGCTGAAGTTTTTATAGCCGTTTGAGTTTTCAGAATATAACTACTCTTCTGATTAGGGGTATAATTCGAAGAGTGTCCCTTGGAATGTTTGGACTTCTTTGATTGCCAGCGTGGCTTATCATCGTTCCTGGGTCGTTTGTCTTTCCAGGAGTGTCCGCTCTTGCGTCTTTCCCAGGCTTTCATATTCACCTCAGTAGCAATGGCTCGGTTTACCAAATTCTAGAAGTCGGTAATACCTAAAGTAGTGAATATCGGGCTTAATTTGTCATTTAACCCGTCTATGAACATTCAACACTTGTCGGCCTCAGTTTTAATATATTCGGACCCATACTTGCAATACTTGCAAAAGTCGCTCAAGTATTGCTCGATAGGTCGGCCAGCTTGTTTGTGATACAGGAATCATTTTCGGTGCTTGGCCAGATACTGTTCGCTGATATACTTCTCCTTGAACTCATCAATGAAGAATTTCCAAGTAATAGACTTTGCAGGAGCAGTCAGAGTAGTGGTTTCCCACCAGCTTAGTGCTTCGTCTGCCAATAGAGCGATGGCACACTCGAGTTTATGTTCATTAGGACATGGCAATTGTTTTGTTAGAATACGAGTAGTGGCCTCTAACCAGTACTCGACTACTTCCGGATTAGCCTCATCGGTGCCAGTGCGCAGTAAAAGTAGGAGCAACAGGGTGATCTTGATTTAGGGAAACTACAAGATGATTGAACATCTCTTTCATACTAGTAAGACATTCTTGCTGCATAGGATTGATAGCAGGAGCTTACTGTTGAGCAGCAGCCTGAGCTCGATATTGAGCTTGCTGTTGAGGTGGGTTCTGTTCCATTTTTACACTGTCTCCTTCATTCGAGGAGCCTAATGGACTTTCATTATCCTGTCCTAATCTTGTTTCTAACATTCTAATTCAATCAGAAGAAATAGTGTATTAGTTATCATATTTACACATTTAAGCAACAACACAAGCTTATATCAAGTCTCCTAGGTGGCACATATCCTATATGATGCAAATGAGCTTATCGAATCAACCAAAAAGCTCTGATTACCAATAAATGTAACACCTCATCCCCAGGTTAGCCGTAACCCGATTGCGGAGCGTTACGGAAACAAAAACAAAGCGATAGATAGGTTACTTATCGAACAAGTAACCTCGGGATACTTGCCTTGATGTGCAAGTAACCCCAAACTAAACCTTTCAAACATACAATTCATACAAGCAAACCACATTAAGCAACCAAACAACATTCATAACATACAATTTTAGGTACCATTTTGTTTCATTCTTTACTTGTAACTTAAGTTACCAGTATCTTGTTTCTATTCTATACAATTTACATACATCATCCAAACAATAAACATAAGTGTGGCATACATTACTTTAAGTTACTATTAGACATGATTTAACTTTCAATCCAATTACAAATTCCATGCACCTTATTCGAATAACATTAGGGAATTGCTAAACATGTCTTAACTAGCTTACTTGCACCTTAAGTTACTATCTAAACAACCAATTAACATGATCAACACAAAGTATCTAACTTATCTTAATACATTCATTCGACCATGATCATTACAAGCATCCAACATACATCTTGTTACACATTCTTACATCCATTCGAACAACATGGAATCATAATCATATTTCATTTGTTTCTTTACAATCAAGACATCTCATTTCATAGCATATTTGATTATTACTTTGTTAATGCATGATTGAACATACCTTGGCCTTAATCTCCATATTGCCGAATCATGTCATTAAACATAGGAACAATGAATGATCATACAACATTTGTTTAGCATTCGAATCATACATAATTTCATCAAACATTGGATTTCAATCACCATATGTGCAGCATCTATTTCATATATACATCACTTAAGTTCAAACATAGTTTTAAGTCATCCAAATAGATTACATGTTAGGCCCATCAAAACAATACACATACTAGTCATAAACACATGTTCAAATGCATGTCCAAAGCTAATTATTACAAAATCTTGTGCCACCAAACTAGGAGTATACAAAGAGTATGGATTTATACTTTCAAGCTTGCCTCAAGTGTTGATTCAAACCCAAGATATCCTCTTGAAGTATTCTTTAATCTGTTATGGGAAGAATGAAGAGTAGAGTGATAAGTACAAGATATGTACTTAGTGAGGTAACACTAAATCTAGTCCATTTCAAAGCATTCATATCCAAATTTTCATGTATTTCAAGAATCAAGATTATCTATACAAATTACATGCTTATTCGAATTGCATAGGTATCTTAGGCAATCTTTACATATCATACAATCAACATAACACATTCATCATGGTACTCATAAGCCATTCGAATAACATGCTTAGAAGACAAGCAATCCACCACTTAATTCATCAAGTACACTTTTATCCATAAAGCCAACATCCATATATTTCTTTCATGATAACTAACAAGATTTGCAACCACTCATGTGTCATCTTTCAAAGCAATAAAGTCCATACAACTTTCTTACAATACAAGCAATGTTCATTTGATTTATTAAGTACTTTTACAACATCCTTGCTATGTAGCTTACTAGATAATCAAATCTTAACAATATGCACCGAAGTGCCAATATGCACCGTCGTGCTAATATGCACTGAAGTCCCAATATGCACCGTTGTGCCAATATGTACCGTCGTACCAATATGCACTTTAACACCCTAAATTCTAGTATAGAAGTATTGGAATTAAATTGAATAAGTTGATAGCTTAATTGAATTAAGAATTAAGCTAATTTGAATAGTTAAGGGCCTAATTGAAAGAATGAGTGAAATAAGTGACCAAATTAGAATGACTGAGATTGCATGATAAATATCATGAATCTCTTATTTGCCCTTGACTAATTACAAGATTAGTAACTAATCAAGGGACAATTTATACAAAACACAATTCCAATAACAAGGAATTGTTGTTGTCATCTTCTTCATTATTCTATCCTAGCCGAAAATCCTATAGAGAATAGAGAGTGAGAGAAATCTTGGAAAATTCACCATTGAAGAAGAATTTAGCTTGCATGTGTAGTGATTTTCCATGGAAATTAAGCAAGAAGCAAAGTAAGTATAGTTTTTCTTGTGTTTAATTGAATAGGCAACTATCTTGTTCAAATTGGACTGTTTTTGATGATTATTGATGAATTATACATTGGATATGTTGTTAGGTGATTATATGGTTGTTGAATTATGCTAAGTTGAAGAATGAAACTAGGTACAAGGCTGGAAATTATGTGTTCATACTAGTGAAATAAACCTAGGTTGCTAGAAATTGTATTGTGTTGTTAAAGTGGAAATTGAATTACTTGAATATGAAATTGAGCTAAGGAAATAATGAATTGATGATGATCATGAATAGGTAATGTAAAGAAGAGGTTAAACAAATTGATTTAGATACAAAAAATTTTGGAAATTGAAGATAAGAACATGAACATAGTTATATAGTCTAGAAACTGTTTTGTGGTATTGAAATTGAGTAAACATGCAAGATTAGGTTTTGTAATCAAATTACCCTATTTTGACAGCCTTGTTTAATGAACTAACATGGACCTAACATGTTTATAATGTCATATGAAGTGAATTCTAGGGATAAGACATTGGTTAAAATGGATTAAAGGCATTAAAATGTAATTAGATGCAATCTGCTCGGATTTGCTCTGTTCTGGGCAGTCACTTTGAAAATTCACCAAAACTTGTATAGTTTGAATTCAGGGCTGAAATTTTAATGACATGATCCTTAGAATGTCTATTTTCAGTAGGTGAAAACAAACTGAAAACTGGGTCCTATACTGAAAACTATAAATAGGAATTGCTGGACAGTGCAAACTGTCCAGGCAGCGTAAATGCCCTGTCATTGAACAATAAACTGTATTAATTGGATAAGAAAAAAATGCAAGTCTATCACGGTCTTATAGGAAATAAAAGATATGGCCATTTTAAGGGACAATGTGCAAACTGCCAGGAAGTAGTGTCTTGGAAAGTTTGGGACTATATTTGCACCTAGTAAGAAACTGTTTCCAAAACAGTTTTGGGACATTGTAATCTGTCCAAATATGCTTTAAAATGAAGTAATAACGTTATGGAATTCAATTGGTAAGAAATGCTTAAATAAAGCATAAAAACAGTAGCTAAATGTTAGGTACATTGTGATAACATTCCTACTATGATTGTGTGATATTGTGCTTGTTTTGATGAATTGTGTAATTGTTATGCTTGCTAGACCAAGGGCAGCAGATTGGGGAAGAAGAGGATAGGAGTGGACATCCCAAAGCTAGAGGCAAAGGTATTTGGATTCAAGATAATTGAATTGCTAGGAGTATTGTGAGTGTAACTATCCTAGGGTTGGGACTTAGGTCCTAACCAACCTTGCTATTGCTTAAATGGAATGTTAATGCCATGTAACATGACTTAAAGTATATTTGGCTAATTAAGGGAAGAATGAAATGTATGATAACATGATTGATGCCATGATCTTTGTGTTTACTTGGTTGTTAAGCAATTATGATCAAATGCTTGTCATGTGCATTGCTTATGCCTAAGGTATGAATTGGCATGCTTGCTTGAAGAATAAGGTACACACAATGCATACATATGCTTGTGTTTGTGAATGTATACATGGCTGATTGAATCGAATACTATGGATAGTTATGTATTGGGAGTTAAGACTCCATAAGCCTAAGGGCTTGGCCTTTGAATGGCATATTGTTATATTGAATCATGAAATGTATAAAGCTTAAATGAAATGGATAATCAACAACCTTGGTAGCTAGTTTGATAGATAGGAGGGCATGCCTTAGAATCTTGAGCTCATATTGGCACTACGGTGCATATTGGTACGACAATACATATTGGCACTACGGTGCATATTGGCACTTCGGTGCATATTGTGAAGATTTGATTATCAAGTAAGCTACTTACCAAGGAGGTTGTAAAAGAACTTAATAAATCAAATGAACATTTCTTGTATTGTAAGGAAGTTGTATGAACTTCATTACTTTGAAAGATGACACATGAATGGTTGCTAAACTTGTTTCATGTCATGGAAGAAATGTATGTTGATGGTTTATGTATAAATGCTTACTTAATGCATTGAATGATGGATTTCTTGTCTTCCAAGCATGTTGTTCGAATGGTTTATGAGTACCATGATGAATATGTTATGTTGATTGTATGATATGTAAGATTTGTCTAAATTTTCCTATGCAATTCAAATAGAATATGTATTGTAAAGATGGGTTTGATCCTTTGAAATACATGACTACTTGAATTTAGTTGCTTTGAAAATATTGACTAGACTTAGTGTTACCTCACTAAGTACATACCTTGTACTTACCACTCTACTCTTCATTCTTCCTATAACAGATTAAAGAATACTTCAAGAGGATATCTTGGGTTTAAACCAACACTTGAAGCAAGCTTAAAAGTATGATTTCATGCTCTTTGTATACTCCTAGTTTGGTGGCACTAGATTTTGTAATAGTTAGCCTAGATCATGCATTTGAGTATATGTTTAAGACTACTTTTGTAATGTTCTAAATGGGCCTATTATGTAATCTATTTTGGATGACTTAAATTATGTTTGAACCATGATATTATGTATATATATGAAGTAGTAGTGTTGCGCATATGGTGATTGAAATTCAATGTTTGATGAAATTATGTATGATTCTAATGTAGAACCAATGTGGGATGAAATCTTGTCTAAATTGAATGCTAAACCTATGTTGTATGTTCATGCATTTGCTCCTTTATACATTGACACGATTAGGCAAGGACAAGATTGAGACTAAGGTATGTCAAGCATGCCTTATCAATGTTCTAGACAAATATGCTATGTAATATGATAACTTGATTGTAAAGAACAAATGAAAAATGGTTAGGATTCCATGATGTTTTGAATAGGATGAATGAAGATGTAATAAGATGTAAATTGTATGCTTTGTAATGATCATGTTAATTGATTGAATTAGTAGTTACCTAGGGTGCAAGTAAGCTAGTTAAAGTAAGTTTACTGATCACCTAATGTATTCGAATAAGATGCATGTAAATTGTAAAATAAGATGAAAGTTGTATCATGTATGATAGTAGCTTAAAAGGAAATATGCCATACTTGATCTTGTTGTTTGAATGATGTATGTGAATTGATTGTAATGGTAATATGATATAGTAACTTAGGTTATAAGTAAGAAGGAAACAAATTGGTACCTAAAATTGTATGTTATGAATGTTGTTTGGTTGCTTAATGTGGCTTGGTTTGATTGTATTGAATGTTTTGATAGGTTTAGATTGGGTTACTTGCGCATCAAGGCAAGTAGTTCTGAGGTTACTTGTTCGACAAGTAACCTATCAATCGCTTTGTTTTTTTCAGGTAACGCTCCGAAACTGGGTTACGGCTAACCCGGGGATGAGGTGTTAAATTTATTGGTAATTAGAGCGTTTTGGTTGATTCGATAAGCTCATTTGCATCATATAGGATATGTGCCACCTAGGAGACTTGATATAAGCTTCTGATGTTGCTTAAATGTGTAAATGTGATAACTAAGACTCTATTCGATCTGATTGAACTAGAATTTCATAAACAAGATTGGGTTGGGATAATGAAAGTCCCATAGGCTCCTCGAATGTAGGAGATAATCTTTCGAGATAAAACCTGAAATTGTAAAGCAAAGCCTTGTAGTTTCGAACCCAATAGCGGAAATCACATCCATTAACTTCCTTTGCAAGGAATGTTCTGTAGTCATTCGAAACATACCCTTTCCTATTGATTTATATGTATAGCCAAATTGTGAGTTCGATCTAGTGTTAGGACTAGATTGGTTAAGTAAACATGAAGTCTGGATAGATTATCAAAATATGAGACTTTATCTTCGGGGGTTAGGAAAGGAATCAATCCTCCTAATTGGTAGAAAACCGACCTCAATCTTTGCTACCATGACTATGCAATATAAATTTGAATTCGGCCTAGCTCTGCACCCTAGGGTGCACCCGTATTGTTCTTTAAGAAGAAGGACATGTCGATAAGGCTATGTATCGATTATCGTCAGGTAAACCGGCTCACTATCAAGAACAAGTATCCTTTACCGAGGATTGAGGACTTGTTCGATCCATTCAAGGATGTTAAAGTCTTCCCCAAGATCGATTTGTGATCGGGGTACTATCAGATGAGAATACAAGACTCAGATGTACCCAAAACGGCTTTTAGGACTCGTTATTATCACTACAAGTTCCATGTTATGCTCTTCAGGCTAACCAGTGCTCCAGTTTTGTTTGTCAAGAAGAAAGACGGGACTATGCGGCTTTGTATTGATTACCGTCAACTAAACAAGCTTACTATCAAGAATCGGTATCCCCTACCCAGAATTGAAGATCTTTTCGATCAACTTAGGGATGCTGCCGTACTCTAAGATCGACTTTTGATCGGGGTACTATCAGATAAAAGTAAAAGAACAAGATGTACCCAAGACAACCTTTCATACTCGATATGGCCACTTTGAATTCCTCGTAATGCCATTCGGGTTAACGAATGCTCATGCTCCTTTTATGGATCTCATGAATCGGGTATTCAAGCCCTATCTTGAAAAGTTCGTGGTCATATTCATCGACGACATTCTGGTGTACTCTTAGAATAAGGAGGAACATGCTGAACTCCTCCGAATTGTTTTGCAAACACTTTGAGAACATCAATTGTATGCCAAGTTCTCCAAATGTGAATTCTAGTTACCATAAGTTTCTTTTCTTGGCCATGTTATCTCGGATGAAGGAATTAAAGTCGATCCAAGCAAGATTCAGTCTATTCTGAATTGGATACCTCTGAAGAATGTAAGCAAGGTTCGAAGCTTTATCGGTTTAGCTAGGTATTATAGAAGATTTGTTAAAGGCTTTTCCTCTGTTGCCGCAAGTCTTACTAAGCTTACTCGAAAAGATACGCCTTTCGTTTGGTCGGAGAGCTAACAACGAAGCTTCGATCAACTTAAGCAAGCTCTGACTCATGCCCCAGTGCTTATCCAACCAGAATCGAGCAAAGAATTCACTGTTTACGGTGATGCTTCTCATCTAGGACTCAGATGTGTCCTGATGCAAGATGGGAAAGTAATTGCTTACCCTTCAAGGCAACCGATGCCTCACGAGTCTAATTATCCAACACACGATCTGAAACTAGAAGCTATCGTGTTTGCTCTTAAGATATGGAGACACTATCTATATGGAGAGAAATGAAATCTATTTACCGATCACAAAAGTCTCAAATACCTCCTAACACAGAAGGACTTGAATCTGAGATAAAGAAGATGGCTTGAATTACTTAAAGATTATGATCTGGTTATCGACTACCATCCGGAGAAGGCAAACGTAGTTGCTGACGCCCTTAGTCGCAGACCATACTCGGGTAACTCCTAAATCTAGAATTCTAATTAAATTCAATTGAATTATGCCATCTCTTGTTTTGCAAACCATGAATTTAGAGCTTTCTTAAGCTACAAGTCACTATTCAAACATTTCTTGAAATACAAGTAACCCATTCGATTAAGAATTTTGCCTAAAATACTTGTAACTATTGAATTCGAATCTTTCTTAGCTTATAAGAAAGCATTCGAACAGTGCCTTGGACTGCAAGTAATCCATTGAAAATCATTCTAATGACTTTGTTAATGCTTTCGTTGCTACTACGTCTATCAATTCTTATTTTCGACTAACCAAGAGCCGAAATTTTTTGTCTAAACTCCAAGTTCAATCCGATTTCATCTCTAGAATTAAAGAACTCCAAGAAGTTGAACCAGATCTTTAGAAGATCATATCTAAGCTTGCTTCTGAGTCAAGTTCTGACTTCTCCCTCAAGTCAAATGGACTACTCTATTTCGAGGATAGAGTTTGTGTTCCTAACAATGAGGAATTAAGACAATAAATGTTAAAAGAAGCACACCAAAGTTCTTTCTCGATCTACCTTGGATCGGTTAAGATGTATAAGGACCTAAAGCCACTATACTGGTGGCCATGCATGAAATCTGCAATTATAGACTTTGTATCCAAGTGCTTAACATGTCAAAGAGTCAAAACCGAGCATCAAGTCCCTACTGGATTGCTTCAACCCATTGAACTTCCCCAGTGGAAGTGGGATTGAATTACCATAGATTTTGTCACCGGTCTTCCTTCTACTCCAAGAAAGAATGATGTTGTATGGGTGATTGTCGATAGATTCACTAAATCTACTCACTTCATCCCTATCCGTATGAACATGAGCTTGGAAACCCTTGCTGAGCTGTAAATTCATGAAGTGATTCGGTTACACGGTGTACCTACAACAATTATCTCTGATTGTGATCCTCGATCTGCTTCTCGATTTTGGAATTCTCTACATAAAGCTCTAGGAGCTAAAGTACATCTTAGTATAGCCTTTCATCCTAAATCGGATGGCCAATCTGAGAGAATCATCCAAATGTTAGAAGATATGCTACGGGCTTGTGTAATGGACTTCAGGAAGAATTGGGAGAAATCCCTACCTCTGGTAGAGTTTGCCTACAACAATAGCTATCAATCTTCTATTCAAATGGCACCATTTGAAGCTCTATATGATAGAAGATGTAGAACTCCCTTATGCTGGTCTGAATTGGGAGAAAACAAAGTATTGGGACCTCAATTGCTTCGGGAAACCGAAGAACAAATCAAGATCATTCATGATCGGTTGAAGGCAGCTTTCGATAGACAGAAAGCGTATGCTGATTTGAAAAGAAGAGATATTCAATATGCTATTGGAGATAAAGTCTTCCTAAAGGTCTCACCTTGGAAGAAAGTGCTCAGATTTGGAAGAAAAGGGAAGCTCAGCCCCTGATACATCGGACCACTTGAAGTTATTGAATGAATTGGTCCAGTAGCCTATCGATTAGCTATTCCCAAAGAATTTGATAGAATACATAATGTATTCCATGTTTCAATGCTCAGAAGGTATCGATCTGATGCTTTACACATTCTTGAGCCAGAAGAAGTTGAATTGAATCCCGATTTGTCCTATGAAGAAGAACCTATTCAGATTCTTGACCGGGAAGTAAGAAAGCTTCGAAACAAGATTGTTCCTCTTGTTAAGATCTTATGGAGAAATCATAAGGTGGAAGAAGCTACATGGGAATTTGAAGAACTCATGAGGAAGCAATATCCTCACTTATTCAATTCAGGTAAATTCGAGGATGAATTTAATTTAAGGGGGGAATTGTAACACCCCAAATTCTTGTCTATAAGTATTGAAATTAAATTGAATAAGTTGATAGCTTAATTGAATTAAGAATTAAGCTAATTTGAATAGTTAAGGGCCTAATTGAAAGAATGAATGAAATAAGTGACCAAATTAGAATGACTATATTGAATTAAAGGAGAAAGATTGAGATTGCATGATAAATATGATGAATCTCTTATTTGCCCTTGACTAATTACAAGATCAGTAACTAATCAAGGGACAATTTAGACAAAACACAATTCTAATAACAAGGAATTGTTGTTGTCATCTTCTTCATTATTTTATCCTAGCCAAAAAATCCTAAAGAGAATAGAGAGTGAGAGAAAGCTTGGAAAATTCACCATTGAAGAAGAATTTAGCTTGCATGTGTAGTGATTTTCCATGGAAATTAAGCAAGAAGCAAAGTAAGTATAGTTTTTCTTGTGTTTAATTGAATAGGCAACTATCTTGTTCAAATTGGACCTTTTTTGATGATTATTGATGAATTATACATTGGATATGTTGTTAAGTGATTATATGGTTGTTGAATTATGCTACATTGAAGAATGAAACTAGGTACAAGGCTGGAAATTATGTGTTCATACTGGTGAAATAAACCTAGGTTGCTGGAAATTGTATTGTGTTGTTAAAGTGGAAATTGAATGACTTGAATATGAAATTGAGCTAAGGAAATAATGAATTGATGTTGATCATGAATAGGTAATGTAAACAAGAGGTAAAACAAATTGATTTAGATGCAAACAATGCTGGAAATTGAATATAGGAACATGAACATAGTTATATAATCTAGAAACTGTTTTGGGTATTGAAATTGAGTAAACATGCAAGATTAGGCTTTGTAATCAAATTACCCTATTTTGACAGCCTTGTTTAATGAACTAACATGGACCTAACATGTTTATAATGTCATATGAAATGAATTATAGGGATAAGACATTGGCTAAAATGGATTAAAGGCATTAAAATGTAATTAGATGCAATCTGCTCGGAATTGCTCTGTTATGGGCAGTCACTTTGAAAATTCACCAAAACTTGTATAGTTTGAATTCAGGGCTGAAATTTTAATGACATGATCCTTAGAATGTCTATTTTCAGTAGGTGAAAACAGAACTGAAAACTGTAAATAGGAATTGCTGGACAGTGCAAACAGTCTAGGCAGTACAAATGCCCTGTCTTTGAACAATAAACTGTATTAATTGGATAAGAAATAAAATTCAAGTATATCATGGTATTATATGAAACGTTATAAGCTTTCCAACGGTGTGTAGAAATCAAAATTCCGACGTACGAATTAAAAGATATGGCCATTTTAAGGGACAGTGTGCAAACTTCCAGGCAGTAGTGTCCTGGACAGTTTGGGACTGTTTTTGCACCTAGTAAGAAACTGTTTCCAAAACAGTTTTGGGACATTGTAATCTGTCCAAATATGCTTTAAAATGAAGTAATAACATTATGGAATTGAATTGGTAAGAAATGCTTAAAAGAAGCATAAAAATAGTAGCTAAATGTTAGGTACATTGTGATAACATTGCTACTATGATTGTGTGATATTGTGCTTGTTTTGATGAATTGTGTAATTGTTATGCTTGCTAGACCAAGGGCAGCAGGTTGGGGAAGAAGAGGATAGGAGTGGACATCCCAAAGCTAGAGGCAAATGGATTTGGATTCAAGATAATTGAATTGCAAGGAGTATTGTCAGTGTAACTATCCTAGGGGTGGGACTTAGGTCCTAACCAACCTTGTTATTGCTTAAATGGAATGTTAATGCCATGTAACATGATTTAAAGTACATTTGGCTAATCAAGGGAAGAATGAAATGTATGATAACATGATTGATGCCATGATCTTTGTGTTTACTTGGGTGTTAAGCAATTATGATCAAATGCTTGTCATGTGCATTGCTTATGCCTAAGGTATGAATTGGCATGCTTGCTTGGAGAATAAGGTACGCACAATGCATAGATATGCTTGTGTTTGTGAATGTATACATGGCTGATTGAATCGAATAATTTGGATAGTTATGTATTGGGAGTTAAGACTCCATAAGCCTAAGGGCTTGGCCTTTGAATGGCATATTGTTATATTGAATCATGAAATGTATAAAGCTTAAATGAAATGGATAATCAACAACCTTGGTAGCTAGTTTGATAGATAGGAGGGCATGCCTTAGAATCTTGAGCTCATATTGGCACTACGCTGCATATTGGTAAGACGGTACATATTGGCACTACGGTGCATATTGGCACGACGGTGCATATTGGCACTACGGAGCATATTGGCACTTTGGTGCATATTGGCACTTCGGTGCATATTGTTAAGATTTGATTATCTAGTAAGCTACTTACCAAGGAGGTTGTAAAAGGACTTAATAAATCAAATGAACATTGCTTGTATTGTAAGAAAGTTGTATGAACTTTATTTCTTTGAAAGATGACACGTGAATGGTTGTTAAACTTGTTTCTTGTCATGGAAGAAATGTATGTTGATGGTTTATGTATAAATGCCTACTTAATGGATTGAATGATGGATTTCTTGTCTTCCAAGCATGTTGTTCGAATGGTTTATGAGTACCATGATGAATACGTTATGTTGATTGTATGATATGTAAGGATTTCCTAAATTTCCCTATGCAATTCGAATAGAATATGTATTGTAAAGATGGGTTTGATCCTTTGAAATAATGACTACTTGAATTTAGTTCCTTTGAAAAAATTAACTAGACTTAGTGTTACCTCACTAAGTACAAATTAACTAGACTTAGTGTTACCTCACTAAGTACATACCTTGTACTTACCACTATACTCTTCATTCTTCCCATAACAGATTAAAGAATACTTCAAGAGGATATCTTGGGTTTGAAGCAACACTTGAAGCAAGCTTAAAAGTATGATTTCATACTCTTTGTATACTCCTAGTTTGGTGGCACTAGATTTTGTAATAGTTAGCCTAGACCATGCATTTGAGTATATGTTTAAGACTACTTTTGTAATGTTTTAAATGAGCCTATTATGTAATCTATTTTGGATGACTTAAACTATGTTTGAACCATGATATTATGTATATATATGAAGTAGTAGTGCTGCGCATATGGTGATTGAAATTCAATGGTTGATGAAATTATGTATGATTCTAATGTAGAACCAATGTGTGATGAAATCTTGTCTAAATTGAATGCTAAACCTATGTTGTATGTTCATGCATTTTCTCCTATATACAGTGACATGATTAGGCAAGGACAAGATTGAGACTAAGGTATGCCATGCATGCATTATCAATGTTCTAGACAAATATGCTATGTAATATGATAACTTGATTTTAAAGAAACAAATGAAAATTGGTTAGGATTCCATGATGTTTCGAATAGGATGAATGAAGATGTAATAAGATGTAAATTGTATGCTTTGTAATGATCATGTTAATTGATTGAATATGTAGTTATTTAGGATGCAAGTAAGCTAGTTAAAGTATGTTTAGTGGTCACTAGTGTATTCGAATAAGAGGCATGTAAATTGTAAAATAAGATGAAAGTTGTATCATGTATGATATTAGCTTAAAAGGAAATATGCCACACTTGACCTTGTGGAGTCTTAACTCCCAATACATAACTATCCATAGCATTCGATTCAATCAGCCATGTATATATTCACAAACACAAGCATATGTATGCATTGTGCGTACCTTATTCTCCAAGCAAGCATGTCATTTCATACCTTAGGCATAAGCAATTCACATGACAAGCATTTTTATTACATTTTCTTAACACCCAAGTAAAAACAAAGATCATAGCATCAATCATGTTGTCATATAATTCATTCTTCCCTTAATTATCCAAATATACTTTAAGTCATGTTACATGGCATTGGCATTTCATTTAAGCAATAACAAGGTTGGTTATGACCTAAGTCCCAACCCTAAGGATAGTTACACTCACAATACTCCTAGCAATTAAATTATCTTCAATCCAAATCCCTTTGTCTCTAGCTTTGGGATGTCCATTCCTATCCTCTTCTTCCCCAATCTGCTGCCCTTGATCTAGGAAGCAAAGCACATACAAATATCATCACAACAAGCACAATATCACACAATCATAGTAGCAATGTTATCACAATGTACCTAACATTTAGCTACTGTTTTATGCTTCTTTTTAAGCATTTCTTACCAATTCATCTTCACATTGTTATTACTTCATTTTAATACATAATTGGACAGATTACAATGTCCCAAAACTATTTTGGAAACAGTTTCTTACTAGGTGCAAAAATAGTCCCAAACTGTCCAGGACACTGCTGCCTGGCAGATTGCACAATGTCCCTTTAAATGATGTCGGAATTTCGATTTCTATACACCGTTGGAAAGCTTACAAAATTTTATATAAGACCATGTAAGACTTGCATTTGAGTTCTTAGCCAATTAATATAGTTTATTGTTCAAAGACAGGGCATTTACACTGCCTGGACAGTTTGCACTGCCCAGAAATTCCTATTTACAGTTTTCAGTATAAGACCCATTTTCAGTCCTGTTCTCATCTAATGAAAATAGACACTCTAAGGATCACGTCATTAAAATTTCAGCCCTGAATTCAATCTATACAATTTTTGGTGAATTTTCAAAGTGACTGTCCAGAACAGAGCAATTCTGGGCTGATTGAATCTAATCACATTTTAATGCCTTTAATCCATTTTAACCAATGTCTTGGCCCTATAATTCATTTCATATGACATTCTAAACATGTTAGGTCCATGTTAGTTCATTAAACAAGGCTGCCAAAACAGGGTAAGTTGGTTACAAAGTCTAATCTTGCATGTTTACTCAATTTCAATACGACAAAACAATTTCTATGTTACTTAACTATGTTCATGTTTTTATCTTTCATTTCCAGCATTGTTTGCATTTAATTCAATATGTTTAACACCTTCTATACATTACCTATTCATGATCATCGTCAATTCATTAATTCCTTAGCTCAATTTTATGTTCTAATCATTCAATTCCCACTCTAACATCACAATACAAATTTCCAGCAACCTAGGTTTGTTACACTAGCATGAACACATAATTTCCAGCCTTGTACCTAGTTTCATTCTTCAATTTTGCATAATTCTACAACCATTCTATCATCTAACAACACATTCAAAATCTAATTTCATCTATAATCAAACCAATCAGTCCAATTCCATAATCATAGTTGCCTATTCAATTAAACACAAGAAGAACTATACTTACTTTGCTTCTTGCTTATTTTCCTTGAAAAATCACTACACATGCAAGATAAAATCCTTTCTTCAATGGCTGAATTCTCTAGCTTTCTTTCACTCTCCTTTCCTCTCAAACTTTCAGCCAAAGTGGGATAATGGGAAAGAAGACAACAACAATTCCTTATTATTGGAATTGTGTATTGTCTAAATTGTCCCTTAATTAGTTACTAATCATGTGATTAGTCAAGGGAAAACAAGAGATTCATGATATTTATCATGCAATCTCAATCTTTCTCCTTTAATTCAATGTAGTCAGTTTTAATTTGGTCACTTAATTCATTCATTCTTTCAATTAGACCCTTGACTATTCAATTTAGCTTAATTCTAAATTCAATTAAGCTATCAACTTATACAATTTAATTCCAATACTTCTAATTTAGGATTTGGGGTGTTATAGTTCTATGATCATTGTTCAATGCTCCTATTTCCCAATGGCAATAACGATGGAGAAATCGATAACAATAATCGACGACAATGACAATAACGATAGCAATAGCAATAGCTATGCTCTATGTCCAATGTTCCATGCTTCCATTTTTCAAAGGCAATTACAATGATCGATGACAATGACAGTAACGATAGCATTAACAATAACTATGCTCTATGTCCAATGTTCCATGCTTCCATTTTCAATGGCAATAACTTACCTTAACTTACCAATGGAATCCACCAAGTGGTTCAATTCAATATTCCTTGACAATAATGTTAGCCATGCTACACTCAATGATAATGAAATCGGGAAAGGCACCTAGCCTAATCCCGAGACTCCGACTACACTCACCTCAATAATTTGATGCTTCTACGGCTCTCGGATAACAATTCTTTTGTTTCTAGCTTTCGTCGATGATGGTGGATGATCTTTCTCCACTTCTTGAGCTAGGTAAACAATAGGGAGATTGTTAGAATTACCAATACAATATCAAAATCAATATTGAAGCTTAAAATAGCTATTAGCTTTCAAATTTCATGGATGACTACAACCCTAGCTTAAGATTAAGCTTGATTTATCCATAATTCAATACTTGTTTGGAGATTATAGCTTACCCGATCGATATCAATGATTCGATATCGATAAATTGAAGAAAACTCAAGCTTCTCTAACCATAATGGAGGTTCTTGCTTGGAGGAAGATGACTAAGGAGAGGTGTTTGCTTTCTATTACAATCGTGTAAGGCCTCAACTTTGACTATTCTCTTGTTTAATGGAATAGCTTTCCTTCATATGAAGAAATTGCACCTGATCATCCCACGTGTGGATGACTATAATTGAGGAGGGGGTAATCGCAAGGTTAGTCCCTTAACTCTCAACACCTCATATTTGTACCCCCAAACTTTTAATTTCTATAATTTAGTCACTAAACTGATTGTCAATACATTCAATAAGGTCCTTAAACAATAATTTGACTCAATTGGAGTCCATTATCGATACAATTGACCTCATGGTCAAGGTCAACATAATATTTGGGCAATTCTAGAGTAGGGTTTTTGATTGCCGGAACCCAATTTTGACTAGATCGGATTTCAGGATGTTACAACTCTCCCCCTTAAGAAAAACTCATCCTTGAATTTTTACCTGAATCGAAGAGATGAGGATATTGCTTTTTCATCAATTCCTCTGGTTCCTAGGTTGCTTCTTCCATGGAATGGCTCTTCCACAACACTTTAACTAAGGGAATAGTCTTGTTACGAAATCTCTTGACTTCCCTTGCAAGAATCTGAATTGGTTCTTCCTCATAGGACAAGTTTGATTGAATTTCAACAGATATGCTAAGGGTCAGGACGATACTTTTGGAGCATTGATACGTGAAACACATCATGTATCTTACTAAGTTTTGGGGGCAACAATAAGCGATAAGCCACAGGGCCAACTTTCTCAATAACCTCGAAAAGTTCGCTGAATTGGGGACTCAACTTCCCTTTTTTGCCAAATCTCATAACTTTCTTCCATGGTGAGACTTTAAGGAAGACTTTAAGATCGGCATAGTCCTTCTGTCGGTCAAAGGTAGCTTTTAATATATCATGGACGATGGTAACCTAATCCTCGGTTTCCCGAAGTAAGTTAGGGCCCAACGCCTTGCCTTCACCGAGTTTAGACCAACACAATGGAGTTCTACATCGTCTGCCATACAATGCTTCATACAGTGCCATCTTAATGGAATCTTGGTAACTATTGTTGTAGGCAAACTCGATAAGAGGCTGAGATTTCTCCCAAGAGCATCCAAAATCAATGATGTATGCTCGAAGCATATCTTCCAAGATTTGGATTACCCATTTCTGATTGGCCGTGAGACTGAGGGTGAAAGGCAATAATGAGGCTAACTTTGGTGCCCAGAGCTCCTTGCAATGACTTCCAGAATCGAGATACAAATCATGGATCTCGATCGGAAATGATTGGCTGGGGCACTTCGTGGATTCAGATAACTTCCTTAATATATAAGTCAGCTAGCTTAGGAAGACTGTAATCCATTCTAAGTGGTAGGAAATGGGATGACTTGGTTAAATGGTCCACAATGACCAAAATAGCATCGTGTTTAGCAAAAGTCAAAGGTAGATCACTAACAAAATCCATAGTGATCTTCTCCTACTTCTATTACGGTAGATCGATGGGTTGTAATAAGCCGGTAGGGACTCGATGCTAAGCCTATACATGTTGGCACGTGAGACATTTAGACACAAAGCCAATTATCGCTTTCTTGATGCCCGACCACCAATATAGTTCTTGGAGGTCTTTGTACATCCTTATTGACCCTGGGTGGAAAGAGAAAGACCTTGATTGAGCTTTCTTAAGGATATCGGCACGAAGAGATTCAATAGTAGGTACACAGACCTGATCAGGGAAACATAAGAGCCCTTCAGAATTCACTCTGAAGTCAGGGTTATCTTGCAGCCTGGAAATGATAACTTGAAGTTTAGGATCTTGTTTTTGCAATGCTTGAATTCTCAATATAATGGTAGACTAAACTTGAAGTTTAGCTACAAGACAGCGATGCTTCCAAAGACGGAAGTGAGCATTGATAGCTTGAGGAGCTACAATATAAGATCTTTGCAATGAGTCGATTCACTAATCAACATATTAGACTAAATAATCAATAACGATACTTACTAGGTAGAGGTTTGCGGCTAAGTGCATCAGCTACCACATTAGCCTTGCCTAGATGGTAATCAATAACAAGGTCATAGTCTTTAAGGAGTTCCATCCATCTCTATTGCTGAAGATTTAACTCCTTTTGGGTCAGGAGGTACTTGAGACTCATATGATCAGTTGAAAGGTGGCATTTCTCTCTATAGAGATAATACCTCCATATTTTCAATGCAAAGACAACTACAGCCAACTTCAGGTCATGAGTAGGATAATTCATCTTATGTGACTTTAGTTGCCTCGAAGCATAGGCAATAACTATGCCTTCATGCACCCAGACGCATCCTAATCCGAGATGCAAAGCATCGCTGTAACGGTTTAATCCTTTCCAGACTCAGGTTGGGTTAGGACCGGTGCATGGGTCAACACTTGCTTCAATTGATCAAAGCTTCTTTGTTGATCCGCAGAGCAAATGAACGAAGCTACCTTTCTCAACAACATAGTCAAAGGAGCTGCTATTATTGAGAATCCTTTGACAAATCTTCTATAATAGCCAGTGAGACCATGAAAACTTCTCACCTCACCAATGTTCTTCGGTAGGTGCCAAACAACGATGGCTTGGATTTTATTCAAATCCACCTAGATGCTCGAAGCCGATACAATGTGCCCAAGGAAGGCAACTTCAGCGAGCCAAAACTCACATTTGGAGAACTTAGCAAACGACTGCTTCTCCAGAGGATCTAAAGTACAATTCGAAGGTGATCTTGATGCTCGACTGGATTCTTAGAAAATATTAGAATGTCATCAATGAATAGCACTACGAATTTATCAAGGTAGGGTTTGAAAACCTGATTCATTAAGTCTATGAATGCTACCGGTGCATTGGTTAGCCTAAAAGGCATCACCAAGAATTCGTAGTGCCTGTATCTCGTTCGGAAGCCAGTCTTGGGTATATCACATTCTTTGACCCTTATCTGATAATACCCAGACCTTAAATCAATCTTGGAAAAACACAGAGGCATCCTTAAGCTAATCGAATAGGTCATATATCCTTGGCAAATGATACTTATTCTTAATGGTTACCTTGTTAAACTGTCGATAATCGATACACAATCCCATGGAACCATCACTCTTCTTAACAAAAAGAACTGGTGCACCCCAAGAAGAGGAACTCGGTCGAATGAAACCTTTATTCAAAAGGTCTTGAATTTGAGCCTTTAGCTCCTTGAGATCAATGGCTGCCATGTTGTAAGGTGCAATAGAAACTGGAGCAGTACCAGGTTGCACTTTGATGCCAAATTCGACTTCACGGGTTGGAGGCAATCTCGGAAGTTCATTAAGAAAGACAATCAACAAATTCACACAAAGTTTCAACATCCAGAAAATGGGGTTCATCCTTGACTTCCAATGTCAAAGCTTGCAACAAAGGATTTCTTGAACTCATCAACACGATACTCTCCTTGTCGAGACCTCAAAGATACAACTTCCTCTTGCCGCAATCTACCCATGCTTGATGCTCACTTAGCCAGTCTAAACCCAATATAACATCAAACTCATGGATCGGTAGGGCCAATAGATTGGCCACAAAAGGAATCCCTTGAATCACTAAGGGACAATTCTTGCACACAAGATTTATGGTGACACAATCACCCAAAGGATTTGTTACAAAAATCCTCGGTGCTATAGGTTCAGACGATAATCGGTGCCTCTGAACCAATACGGTGCTTATAAAAGAGTGGGTAGAACCATGATCAATCAATGCATATAAATGATAGGAATACAATTCAATGGTACCTATAATGACATCAGGTTCATCCTCTTCTTCCCTGCTCCTCACATGATACATTTGGGAAAATGCCTTTGATTCTTGCTTGCTCGATGCCTTCCCAAACTCTCTAGGTCTCCCCAAAGCTCTCGATGAACCTTTACTTGACCTCTTACCTCGAAAGGACTGAGTAGAGGTTGCAACGTTAGCTGGTATAGTAGTAAACTTGGTTACATTTAGCGAACAATCACAGATAAAGTGGCCTTGCTCGCCACAAAAGAAACAAGCTCATGTCTATTTATGGCTTTGATACTTTCCCTTCTTGTTCCATCTAGGAGGTCGAGAATCATCTCTGAACCTTTTCTCATCTTTGCCCGACCCAGTGGTCCTTTGGGTTTTCAACGACGCTTTAGTAGCTTTGACTCAGTTCACAAAGTCTTGGAAGTCGGTGATGCCCAGTGTAGTAAAGATGGGGTGAAGCTCACCATTTAGCTTGGCAATGAACATACGACACTTTTCTTCATCTTTCTTGATACATTCAGCACCATATCGACAATATTGGCAGAAATCATGGATGTATTGCTCGAATGGTCACCCACCTTCCTTGAGGTGGAGGAAGATGTTATTTCTTTCTGCGAGATAAAACCCGTAAATGTACTTCTTGTAGAATTCTTGAAGAAAGAATTCCCAGGTCACAATATCTTCGAAGATCGTAAGGGTAGTAGTCTCCCATCAATGCAAAGCTTCATCGGCTAGTAATGCAAGGGCACATTCTGGCTTGTGCTCATTCGAACACTACAACTGCTCATTCAATATTCATAGGGTGTTGTCTAGCTAATATTCAACAATTTCAGGATTGTCTTCATCCTAACCAGTAAAAGTATAGGCCCGATACTGTGAAAGCTTATCAATAGGGGCTCGAGCATGTTGGACAACTGGTGCGGTAGGCTACGCTGCCGACTCGGCTCTCATCGCAGTCATAAATTGCTTAAACATATCGGCGAAATTTTGATAACATTCGGCCTAAGAAGTAGACACCTCAGGTCTGGTGTCCTGTGCAGGGACTTCTTGTGGATTAGGAGGATCTCCCCGCCATGTGTTGAGGAACCAATGTCAGGCTTATTGATGTGAGCTTCCTTAGTTTTAGACATAACTATAAGATAAAGAGAGATCAGATTAGTCGACAAGTCACAATATATACAATATATAACTCCTAGGTGGCAAAGTAGCTCAATAAAAATGCAATAGTATTCGGTTTAGTCCTAGAATCGACTAAACTCTAGCTCTAATAGCACAAATGTAACACCTCATTCCCGGTCTACTAGAGAACTGGGTTGGAAAGTGTAAACGATGAATAGTATGGTGAACGGTGCGATGCCTTTCAAAAAGAATTCAATGTAAGTCAATACAATGTAATACGATATCAATACACTGAGGTAACGGATCGATACGAAACTATGATAATCAGATTAGGGTTAATTTAAACTTTTAGAAATCTTAGGGGCTAAACTATAAATTCTAGGAATTAGGGGCCATTATCTAAAATTAACTACACGACTATGTAATCTAATCAGTAAACAGTAAGTCTGCAAATTTGCATGTTAATCTGATGTCATTTGCCCATCCAATTAGACTTACCAAGTTTCAGTGACCAATATGTAAACAATGTAAAGCTATGTTCAGAAGCCCCTAACTGATATAACAAACACCGTACCGAAATGCCCTGGGGTCGTATTGGTACGGGTATACATGGATTTGACTCCAAATGAAACTGTCCAACTACGTTTCGATACGGTCAAGGATCGTATCAGTACGGCATGCAAGGGTGATAACAAATCCCCAGCGACTCAAGAACTCGTTTTGATACATGTTGACCGGTATCGGTACCAGTTAACTATTGTTGACTTTGACCAAGACCTATTTTGATACACCCTATACCCATACTGATGCCATTAATTCTCCAGCCCTCATTGCCCAAAGTCGTATCGTAACACCTTGGAGCCGTATCGATACACCTGGGTTAGCTTGCACTTTGGCTGTCCCAAATATGCACTATCATATTGAAATAGTTAGACCCGTATCCGTATGGATTGTGTAACCCCCTCGACCCGGCCTAGTCGCAAGACCGGACCGAACAGGTCACAAGGAGCTTACTGAAGAAAACCTGTAAAGGTTTGCCTCGATAAACAGCCCTTTTATATTTTTTCCAGATGCAAAATTATTAACCTAAGTGTACATACTGACAGCGTGTGAATTTACAACTCAATCGGGCATCGATTTGACATTCAATTGCAACGCCTTGCATTTAGGGACCGATTTGCAAATTTGACAAATTATAGGGACTTATTGTGAAATTAAAGTTACCAATATTCAATTAGTCAGTTTTTATACTAACATGTCAAATTTCAGCTCAAAAAGATCATCTAAACTCACTCAAATGCATTCACATTAAACAAGGACCAAAACGTAAAGGTACGAAACATCAGAAGATTCCAAATAACCAACTTACCTAACACCGTATCGGTACACTTGGGCATTGTATCGGTACGCCCATGATGGTTCATAATTCCCAAATTCCTGTGGCACAAAACCGTACTGATACGGTCCCATATACCAAAACGCCTAGTCAATTCGGCCTTGACCTGTACCGATACGCACCAACCCGTACTGATACGCTGAGCCTATCTGGGCTTAACCGTACCGATACGCCTGGACACAAAATGACATCTTTTGATGGTTTAACATACACTTATGCTAAGCAAACCACTTAATCATGCTTCTTGGACATAAGCAACATAATCCAGGATCAAACCTCGTCCAAAACACAAGGAACATCAACCATACGTGTTATCTTGCATCCAAAAGGAAACTATAGGCATACAACCTACGAACCAGGCCAAGCGAGATACTAAACAAACCAAACCAAGACATAAACCAAATATAACAGGCCATTTACAAGACCAAAACAACAATATAAGCTTGCTCAAACAGGGAGTTCAACAACATCTCCCAAAACCATAAGGAGTCCCCCATTACCCTTATTAAAATAGTCTACTTTTGAAACATACGTTCGTATAAGAAGTCCTTGGATCACCTTCACTTTCTTGCTGCCTCCGAACTTTTAATTCTCTGCATTGATGGACAAAGAGAGTGTAAGTACGCTAGACTTAGTGAGGAGTGCTCAAAAACAACTCACCATCAATGCATTTTAAAACCGGTTTATATACCACATTGAAATCACTTTTCAATCCATGATTAAATCATCATGCCTTCAAAACCATGCACTTTAACCATTCAAAATCCAACATATTAAACCATATGCAACATGTATCACTAAACCAACAACAAATCACATTGCCAACCTCAATTTAAGCCTTTCTATGCATAACACACCATATGCAAAGCTTAAAGAGTAAACGTGTATAATCCATTATACAACACATGATACATTAATAATTATATTGGCTCACAAGTGATCATCAACAAGTTCTATTTACAAAACACAACATCGGATACGCAGAATCACAAGTGTTCTCCCAACACTTCATACATTCTCACTGCAACACAAGGTTCACACACGGGAGTATTCAGTACACAATATAAACTCCTCAACCGTTGTGACACCCGTGGTGGAGTATTCGGTAGCCATATAAACCCCTCAACACCATTCATCGGTAGATGTATAACCCACTAACGAGAGTTTTCGGTATCATAAACCCCTGAATCGTTAGGGTACTTGGATGGAGTATTCGGTACCCATATCAACCCCTCTACGTCCAAGGCAACTTATTTTACAGTGCACTCAATCCTATAGCCGGCTAACTATATCCGATTACGTTTTAAAACCATTTACATACTATCACTTGCCAATATAATTAACAATTAGCCATGAACCTCACTATTTTTAAAGCAACTTACCAAAACATACCCAAGCATCAAACCATGCTTTCACAAGTATAAATCATACTTACAAGGATCATTCACCAATGCATAATTCATCAATACTTTGTCAAAAACAGTAGACATCTTATCTGAAATCATGCTTCAACAGAGGAAACCATGTATATTAAAACAAGTGCATAAATTATTTTGTAAAACAAGCACGACCGAGAGAGAAAACCTTTGTACTTACTTCTGAGTTTAAACCACCATTTCAAACTAGATTTAAACTCCCTTAAACCATATTTTAAACCATTCCAAAGCTAGAAAACATGTTCTCACTTATCGACACACGAAACCTCAATTCGCCAACGCGCAATCAAGCATCTGAAGCCTCCAAAGCTTCACCGATAGCTTCCGAAACGTTCTCCCCTATTTTAACCACATTATAATAGAGGATTAATGCATAATAATGCATTCAAAACCCCAACAAGCAATTCTTCAACATTGCCTTTCTTAAAACCCTCAAAACACCTATCCGAAACAGCCAAAACAACTTCGATTCACATCCGAAACATAACCCAGCCATAACCTAACACTTCCAAACATCAATTAACATCAAAAGACATATAAAAACCATCTCATAACATCCTTATACCTCCAGCAACCAATAAACACCCACAACACTCCAAGAACTCATAACTACCAACTCAAACAACTAGAGATTCATTTCACTTCGGGATTCCATTGATAAAACCCATCCATCATCATCATAAGACATCAAAATCATGATATAACCTCATCATAAGCTCAACAAAACAGATCTAAAACAAAGATCTCATAATTACCTCAATTAAATCTCAATTAAACCATTTCTCTTCAATTAAATCCACAACACTAATTAGAAATCATTTATAAAGGATTAAGAACTTATGAATTTCAATAAAGAACCATCATTAAAGGAGAAGAGCAAACCTCACCTCCAAATATTGAAAACTCTCTCAATTGGATCATTTTTACACTAAAGAAACAAAGGAAAATCAATGAGATTTTGAGGAAACAAGTTGAGAAATCCATTAGAAATCATTAGCTTAAGAAAACAAGATCATTACCTCAAATCTTTGCTAAGAAAATAAATGTTTGGCAGAAGAGATTTTGAGAGAAACTCAAGAGAGAAAAGTTACGTCAAATTTTGAGTTTAAGAAATAACTATCATCCTTTTAATAAATCTTCTTTAATCATTTAATTAAAACACTTTAAAACTAATCCAAATAAGAGAGAAATCTGATAAAAACATTTAGGCTTAATAGGTCCTTAGAGATTCTATGTTTGAACTCTTTTACAAAACAGTCACTAAAAATAGTTTTCACTTTTTACATTTTCGGCACTAACCCAAAATGTCTAATTACCAAATCTTGTTTTCCGAAATCGACTTTACCAAAAATAAATATATATTTAATAAATATTTTAGAGCATTTTTATATATTTTTATCCCTTGGAAAAATATACGATCTAGAAATCGACTTGAATCTTTAACCCAGTCCACCAGACCGTCTAATCTAATCCTCAAAACCACTAGGCCGAAAACCAGGCCGTCACAACTCTCTCCCACTTAGGAAATTTCATCCGTAAAATTTTACCTAGCGGAACAAGGTATGAAAACTGCTTCTTCATGTCATCCTTCCTTTCGCACGTGGCCTCCTCAACTCCTCGGTGTCGCCACAACACTTTGACCAACTCTATGGTCTTATTGCGAAGAACCTTACAGTTCTCATCCAAGATCCTTACTGGTTCCTCATACTAGGTCAGATCTGGATTCAACTCAATCTCCTTAATAAGCATCACATGAGAAGGATTCGATCTATACCTTCTGAGCATCAATACATGAAAAACATCATGTATCTTCTCAAGCTCCAGTGGCAACCTCAATCTATAAGCCACCAGACCAACGCATTCCAACACCTCGTCAGGTCCAATAAACCTCGTACTCAACTTGCCTTTCTTACCAAACCTCATCACCTTCTTCCAAGGTGAAACTTTTAGAAACACACGGTCACCAACCGCGAACTCTATCTCCCTACGCTTCAAATCCGCATAAGACTTTTGCCTATCCGAAGCCGCTTTCAACTGATCAATAATAAGCTTCACTTTCTTTGTTGTCCCTTTAAGCACATTAGGCAAGGTAACAAAATTTTCTCCCGCCTCCGCCCAACGAAGAGACGTTTTACACTTCCTACCATGCAAAGCTTCATACGGTGCCATCTGTATACTCGTTTGATAACTGTTATTACAAGCAAACTCTACCAAAGGTAATTGTTTCTCCCAGGTTCCTTAGAACACAATAACACAACATCTCAACATATCCTCCAAGACCTCAATCACCGTTCAAACTGACCGTCCGTTTAAGGATGATACAAAGTACTGAAACTTAACCATGTACCCAAAGCTCAATGCAAACACTCCCAAAACCTCAATGTAAACCGCTGATCTCTATCCAAAACTATAGACTTAGGCACACTATGAAAACGCACGATCTTGGCGATGTACAAATCTGCCAACTTATCCAAGGTATACGTCGTATGCACCGGCACAAAATGTGTACACTTCGTAAACCGATCAACAATCACCCAAATAGAATCCCTTTTAGTCGGTGTTAAGGGTAACCTCGACACAAAATCCATGGTGATTCTCTCCCATTTCCACTCCAGTATATTCAACGGTTGCAACAACCCGAAAGGAAATTGATGCTCAACTTTTGCTCGCTGGCATACCATACACTTAGCAACAAACTCAGCTACATCCTTCTTTAAACCCACCCAGTAGTACAAATTCTTCAACCCACGATACATCTTAGCACTACAAGGATGCATAGCAAAAGGGCTACTATGCACTTCGGTTAAAATCATGCGCCTCAACTCACCATCATTAGGCACCACAATCTGATCCTTAAAGCACAAAACACCTTTCTCATTGAAACAAAAGTCTGTCGGATTACCTTCTGTAATGTCATAAACATGTGGTACCAACGAATCATCAAACAACTGCTTCTCCTTAACCAATTATGATAATGATGGTTTAACTTGCAACTCAGCCAACAAACTGGCATCTCGCCTCATGCTCAATCGCGCAAACTCCAACCATCTACGTTGTCTAAGATTCAAATTCTTTTGAGTCATCAAATATTTCAAACTCTTATGATTCATATACACAACACACTTCTCACCATAAAGGTAATGTCTCCAAATTTTCAAAGCAAACAAAATCGCGGCAAGCTCAAGATCATGTGTAGGATAATTGCGCTCGTGCATCTTGAATTGCCTAGATGCGTAAGCCACAACTTTCCCTTCTTGCATCAACACACAACCCAACCCAACATAAGATGCATCACTATAAACCACAAACTTCTTACCCAACTCAGGTTGAATCAAGACAGGGGCTTGCATCAAAGCATCTTTCAACCTTTCAAAAGCTTATTGCCTTTCCTCCATCCACTCAAAATGAACATTCTTTTGTGACAACTTTGTCAAAGGAGCAGCAACCTTTGAAAAACCATCCACAAACCTACGATAGTATCCCGCCAAACTAAGGAAACTACGAACCTCTTGCACCGTCTTAGGTGACTTCCAATTCCTCACCGCCTCAATCTTATGAGGATCAACCTGAATTCCTTCAGCTGACACAACACGTCCAAGGAAAACAACTTCCCTAAGCCAAAACTCACATTTTCTCAACTTAGCATACAACTGATTATCCAACAAAGCTTGCAACACAATTCACAAATGTCGATCATGATCCTCCTCGGTACGAGAGTACACAAGGATATCATCTATAAACACAACCACAAATTGATCCAAAAACTCGTGGAACACCAAATTCATCATGTCCATGAATGCAGCCGGGGCATTAGTCAAACCAAACAACATCACCAAGAACTCATAATACCCATACCTTATACGAAAAGCTGTCATAGGTACATCCACATCTTTCACCTTCAACTCATAGTACCCATATTTTAAATCAATCTTAAAAAACACTAAAGCACCTCAAAACTGATCAAACAAATCATCAATCCTTGGCAAAGGATACTTCTTCTTAACTGTCAACTTGTTCAGTTTTCGATAATCGATGCACACCCGCATTGTGCCATCTTTCTTTTTCCCAAACAACACTGGCGCATCCTAAGGTAAAACACTAAGCCTAATAAACCCTCGATCAAGCAACTCCTGAAGTTGCATCTTCAACTTCTACAACTCTTTTGGGGCCATACGGTAGAGAGTAATTGACACCGGAGCTGTATTTTCATACAACTCGATGCCAAACTCAACTTCTCAATTCGGTGGCAAACTTGGTAACTCTTCCAAAAAAAGCACTCAGAAACTCACATACCGTGCGTATGTCTTGCACACGCACCTCCTTCAAACCCAAATTCATAACATAAGCTAGGTAAGCTTCACATCTAGAATCCATCAACCGACTCACTTTTAGAGCCGAAACAATATTAGACAAGAACTTCATATTCTCGCCTACGATTACCACTTCGTAATCATCAGCAAGTTTCAAGGTAACTCGCTTGGTCTCAAAATCAACCACAGCTCTATGCCCAGACAACAAATCCATACCCATGATTACATCAAAACAATGAAACGACAACTCCATTAAATCAACCGCAAACACATGTCCTTGAATAGACAAAGGACATCTCCTAAACACCTTTCTTGTGACAATCATTTTACCAAAAGAACTCGTTACTTGCATTCCAACATCTAACACCTCGACAAGCACATCAAGCAATAGTGCATGCTCACGTAAGATGTATGAATGCGTAGAACCATAATCAACCAAAGAAAACAATGGCAAAGACTGCAAAGTAAATGTATCTACAATTATATTAGTGTCGTTACGTCCCTCACGATGTGCATACACCCTACAGGACCACCACCTTCAGGTTGAATTGCAACAGTATGAGCAACCATCTTTAGACCCTCATCTCTACGCTGAAACTATTCACGGCCATGACCATAGCCTCGTTGTGGTGCAATAGCAGGTGCCCTAGCCTGTCCACCCCCACTCGCAACAGACAATGACGTCTCAAATGACCACTCGATCCACAACTCCAGCAAACATTAGCACCCATTGCAACATGAGCCTACCCTTTATGGGTAAAATGTGAGAAATCTCGCCTCAAATGCTCACACGATCTACAAGCCAAACAAGGATTAAGCTCAAATCTAACCCGATTACCCTGACCTTACACTCTACGTCAAGCACCGCCGCCACGTCTCACATCAGAGCGATACCTCTTATCACAGTACCTCTTATATTGACCACCATCAGAGCTAGAGTCTGCAACTCTCTTACCCAAGCCATAACCACTCACACGAGATAACAAACCCAATTTATGCTCGATATCCTTCTTCTGTGTAACCAACACGTCAAAATTAGTGTAATCAAAAGCCAACATGTATGTCTTCACTTCTTGCACCAAACCATAGTGAAAACAATCAAAACGATGTCTATCACTCGGCACCAACTCAGGAGCATAATAGCTCAAATGAACAAACTGAACCTCATACTCAGCCACAATCATGCTACCCTGAACCAAAGAAATGAACTAACATTTCTTGTCATCCAAGCATCTAACTTCCATGATGGCAGTTACAGTATCCACCAACTGTAAGCATTACCTTGCAACAGGGCATTGCACATCCCAACTTCTGGGCATCATTACACCCCATATGATCCAATACCTGGATTGTACTAGCCATCCAAGCCTCATATGCCTCGGCCGACAAACCACAATACTCAACACCACCCAAACTACGCAAATGTTCTAACGGCAAACTTGTTTGCCCAGTAGTTTGTGCTTGCTCTTTCACTCCAGCAATAGCGGCCTAGAAAGCTCCAGTCATCGCTTGAATCAAAGGCTCCATATCGCCCAACCCTGGCCTAGCTTGCCCAAGTGGCACTTGCTCTCCATCCAATGGTGGAGGAGGCAGAGAGGGTGGTATCCCTCTAGGAGGAACAACATTCTCTTGATTTCCTAGCCCAACGATAATAACAATCACACTGGATCACAATTCTCTCCTCGGTCCAATCGTGCTAAAACAATTAAGGTATGATAACAAACCAAAACAAAACAATTAGGTCAGCTCCAAGCAAGGATCCAAGACCTCCATTTAAAAATCAAAACAGTTCAAACTATGATAATAAGGTAATGGGTTTCCCAAATTTTCCCCGTAACATGATATAAAGCAAACAACGTACATATCGCAAAGACCATGCATAGCAAACAATAGATATAACTCACAACAACATCTTACCAACCTTACCCTATTTATCGCATAACCTAGCTCTGATACTACCAAATGTAACCCCCTTAACCCGGCCTAGTCGCAAAATCAGACTGAACAGGTCACACGGGGTTTACTAAAGAAAACTCATGAAGGTTTGCCTCGATAAACGACCCTTTTTTTATATATTTTCTAGATGCAAAATTATTAACCTAAGTGTACATACTTGCAGCGTGTGAATTACAACTCAATCGGGCGTCGATTTGACATCTAATTGCAACGACTTGCATTTAGGGACCGATTTGCAAATTTGACAAATTATAGGGACTTATTGTGAAATTAAAGTTACCAATATTCAATTAGTCAGGTTTCATACTCACATGTCAAATTTCAGCTCAAAAAGATCATCCAGACTCACTCAAATGCATTCACATTAAACATGGACCAAAATGTAAAGGTACGAAACATCAAAAAATTCCAAATAACCAACTAACCTAACATCGTATCGGTACACTTAGGCACTGTATCGGTATGCCCTTGATGGTTCATAATTCCCAAATTCCTATGGCACAAAACCATACCAATACAGTCCGTGTAATGAAACACTGAGTCAATTTGGCCTTGGCCCGTACTGATATGCACCAACCCGTACTGATACATTGAGCCTGTCTAGGCTTAACCGTACCAATACCCCTGGACCCAGAATGAAATCTTTTGTTGGTTTAACATACAATTAAGCTAAGCAAACCACTTAATCATGCTTTTAGGACATAAGCAACATAAACCACGATCAAACCTCATCCAAAACACAAGGAACATCAACCATGCGTGTTATCTGGCATCCAAAAGGAAACTATAGGCATGCAACCTACAAACCAAGCCAATCGAGATACTAAAAAAACCAAACCAAGGCATAAACCAAATATAACAGGCTATTTACAAGACCAAAACAACAATATAAGCTTGCTCAAACAAGGATTATTGCATCATAATGCATTCTAAACCCCAACAAGCAATTCCTCAACATTGCCTTGCTTAAAACCATCAAAACACCTATCTGAAACAACCGAAACAACTTCGATTCACATCCAAAACTTCACCCAGCCATAACCTAACACTTCCAAACATCATTTTACATCAAAATACATCTAAAAACCATCTCATAACATCCTTATACCTCTAGCAACCAATAAACACCCACAACACTCCAAAAACTTATAACTAACAACTCAAACAACTAGAGATTCATTTGATTTCGGGATTCTATTGATAAAACCAATCCATCATCATCATAATACATCACAATCATGATTTAACCTCATCATAAACTCAACAAAATAGTTCTAAAATGAAGATCTCATAATTACCTTAATTAAACCATTTCTCTTCAATTAAATCCACAAAACTAATTAGAAATCATTTGTAAAGGATTAAGAACTTGAGAATTTCAATAAAGAACCAACATTAAAGGAGAAGAGCAAACCTCACCTCCAAAGATTGAAAACTCTCTCAATTGGATGATTTTTACAGTAAAGAAATGGCAGGGTTGTCAAAGTTCTGCAAAATAAAACTGATTTAGCTATACTAACTTATAGTAGTAGTGAGATCAGGTTGAAATCCCAGGAGAGCTAAAATTAGAATCTCAATGTCAAAACAATAAAAGTAAAATTGGGGGGGGGGTTGGTTTATAAAGATAAAGTTAAAGATAATAATTAAAAACTAAAAATAAAAATTACAAAGATTAATGTTACCGAACTTCCAATCCAAAGGTGTGATTTTCATCCAACCGTGACATTGATCATAGGCTTAAAGATAATTTTTTCATATCCAAGAAATCAATCTACTTGGGGAACACCACAACAAGCATTTATTATTCTTTTATAATCAATTAGTCTACTTGAGGGAACACCGCAACAAGTACTCGAATCAAAACTTACCATTAAATAAAATCAATGATAGCATTAAGATTCATGAGAATGATTAAAAAAATCAAACAAATTAATTTTGCACCTTTATTTCCCTAGGGACTATCATACGTGATGTGTAGTCGACGAACACAAAACATGAGCCTTACCCTTTGCTACTTACGTCATGGATAGCTATAGAACATTCAAAATCGAATTAAGGCATCAATTTAATCAATATCAAACATTCATAAAAATAAAAACACTTCCTTAGAACACAATAACACAAGGTGTGGTCACGCCTTATCGAAGATGAGCTTCTGCCCAGTTCTTCTTTCTTCCAAAAGACTCGATTTTCACTTGAGAAGCTA
This sequence comes from Hibiscus mutabilis, assembly GCA_019671005.1. Lineage (NCBI taxonomy): Eukaryota > Viridiplantae > Streptophyta > Magnoliopsida > Malvales > Malvaceae > Hibiscus > Hibiscus mutabilis. The sequence continues at coordinate 44,738,514 of CM033717.1, read as the reverse complement.
AAATCATTCTTTTGTGTTGAATTTCATCATTGCATCCATATTTCACCTCGTAAATCAAAACAAACACAATTTCTACAATTAAGCTCAAATATAATTAGAATATGAAGTAATTAATCACAACAAAGAGTATATAATTATAACCTATAAAATTCCCCCACACATAATTCATGCTTGTCCTCAAGCATAGCTCAACTTAACATACCAACTCTCCCATCTACCTCTTTTCATCTCTTTTAATATCTCACAATACCAATAAAGTTAAGCACACATCAAGGATTTGAATCATAATGACAATTAAGAGAATGAGCATTTAGAGGATATTTTTTTATAGAAAAATCAAACATCTCATCAATCCACCAATATCAAATGCAACAAGACTTAAAACCCTCGCACGGTTTCACTCGAAACTCTCAAAGTGTTTAGGGCGCAATTAACTCTCAAGATCAAACCATAGCACGACCTTACCATAAGCTTGAAAATGAATCAAATCTCCACCACTACATATGAATCGGTGCAAAAATCAAAGGGTCTTTAGAAGGGTTGTAACGAGGCTTAGGTAAGGGTATGGTAAAAGGCATAAATGAAGGTTTTTGAGGCAAGACAAGAGTTAATGATATCAATTCCACAAAACAACATCAAACATACAACCAACTTCTTGAAATTTATTCCTATATCTCATTTAAACACTAAGAAATTTTGGAGAAGTGACATTTATTTACATTTACAGACATATCTCCAAATATCTTCAATCAAGGAACAAACTTTAATTTTTCTTTTTTTTCTTTTTTCTTTTTTTGTAGCCTTTTTGTGGAACTACATTTTCCTCACATCTTGACAAGGGTAGCAAAAAGAAGGGACAACAAACAAAAAGGCTTTGGGTTAAATTGTGGTAAGACAAAGAAAAGGGGGAAATAGGCTCAAATTGGCTAACTAAGGGGAAAACATATGGGTAGGATTTTTGAAAGTCTAAGAAATGGGTTAAACCTAATTGCCCTTATCATCTTAAAGCATCAATCCAAAAATGTTATCTCAAAATGCATTCATAAGCAAGTTCTAGAATAAATAGCTAAGCTCGTCACACTTAACAAAAAGAAAAATGAGCAAGATATGATGAATTGTTCTTAGGCTCAAAATCTCACTAAAGTGTGTTATTTGCATTAAGTCATGTGCATTTTTCTACTAACAAACCAATGAGATGTCATCAAAATTTTAAGAAAACACTAGTCATACTCATCACTTTCATACATTATATTTCAAACTAAGATGTATCCAAAACATACAAGGTATTCAAAAATATTAAATAGAGGCTCAAGGTTTCAAAGGAAAAGTCAACATATACGAATTGAAGAACACCAAAATCCAAGCACAAAAACATGGTTTCAAAAGAAGACGAAAAAAATTGATTTTTTTCACAAACTTAAATGAAAACAATCTAGCAAATGAAATCATGTATGAAATATCTCCCCCACAGCTAAACTCTAGATTATCCTCAATGTATATCAAAATATATTTCTTATAAAGAAATTAAAAGAGAAAGAGAACTCCCCTAATGTGTGAGCAAGCCGGACTAAGATGGTTCAAGGTGATGGTGGGAAAGAGGTGAGACTCCTATGTACTGGAAGTTGTGAACCAAGACGTCTCAAAGTGAAGAAGTCAAATTTTTAAAGGCATCTGCAACAACAAAATCAGAAGGTTGTTGGAAGTAAAGTGTGGCCACAACTTATAAAAATTAATCTCCTGCCAGAAAAAAATTGAACTTCTTCATTAAATCATCTAAAACTAAAAATAAATTGAATTAAAAAAAGAAAAACAACTGGATAAACATCCAATTCCCACTAAATCGAATTTTGGTTCCCACTCTTTCCCAATGCTTTCTTTAGGATAAACATCAAGAACCTCTATCTTCTCTTTCAGCATCCTTAAGTTCATGCATAAATCTTTAAAAATTGCATACTCGAGAATTTTTTGATAGCATCCAACAATGGTATGTTAACCTCCACCTTTCTAATTGTATCCAAGATCTCATTATGCTCATCTTTCTTTGGTTTAGCTAACCTACTTGGAAAATGAGATAATGGTATATAAGATGAAAGAGGTAAGAGAGGATTTAATGTTACCCTCGGTGTTGGCCTAGATGGAACTATGATTTCATCCTCACTCTTACTCTTCTCGGCTTCTTTAGGTGAAGTCAATTCTGAAGGAATTTCCTTTATTCTCATTAGCGAGATCTCACAACAATTTTCTTTTGGATTCACCTCAGTTTAAGAAGGTAGTTCTTCAAAACTTTGAGGCTCCAATTTACTAATTGACATGGCCAATTGAGTAATTTGATTGCCTATATTATGATTGTTTTCCCTCATTTCTTGTTGAAGTGCATGAGTCATTTTCCTCATCTCCCTTGCTTCCTATCGAAGTTCATGAGTAGAGTTAGCAAGGCTTTTAACAAGATCCTCTAAAGATATACCTGAATTTGAAGATTGTTGTTGTGTCGATGCTTGAGAAAAATTTTGAGGAGGATATATGTTGTCCTTCAGATTTCCATAGCTAAAATCTAGATATCTTCTCCATCTGGGATCGTAATGATTAGCAAAGGGATCATAATTCCATCGTGGTTGACCATGAAATCCATCGTAAGCATAAATATCTTGCGCTAAATTACAGTGCTATGTTGGACACATGTTCGTAGGATGACCTTGAGATGAACATATTCTTCAACCTTTTGCTTTTTGTACATGCCTTATAGCAATTTGACGAACCAAATATGTTAAATCATAAAGTTGATTTTCAATAGAATTTAATCTTACCTCGTCAACTTGGCTAAAGGATACATATGCGCTTGTAGAAAACATGGTTCAAAATTTAAAAAATAAAAAATGAAACAAAACAATAAAAAACTAAAATAGCTCCCCGGCAACGGCGCCAATTTTGGTAGTGTTGTTGAAGTCCTGCAATATAAAACTGATTTAGCTATACTAACTTGTAGTAGTAGTAGTGAGATCAGGTCGAATGTAATACCCCAAAATTTACTAAGTTGATTAAGGGTCATTTAGCACTAAGATAATAGCTTAAAAGCTAACTTAGTGACTAAAATGACAAAAATGCGAAAGTTAGGATTTCTTTAATTATGGGTTTTGGAAAGGAAATTTATAAGGTTTAAAGGTCTCATGTGATAGATAGTGAATTGAATAAGGTATTCTTAAAGTTTAGTTGAATTCCAAGGAAAATTGGAATGGGAATTGAAGTTTAAAAAGGTAGTGACCAAAATGTAAATTTTAAAAATTTTATGGCTAAAGTATAAACTTTGGAAAAGTTTGGGGACTAAAGTTATAATTTCTCAAAAGTTAAGGGTTTTTATTTCATAAATAAGCAGATCACCTAAGGCTGTGAATCGAATGTGGAATTATTGGTTCGATCTGATAATTCGATTATTGGGAAAATCGTAGTTAAAGTTTAAGTGGAATTCGGATACCCGAACCGAACTGGAAAATTTTGAAATTTTGCCATATGATACAGAAAGGTTATAAAAGTCATTTCCAAGTGTTGGAAATATTTTTAGTTTGATTCAAGATGAATCCTATAGTTTATTTCTGAGTAAATGATTATTTAGCGGTATATTGCATCAAATTGGGGCTTTTGAGATTTTATGATTCCATGATTGAGTTTAAGTTGAAATCAAGCTAGTATGATGTTAAAATCATGATATTGAGTTGAGATTTAAGTTTTACATGTTTTGATTTTTATGAAGATGATTAGGGTTTATGGATTCAAGTTTAATTTAGGGTTTGTTATGTTGAAATAATGATCTAGTAAGCTTGATTTGTTGTTTGGAAGCAAAACCCTAAGTTTTGGCAACTTGAAAAGTTAAAGGACCAAATCTGAATTTTTAGAATTTAGAGTGTATTTATGTTATTAATGATGTTAGAGATAAGAAAATAAAGTTAGAATGCCAAATTGATGTTGAATTGAATTAGTGACCATTTTGACAATTTGTCAAAGTTAAGTGACTAAATCAAAATTTAAGTTTTGTATGGGGGTTAAATCTTATTTTTAGTTTTAATAGTGTAATTAAGGTAGTAATGTAGAATTGAGGACCAAATTGCAAAGTTAAGAAGCTTGAATCCTTATCTTTGCATTTTAGTGACTATTTCGGTAAAGAACGAAAATTAAGGAGAATTATTGTGAATAATTATTTGGTGAAGAATGTGATGAGTTGGTGGTTTAAAGCCAGTGATTGGACTAAATTGAAAAGTATAAAAGTAAGGAAAAGTTAGTATAAAAGTTGAAGTTGTTTATGGAAGCTGTGTATAAAAAATGGTTTATGGAAGTAATTTTGAAAATTCACCATAAATTCTACAAAAATGTTTAGATGGTGAATTTTATTCTGATGTATAGACTTGTTCGTCTAGTTTCGTTTCCAACAAACGGAATCTGATTTCGAGTTCCGAGTCAAAAGATATGAATTTTTAAGTGACGAAAAGTCAGAAAACAGAACACCAGCTGTTCCGAATTTCAGCACTGTAACTGGCTTTGAAAATTGTACAAGTTGAATTTGGGCTTTTAATTTATATGTTTGAAAATCTTATCGAATCTAGTTTCTTTCAGAACAAGCGGAGTTGAATTCCGAGTTATAGATTATTTTATAGAAATATTTCTTCGAAGGTACTGCAAACTGCCAGAAAATAAGAATTGATACACTTTGTATCTAAGGTTGATTAATAAGCTTGGAAGGGTTAATGGAAGTTCAAAGTGGTTACTAACGACCATAATGAATTTTTGAACAATACAAGGAAGAAAGGAAAACGTTTGGAGATTTTGTATTCGAATGATTATTTTGGACAATATGTCTAAGATATTGTTAGATTGGAATCTAACAAATATTTTACTTATTTGAATTATGAAGTTAAGTTTGAATCAAGGGAGGTTCGAGGTACAATAAAGAAAAGTATCAAAGAGGACTTACTGAGGCATACTAATAAATGGCCAGATGAGTGTAATGCATACATAACATTATACATGGATGTTTCATACATCCCCGGTAGGACTTGCGATGAGTCTACCTGGTTTATATATTGTCATGATATTTATGTCATTGATCATATATTTGACATATTTTAAATATGTCAAAGGTTGAAAATAAATGCATTGATCACTAGTTATTGATGATGGTATAATATGAATGTTATTTCGGCTATGAACTGTTAAATGTTGATATATATTGATATATGTTTCCATTGATGACTTAAATGATGAAATAAAGCCCAATGTATGATATAGAGGTTTGATGGTATAGTTGGATATCCATAGGGTCATAAACTGCTGTATAAATATTCTAAGCACTTCAGGTAAAGTGAAAATATTATAAATGCTCATTGAGGAGTATACTCATGCATGGTTTGAGTATACGGACTTACTACGGGTGCTAAACACTTCGGTGTAATTTCATAAAAACTCAATGAGGGATATATTGTATACTCCGGTAAGTATAGAGAAGCACTTCGGTGCTAAGCACTCCCGATAGAGTGCAAATAATATACATACTCAAGAAAGGTTGGGTATGGGGGGATGACTCGTGTACATAGAATCTCTTAATTCGATACCTTGGGCTAAATAAATTGAAAGAAATCAAAAAGAAACAAGAAGATAAGCTTGAAAGCTTGTAGATAGAAATGGGAAAAAGGTATTGGTAAGCATTGAAAGCTTACGGATGGAATGACAACAGTATTGGTAAGATCTAATCTTATCACTTTGATATACATATTTATTTATGTTAACGAGCAGATAATGGTAAGGTAATCATATGCATTGTTAATCATTAATATTGATATTATGACAATTGCACTTGAATTCGAATTATTGCCTCACTAAGTAAATACTTAGCGTGTAACTGTTTTACACGTAGGAAAGAAGAAATGGTTGGAGTAAGGAGCATAAACGGACATCATCAATTAATAACAGGTACAACAGTATCAGTAAGATATCTTTTGACACTGTTTGATATTTACTAGTTGGCATGTATATTAAAATGATACGACTGCTCTGATAGAATTTGTATTTTATGTGGTATCTGGATGAATTTTAAATCAGACAGTTTTTAGGCAGTTTTATTAATTATATAAAGTTAAATTAAATTAAAAAGTTGTTGTCTGAAATTAAACTCGATTTGAAGATTAAAAATATTATATTTAAACTATACGCGATTAACTACATTTGTAAATAGAAACTAAATATATTGTAATATTTTTAGAAGAATCAAAATTTTTACTGAGTTACAAATGTAGAGGGTTTTACAAATGTTTTGTGATATCTCTGACACGTATTCAGCTATGAATACGGGAAAGGGGTATTACATTTATTGGTATCAGAGCTGTAGGTTTAGCCGATTCTCGGCCTAAATGGAAATGGTTTTATGTTAAAAAGAGTATACATGCCACTAGGATATCAATATTACTGATCTGGTGTTTTTATGATCCGATTGATGTCACTCTTTACTAATGTAAATTGGGAGGAATTATAAGAAATATTTGAGCCAAGAAAGCGTGATGAACTGGTAAATTGGAAGCTTTGGAATGAATCAAGTGTACTAACAATAAGTTTAATGATAACCCTTCGGATAAATCGAAAGAAAAAAGGGGCACTGGTACAACAAGGAGTGCCTGTGCAGGATTAAGGAACTGAAAAGTTTGAAAAACACCTGAATTGAAAGGAAAAGCAGATTAAGGTACAGTGATTGTTGATTTATAACTAAATAATCTAAGGATTACACTGGACGGATTCCACTTTTTGGATACTGAGAAATTGGATGGAGCTGTTTTGTTGCTCCGATATTTAAGCTAGATTAGAAAACCATCTGAATTTGCTTCATAGCTAGGATTGCACATATCAGTCCGAGTTTATAACATCAGGACTGATAAAGATTGGGATGATTCGAAAATCATAGAAGGTACTTCTCATCTTTTTGGATAAACCTGTATTGATGTTGATGGGTCCTAGCTTTACACATTCCTATATAAGTACGAAGTTGAGTGGTGAACGAGATATCCTTTTAGAACCCATTTCAAGTAATATAGCGGTCACAAATTTGTTGGGTTGTAAAGAAAGGGCGAGCTGAACATGTGGAATTGCTCGATAAAAACATAAGAAATAGAATTCCCAATAAATTTAATGGAATTATCTTTTGAGGAGTCTAAGATGATTGTTGGCATGAATTGGTTACCTTTCTATCAAGTCATGATGAATTGTCGCATAAAGCAATTAGTATTGAAAAATACGGAAGGTACAAAAATAGTAGTAGTTGATAAAAGGGTAAATCCCTTCTCCAATGTAATTTTAGTTGTTTTATTAAGGAAATTGTTGTTATAAGGTTATTAAGTTTTCCTAGCAAATGTAGTAGATACTCAGGTTGTTGAAGTTAAATTGGAAATTAACTCGACTGTCGAAAAATATCCGGATGTATTTCCATATGGGTTACTCGGAATTACCTCTTGATTGAGTGGTGTAATTCAAAATAAAGATGTTACCAGACATTGCGCCTAAATTAATGGCCCCGTATAAAATGGCTTCGATCGAACTTCGGGATTTAAAGGTACAATTACAAGGAATGTTAGGTTGACATTTTATAAAGCCAAGTGTGCCACCTTGGGGGTGCACCAGTATATTTGTGAAAAAGAAACATTAATCTATGTGATTAAGTATAGATTTATGTTAGTTAAATAAGGTGACGGTAAAGAATAAATATCTTCTTCCGGAGACTGATGATCTTTTGATAAGTAAAAAAAAACAATATATATGTTTCCAAAATAGACCTTCGATCGAAATATTATCAGTTAAAGATCAAGGAAGAAGAAATTCTAAAGACAACTTTTTAGACTCGGTATGAATACTATGAGTTAGTGATGATGCCTTCGGCATTTATAAGCCTAATGAACCAAGTATTCTAATTTTGCTTGGACCAATTTTTGGTAAAGTTCATTGAGTATATTTTGGTCTATACGAAGGAAAAAGGAAGAACAAGATGCCCATTTTTGCATTGTTCTTCATACATTTTGAGAAAAGAAGCTATATCCTAATTTGTTAAGGTGTGAATTTGGTTGTCAAAAGCTATTTTATTAGTTATGCAGATTTGGTAGTGGGAATAAGAGTAGACCCCAAAAAAGTACAAATTATAGTTGAATGGAAATCTCTAAAGAATGTTTTAGAGGTTTTGAATTTCTTAATGATTGTCTCCTCATTGACCAAGCTATTGAGGAAAGAAATGCCATTCAGTTGAACATATTAATGCTAAGAAATCTTTGAGACATTAAAGGAGATCTTAGTAGAAGCCTTGGTACCAGAACAACCAGAATCGGGTAAAGATTATGTGGTGTATAGCGATGCTACTCATAACGGTTTGGGATGCGTACTTAGGCAAGAAGGAAAAGTAATGGTTTATGCTTGAGACAACTTAAGATATATGAGAGGAATTATCTTACTTAGAATTTGGAGCTAGCAATGGTTGTATTTGATTTAAAAGGCATAGCATCATTATTTATACAGTGAACGATGCTATATTTATATAAAGTTTAAAGTATATGTTTACTAAAGAAGAGTTAAATTGACGTAAAGAAGTTGGATTGAGCTTTTTAATAATTATGATATGGTCATTGACTATCATCCAGAAAAAGCTAATGTGGTAGCTGACGCTTTCAGTCGAAAGACAATTGTTGCCTTAAGAGCTATGAATGCAAGATTGGCATTAAAAGAAGATGATGTTTTGATTGTCAAGTTAAGAATAAAAATTTACCATATTGAATTAAATAAGATATCTTTAAAGAAAGGATGAGAAATGTTGTCAAGGTGCAAACAAGTGGAAAAGAGTGAAACTGAAAACTTGGAAGTTAGGTTTGATAGTTATTTGTATTATCAAGGAAGAATTTCTATCTCGATGATGGAAACTATATGTTGATCCTGAAAGAAAAGATATTTAATATGAATTTAAGGATAAAGTATTCCTTAAAAGCTTCACCTTGGAAGAAGGTGTTATGGTTTAGACAAAAAGAAAGTTAAGTTCAAAATTTATTGGGCTGTAAGAAATTGTGAAAGGAGTTAGTCTGATAGTTAAGCTTAATAGTTAGCTTTATCTTTGGAAATGAACAAGATTCATAATGCATCGATGCTCTGGAAATATTGATTAGTCCTCTCACTTGTTGTTACTCCGGAGAAAATAGAGATTCGGCCAGATTTAAGCTATGAAAAAGAACTGGTAAAAATCCTAGCAAATGGAGTCAAAGAACCAAGAAAACAAAATAATTTCGGTTGTCAAAGTTTGTTGACAAAAATCACAAGGTTAAAGAAAAGATTTGAGAGAAATAAGAAGAAAATAGTTTCCTCACCTTTTAAATCAGGTGCGTGTTGAAAATTCGAGGATGAATTTTCTTAAGGGGGAGAGAATTGCAATACCCCAAAATTTACTAAGTTGATTAAGGGTCATTTAGCACTAAGATAATATCATAAAAGCTAACTTAGTGACTAAAATGACAAAAATGCGAAAGTTAGGATTTCTTTAATTATGGGTTTTGGAAAGGAAATTTCTAAGGTTTAAAGGTCTCACGTGATAGATAGTGAATTGAATAAGGTATTCTTAAAGTTTGGTTGAATTCCAAGGAAAATTGGAATGGGAATTGAAGTTTAAAAAGGTAGTGACCAAAATGTAAATTTATGATCCCATGATTGAATTTAAGTTGAAATCAAGCTAGTATGATGTTAAAATCATGATATTGAGTTGGGATTTAAGTTTTACATGTTTTTATTTTTATGAAGATGATTAGGGTTTATGGATTCAAGTTTAATTTAGGGTTTGCGATGTTGAAATAATGATCTAATAAGCTTGAATTGTTGTTTGGAAGCAAAATCCTAAGTTAAATTGTGTAGGGACCGTTTCAGAAACTTGAAAAGTTGAAGGATCAAATTTTAATTTTTAGAATTTGGAGTGTATTTGTGTTATTAATGATGTTAGAGATAAGAAAATGAAGTTAAAATGCCAAATTGATGTTGAATTGAATTAGTGACCATTTTGACAATTTGTCAAAGTTAAGTGACTAAATCGAAATTGAAGTTTTGTATGGGGGTTAAATCTGATTTTTAGTTGTAATGATGGAATTAAGGTAGTAATGTTGAATTGAGGACCAAATTGCAAAGTTAAGTAGCTTGAATCCTTATCTTTGCATTTTAGTGACTATTTCGATAAATAAGGAAAATTAAGGAGAATTATTGTGAATAATTATTTGGTGAAGAATGTGATGAGTTGGTGGTTTAAATCTAGTGATTGGACTAAATTGAAAAGTATAAAAGTAAGGAGAAGTTAGTATAAAGTTGAAGTTGTTTATGGAAGCTGTGTAGAAAAACTGGTTTATGGTAGTAATTTTGAAAATTCACCATAAATTCTACAAAAATGGTTAGATGATGAATTTTATACCTATGAAAAGATTTGTTCGTCTAGTTTCGTGTCCAACAAACGGAATCTGATTTCAAGTTTTGAGTCAAAATATATGAATTTTTAAGTGACGAAAGGTCAGAAAACAGAACACCAGTCTGATCCGAATTTCAACACTGTAACTGGTTTTGAAAATTCGCCATAAATCATACAAGTTGAATTTGGGCTATTAATTTATATGTTTTAAAATCTTATCGAATATAGTTTATTTTAGAACAAATGTAGTCGAATTCTGAGTTATATAATATTGTATAGAAATATTCCTTCAAAGGTACTGCAAACTGGCAGAAAATGAGAATTGATACACTTTGTATCTAAGTTATTAGTAAGCTTAAAAGGGGTTAATAGAAGTTCAAAGTGGTTACTAAGGACCATAATGAATTTTTGAACAATACGAGGAAGAAAGGAAAACGTTTGGAGATTTTGTATTCGAATGATTATTTTGGAAAATATGTCTAAGATATTGTTAGATTGGGATCTAACAAATATTTTACTTATTTGAATTATGAAGTTTAATCTGCCACCTTTGTAGTTTAATCCAATTTAGTGAGATTTTTATCCTAGGACCCTTACTAATTCGTTTTAGTCCTTTTTACCATAGATTACCCTATTTTCCCCCTGTTATTTCAAGTTTAGGTTGGTCCCTAATTAGTTCATCTAAGTCCTCAATTTAGTAAACTTTACAGAACAGTCTAATTTCACCTATTATGCCAATATTCTCATTAAAGCTATTCATATGACCTTAATTCATGCCATCATATCTATCAAACATTCATTTTGCTCCCTCCCCTGTATTTTAGAAAACTTTTTCCACCCTTTATTCCAATTCAATTCAATCCTAACTTTACCAATTCATTCAAAAACAGTCCCTAATCAATTTGTAACTACAATTGTGACTAGTTTGCCTACCAATTCAATTTAACTACCAATCTAACTTGATCTGAGCCTAATTTAAACATCTCACATAATTTCTTTTAGGTAATTTCACACTAGCATCTTCCCTTATTCATTTAACACATCAATTCCACCAATTAAACTAAATACACCATTTCACCTATTCGGCTAGTCACCTTAATACTTCAATTCGATGTTTGCTTAATCTAACATGTTATCCAATGTTCATACTTCAATTTCACCTAATCAAATTCTCAATTTCATCATCTATCTAACATGTATGATATCTAATTCATCCTACGACATCAAACAAACAATTCAATCAATAAAACATCATTCATTCGAATAGGTATAAATGAAGATGAACTTCCTTTGATTGCTTAACTTAATTCTCAGGAAATTTTATGCATGCAAGCTTAAATCCTCCTCCTTCAATGGCTTTCTCTCAAGAACTCCATTCTCTCTCAATTTCTTTCCTATTCGGCTAGCTTAGATTAAATGAAGGAAAAAGATGACACTTAGTCATCCATTATAATGGAATTGTGTATAGTCCATTTTACCCTTAATTAGTCTTTAATTATAAACTAAATAAAGGTTAGCCTATGGAATATCATAATTCTGCATGCATTATTTATGTTTTTATTTTCATCCGAATAAGTCCTTATGAATTGGTCACTCACTTTTCAGTTTTATTCAATTTGGTCCTTAGTAGTCTATAATTAACTCGGTTTTGGTTTAATTGAGCTATCCAATTAAGCTATTGGTTTCAAGAATACTAAACTAGAATTTAGGGTGTTACAATACATTCTACATAGAGCATTAAGATCTTTATCTACTCGATAGAATTTTCTAATGAACTTCTTATTCTCTTGATGCCTAAAAGTTGATAACAACGAAGCTAAGGTGATACCTATCTGCGCGAACCCTAACAACACTATTATCTATTCAAGTTCTCCTTATTAGGCATTGAAACCCTGAACTTATGTCTAAGGTAGATTAAGACTAAGTTAACAGCTTAGCCTCAATGTTCACATTTGTTTAACCTAACTCTCTCGGTATTAAGCCACAAATCAATAGTTAAAACGCCTCTCTCGATAGCTCTTACAATAACTACGCATGAAGAACGAGAACAAATTAGATAAAGGGAAAAAACTAAAGCATTAAAACAAAGTATTCAAAACATAAAATCCTCTAAAGCAATAAAACCAACTAAAAGTATTTATCCCATGTCTGAGCCTAAAACATCCATAATAAAAACAATTTAAAACATAACAGTTTATTGGGTAAGGGATAGAAAATGGTCAAACATCCTCGACGGTCTCCTCCAGGCTTTCTAACTATTGTTATAGGCTCCCCACTCCATGAGCCTCTCTCGATGGCTTTCGTTGTGTGAAGACTCCTCTAACACTTTGACTCATGTTGTTCTCTAATAGCTAAAGACTAAGGGTTGTCGTCTATGATCTAGCTCCCCATTAATTGTAATCCTAAAGTGCGCTAAACCTCCTTTAAGAGGATCTTGCTTTCCTACTATCTTTAATGAGTTTCGTATCTAAGGAGAGTCCATGTAAGCCAAAGGTAGATTTATCTCCAACTTTTCTTGCCTCATCAGCTCTAACCGAGAGATCTTCCATCCTTCTACTCCAGCATTCCTTTGGCTCCGATAGAACATGGGCATTTACCACAAAACACTACCTTTCCCATTAAAATCACCAAAATATATAGCAATTAAGCACAGACAGTGTAACTCCCTGACTACATGCAAACTACTCCTTAATGCAACTAAATGAGCTTAAACACATGCAAAAGCTAAGGAAAAGGGTATTCAAATTAGGTTATTTACACACACGTCAAGTACCCCCAAACTTGAATTGTTGCTTGTCCTCCAGAAATGTTATGTAAACATGAAAAAAACATAAACAGATCATAGTTTCCAAGGTTCCAACTAAGCTATGATGACAAGAATTCTAAGACATGATGAAACAGTAATTCACTCCTCAGCTATTTTAACGAAATACAATGCATCAAAGCTCACAGTTTGTTCCAAGGATCAATTCTTCTCTAGGTGCAGTGGGTGTTGTGTCATATGCATTCATCACTTAATAGCCTTAGGAAAAATTAATGATTGCTCTCAATTGTTGCCTCGTCATATTCTTTTTCTTTTAAGCACAATATTGTACTCCCTTCATTCTTTTTAAGTTTAAAATCAGTATCACTCGAGCCCTATGAGCAGAGCCATCCAATAAAGATTTTCATTCACTCTTATGCTAGTACTACCATTCCTACCATTGGAAGTTAAATGGAGCAAACGTAACTCACCTAGTGTACTAAGGCAACAAGATGATCATTATTTTCTCAGTTTTTCTAGGAGTTTAATTAAGCCTTTAATTGCTACATTAAGCATTCATTTCATTCACAATTATTATACTTTGGAATCAGAGAGTCAACCTAGAAATTCCCTAAGGTTTCTTAAGCTTTTAGAAGGCATGCAACATGTGAATTAAAAGCTACAACAGATCCAATGCTAAGTTCAAAACTTGAAAGCTAAACATAAATCATATATTAATCATAAGAAACCATGATCATCTCAATAGCAATTTTGGAATCAATAGAATCGTAGCAAAGGGGACCAACAAAAACAGGTTAAGCTATCTATATGGGAATTTATTTAAAAAAATTACCTAAATTTAACCTAATATATACATGGGATAGTACTCCCCCAAGCTTGAGAAGAGGATTATCCCCAATGAAAAATGGAAACAAGAAAAACAAAATATGCAATGTAGTTTGAAGGTTTAAAACTAAAAAAGAGAAAAGAAAACTAACCCAGGGAGTAATTGGGAGAAGGTTCCTGGATGAAGATGCCCTTGCCTTTGTCCTTGGAAGAGTTTATCTTCTTGGCAGGTGGGAAGAGGCACCAACATTAGTATCTGGTCACCTTCTTGTTTCGGGCTGGAGGGTGGGTGGTGGTGCAGAAGCAACTACAACAGGAATGTGCTAATTAGTGACCTTAAGTATGCACACATCAAGGGGAAACCAACCCAGAGGTGGTGAAAGAATTGAGTCCTCTTCCCATTGCACCACTCTTGCCTCCTGACAAAATGATGTGATATGGCTTACAAAGGGCAAGTTCCTCTTCTTTTTGTTGGAGACTGCTCCAGCCAGAATCGCCTCATTAATTAGTTCATCGGGTTCAATATCTCACCCGTGGAATATAGAGTGAAGGAGAAGAAATTGTCGACAAGAGATGATGGTGTGATTGTCGGTGGGTAGAAGTTTGGTGCTGATAAACCACACCCAAATTTTGGTGTTTGCTGTAAGGTTCTGCCATTGCACCATCCGGGCACTAGATAACATTTGTTCCCATATTGTCCCAAGGAGGAAAGGTCAAATAAAACCCAGGCTTCCGTTTCCTCAGTGGACTAAGCCACAAATAGGGAATGGGTGCCTTCAGACACGCTAAGGTGGTAGTGGCGAGCAATTATGGTCGTTGTGAATTCCACTTTGGTCCCTTTGACAAATACCCACCCGTCCCACGATGGCTAAAGTGTGTGTAAAATTATTTCACCCAGTCGACATTAACTAGTCCAAGCTGCTAGACATATGTCTCCCAATCATGTGTGGCGAAGACAACTAGTTCATGATCTTCAAACTTTGGTTGGAACATGGGAGTGAGTTCCAATCCTTCTTCCAAGGGAAGATCCTGAATTCATAGGTTCTTATACCATCTCTTGAACTGGATGGAGTGGAGTCAATATCGAAGTGAAACAAACAATTTAGTATTAGAGTTAGAGTTATTGGTGAAGGAATCAGACGAGGACTCATAAAAAGAAGGGGAAGACGGGGGACTAAGGTTTCTTCTTTGTTGAGGAGCTGATTGAGCACGCGTGTGATTAGAAGTTGGCGTACCATTTTTAGTAAACAACAGGTTGTAAAGAAAACTTTCAAGGTTTCAATGTAAAGAAGATAGTGGCCGAAAAATAAAGCGATAAAGAGGAAGGTTATGAAGAGAGGGTTGAATAAAACAAAAGTTCTTCAAGTTTGGTCATCTAATTTTCTCTCATGGTCAACCTAGTTAGCCTAATAGTCATCCTTCCCAAATCCTAGGAGGACATTCCAACTGGTCGCATGCTTGATAACTGTGAAAACTAAACAAAGCACATTAAATAGAACCTAATCCTAATATGAAAAAAAGAAAATAAAAAATATGGAAAAATGTAGACAAATTGTAACCCCCTCGACCCAGCCTAGTCGTAAGACCGAATCGAGCGAGTTACACTAGGTTTACCAAAGTAAACCGTGAAGAAGAAACCTGAAACGCGTCCATTTTTTTCTTTTATCTTGTCTAGATGCAAAGTTATAACCTATGCTGAGTGATTAGGCAGCGGATGAAAACTCAACTCAATCGGGTATCAAATTGACATCCAATTGGTTACAATTGCAATTTAGGGACCAAATTATAATTCAGGAAAACTACAAGGACTTAACCCCTTTTATGGTACCAACCTTCAATTAATTAAGTTTCATTCTTACACGTTGAATATCAATACAAAACAGTCATCCAAACTTATATATTTGCATACACAATATTTAGGGATTAAAACGTAAGAAAACAGAACTTCAGAACATCTAAATAACTAAAATAACTGCTGGTCATATCGGTTCACTAAGGGGTGTATCGGTACGCTTTGCCTGACTAAAAATCTCTAAATTCCAGTAGCTTAAAACCGTATCGATACACCTACGCGTATCGATACGTCTTGCCCAAAAACATTACCATGTACCAAAACGATCCCTCGCGTACCAAAACGCTAAGCCTAAATCAGCTTTGTCGTACTGAAACAGGTACCCCGTGTACCGAAACGATAAGCCTGAAATAGCTTATCCGTACCGATGCGAGGATACGCGTACCGATACGCCTAGACCTAAAATATCCACTTTTGCTAATTTAACAAGCATTCGATGATACTAAAACATCTTAACAAGTTTCTAACACAAATCTAAAGCATTCTAGGATCGATCCTCAGCTAAACATACCAGAATCAACATCATATCAAAGCATCATGCGTCAAATGGTAAACTATAGGTATGCTTCCTAAAACATAGACCACTTCAAGCATGAATCTTAAAACCAAAGAAACCATCAATCCATAATGACCCATTACAAACCAAGAGTAGCAAAACAACATTGCTCAACCAGGGTGTTTAGCAAAACGTATCCCAAATTAACAACGGAATCCCACATTGCCCTTATTACTTATAGTATAATTCAAAAACATACTTTTGATACCGAAGTCTCTAACGATTCCTTGCTTTCTCGCTACCTTCAACTTCAATTCTCTGCAATGATGGACAAAGAGAGTGTAAGCACACTAGGCTTACTGAGGAGTGCTCTAAAACAACAAACCATCAAAGCATTTAAAACCATTTTCCAAACCACATTGAAATCTCATTTCATTCATCTCGTAAATTCATCATGCCTTGAAAACCATGCACTTAACACTTTCAAAAATCAGCATATTGTACCATATGCAACATGTATCATTAACAACAACAAATCCTATTTCTCAACCTCAATTTAATCCTTCACCTGTATAACAAACTATATGCGAAGCTTAAAGTAAACATGTATAAACAAACATTATACAACAACATGATACATCAACAATTATATTGGCTTTCAAGTGATCATTAACCAAGTTCCATTTCCAAAATAGTTCATCGGATACACGGATTCAACATGTGCCCTCTCAACACTTCAAGCCATTCATCGATTATATGCTTAATCCACTAACAGGAGTTTTCGGTACCATGTAACCCCTCAACCGTTAGGGTACTTGGATGGAGTATTTGGTACATCATATAAACCCTCGACATCTAAGGTGACTTTTTATAGTGCACTATCAATCCTATGGCTGGCCAACTATATCTGATAACATTTTAAAGCACATCAATTGCCAATATAATTCATTATTAACCATGTACATCACTGTTTCCATATGCATCAAACCAAACCTTTATCAATGCAACAAACCATGCTTTAAAAAAGAATTTCCACATACTTACAAGGATCACTTACAATGTGCATCCTTCAACATTGCATAATCAAAACAGTTTTAGACATACTTTAAAACATGCTTAAACAGTAGCTATCATGTAATGCAAAACAAGTGCATAAAACCATTTCATAAAAGCACGACGGAGAGAGAAAACCACTTTATACTTACTTCTGAGTTAAAACCAAAGTTTCAAGATAAGTTTAAACTCCCATAAACCACCTTTAAACCATTTTAAAGCTGAAAACCACATTCTCACTGACACATGAACGCTCAATTCGCCGATGCAAATTCAAGCGTCTGAAGCATCCAAAGCTTCACCACAAGCTACCGAATCAATCTCCTCAATTTTAATCACATAACAATAGAGGATCAATGCATCATAATGCATTCAAATCCCATCAAAATAATTTCTCAATATTGCTTTGCTAAAAGCTATCAAACGCCATCCAAAACAACCAAAAATAACATCAATTACCCTTAAAACTCATCCCAGCTAAAACCTAAAACTTCCAACCATCAATTAACATCTAAGATTCATTCAAAAACATCCTTATACCTCCAGCAACCATTAAACCACCATAACTCCTCAAAAACACATAACTAGCAACCTAGGAAATTAGAGATTCACATAGTTTCGGGATTCCAATGTCAAAACCAATCTATTAACATTATAAAACATCAAAATCTTGATTAAAACCAATCAAGAACTCAGCAAAACAGATTCGATTCGAAAATCACATAAACTCATCAATTAAAACTTGATTTAATCATTTTCCTCAATTAAATTATAAAACTCCATAGAAAACATATTTAAAGAGTCAAGAACTTGGAAATTTCAATAAACAACCTTTCATTAGAGGAGAAGAACAAACCTTACCTCCAATGAGTGAGTTTCCCCTTAATTGGATGTTTTCTCTTGAAACACAAAGAGATGCAATAAGATTTTTAGAAAATAAAGTTGAAGAATCATCTAGGAACCAAAGATTTATGAAATCAAGATCATTACCTTAATTTTTTTGATGAAAAAGAAAGTGTTTCGCTGAAGAGAAGTTGAGAGAAAATCTTGAGAAAATAAAGTTACGTCAAATGTGATTTTAAGAAATAACCACCTTCCTTAACTAAATCCTTTTAATTCCCATAATTAAAACTCTTTTAGAATAATCCTAATTAAGAGAAAATAAAGATTACACCAAATGGTAAATTAGCTCCTTAAAGATTCAAAGTTTTGACTCCTTGCATAACAGTCAATAAAAACAGTTTTGAAACTTTACATTTTGGTCACCAACCCAAAATGTCACATTTCCAAATTCCATTTTCCAAAATTGATTTCACCAATTATATCCATATATTAAATAATGATTTTTAACCATTTTTCCATATTTTTAACTTACTCAAAAATATTTATTCCCGAAGCCAACTTGAATCTCTAATCTGGTCCACCAGACCGTCTAACATTCCTAGATAACACCTACGCCCAAAATCAGGGCGTTACAACTCTCCCCCACTTAGGAAATTTCATCCTCAAAATTTTACATGAAGGAAACAAATGCGGCAATTGCTTCAACATGTCCTCTTTGCTCTCCCACGTAGCCTCCATAACGCCCTGATGTTGCCACAACACCTTCACAAGTTCAATCATCTTATCACGAAGAAATTTGCTACAAGAATCAAGGATCTCTATCGTTTCCTCATCATAGGACAAATCAGGTTGCAACTCAATATCCTCCACCGGCATAAATGCAATGGATCTGACCGATACCTCCGCAATAGTGACACATGAAACACATCATGAATTTTTTCCAACTCAGAAGGCAACCTCAACCGATACGCAACAGGACCTACTCGCTCCAAAACCTCATACGGTCTAATAAACCTTATACTAAGCTTAATCACCAACCGCATACTCAATCTCTCTACGCTTCAAATCTGCATAGGATTTTTGGTGATCCGAAACCACTTTCAAACGATCACAAATTTGATTCACTTTCTCATTTGTATCCCTTAATACATCTGACAAGGAAACATACATTTCCCCTGCCTCAGCTCAACACAAAGGCGTACGATACTTCATACCATACAAAGCTTCATACGGTGCCATTTGTATACTAGCATGATAACTGTTATTATAGGAAAAATCCACCAAAGGCAATTATCTCTCCTATGTTCCTTGGAACTCAATAATACAACACCTCAACATATCCTCCAACACTTGGATCACATATTCAGTCTAACCATCCATCTGAGGATGATACGGAGTACTAAAACTCAACCATGTACCTAAAGCTCGATGCAAACACTCCCAAAACCTCGCTATAAACCGCAAATTTGTATCTGAAACTATGGACTTAGGCAAACCATGCAAATGCACAATTTTGGCAATATCAAATCCGCCAACTTATCCAATGTATACATTGTATGCACAGGCAAAAAATGCACACTTCGTAAATCGATCAACAATCACCCAAATGGAACCCTTTTTATCGGGTGTCAAAGGTAACCCAGACACAAAGCCCATGGTGATTCTCTCCCATTTCCATTGCGGTATCCACAACGGTTGCAATAATCTAGAAGGAAACTAATGCTCAGCCTTAACACGCTGACCTGCCATACACTTAGCAATAAAACCAGCCATATCTTTCTTTAAACCAATCCAATTGTACTCTCCCTTCAACCCTTGATACATCTTAGTACTACCGGAATGCATAGGAAAAGGACTAGCATATGCCTCAATCAAAATAATATGCCTCAACTCATCATCACTAGGCACCACTATCTAATCTTTAAAACACAACACTTCATCATCATTAAAATGAAAATCCATCAGATTCCAATCCATGATATCCTTAACATGCGGCACCAACGCACCATCATAAGGTTGCTTCACTTTAATCAACTGCGACAAAGATGGCTTTCCTTGCAACTCGACCAACAAACCCCCATCTCGCGTCACACTCAACCATGCAAACATTACCCTCAACTCCACCGTAACTTTCCTACTCAAAGCACCACTACAACATTAGCCTTACCCTGATGATACTCGATCGTTAAACCATAATCCTTAAGCAAATCAAACCATCTACATTTCCTAAGACTCAAATCCTTTTGAATCATCAAAAACTTCAAACTCTTGTGATCCGTGCATACAACACACTTTTCGCCATAAAGATAATGTCTTCAAAATTTTAAAGCAAACACAACTGCGGCAAGCTCAAGATCATGGGTAGGGCAATTGCGCTCGTGCACCTTTAACTGTCTAGATGCATAAGCCACAACCTTCTACTCTTGAAACAACAAACAACCCAACCCAACGTATGAAGCATCACTACAAACCACGAACTCCTTACCCAAATCATGTTGAATCAAGATAGGAGCTTGTGTCAAAGCTTTCTTCAACTTCTCGAAAGCTCATTGTCTAACCTCCGTCCACTCAAATCGAAAATTCTTTTGCAACAACTTAGTCAAAAGAGTAGCAATCCTTGAGAAAACATCCACAAACCTACGATAATATTCGGCCAAACCAAGGATACTACGAACCTCCTGTACTAACTTTGGTGATTCCCAACCCATCACTGCCTCAATCTTGTGTGGATCGACCTAAATCTCATCGACTGACACCACATGTCTAAGGAAAACAACTTCTTGAAACCAAAACTCACACTTGCTTAACTTAGCATACAATTGATTATCCAACAAAGTCTGAAACATAATTCGTAAGTGTTTATCATGTTCCTCCTTGGTACGAGAGTACACAAGAATATTATCGATAAACACGATAACAAATTGATCCAAAAACTTATGAACCACTCGATTCATCATATCTTTGAATGCAACAGGGGCATTAGTCAAACCAAATGGCATCACCAGGAACTCATAATACATGTACCTCATACGAAAAGCAGTCTTACGTATATCCACATCCTTTACCTTCAACTAATAATATTTGAATCTCAAATCTATCTTGGAAAACACTGATGGACCTCTAAACCGATCATCAATCCTTGGCAAACGGTACTTATTCTTAATTGCCAACTTGTTCAATTACCGATAATCAATGCACATCTACATTGTACCATCTTTCTTTTCACAAACAACACCGGGGCATCCCAAGGTGAAACACTAGGCCTAATAAACCCTTGATCAAGCAACTCCTAAAGTTGCGTCTTTAACTCTTTCAACTCTTTCGAAGCAATACGATAGGGATAACTAGACATTGGAGCTATTATTGCATACAACTCGATGCCAAACTCAACCTCTCTATTCGATGGCAAACCAAGCAACTCCTCCAAAAAACCACTTGGAAACTCACATACTATACGTATGTCCTGAACACGCACCTCCTTAGATCCCGAATTCATAATATAGGCCAAGAATGCCTTACATCCCAAATCTAACAAACAACTTGCTTTTAGATCCGAAACAACATTAAACAAGAATTTCATATTCTCGCCCACAATTACTACCTCGTAATTGTCAACAAGTTTCAAGGTAACTTGCTTGGATTCAAAATCAACCACAACTCTATGCTCAGACAACCAATCTATACCCATGATTACATCAAACCCGTGAAATGGCAACTCCATTAAATCAACCACAAAAATATGATCATGAACCGTCAAAGGACATCTGCTAAATAACCTTCTTGTAACAAATGTCTCGCTAAAAGAACAAGTTACTTGCATTCTCGCATCAAGCACCTCAACAGGTATATCAAGAAAATGTGGATGCTCACGTAAGATATATGAATGCGTAGAACCAAAATCAACCAAAGAAAACAATGGCAATGATTGCAAAGTAACTGTACCTGCAATAACATTAGTATTGGTGTGTCCTTCACAATGTGCGTACACCCTTGCAGGATGACCACACTCAGGTTGAATCGCAACGGTATGAGCAACTATCCTCCGGCCCTTGTCCTTACACTAAAAATGTCCACGGCCATGACCACAACCTCGTTGTGGTGCAACTCCAGGTGCCCTATCCTGACCACCACTACCTAACAACAGACACTCATGTCTCAAATGATCAGCCGACCCACAACTCCAACAAGAGATAGCAACAACGACAGGAGGACCCTGCCCCTTACGAGGCAAACATTGATAGTCTCTCCTCATGTGCTCTCGCGATCCACACACCCAACAGGTATTAAACGTCTATCTAGCATGGGTACCCTGATGTTGACGTAATATTGCATGGCAAAAGATTAAGTATTCAATGTAAATAAGCAAGTAAAAACAATGCCAAGAATACGCCTTTTACATGCAAGTATACACGACCAGCAAGTAATATAGTAGTGAGTTGAGTATCGTCTCCACATGGATTGCCTAGGGGAATTACTTGTTATGATTAATACTTGTGAACTAGAAATTAAAAGTGATGGCAATTGATTGAGGGAATGAGTAAAATAAAAGAATTAAAGAAATAAAGCTGATAAAAAGAATTGAAGTAAAGTGAAGATTATAGTAATGAAATGATAACAGTCTGGCAAGCAATGGGTGCAATAATGATAAAAAAGATTTAGCATAGAATGTTTGAATTTTATGCTAGCAGTGCTGCCTAGTAATAATGTCCTGCCTTGGCATTGATTGCTGAGTCGGTTCAAATTGGCAAATCCTCTCTCGATGGTCATTACCCTGAATCGACCATGTACAAACCCCTATATCTCTATAGTGCATGTTTTTTCATAAACTGATTTGATTAAGATTCAATCTATATTTCTAAGGGGTAGATTTCATTCCCGAAGTAAGTTCATCTACTTGAACATCTTCTCTCGAAGCATCTCGCCTTAGTACCCAACAACTTGACTGATGCCACCCAAGTCTATTAAGATATTGAGGTGCAATAGGTCAACTATGCCAGCTCTCGCTTGGCACAACATTTAGGAAACAATAAAGTACGCCAGATAGAACAAACAACGCTAAGCCAATTGAATTATTAACAACTAAACGTAAAACGCAGAAAATAATATTTGAAATCATTCTTAAACACATGAAAGAAATACGAAAATCAACAAAAGAACTAAAGCAAGGAAGGAGGTCTCTTGATGTAGCCCATAAATGAATCCCCGATGTCTCATGGATTCTTCAAACCTTTGATATTGTTGTCTACGATTCCTCCTTCTCCACTGTTCCAGACCATTTCTCAAGTTCAAGCATTCATCTTCTTCATCGTCTTTTTCTCCTTCTCTAATGTAATATCCCATTAAAAGGATTAGAAACATGTTAGAATTAATTAAAAGAAATAGAGATGGTTATAATGGATTAAAAGAAATAGGGACTAAAATCGAATAAAGGTTAATGTAAGTGATCGAATTAAAAGGGACCATTTTGCTTGATAATGGAAACAAAAGGATTGCATGGTGACTTTAAGAAAAATTGTGGACATGAGTATGTGTCCTTGTCTAGCTCGATCAAAGAGGGAGAGTAAGGAATAGTGCTATCTTCTTCCTCCGTAAAAGGCAAAACCCAAAACCTTTAGGTTTGAGAGAGAAAGAGTTAATCGAAAGGAAAGGAGAAACCATTGTTGTTTGGATTGAATTCTAGTATTTGAATTTTTGTTAAAGCTTTAAAGGTATGTCATTCTTTTCGTTGATTTCTTGTGTGAATGTCTAATTTAGTGAAGTGAGAAGTTAAGTGATTTGATGAATTTCTTTTCAAGCAATAGCCGATACATTGAACTTGTATTGATGACTGAATTATGCTGCTAGAATTCATGAAATGTTTGTTGTGAAACATTTAAACGTATGTGTGTTTTGGTTTGAGAACGCAATGGAAAGTTTGGCGATTCTAATTAAAACCCGAATAGATTGGTTGATATTATAGGAAGCATATAACAATCTAGAAATTCAAGATTGTTGGTCTTAAAGATTTTAGGGAAATAAACTAGCTTGGAAATGGTTTTCTTGAGTTGAATAAATGAACCGATTTAAAGAGTGAAGCAGGGGACTATTCTGCTTCGATGAAACCAGCAGGACTGTGTCTTGGTAATGTTTAAAAATTAAATAATTGAATATAGAAAATATTAAAATGTAGTTTAGGGGTTGATTGAGGTGTTCAGATTGTAATTCTTGAGGGCCAAACTGCCCAGATTAGTTTATAAGATAGTAAAATGAGAAATTTGATTGTATGAATATATGTGTGTAATATGTGGACTGCCAAGTCCATAAATTTATGAACAACTATGCAAGTTGTTATAGTATGTGAATCATGTTAATTCCAAATGTTTAAGGAATGTATGTATATTGTTCTATGTTAGATCAAGGTGATATCAAAGAAAAAGGGACTAAAGTTGATCGAAACTCTAACAAACAAAGAGGACTTGTCATCCGGGATAACCAATAGCTTAAGAAATAAATTGTGAGTGTGGTTTTAAGTCCCAGAAAGGAGTAACAACCTTTCTTGGAATCATTGTTACTAAATTTAGCTTAAAGAATTGCATGATATGTACATGTTTATAATCGGCAATGTTGGTTGGGGATCAAGGTAAGTAATTTACTTATGAACCATTTGAATCGTAGTGAGTAATTAGTAGCAGAAATTATTTTGAATGTTGATTTTGATGATGATGCTTGACTTGATGACATCTTGATGTTATGTTATATGTCAATTTTGAACACAAATGACAATGGAATTATGTGAAAGAATAGGTATATACCTGTGTTAAACCATGAAAATTAATGACTCTTGAATAAAGTCAAGCATGAATGAAGATTGTTCCGGCCATGAGTCTATGATATTGACATGTTTGGACAATGGTTTCAAATTGACCAAATTAGACCCTATTGTGAAAAGGGTAAAGGCACGTGAGGTGCAATGTGAAAAGATCTATGCTCGAATTAATTAAAAGTATAATGAATAAAGTAAGCCTTGGTTTTAAGTTAGTCGTAGATATAGTTGGCATGCCATAGAGCACATAGAGCTCAGTGTCAGGGTGGACTAAGGTCTGGGACAATGGTCCCTAATGGCCGACAGTCGGAGGGATGCATATTGGTCACTTGGCGATAGATGGGGGCTTTCACTAGTACCTTGGGTACTTATTGTTATGGGCGACAGTTGGATGGGGACTCGTGTATCTAGACTGAGGCACCAAACCACAAGGCTAAATTAAAAATGTACTCTTCAATGGAATATGTGAAATGGGTACATGTTTGATTTGTAAAAAGAATTGATATGAGTAAAAGATGAACATTTTTGTCTGACATGTAATGTTACATAGGTTTCTAACCTAGAAACTAAGGAAAGGTTGAAATTATGATATCCAATGAATGTTTATGCTAAAATGTTTAAGTAGTATGCTAGTAAGGTCGATAACTTACTTAAATGAGTATGCTTATTGTGCCTATGAAATTGTATTCTTATGGTAATTTAATTGATGCTCATGAATGCTAAGGGATGATCTAGTTAATTGATTTCATGATATAATGATGATCTTTCCTGGTAACTATTCGATTGAAACATGACTTTGATTCCTCGATTTATTGCCTATTAAATTGTAAAAGTAGTGTTAGGGACATTATGTTAGGATTATTCTATGGTGTGTTTAAAACCCACTCACAAAGCTTTTGCTTAATCCGTCTCTCTACTACCTTTTCAGGTTAACTTTTTGGAAGTCTATCTTGCAAGGGGCTTGATCAGGTCACAGTTGTGTTAAGAGTATGTTTTGTATTTACTTAAGGACTCCTAGGATGGTGGCACTATAAATAAGATATATGAACTTTAAATGATGTTCTTATGGTCTGTAAAGCTTAACCAAATTATATGTTCGTATGGTTGCTTGCGTATGATGGTAGTTGCTTTTAGATAAAGAGTTAGATGATAGATATAACCTATGAGGATATGAATACATGAGTATGCATGCTAATGGACAAGTGCTTAATGGCTTAAATGAATACATTAGTAATGTGGATGTGTAACTGATGCTTGTGCCGATTTAAAAGAGATTATAATATCAAAATTTACAGGCATATTAGGTAACTATACTTTCATCTTTTAACTACACTTCTAGTGTAACTAATGAGTCTAAACATGACTTGTTAAAAGACAATAAATGATAGACTTAATATTGTAATAGATGTTTGCTTGAAGAGTCATGTTTAGAGCTAGCAACTAAAGACTTCCATTACTCGACCTTTGTTAGGAAACCATGGAAGTGAAATTCTTTTCTTGTCTTAGTAATTACAGAGTCTATTCGAATGTATGTTTGATCTTAAAGAAAGATTTTTGTTTGCTAAAATAACGTACTCACCATGCTTAAATATGTTTAATCAAAAGGTTTCCGTTAACTCCCTAGAATCAGTTTTGTTTTAGGCCCGATTTGGGATGTTACGTTTTGGTAACCAGAGCTATAGGTTGTTTGATCTTAGGGCCAAGCTAAGAGTTTACATTTTATGGTTTGCATTAGTGCCACCTAGGAGTTAGTCTATGGTGATTTAGATCTGATCAAGCTTCTTTTACTCTTATTATAGAATGTATGAAACAAGGTTGGGGAAGGATAATGAAAGCCCAATCGGCTACTCCAATGAAGAAGGAAGTGTGAGGATGAACCAAGATCCTCCAAAAGCCTCCAAACCTCAACAAGAAGTCCTGGTAATCCATCCCGTTCAACGGGAATGCTTCTCAAGTTTAAAAGAAATGTTTGATCAAATGGTCGTCTCTATGAGATAGAATCCCTCTACTCTTCACATTCCTCCGGTAGTAGCTGTTGCGCATAATAAGTGCTCCGTAATTGTACAAGTGTACACCTCGCAAGTTATAGTATAAAAGATATCGTCTCCATAGGGATTGGTGCCACTTCAAGAATCTAATCTCTTGCACTGTAAAAAGTAAAAGAACACAAGTAGAAGATTGTAGGAGTTTTAACTAACAACTAAACTAGAAAGAAAATAAGTAAAAGAATATGTAATCAAATGAGAGAGAATAGGCCAGATTATCGTGAGTTGAGGTGTGATAGCCGATTGGACCGTCTTGGTGAAAGAGTGCAAGGGCAACTCAATTATCGTGGCAACTGGCACAACGGGGTTGCCTTTGCAACTAATCGATGGTTGCCTGGGCGACTAGCTGGGCAACTACTTGGGCGGCTAGGTAGCAACTTCAAGGTTCGGCGGAGTGTTCTTTAATGGTTTCTTCTTACCCCTAAGTCGAAACTATAGCTATTTGTGCATGCCTTGATAATACATCTCTGCGTGAATCAAGGGTGAACAACAACCAATCTTGCGCTGTTCTTAGCCATTGAAATCCTTAACTTATCCCTAAGCCAGATTAATCTTCACCATCAATAGATTGAATAAAGACCATACTCATTCGTTTCTTGAATCTAACTCTCCCGATATTAGATAAATAGATGAAGTTACGAGATCCTCTCCCAATTCACTCACAAACAAGAATAAGAACCAAGAATGGGTAAACCTTGAATTGAAAGTGCAAACTCTTATTACCTAAACAAAATCCAATTGTTTCTCACAACCACAAAACACAATAACCTTAGCCAAATAGATTTAGTTCATGGCTAGGTTCCAAAGAAACACATGACAAAGAATTCCTAGCATAAACCTAATGGAACAAGAAAAAAAAGATGAAGAATGGTTGAAGCCTTGTCGAAATCTCTCCAAAGCCTTGTCGTAATCTCCCTTGCCTTTGTCAAAATTTCTCTCTTCTCTCCCCGTTGGAGTTGACGGCATGGTCTTTAATTTATAGGTCTAGGTCAAAGTTTTTTTTGAGGAGGAAGTTAAGTTGGAATTAAATTATCATTAAAGAATATAATTCTTTATTATATTTAAATTCCTTCTAGAACTTCTCCTATCTTCTTGGGATTTAATTTCTCTTTAACATCTTCATGGAAATCAAACTCCTTTGGGATTTAGCTTTGCTCCATGTCTTCTTGGGCTTATCTAGTCATCAATTTTGACTACCATATCATCTTATTCCTTGTCGAAAATTACCTTGGCAACTAGCTCGGCATCTCCTTCATGCATTGCCCTGGCAACTAGCTCGGCATCTCCTTCATGCATTGCCCTGGCAACTGGTTCCAGCTTTGCTTTGGCAAGTGATTCTGCACACACACACAAAAACACACCAAAGCAGTACCTTTTTCCACAAAATTAAGGGAAATATGAAATAAAGCTTTTCCACCAAGGAAACAATGCAAACATGCATGAATGACTAATAATGCAACTAATATGAGCCTAAATCTAGCAATAATAAGAATAAAAAGGGTAATAAAAATAGTACTTTTGAACACTTAACACACCCCCAAACTCAAACTATTGCTTGTCCTCAAGCAATGCAAACTAATAATTACCCGCCAAGACTTTAATTTTCACAAACTTAGCTTTGAACTTGATTTCAATTCTCAAAACCGGGGAACAAAGTATGATTGTCTTTTCATTTTTCGGACAACTTAGGAGTTACTCAGAATCAAACTATAATGCTTGTGAGTGTGTGCGGGGTTGTGTGCAAGTTGATTTTTCAGATTCTATGCAAACAAGAGGTTTTCAAATTACTTCATTGGGTTCTTTTAACATGTTTTAACTAGAGCCAGTTTCGGGCACCTCTAGTGTTTTGTTTTTAGTTTTCTTAAGTTAATTAATTTATTCGACTAGAGCCGGTTTCGGGAACCTCTAGCATTCATCCAATTTTTATTCTAATCCCCCATTTTTTTAACTATCAACCTAAGTTCGCTAGAATTTCTTAAATCAATCAAGCCACACAGTGTTTCATCAAGTTTAGCATCATAGTACGATTTTAAGTGTTTCCACGTTTATCCTAGAATAAAAAGTTCTATCAATTAAGTACATTGGTAAAGTCATCATCGGATATTCATCAAATCTAGGCAATTCTTGTTCCAACTAAAGGCATGGCAAGCAATTTATGTATCATAAATGCAATACTTAAGATGAATGCAACTAAACATGGTAACTAACTAATAACAACCCCCCCTAAACTCGACTGAGGCATTATCCTCAATGCATGCAACAAAGAAAAATAAAAATAAAGAAAAGTAAAATGCAAACGAGGACTTACTGTGAGAGTTCGTCGTCGTGGATGATTAGTTTCCTTTTGGTCGGTGTCTTGATTCTTTTGCTTGAACGTGGTGGTTGCTTCATTGTTGTCGATTGTGGAATCGATCCTCGTAAGTGGTTATCCTCATCGTTCTCTTCATCAATGTCATTGGCTTTTCGATGGGCTTGGAGGATTCGATTGGTGCGGTCTTTGTTGGTGCAATGGAGGACTCGTCCGAATCTGAAAAATTAGACAATGATTCAGTACGAGTTGATTCGGGCATAGGTGCTTTACCTTTGGCTTTTACAGTGGTTGTCGGGGCGTCTTTAGCTTTGGTTGTCGTGACATCTTTAGTGTTGGTTGCCGTGGCAACTGCTTGGGCAGGTGCAGTGTAGGTTGCCGCGGCATCATTTGTTACGATTACCGTGGCAACTGCTTCATTGGTTGCCGTGGAAAGGATTTCGGAAGGAAAGATTGGGAACGACACGCGGCTGTCCGGGTACTTTTTCAGGATGACTTGGGTGATGACATTGTTGTGATCCTTCATGTACCGCATGAACATTAGGTGCCGGTCTTCAATTTGCCTAAGGCGGTTCGCCAATGGTTGTAAGAGTGCTTCAAGTGTCCTAGGGTTGCTGGCCGAGTTGCCCAGGCATCGGTTGCTTGGACATTAGGAGTTACCGAGGCGGCAAGAGTTGCCGCGACAATTGAAGGCGATGGGGATTTTACCAGTGCCTATCTCATTAGCTTTCGGATTTGTGCTTGATTCCAACCGGACTTTGGTATGGCCTTTTCATCAGTGGACTCACTTGGGACATGCATCTCCTTGCAAAGATTGGAAATTAAGAAAGGGAAGAAAAGAGAACCCTTGTCTTTTGTGCTGCATACAAAAATCTCATCACAAATAATTTTTCCAATGTTAATGATGCGATTATGCAAGATAGAATGTATGAGCAGAAGACGAGGTGTATCAATGGTGGTATTGCGTGTTGTGGGCATTAAAGAAGTTTTAACAAACTTATTCCATAATTTTACCTCGGGTTTAAGCTGAAGGCGATTTACCGTTATTCCAATGAGTTCTCAGTAGAGTGAGTTCTTGAAGCACCTTATCGAGTTGCTTGGGCGTGAGTTGATCAAAAAAGGCTTGATGCTCGTCCTTCTCAATGTAGAGCCCATAAAAGGTGTTGATGTTTTCAGGGCTTATGAGTATAGCCTTGTCACGAACAAAAACATAAGGATTATCCGGGTTAGGTGAGTGAGCATAGAATTCTCTTACCCATGAGATGTTGCCCGGTTCCGATTGATGGCAAAAGATTTACCACTTTTGATGTGCAATCCTCTCAAAGATGAATTGTTCAAGGCCAAAATCTTGATGAGAGTTGGAGTATTCAAAGCCTTGTTCTTCGTAAATCTTCCGGCTTTTAAACTTGGAGTGAAATCTTTCTTGAACCACTGGTGTAGCAAACTTCTTGTATCTTGGTTCTTTGGAGGAACTTGGATGAACCAAAAATTCGATTTTGGATGCCATGGATGATCTTGGTTGCGAGTTTGGTAAAAACAAAGAAAAGAAAGCAAAAAAACTAAAAAGTTGCAAGATGAAAAGTAGGAATAGGTTTCTTGGAAGTTAAGGGTGATAGGTTAAATAGAAAAGATAGGTAGTAAATATGGTTGGTGGGATTAATTTTGGAATAAAGAAGAAAGGGGGTATCGATTTAGGGAAAGGGTGACGGCTAGGGGGTTTATTTATGGTAAATTGGAGGGTTAATATAAGCCTTAGATTCAGCCCATTAATTTCCTTGTTGAATAAGTTTCCTTCTTGAATCAAAATTCCTCTTATCTTAAACTCTTTTCCTACAATTCAAAAACAAATAAAATAAGGATTAAAATTAAAGATATACTAATAAAAGAAAATAAATAAAGATGTACAAAGAAATTCTTAAACTTAAAAAGATAAATATGAAAGAAAGATTTAGTTTTATTCTTAAAGAAAATAAATAAATCTATCCTAAAAAGAACAAATAACCGAAATTAAATAATAATAATAATAAATAGTTTGAAAAGAAAAAAAAGAAAAAGAAAATATTGAAAGGAGAGCATGCTCATGCATCTACTAAGGTGACCACTTCTTTGTTACGTTCCACATGGGCACCGTTGTAGTGCTTCAATCTTTGTCCATTAACTTTGAATTCATGTTCGTCAGCGATGGACTTGATTATCATGGCACCATGGGAGAATGGTTTGACAATTTCGAATGGTCCCGACCATCTTGATTTCAGTTTTCCCGGGAAAAGTTCTAGTCAAGAATTGAATAAGAGAAATAGTTGCTCTGGCATAAATTGCCGCGACAATAGTTTCTTATCATGCCATTGCTTTGTTTTCTCTTTGTAGATTTGTGCATTCTTATAGGAGAGCGCACGGAATTCTTCTATCTTGATCAGGTCATTGTTGTGTTAAGAGTATGTTTTGTATTTACTTAAGGACTCCTAGGATGGTGGCACTATAGATAAAATATATGAACTTTAAATGTTGTTCTTATGGTCTGTATTTACTTAAGGACTCCTAGGATAGTGGCACTATAGATAAAATATATGAACTTTAAATGATGTTCTTATGGTCTGTAAAGCTTAACCATTGCTTTGATGATCAGGTCATTGTTCGTATGGTTGCTTGCGTATGATGGTAGTTGCTTTTAGATAAAGAGTTAGATGATATGAATACATGAGTATGCATGCTAATGGACAAGTGCTTAATGGCATAAATGAATACATTGGTAATGTGGATTTGTAACTGATGCTTGTGCCGATTTAAAATATATTCTAATATCAAAATTTACAGGCATATTAGGTAACTATACTTTAATCTTTTGACTATTCTTCTAGTGTAACTAATGAGTCTAAACATGACTTGTTAAAAGACAAGAAATTATAGACTTAATATTGCAATAGATGTTTGCTTGAAGAGTCATGTTTAGAGCTAACAACTAAAGACTTCCATTACTCGACCTTTGTTAGGAAACCATGGAAGTGAAATTCTTTTCTTGTCTTAGTAATTACATAGTCTATTCGAATGAATGTTTGATCTTAAAGAAATGTTTTTGTTTGCTAAAATAATGTACTCGCCATGCTTAAATATGTTTAATCGAAAGGTTTCCGTTAAAGCCCTAGAATCAATTTTTTTTAGGCCCGGTTTAGGATGTTACATCCAATTCGTTCTCAGTGATGATCGATCTCCTCTTTAAATAGGCGTGTGTAGAAGCCTTATGATAAGCCTTGGTGTTTTGAATTTTAATGCACAAGGGATAAGACTTGCGACCACTTTATCCTTTGTTTGGAGAGCAACGCTGATCTGGTGATAAGCTGACCAGGTGATAAGCTGTTAAGGTGATGCATTGATCAAGCTAGGGCTGACATCATAATGTCGATGTTGCCTTGGCACATAATCTTAGCATGTCCTTGCCAACATAGTTTGGAATCACCTTATCTGCTATTTTTTGAAAGTTGATCATTTTGCGATCTTTTAGAGCCTGACCATATCCTATTTTTTCGGGGTTCAACAACCTCTTAGCATGGTATTAAGGTCACTTCTCTGCCAGCAAGTGCTTGGCACTATCTTGGCCTTCTCTACCAACAACACTTGGCATTCCTTCATGCGTTGCTTTTTTGTTCCAAATACTATGCCAAACCTGCAAAATTGGCAATAAAACAACCTTTCATACTGGCATAGACAGAATTCCTAACTTCTTATGTAAATGCTTGATTTTATCATCCTAATGTAACTAAGTGTACCTAAAATCAAGCAAAAATATTGTAAGACTGGCATTAAAAACAATACTTTTGGAGTGGTAACACACCCCCAAACCTAACTCATTATTTGTCCACAGGTAATGCAAACAAAGAAAATAATAAAAATAGTGAAAAAGTTAGCTCGACAAAATTTTGGTTGGAATCCAACAAATGTTGGAAAGCAGAAGTTGGCTCTACTTCTGTCCTCGGTATCTCAGGGCAATAATGCCAAGCAGGTAATAATTCAGGCACAATGATATAACTCTAGTCTAAGTTCATGAAGAGTGCATGATGTGTAGGCAATATGCATTCAATATCATTTCACTTAGCAAATTTTACTACCTAAACTCAGATATTTATTTTCATCATTTTATTTCTTTCTTTTGCTTTCTTGCCGAGGGTTCTGTTGCCATTAATTTAAGCTTGATTCGTGACACTGTTTAGTGTGAGTGATAAGAGGGAGCATACCACGAATACCCACCTTAATCCAAACATCACTAGGCTTTCTCTTATACTCATAGCCTAGGGTTTTGGACTTGGCAACTAAGAGGAAGCAAACCACGAAGCCCCAAGTAACTTATTATCCCTAGGTAGAGGAGAGTTCTATTTATTTTTATTGCCTTGGCAAAACATTGCTGCCTTATTAGTTTCTTTCCTTTCATGCCCCAAGTAACCCAGCATGTCCATTGTCGTCAATGCATGAAAACAACACACATATAAAATTAAAACAGAAAAATTAAAATGCATGACTAAGTAAATGAAATAAAATGTAATGCATAGGAGTTTAGGAAGAAGAAGACTCCCCTTCAGAGACTTCTTCTCGTGTGACGCGGGTCTTTCTTTTCACAAAGCTTCCACGATCAGCGGCCGTTTGTTTCTTTCCTTTCATGCTCGGTTTTGAAGTAGCAGTGGAGCCTCCAACATCCTCCTTTGTCTTGGCAGGTTCAACTGGCAGTGTAGATGGCGCAGCTCTATGTGTTTTGACTGTAGTTTACTCTAATTCAGATGAGGAATTTGTACTGGCAAAATCGACCTGAACTAGAGACAGTGGAATTGTAGCATCAGATGCGTGACTAGCTGGACTGGCTGGACTGGCATTACCAGTGGAAATGATCTCGGCAGCAGTGAGGTTTTTCTATATGACAGCAGTGATTATCGTTCTCTTGATTATTTGGCCTCTTTCGTCATCAAGCCTAGGCACATCATGGCCCATGAGAATGTTTTTAGAAATAAGCAAAGGGAAAAACAAACCATCTTTACCTCTTGCTACAAATTTATAGGTTTTCTCGATAATGATCTTGCCAATGTTGATTTTGTGCCCCTTAATAATGGAGTGCAATAAAAGCAATCTTTCTTCCGAGACAGTCTCGTTATGAGATGTAGGCATCATATTTGCCTCGGTAAAGTGATTCCACCCTCTCATTTGTGGCTTCAATGCCAACCTTTTCATCGTTCGATGGTCCGTTAATGAAACTTTCCAAACCGTGCCAGGCTCACACAAGTCTGCCAACAGTTTATTTCGTTTGGCAGCAGTCATTAATTCCACATAGTCAAAGTATTCATCCCCTATACCATTCAATGCAAACATTGAGTTAATATACCCTTCATCAAAACGTATGCATTTACCTCTAATCATCAAGAATGGTGAATCTTTTGTCTCAAGATGGGCATAGAATTCTCGAAAAATTGTGGCATAGATCTCCCTTTTTTGTTGACAAAACCGATTCCACTTGTGCATGTCAACTATGGCCATAAACTCGATAGGAAATCCAATGGTGGTGTCGGTCTTGAAATCAAAATGCTTCTCATAACAAAAAGATCTTGAAGCAAAGCTTGCCTCAAATCTCTTTCGAATTTCTTCATTGAAAAACTGGTTGAATGGGGTAGATAAAGAAGCCATTGAAAAGAAAAGAGCTTGGAAAGATTTGAACAACAGAAGAAGAGGAAAAAATATGGATCCTGGTTCTTGCTTGATAAAAGAAGTGAAAGAGAGTTTGGTTCTTTAAATAAGCTAAGGTAAGTAGAAGGTAAAGAGGTTGAGTTTTTAATGGGGTATAATAATGGTAGCTGATTAATTAGAGATAATGATGAAAAAAGAATAAAAAGGTTTGATTTGAAAAAGGGGTAACGTGATAAGGACGGGAGTGATAAGGTTGTAAGTGATAGGATAAGTTAAAGATTGAAGTGATAAGATGATTAGGTTAAATTTAAATTTTAACCTAATTTTTGGGCAGCTAGGGTTAAGGTTTAAAGAAAAATAATCTCTCATTTAATGGTCCGATTTTAATCAAGCTAGGTTAATCTCTTCTCCCAATTTTTCAGTTCCTAGCATGCCAAGCTGCTTTGGCATTGCGCTTGAGTTGCTTAGCCCGCCAATTGATTATGCCAATCGATACCTTGGCATTGTTCCTGGCACAACACTGCTTATGTATGGATCATAGTTGTCTCAAACCAAATCCTTCCTTTGTCATTGTCCTTGAATCTGCACATACTCAAAGAAAACCTTTCAACGCAGCAAAGGAATAGTAATGAAAAAATAAAAGAAATAGAAACTACTAAAAAACCTGAAACCTAAAAACAAAGAAAAATAACTAACCTAATATTTACAAAGATTCAAACCTGTTAGCGATGTTATGTTACCTCTTTTAGGAGGATAACCTCTTTGGCATTGTTCCGAGTTCCTTCCAAATAGTGCTTTAGGCACTGGCTATTTATTGGTGGATGGTAGGCTGTGGCAATCCTTTGCTTGAATAACCAACAGAGAAAGCCAAAGAATTGCTTTCCTTTGATCATGCTAAATTCTCGATTGTAAAATGAAAGGAAATATTTTACCATGGTGGCTTCGAACAACCACCTTAGAAAACTAAAATATCTTTTTGTTGTAAGACTCGAGAACCTTTGATCAAACTCAGCACCCCAGTAGTGCTTAGGCTCTGCAGCTCTTTTCTCTGTTGATGCCGAGGCATGGTTGAGGTAGCTTGGCAATTGTTTCAGTTCCATGTTCGACGGATCCTCACTAGATGTCTTTGGTGCTCCGATCTCTCTACCAGCCAACTCAAGTGGCTTAGATCTATGAAAATAACTTATGCCATAATCCAACAAGGTCATCTCGTCATCAAACTCTCTGCATCATCACCAGTGCCTTGGCAGAGCTGTGTCATGTCCTCATCGATGATAGATTCCATGATCTCGACAGCTTGGCATTCCTCAGGTTCATCTACATAATTAAGATCTTTGAAAATGTCAACAGTAACACATTATTGTTTTACAAAGGTAGGGTTGGCAAATGTTGGCTCCACTGGTTTTGCTGAGGTGGTGCTGGCATCAGATTGAGATCTGTCATTGTTGGTGCTTGCTTCCCCTTTTTGAGCTTTCTTGGTTTCATCTGCTGGCAGTGATTTCTCTTCATGGCAAACAACCAGCTACTTCGGAGGTGTTTCATTCTCAATTGGTTTGCCACTTCGAAGGATGACATCTTGGCTTTGTTCTCTCTCTTTTTGTCAAGCATCCTCTGTATCACTTGGTAGACTCTCTAGAGGTCCGGTGTTGAGTGCGTTGGCAACCTGTCCAATCTAAACTTCTAAGTTCCTCATGGACGCTGCCAGACTCTGGACTGTGGCATCGTTATGCTCCATATAATCGATCAGGGTGTTCTTATCGGAACATCCTTGCACTGATAGTAGAATATTCTGGGCTCTCTGTGACATGACATTCTACTTGAAACTTGGCATTGCATTGTTGTGCTACCGTTGGGCATTGAATTGGTTACTTGTCATGGTTTGCCCAAGCAAAATTTTGGTGATGCTTCCAACCTGCATTGTAAGTATTGGAATGAGGGTTTAAATTTCGATTGAAATTACAAACAAAATTTATCGATTTAGGATTGGATGGGCATTCCTCCACATGATGATCCTCTCCACAAATAGTGCAAAATGGTTCTAATGCCTTGACTTCTTGGGATTCGTTACTCTTTTGCAAAGTTTTCACAATGCTGGTAAGATTGGAAATCTGATCACAGATGGATGTTAGTGCATCAAGCTCCAATTTTCCATCGGTTTTTGTCCTCGCTCCTAGTCTAATAGTAGGATACTAAAAATTGTTGGCAGAAATCCTTTCAAGGATGTCATATGCCTCTGTGTATTTCTTGTCTAGCAATGAACCGTTTGTCGAAGCATCTACAAAGCTCCTGGCATGGGCATTGAGTCCGGTGTAAAAAATATCCTTCTGGGTCCAAGTAGGGAATCCATGCATGGGACATCTTCTTGACAGATCTTTGAATCGCTCCCAAGTATCATAGAAAGTCTCATCATCAGCTTGCCTAAAGTTAACGATTTCACTTCGCATCTTGGCATTAAGTCTAGGTGACTGGAATCTCACAAGGAACTTCTGGCATAATTCTGCCCATGAAGTAACTGATCCTGATGGCAAGGAATTTTGCCATAATTTTTCCCTATCTCTCAAGGAAAATGAAAAGAGCTTTAGCTTTATTGTCTCTTCAGTCACATTCGGTTGGCAGAATAGTTGGCAAACCTCCATGAATTGCTTCAAATGCTGTATTGGGTCTCCATTAGGTGATCCATCAAATTGACCGACATCCATTAGCATTTGAATCATTATCAGTTTAAGCTTAAAGTAAGCCATATTTACCTCTGGCATGATCAGTGCTGGCATCAAATCATCTATGGTGGGTGCCAGATGTTCTCTTATAGATTGTTCTTTAGGTATCTAAAAAGCAATAGCAGAAGCTGGCGGCATCACTGAGGTATTGTCGGCATCTCCTAGTTGTTGGCATTGATTCTCGCACTATCTAGCTCACCATTGCCGTCATGAGCCTTTTTCTCGATGTTCTGCTCTTAACCTGCATAAGGTTGGGTCATCTTGCAAATCATCTTTTGCAGTGCTGCTCCTGTACATATACAAAACAAAATAGATTGAACAAAAAAATAAAAACAAGTAAAAATCAAAACAATCAATTCCATTGCAATCCCCGGCGATGGCGCCAAAAACTTATTGACGTAATATGGCATGGAAAAAGATTAAGTACTCAATGCACATAAGCAAGTAAAAACAATTCCAAGAATATGCCTTTTACGTGCAAGTATACACGGTCAACAAGTAATATAGTAGTGAGTTGATTATCGTCTCCACAGGGATTGCTTAGGGGAATTAATTGTTACGATTAATACTTGTGAACTAGAAATTAAAAGTGACGGCAATTGATTGAGGAAACGAGTAAAATAAAAGAATTAAAGAAATAAAGATGATAAAAAGAATTGAAGAAAAGTGAAGATTACAGTAATGAAATGATAACAGTCTAGCAAGCAATGGGTGCAAGAATGATAACAAAAATTTGGCATAGAATGTCTAAATTTTATGCTAGCAACGTCGGCTAGTAATAATGTCCTGACTTGACATTGAATGCCAAGTAGATTCAAATTGGCGAAGCCTCTCTTGATGGTCATTGCTATAAATCGACCATGTAAAAACCCCTATATTTCTATAGTGCATGTTTTTTCATAAACCGATTTGATTAAGATCCAATCTATATTCCTAAGGGGTAGATTTCATTCCTGAAGTAAGTTCATCAACTTGAACATTTTCTTTGAAGCATCGTACCTTAGTACCCAACAACATTATCGGTGCCACCCAAGTCTGTTAAGATATTGAGGTGCAATAGGTTAACTATGTCAGCTCTCGCTTGGCACAGTATTTAGGAAATAGTAAAGTATGCCAGATAGAACAACCAACACCAAGGCAATTGAATTATTAACAGCTAAACATAAAACGCAACAAATAATAGTTTGAAATCATTCTTAAACACATGAAAGAAATACGAAAATCAACAAATAACCAAAGCAATGAAGGAGTTCTCTCGATGCAGCCCTTCAATGATTCCCGATGTCTCATGGAATCTTCAAGTCTCTGATCCTGTTTTCTCCGATTCCTCCTTCTCTATTGTTGCAGACGGCTTCTCAAGTTCAAGCCTTCATCTTCTTCATCGTCTTTTTCTCCTTCTCCAATTCGTCTTCAGTGATGATTGAACTCCTCTTTAAATAGGCATGTGTAGAAGCCCTAGGATAAGCCTTGGCGTTTTAAATTTGAATACACAAGGGATAAGGCTTGTGATCACTTTATCCTTTGTTTTGAGTGCAAGTCTGATCAGGTGATAAGCTGATAAGGTGATGCGTTGATCAGGCTAGGGCTGACATCATCATACTGATGTTGCCTTGGGACACAAGCTTGGCATATCCTTGCCAACAAAGAGAAGGTATAATTTGAATACACAAGGGATAATGTATTTTCTGTTATGATAAAGTTGTGTTTTAAGGTTTTGTTGTGAGTTTTGAAGGATTGGAGGTTAACAAAGAGAAGGTTAAAGACATTGAAGAGTGGTCACAACCAGCAAGCATTCCTTAAGTAAGGAGCTTGCATGGACTCGCAAGCTTTTATCGGAGATTCGTCCCCAATTTCAGCACTATAGCCGTGTAACACCCTCTATCCGGCCTGAAAGAAAGACCGACATAGAACGTGTTACCAAAATGAACTTTCAAAGACTCAAGCTTGAATTATCGCAAAGAATCAAAATAAGGATAGAAAAATCGTTACAAATACTGAATAATTAAAACTTTTTAAAGTATTATTAATCGAATTTAACTTCAATCATAGATCATGTATGATCAACCATGTATATAAACAATATGTTTTATTAGCTAACATCATGACAGACTCCTTTATCTTAACACCAAGATTATTTATCTTTTGATTACCAAAAATGATTACAAAATGGTACAAACTTATGCCTTAATCCAAGAATATTCCTTAAAATACAAGCACTTAAGGTAGGAAGACTACATGTATATCAGTACATTCAAACTTTCATTTGATCAATTAACTATACATTCGGCTTTTAACTTTATTTATACGTTAACCTTTTATGGATAAATGTTAATCACTTAAGTATTTTCCAATCATGAATGTAATCACTTATATTTTACTCCATCAGAACCCAAGAAACACTTTAGTATATTCGATCTTTGTGAACCGATCATGTTATGGGTTTCAGTTCCTTGTCCATAAGCCACTAATCATAGATTATGACATGCATATGTATTCATATCATGCAACCATATTCCAAACATCACTCAATAGTCAAAACTATATATATATATATATAGTTTTCGAATCTCTTCTTTAAACCTAGAAGTTATTTCAACTAGC
This sequence comes from Hibiscus mutabilis, assembly GCA_019671005.1. NCBI lineage: Eukaryota > Viridiplantae > Streptophyta > Magnoliopsida > Malvales > Malvaceae > Hibiscus > Hibiscus mutabilis. Next base: position 44,698,103 of record CM033717.1, on the reverse strand, counting down.
ACAAAAGGCACAACTTATTTCATATCAACCAATTTTAACGTCATAAGCCAGTTGTTTCAATGCTATTTTGAACTTCTCTTAGTATTCAAATGTGATTAAATTACTTAAAGCGCGAGCAACCCTTTGAGCTTTTTTAGAACTTAAGGACAATAAATTGTTCAATTTTACCAATACTATATCTTATCCTAAGTTCATTCCAAACTGGTTACAACAAAATATATTTTCACAAACTTTAGGTCAAGTGAAATTTCAAACTTAAACCAACATATATCATGACCAATTTAACCATCTTTAATGCAAGTTCATTTATACCTATACATATCATTACTACAAGTGACCAAACCAATTAGAGAGCAATAATTCTTTTGGTTATGCTAATAGACATGATAATCGTAATCAAGTCACTTAGCATCATACGACCACAACGTAATTCACCTAATGTTTCTATCACATCTTATCAAGACATTTAAGCTTATCATCGCGTCATCTATTAACGCATGTTCTAGGTATCCAATCGAATCAAAACATGACATTAGGTGACTCATACATGGCTAAACTTATTATTTACAAACCAAAATAGGAAAAATATATGCTTATACAAAATCAATGGTGCCACCATCCTAGGAGTTATACTAAGGAACAAGACAATGTACATAGTCTTAGAGTATGATTGGTCACCTTTGAATACGATCGAACACAAGTTTCTAACATAACCTACAATGCATTATAATGAATGCATTAGGATTATATAGCCTAAGTGAGGTAGTGACATCAATAATGACAAGCATATAATACATGATTATCAATGAAAACATCAAGATATACAATCATATGTTAGCATTTGTTATTTATGTCTTGAGTTATTCTTTCCAGGTTTCATGGAATTCAATAGCTTAACCAAGCTTAATTGCCTTTATATTGATCTAATCAAAGATCAGCTTATCGCGTTGAAGTCTTCACGAGACTTGACAAATACTCGCTATAGCCTTTGAATTTCTTATTATCCTATCAAAATATTTATCAAGGATTCTTTTCAATATTTGTTGCCTCGTATAAAAGGACACATATTCATCTCTTGTGAAACTCTTATCGTAGAGGAGCATTTTCCACATCTTATTACATTGCTACTCAGGCCTTATATTCATAACTTGTCACATGTTTAACTTATTCAAGTCTTTTAATTTGTTTGCCTTGGATCATTTTTGGTCACGAGTAACATTGGTTTGTAATTGACCATAATGGTCCAAGCGATACATAGCCCAAATCACATAGCAATGGCTAGTATCAGAAACATATCAATCCTATCTTCTCAACTATGCAACCAGCTATCGCCAATCTTCGTACATCTCCCGTGTTACCTCCTACTGTCACCAAAATACATATCACATATAATTGGGCGTCCCCCGAGCCGTAGCTCATGGACCGTAGTCCCAAAGAAAACCATGTACCATACAAAAATGTCTTGGGGCTTCCATTGTATAGGCAACTTAAGTATCTTATTCATTGAAATTGGAAGAGATTTCTTGTGATTAAAGATTAGGGAATATCTTATGATTAATCAATTTTCTTACTTCTTTTTTTAATGTCTTATAACATAATTCAAGCTCTTAGCTTCTTAAGCTTTAAGAATTCGTGGCTTTATTAGTGCAACGCTTAGTATTTTCTTTAAACTTCAAACATCTTTAGTTGGAGCTTAATTTTAAATATTCAATATAAGGTAACTGATCATCACAACTACTCATCATAACATAGCATAGATAAAGTGCTCAAGAATGCAATCACAAACAAAGTGGTTTCATAAGATGCTAGGCCATGAATCATGTTACCCTCCCCAATGTGCTTTACTTGAGCTTATGCACAATATACACTTTTAACAAAGTGATCAATGAACAAGGTTTAGGATGACACCATGTCATCCCGAATGCATATCTACACTCACCTGTTACCCCAATGTTATGGGATACCTGAACCACAATCCTATCTTTATTTTCACACAAATCCATTTCCTAGCCTTCCTTGTTCACAATTGTACCTCAAAACAAAAGTAGCAAGTCATTAATATCTATTTGGATTAATTCAAAACATCAACAACCCCTAAGTTCATCAAAATAGTCAATGTGTTATCATGTTTATTTAAAACTGTCCATTAACTTCCATAACAAGTCAAAATAGTTTAGAAGCTCATGTATATAATTAATTAACCCATATTACTGTATTTCTTATAAACCACTCTGCATAAACATTTTCCAAATTTATTAGACTTCATTCCTACAATTTTACTGCATAAAACTGCATCTACAAAACAACACAAACTACATTCTAAAACACTGCATTTTTAAACATGATAGGACTGCACATTCAAGCATAAAAACTGCATGTTCAAGACTGTTATGTTTTCCTTTAAAATTGCACTTGACAAAACTGCACATTTAAACTTTAAAACTGCACAGTTAAACAAGACAATTCTGCACATTTTAGATTGCATTTACATATTTTACAACATTCAAAACTGTACAATTTTAACTACAACACTGCACTAGTATTTACTTACAAAACTGCACTGTTTTAAAAATCAATACTTGTAATAACCTCAATGTATGGATTAAAAGGTATAAGTGATTCAATTGATTTGAAAACAATCTATTATTAAGCTCCATGAATTTTCAAAAAGGGTTAATTAGAGTAAATCGAAAGTTTGGAGGCTTAAGTTAAGTGACTAAAAAAGGAAACCTTCATGATTCAAGCTTTGCATGGTAAATCAAAATAAAGTGGGGGACAATCCACAAGTCCATCTAATCTTGCTTACTCGGTCACTTGAGGTAAGTATCTTCTTCATTTGTCTTCACTAAAACCAATTAAGAGAGAGTTAAAGAGTGAGAAAGCTTGAGAAAACATGGGATTGAGCTTCGAATAGGGATGAATCTAAGTCTAGTAGGTACATTTAGGAAGGTAACACTTGTTTTCTTATTGAATTTGCATGTTTGATCTTGATTTGATTATATGCTTGATAATTGATTCAAGTGATGAATGTATGAGAATCTTGATTTTTGAAACTATGATTTTGGACGGATAATATGAGACTTTTGAAGATGGCAATAGTTGGATAGTTTATGAATTGTTCCAACATTCTTGGATGATTAATGAAATTAGAAGGGTCAAATGCTTCTCTCTAATGTCAAGATGTACTGCAAGCCAAATATATTAGAACATGCTGAAAACTGTATTGAACAAATTGTGGTGATTTTGGTAATTCTTGTTGTGGTGAGAGTGATAAATTGAATAGTTGATCGAATTGGTAATTGAGTCTCAAAACAGATCTTTGGGAATCGAATAATTGATAAGTTGTAGCAATGTGAAAAACAGAATTTATACAATTAAGTAGTTATAGGACTGTTTCGCTTTGATTTAGTGAATTATAAGGCTATTAAAATTGAGTATGGGGTTGTTCTGTTTGAAAGAAAGAATGGTAGGATATTGTGACCAAGTAGGCAGCATATTAAGCTATTGTAGTTGACATATAAGTTAATTAAGGACTGCTCTAATCTATGGGAAACAATTTTCGAACGTGCCCTATTTTGGAGCTAAATAGTAACTTGATAATTTAGTTGCAATGATATTGATTATAAGCTAGATTTTTAGTTTCATGTGTTTGAATGATTGTAAGGATGTAATTATCTAATTTTGAACATAGGCTCGATAATAATGTAAGTACATTAGTGACTTATGAATTGAATACAAGGATAAATGACCCTGAATTGTGCGTGGAATGAGGAATTGAATGTTGATATGTGTCTAATGGCAAAAATATGTGAATTGTTAGATCATGATGAAATTGAAGATAAAAGGGACAACGTAGATCAAACAGTCGATAAGCAAAAGGGAACTGTAATCCGGGATCATCTGTAGCTCGGAGAAACTTGTGAGTAAAGTTTAAAGTCTCAGAAGGGAATCACAACCCTTCCGAGCATTGTACTTAATTGTCATGCTTTAAAAATTAGAATGATTGGCTGGTTTATGCTACTATAATGAAAGCTTGGAGATGAGGTAAGTATTACTTGGAAATACTTGTTTATGCCATGAACTTTGAGGCATGCTCAAATTGGTTGAATTGCCATGTTAGACCTTGACTAGGTCGAATGGACAAAGTAACCTATGTGTAAAATCTTGCGAGTATGAAATTAAAAGTGAATGAGTTAAATTTGATTGAACATGCATATCGATCAGAACCGAAGGTTATATTAAAAAAATTCAATGCAAGAAAGTAGTTGATGAGCTAAAATATGTTCGACCTTGGGCCTATGAATGTGAAAGTGAGACTTGGTCCCTAAATATGAATGTTAAGACCCTAATGATTAATATTAGGGCAAGGGCACAATGTTGTGCAAATTTTAATTATATTGAGCTCATGTTAAAGCATTGAATATAATGACGATAAATGAAAGCCTTGGTCTCAGGTCAGTCATAGATATAGTTGGCATGCCATAGAGTCCATAGAGCTCAGTGTCAGGGTGAGACTACGGTCTGGGACATTGGTCCCTAATGGGCGACAATAAGAGGGATGTGTATGTTGTCACTTGGCGACAGTAGGTGGGATTGAGCAGTACCACGAGTTCCAAGTGTTATACGGGCGACAGTTGGTTAGAGGACTCATGTATCTAGACTAGACAATCGAGTCGCAAGGCTATGATAATTGATAACATGAAAGAAAGTTTGATGAATCTTATGAACTAAGAAATCTTGTCGACTAAGAAAGACTTACTATATGATGATAACTTCGAATTGAGATCAAAGAATATTGTACAAAGATATTAAGTAATTGAAAGAATTATCTTGTTAAGCTTGCCTTTAAGAATAACTGAAATCCATGAGTGAGATACTGATGAATTCAAATGAATGTCTATCTTTACAAGTTCTGATGTTATAAGTTGCGATGGAAATCGAATATGAGTTTGTAAAAGAAATTATTCATGTTGCAGTGGAGAACTATGTAATATGTAGATGATCGATTGATTACTTCTTAAGGAGATTATTGGAGTTGTATTATATGTTAATGCTAGGCTTTAAACTTGCTCACTAAGCATATGCTTACCTATTGTCTCTTCCTACATGACAGGATAGTACTGAAGACTCTTTTTTCTTGGAGCTTGGTCAAGTCACACTATCCTTAACAAGTAGGTTTTGTTGTTATCGTAAGGACTCCTAGGATGGTGGCATTTTGGTTGTACTTACGTTTGTGTTTGATATTTTTGGGCCTGTATAACCATTTAAGGTCATTCAAATAGAAGGTATGTAACATCCTAAAAAGGGGTCTAGAAGAATTTAATCACTAATTTTGAATTAAACGAAAGAATGTCATTAAATTTGTTAAGTCCTAAGAATTGTGATAAGTAAATTTTGGTAAACAATTGGACTGGTTAGGATATAGAAACTGAAACTGGAAATTCTATATGTTTTCCATTGTTTGTGTGAGTGTTTTGAAAGCTTGGGGACTGGTTCTATTAACAAATAAATTTGTCGTGCATGTATATAAGTAGATGTGGTCTGAATTTAGAAATTGTTTGGCTGTTAAGAAAGTAAAAATATGCTAATTACCCTGTATTGGTAAAGATACAAATGAAATGGTATGCAGTTGAACTAGGCAGAATTGATGCAGTTTATATTCCCAATTATGTGCTGAAACAGTGCAGTAATAAAGAGGGAAAATGTAGAATACTATACTGCATTGTATGCCATTTGTGTGATTGAAAATGGTACTAGTATGTAATAAATTAAGTTTGTGTGCAGTTAATTAAATGCAGAATAGAATGATGATTAAGAATGTAGAAATGTGTATATATGAATGCAGTTTATTTGGGTGCAGTTTCTGGAAACTGTAAAATGTTGTGTATTATTTGTTATGCATGTAAAAATCTGTTTTATGTAGTTTGGAACATAGTCATATAATGTATGCTGAAGAATGATGTATTAAGTTTATGGGGCTATTTTGTGTGTCCAAAGGAAAAAAATGGACTGTTTTAATTGGTATGAAGATTAATGGACTGAATTGAATGTATATAGGGACTGATTGGTAAACTTGGGACTGTTTTGGAGTAGTTAAACCTGAATGCCATGGTTATGGACTGCTGTGTAAGAGTCTAAAGGACTGTTTGTATGTAAATGAAACTTGGCGGACTGTTTTGTGTACACATAGGTAAATAGGTGCTTTCAATTGATTCGAAATGTACATGGATAGATTAAAGATTTGTTTTGACAATTATGTGTGAATAAGCTTAAGAATAGAGTAGTTTGGTCGAATGCATATGAAAACCTATATGATTGTGATTGCATGAATTCTGAACTGTCTTTGTAAGAAGAGAATTGGAATAATTCATGACCATACTTTTGTTGTTTTGGATCGAGAAGAAGCTAGGAAAAAGAATTAGATTGTTTTGTAAATGATAAATGTGTGTAAATGTGTGAGGTTATAATTGAGATTGTTTGAATGTATATACAAGTATTTTGAGTACTTGAGAAAAATGAAATTAGTCCTAATGATTTGTTAATTTGTGTGTGAGGTACATTTTAACTATGGGTGGCTAAGGAAAGGATATGGAATGTGAATAGTTGATTAGGTATTCCATAACTTTGGAATAACTAGGTGAGGGTAGTCACTTGAGTCTCGAGAAAAGTAGAGTTATCCCGATGTCTAATATGTTAAGATTATGTATTGATTTGTTATGAATGAGATGCATTACATGCACATTGTGAAAAGGCTCAAATAGAGCTAACTAATGATGACCATACATTCATAGCATGGCATTCATGTTTTGACTTGAATGATACTGCAATAGTTGTGTTTAAAATGCCTTGCTATGCTTGAATGATTCGCTATGGAATGTCTTTGATATTGATAAGAAATGTGTACTTGTAATGAGCCTAGATTAACTTACTAACTAATGGCAATAAGATTTACAAGAAAGACTAATTAGATAACTCTAAGGAGTTAAGAAGTAAGGAAGCTTGAATGATGTTATAAGTTATTGAAGCAAAGAGATAAGCATGGTTACTTATAACTTAAGTAATCCCTGTTAAAACTAAAAGCAAAGTTAATTGTACAACAAGCAACTTCCTGAATGACAAACTAAGATAAAAATACATAAGTTGCCCCTGTAAATGGAAGACTTTGGATATATTGGTTGATGCCTGAAATGTTTGGACTAGGGTCCCTTATTATTAAGATCGAACGATCTTTTAGTACCTCTGGTACTCTTGTTTAAGAAATTGCTCAGGGGATGCCCTCTTGTTATGTTTCGATATTAGCCGTTGCTATGTGCTCTGAGCTAAGTATCGCCTAGATTCTTGTTACCCATCACCAATATTGATCCAAGGCAAACCTGTTAAGGATATGAAATGTTTACATTAAGCCAAGAATGTAAAAGAAATGTGATCAAACACTTCGTGTGGTAGCTCATGGTGAGCCTAGTAAGGGATAACTCATGGTGAGTCTCGTAATTGAAAACTCTTGGGGAGCTCTCTACTTAAAAGCTTTTGTAGCCATGGTGATTGACAAGTCTCAGTGAGCAATTGAATGATACAAGCTAGAATAATTTGAACAATGCTAAAGGACTAAAATTACTAAAGGATCTTCAATAAACAAGATATGGGTGTACTAACTTAACTTGCAAGAAAGTTCCTGGATGATCATGGTCTTGAATTGTCTGGTTACTTTATGATATTTGACTATTATTGTACATTACATGTATTGCTACCTCACTTAGGCTATAAAAGCCTAATGCATTTCATAATCATGCATTGCAGGTTATTTATGGCTCATGTAATCCAATCGTGTACAAAAGATTGCAAGTCACTTCTTGGGATCCAAGTGGAATTGGATTTCTCTTAGTTTAATACTCCTATAATGGTGGCAATATGGTCATGTCTATACATGTAGAAACTTTCATTATTTGGCATGTAAATATTAAAGATAACCTATGTTTGTAATCCTAAGCTTGCTATGATGTTTGGTTGGTTGTCTTAGACTATTACAGTTGAATTTAAAGGAAACCTTGGATTGATGGTTGTTCAAATGGTTGCTTGGAATGTAAGTTATACTGCATGATGTTTTATCCGTGACTTGAGGATTGAATGATCTGTTATGTATTGTTCGGGTATCATGGCTTGAGATTTTGCGTAGGTCTGATTCATTATAATACTCATAGTTAAAATGAGAAAAATATCTTAATCATAAAGAATTAAGAGTTAGTAAGCTGATAATTACCATACTTAGAACTAGGTGTTTTCTTAAATGAAGATTTTAGTTCACTTCAAGACGATTAGCATAATACACTACGATTGGTTGATATTGATGGCATATATATAGCCAAGCACTTTGATGTTAAAATGTTAAGTGAAAAAACTTGTTGGGTGTACTGTGATCAGGGAATGAAAGTCTGCTTGCTTAAATTCTCGCAAGTCAGCGATATGTATAGTTTGAATGACTAAACAACTAACTACATTAGTCGTTTGAATCTAAAAGCCTTTATTAAAATCTCTGTTTCGATCTCATTGATAATTTAAGACAAGTTAACTCCAATTGACAATGATCAAAACATAAATTATGGGTCTTGATTATGGAGAAGCCTATACGTTAATCCTATTTAGTAATTCAAGTGAGTTAGATAAAGACTTGAATGTTGCTGAATTTTCTGATCTTATATGTATTATGTTTGGTTAATTGTACTAAGTTATCTTGAGAAATTCTATGAACTAGATTCACGTTGTAATATGAATGATAAAACCCTGAATTGTATTGACATAAATTTGGAAAATGAAAAGAATTAATTTTAGTCCAAAAGGAGCATGACTCGATCATTGTCATGGTTTATTAAGTCTAGTGTTTTTGTCAAATGACTGATTTTAACTCTATGGGTTATCTTCAATTAGAAAATGCCTAAGTATAAGTAATGACTTGTATGCATGATCCATGCTTTAAACTAGTCTTGAATAAAATTAAATTAAAAGCTTTTAATTTATTGTCCCATTTTCTTTGATCGAGTCTTAACTTGTAAAACAAATTAATCTCTATTTGTTTCTTTTTAACACTCTAAACTCGGTTTACTTCTAAGCCAGGTTTAGGATGTTACAATTTGGTATCAGAGCATGGTTTAGTCGATTCCATGGACTCCCAGCGTCTTCATAAGTCTATTGTGCCACCTAGGAGTTTAAATTCTTGTTTTGTTTTGGTAAATTTCAACCAAAACAAATTTGTTTACTCTGTCTGATCCTCAGAATATATGGAAATATTTTGAGCCTGATAATACAAAGTGGTTGTCCTTGTTAATAGAATGGATACATTGATCGAAAATGAATTCTTCGTATATTGGAGTATTCGAATGATGCATGGCTTAGTGTATTAGGTATTCTTAATCATGAATTGAGGTCATAATATGTATAATAGTGTGAAATCGAAACAGTGTCGTATGTATGAATTCTGTTTTGAATTTCTATGGACAACCTTAAATTATTAAGTTATTATTACCAATTGTGATAACAATCTTGGGCAGGGAATCTTTAAGTTGTTAGTAATCGGATTTAAAGATATGAGTCCTAATAAGGGCTGTTATACTTATAATTAAGGACTGTTATAGTGCTTCCATTAGATTGACTGGTTTAGTGTGTATGAGTACCTGGGATCTAGATAGACTGTGTTGATGATGAACAAATGTGAATACATATTAATTTGGACAGATTTGAGTAATTAGAAAAGTATGCAAGCTGCTTTGAATTTTAGGTATATACATATGTGAAGCTTGGACTGTTTGGCTATATTAAGAAAGTATGTGGGCTATCCTGGAGTTATATGTATGTATGTTAAGATTCACATACTGTTTTTAGTATAAAATTCTATGAAAATTTGAGCAAAAAACTGTTTTGAGTTTGGTGCTTGGATATATATAATTATAAACACCATAGACTATTTTGAATGTATTATGGTGTAGTAGACTGTTTTGTAGTAATTCAAGACTATAAGGGATGTTTTGCATAAGTGAGAACATTGATGGACTGTTGAGTAAATAAGTGATTGTAATAGGATTAAAATTTAGATAATCGATTGCATAATTGAAAGGAATTGATGCTTTAGATATGTTTAAATCAATGTGGTGCAGTTTTGGAAACTACAGTGTTATAGAGAAGTATGAAAACGATTCGATTTATGCCCAGTTTGGTGATTTAATACAGATTTTTTATATGCAGAACTTAATATGAGAAAAATAGGGCAATATGTATTCTAAATGCTGATTGGAGAACTGTAAAAGTAAAATGCAGTTTTGGACTGCACTGTTAAAGTAGTTATGAACTGCACTGTTAATACAGTCTTGTACTGCACTAAAAATGCAGTCTTAAATTCATTAAAGTACAATCTTTTAAAATTAAAAAATGTAGTGCTGTTATGAAAATATGTAGTTTTGTTACTATGAGAATGTGCAGTTTTGAAGATTAAAATTGTTTTAATGATTCAATGTTAGATAGAATCTCTGCTAATTGAAATAGTCCTAATGATTTGGTTATTTTGAGATACATGTTCAAATTTTGTTCGATATTGGCAATTTGCAATCGATACAATTTGTTTATTATGTTTGACTTTCAGAATATATGGAAATATTCTGAGACTGATATCACTAATCTGTTGTCATTAGAGAAATTCGAGGACGAATTCTTTTTAAGGGGGAGGATTTGTAACATCCTAAAAAGGGGTCTAGAAGAATTTAATCACTAATTTTGAATTAAAAGTTTAATTAAGTAGTTAAGTTTTGTTAAGGGCTAAATTGAATTAGTGGTGAAATTGAGTGATCATTCTTGAATGGACTACTTTGCACATTCAAATGCTTTTTGCTTTTGCATGTAAAACGTATAGAAATGAAAGGACTAGAATGATGTGTCCTCTTAAGCTCGGTCAAGAAGGGGGAAGGTCATCTCCTTCATTCACCCTCCCTTGTTTAACCGAGAGATAGAAAGAGAGAATTATCTCAAATTGACAATCTAGTGAGTGGAACGAGATATATTCTCTCCATAGCCGGATACAAGTAGATAGAGAGAAGGGGTGAGAAAGCTCTTGATATTGGGAATTTAGCTTCGGGTTGAAGAATCAATCGAATTAAATTCCATTAATCACTCGAGGAAGGTAAGACCTTCTTCCATATTACATTGCATGTTTGATCGATTGCTGTAGCTAATAAAATGTTGATTGGAAATGGATGAGAGGTTGAATGTTTTTCTTGATTGGGAGCTTAGTGACTTAAAAAATGAAATGAATTAAATGAAAGAATGTCATTGAATAGGTTAAGTCCTAAGAATTGTGATAAGTAAATTTTGATAAACAATTGGACTGGTTAGGATATAGAAACTGAAACTAGAAATTCTCTATGCTGTCCATTGTTTGTGTGAGTGTTTCGAAAGCTTGGGGACTGGTTCTATTAACAAATAAATCTGTCCTGCATGTATATAAGTAGATGTGGTCTGAATTTAGAAACTGTTGGGCTGTTAAGAGAGTAAAATTATGCTAATTACCCTGTTTTGGTAAAGATATAAATGAAATGGTATGCAGTTGAACTAGGCAGAATTGATGCAGTTTATATTCCCAATATATGTGCTGAAACAGTGCAGTAATAATGAGGGAAAATACAGAATTGTATATTGCATTGTATGCTATTTGTGTGATTGAAAAACGGTACTAGTATGTAATAAATTAAGTATGTGTGCAGTTAATTAAATGCAGAACAGAATGATGATTAAGAATGTAGAAATGTGTATGTATGAATGCAGTTTATTTGGGTGCAGTTTCTGGAAACTGTAAAATGTTGTGTATTATTTGTTATGCATGTAAAAATCTATTTTATGTAGTTTGGAACGTAGTCATGTAATGTATGCTGAAGAATGATGTATAAAAATGTATGTACATGTGTTATGGACTGTCTTTAAGTTGAAACATATACAAAATAGGACTGCCCTATTTTGCATGCTTAGAAGGCATAATTGAACTGTTTGGTTAAATGGAAATGTGTGTATAATTGTACATTGGACTGCCTTGCTTGATATCTTTGTTAGGGCGTCCGTTTTATAAGTTTAAGTGAAAGGATGTTTTATAAACTTAAACTGGGCAGCTTTGTTTTCATAAACATGAACGTAATTGAATTGGTTATATGTATAAGATCATATTAGGGGTTGTTTGTGAAAGTGTAAATGCTTGTACAAGTAAGTTTAGAGGCTGTTTTGTGTGTCCAAAGGAAAAAGGGGACTGTTTTAATTGGTAAGAAAATTAATGGACTGAATTGAATGTATATAGGGACTGAATTGAATGTATATAGGGACTGATCGGTAAACTTGGGGCTGTTTTGGAGTAGTTAAACCTGAATGCCATGGTTATGGACTGGTGTGTAAGAGTCTAAACGACTATTTGTATGTAAATGAAACTTGGTGGACTGTTTTGTGTACACATAGGTAAATAGGTGCTTTGAATTGATTCGAAATGTACATGGATAGATTAAAGATTGTTTTGACAATTATGTGTGAATAAGCTTAAGAATGGAGTAGTTTGGTCGAATACATATGAAAGCCTATATGATTGTGTTTGCATGAATTCTGAACTGTCTTTGTAAGAAGGGAATTGGAATAATTCATGACCATACTTTTGTTGTTTTGGATCGAGAAGAAGCTAGGAAAAAGAATCGGATTGTTTTGTTAATGGTAAATGCATGTAAATGTGTGAGCTTATAATTAAGATTGTTTGAATGTATATACAAGTATTTCGAGTACTTAAGAAAAATGGAATTAGTCCTAATGATATTTTAATTTGCGTGTGAGGTACATTTTAACTATAGGTGGCTAAGGAAAGGATATGGAATGTGAATAGTGGATCAGGTATTCCATAATTTTGGAATAACTAGGTGAGGGTAGTCACCCGAGTCTCGGGTAACGTGGGGTTATCCCGATGTCTAATTTGTTAAGATTATGTATTGATTGGTTATGAATGAGATGCATTACATGCATATGGTGAAAAGGCTCAAATAGAGCTAATTGATGATGAGCATACATTCATAGCATGGCATTCATGTTTTGACTTGAATGATATTGCAATTGTTGTGTTTAAAATGCCTTGCTATGCTTGAATGATTGGCTATAGAATGTCTTTAATATTGATAAGAACTGTGTACTTGTAATAAGCCTGGATTAACTTACTAACTAATGGCAATAAGATTTACAAGAAAGACTAATTAGATAACTCTAAGGAGTTAAGAAGTAAGCAAGCTTGAATGATGTTATAAGTTATTGAAACAAAGAGATGAGCAAGGTTACTTATAACTTAAGTAATCCCTGTTAACATTAAAAGCAAAGTTAATTGTACAACAAGCAACTTCCCGAATGACAAACTAAGATAAAATATATAAGTTGCCCCTATAAATGGAAGATCATGGATATATTGGTTGATGCCTGAAATGTTTGGACTAAGGTCCCTTGTTATTAAGATTGAATGACAAACTAAGATAAAATACATAAGCGCGGAAGTTGTTGGAGTTTGGATGTCAAACATACCTTGCTTATGTTATGGATCTGAACATGAAAGAAGTACGTCCTCCAGATATCCGTACCATTTGTGATTTCCCGGGGGTGTTCTTAGAGGAGTTGCCTGATTTGCCACTGGATAGGGAGGTAGTGTTTTGTATCAAAAAGTATGCTGATAAGGCTCCGGTGTTGATTGCTCCATATCGTATGGCATAAAAAGAGTTGAAGGAGTTAAAGACACAGCTTTAGGAGTTGTTGGATCGTGGTTTTATCCAACCTAGAGTTTCTCCTTGGGGAGCTCCAGTGTTGTTTGTGAAAAAGAAGGATGGCACTATGAGAATGTGCGTAGATTATCGGTAACAAAACAAGTTGGTGATAAAGAACAAGTATCATTTGTCGTATATTGACAACTTGTTCAATCAGTTCTGACGTGCAACGATGTTTTCTAATGTCGATTTGAGATCAGGAATAGTATCAGGTGAAGGATAAAGATGTGCTAGAGACAGCGTTTCGTACACGCTATGAGCATTATGAATTCCTGGTGATACCGTTTGGGTTGATGAATGCACCCGCAACTTTTATGGACATTATGAATCGAGTGTTTCATGTGTTCTTGGATCAATTTGTGGTAGTGTTTATTGATGATATTCTTGTGTACTCACGTACCGAGGAAGACCATGATAGGCATTTGCGAATTGTGTTCCAAATCTTGTTGGGTAATCAGCTTTATGCTAAATTGAGCAAATGCAAGTTTTGGATTAAGGAGGTAGTCTTTCTTGGTCATGTTGTTTCGGCCGAGGGTATTCGTGTGGATCCGTAGAAGATTGAAGCGGCTGTGAATTGGAAACAACCTATGTTGGTGACGGAGATTCGTAGTTTCTTGGGTTTGCTAGGTTATTATCGTCGTTTTGTGGATAGTTTTTCAAAGATTGCTGCTCCTTTGACGAAGTTGTTGCAAAACGATGTTCGCTTTGAGTGGACAGAAGCTAGACAACAATATTTTGAGAAGTTGAAGGAAACATTGACACAAGCTCCAATCCTGATTCAACCTGAATCAGGAAAAGAGTTTGTGATCTATAGTGATGCGTCTTATGTTGGTTTGGGGTGCGTGTTGGTGCAAGATGGGAGAGTTGTGGCTTATGCATCTAGGCAGTTGAAGGTGCACGAGCTCAATTACCCGACACATGATTTTGAGCTTGTTGTGGTGTTTTTTGCATTGAAGATTTGGAGGCATTACCTTTATGGTGAAAAGTGTGTTGTGTACACAAATCATAAGAGCTTGAAATATTTGATGTCACAGAAGGAGTTGAATCTTAGGCAACGTACATGGTTGGAGTTGCTTAAGGATTACGATTTGACGATTGAGTATCATCCAGAAAAGGCTAATGTTGTGGTCGATGCCTTGAGTAGGGAAAGTTGTGGTGGAGTTGAGGGCCATGCTTGCACGATTGAGTGTTTTGTGGGATGAAGGTTTGTTAGTTGAGTTGCAAGTTAAGCCATCGTTAGTGTAGATAATTAAGGAGAAATAGTTATGTGATGATGGTGTTTTGTGCTCTAAGGGTCGAATAGTTGTTCAGGAGGATGATGAGTTGAGGCACACTATTTTGACCAAATCTCATTCTAGTCCTTTTTTCATGCATCCGGGTAGTACAAAGATGTATCAGGATTTGAAGAAAGAATACTTTTGGGTTGGTTTGAAAAAAGATGTAGTGGATTTTGTTGCTAAGTGCATGGTGTGTCATCGCGTTAAGGATGAGCATCAATTTCCTTCTAGTTTATTGCAACCGTTAAGGATACCAAAATGGAAGTGGGAGAGAATTTCCATGGATTTTGTGTCAAGGTTGCCTTTGACGCCATCAAAGAAGAATTCTATTTGGGTAATTTTGGGTCATTTTACGATGTGTGCACATTTCCTAGCTATGCATACGACGTATACGCTGGATAAGCTAGCGGATTTGTATATTGCAAAAATTGTGAGGTTGCATGGGGTGCCTAAGTCTATTGTATCGGATAGGGATCTGCATTTTACAGCAAGATTTTGGTAGTATTTGCATCGAGCCTTGGGTACACGGTTGGACTTCAGAACCTTGTTGTAAAACGTAGATCCGTATCTGATACAAACGGATGGTCAGTCTGAACGCGTTATATCATTGATTTTCAAGGATCGTGGGAGAAGCAATTGCCGTTGGTGGAGTTTGCTTATAATAATAGTTATCAAGCAAGTATTCAAATGGCACCGTATGAAGCTTTGTATGGAAGAAAGTGTCGTACGTCTCTTTGTTGGGCTAAGGCGAGGGAAAAGTATGTTTCCTTGCCGGATGTGTTGAAAGACACTAATAAAAAAGTAAAGCTTATTAGTGATCGGTTGAAAGAATCTTCGGATCGATAGAAACCCTATGTATATTTGAGGCATAAGGAAGTGGAATACGCGGTTGGTGACAAAGTGGTTCTAAAGGTATAGCCATGGAAAAAGGTGATGAGATTTAGGCAGAAGGGCAAGTTGAGTCCGAGGTTCATTGGACCCTATGAAGTGTTGGAATATGTTGGCTCGGTTGCTTATAGATTAAGGTTACCTCTGGAGTTGGAGAAAATACATGATGTTTTTCATGTATCGATGCTTCAGAGATATAGATCAGATCCATCGCATGTGATACCTATAGAGGAGACCGAGTTGAATGCGGATTTGACCTATGACGAGGAACCAATGAAAATATCAGATTCTAGCAGCAAGGTTTTTCGTGCTAAGGCCATTAAATTGGTTAAGGTGTTGTGGCGACACTAAGGTGTTGAGGAAGCCACGTGGGAAAGAAAGGAGGACATGAAGAAGTAGTTTCCATATCTTTTTCCGCTAGATAAATTTTGAGCATGAAATTTCTTAAGTGGGGGAGAGTTGTAACACCCTGAATTTGTGCCTAGGAGTTAGCTGGGTAGACTAGATGGTTCGGGTAAATCGATTAGATGGTTCAGACCAGTTTCGGGAATTAATTCAAATTAAATTGTTTTTGGTCAAAATAAAATATGAAAAAATGGTTTAAAATATTATTATGATATATCGAGGTTTTTTGTAAACTCAATTTGGTAAAATAAATTGGGATTAAGTGACATTTTGAGATGGTGACTAAAACGTAAAGTTTTTAAAGCTGTTTTGGCGACTAAAGTGTAAAAGCGTCAAAACTTAGAATCTTTAAGGAGCTAATATACAAATGTTTTTAATCATATTTTCTCCCTTAATTTGGTCCATTTTAAATGATTTTTAAATGGTTTATTAAATAAAAATAAAAAGGATTTAATTAAAATGAGTTTTAAGCCTTAAATCATTTTCTTACGTAACTAACTTTTCTCTCTACTTTCTCATCAGCCAAACTATCTCTTTCACTCAAAAATGATTGGGAATCAACTCTTTTGATTTCCTTTTTGATTTTCTGATTTGATCTTGGATTTCTACTTCCAATGTTACTTGATTTCTTGAAGATTTTAATCAAAACATGCCACTTAAGGGGGAAGTCATCCATTAGAGGTGAATTTCGTTTCTCTCCTTTAATCTAAGGTGAATTTCCTTTAAGTAGCCCTCTTATGTCTTATGGCCCTTAAAGAGGGTGAGGTAACTTCTAACTCATGTACTTTAAATTCACATACTTTTGATGAGTTACAAGAGCCTATGATGATTTGCTTTTGGAATTCAAGGCTTCATTTTCTAAAAACAAAAAGTTGCTTTCAAAATTGAAAATCGAAAATGAATTGTTTTTCAAAACAAAACTCGAACTTGAAGCAAGGTTTGAAGCTTTTGAGAAAATGAACCTTAATTTACAAAACTTGCTTCTAAAATTTCAAGAGGATCATCAAAGGGAAATTAATGACCTCAAAAAGAATTTATTTTACAAAAATGTTCAAACATATGAATCTAGTGGTAGCTCCAAAACAAATTTTGGTAAAACAAATTTCTACCAATGACAATCTAGTGCCCCTAGATTTTTTAACGGTAAATTTTTTTGAAGTATTTGGGTCCCGAAAGGACTAATTATTTCAAATAAAAAGGATGAAATTGTAAAATGGATTCTTAAGGGGATTAAAATTTGTGCTACTAATGCTATCGCATCCAAAGCAATTTGGGCACCAAAAATTACTTGATTGTCTTATTTTAGGTGTGATGGAGCATTGATCCAAAAAGTTGAAGAATCAAGAAAGCTCTATACATACAAGGGAGATCACTTGAAGAAGGAAGGCTATACATCATACCTTTGATTCAAGTGGTAAAATTAGTTGAATTTATTTATTTTAATTTGTTTTATTTATTTAAATTCAGCTAGTTAATAATGAATTGTTGGACTAACATCTTATTTGATGCTTGAGTAAGGGGGAGCCGATTTTTTTAATTCCAAAATATTTTTAAAACCTCCAGCGTTATTGAACTTTAAGTTTACAAAATTCTTTTTGATATATCAAAAAGAGGAGAATGGTATGAAAAATGAATTTTCAAATAAATAAGGGGGAGCTTTTAACTCTTTCAAATGAATAAGGGGGAGCTTTTAACTATTTTGAATCTATTTTCTCTTATTCAAAATTTTATTTTAGTAAGGGGGAGAATCAAAAAACAAATTTTCAAGTTGGTTTTGTTATATCAAAAAGGGGGAGATTGTTAGAATATTTATTTTGATATAATAATTCGAAAAATGTTTTTGGACTTGTTTGAATAATTTGCAAACTTGTATTAAAGTCCAAACAACTTGAAAATATGTTTGAAAATGTTTCTAAGACTTTTGACATGTTTTTAAACAATTTTAAATAGCCAAACTAGTCTTTTTCAAAGCCTCGTACCGATACGCCTTGTCCCGTATTGATACAGTTTAGGGTTTTAGCTAGAGTGATTTTCTAGTAGCAAAAATCCGTACCAGTATAGGCTCAATCGTACCGATATGGAGGGGTCATACCGATATGCTTCAATGAATACCGATAACCCCTATGCTTTAATTTCTCCAACGGCTATTTCCCAAACAGGGCCATACCGATACAAGTACCCCATGTACCGATACCAACTACACCAAATTGGGATATTCAGCATGGGAATCATCCCCAATGGCTCCAATCCAATCCCAACAGTCCCTAACGGCTAGGAACTCATTTGGGAAGATAAAAGGACCCTTCAAGCACCTAGAACAACTAATGATAAAAAGCCAACATTCCATTGATTGTAAAATGTCTTACTGCTCAAATTTTCACATCTATTCATAGACAACACCTGCGAGCTTTCATTGTAATATTTGCTCAAGTGTTTTAGGATTGGGTGAGTGAGCTAAATTGTGCAAACATTTACCTTTGAGGGGTTTTCCTAATTTGCTACTTGTTTAACTCTTTGTAAAAGAGGGTTTGCTCAAAGCTTTGGGTAGAAAGCTTTGAAGGTGTACAAGGTTGCCTCCTTAGCCTAGAAAAGGGAAAGAATTCAATAGTAAATTGTTTGAAATCCTTATTGGGAAGCTAAGGTATGGATGTAAAGCTTGGTTAGAAGCTCGAATCACTCTAAATTCTTTGTGTTTATTTTTCTTCTATTGCTTCCACCACCATCACCCAAAATTGGACTTCTCTACCACTTTGGCAAGCAAAACGGTTGGGGATATCGGGTTCTACAATATGAGTGGTTTAAATAGGTTCACAAAATGCACAACTATTAACTAGAATGCTATGAGCATGAATTTGAGTAAAGTGTTGAAATGAGTTTAGGTTGCATTGATAAATAGTAAGTTCTCGTGCATGTATGATCTATACTGTCTAAGTGGCATACTAAATGAAAAATATTAGATATAGATGGCTAGCTATAGGATAAGAGTGCACTATAAACGTAATGGGGCCTTGAGCCTAATCGATCGTCCCTCCGCTTGAGATGGTTGAAAGAAACTATCTAATTTTGAGGTGTCCCTCGAACTTGAGGTAATTGAAAGAAATTATCCCGGTCTAGAGGATGAAATGGGTAATTGAAAGATTATTACCACCGTTGAAAAGGGGGTTGAAAGATTACCTCCAATGAATTCGTATATCCGATAATGTATTGACGAAAAGGAAGTTTTAAAAGGGTCACTATAAATACCAATATATTGATATATGATGGAAAGAAAAAATATGATATGATGCATTGATTTCATTCAAGCATGTTTTGACAACGTATTTTGCACAAAAAGGAAGTTTGAAAATGATGCAAGGTTTAACAATGTTGTTTCTTAAATTGCATAGATGATTTTGCGAGAGCAAGCTCACTAAGCTCGATTAGCTTACGCTCTAGTTCATCTTTGTAGAAAATTAAGGCTTGGAGGATGCGTTTCAAGCGAAGAGAATCCAAGAACACTACTTACAATTTGGTATATCGAACTATTTTGGTATTCGGTAAATAAGACAATGTGTCGTCAATATCCATTGGGGTTTGTAATGGGGGTTTTGAGATGTTTCCATGATGTTTTGGAATTGTCATTTTGTTGTTTTGATCTCCTTTAAGCCTAATGAGATTGCAAATTGGTAGTTTTCTTATGATGTCGTTATGCACTAGCATGTCTCGTAACGCATATTATGTTTGGTTGCTTATCTTTGATTTCTAATAGTTGAGCAAAGTTTGACATGCTATACATGAGTGTTCAATGTTATGCTGGTATGCTTTTAGGCCTAATTGTGGTTTTAAGTATGTTGATTTCGGAAGTTTAGGAAGCATGCCTCTAACTCATGGAATCATAAATGAATTTGTAGAGAAGTTGGTGTGTAAGTTCTTGGAAGCATCATTCAAGTGTGGTGTATGTTTAAGGTGTATATTAGATTGTTTGGGGCAAGTTTGGAGTGTTTCCAAGCGGATAAACCAACAAAATTGGGCATTACAGGCAAGCTCATATCGATACGATATTTTGCTACTGAAATCCTCGCATTCAACCATTTTAAGCTGGGTATAGATATACGAGGAGGCATATCGGTACGCCCCTGTGTGACATAATCCTAGGGATCGGTACTCAAGCAGCAAACCGGTATACATCAAGCAGGATCGGTACCGGGAACCAAGTACCAATATGAGTGTGACAATTTTTTTATTGGATTAATGATATGTTTTAGATTCTTTGCAATTTGGTCCTTAATTACTAAAATGCTAATTGAATGGGTTTTAATTGTTTGATCGAGCTGGAATTTCATAAGCATGCATGAAACCTGATTAATTGAATTTTGGTAAACTAAAATTTGAATAAGTCCCTGTAGTTTTAAGAATTTATGTTTTGGTCCCTAAATTGTTAAATGGATTTATCGGACATTGTTTTGATGGCCGCTTTGGATGAGATTTTAACTGCTACCTGGATGCACACCTTAGGTTCTAATTTTACATCTAGAAAAGATAAAAGGAAAGAAAAAAATGGTGCTAAATCTAGTTGTTCGGTTTAGATTTGCTCCAGCTAATTTAATATAACTTTCATGGTTCAGGTCTAGCGATTTGTCCAGGACAAGGGGGTTACAAGTGGTTTCCTTCATCTTTCTCTTTCTTGTTCTGATAGCTACAGCTAGAGGGCTGAGGGGAATTTCATCTTCCTCTTCTTCTTCTTCTTCTTCTTCTTCTTTTTCTTCATCTTCCTTCTCTTTTTCTTCTTCTCTAGGTCGTGAATTAACATGAGGTTTGGCAAAGTAATGTTCAGGGGACACAAGGAATGCATCAGTAGACCCTGAGGAAAATTGGTTCAACACAACTCTAGTAGCCTGATCATTCTCTCTAGTGTATTCAAGGAATGGTTTAAAGAGTTCCATCATGGCGCTAGTAGAGTAGTACGTATAGAACTCGTAACCGTGGCGCCGAATGGTGTTGTACTAGCAACAAGCCCCTTGAGCCATGATATCTATTTTGGGAGTGTCCTTGTGTGTGCTTCCATCACCAAATCGGCAGGGTCATTCTGAACCTGTGCCTTCTCACACAAAGCCATGATTAGACATGGGAAAAGTAAATGACGCTTTGCACCTGAGGATGTTTCTTTGCCCACAATAGACTCATATTATTTTTCCAACATCAATCCACCGGCCAGTCATTACAGAGTGTAAAAGAAACATCCTATTGGTGGAGATTGTAGATGTAACATCCTCAACCAGGCTTAGAAAAAAACCAGAGTCTAAGATGTTACTTAAAAGAAAAACTAATGACACATCTAGTACTATGAGACATTTCTTGTCGATTAAGCAAGCCAACAAATTTTTTTTTATAACTTTATAAACAAGCAAGACAATTTAACAAAATATTTATTATTAAGGAATTATAAATATTCATTTGGATTAATCATCAATCATATATGTAAGCACATGATTTCCCATAAGAGTATCAATTTCAAAACTTCCTTAACACACTAGTTACTTCACATCACACACAAGCACATTATACTAGACTTATAACATTTCAATTTATAAATTGTTTAGGCTTAAACAATTTCTTCAGGATAAGTTATTCTTATAGATCATTAACTATAAACCTTTAAGGATCTAATTATTACAACTCGTGATCATAGGGGATCAATTCCTCACTTAAGGGGATCAATCCTTATCATTATATATCTTGATTACATTTTAGAAATATAGAAATATTCAATGTCTCAATAGTTTACAATTATTAGTGAATTATGCTCTTGATCTAGGTCCACGTTTCAATGATTGCTCAATTCTTCTAGTGGCATAACTAAAACTTAAACTTCCAAATTAGAGAATCAAGATAAGATCAAGCCCCATACCATCATGTTTCAATTTTATCGGATGTTGGCTAGATCACAACCTCTTAAATAAGACTCTAACATTAATTATCATACATGGATTTATTCCAGTCGAATCTTATCACAATTATCAACTTAATATCCATACTATCATTCCATTACAAGGTATATACATAGCTACATATCATCAATTTTCCATATTGACACTCAAACCATAAACCATGATTTAGACTGCATTCCGATGTAACTTGGTGACTATGAAACCATTCGAATTCCTCACTACATAATTCTTTTATCACTCGAACCTCTAACCATTATATTTGATAACATTCATCAATCTTCTATTCGAATATACCTACCTACAATCATGGACATTTAAACTATCAATCGAATCATTACTTCGTATGAGCCTTCATCTTCTATATAAATCATTAGAACATATCAGATATTCACAACCAAACTAGGTTAAACCTAGATAATATTCTTCCTTAATATTTACATATCAAAAACATAAAACTAGATTCTTAGACAATATAAAGTGCCACCATCCTAGGAGTTTGTTTAAAGAACAAGACATTGAACAAGGTCGTCGAGTATAACTGGTCACCCTTGTACCTGATCAATTATAAACTTCTAAGTAACCTACAATGCATGAATAATGAATGCATTAGGCTTATATAGCCTAAGTGAGGTAGTAATGTTAAGATAACAAACACTAACACATCCATGAGCATCAATAACATTTAAGCCAATCAAGCATATAAATACACCAAAATTATCATACACTTTTAGTTAGTCAATAATTTGCTTGTTGGAACTCAATTATATATTTTGGTCTTTAAAAGTTCATTCATAAATTCTTCCAAAATTTAGCTTTTAACAATCTTTGATCACCAAGAACTCAATGTCTCGTATGCTCACCAAGAGCTCATTTCTTCATGTGCTCACCAAGAGCTCAATGTTTCATATCTTGTTCAATATTCTCTTGACTTCATTATTAGATTCTATACATTTTATGTCTATTAACAATCTGCCTTGGATCACAATTGGTTATGATTAACATTGGTCCGTGTTTGACCATATAGGTCCAAGCGATACTTAGCTCAAAGCACATAGCAATGGCTAATATCGAAAACATATCAATCCTAAGCTTCACACTATCCAACCAAACTGTCACCAATCTCCCTCGTTACCTGCTACTGTCGCCAATAAACATATCACATATAAATGGGGCGTCCCCTGAGCCATAGCTCATGGACCATAGTCCCAATATACCAAGCATCATACCAATGTATCCAAGGACTTCCATTGAGTAGAAAACTTAGATATCTTAACTTACTTTTAAAGTTAATGGAGGTTTCTTAAGTTACAAGTAACTTTGCTTGTTTCTTCCTTTCAATAGCTTATTGCATAAGTTGAGATTTCTTTCTTCTTAAGTCTTTAAAATTCAAGGTACTTATAACATTAGCTTTCAATCATTTATAGGAATCTTATTGTTTTATTTGTCAGTAAGAAATTTCAAACTTTATCACAAAGTATTCAAGATCACCATCACAGGTACATTATAGTAAGGCATACAATATTCATGTAATACATACATAACTAGATGCTTACCAATGATGCCATGCTATGTATGCTTCACATGTCTCGCTCTAAAGGAGCCACATGCATATGATTAAATCAGATCACAACATATCAATTAACAATATTCGGAATGACACCATGTCACTCGAGACAAACGCAACCACACTCACCTGTTATTCCAATGTTATGGAATACCTGTTCCACTATACACAATTTACTTCTCGATCTACTTCCTTCCTTAGCCATTCATAATTAATGTATGTACCTCGAAACAATTTACCACATATTATCAACCTTGTTATATAGAATAGTTTATACAACCAATTTATGCACACACACATACATATATATTTTCATACAGGTTCAAGACATTTTAGCACACTTTAATACACAAGACAGCCTATTTTAAACATATGAAACTGCTCATTTTAGACACACACAAACTGCTCATTTTCAATCATATGAAACTGCACTGTTTCAAACATACCGAAACTGCATTTCTGGACTGTAAAAAAATTAATTTCTGCATACACAAACTGTATCTTAAAACTGTTTTTCTGCATTTTAACATTCTGCACAGTTTTACTTACTTAACTACACTATTATATACTAAATTGCACTATTTTTCTACACTTGATAATAAAACTGTTTTATCAATATTCGAAACTCTTGCACTGCACAATTTTATACCATTTTACTACATAGTTTTTATACCACCATTTAATTCTTAAAATTCCCTAGTGATAAAGACAGTATTGAATTCAAAAATCACACGGCACTCTTCTATGTTTGTTTACAATTTTGTTTACTAAACATATAGGACAATCAAAATTCACATATATTCTCATTAAACAAGCTTAACCGTCCATACCCCTTTTTGTTTAACATCATCATCCTAAACATATTATAAATTCCAACTTAATTAACACAAACAGTCCCGTACGACTCGTTCTTTAAACAAAGGCGGTTCTCATTAATTCACATTCAAACAATCCACAACCAATGTATCTGTTTACACACATGTGTCCTAGACAACCTTCACACTTTTAACTTTGCACACATTAGTTTCAAGGATTGAATACATGTATAAACAAGCTTAAACCAATTTCATACTTTCTTAATTACCCAAAACTGCTCATCTTAACAAGGGTACACAATTACCTTTCAAAAATAGTCCATAATTCTTTCTTATTAAGCACACAGCCCACTAAAACACAATTTAATCCTTGCCCTGTTTTTAACTTCAAAACAGTCCATGAAGCTTCAGAAAAACGATCCTTTAATATTTCCTAAAAACATAGAAATCTTCAAATCACAAACAAACACACCTAGCACCGAGGTAACTCCTATTTATTAGACCAATACTTAAAGATGCAAAAACAGTCCCATTTTTCCCATAATTAGTCCCTTGACAATTCTTTCTCCGATGTTATTAATACAGTTTCTTGAATAACACAAACAGGATACCAAATCAGTTTCAAGGTTGATTTTTACTCAATGCAAAGACCATTTTTTACAGTGTTTCAAAACTATTTTCTTCAATTTTGAGCAGTTTTTGGTTTGGGAACAATTAAATTGGCCGAATACTACATTTCTTCCTGTTCTTAAGAATTGCTACTTCTTTGATATAATCAATCCAACTTGAAATATCAAAACTACGACTTTTCAATTATCTCCTACTCACTATTTCAATTGTATATATGTTACAATTATAAAACATGCATTTCGAGCCTTCACCATTATTCACATTTTCAAGCATTCAAATACCAATTTCATAATTCATAACTCAATGATCTTCTAAGGGAAAAAATTCTCACTACAAACAAGCCCCTATCTAGCAATCACAAGCACGTAAAGCATGTACACAAATCTTTCCTATATAATTTTTCGATTAAGCACGGAATAAGGAGAGAAATAAAGGCTCTTACTCATTCCCCTTGGTAGTTCGAACAAGCTAGAAATCATCAATCCCTTTCTTTTCCAACCTTTGATCCCCACCTCAAATTTTGTTTTTTTCTTTCTTTCCTACACAACCTTCGGTCACCAAGGGGAAGGGGGTGATTCCTTGAATTCATCCCCCCCCTCCAAGTGGCCGATTATTGGCTCATGGCACCTAAACTTCATGCCATGTGTTCTAGTCCCTCTAGAACATTTAAATTCATCATGCAATTTCCATGTTTTCCTTATGGTCTATTTTAGTTGTAATACCCCAAACCCCAGGCCTAGAAGATAGTATTGATATAGGAGAAGACAATCTAACTTGTTTAACAAGTTAGTATTAGATAAAAAGGGTTCATGGTGAGACCATTCAAGTACAAGCATTTGAACACAAGCTACAAAACCTCAATTAAGAATAGTGATAAATAGATAGCATACAAGGCATCCTTAGACTCAAACACATAAGATAATTCTATGACAATTCAAATAGATAAGGTTATCAAAATCATTCGATTAGCCGTCAAGAGCATGCATTTCAAGACATAATCTATGAGGCTATATAAGGAATATGAGCATTTCAGATTCATTATAAAGACTTAATCCATTTAATCACTTAAGCACAAGTGTGAGATTATTTTACGTAAATTCATTTATTATCGCCTTCAAAAATGTCACATGGCATAACATTACATATCAACAAGTCAAGCTTTCACAATAGGTTATCTATTCGAAGGTAGTAATGCTATTCAATCAAGCAATTATAATGAAAAGTCTATATGATCAAATAACCAAGCTATGTGACTTATAAGCAATCGAAACATCTTCTAATATGATCCCACATCATTCGAATGTTCATCCATAACTAATCTAGCAAAGAAAATCAACCAATTTCTAAACATCAATCAAACACAAAACATGAATATATACACAAGCCTTATCTTGTTAAAGTAGTATTTACATTTTCCCCCTTAGAACCCTAAAGATTCTTAAGTTCGGTATTTCCAACTAGTGCCACCTTCTAGGAGTTTACATAAAACAAAACATAACATACATTCGTTGCCTTTAGTGACCTTGCTCTACCTCCACGATTTTAACTATAGACTAGCTTCACTTGAAAAGAGACAAGGTGAGTAATTAGGCTGCTGGCTTCGAACATAGACAACAACAATGTAAATTCAAGTTCTCAATTCACTTAGAAGGAAGCTCATTTAAGCATAAATACAAAGTAGCATAATCATGCTTCCAATGAGAATGTGTCATCAAGCAACTACTATAGTTGATCAGTTTAATAACCAAATCTATCATGGGCATACTACATCATTTAACATGGATTGACTAGCTAAATTATAGAAGGGCATAATCACTCAAACATTATCAGGAAATGGTAACATGTGCCATTGAATGTGTAATCTATTCAATCGAGTTTTATCAGGCAATGGTAACTTATACCATTGATGTATATAATCTATTCGTTCAAGCATTATCAGGCAATGGGAATCAATACCATTGAAGCATATATTCTATTTGTTTAAGCATTATCAGGCAATGGTGATTAGTACCATTGAATTATATAACTAATTTAAACATTTTTAAGCAATGGTAACTAGTTCCATTGAAGCATATAGTCTATTTGATCAATCCTTTACATGCAATAGTATCATGTACTATTGAAACATACATGTGAACTATTTGGTTATTCGATCCTTATTCTTCTTAACTCATCGAGTACATAGCCAAATACACTAGATTTCGCATTAAGCCCTTTCAAGGAACCAATTCATGGTTCAATTATAAAAAAGGGTACAAGTGATTGTTCCACTTACCTTGGCCACTATCATCTTTCCAAACATTAGCAACTCCAAGCAATTATAGACAGTTTGAGCCTCGCCATACAACCAAGTAACTTAATACATTCAATGAATCCATGTTTATTTAAACATAATTATACTCACAAGTACTCCAAGCTAAGCTTGATCATGAATCACAATGCCCTTTTTCCTATCCTCTCCTTGTTCAACCTCTTTCTTGTCTAAATAATACAGCAATAGCAATATATCAAGATCAATTCCTTGACAATTTAGTTCACATAACATTACAACAATCCAAACAGCTTCCTTTGTTGCTTTTTGAATTGAAATTCCCCTTCTTTTATTAGTTACTTAACATTTTTCCATTAAACTTATAAGTTCCAATAAATCTTACTATATTAACAAGCTTAATTATCATTACTTGATACTCAATTTGAGTCTAACAATGAACAATAATTCAAAGTAAATAAAACAGTCCCCTAACATAATTAGTATTTCAAAACTGCTCCAATGCTACTCCATATACTTTTGTCCATTAACAACTTTCCTTTCAAGAATATAACATCCAATTACCATTAAACTAGTCACCTTGCATTAAGCTAACAATTTGACCGTTTACTTTCTTTAATCTAATGTTTAACTAATTCAAAATACACAGAACAGTCCCATAAAGTGCTGTTTAATACATGGCAGTTTGTATTCGTCCCAATCCTCCTAAACAACCATTTAAACTCATTCTAAGCCCCTCCCCTATTTTCTTAATGTGTCACTATGGACTTACAATTTATTAAATCAAATTCTGGTAATCCAATTGGAGTTTAAACAATCGAAAACACCAAATGTATAAACAGTTTCGTTTCATGCTATACTCGAACAAGTAGCCTTTCAAATTTGGTTCCACTTTGATTCCGATCATACAGATTTACTACCTAAATTCCAGCATGGAGCATCATTCGAACAATAAATTATCTACATTACAAACACATATGATTTCTACATCAAGCTTAAATCAATAACTTCCCAAATCCATGCTGAACTATAATCAAGCTAATTCTTAAATCAAGCAAGAACTACAATAAAATAAACATTCATTCATCTACAACAATCATATAGCTAATTCGGAACATGAAGAGAATTTAGAGGAGAAACTTACTTCCTTAATCATGCAAGTCTAACTTAAACCTCAATTCACCAACAATTTCTAGCAAAACATCACAAAGGATGATTTCTCCCCTTCTCTCTCCATCTCTCTATAATTCGGTTCTAAGGAGAAGAGAGAAGAAGGGGATGATGATTTGTTTGTTCCATTATTCCCTTCTCACACACGTGCCTTATCCTCCAAAGGACACAACATCCATCACCTAATTACTTATAACTTACCATGCAAACCACAATTGTTGCCAACAAATCCATTTGGTCATTTCGGTTTTTAGCTCCTAGTTTGCTTAATTTTCAAATAGGTCCTTCACATTTTCAATTATAGTCACTTATTTCAATTACTTAAAAATCAATACATGGCTTTTTCCTATATCAAAATTTAGGATGTTACAAATCCCTCCCCCTTAAGAAAAAATCGTCCCTGAATTTTACCTGAAGAGAAAAGTTGTGGATATTGCTCTCTCATAGTATATTCAGGTTCCCAAGTAGCTTCTTTACTCCCATGATTACTCCACAAGACTTTGACAAGGGGAATTGTTTTGTTTCGAAGTCTTCTATTTTCGCGATCAAGAATTTGAACTCGTTCTTCCTCATAGGATAAATCCTAATTCAATTCAACTTCATCTGGCTCGAGGATGTGAGAAGGATCAGATCGATAGCTACGCAGCATTGATACATGAAACACATTGTGTATTTTGCTGAATTCTTCTGGGAGGGCCAACCGATAAGCAACATGGCCAATCCTTTCTATTATCTCAAAGGTCCTATAAATCGAGGACTAAGTTTCCCTTTCTTACCGAATCTGAACACCTTCTTCCACGGAGATACCTTGAGAAACACTCTATCTCCCACATAATATTAAATATCCCATCTTTTACGATCAACGTAAGCTTTCTGTCGATCGAAGGCTTCTTTTAATCGATTGCAAATAATTTATACTTGATCTTCTGTTTCTCGAAGCAATTGGGGTCCTAAGGCTTTGTTCTCTCTCAACTCTAACCAGCACAAAGGGGTCTTACACTTTCTTCCATAAAAGGGCTTCAAAGGGGGCCATTTGAATAGAAGATTGGTAGCTATTATTGTATGAGAATTTCGCCAAGGGTAAAGCTTTCTCCCAATTCTTCCCAAAATCGATTATACAAGCTCGAAACATTTCTTCTAACACTTGTATAATTCTTTCAGATTGACCATGGGATTGAGGGTGGAAGGTAGTACTGAGATTGACTTTAGTTCCAAGAGCTTTCTGTAGAGATTTCCATAATCTAGAAGTAAATCTAGAGTCCCGGTCAGAAATTATCGAAGTAGGAATGCCATGTAGCCTAATAACCTCTTGAATGTAGAGTTCGGCTAGCTGATCCAGGCTCATGTTTATTCGAACAGGAAGAAAATGTGCTAACTTTGAGAACCAATCTACAATCACCCATATTGCATCATTATTCTTTGGTGATAAAGACAATCCACTATCAATGTCCATTTTTATTTGCTCCCATTTCCATTGCGAAATTTCAATAGGCTGAAGCAATCCCGAAGGAACTTGATGTTCTGCCTTCACTTTCTGACAAACCAAACATTTAGATACAAAGTCTGTTATAGTAGATTTCATTCTGGGCCACAAGTAGAGACCCTTCAAATCTTTGTACATCTTCACTGATCTGAGATGTATTGAAAAAGAACTATTGTGGGCTTCCTGAAGGATTTCCCTTCTTAAATTTGAATCATTGGGAATACACACCCTGTTTCAAAAATAGAGTAATCCATCTTCCTTTAGAACAAAGTCTGATTCAGTACTTCCACCAAGCTTGAGCTTAATTCCTTGTAATTCGAAATCTGACTGTTGCAACGATCGAATTCGTGATATTATATCAGAGTGAATTTTAACAGAAGCCAAGGCCCCTTGCTTCCTACCAATTTGATGGCAAGCATTGATGGATGATAAGGCTACAAATATTTGCAAGGTAACATCAGATGGTATCTATATATCTTTATATCAAATAGGAATAAGGGGAGGTGTAGTTAAATCGAATACTAACCATAGGTATGTTGGCGACTGAGTGCATCAACCACAACATTAGCCTTCCCCGGGTGATAGTCTATGATTATATCGTAGTCTTTAAGTAGCTCGATCCATCGTCTTTGCCTAAGATTGAGCTCCTTTTGAGTAAGGAGATACTTTAAACTTTTTGTGATCGGTGTAAAGATAGCATTTTTCTCCATACAAATAGTGTTTCCAAATCTTTAAGGCGAAGATTACTACAACCAGTTCCAAAACATGGGTTGGGTAATTCAGTTCATGATATTTTAATTGCCGGGAAGCATATGCTACCACTTTATCTCTTTGCATCAAAATACATCCTAATCTCAAATGAGAAGCATCAATAAACACTATAAATTCCTTCCCTAATTCTGATTGAGTTAACACTGGAGCTCGAGTAAGTACTTCATTCAATTGGTCAAAGCTTCTTTGCTGTTCTTCAGACCATATGAATGAAACATCTTTACGAAGTAGCTTAGATAAGGGTGTGGCCAAAATCAAAAATCCCTTAACAAATCTTTGATAATATCTAGCTAAGCCAAGGAAACTTCAAACTTCACTAACATTCCTCGGAGATCTCCATTCGATAACAGATTGAATCTTTTTCGGATCGACTTTAATTCCAGAGGCTAGAATTACATGCTTGAGAAAGGATACTTCAGGCAACTAGAATTCACATTTGTTGAATTTGGCATAGAGTTGATTATCTCTAAGAGTCTGTAACACAATTCTGAGATGTTTTGAATGTTCAGCTTCATGTTTCGAGTAGATAAGAATGTCATCAATGAAGACCACGACAAACTTATCTAAATAAAGTTTAAAAACTTGGTTCATGAGATCTATAAACGTGGAAAGGGGCATTTGTCAGACCGAATGGCATCAGTAGGAACTCGTAGTGACCATAACGAGTTCTGAAAGCGGTCTTAGGTATGTTAGACTCATTAACCTTCATTTGGTAGTATCCAGATCTAAGGTCGATCTTGGAGAATACTGAAGCACCCTTCAATTGAACAAACAAATCTTCAATTCTTAGCAAGGGGTACTTAATCTTAATCCTAACTTGATTAAGTTACCGATAGTCTATGCACAATCTCATTGACCCATCCTTTTTCTTGACAAAGAGTACCGGGGCTCTCTAGGGAGATGAGCTTGGTCGGATGAATCCTTTGTCTTCTAGTTCTTGCAACTGCTTCTGAAGTTCTTTTTGTTCAATAAGAGCCATACTATAAGGGGTAATGGATATAGGATTGACTCATGGTTGATTTTCACTTTTGAACTCCATATCACGTGTCGGTGGCAGTCCCGGAAGTTCGTCAGGAAAAACATCAATAAATTCAGATATAGTTGGATTAGATTTTAGGCCAAACTCAAATTCATCTCGTTTGATCATAGGAAAAAAGATTGACGTGGGTTTCTTATCAATCAAAAGGATGGATTCTTTACCTAAGCCACGGAGAAAAGTCTCCATTTTTGACAATCTACCCAAGCATGGTATTTTCTTAACCAGTCTAATTCCAGAATTAAATCAAATTCGCAAAAGGGTAGCACATACAAATCAATAGGGAAATGAATGTTTTGGATGTATAGGGGAAAGTTCCTACAAATGAGATTTATGGTCATAATTCCTCCTATAGGATTCGAATATACCAGACCTTGATTAACAGTTTCAGATTTCAGATTTAATTTCACAAACAAGGTAAAACTGATAAACGAATGGGTGGATCCCGAATCACTTAAAGCATAAAGAGAGTTTTCATTTAATTCAACAGTACCTACTATAATATCAGGTGCCTCTTCATCATCATGATTCCGAATGTGATACACTCGAGCAGGGGTCCGAGACTCCTGTTGAGTAGTAGGAGGAGGTTGGCCTTGAGTTCTCCTTGAGTTCCCTAAATGTGTTTGTTTCGGCCCCTTGCCCCTAAGTGATGGGGATTGATTCGAATTGTAGGCCACTTTAGCCAAAGATTTCTCCAAGGATTGGGGACAATAACGAACATAATGATCTAGGCTTCCACACCGGAAATAAGCATTTGACTGCTTTTTGCATTGACTAGAATGATAATTCTGACAAATATTACAATGTCGAGTCTGTGGATCTTTGCCAGAATTCCCTGAGCTATTGATAGAGGTTTATGGTGCGGAGAATTTGATTATTGTATGAGGCTTCGGGATGAAGTTACCCCTTGGAGAAGCAATGTAGCTTGAGAAATCCCTTCCTTGATTTTTCAGCTTCTTGAAAGGCCACTGAGGCTTGCCATCATTCCTTGGCCTCTTGTCTTTCTTAGAAAAGCTCTCCCTTCTTTTATCGGTTGTTTCATCCTAGACTCGGTGGCAATCACTCGGTTCACCAAGTCTTGAAAATCAGTTATTCCAAGAGCCGTAAACATTAGGCTCAACTCATTGTTCAGTCCTTCTATGAACATTATGCATTTATCCTTCTCCTTCTTAATATTTTCGGATCTATACTTGCAGTATTTGTAGAAATAACTGACATATTGTTCTATGGGTCTACCACCTTGCTTCAAGTGCAAGAAACGTCTTATTCTTTCTGCTAGGTATTGTTCACTCGCGTACTTCTTTTGAAATTCTTTTAGAAAGAATTCTCAAGTGACAAAATCTTCAGGAGCAGTGAAGATTGTAGTTTCCCACCAAGGCTTCATCAACAAGTAAAGCCACTGTACACTCCAATTTATGTTTATCAGAACACTAAAGATGTTTGGTTAAAATTCTAATAGTAGTTTCCAACCAGTATTCTGCTACTTCTGGGCTCTCTTCGTCAGATCCCGCGAATGTATAGACTCGATGTTGAGCCAATTTATCAATTGGGGCCCTGGATTGAATCCCTACGGGTACAGGAGGATCTTTCGCTTCAGGTTAGTAACAAGTTGATTGAACACCTCAGTCATACTGAGAATGCATTCTTTTTGAATTTGATTAACTTGTGGAGCTTCAGGCTGTGGCTCTGCAGCTTTTTGATGGTCTACTTGCTGATGACCCAATCTGACACTCCCTCCTTCATTGGAGGAGCTAACTGGGCTGTCTCTATCCCGACCTAGATGTGTCTCAGACATATAAAACTAGCATTTAAGAAAGATTCCGTCAAACAAGGTCACATGCACAATTCAATTCAACTCCTAGGTGGCACTTATATAACTGATGACACAACTAGTTTAGTCCTAGGATCGACTAAACCTTAGCTCTGATTACCAAAATTGTAATACCCCAAACCCAGGCCTAGAAGATAGTATTGATCTAGGAGAAGACAATCTAACTTGTCTAACAAGTTAGTATTCGATGAAAAGGGTAAATGGTGAGACCATTCGAGTACAAGCTTTCGAACACAAGCTACAAAGCCTCAATTAAGTATAGTGATAAATAGATAGCATACAAGGCATCCTTAGACTCAAACACATAAGATAATTCTATGACAATTCAAATAGATAAAGTTATCAAAATCATTCGATTAGCCATCAAGAGCATGAATTTTAAGACATAATCTACGAGGCTATATAAGGACTATGAGCATTTCGGATTCATTATAAAGACTTAATCCATTTAATCACTTAAGTGCAAGTGTGAGATTATTTTACCTGAATTTATTTGTTATCGCCTTCAAAATTGTCACATGGCATAGCATTACATAACAACAAGTCAAACATTCACAATAGGCTATCCATTCGAAGATAGTCATGCTATTCAATCAAGCAATTGTAATGAAAAGTATATATGATCAAATAACCAAGCTATGTGACTTATAAGCAGTCGAAACATCTCCTAATATGAGACCACATCATTCGAATGTTCATCCATAACTAATCTAGCAAAGAAAATCAACCAATTTCTAAAGATCAACCAAACACAAAACATGAGTATATACATAAGCCTTATCTTGTAAAAATAGTATTTACATTTTCCCCTTTAGAACCCTAAAGATTATTAAGTTTGGTATTCCCAACTAGTGCAACCTTCTAGGAGTTTACATAAAACAAAATATAACATACATTCGTTGCCTTTAGTGTCCTTACTCCACCTCCACGATTTTAACTATAGACTAGCTTCACTTGAAAAGAGACAGGGTGACTAATTAGGTTGCTGGCTTCAAATATAGACAACAACAATGTAAATGCAAGTTCTCAATTCACTTAGCCAGAAGCTCATTTAAGCATAAATTCAAAGTAGTAGAATCATGCTTCCAATGAGAATGTGTCATCAAGCAACTACTATGGTTGATCAGTTTAATAACCAAATCTATCATGGGCATACTACATCATTTAACAGGGATTTACTAGCTAAAGTATAGAAGGGCATATTCACTCAAACATTATCAGGCAATGGTAACATGTGCCATTGAATGTGTAATCTATTCAATCGAGTTTTATCATGCAATGGTAACTTATACCATTGATGTATATAATCTATTCGTTCAAGCAATATCAGGAAATGGTAATCAATACCATTGAAGCGTATATTCTATTTGTTTAAGCATTATCAGGCAATGGTGATTAGTACCATTGAAGTATATAACTTATTTAAGCATTTTCAGGTAATAGTAATTAGTACTATTGAAATATACATGAGAACTATTTGGTTATTCGATCCTTATTCTTCTTAACTCATCAAGTACATAGCCAAATACACTAGATTTTACATTAAGCCCTTTCAAGGAACCAATTCATGGTTCAATTATAAAAAAGGTACAAGTGATTGTTCCACTTACCTTGGCCACTATCATCTTACCAAACATTAGAAACTCCAAGCAATTATAGATAGTTTAAGGCTCTCCATACAACCAAGTAACTTAATACATTCAACGAATCCATGTTTATTTAAACATAATTATACTCACAAGTACTCCAAGCTAATCTTGATCATGAATCACAATGCTCATTTGCCTATCCTCTCCTTGTTCAACCTCTTTCTTGTCTAAATAATACAGAAATAGTAATATATTAAGATCAATTCCTTGACAATTAAGTTCACATAACATTACAACAATCCAAACAACTTCCTTTGTTGCTTTTTGATTCGAAATTTTCCTTCTTTCATTAGTTACTTAACATTTTCCATTACACTTATAAGTTCCAATAAATCTTTCTATATTAACAAGCTTAATTATCATTAATTGATACTCAATTTGAGTCTAACAATGAACAATAATTCAAAGTAAATAAAATAGACCCCTAACATCATTAGTATTTCGAAACTGCTCCAATGCTACTCCATATACTTTTTTCCATTAACAACTTTCGTTTCAAGAATATAACATCCAATTACCATTAAACTAGTCACCTTGCATTAAGCTAACAATTTGACTGTTTACTTTTTTAATTTAATGTTTAACTAATTCAAAATACACAAAACAGTCCCATAAGGTGTTGTTTAATGCATGGCAGTTCCTATTCGTCCCAATCCTCCTAAACAACCATCTAAACTCATTCTAAACCCCTCCCTTGTTTCCTTAATGTCTCACTATGGACTTATAATTTATTAAATCAAATTCTAGTCATCCAATTAGAGTTTAAACAATCCAAAACACCAAATGTATCAACAGTTTCGTTTCATGCTATACAAGAACAAGTAGCCTTTCAAATTTGGTTCCACTTTGATTCTGATCATACAAATTTACTGCCTAAATTCAAGCATGGAGCATCATTCGAACAATACAATATCTACATTACAAACACATATGATTTCTACATCAAACTTAAATCAATAACTTCCCAACTCCATTCTGAACTATGATCAAGATAATTCTTAAATCAAGCAAGAACTACAATCAAACAAACATTCATTCATCTACAACAATCATATAGCTAATTCGGAACATGAAGAGAATTTAAAGGAGAAAGTTACTTCCTTTAATCATGCAAGCCTAACTTAAACCTAAATTCACCAACAATTTCTAGCAAAACATCACCATGGATGATTTCTCCCATTCTCTCTCTATCTCTCTATTATTCGGTTCTAAGGAGAAGAATGAAGAAGGGGATAATGATTTGTTTGTTCCATTATTCCCTTCTCACACACGTGCCTTGTCCTCCAAAGGACACAACATCCATCACCTAATTAATTATAATTTACCATGCAAACCACAATTGTTGCCAACTAATCCATTTGGTCATTCCGATTTTTAGCTCATAGTTTGCTTAAATTTCGAATAGGTCCTTCACATTTTCAATTACAGTCACTTATTTCAATTGCTTAAAATTCAATACATGGCTTTTTCCTATATCAAAATTTAGGATGTTACAGTAGTCCTTTTAAGCTTGGGCATATTTGTTTTATAATCTTACTATTAGGTCCTTCGATTCAAAGCTATCTAATCTTCTTTTCTTTCATTAAAGCCTCACTCCTTTGCTAGCAAATAAATTATTAGGTAACCATTAGTCAAATTAAGTTACCATTAATATATCATACTACCAAGCCATGTATCGGGGTGTTACAGTAGAGTGGTGTCCTGTGAGCCCCATTTGTGTGTTCATGAAATAGATCTAATATTTAGGGTCTGGTTTCAAGTCGAATCATTTCATGATCTTGTGGGCGGTTGATTTCCATGTCTATTCAGTTCCTTGAATGCACAGGTCGCTAAGTACTGCATCATTGGTGGCGTTGGTTGTCGTTGACACAAAATCTTCTTGATTATCCTATGCATTATCCAAGTCGAATATATTATTCATGTTCGCGTCAGAGAAGTTTACCATTTGCCACAGACAAATGCAGTTGTATCATCGGCATTGGTGATGTGGGTGTAGAATTTGTGAAACCAAGAAACATTTATCCACGCTGGCTGCCATATAAACTCCTCCTAGCTATGGGTTTTAATGAGGGAGCCGATATTGTCATCGAACTAGAGTTTGTGTTTTCTAATGAACTCCAAGCCTTCTTCAGGTATGATTTTCATGTTCTGTTCTTGTATCGCTTTTCCATCTCTGGATTGTAAAAGATCCTCTGAGGATCTACTGCTTTTTGTGCCAGTGTGGCACATTGAGATGTCTTAGAGGAGGGTTTCTGGGATGGTATTGTTCTAGTAGGTTTTGGGGTGACTGGTGAAGCACTTGCACTGGCGCGGTTGGTGACTCTTGTTATGGCCATATCAAAGGAAAAATGAATGCAAGGAAGAAAAATTCTAGGGTTTGAGTAAATGTTAAGAATACAAGAAGAAGGGGAAACATCATTTTTCTCTAGTATATAAGGGAGTCAAAGAGCTTCTAAATGGTTTAGTTAAGGAGGAAAAAATGTTTAATTGTGTGGGATTGATGGAAAGACGTGTGATGAAAAGAAAATAATGTGTAAAGTAAAGTAGTGTAGAGAAAATTGATACAATGAACATAGGGAAAATATAGTAGTTTGAAAGCAAATATTATTTCCTCTTTTCCAAAGAATACCCCATCGATCAAAAAGTCTATATTCTTGATTTGTTGAGGGCCCAACAAGTGACCTTGTGAGGTAACTGCAAAAATTAACAGATTTATATTAAAGAAAACCTAGTCTTTGTAACGCTATAAAAACCGATCTAGTTAGATTTGGCTTCTAGTGATAAAAAATTCTACACCGAAAAGGTCCAAATATTGCATTGATTTTGACCGTGTGGTTAATTGCATTGGTATTGGAACCTAATTGAGTCAATTTATGATTAAAGGTCACATTCAATCAACCGAAAATTGTTTAGTGACTAAGTTGTGAAAATTGAAGGTTTAGGGGGAAAACTGCAAAGTTCAGAAAGAAGAGGGGCCACTCTTGTAATTCCCCATTTTGAGGTGATTCTCCTCCTAGCTTGATACCCACTTCATGTGTAGTTTCTAGAAAAGGGAGAAAATTGATGAGATTGTCATCTTTATTGGAAATCATAAGTTTGGATAAAAACATTTTAAAATTGGTTTCCTCCTAAACTTCACCGGTTCTTTATCCAAGAAAAAACAAAGTGTTTTGTGACACTTAAACTATTCCCATCATCCTCTAACTTCATCTTCTTCCTCACGCAAGCAAGCACCTCCCTACCTTTAAGCTAGCACCTCCATTGTTGAACATACTAAAGCTCAAGTTTTCTTTGATTTCTTGATTCCATCGTGTTGGTAAGGTAAAGCCCCCGAAAAATTGATCGATTCCATGGATAATTTGTGTTTAATTTCAAGTTGAAGCTATTAGATATAATGGCAAGACCCCTGTCTTCTAATCTCAAATCCATGGAAGTTAAATAGCTAATAGCTATTTCAAGCTTCGATAATAATTTCAATATCGTTATATTGATAGTAACAATATTCTATTGTTTTACCTTTCTCATGAGTTGGAGAAGGAAAAGTTGTTATCTCCACCAAAGGATAGGAACAAGGGAGTGGTAATCCGAGAGCCATAGGAGCTTCAAAAAGCTAGGTGAGTATAGTCGGAGTCTCAGGAATAGGTTAGGCATCTTTCCTGATTTCATTGATATTGATTATTGTATAGCTAACATTGTGTCTAAGGATATTGCATCGAATCTCTTGGGAGACAA
Source organism: Hibiscus mutabilis (assembly GCA_019671005.1). Lineage (NCBI taxonomy): Eukaryota > Viridiplantae > Streptophyta > Magnoliopsida > Malvales > Malvaceae > Hibiscus > Hibiscus mutabilis. Next base: position 44,658,851 of record CM033717.1, on the reverse strand, counting down.
TGTTGGTAAGCTTTGATAAGCTATTGCATTGAAATTCTATTCATAGAAATATTGCTATTGCCATTGTCATCATTGAAGCATTGAGATATAGAACATCGACCATTGGACATTGATGGTATCATGGATATAATCATTGTTATTGATATTGCTATTGTCATTGAACATTGATATTTCCATTGCCATCAAAATATTATCATCGATATTGTTATTGATAATGTCATTGAAACCTTGGATTCGAAAGGACTTTGGATACAATTGGCATGTCATAGAATTCATGAGCTCATTAGTATGAGTGAACTACGGTCCTTGGGTTACGACCTTTATTGTGGCGAGGTAGAGGGATGTTTGTGTTATTGGTTAATTGCCGAGGCGGGGGAACTAGACCATTTATTGATTTGTGTGGCATAGGAATTCGCGTATCCACTATCTTGATTCGATCCAAGGAATAATATTGAAACATGATATATTTGCCATTGGATATGAATCACTTTATTGTTATGGTTAAAACGTGATTTGGAATGCATGTCATTGATAATGTTATTAATTGTGGCTACCTCACTAGGCAAAGTATGCATAATGCATGTTATCTCATGCATTTCACGTTAAGGAATTCGAGATCGGGGTTCGTTGGAAGTTTTGGCAAGTCACAATAAGCTACAAGTAACATTTATTATCCTTACAAACTCCTAGGATGGTGTCAAAGTATTTGAACTAATAACTGTTAGCCTTTTTGTTGTGTATAAGTTGCATATGGTATGTATAAACTTAAAAGACCTAAAATGCTATTTTTGGAAATGGTTAAAAGTGGTATAATGTGCATATTTGGCCTAAAAAGGTAAAATCCTAGTAAATGGATTCATATGGCTATGAAATTTGGCATGATAGTAAATTATGGTGTTATAAACTTTCTTAAACAATTTCATGGAATTTGGACATTGATTGACCAGTCAAATTGCACAAAAACCAGATTAAAATGACATTACAGTGCAGGGTATATCGATAAGGGTGATGGTGTAGCGATACGAGTATGAATTATTGGTCATAGGCACACAGGCGTACCGATATTGCTATAGGCGTATCGATACAAAAAATCAACACTAGAATTGATTTATGAAAAGGTTTCAGTATGGATTCTTGGTGTACTGATCCCTAACCTTCTGTAGCTATACCGATACGAAAAATCCTTATTGGAATCCTGAAATTATACATTGGGCATTGCGTATCGATATGGACTAACTTCGTATCAGTACAAATTTACAAACCCTAACGATAATACTGGTCATCAAACAAGCGTAACGATACGGACTCTTCAAGTATCGGTACCATACAGGTAAATCGGTTAAAAGCTATGGGAATCAGTCTGATTAAATTACAAATTAGTCACTATTTAGTAAATGGCTTAATTGGCTAGGCTAATGACCTTTGATTAAGATGAAAATTTGTACCTACACTGCTTATAGGTTGAATTTCATATTGGTAACTTTAATTTTTGAAAAGGGCCCTAAAATACTAAATTCATAGATTGGTCCCTAAAACTTGTAAAAAGTTTTAATTAGTCCTAAGTCGAGTAATAATAGTTCCGAATCAAGTTACACCCTTATTGTACTGACATTGAACTGCATTAAGTTATTGGTGCCACTAAATTACTAAACATTGTTTGAATTAACTATATAATTTATCGTTTCGATCATCGGTAACATACTCTGACATGGTTTCCTACCAGATCGGGAAGGGGGTGTTACAGTCTTAATAGTAAACAAAAAGTAAAATCATAAAATTAAAAATGTAGGAATTTAAAAGTGCAGAAGAATAAAAAGGGTATAAATTGGATGTGTTAATCATCCAATAATGTGGTGGATTGTTTATCACAATGGATTGACGCTCCTTTGTAAATTGCCAACCACTTTGACACCATGGAAAGTTTGCCTAAGCATTGATAATTGAATAGTGTTAGGTAGTGTCCTATGAGCCATCTGAAATTAGGCAAACACATCCATTGTGCCATTTGATAATCTCTATTATTTCCACAGTCTTTAAAATTGGATTGAGCCTCCACTGTGGTGCCATCAAGCTGTTGTGATCACCTACAAGCAAAACCTCATACATACACAAAATAGGACTTATGTCCTTCAAGTTAGCGATATTCCATCCAAGATTCTTCTTATGTTGAGATAAAACATTCAACAGTTAGCTTCTTGGTTAGGTTTTAAGCAAGCATATATAACAACAGGCAGCGTGTTATTCTCCTCTAGGAGTGCATGCTTTAATTGTGAGGGAAGGGGTTTAAGGTCAAGTATCGGTGTATGCTCAAGTGATGGTTTGGGAGATTTAAACTCAGCATAATCTAAAGGTTGAAAAGTTATACCGGGTCTGGTAAGTACAACATTGGATTGTTCAATCTCAACCTTACCTTTTTCTTCAACTGCATGCATGGCTTCACGAAAGTCAGCTTGCTCCGCAGCGCTAAGCACATTGCTGCAGCATATCTCATGCAAACTTTCCTTAATTATAGATTCTTCACTTTTCACAAGATGGCATTCATCATGGTCATCCGCGTACTTGAGTGTGCTGAAGACATTAAATGTGATCTTTTGGTCATTCATCTTCATGGTGAATTCACCCTTTGACAATCAATAACAATACGCCCAGTGACCAAGAATGGTCTCCCTAGAATAATAGGGGCTTTCTCATCAGCTTCACAACCAAGGATAATAAATTCTACCAGGAAGACAAACCTATCTATATTGACTATGACTGTAATATCCCAAAAAACGGCTTAGATGTTTGTCACCATTTTGAATGTGATCTGATTTAACTTTTTAATGCCTCTATTTTTATCCTAAAAGTATATTATAAGCTTGATCACAACTATTTGATATGAAAATTTTCACGTAATAGATTAATTAAGTGGTTAAGGACCATTTTGAAACAAGAATCAAAGTGCATAGCTCATTTAGGAGGGACCAAACCGCATATTATGAGTAAAAGAGGAATGCATGCTAAAAATAAAGAATCTTGAGGGTTTGTACACATGCTGCCTCTTAACAAGGACATGTGTGAAAGGGAGTTATAGCATGAAGGGAATAATCAACCTTCATCTTCTTTCTTCTCAAAGAAGAACCGAATGCTAGATAGAGAAGTTAGAGAGCTTTAAGCAAAATTTCTTCATCGTTGATCCATTTCCGTAGATTCAAATCAGTTAGCTTAAGGAAGGGGTAAGAAATCTCTTCCCTTCTCTTGATTCAATGTTTAATTGATGAATTAAGGTTAAATTTTTTCCCTATATGTTATCTTGATAGTTAGAATTGAATGAATGGCAATCTATGTTAGCTAATTTTTGAGCTCCGAATGGCATACATGTTAACATGTTATGTTTTTGAGATGTGCATTATAGTTTAAGTTGTTAAATTGATTGATTTACCTAGATGGAATCTTTGAACTATACCTTGTTAATGAGTAATTCATGCTTGAATTTGAGTTGTGATCTCATTGTCACTAGGAATCATATAGGGATTGTTTTGATCTAAATTGAGATGTTAAAGGATTGTTTTGAGAAGTTCATGAGGACTAAATAGTTAGATTGGAATGTAAATGGATTGAAAAATTATTAGGACTATTTGTAGAATTTAAAGAGTTTCTTGGACTGATTTAATAATGAAAAAATAGACAAATTTAGTGATTTTAGAATAGGGGACTGTTTTTAAAAATGTATGGGGGCTATTTTATAATAATAAAGAAGTGGATTGTTGTATACACATGATTAAAGAACTTTTGTAGGGGATTTGAGGGATGTTTTACTATCAAAATGAACTTTATGAAAGACAAAACTTAAAGACTATTTTTGCATAAATAAAGGATAGTTTTGTAGCTATAGGAGACTGTTTTGTTAAAACTTGAGATTGAGACTGTTTTACAAAGTTTAAGGGATGTTGTGGGTATGTAATTAAGGGACCGATCTTCATTTTTTATTGAAGGTTTCACTGTGTTAAAGTAAAGGTTGTTTAGGAATTGTTTTAACGTGTAAGTTGTAATATATGTTGGCTGGGCAAAATTGCTTAAATAGAAAGTAAATGGACTGATTTTGATATGTATTTGTGTGTAGATATGTTGGCTGGTTCGAATTGTTTAAATTGAAAGTAAATGGATAGATTTTGAGTGAATTACATGTATACATGCTTAATTGGACAGATTTGAATGATTAAATGTGTATAAGTGTGAAATGCCTTGTTTGGTATGTTTGTGTGGTTAATTGGATAGATTTGAGTGGTCAAATGTGTATGAGTATTAGCTACCTTATCTGGTGCATGTTTGAAAGACTGAATTGATTCTAATATATAGTTATATTCTTGTTATACTTAGACCAATAAGAAGCTAGGAAGGAATTGGATAAGTAGCAAGTTTTGGTTAAGGATTCGGGTATCCTGTAACTTCAGGATAAGAGGTGAGTGTAGTTTAAAGTCTCGAGATAGGCTAAAAACCTTCCTGAGCATTGCCTTCTAGTTTTGATTGCTTTAAATTAATTAATTTGATGTACGAATGCACAAGCTTGGAGGCAAAGGTGAGTACTTTAGTAAAAAGTACTTTGTGATATGAATATTTGGTGGAAAGCACGACTATGAATTTAAATTGCTAATTATGTTTGTAATGCTTGTTAGACTTGAAAGACACATATATGAAAAGAATGTTGTTGTGAAATGATAAACAAATCTTGATTATGCTTAACTTCATGTGATCTTGATGACTTGAATACAAAGAAAGAAATATATTTATGATTTAACAAAGGTGAACTTGACTATGAGGCCAACAAATCAAAAAGAATGAAATATTGAGATACACATGGGGTGAATGTGTGCCTGATTGAAAAAGGGTTAAGTGACATTGATATGATTCTTTGATGTGGAGCTATGCTCACTTTATTTTAATAAAAGATGATATATGTTAAGAGCCTTGGTCTCGAGTTGGTCTTAGGTATAATTGGCATGCCATAGAGTCCATAGAGCTCAGGTTTGGGGTGGACTACGGTCCAGGATAGTGGTCCTTATTTGGCGACAGTAAGAGGAATGTTTTGTGGTCACTCGACGATAGTAAGAGGGATTGACCGGTGCTGTGAGTACCGTTTTCTTTTATAGGTGACAGTTGGTTGGGGATTCATGTACCTAGACCGTAGATTCGATTTCCAAGGCTATGTTGTTAAGAAAACATGAATGAATAAGCTTTGATAAGAAAGAATTGTGGTATTTTGCATATCACGTAATGTATTTATTGTGAAACTTTAATGATCCTTATTTGATAAGATGTTTACAAATGAAAGTTTACATAAGAATGATCTTGAGGATGATTCTAATTTGAGCAAGTTTAATATTCATGTCTAATTTTTGCTAATCAAATAGTATACTATTGAAGTAGCTTTCACATGTGAAAAATGTCTAATGAAGAATTGTGTACTTCTCCAATATATGTATTTGTTTTGAATGAAAGATTAAGTTAGTAAGAATGCAAGAGATCATAAGTCAAGCTATCCAGATAGCTTGAGAAACAATTTTCACATGTCTATGTTACATCTTACGATTGATATTTCTTGAGTTAAGTACTTATGATTAAGATATGATATGAGTAACGCCTTACATGTTAAGAGACTTATATATGACATTTTTGTTTGATAACTTGAGTGAGAAGTAACTTGATTATTAATTGATATATATATATAGATAGATAGATATAGATATATAGATATTTATAACTAGTCTAAATGATTAAAAGGTTATGTCCTATTCGAATACTTAACTTGTGACTTGGTATAAGACAAGAAATTCATATTCTTTATATGATACATTAGATGACTTCCATGATAAGTAACTCATGAAATGATAAGCCTTGCTTTTGATATTCCATGCTTTGTATTTTGGGATTAAGTATTATTTTCTTATGCTATGCTTGAGGACCAACATGAAAAGGAACACTTGCTTACGTGTTATTGTAAACTCTTTTAGCCAAAGAATAGATATTATTCGAATGATATGTGCACAACAACTAATTAATTAGTTAGGTTTTGGAAGTATAAAAGTATATACATGTTTTGAGAACTAATTTGGGTATCATATAAATATATATGGATTGTTTTGGAAGTATAAAAGTATATACGTGTTTTGAGAACATATTTGGGTATAGTATAAATATATATGGACTATTTTGGAAGTATAAAAGTATATATGTGTTTTGAGAACAGATTCAGGTATAGTATAAATATATATGGACTGTTTTGGAAGTATAAAAGTATATACATGTTTTGAGAACAGATTCGGGTATCGTATAAATATATTTAGATTGTTTTGGAAGTGTAAAAGTATATACATGTTTTGAGAACAGATTCGGGTATCGTATCAATATATATGGACTGTTTTGGAAGTGTAAAAGTATATACATGTTTTGAGAACAAATTCGGGTATAGTATAAATATACATGGACTATTTTGTAAGTATAAAAGTATATACATGTTTTGAGAATAGATTCGGGTATCGTATAAATATATATGGACTATTTTGGAAGCGTAAAAGTATATACATGTTTTGAGAACATATTTGGGTATCGTATAAATATATATGGACTATTTTGGAAGCGTAAGTATATACATGTTTTGGGAACAGATTTGTATATAAAATATGTATACATGGACTGCTTGAATGTATAAATGTAAATACTTGTTTGTGGTCGGTTTGAAATAAAACATAAGAGATCACGGTTTGTTTCGAATATATAAATGACTACTCATGAATTAGAGTTATTGTTAGATGTTTAAAGAAGTGGCGTGTCAATGAATTAGGTTACTTGATTATCAAGGCTTTGTTAAAGTTGAAGTTGGAAATACCAAAGTAAATTAAGGACTACCTTGATAACTTATATGAAGAGTAGTTAATTACTACGATATGCTTTGCTATGACATGCTTGTTAATGATAATTTGCTTATTGCCTTGCGTGACAAGAAACTTATGACTGTTATATGTTTTGTAATGCATATTATGATATCTTATGTGACAAGCAATGCTTGTTTATGAGTTACTATAATAAATCAATTGAAGTGTTATGAATGGAATCTTGATGCTATGTTGTGTGATCGTGTGATCGTATGGGTTCTATTATGGACCTTGATTAGCTTTGATGAAAGAATAAGAATAGACTATATATGGTCTATTATATTGTTTTTAGAATTATAGTACTGCCTCACTAAGAGTTATCTTACTCTATTCTTTCATCACCTTTTAGTGTATCAATGCTCCTGAATATCTATCGAGCTTGGATGAGATAACAAGCATTAGAAAGTACGTTTGTAACTTATTAAGAACTACTAGACGGTGGCACATAATTCATATGTATGCATTGTGCATTTAAGAGCATCTTTGATCATATATGTATATATATGATGCTCTCAAAAGTGTTTTAAGTTTGTAATGAGCCTTTATATATTTTTGGTTGCTCTCCTTTTTAAGCTATATAGTTATGATGTTAGTTTAATAAATTAGATGTTAATATGAGTTTTATGTTGCTAGATTATCAAATTGATTTTCTTAATCGTAGGTTAAGTATATCTAATATCTTGTGATAAATCCTAATAAGGTAGAGTTGTTCGTATGATTCGTTGATGATCGCAATGAGTAATTGATGGTGTATTCACAAATATTAAATGGTATCGTATGATGCAATATACATTATTTTGTACACTGGATAGAAATGATTTGAGTCTCGAAACAATTTAAATCTAGGAAAATGGACTAAGATTAACTTATAAAAAAGGCTTTGTTATGATTACTAGTTAATAGGTAATAAAAGGATATAAAATTTTACTAAGGAACTGAAAGGTTATGACTTGTTTCATGTTGAACTAAATCTTGAGATAATGTATAAATAATTATTGCATGGTTCGAATGATTGCTTTCCAAGGAGTTAAGGTTTTAGTTGTAACTTGAATAGTATGTTGATTACGATATGATCTTCTTTGTTTTAAACCTAAGATGTAATCTAATAATAGATTATAAGTTGGTAACCAACCTGGTAATTATTTAGTCATGGGTACAAAAGATAAGTAAATTTTTGTGAGTTAAATTAATGGTATACCACGAACTAGTGGTTGAAGTGAGATGCTTATTGAGTGGTTATCTGTTGTGTAAATGATGGGTTGAAGTTAGACTTATGAGCATCTTAAAAAGTTTTAAATTACTCTATTGTTTGGTGGCATAATCAATTGATTACATTAAGTTTATTATAAATGGTTACTTGTGTTGCTTTGAAACACATCCTAATTCGGTTTACTCGTAAGCCGGGTTATGGGGTGTTATAATGACATCTTCAATTCTGCCTTTGGGTCGAATATGAGATCAATCAGCCAACTTAAGGATCACCGATATGGGCTTTGCTTTTCCAATCCCTAGTTGTTTAAATATAGATTTTGGAATTAAACTAACACTTGCACTGAGGTCACATAAAGGACGGCCATAATAGTTATCGCCTATTGAGCATGGAATAGTAAAACTACCAGGGTCCTTTATTTTGGGTGGCAAATAACTTAGCACACCCACACATTCACCCACACCAGTAACATTTTCAACTTCACCTACCATACTTTTCTTTGTCACGATCTCCTTCAGAAACTTAGCATAAATCGGCAGCTGATTAATGGCCTCAAGGTGCGGGACATTGATGTGAAATTGTTTGAGCATTTCTAGGAACTTCTAGTACTAGACATCTTGCTTCTGAGCTTTTAATCACTGTGGGAATGGAGGTGGTGGTTTAGACTCATCGTGTGGTTTATTTGATGTAAGAGAATTTTTAGTGTTGTCTTCTTTGCCATCAGTAGCAATGTTACTACTGTATCAGACACAAGAGTTGGTTCCTTAGGTGCATGAGCATCATTGGATGGCTTACTTGGAGTGGGAGTTTCATGAGAATCTCCCCTAAACTTGGCTTTTGTCCTTAGTTGTGTGCCACTACATAGTGTAATGGTATTGCATTGCTCTGCTTTAAAGGCTTTAGTGACTCCAGTATTACTAGGTAATTCGCCTAGTGGTCACGCTTTCAACATCTTGGTAATCTGCCCAACTTGTGACTCTAAGGACAGTATAGAGGCGGTGTTTTTTTGCATTATCGATTACTGGTTTTGCAGCATGGAAGCCTGTGTGATGAGCATGTCACTATGGTTCTTCAAATGAGTTGCTTGATCCTACAAAATAACTCGGGCAGTTTCCATAAAATTTTGATAAGAATTACCAAAGGAATTACAGTTGGAGTTAGACGCTCCCTGGGTCTACCTCTGAGTCTTTTGTTGGAACCTAGGAGGTTCATTTGTTGTATTCTATCATGCTCTTTAATTTCCCTTGTTGCCTCCCCAACCAAAATTTGGATGTTGTCGCCACCCTGGGTTGTAGGCGTTGGATTAGGGGTTGTTGTTGTGGTTAGTGTTCCCTATGTAGCATCCAGATTCTTGTTATTGGGGGCATTCACTCGACTGATGTTCCCCATCACAGTGCTCATAAGTGTATTGCACTATCTTGGCCTCTCGAACGTTGGATGGTGCTTGCATGTTCTTAAGCAAGTTCATGATATTAGAGAGTTGAGCCATTACAGTCTGAGAATTCTCCAGTTGAAGTGTTCTAGAAGTTTTAGGTCCAAGATTCAGTCTCGCCCTTGGGAACGAGTATTTAGTGTTGGCTATCTAATCTAATATATCGAAGGCCTCATCAAATTCTTTGTTAAGCAAAGTTCCATTGGCCGATGAGCCAATCATCATCCTTGTAGGTTCATTGACGTCATATAGAACGTCAAGACATGTAGCCAATCATGGAATCCAAGGATAGAGCACTTGCGTAGCATGTCTTTGTATCTATCCCAAGCTTCATACATAGATTCATCATCATATTGTTGGAATGAGATAATGTCACTCCAGTTTTGATTGTGCATGTTCGGTGGATCATATCTTTGTAAAAACTTGCTACACAAGTCATCCCAGGATGTAATGGATCCCGAGGAACAAGTCTTTAACCATGCCCTGGCTCGATCTCGCAAGGAGTAGGGAAATAGTTTGAGTCTCAAAGCATCGCCTAGAATCCCTGGTTGTCGAAAGAAGTCACAAACTTCCAAGAAAGCTTGAATGTGCACTTGACCATGCTCTCTTGTTGATCCTCCAAATTGTCCAATGGTGTTGAGCATGTTGAACATAACAGGCTTTAGCTCGAAGTGAGTTGTCCCTAGATCTGACACAACTATTGATGAGTTGAGGTTGTTGATAACTAGCCCGATATGCATTTTGATGGGCCTTGTAGGTCTGGCAGGTGGTGTATCCTCATGCCATATTTAGCCATTATTATGACCTGCATTAACGACCCCTATCTATCAACTGGTTGTACACCTCAGTTTTGCTCGTTCTAATGTTGTCCTCTTCATTCTCGTTCACCACAATCTTTTTCTCTCGACGTAGATTCCTCAAAGTCTTCTCAATCTCTGGATTCAACGGAAGAATAGGGTCTGATTTGGACCTTCTGGTTATGCACAAGAACATACCTGAGAAAGAGAAACAAAAACAAAAATTAAATGCAAATAAAATAAAGTCCTAAGTGCAATTACCTCATAATTATCGATTGGCAATCCCCAGAAACAGCGCCAAAACTTGATTCTTATCGAATAGTGATGCACTTTAGAGCAAGTATACTCGTTGAATCAAGTAATAAAGTGATAAATAGAGTTTCGAACCCACGAGGATTGTATCAATAACTATGAATTTATTAAGCTTAAGAATGACTTTGCAAGTAATGGTGGTTGTTGACTTATTAGAACTAAAACAATTAAACTAAAGATAGATATGACTAAAACTAACAGCTGCGGCAAATAACAAATAATTATGGAAGTTGGGATTATTGCTAAGGATATATGCTTTAGTACTTATTACAATGCTATACCAACTAGCAATACATTTCTACGTAAACCATTAAGATCTTTATCTACTTGACCGGCTTTTTTAAGGAAGTTCTCACTTTCTCGATGCCTAGAAATTAATAATATAAAAGCTAAGGTAATACATGTTTGCGTGAACCATAACAACTCTATTGTTTGTTTAAGAACTCCCTTTTAGTGATTGAAACCCTAAACTTATGTCTAAGCCAGATTAAGACTAAGTTAACAACTTTGCCCCACTATTCACATTTGTATAACCTAACTCTCTTGATATTAAGCCACATATCAATAGTTAAAAGGCCTCTCTCAATAGCTTTTACAATAACAATGCATGAATAACGATGAACAGAAAAGATAAAGGGAAAACAACTATAGCATTTTAATAAAGTAATCAAAACATAAAATACTAGGAAGAAAAAATCCCAACTAAAGTATTTAGCTCATGTCTGAGCCAAAAACATCCATAACAAAAATATTAAAGTACGATAGTTTATCAAGGAAAAGAAAATGGTTGAGCGTCCTTGACAAACTCCATCTATGCCGTCCAACTGTTACTGAAAGTCTCCAACTTCTTCATCCTCTCTCGATGGTGTCTGTCATGTGGAGATTTCTCTAGCTTTCACTCTGGTGGTTCTCCACAAGCTCCAGACTATGACTATTGTCTATAATCTCACTCTCTTGAATATGCGTCCAAGTCTCTCTTATATAGAAGGTGAAACTAGGGTTTTCATAACCCTAAAGTGTATGCACTTCATTAAAGAAGGCCATTGATTTCCTGCTATATTTAATGGTCCGCATTGGGGAGAAAGTCCGTGCGGGAAAAAGTAGATTCATCTCCAACTCTTTATGCCTCGCCAGGTTCAGCCATGTGATTTACTACTCATCCGCGCCAGCATTCCCCCAATATCTACCAGCATCCTGCACATGCACCACAAAACACCACCTTTCCCATAAAAAGCACCAATATATATGACATTAAAGTGCAAGTGGTGTAATTCCCTATCTACATGCAAACTATATACTATCTAACCTAAATGCAACTATATAAACTTAAAACCACACAAAAGACAAGTAAAAAGGGCATCAAAATTAGATCATTTACACATTCATCAGTAAGGATATATGTATATATATCCTTATCACTTTCCAATTGGGTGTTTACAAGTGTCCTGCATAAATTTTCTGAATAAGAATTCGTATAGGAAAATTGTACTAATGGACAACTCATAATTCTTTGATCTTACCTTCGTGTTGGCATCTTTCGATCTTATCTTTTTGACATTTGTCAATGTGGTGACAGATCTAAACGTAATCTAAACAATGCTTATGCAACAACATCAGTATTGCAATGACATCCCAACTGCCCTAGCCAATTGTCGTAGCAATCCTCTGCTAGAATTCTCTGTAAACAAGTGAAGGACCAATTCTCTAAAAATTTTCAAGCATCCAACTGCCACTTTGTTCATGCTTTTCAAACATCTTTGCCAGTAGAGATTTTGGTGTAGCAATAATATCGGATAAAATCACCATGGATGGAGTATCTTCTCCCAAATGATCATACCCATCTTTTGATAGCTTTAAATATAGCATCGTTGGTTTCTCAAGAGATACATGCTTACAATCCTTTGACATAGTACTCACATCATGTTGACCCTGCACGTAGTCATGAACTTGTTGTGGCACAGGTGGATGTGACGACACTCCTGATTGCACCGAGATTTTGGATTTTGCTGACACTTCAGGTTTCATCAACAATGTCGATTGCCTCACATTTGGTATGATAGTGACAATTCTTGGAATAAGATTTCTTAGTACATCAACAATTTCCTCAGCAACAATCTTTTCATTAAGAGTTACTTCACAATTTTCTAGAAACGTTACATTGGAATCCTTGACTAGATACAATTAACATTAAAGAGCTGAGGGCTTAAATCCAGGATTTATTGAATAAAGATTTTCTTCAACTGAGATCCTCACTTTGGGGAGCATCGGTTCTTTTCAATAAGAAGAAAGATGGTTCCACGAGATTGTGTATTGATTACCGATAGTTGAACAAGGTAACCATCAAGAACAAGTATTCGTTGCTAAGAATCGATGACCTATTCGACCAGCTTAAGGATGCCTCTTTGTTTTCCTAGAGCGATTTAAGATCATCATGTTCGAACGAGAGTTAAAGAATGTGATGTACCTAAATTGTTTTTTGTGCAAGATACGGACACTACGAATTCTTGGTAATGCTTTTTGGGCTGACCAGTGCACTGGCAACTATTATGGATTTAAAAAATCGGGTATTTAGACCCTATCTTGGCAAGTTCGTAGTGATGTTCATTAATAACATCTTGATCTATTCTAAGAGCGATGCTGAGTATCGTGATCATCTCTAGATTATGCTTCAAACTTTTAGGGAGAAGCAGTTATTCGCCAAGTTCTCTAAGTGTGAATTTTGTCTCACCAAATTGCGTTCCTTAGGCACATCGTATCGGCTTCAGGCATCCATCGAAGAATATTGGTGAGGTGGCGAGCTTCTTTGGTCTTGCTAGTTATTATAGAAGATTCGTCAAGGGATTTTCTAAGATAGCAACCCCATTGACTAAGTTATTGAGAAACGAAGCTCCATTTATCTGGACCGAGGAACAACAAAGAAGCTTTCATCAATTGAAACAATTCTTGACTTACACACTGGTCCTAACCAACCTGAGTTTGGAAAGGGCTATACATTCTATAGTGATGCATTGCATCTCGGGTTGGGATGTATATTGATGCAATAGGGAAAAGTCATTACTTACGTTTGGAGACAACTAAAGCCGTAATAGATGAATTACTCCACTCATGACTTGGACTTGGCTGCAGTCGTCTTTGCATTGAAAATCTAGAGATACTATCTCGAAGAAGAGAAGTGTTACCTCTTCACCGATCACAAAAGTCATAAATACTTGTTGACTCAAAAACGAGTTGAACCTTCGACAACGGAGGTGGATGGAACTCCTCAAAGATTATGATCTTGTTATTGATTACCATTCAGGCAAGGGCAATGTTGTTGTTGTTGATGCACTCAACTCCAAACCTTTGCTTGGTAAGTATCGCTAATGACTATTGAACCCAATTCATTGCTTAGTACACCGACTCATTGCAAATTCCTTGTATTGTAGATCCTCTAGCTATTAATGCTCATTTCCAACATCAGAAACATCGTTGTTTCGTAGCTGAGCTTCAGTATCGGTCTACTATTGTTTCAAGTATTAAAGCATTGCAAGATCAAAACCCTAAAATTCCAATCTATTGTTTCTAGTTGCAAGATAACCCTAATTTCATAATTAGTTCTGAAGGACCCCTATGTTTTCGTGACCGGTTCCACGTACCCAACGACGAATCTCTTTGTACTAATATTATCAAGGAAGTTATTTAACTCCATGGGTACCGCAACCTAACATCTCCGATCGATATCCTTGATTTGCTTCTCAATTCTAGAGATTGTTGCAAGGAGCTCTGGGCACCAGCGTTAATCTTACTATTGCTTTTCACCCCAATCTAACGGCTAGTCGAAAAGGGTAATTCTGATTTTAAAAGACACGCTACGAGTATGCGTTATTAATTTTTATGAATATTGAGAGAAATCCCTACCTCTTATTGAGTTTTCCTAAAACAATAGCTATCATGCTTCCATTAAAAATTGCACCATATGAAGCATTGTATGGAAGGTGTTGCAATACTCCATTGTGTTGGTCAAAATTCAGTGAAGGCAAGATGTTGGGCTCTTACCTACTACATGAAATTGAAGAGCGGGTTACCATCATCCATGACTGCTCGAAAGCTACCTTGGATCGGCCAAAGGCCTACTTGATCTAAAGTGAAGAGATATACATTATAAAGTTGGTGAAAAAAGCCTTCCTCAAGGTTTCACTATTGAAGAAGGTTATGAGGATTGGCAAAGAGGGGAAGTTGAGTTCTCGTTTCATTAGACCCTTTAAGATCATTGAGAAAGTTGACATTGTGGCTTACTGGTTATCGTTACCCTCAGAATCTAGCAAGATCTGCGATATGTTCCACGTATTAATGTTCCAAATGTATCGTTCTGACCCTTCGCATATCATCGATCCCGAATCTTTAGAAATCCAACCTAATTTGTCCCAGAATGAAGAACCGGTTCAGATTCTTACAAAGGATGATAAAAGGATTCGCAATAAATCTGTTTCGTTAGTCAAAGTGCTCTAGAGGAGTCACACTATTGAGGAAGCAACTTGGTGCCAAAGAAAATGATGAAGAAACAATACCCTCATCTCTTAGGTTCAGGTAAAATTTGAGGTCAATTTTTTCTTAAGGGAGGAGAGTTGTAACACCCCAAAAACTGGTCTTGTCAGAATTGAGATCCAACGATCAAAACCTTACACTATAAAGGTCCAAATATTGCATTAATTTTGACCATATGGTCATTTACATTGAAATTGGACTCTAATTGAGTCAATTTATCGATTAAGGACCTTGTTGAATTTATCAAAAAACTATTTAGTGATTAAATTGTAAAAATTGAAAGATTAGGGGCAAAAGTATAAAGTTTGGAAAGTTATGGGACTAACCTTATAATTGTCCCATTTTAGGGATGAATCACCTCCAAGCTTGCCACCCCCACGTGATGTTGGTCATCTTTTATCATAAAAAGATGAAAATTTGATGGATTGTCTTGAATTGGGAAAAAGAAAGAAAAGATTAAGAGAAATAGCTTACCTCTAGGGGAAGGAAAGCTTAATTGGCTATTACCTTGTTTTAAGGGGTTAGGAATCCTTAAAGGATATTTTATAATCCTTAAGCAATCAACCAAAATCACCATCTTCTCCTAACCTCAGCATCTTCAACCTCCAAGCTAGCACCTCCATTGTCAAGTTTAGCAAAGCTTGAGTTTTTTTAATACAACGATTCCATTAGATAGCTAACACTTCGGTAAGTTAAAGACACCAAACGGTTGATCGATTCCATGGATAATCTATGTCTAATTCAAGTTAGAATTATTGAACTCTTGAAATAAGCATATGTCTTCAAGGCTTTAATCCATGGATATTTGGCCTAAAAAGGAAAAAACATAGTAAATGGATTCATATAGGCATTAAATTTGTCATGCTAGTAGATTATAGTGTTATAAACTTCCTTGCGAAATTTCATAAGATTTGGATAATGTTTAATGGGTCAAATTGGATAAACAACATACTAAATAAATCATTATAAAGTATGGCGTATCGATACATGTGATGGTGTATCGATACAGCTATGCATATTTGGACCAAGTCAAAGCAGTCACCTAGGAGTATTGATACAGGCCTTAGTGTATCAGTACGAAAAGTCAACACTAGAATTGGTTATAAAAATTGCATCAATACAGCTCATAAGTGTATCAAAATAGATAAACTCATACAGATACAGTCAAGGCTATATCGATACGGGTTTTGGTCATTGGAATTTGATAATTAATAAAATGTGCATGGCGTACCGTTACGGCCAATTCAAGTATTGGTACGGTGATAGGTATTTCTATTAATAGCTTGATAAAATTCTGAAAGGTTGCATATTGGTCACTGACTGATATTTGGCTTAATTGGATGGGAAATTGGACTCTGATTGACATGAAATTGGAAAACATACTTTCAGTTTCGAGCCCTTAAATTACTGAATTTACAGATTAGTCCCTAAAACTTGTAAAAGTTTAAAATTGGTCATTAATTAGTAATCCTAGCTCCAAATTAAGTTATTATCCTATCCATATGATCATAATATTGCATTATGTCATCGATTATTTATTTAAAGTATTGCATCGATCACTGAATTTCTCATCCGTAACATACTCCAGCCTGGTTCCCTACTAGGCCGGGAAAGGAGTGTTACATTTTTCGTATCAGAGCAAGAGTTTAGTCGATTCTAGGACTAAACCAAAGTCTATTGCATTGCTATTGTATTACTTTGCCACCTAGGAGTTATTTATTATGTATTATGACTTACCGACTAACATGATCTTTTTTTATATCATAAATATGTCTGACTTTAATGTAGCTCATATAGATGAGACTATCATCGGCTCCTCGACTTACATTGAGGGGATAGAGGAGAGACCCTTTGAGTTTGTAAGACACTTGAATGAGAACCATTAAGCCTTTAATTATCAAGGTAGATTGTTGAGCTTAAAGAAATAGTGAAAATACAGCTAAAAGATATGGATAATCCTTGGCCTCGTTGAAGTCTAAAAAGTTGTACCTCTCATTGTGGCTGTAATTTCAACTTCTTGAACCCTTATTGCTTAGCCTGCCCAATAGTGGACTTACACCCTCACCGGCAAGGTTAATGACAACCTTGAACTTGTTAGGTATCGGTTATTAAATCATTGTATCAATATTGCTACCATTGAATCATCTTAAATCTATATCGAGCATTAATATTGGATTATTGAGTCATCATATTTGACACTATTATGGAAGTTGTTTGGAGGAGTTCTGAAGGTTGAAGATCCTTACAACTTGATAAATGTACTGAGATAATTCTCATTTTTCACTATCATATCGGAAAGGGAGCTACACAGTCCTAAACAAAATGTGTATTCTCAGTCTTCTCCTTTCCATGACATTGCAAGGGTACTGGTTATGTATTGGATCATTTTTAGAATGACCCATAGCACCGAGGGTTCAGGTTAGGAATTTTAATACTTGTCTGTACCTATTATCAACGAAGGATAATTGAAACAATAACGCAAGTACCACTAAATTACACTCCTATCTAGATTAAGCATTGATGAACAGAGATGATCATTCCTCTAGTTTTGATCACCGTAACCAATCCAATAGGTGACTGTGTCACCATAAGCATCGTATGCAAGGATTGTTCCTTATTGAGTCAAGAGATTTCAATTTTGGCCAGTTTATTGGCACTTTCGTTTTATGAGCTCGATGTTCTACTAGGAATGGTTGGCTCAGTGAACATTAAGCTTTGGTGGATTATTGTAAGAGAAGCTATATCTCCGAGGCCTTTGCAAGAACAACATCATCTCTACGAACTCAAGAAACCTTTCATTGTATGCATTGGCATCAGATGTAACCCCCTCACCCAGCCTAGTCGCAAGACTAAACCGGACGAGCTACATTAGGTTTGCTGAAGCAAATTGTGAAGAATTAACTTGAATTACGACATTTTTTTTCTTTTATCTTATCTAGATACAACTTTATAACCTATGGTGAGTGATTAGGCAGTAGGTGAAAACTCAACTCAATCAGGCGTCAGATCGACATCTAATTGCACTCAATTGCAATTTAGGGACCAAATTGGCATTTTAGAAATTTAGAGGGACCTATAAAATTTTGAGTTAACACACCTTTAATTAAGACCATTTAAAACATACATGTGAAATTTCATCTCAAACCAAGCTCATTTGCATCATCAATTAAGCATTGTCAAAATTTAGAGACCAAAACGTAAAACTGCAAAACTATAAAGACTTACTTAAAATTTGGTTTACCAATCCTCAATTACCAGGTTCCATGCATACATGTCAAATTTCAGCTTAAAATGATCATCCAAACTCATCCAATTGCATACATAGCAACCATGGACCAAAATATAGCTTTAGAAACTATTTTTCAACATAACAGATGGGTCCCCATGATAAATATCGAAACCATTCAAGGTGGTTTTGAAACTTGCACTCAGTAGCCAAAATTGGCTTGCTGGTTTTGAAACCTAGGGTCTGGTTTCGAAACCTACCTGTAGGTTTACAAAATCTGCACATTTGAAAGACTTTAGAACCTCCTTAAACACATCCGAATTAACCCCAAACATCGTTTAACACTCAAGCATCATACCACAATAGTCATACAAATGTCATATCAACCAACGACCACTACAATATAAGAGCATAGGTATTACGGCAACAAAGGTAGTCCTATAGGCATGATTTCTACCCAACATGTTTATATTTCCCCAAAGCCCCAAATCAAAGCATAAACCATCTTACCAAAATTGTCACCAAACTTATAAGGCTTTATATAACTCCAAAACATCAGCATAAACTTGCACAAACATGGAGTTTAACAAAACACACTCTCAAACATCAATGAACCCCATTCCCTTTATTAGTACAAGTCTAGATTGGAATCGTACGTTTAAAAGCCGATGTCCTTGGATATCCTTCGCTTGCTTGCTGCCTTCAAACCTTTAATTCTTTGCATTGATGGACAAAGAGAGCATAAGCATACAAGGCTTATTGAGAAGTGCTCAAGCAACACACCATCGATGCATTTTAAAACCATTTTCCATGACTACATTGAAATCACCATTTCATTCATCTTATAAAACATCATGCCTCGAAAACCAAAACATGCCTACTTCCCATGCACTTCACATTTGATTAAAAATCCATTTGAAAACAATAACCCATCTTGTTTTCAGAACATGCTTTACTACCCAAGCATTATCTCGTTTGTTTCCAAAACAAATAATGCATAATAATCATATGCATCAAAACATATATAAACATCATTTATCTCAATGATTCACATATATTGGCAATTAAAGTGACCCGGATGGCACTACCCCTATCCATACATGTTTGGATACACAGATTCCCTTGATGACACTACCTCCATCAAGTCATATGGCGGTACTACCCCCACCATAATTCACTTCGGCTGTGAATAGAACTACCCCTATACTGTTATAATAGCACTACCCCTATCACTTCACAATAGCACTACCCCTATTGTGTAACCGAAGAATTTCACACGATCAATTTTATATTTATAGTTCACTTTAATCCTATGGCTAGCCAACTATATATGAAATTTTCTGATTACGTCACAAAGCCAATATATCATTACTTACTGTTTTCCAATGCATTTCATAAAACGTTTCATATACAATACCATATTGCCAAAAGCAACATCACATTCCTCTTTGGAACAATTACCAATGCTCATATGCATTCAAATACGTTGATAAACATTGCATATTTATCCAAAACGATGCATTTACATTAAATAAATCAAACCATGTTTGAAACCAAATCATGAAAATCAACCATGTTTAAACCAACATAAAATCCACAAGCTCATCTCAAAACCAATAATCAATCAAAGTAAGAACGAATTACGCTTGAGCTTAGTTAAGCTTTTTAGGCTATAACTAAACCCCCATAATCCAATGATCAAACCTTTTAAATAGCTTAAACCCGTTTTCACTCAGCGATAACGCAAAGCTTTAATCGATGATGCGAAAACAAGCATCCGAAGCCTCCAAAGCTTCACAAACAGCCTTAGGGTCAATCTCCCCATTTTTAATATCATAATAACAGAGGATTAATGCATCATAATGCATTCCTAATCCCAGCAACACAATTCCTCAACTTCACCTTGCTAAAAGTCATCAATCGCTATCTGAAAACAACCTAAAACACCATCACAATTCTTCCAAACTTAACCCATCCATAATCTAACACTCTAAACCATTTATTATCAACAATTAACGTCCAAAATCAATCTAATATCAACCTTATACTCCCAGCCATCATAAAATCACCACAATTCCTCAAAAACCAATATCTAGCAACCTAAACAATTAGAGATACACATAGTTTCGGGAATCTAATGTTAAAACCATTATCTTAACATTATTAAACATCCAAATCATAATTAAAATCAATCAATAACCCCTCAAAACAGATCCAACTCAAAAATCACAAGATTTCATCAATTAAACATTGATTAAGCAAATCTTCCATAATTAAATCATCAACACACATTAGAAAACATATATAAAGAGTCAAGAACTTGAGAGTTTCCATAAATAACCTTTGATTAGAGGAGAGAAATGAAAATCACCTATAACACCTTGCGTTTCCCTTAATTGGCAAGATTGGATTGAAATATTCAAGAAAACAAATGATGCTTGATGTCGAAATCCAAGGAAACCATTTAGGAATCAAAATTGGATAAAAAGGAGTAAATCTCTTGAGATTTTAGATGAGGGAAAGTAGTTTGGTTGATGAGAAAGTTGACCGAAAAGTTGAGAGCAAAAGATGTTATGTAAGAAAAATGTTTTGGTTTAATAAAACTTTTTTTATTAAATCCCCTTTATCCTTAATTAATATTTAAATAGACTATATTAAGGGAAAAGTATGATTAAAATTATTGACAAAATAGCTCCTTAAAGATTCTATGTTTTGACTCTTTTACAAAACAATCACTAAAAATAGTTTTCAACTTTTACATTTTGGTCACTAGCCAAAATGTCACATTTCCAAAACCCATTTTCCAAAATTGATTTCACCAAACATACCCATATAATAAATAATGATTTTTAGATATTTTCCATACTTTTATCTTACATAAGAATATTTATTTCAATTTTAATCCCGAATTTGACTCGAATCTCTAATCTGGCCTATCAAACTGTCTAACCCGCCCCAAAAACACCTAGGCCAAAAATCGGGGAATTACATCGAAAGTCAAGGATGAACCGCAATAGCAAGACATTGACACTGTGTGTACGTTCCCTAATGTTTTCCCTGATGGACTTTCGGGTTTACCCCAACCCGTGAAGTAGAATTTGGCATCGAACTGTAACTTGGATCAGCCCTAGTTTCCATTGCACCTTATCATATGTGTACAGTTAATCTTAAGGAGCTCAAGGCTCAAATCCAGGATTTATTGAACAAAGATTTTCATCAACCGAGATCCTTACTTTGGGGAGCATCGATTCTCTTCGATAAGAAGAAAGATGGTTCCATGAGATTGTTATTGATCACCAACAGTTAAACAAGGTAACCATCAGGAACAAGTATCCATTTCTAAGAATCGATGACCTGTTCGATCAGCTTAAGGATGCCTCTGTTTTCCTAGATTGATTTAAGGTTAGCATGTTCGAAGGAGAGTTAAAGAATGTGATGTACCCAAACTGTTTTTCATATAAGATACATACACTACAAATTCTTAGTAATGCTCTTTGGGCTGACCAGTGCACCGGTAGCTTTTATGGATTTAAAGAATTGAGTTTTTAGACCATATCGTGAGAAGTTCATAGTGATGTTCATTGATAACATCTTGATCTATTCTAAGAATGACGTTGAAGATCGTGATCATATCCGGATTGTGCTTCAAACTCTTAGGGAAAAGCAGTTATTCGCCAAGTTCTCTAAGTGTGAATTTTGGCTCACCAAAGTTGTCTTCCTCAGGAACATTGTATCGGCTTCGGGAATCCACCGAAGAATATTTTTGAGGTGAAGAGCTTCCTTGGTCTTGTTGGTTATTATAGAAGATTCATCAAGGGATTTCTAAGATAACAGCCCCATTGACTAAGTTATTGAGAAAAGAAGCTCCATTTGTTTGGACCGAGGAACAACAAAGAAACTTTGATCAATTGAAACAAGTCTTGACTTACGAACTGGTCCCAACCCAACCTGAGTCCAAAAAAGGGCTATATAGTCTATAGTGATGCATCGCATCTCGGTTTGGGATGTATATTGATGTAATAGGGCAAAGTCATTACTTATGTATCGTGACAACTAAAGTCACATGAGTCGAATTAACCCACTCATGACTTAGAGTTGGATGTAGTTTTCTTTGCATTGAAAAGTGGGAGACACTATCTCTACAAAAAGAAGTGCTACCTCTTCATCGATCACAAAATTCTCAAATACTTGTTGACTCAAAAGGATTTGAACCTTCAGCAACAGAGGTGGATGGAACTCCTCAAAGATTATGATGTTGTTATTGATTACCATCTAGGCAAGGAAAATATTGTTGATGCACTCAACCGCAAACCTTTGCCTGGTAAGTATCACTAATGACTATTGAATCCAATGCATTGCTTAGTACACTGACTCACTACAAAGTCATTGTATTGTAGCTTCTCGAGCTATTAATGCTCATTTCTGACTTCGAAAACATCGTTGTTTTGTAGTTGAGCTTCAGGTTCAGTCTACTATTGTTTCAAGGATTAAAGCATTGCAAGATCAAAACCCCAAATTCCAATCTATTGTTTCTAGTTGCATGATAATCCTAATTTTAGAATTAGTTCTGAAGGACCCCAATATTTTCGTGATTGGGTCTACGTTCCCAATAATGAATCTCTTTGTACTGATATTCTCAAGAAAGTTATTCAACTCCATGAGTACCGCAACCTAACTTCTCCGATCGAGATCCTCGATTTTTTTCATGATTTTGGAGATCATTGCAAGGAGCTATGTGCACCAGAGTTAATCTTAGTACTACTTTTCACCCCAATCTGACGGCTAGTCAGAAAGGGTAATTCTTATTTTGGAATACATGCTACGAGCATGCGTCATTGATTTCAGTGAATATTGGTAGAATCCCTACCTCTTATTGAGTGTGCCTACAGTAATAGCTATCAGACTTCCATTAAAAATGGCACCGTATGAAGTGTTGTATGGTAGGCGTTGCAAAACTCCATTGTGTTTGTATGAATTTGGTGAAGGCAAGATGTTGAGCCCTTACCTACATCAGGAACCTGAAGAGCAGGTTACCATCATCCACGATTGCTCGAAAGCTACCTTGGATCGACAAAAGGCTTACATTGATCTAATGCGAATGGATATACAGCATGAAGTTGGTGAGAAAGCCTTCCTCAAGGTTTCACCATGGAAGAAGGTTCTGAGGTTTGGAAAAGAGGGGAAGTTAAGTTCCTGTTTCATTGGACTCTTTAAGCTTACCAGTTATCGTTACCCTTAGAATCTAGCAAGATCCATGATATGTTCCATGTATTGATGTTCTGAAAGTATCATTTTGACCCTTTTCATATCATCAAGCCTGAATCTTTAGAAATCCAACCTAATTTGTCCTAGGATAAAGAACCAGTTCAGAGTCTTGCAAAAGAAGTTGGAAGGCTTCGCAATAAATCTATTTTGTTAGTCAAAGTGCTCTAGAGGATCCACATTGTTGAGGAAGCAACTTGGGGACCAAAGAAAATAATGAAGGAACAATTCACTCATCTATTTGGTTTAGGTAAAATTCAAGGTCAAATTTTTCTAAAGGGGGAGAGTTGTAACACCCTAAAAACTGGTTTAGTCAAAATTGAGAATCGGTAATTAGAAACCCTACATCGTAAAGGTCCAAATAATGCATACATATGCATGTGTTTGTGAATATTATACATTGCTGATTGAAATGAACTAAACAAGGATACTATCTTGTATTCATGCTATTCGAATGGCATGGATAGTTTTGTATTGGGAGTTAAGACTCCATAAGCCTAAGGGCTTGGCCTTTGAATGGCATATTGTTGAATTGAATAAAGAATTGTACAAAGCTTAAATGAAATGGATAATCAACAACCTTGGTAGCTAGTTTGATAGATAGGAGGGCATGCCTTAGAATGTTGAGCTCATATTGGCACTACGGTGCATATTGGTACTACGGTACATATTGGCACGACGATGCATATTGGCACTTCGGTGCATACTGGCACTATGGTGCATATTAGCACTTCGCTGCATATTGTTAAGATTTGATTATCTAGTAAGCTACTTACCAAGGAATGTTGTAAAAAGGACTGAATAAATCAAATGAGCATTGCTTGTATTGTAAGAAAGTTGTATGAACTTCATTTCTTTGAAAGATGACACATGAATGGTTGCTAAACTCGTTTCTTGTCATGGAAGAAATGTATGTTGATGGCTTTATGTATAAATGCCTACTTAAAGGATTGAATGTTTGATTGCTTATCTTCCAAGCATGTGGTTCGAAAGGCTTATGGAAACCATGATGATGTTCTTGTTGATTGTATGATATGTAAAACTTGTCTAAATTACCCTATGCAATTCGAATAAGCATGAATGATGTAAAGATGGGTTTGATCCTTTGAAATACATGACTACTTGAATTTATATGCTTTGAGAAAATTGACTAGACTTAGTGTTACCTCACTAAGTACATATCTTGTACTTACCACTCTACTCTTCATTCTTCCCATAACATATTAAAGATTATTTCAAGAGGATATCTTGGGTTTGAAGCAACACTTGAGGCAAGCTTAAGAGTATGAATCCATGCTCTTTGTATACTCCTAGTTTGGTGGTACTAGATTTTGTATTAGGTATCCATGATCATGCATTTGATTATGTGTATAAGACTAGTTTGTGAAATGTCTTGATGGGCCTACTATGTATACTATTTGGACAACTTAATCTATGTATATGAACCATGATAATTATGTACATATGAAGTAGATGCTGCGCATTATGTGATGGAAACCTAATGTTTGTTGAATCTTGTCTAATTTGAATGCTAAACCTATGTTGTATGTTCATTCTTTTGCTCCTATATCCATTGACATGATTCGGCAATATGGAAACTAAGGCCAAGATATGTTCAATCATGCATTAACAATGTAATAACCGAATATGCTATGTAATGTGATGACTTGATTGTAAAGAAACAATTGAAATGTAGTTAGGAACTTCCATGATTGTTCGAATAGGATGAATAAAAATGTAATAAGATTGTAAGTTGAATGCTTTGATATGATCATGTTAATTGGTTGATTGTGTAGTTTCTTAAGTTGCAAGTAAACTAGTTAAGACATGCTTAGTGACCACCTAGTGTATTCGAATAGGCCATTGAAATGATAGAATGAATGAAAGCTATACCATGTTTAATAGTAACTTAATGTAATGTATGCCACACTTGACCTTGTTGTTTGAATGATGTATGTGAATTGATTGTAATGGTAACATGATATAGTAACTTAAGTTATAAGTTAAGAATGAAACAAAATGGTACCCAAAATCGTATGCTATGTATGAGGTGGCTTTGCCTCAAGCTAATTGATGCATTGTTTGTATGTTTGAAAGGTTTAGCTTAGGATTGCTTGCGCATCAATGCAAGTATCACGAGGTTACTTGTTCGACAAGTAACCTTTCAATCGCTTTGTTTTGTTCAGGTAATGCTCTCCTAACACAGAAGGACTTGAATCTAAGACAAAGAAGATGGCTTGAATTACTTAAAGATTTCGATCTGGTTATCGACTATCATCCAGGGAAAGTAAACGTAGTTGCTGATGCCCTTAGTCGCAGACTATACTCGGGTAATTCCTAAATCTAGAATTCTGATTAAATTTAATTAAATTATGCCTTCTATTGTTCTGCAAACAATGAATTTAGAGCTTTCTTAAGCTACAAGTCACTATTCGAACATTTCTTGAAATACAAGTAACCCATTCTATTAAGAATTTTGCCTAAAATACTTGTAACTATTGAATTCGAATCTTTCTTAGCTTGTAAGAAAGCATTCGAATAATGCCTTGTTCTTTAAGGAATAATTTGAACAGTGCCTTGCACTGCAAGTAATCCATTGAAAATCATTCTAATGACTTTGTTAATGTTTTCGTAGCTACTATGGCTATCAATGCTTATTTCTGACTATCCAAGAGCCAGAAATTTCTGTCTGAACTTCAAGTTCAATCTGATTTCATCTCGAGAATTAAAGAACTCCAACAAGTTGATCCAGATCTTCAAAAGATCATGTCTAAGCTTACTTTTGAGTCAAGTTCCAACTTCTCCCTAAAGTCTAAGGGACTACTCTATTTCAAGGATAGAGTTTGTGTTCCTAACAATAAGGAACTAAGACAAAAAAATTTAAAAGAAGAACATCAAAGTTCTTTCTCGATCCACCCTGTATCAGTTAAGATGTATAAGGACCTAAAGCCACTATACTGGTGGCCAGGCATGAAATATGCAATCACGAACTTCGTATCCAAGTGCCTGACATGTCAAAGAGTTAAAACTGAGCATCAAGTCCCTACTAGACTGCTTCAACCTATTGAACTTCCCAGTGGAAGTGGGATTGAATTACTATGGACTTTGTCACCGGTCTTCCTTCTACTTCAAGAAAGAACGATGTTGTATGGGTGATTGTTGATAGATTCACTAAATCTACTCACTTCATCCCTGTTCGTATGAACATGAGTTTGGAAACCCTTGTCGAGCTGTACATTCGTGAAGTGATTCATAATAAGGGAACGATGACAAAGTAATGCATGAAACTTGATCTTGGACTTGTATATATGATCAATTCAAATGCTTAAGTATAATTATGTGATAACATGGATGCTTGTATGTGCTATGATGCTATGTGATTGAATGTTAAAGACTTGCTTCAGACATATTCCCATCTTGATAAAATGAAACATGAAACTACTTGATATGTGAGCTATGGCCTAAGGGCCTAATATGAAATGAACTTGCTTGATATGATCTTGAAATACTTGAATAAATGGTAAATCGAACAACCTTGGTAGCTAGTTGGACTAGGTAGAAGGGCATGCCTTAGAGTCTAGAGCTCATTGTGTAAGGGTGGACTACGCTCCAGGGCTAAGGCCCCTATTTGGCGATAGACGGAGGGTACGTATGTGGTCTTTGGCGACAGTAGGAGGGTTGACCAGCACTACGATGCATCTTGTGGTGATAGTTGGTTGGAGACTCGATTACCTATACAAACTAAGTACCAAGGGGGTTGTTTAATGAATAACAATTGAAATAAAAATCCTACATCATATGTTACTTGTCTTGAATGCCATGAATTTTTATGTTACTTGACTTGAAAGCATGACTCCTTGATTTCTTGTTTTACAAGCATGATGTGCTTGATTCATGATATGAATTTCTTGATTCTTGTTCCTGGAATGGACGAATGCTTGAATCCTTAATTAGGATTAACTTGATGCTTGATATCCTTAGCTAGGATTCTTCAAATGATTGAAGCCTTAGCTAAGATCACTCTAATGCTTGAAGCCTTAGCTAAGGTCACTCTATTGCTTTAAAGCCTTAGCTAGGTCTATACTTGATTTTAATGACACATGAAACTTGACATAATAATTGCTTAGACTTAGTACTACCTCACTAAGTACATTTTTATAATTATCACTCTCGTTTTCATTATTCCCAATTACAGGATAAAGGATTTAATCGTTGCTTGATCTTGAAGCTTGTTACCTCGAGCAAGAAGCAACTCACACAAGCTTTTCTTAAGTATGGTTTCATACTTGTTTTGTATATCTCCTAGAATGGTGGCACTAGAATGTATATAGTTAGTTGAACATGCATTTTGGTACTTGTATATAATGTCTTGATGGGCCTTCTATGTCGTGATCTTGGATGACCTTATGAAGCATGTAATGAACCTAAAGTACATGAAATGTAATGAATGATGGTTGCTGCACAAATGATAATTTAAACGAAATGATCTAATGCTTAAGCTAGTCTACCTTGATAACATTCGAATGCCTTGTTGTGTACATGTCTTACTTGAATGGAACATTGGCTGATCAAACCATGTTGCTTGTATTCCATTCAATTGTCTTGCAATTCTTATGATCAATTGTGTATGTGTTTGGCACTATCATGGTGTTGCCGAATGCATAGGTTTGGAGTAAAACTTGAATAAGCTAGTTACATGCCTTGTATGCATTTGGTGTTAATGGTCGAATGGTTTGGTAAAGAAAATGACTTGAATGGTAGTTAGTTTCATGAAAATTGATTGATCAAGAGATGTTAGCAATTTGGATTAAGATGTACATGTATAAGTCTAAGAAACAAAGTAATGAAATGGAATCATGTTGCACCAGGGTTATTCGAATGACTATATGGATAAAATGAAGTGAATTGTTTTGATAATGTAGTAACCTGTAATGTAAGCATGGAAGAAGATAGTTTGGTTCCTAGTTCGAATACCTTTGATGATGTGAAGTCAAATATGAGTTGCTTGTATGACAAGTATGTTGCTTATTCTTGTATTGCCTTTTTCATTGCCTTGTATTGTCCTTGCTTGCTTAATGTAACGCTCCCGAGCGGGGTTGCTACTAGCCTAGGTAGGGGTGTTACATTTAATTGGTAATTACAGCTTCAGGTTTAGTCGATTCTAGAACTAAACCGGGCTATCATGCATCATGTAGGATACTTGTGCCACCTAGGAGACTTGTATTGAATAGCTTGTGTCTTGCTTATTAAACTGAATCCCTAATTGTTCTATTTGAACGTAGAATGTCTGAAGCATGACTTGGTCGGGACAATGAAAGTCCTGAAGGCTCATCGAGTGAAGGAGATAGTCTTTCGAGATTAAACCTGAAATTGTAAAACAAAGCCTTGTAGTTTCGAAACCCTATAGGAGGAAATATGCCTATTAACTTCTTTTGCAAGCAATGTCCTATAAGCATTCGAAATGTGCCTTTTCCCATGGACCTTTACGTCTTGCCTTATTGTGAGTTCGATCTAGTGTTAGGACTAGATTAGCAAAGCAAGCATGAATCCTGGATAGATTACCAAAATAGTAGACTGTATCTCAGAAAAGAATCAATCCTTCTAATTGATAGAAAACTGACCTCAATCTTTGCTGCCATGACTATGCAAGATGAATTTGAACTTGGCTTACCTAGTATGCCAATTGTGTCTGAATTCATTGATGTTTTTCCCGAGGAACTTCTTGGTCTCCCTCCAACCAGAGAAGTAGATTTCAAGATCGATGTTCAACATGGAACAACTCCGGTGTCCATCGTACCCTATCGAATGGCACCTATTGAATTGAAAGAACTCAAGAAGCAACTCCAAGAGCTACAAGACAAAGGCTTTATTCAGCCTAGCTTTTCACCCTGGGGAGCACCCGTATTGTTCATTAAGAAGAAGGACGGGTTGATGAGGCTATACATCGATTATCATCAGCTAAACCGGCTCACTATCAAGAACAAGCATCCTTTGCCGAGGATTGAGGACTTGTTCAATCAATTCAAGGATGCCAAAGTTTTATCCAGGATTGATTTGCGATTGGGGTACTATCAGATGAGAATACAAGACTCAGATTTACCCAAAACGACTTTTAGGACTGGTTATGGTCACTACGATTTCCTAGTTATGCCCTTCGGGCTAACCAGTGCTCTAGTCTTGTTCTTGAAGAAGAAAGATGGGACTATGAGACTCTGTATCGATTACAGACAATTGAACAAGCTTACTACCAAGAATCGGTATCCTCTCCCACGGATAGAAGATCTCTTCGATCAACTCAAGGATGCTTCGGTATTCTCAAAGATCGATCTTCGATCGGGATAATATCAAATGAGGGTAAAACAAGAAGATGTACCCAAGACAACCTTTCGTACTCGATATGGCCACTTTGAATTTCTTGTAATTACATTCGGGTTAACGAATGCCCCAGCTGCTTTCATGGACATCATGAACCGTGTATTCAAGCCCTATACTGACAAGTTTGTGGTCACCTTCATTAATTACATCTTGGCGTATTCTTGGAATAAGGAAGAACACTCCGAACACCTTCGAATTGTATTGCAAACTCTCTGAGAACGTCAATTGTTCACAAAGTTCTCTGAGTGTGAATTTTGGCTATCAAAAGTCTCGTTCCTTGGCCATGTCATCTCGGCAGAAGGAATTAAAGTAGACCTGAGCAAAATTACATCCATCATGGATTGGAGACCTCCGAGGAATATTGGTGAGGTCAGAAGCTTTCTCGGTTTAGCCGGGTATTATTGGCATTTTGTCAAGGGATTTTCATCCATTTCCGCAAGCTTGAATAAGTTAACTCGCAAAGATACGCCCTTTCTTTGGTTAGGGAACCAACAATGAAGCTTCAATCAACTTAAACAAGCTCTAACACATGCACCAGTTCTTATCCAACCATAATCAGGTAAAGAATTCACTGTCTATAGTGATGCATCTCATTTAGGACTAGGATGTATCCTAATGAAGGATGGAAAGGTGATAGTTTAAGCTTCAAGGAAACTGAAACCACACAAGTCAAACTATCCAACACACGATCTAGAATTGGTAGCTATCGTGTTTGCTGTCAAAATATGGAGACGTTACTTGTACGGGGAGAAATGTAACCTGTTCACAGATCACAAGAGTCTCAAATACCTCATGACTCAAAAAGGTTTGAATCTGAGACAAAGAAGATGGCTGGAATTGCTTAAAGACTACGATTTGGTTATCGACTACCATCCGGGGAAAACAAATGTGGTTGCTGATGCCCTTAGTCGCAGACCATACTCGGGTAAACCCCTAAATCTAAATTCTAGAATATTTGAATCAAATTTAATCTTTCTTGGATTACAAGTAATCCATTTGAATGCCTTACTTGTCTTGTAAGTAACTACTTGAAAATTCTACCATAATGATCTTATTCTTTCATTTGTAGCTTCCTTGGCTATCAATGCTCATTTCCGTTTATCCAAAGGACGGAAATTCTTGTCTGAACTTCAAGTTCAATCTAGCTTAATCTTGAGAATCAAAGAACTCCAGCAAACTGATCTGGATCTTCAGAAGATCATATCCAGTAAAATCGGCTATTATAGACTTCGTATCGAAGTGCCTAACTTGTCAACGGGTTAAAGCCGAGCATCAAGTCCCTACTAGATTGCTCCAACCTATTGAATTCCCTCAATGGAAATGGGATCGGATTACAATGGATTTCGTTACTAGTCTTCCTTCTACGCCAAGAAAGAATGTTGCTAAATGGGCGATTGTTGATAGATTCACAAAGTCTACTCACTTCATCGCTGTTCGAATGAACATGAGCTTGGAAACCTTAGCCGAGCTATACATCCGTGAAGTGATTTGATTACACGGTGTACCTACAGCTATAATCTCTGATCGTGACCCCATATTTGATTCTCGATTCTGGAATTCCTTACAGAAGGCTCTAGGAGATAAAGTGCATCTTAGTACAGCCTTTCATCCTCAATCAGATGGATAATTTGAAAGAATCATCCAAGTGCTTGAAGACATGCTACGTGCTTGTGTTATAGACTTTGAAAAGAATTGGGAGAAATCATTACCCCTAGTAGAGTTTGCTTACAACAATAGCTACCATACATCTATTCAAATGGCTCCCTTCGAAGCTCTATACGGAAGAAGATGTAGAACTCCCTTGTTGTGGTCTAAATTGGGAGAAAGCAAGGTTTTCGGACCTCAATTGCTCAGAGAAACTGAAGAACAAGTAAAGATAATTCATGATCGATGGAAGGTAGCTTTCGATAGGCAAAAAGCTTATGTTGACTTGAAAAGGAGAGACATCCAATACAATGTTGGAAACAAGGTCTTCCTCAAAGTACCTCCTTGGAAGAAAGTCTTCAGATTTGGAAGAAAAGGAAAACTCAGCCCTCAGTTTATCAGACCATTTGAAATCATTGAATGAATTGGTCCAGTGGCATATCGATTGGCACTTCCTAGTGAATTTGATAAGATCCACAATTTCTTCCATGTTTCCATGCTTAGGAGATATAGGTCTGATCCATCTCATGTTCTTGAGCCTAAAGCGGTGGAATTAAATCCCGATCTATCGTATGAGAAGAGCCTATTCAGATACTTGACAAGGAAGTCAGAAGACTTCGAAAGAAAAATCCTCCTCTTGTCAAA
Organism: Hibiscus mutabilis; assembly: GCA_019671005.1. Classification (NCBI taxonomy): domain Eukaryota; kingdom Viridiplantae; phylum Streptophyta; class Magnoliopsida; order Malvales; family Malvaceae; genus Hibiscus; species Hibiscus mutabilis. Next base: position 44,626,513 of record CM033717.1, on the reverse strand, counting down.
GTCTTGTGGAGAAATCACAAGGTTGAAGAGGCAACATGGGAATTTGAAGAGGTCATGAAGATGCAATATCCTCACCTATTCGATTCAGGTAAATTCGAGGATGAATTTATTTGAAGGGGAGGAGAATTGTAACACCTTAAAATTGGCCTAGAAATGTTACCACAATCTAAACTATAGGCTAATTGAATATATGTGCTAATCAATTTAATAGAAGAATGAACATTGGTCATCCTTAAAATCAATTAAGTGAAATTGAACCAAATTGAATTGAAATGAAAACTAGAAGGATGGAAATGTGAACATACAAAATGTTAGAGTTTGAATGCAATGGGGATTAATTTTGAGGTCCTTGACACATGTTCTCAAATGAATAGAACATGTGCCAAGTTAGGGTGACTCACGGCCAAGGGGAGGATTATGACCAAACATATTGTCATCTTCCTCCCTAATTCATCCGCTTGGCCACAACACTAGAGAGTGAAAGGGGAGATAAAGTTTTTCATGCAAACACCTTCAATTCAAGCTTCTTGATTCATCCATTGATCAAATTTAGCTTGGGGAAGGTATAATACTTGATTCTAACTTGTTATATATTGTTTGAATATGCAAATGATGATGTTCTTATTGCCTTGATGAAATTGGATGATTGCCATGTATGTTAGGGTCATGCTAGCTTCAATTAGAGCTTGGAAATTGAATGCTAGAAACTAAATTGCTAATGAGATATATGTATAGTTGCTGGGAAATTGAGAAATATGTGTTTTATTTAAAACAACCTTGATTAGGGACTATTTTGATGGAGAAATTGTGTAAACATGTCAAATGAACATAGAACCCTGTTTTGATCATGTTGCTAGGTAAAATGAAGATTGAATTGAATAGGTAACTTGCTGGAAAATGACTACACCTAATTGAACTAGTTAAATTAGGTAATGGACTGCCTAGTTGATGAATTGGATGTGTAAATGTGATCAAGTAGATCAAATTAGGTTCAACATGATAATTCCCTGTTTTAAGCTAATTTCTAGGTGAGTTAGGATGACCTATACATTTAAGAACATGGACATGAATGAAATTGCCATGTTAGGACCTTGCTAAAATAAGTTAAGAAGCTAGAAATCCAACGTAGTGTAATATGCCCAGAATTCGCTGTCCTGGGCAGTAACTTTGAAAAATCACTATAAATTGTATAAAATGAATTTAAGGCTGAATTTTTTATGGACCACACCTTGGTATGTCTAAATTCTTCAGGAGAAAACGTAACTGAACTCTGGGTTGTATACTGAACTGTAGAGAAGAAACACTAGGGACAGTGCAAACTGTCCAGTATAGAAAAATGCCCTGTCTTTAAGTTAAAAACTGTATTAATTGGCAAAGAACTAAAATGCAAGCCTTATACGGTCATGAATAAAATTTTGTTAGCTTTCCAAAGGTGTAAACCAATTGAAATTCTGACGTACGCAATGAAAGTTATGCATGATTAAGTGACTAGAGTGCAAGCTGCCTGGCAGCAGCAATATAGGCAATTGCACACTGTTTTGTGGCAATTTGCAAACTGTCCTGTAAACAGTTTTAGGCCTTTGATTATGCCTTATTTACATGAACTAGAATGTGAAATAGTGTAGTTAAGTGTAATGGAAAATATATATGAGCATGCTGCCAAATTTGTTATTGTTGTGTGCTTCTAACTTTGTCTTGATTTGGTGATCATATAATCATTATTTTGACATGTGTTTGTACTTGTAATGCGATAGAACCAGGACTAAACTTGGTGGAAGAGGATAGAGTGGATCATCCTAAAGCCAAGAACAAGGGAGTGTGGATCCAAGACTAGCTAAGCTAGGAGTATTGTGAGTGTAGTTACCTCTAGGGTTAGGACTAGGCCCTAACCAATGCATACTTGTTTATAATCTTGAAATGTTAAATGAATCTAATCATGAACTTGACCTAATAAAGGAAGGATGACTAAAGTAATGCATGAAACTTGATCCTAGCCTTGTAGACATGATCAATTCGAATGCTTAAGTATAATTATGTGATAACATGGATGCTTGTATGTGCTATGATGCTATGTGATTGAATGTTAATGACTTGCTTGAGACATATTCTCATCTTGATAAAATGAAACATGAAACTACTTGATATGTGAGCTATGGCCTAAGGGCCTAATATGAAATGAACTTGCTTGACATGATCTTGATCTTGAAACACTTGAAAAATGGTAAATCGAACAACCTTGGTAGCTAGTTGGACTAGGTAGAAGGGCATGCCTTAGAGTCTATAGCTCATTGTGTAAGGGTGGACTACGGTCTAGAGCTAAGGCCCCTATTTGGCGACAGACGGAGGGTACATATGTGGTCTTTGGTGACAGTAGGAGGGTTGACCAGCACTACGATGCATCTTGTGGCGACAGTTGGTTGGAGACTCGATTACCTATACAAACTAAGTACCAAAGGGTAGTTTAATGAATAACAATTGAAATAACAATCCTACATCACGTGTTACTTGTCTTGAATGCCATGAATTTGTATGTTACTTGACTTGAAAGCATGACTCCTTGATTTCTTATTTTGCAAGTATGATGTGCTTGATTCATGATATGAATTTCTTGATTATTGTTCCTTGAATGGCCGAATGCTTGAATCCTTAATTAGGATTTTCCTGATGCTTGATATCCTTAGCTAGGATTCTTCAAATGCTCGAAGCCTTAGCTAAGATCACTCTAATGCTTGAAGCCTTAGCTAAGATCACTCTATTGCTTGAAAGCCTTAGCTAGGTCTATACTTGATTTTAATGACATATGAAACTTGACATAACAATTACTTAGACTTAGTACCACCTCACTAAGTACATTTTTGTACTTATCACTCTCGTTTTCATTCTTCCCAATTACAGGATAAAGGATTCAATCGTTGCTTGATCTTGAAGCCTGTTACCTTGAGCAAGAAGCAACTCACACAAGCTTTTCCTATGTATGGTTTCATACTTGTTTTGTATATCTCCTAGAATGGTGGCACTAGAATGTATATGGTTAGTTGAACATGCATTTTGTTACTTGTATATAATGTCTTGATGGGCCTACTATGTCTTGATCTTGGATGACCTTATACAGTATGTAATGAACCTAAAGTACTTGAAATGTAATGAATGATGGTTGCTGTGCAAATGATGATTTAAGCGGAATGATCTAATGCTTAAGCTAGTCTACCTTGATAACATTCGAATGCCTTATTGTGTACATGTCTTACTTGAATGGAACATTGCATGATCAAACCATGTTGCTTGTATTCGATTCGATTGTCTTGCAATTATTGTGATCAATTGTGTATGTGTTTGGTACTAGCATGGTGTTGCCGAATGCATAGAATTGGAATAAAACTTGAATTAATTGGTTACATGCCTTGTTGTATACATTTGGTGTTAATGGCTGAATCGTTTGGTAAATAAAATGACTTGAATGGTAGTTAGTTTCATGCAAATTTATTGATCAAGAGATGTTAGCAATTTGGGTTAAGATGCACATGTATAAGCCTAAGAAACAAAGAAATGAAATGGAATCATGTTGCACTAGGGTTATTCGAATTAGTATAGGGATAAAATGAAGTGAATTGTTTTGATAAAGTAGTAACTTGTAATGTAAGCATGAAAGAATATAGCTTGGTGCCTAGTTCGAATACCTTTGATGATGTGAAGTCAAATATGAGTTGCTTGTATGACAAGTATGTTGCTTGTTCTTGTATTGTCTTGTTCATTGCCTTGTATTGTCCTTGCTTTCTTAATGTAACGCTCTCGAGCCGGGTTGCTACTAGCCCGGGTAGGGGGTGTTACACCGAGTCTTCAGGTGTCATCTCCTTTTGGTACTGTAAATTGCAAGGTTGTTTTATATTGGAATCACATGACCATGCATACATGTATTTTAAGGATTAGCTATTAAATTAGACCAAATATATATTTTTCTTGATAATTGCGATACAAACATTTAGGTACTGATTTTCCAGCGTGGTGGGGTTGCAAAACCTCCCCCGCTCGTAACTAACTCTCGAACCCGTTGAATCTATGGTTAGCTTTCGGTGTCTGGTCTACCTAAACCAAGTGACCGGTGGCGACTCCACAAATTTTATTCCAAAACACGAGCATTTTTAAGAATATCCTCTTAACAAATTTTTTCATGAAAAGCGGAAACTTGTCAATTTTTTTAGTCACTACAAGAATCTTTCAAGGGAATTTATCAAAGAATACAAGCATGCGACTGACATGACTCAAAACCATATCATGTTGGAAGGAATAGAACATAAATCAAAAGGCAGCTTTCACCGGTATGCCTAGACGTGGCGCAATATGGATACCAAGATTCAACGACCGATCCTCGAGCATGAGATCACTCCCATGTTAGTGAACACCTTGAGAGGTACACTCTTTGACCATTTGATAAACAATTTGACCCAGAATTTTGTTGATATGGTAAGGACGGGAGAATCAATTGAAGTGGTGATAAAAGTGGAAGGATAGAAAGTGGGGAAAACTCTCGAAAAATTACAAGGGAAAAGACAATGAGGTGAACACAGTGAGAAACTATAATGCCTTGAAGAACTTCACTTTTTAGAACTGCAAGTTGCGTTCGAAAATGTGCAAAGCTCAAATAAAAGAGAAACTAGAGCCCTAAAGAAAGAGAATGAGAATGACATTCACTCCTCTACCGGTGTCATATGCCAAGTTATACTCCCAGTTGTTCAAAGCTAACTTGGTTCGACCATATTATGTTACTCCCTTCCAGTCCCCTTAACCTTCATGGTATGATGGTAATGCACATTGTGACTACCATGCCTGTGTCTTGGGCACACGACAAAAAATTGCATTGCATTTAAGAAGTTTGTGCAAAACATGATAAATACCAGGGTTTCGAGGTTTGATGAACCGATTGTGGCCACTAACCCACTACCAAATCATGAAGGTTGTGGTGTGAACACCATTGAAGAATAAGGTACTAGGAGAGCTAAGGGGAATGTGTTAGAAATCAAATCCCTTTTAGGTTGGGTGTACAAACAATTGTGCATAGAGGGTCTAATCTAGCAAGGCATGAAGATTGTGCAAGAAGGATGTGGAGAATATTGTGAGTTCCACCAAGAAGGAATATATGAGATTCATTGTTGTGAAGAATTTAAGCTGTTGATTCAGAAGATGCTGGATAACAAGGAGATCGAGTTTTTGCAGAAGGTCAAAGGAAAGAAAGAACTAGATGTGTGACATCAGACAATGATGGTTGTGTAGAGTACTTATATTTTGGACCCTTTTACTTAGCATATTGTATGTTTTCGAGTTCATATAGTTTCATTTAAAGTAGTTGCATGGAGTTTTATTGTATGCACTTTATTGAATGTATTTTGGTACTTTTAATGAGGAAGGTAGTGCTTTTTAGTGGTTCTTATGTAGTAAACAACCCAGGCAAAGGAAGAGATCCCTCTCAATTTGAACCTAGACAGTAATAGAGTTGGAGATGAACCTAGATTCTTGACAAATCAACCAGACTTCTATCTGATATGAACTTCATTGAATGAAGTGGGAAAGTAAGATCCTCGTTAAGAGGCTTCGCACGCTTTAAGGTTTCCCAACCCTAACTTAACTAACTATATACAGAAAACTTGGGCTACAAAAAAGGGAGCTTGATGTTAGATGGCAACCCTTAGCCTTTAGCTATTAGAGAACCACCATAGTCGAGGGCTAGAGGAGTTTCCATACGATGAAGAGCTATCGAGAGAGGCTTAAGGGAGGAGCTCTGCAACACAGTTAGCGACTTGGAGAAGACATCAAGGACGCTTGATTTTTATTTCTCTTTGCTTGATAAACTGCCATGTTTTTAATTACTTTATTATGGATGTTATTTGCTCAGACACGAGCTAAATACTTTTTGTTGGGTTTTATTGTTTTACGATTCTATGTTTTAATTATTTATTCAATGTTATAGCCTTTTCCTTTATCTATCTCGTTCATTGTTCTTCATGCATAATTATTGTAAGAGCTATCGAGAGAGGCCTTTTAATTATTCATCTGTAGACTAATATCGAGAAAGTTAAGTTAGGCAAACGTCAACGATGCAACTTGAGTTGTTAACTTAGGTTCTAATCCGACTTGGACATAAGGTTAGGATTTCAGCAACAAATAAGGGGAAATTTAATAGATAATGAGATTTTAGGGTTCACCTAGACATGTATTGCCATAGAATCCTTATTAGCAATTTCTAGGTACCGAGAGAGTCTAGAAGTTAGTTAGAAAACACTGTTAGATAGATGAAGATTTAATTGGTTTACGCATATATGTATTGCCAAATGCTATAGCATTCGAATGATAATTACCATAGTTCCTAAGCAATAAACTCAGCGTCCAAAATGATCTTAAACCATCACCACACCAATATTTGCTCACTAACCCTTGAGTACAATTACTTTGCATTCGTTAATCCAATCCATGTGGATTCGACACTTTACTCTATCACTTTACTACTTGATCTACGAGTATACTTGTTCTTAATTGCATACATATTCTGCAAGCATCAAGATCACAAGAGATTAAAATACATGTTAACTCATAAAGAGCTACATCTCTATCAACAATGATAATGGAGGTTTTAATAGATTATGATCTAGTCATTGATTACCATCCTAACGAGGCCAATATTATAGTTGATGCACTCAGCCTCAAACGTTTGCCTGCTACAAGGTTTTTGGCGCTATTGCTGGGGATTGGCGATTTATAATTACTTAGTAATTGCGCTTAAGATTTTCTTTAGTTTATTTTTAAATTTTATTTTTATTTTATTTTCTCTTCAGGCGTGTCATAGTGCATGACCAGATGCACAAATTGAGAGGAGCCATCTATTCCATATAATACAAAGATCGAGAGATTTTTACGTGCTAGACACCGAGAAAGTAGAATAATGGTGGAACCATTTCGACAAGGTGATATGGACGGTTTGAAAAATGCTAACAATGATAAAAATAATCTACCAAACAGTGATGCAGGAGTGGTCGTTGATAATGTGATTGTTAATGGACAACAACATGGATTGAAGGGTGTTCAACCAGCAGTTCGTCCAAGAAGGCCCATTCGAGATAAATTTGCACATGTCCTTAATGACCTCACTGTAGCGATAGTTGTGCTAGTGATACAATCAGCTCACTTTGAGCTCAAGCCTGTTATGTTTAGCATGCTCAGTTCTAGTGAACAATTTAGTGTATTAGCAAGGGAGAATGCTAGAGAGAACGTTCAAGGCTTCCTAAAACTTTGCGACTATTTTAGACAACATGGAGTACTTGATGATGTGCTAAGGCTTAAACTATTCTCCCATTTCTTGCTATATCAAGCTCGAGCATGGTTGAAGACCATACCCTCAAGATCCATTACATCTTGGGAAGAACTGTGCTTGAGCTTTCTGTACAGGTATAATCCACCGAATGAGCACAACCAATTGTGAAGCAACAACATAGCATTCTAGTAAAAAGATAATGAATCCATGTATGGATGTTGGGATAGATACAAAGACATGCTACGCAAATGCTTGATTCACGGTTTCCATGATTGGTTACAAGTGGTAACATTCTATAATGTCGTTAATGCTCCCACAATAATGATGATTGACTATTCAGCCAATGGTATCCTACTCGACAAAGATCCCGAAGAGGTATTCAAGATTGTAACACCCCTAAATAGGGCTTAGAATGTTACCACTATTTAGAATTCATAAATAGTTAAATCATCTTGAATTAAGTAAAGTCAAATAAGGGTTGAATTGAATAATTTACAAATATGAATGCCAAATTAAAGGACTTAAATAGAATAATGAATGAAATAAGTGACCAATTTAAACTGACTAAATTGTATTAATTAGAAGGATGATGATTGCATGCTAAATTCTTTGATTCCCTTAATGCCCTTGATTAAGTTAAGAGTAAGGATTAATTAAAGGACATTTTGGACATTTCATAAATCCATTAACTTGGATTAAACATAGTCATCATCTTCTTCATTGTCCCTAGTTGACGAATTGATGAAGAAATTAGGGAGAGAGGGTTCTTGTGAGAGAAAGCTTGAATCTAGGGTGTCAAATTTGAAATTGAGCTAAACTCAACTTGGTGGCAGCATTACTAAGGTAAATTCATGCTGTCCAAACTGATTCATGCTTAAAATTCTGATTTAGATGATGTATAATGCTTAGTTGAGTTGTTAGGTTGTTAAAAATTAAGAGAATGATGAAGTTGAACTTGTATATACCATGGATAACTTGAATTATAGTAGAATTTATGTGTAAGTGATGGTGTAACAAAATTAGGTTGCTAGAAATTTGAAATGAGATGTTGTAAGAATTGAATTGTTAGAATATGTAATTGAGCTATGGAATTAATGAATTGAACATGATCATGATTAGGTAATGTAATTAAGGTGCTAAACAAGCTAAATTGTTAATAACAATACTGGAAAAGAAAGATAAAAGTATGAACAAAGTCATATAACCTAGAAACTATTTTAGTAAGAACAAATTGTGTAAACATGCAAAATTAAGCAACTTAACCAACTTACTCTATTTTGGCCACCTTGAAAAATGAATTAACAATGACTAAACATTTTTAGGATTTCATATGAAATGAATTATAGGGCCAAAACATTGGTTAAAATGAATTTAAGGAATTAAAATGTGAATAGGTGCAATCTGCCCAGAATTGCTCTGTACTGGGCAATAACTTTGAAAATTCACCAAAATTTGTATAGATCACATTCAGGGCTGAAATTTCAGTGACATGATCCTTAGTATGTATACTTTCATTAGGTGAAAGCATAACTGAATTCTGGGTTCTATGCTGGAAACTGTAATTAGAAATAGCTGGACAGTGCAAACTGTCCATACAATGTAAATGCCCTATCTTTGAACAATAAACTGTATTAATTGGCTAAGAAATAAAATGCAATCCTTATATGGTCATAAAGAAAATATTGTTACTTTCCAACGGTGTAAATTAATTGAAATTCCGACGTACGGAATAAAATATACGATCATTTAAAGGGACAGTGTGCAAACTGCCAGGCAGCAGTGTTCTGGGCAGTTTGTGACTGTTTTTGCACCTAGAAGCAAATTGTTTCCAAAGCAGTTTTGGGACATTGTAATCTATCAAATTATGTTCTAAAATGAGGTAATAACAATATAGAGATGAATTGTATGTGTTATGCTTGCTAGACCAAGGGCAGCAAATTGTGGAAGACGAAGAAAATAGTGCACATCAGAAAGCAATAGGCAAAGAGATTTGGATACAAGGCAAGTGATTAGCTAGGAGTATTGTGTGTGTAACCTTCCTTAGAGTTGGGACTTAGGTCCTAAACAATCTTGCTATTATGTTAATTCAATGACACTGCCATGTAACATGACCTAATATATATTTGGCAAATTAATGAAAGAATGATATGAATGACAACTTGTTTGATGCCATGTTCTACTTGTTTACTTGATTGTTAAGCAAATGAAATGAAATGCTTGACATGTTGCATTGCTTATTCTAAAGGTAAGAAATGGCATGCTTGCTTGGAGAATAAGGTACGTACATTGCATACGTATGAACGTGTTTGTGGTTGATATGCATGACTTGTTTGAAATGAAATGAACAATGGTACCACCTTGTGTTCATGCCATTCAAATGGCATGGATAAACTTGTCTTGGGAGTTAAGACTCCATAAGCCTAAGGTCTTGGCCTTTGAATGGCAAAATCATGTCTTGATTAATAAATTGTATAAAACTTGAATGAAATTGATAATCAAACAACCTTGGTAGCCAGTTTGGATAGATAGGAGGGCATGCCTTAGAATCTAGAGCTCATATTGGCACGACGGTGCATATTGGCACGACGGTGCATATTGGAACTATGGTGCATATTGGCACTTTGGTGCATATTGTTGAAGATTTGATTATCTAGTGAACTAAATACCAAGGGTGTTGAAGATGAATTAATAACTTGAAATAAACATTGTTTGTCTTGGATGTATGATGTGAACATTACTTGTTTTGTAAGATTCTTGAATGAACAACCTTGTATTGAAAGTTAACACATGAATGATTGTATAACTTGTTACTTCCCATGAAAGAAATGCGTAGATGATGTTTATTGTGTAAGAATGTCTAATTGGTACTTCGTGTTTTTGATTGCTTGTCTTCTAAGCAATAACTTGAATAGCATGATATGTATACATGATGGATGTTGCTATGTTGAATGTGTGATATGTGAGCTTTCCTATGTTTACCCCATGAATTCGAATAGTATATGACATGTAGTGATGATCTTGATTCTTTGAAATACTTGTAAACTTGGATATGTATACTTGAAATTGGTTAGCTTAGTGTTACCTCACTAAGTACATAACTTGTACTTACCACTCTACTCTTCATTCTTCCCATAATAGATTGATGAAACTTTCAAGAGGATATCTTGAACTCGAAGCAACATTTTGAAGCAAGCTTGAAAGTATGATTTAATACTCTTTGTATGCTTCAAGTTTGGTGGAACTAGAACTTGTAATAGTTAACTTTGATCATGCATTTTGTTGTGTGTTTATGACTAGTATATGTGTTGTTATTGTATGGGCCTATCTTGTAACCAACATGGGTGACTTGAACCATTTATATAACTATGTTGATATGCATATAAATAATTAAGATGTTGCGCAAATTGTGAAAAAAATTCAATGATTGTTTGGACCGTGTATCATTCGAATACTATACCAATATTGTATGATCATGCATTTGTTCTTATGGCCATTGGTATGATTTGGCAATGCTTGAATTGAAGCTAAGGTATGTATTGAACATGCATATATAGTTACATGAAATTGAAGATGCCTAGGAAAGCTACTTGATTGATTAACTTGAAAATGAAATGAAATGAACCATTCTTGTATATGCTATGGCTATTCGAATGATATAAGATGCCTTGTACTGATCATGTTGATCGATTAAATAAGTAGTATATTGAGATTCAAGTAAGCTAATTGAAAGAATATGGAATAAATATTTGATATGTAACAAAGTTTGTTAATTAAGCATGTCAAGTAGTAACCTAAATGCATACTTGAAATAAAATGAAAAGTAGTAACCTAAATGCATACTTGAAATAAAATGAAAAGGAATAAATTTGTACTCTATTTGGCATGCCTAATGTTTAAAAGTATGCTAAGTATGTTTGTTTTATATGTCTTGTATGGTTGTGTTTAGGTTACTTGCGTCGCAAGTTATCTATATCGAGGTTACTTGTTGGACAAGTAACCTATCTCTTGCTTTGTTCTCGCCTTGGTAACACTCTTGAACCAAATTACGGCTAACCTGGGGATGGGGTGTTACATTTACTAGTATCAGAGCTTTTTAGTCGGTTCTAGGACTAAACTAAGCTCACTTGCATCATATAGGATATTGTGCCACCTAGGAGAGTTGATATAAGCTTGTATTGTTGCTTAAATGTGAAAACTAAAACTCTTATTGTTCTGATTGAACTAGAATGTTAGAAAAAAGATTTGCTTGGGATGACGAGAGTCCCGTAGGCTCCTCTAACGAAGGGGGCAGCGTGAGGATAGAGCTGAATCCTCCGCAACAGCATGCTCAACCTCGAGCTTAGGCCGCAGCTCAACAAGAAGCCCTGGCTGTAAATCCTGTACAACAAGAGTGCTTATTAAGCATGAAAGAGATGTTTGATCATCTCGTATCCACCTAAAGAGAGAACATTCGATTCTACCTCTTGCTCCTGTAGTAAGTCGAGCCCCGATTGACAAGTTGGCTCAGCATCGGGCCTATACCTTCACTGGCACTGTCGAGGCTAATCTTGAAGTATCCGAGTACTGGTTAGAGGCCACAACTCGCATTCTAACTAAACAATTCCCATGTCCTGACGAGCATAAACTTGAGTGTGCCATCGCTCTGTTGGTAGACGAAGCACTGAGCTGGTGGTAAACCAGTACCCCGACTGCTCCTGCAGAGTCTATCACTTGGAAGTTCTTCCTCAATGAGTTTAGGAAGAAATATATTAGCGAACAATATATGGCCGAGTGCCGAAAGCGATTCTTGTATCTTAAACAAGCTGGCCGACCTATCGAGCAATACGTGAGCGACATTTGCAAGTATTGCAAGTATGGGTCTAAATATATCAAAACTGAGGCCGACAAGTGGCAAATGTTAATCGGCGGACTAAATGATGAATTAATCCCTATATTCACTGCTGTAGGTATCACCGACTTTCAAAATTTGGTAAATCGGGCCATTGCTACTGAGGCGAAGATGAAAGCCTCGGAAAGACGCAAGAGCGGACACTCTTAGAAGGAAAAACGACCCAGGAACGATGACAAGCCACACTGGCAGTCAAAGAAATCCAAACACTCCAAGGGACACTCTTCGAACTATACCCCTAATCAGAAGAGAAATTACATCCCGAAACCTCAAACGGTTTTAAAGACTTCAGCCCCTGTTGTTTCTATTGATAGCACAGGGAATCAAGCTAAAGCTAATCAATACCCTCTTTGCAAGTTATGCCAAAAACATCATACTAGCCAGTGCAGAGCTCAACAAAATCTATGCTACTCATGTGGAGCCTCTGATCATTATATCTGAGATTGTCCCCAGAATCCCAACAATGCTTCGAATCGAGCTTTTGCAATTGCTAGCTCAACTCCTCCACACCGAAGCAAAGAACCCAAATAAGCTCAGTTCGGGAATCAGGGGAAATAGAAGGGCCCCTATTCGAATGCTCAGACTCATCAGGAATCTCAAGCCCCTACTCGTATGTACCACATTCGTGGTAAAGATGATGAAGAAGCTCCTGATGTTATCGCATGTACCGTTAAGTTAAATTCCAGTCTTGTATATGCTTTAATTGATTCGGGGTCTACCCATTCATTTGTTTGTTCTACCTTGATCAACAAGCTAAAATTTAAACCCGAAACTATTGAATCAAATCTTGTAGTTTCGAATCCATTAGGGGGAAAAACACCCATTAACTTGCACCACAAGCAAGCTCCCTTCACCATTCGAAATGTCCCATTTCCTATTGATCTTTATGTTCTACCTTTTTGTGAATTTGACTTGATATTGGGGTTAGATTGGTTAAGTAAACACGAGGCCTAGGTAGTTTGCCAAAAGAAGAGACTGTATCTCCGAGGTTTAGGGAAAGAATCCATTCTCTTAATAGAAAAGAAACCAACCTCAATCTTTGCTAATATGATTCTTCAAGATGAAATTGAATTCGGTTTGCCTAGCATGCCTGTTGTTTCTGAATTCATTGATGTTTTTCTCGAGGAACTCCCTGGAGTCCTTCCAACCAGAGAAGTAGAGTTCGGGATTGAAGTTCAGCCTAGAACAGCTCCAGTGTCCATTACACTCTATAGAATGGCACTTGTCAAGTTGAAAGAATTAAAGAAGCAACTTCAGGAGTTACAAGATAAAGGCTTCATACGGCCTAGCACTTCAACATAGGGTGCTTCAGTCCTGTTCATGAAAAAGAAAGACAGGACTAGACGGATTTGTATTGACTATCTTCAGCTAAACAAGCTCACTATCAAGAATCGGTATCCCCTACCCAGAATTGAAGATCTTTTTGATCAACTTAGGGATGCTTCTGTATTTTCTAAGATCGACCTTCGATCGGGGTACTATCAAATGAAAGTTAAAGAACAAGACGTGCCTAAGACAACCTTTCGTACTCGATATGGCCACTTCGAATTCCTCGTAATGCCATTCGGGTTAACGAATGCTCTGGCTACTTTCATGGATCTCATGAATCGGGTATTCAACCCTTATCTCGACAAGTTCGTTGTCGTATTCATCGACGACATCCTGGTATACTCTCAGAATAAGGAGGAACATGCTGAACACCTCTGAATTGTCTTGCAAACACTCTGGGAACATCAATTGTATGCCAAGTTCTCCAAATGTGAATTATGGTTACTAGATGTTTCTTTCCTCGGCCACGTTATCTCAGCTGAAGGAATCAAAGTTGATCTAAGCAAGATTCAGCCTATTCTCGATTGGAAACCTCCAAATAATGTAAGCAATGTCCGAAGCTTTCTCGGTTTAGCCGGGTATTACAAAAGGTTTGTTAAGGGATTTTCCTCCATTGCCACAGGCCTTACTAAGCTTACCCGAAAAGATACGCCATTCGTTTGGTTGGAGAACCAACAACGAAGCTTTGATCAACTTAAGCAAGCTCTGACTTATGCCCCGGTACTCATCCAACCAGAATCGGGCAAGCTCTGACTTAGGCCCTTACAAGATTCAGTCTATTCTCGATTGGAGACCTCCAAAGAATGTAAGCGAGTCCTCTCATCTAGGACTCGATTGTGTTCTAATGCAAGATGGGAACGTAATTGCTTATGCTTCAAGGCAACTAAAGCCACATGAGTCTAATTATCCAACGTGCGATCTGGAACTAGCAGCTATCGTGTTTGCTCTCAAGATATGGAGACACTATCTATACGAAGGGAAATGCAATCTATTTACCGATCACAAAAGTCTCAAATACCTCCTAACTCATAAGGACTTGAATTTGAGGCAAAGGAGATGGCTCGAATTACTTAAAGATTACGACTTGGTTATTGCCTACTATCCAGGGAAAGCAAACGTAGTTGCTGATGCCCTTAGTCGCAGACCATACTTGGGTAACTCCTAAATCTAGAATTTTGATTAAATTCACTTGAATTGTGCCTTCACTTGTTTTGCAAACAATGAATCTAGAGCATCCTTAAGCTACATGTTAACATTCGAACACTCTGTGAAAAGTAAACTACTATTCGAATAAGAATTGTGCCTAAAATACATGTAACCATTGAAAATTGAGTCTTTCCTAGCTTGTAAGAAAGTATTTGAATAATGCCTTGTTCTTCAAGAAACAATTCGAACAGTGCCTTGCATTACAAGAAATCTATTGAAAATCATTCTAATGACCTTTTTAGTTCTTTCGTAGCAACATGGCTATCAATGCTCATTTTCGACTATCCAAGGGCTGGAAATTCTTGTCTGAACTTCAAGTTCAATCCAATCTAGTCTCGAGGATCAAAGAACTTCAACAAGTTAATCCAGATCTTCAGAAGATCATGTCTAAGCTTACTTCTGAGTCTAGCTCTGACTTATCCCTCAAGTCAAATGGACTCCTCTATTTCAAAGATAGAGTATGTGTTCCTAACAACGAACAATTGAAGCGGGAAATGTTGCAAGAAGCACATCAAAGTTCTTTCTCGATCCACCCTGGATCGGTTAAGATGTATAAGGACCTAAAGCCACTATACTGGTGGCCAGACATGAAATCTGCCATCACGGACTTCGTATCCAAGTGCTTAACTTGTCAAAGAGTCAATGTCGAACATCAAGTCCCTACTGGACTGATCCAACCTATTGAACTTCCCAAGTGGAAGTGGGATCGAATTACTATAGACTTTGTCACCGGTCTTCCTTCTACACCAAGAAAGAATGATGATGTATGGGTGATTGTTGATAGATTCACTAAATCTACTCACTTCATTCAGTGCGCAAACTATATAGAGATGATCATTTAAAGGGACACTGTGCAAACTGCCAGGCAGCAGTGTCCTAGGCAGTTTGGGACTATTTTTGCACCTAGAAGCAAACTGTTTCCAAAACAGTTTTGGGACATTGTAATCCATCCAATTATGTTCTAAAATGAGGTAATAACAATATAGAGATGAACAAGTAAGAAATGCTTAAAAGAAAGCATAAAAAACAATAGCTAAATTTATGTACAAATGTTGTAACTTTGTTACTATATATGTGTGACATTATGTGCATGTTTTGATGAATTGTATGTGTTATGCTTGGCAGACCAAGGGCAAAAAATTGTGGAAGATGGAGAAAACAGTGCACGTCCTAAAGCAAGAGGCAAAGGGATTTGGATACAAGACAAGTGATTAGCTAGGAGTATTGTTAGTATAACCTTCGTTAGGGTTAGGACTTAGGTCCTAACCAATCTTGCTATTATGTTAATTCAATGACATTGCCATGTAACATGACCTAATAAATATTTGGAAAATTAAGGGAAGAATTATATGAATGACAACTTGTTTGATGCCATGTTCTACTTGTTTACTTGATTGTTAAGCAAATGAAATGAAATGCTTGACATGTTGCATTGCTTATGCTAAAGGTAAGAAATGGCATACTTGGTTGGAGAATAAGGCATGCTTGACATGTATATAACTATGTTGATATGTATATAAATAAGTAAGATGCTGCGCAAATTGTGAAATAAATTCAATGATCATGCATTTATTCTTATGGTCATTGGCATGATTCGAAAATGCTTGAATTGAAGCTAAGGTATGTATTGAACATGCATATATAGTTACATGAAATTGAAGATGACTAGGAAAGCTACTTGATTGATTAACTTGAAAATGAAATGAAATGAACCATTCTTGTGTATGTTATGGCTATTCGAATGATAGAGGATGCCTTGTATTGATCATGTTGATTGGTTAAATAAGTAGTATCTTGAGATGCAAGTAAGCTAATTGAAAGAATATGGAATGCATATTTGATATGTAACAAAGTTTGTTAATTAAGCATGAAAAGTAGTAACCTAAATGCATACTTGAAATAAAATGAAAATGAATAAATTTGTACTCTATTTGGCATGCCTAATGTTTAAAAGTATGCTAACTATGTTTGTTTTATATGTCTTGTATGTTTACGTTTAGGTTACTTGCGTCGCAAGTTATCTATATCGAGGTTACTTGTTAGACAAGTAACCTATCTCTTGCTTTGTTCTTGCCTCGTTAACTCTCCTAAACCGGATTATGGCTAACCCAGGGATAGGGTGTTACAGAGATTCTCAATCAGATAGCCAATAACGACTACAAGTTTCCCACAGGGAGATTGAGTCTAGGTAATTCTAATAGAACACTCCACTTGGATGAGTTCGAGAGTATGTGGGCTCAACTCTCTACCATTACCAACATTCTCAAAAACAAGCAGCCACTATCCAACACACGAGATGCCAAGGTGGTTCAGTATACTTGTGAACATTATGGTGGGGAACACTAGTCTAGTGAATGCCCCTAACAACAAGAATATGGATTCTATGAAGGGAACTTCAACAGCAGCAACAATACCTACTTGAACACCTACAACCTTGGGTGGCGACAATATCAAAAATTTTGATGTGGAGGCAACACTAGAAATTTAGGAGCTAAATAGAATGCAACAACAAAGCCTCGTGGATTCCAACATAAAAATTAGAGGCAGAACCAAAGAGTTTCTAATTCTAATTCTTTTGAAACTTCATATCAAAGTTTTATGGATACTGCCTGAATTATTTTCCAGGATCATTCTATAAACCTCAAGAATCATGGAGACATGCTCACAAAGCAAGCTACCATGTTAAAAAATCAACAATCTATCCTACAGAATCATACCGTTTCTCTACGGTCCTTGGTAACGCAAGTGGGGCAGATTGCTCAAATATTGAAGACAAGACCTAAAGAGTGTTTTTCTAGTGATAATGAAGTCACAAAAACTTTTAGTGCAGAGCAATGCAGTGGTTTCAAGTTGCGTAGTGTCATCCATTTGACAAAAGATGAAAAGTTTGGAGGAGGTTCCCTTGTCGATTCCATTCCAAGCAAAAAGCCAGATGATTCTTCGGTACCAAAACATGCACCATACAACGAAAGACCTTGCTACTCATGGCAAGGGTGATAAAGAATATGATTCCACAACATCTAAGGCACCACGTGATGAGGCTAGCTCCCCACCACCATTCCTTCAGTGATTGAAAGCTTAGAAAGAAGATGTTCGGTTCTAGAAATTTCTAGAGACGCTCAAATAGTTGCACATCGATGTCGACTCCTAGATGCCATCGATCAAATGCCAATATATGCAAAGTTTCTAAAGAAGATCATTACCTAGAATCGAATGGTGGGCAAGGTTGAAACTTACCACCCAAGAAGAAGGATCCCGGTAGTTTCACCATTCCATGCTCCATAGGCTAAAACTATACTATTCGTGCTTTATACGATCTTGGAGCAAGTGTTAACTTGATGCCGAAATTATTTTTCATGAAATTGGGTATGGGAATAGCCAAACCTACATCAGTGAGCCTCCAATTGGTTGATCGTTCCGAAATTTGTCCCGAGGAAGGATTGAAGATGTCCTAGCCAAGGTATATAGTTTTTCTTCCTAGCAAATTTCATCATCCTTTACTGTAAAGCTGATGAGAATGCTCCAATCATCCTTGGGAGACCCTTCCTTGCTACTGGGTGTATTGTGATCGATTGTGGAAAAGGGTGAGTTTACTATGAAGATAAATGACCAAAAGATCACACTCAATGTCTTCAACACTCTTAAGTTTGCTGATGAGTATGAGGAATTCCAGCTTGTGCATAGTGAAGAGGCCTATGACGTGCCAACTATATCCGATATTGTAAGAAACCAAATAATACCATCAGCCCAAGTAGCCATACCGCTATACCTTAAGAGCTGCGGAGAGATAGACATTATATTATAGTGCACTTTAAAACCTATGATGTGGCAACTATATCTGATACTTTCTCATTTACATCACATAGCCAATATATCATTTTCAAATACATTTACTTATTGTTTTCCAATGCATTTCTCAAAATCGTTTCATATGCAAAACCATATTGCCAAAGGCAATAACACATTTCTTATAGGCAATACTTGTATAAATGGCTAAAATCGAACAACCTTGGTAGCTAGTTGGATTAGGTAGAATGGCATGCCTTAGAGTCTAGAGCTCATTGTGTCAGGGTACTGTCTAGGGCTAAGGCCCCTATTTGGCGACAGACGGAGGGTGTGTATGTGGTCTTTGGCGACAGTAGGAGGGTTGACCAGCACTACGGTGCATCTTGTGGCGACAGCTGGTTGGAGACTCGATTACCTATACAAACTAAGTACCAAGGGGGTTGTTTAAATGATAACAAATGAAATAACAATCCTATAATAGAAGTTACTTGTCTTGGAAGTTATATAATAAATGTTACTTGACATGAAAGCCATGAATTGTATGTTACTTGTCATGTAAGCGTGATTTGCTTGATTTCTTGTTATATAAGCATGATTTGCTTGATTCTTGACATAGAAACATGAATTATGATTCATTTTCTCTTGTCTCTTATGCTAGCCGAATGCTTGAATTCCTTAGCTATGATCATTCTTGTTTAATTGACATTTAACTTGGTATAACAATTGGTTAGAACTAGTTGCTACGTCACTAAGTACATTCTTGTACTTATCACTCTTGTTTTCATCCTTCCCAACCAACAGGATAAAGGATTCGATCATTGCTTGATTCTAAAGCCTGTTTCCTTGAGCTCGAAGCAACACACAAGCAAAGTTAAAGTATGGTTTCATACTTATTTTTTAATGCTCCTAGATTGGTGGCACTAGATTGTATATAGTTTATCTTGGTCATGCATTTTGGAAGTTGAGTACTTGTATATATATTGTCCTTGTATGGGCCTTCTATGTTATGAACTTAGTTGTTAAGTTTGATACATGTGATGAACTAAATTTCTTTGTGAATATAAGAATTTTGCTGCACATATATGTAACAAATTGATTGAAAATGTTCACAATCTAATATACTTGTGATAATCGAATGCCTTTTTTAGTGAACATGTGTATGGATGAGTGAATAGCATGATGGAGCTAATTCGGACTCAAGGTATGTACCATTGGACTCAAGGTATTTCCTTATATCTCAGAGGTTGCGTATATAGAAGATGGAGTCTAACCCCTGGGTTTGTTGCGCATGATGGAGTAATCTCTTCGTCTACTCATGAGGACACATGGACTTTCTCTGGGATTGATTCCCGTTTTCGATTGCTGCGCAGCTGACTACCGACCCTGAAATTTCATATAGAAAGAAAAATCTCGTATATGATCGATCACGAGTTCGAGTTCGGTTATCCTGGATTCGTGTACTTAACCGACCTTCTTCAGCAAGCGTATCAAAAAGCAAGTAAGTTAAGTGGAGAGTAAAATGCCAACGTTAGACTTGAAATAGTACTTACAGCGGATCTGTGGTCACTTATTGGCTCAGCTCAGTCAAGTACGTACCGGCTCGTATTTGATAAGTAGGTTTTTGATTGATTCGTGGGGGGTCGTGGAAGAATTGGGTTCGAATCCCATAGCCCTGAAAAAGGTACGGTGACGTATCAAGAATAGTGCAGAAAGACCAACGACGATGAAGGTTACGAATACGAAGGAAGAGCAGGAGGAGCTAATTCAGACGGAATCAAATGATTATGAGATAGACAATGAGACAAAGCCACCGTGGAGCGGCTTTTTACCGCTTTCTCTTCTCTCCAGCACTCTCGGACTAATCATCTTGCTGCAACAAAGCAAGCAACGGAATGAATCTAATGGAAATTTAGATCTATGTCTGCTTGGAAGATTCTTCTTTCCTCTTCGGTGAAAGAGGGCAAGGGTGTGTGGGAGCTAAACTAAAAGGGGAGAAGATCTCGTCCACCAAGCGGGAACAGAGTGCGACCCCTAAACAATTGGAGGTTCTCGCTCATCTCTTGGGGGTCCATATCATCTGAAAACTTGTCCTGTTCCATTAGCATAGCTAAATTTGAATAGGATGACTCAACGTCAGGAAAAGTAAGCCCCCCTTTGCCTTGATTGAATTTGGCTTCGCTGCGCCCTGAATCAATCAAAAAACTTATTGATTCATCCCATTTCATTTGGGTGAGAGGGAGGCTGTGAGTAACCTGGGCTACGGATTTGTCGGTTGGTTGATTCTCGAAATCACCTCTTGATAAAAAAAAGGCCCTCGGGTCCCGACCCACAAATAAATAAGAAGTGAGGCGAGGGTCTTTCATTAAAGGGGGAAAAGAGGGGTGGGCTTTGTTCTGGGGGGGCCGCCTTTCGCAGCTTTAGAAAGGAGAGAATTGTTGAAAGTCACTCTCTCCAACCTTTTCTATCTATCTTTAGAAGTAGGGCGAGAGAAAGTCAATATGATATTTGCGTTGGTTTTTCCAACGAAACTAAGCACTTTTTTGTTTTTTTCATTCGGAAGGCTCAGTCCCACACTCTGACTTCAATGATGGAAACAACCTCTCAGACCCGCGCCCAATGAACAACAGTTCCCCACCTTACTATATTTAGAATAGTGGTCGATCCTCGGGAATTACATTCGTAATTTAATGTTATGTTCACGCGATGATTCCAAAAGTACTACCCTGTTCGTAGTCTATGTCTGGGAGCATACTTGATGGGAGATAGACACAGCGGTAGATAGGTCCCCACTTCGATTCCCGCCCCGTTAGCATCTCCGATCCGAGATAAGGGATTACTCCGTTAGGTCTTTTCGGTCCGGAGCCGGCCGATAATGGACCTACTTACCTTGCTTGTGGACCAGCTGCGGAGCTAACCCTTGTTCTATTGGTTTGGTGGTTGCTACCAAGACGATTTCTTTATGCCCATCAAAGGACCTCGAGATGCTAATCCATGAAAAACGATACGAGAAATTCGAAAGAACTCATATACGGACGAGGGCGACCCGTGGAAATACATCAGTTTCTTACTCGTGCAAAGGAACTATTTCTTGGCAACTTGGACAACTTATAACGATGTTTGTCCCGCATATCACTAGGAAGATCGGGATCTTTACAAAAGGCTTTATAAAGCTTTCGTCTCAATTCATATTTAGCCGCGAGCAATCTATGCTTGTGATCTTGTATATTTTGCTTCTCCGACATCTTATTGAGTTTCCCCCTCATCTTTTTGCAAAAAGCCGCTCCACGGTGGCTTTGTCTCATTGTCTATCTCGTAATCATTCGATTCCGTCCGAATTAGCTCCTCCTGCTCCTCCTTCGTATTCGTAACCTTCATCGTCGTTGGTCCTTCTGCACTGTTCTTGATACGTCACCGTACCTTTTTCAGGGCTATGGGATTCGAACCCAATTCTTCCACGACCCCTCACGAATCAATCAAAAACCTACTTATCAAATACGAACCGGTACGTACTTGACTGAGCTGAGCCAATAAGTGACCACAGATCCGCTATAAGTACTATTTCAAGTCTAACGTTGGCATTTTACTCTCCACTTAACTTACTTGCTTTTTGATACGCTTGCTGGAGAAGGTCGGTTAAGTACACGAATCCAGGATGACCGAACTCGAACTCGCGATCGATCATATACGAGATTTTTCTTTCTATATGAAATTTCGGGGTCGGTAGTTAGCTGCGCAGCAATCCACAATGGGAATCAATCCCAGAGAAAGTCCATGTGACCTCATGATTAGACGAAGAGATTACTCCATCATGCGCAACAAACCCAGGGGTTAGACTCCATCATGCTGCACATATATGTAACAAATTGATTGAAAATGTTCACAATCTAATATACTTAATCTTATGGTTGCCAATGGTAAGAAATGGCAATTCTAGCGTGCTTGGACTCAAGGTATGTACCATTGGGTGCCTTAATGATCATGCTAGTTAAAGTTACATGAAATGCTTCATGTCTTGATTGAATTGAAAGTAGAACGAGATGAACCATGCTTGCTTGTCTTACCATTCGAATGATGTATGATATCATGGATTGAATATGCAAAATGAGTCATGAAAGTAGTAACCTATAATGTAAGCATGAAAGGAAACATTTTAGGGCCTATTCGAATGCCCTATAATGACTTGAAATCAAAATGTGAGATTGCTTGTTTGATAAGTTATATATGATTGGTAGCTTGCTAGTTAAGTAAATCATCTAATGGGGATAAGTTAATCAATTCTTGCCTTATTCTTGTTCTTGCTTGTATTGTAATGCCTTGTTCTTACTTGGTAACGCTCCCGAGCCGGTTTGCTACTAACCCGGGGTAGGGGGTCTTACATATTCACTTAGACCAAAATTAAGCTTGATTTCAATTTTTACTTATCTAGATATTTTCGACTTAACCTATGTGATACATGATCCAGACAAGCATATGGAGGTTCAAATAAAACTTTCTTGCATTACAAGTTATTCACAATCAATGTAACTTTAATATCCTTTAACCAATTCTTTCATTGCATACATAACATATTCCTAGATGTACAAGTTTAAACCAAGCACATTCAATGTAATCAAACAAGCATATCTTAACAGTCAAGAGTTCACCATACCATGTTTCGAGGCAACTAATTAAGTAAAAAGCTTTGTCATTTAAAAAGGACCTAAATACTATGAGTTAGGTTCTTAATGGATTTTAGGCTCATTTCTCTTTAAAATCCACATGTGACGATCATCCTAGATATATATATATTGAACACTTAAAGATAGCTTAAATTATATAACAAAGTCACCCAACACACAAACCATCGAGCAACCACAAGATTTACCTTATATTCGAATGACCTTAAATAGTTATAGAGGCCCAAAAATATCAAACACAAACATAAGTACAACCAAAATGCCACCATCCTAGGAGTCCTTATGATAACAACAATCCTACTTGTTAAGGATAGTTTGACTTGACCAAGCTCCAAGCAAAAAGAGTCTTCAGTACTATCCTGGCATGTAGTGAAGAGACAATAGGTAAGCATATGCTTAGTGAGCAAGTTTAAAGCCTAGCATTAACATATAACACAACTCCAACAATCTCCTTAAGAAGCAATCAATCGATCATCTACATATTACATAGTTCTCCATTACAACATGAATAGTTTCTTTTACAAACTCATATTCGATTTCCATAGAAACTTATAACATCACAACTTGTAAAGATAGACATTCATTTGAATTCATTAGTATCTCTCACTCATGGATTTCAATTATTCTTAAAGTCAAGCTTAACAAGATAATTCTTTCAATTACATAATATCATTGTACAATATTCTTAGATCTCAATTGGAATTTATCATCATATAGTAAGTCTTTCTTAGTCGACAAGATTTCTTAGTTCATAAGATTCATCAAACTTTCTTTCATATTATCAATTATCATAGCCTTGTGACTCGACTGTCTAGTCTAGATACACGAGTCCTCCAACCAACTGTTGCCCATATAACACTTGGTACTCGCGGTACTGGTCAATCCCTCCTACTATCGCCAAGTGACCACATACATATCCCTCCTACTGTCGCCCATTAGGGACCAATGTCCCAGACCGTAGTCCCACCCTGACACTGAGCTCTATGGACTCTATGGCATGCCAACTATATCTACGACTGATCTGAGACCAAGGTTTTCATTTATCATCATTATATTCAATGCTTTTACATGAGCTCAATACAATTCAAATTTGTACAACATTGTGCCCGAAGGGCATAACTAGGAACTCTTAGTGACCATAACGAGTCTTGAAAGTTGTTTTGGGTACATTCGAGTCTTGTATTTTCATCTAATAGTACCCCGATCGCAAATTGATCTTGGGGAAGACTTTGACATCTTTGAATTGATCGAACAAGTCCTCAATCCTCGGTAAAGGATACTTGTTGTTGATAGTGAGCCGGTTTAGCTGACGATAATCGATCATAGCCTTATCGAAACGTCCTTCTTCTTAAAGAACAATACGGGTGCTCCCTGGGGTGCAAAGCTAGGCCGAATTCAAATTCATATTGCATAGTCATGGTAGCAAAGATTGAGGTCAGTTTTCTATCAATTAGGAGGATTGATTCCTTTCTTAAACCCAGAGATAAAGTATCCTATTTTGACAATATATCCAAACTTCATGTTTACTTAACCAATCTAGTCCTAAGACTATATCAAACTCACAATTTGGCTATACATATAAATCAATAGGAAAGGGTATGTTTCGAATAGTCAAAGGAGCTTGCTTGTGGCACAAGTTAATGGGTGTTTTCCCCCTAATGGATTTGAAACTACAAGACTTTGCTTTACAATTTCAAGTTTCATCTCGAAATATTGTCTCCTAGATTCGAGGAGCCTACGGGACTCTCGTCATCCCGAGCAAGTCTCGTTTCTGATTTTCTAGTTCAATCAGAACAATAAGAGTTTTAGTTTACACATTTACTCATTTAAGCAACAAAACAAGCTTATATCAAATCACCTAGGTGGCACAATATCCTATATTATGCAAGTGAGCTTATAGAATCGACCAAAAAGCTCTGATTAATAATAAATGTAACACCCCATCCCCGGATTAGCCATAACCTGGTTTCGGAGCATTACCAAAGCGGAAGCAAAGCAATAGATAGGTTACTTGTTGAACAAGTAACCTCAGTGTACTTAACTTGCGACGCAAGTAACCCAAACTAAACCTTTCAATACATACAATACATTCAAGCAATCCACATTAAACAAAAACCAACATACATAGCATACTAATTTAGGTACCATTTTGTTTCATTTCATACTTATATCCTAAGTTACCAATATCATGTTACCAATTCATTCAATTCACATGCATCATTCAACAACAATCAACAAGTGTGGCATACTTCACAATAGGTTACTATTAAACATGGTTCAACTTTCATTCTTACTACAATTCCAAGTGCCATATTTGAATAACACTAGGTGACCACAAAACATACTTTAACTAGCTTACTTGCATCTAAAAAAATTTACTTATTCAACCAATTAACATGACCAATACAAGGAATCTAACTTACATCTTATTACATATTCATACATTTATTCGAACAACATGGTAATCCATAATCACATTTCATTTGATTCTTTACAATCAAGTCATATAATTTCATGGCATACTTAATTAGTACATTGTTAATGCATGCTTAAACATACCTTGTCCTCAATCTTGTCATTGTCGAATCATGCTAATAGACATAGGAACAAATGCATGATCATATAACATTGGTTTAACATTCGAATTAAACAAGATTCAACAGACATTGGATTTCCATCACAATTTACGCAGCATGTACTTCATATATACAAATCATCATGGTTCATATACATAGTTTAAGTCATTCAAATAGGTTACATGATAGGCCCATCAAAACATTACACATACAAGTCTTAAACACATATTCAAATGCATGATCAAGGCTACCTATTATAAGATCTAGTGCCACCAAACTAGGAGTCTACAAAGAGTATGAAATCATACTTTCAAGCTTGCTTCAATTTCAAGATATCCTCTTAATAATATCTTTAATCTGTTATGGGAAGAATGAATAGTAGAGTGGTAAGTACAAGTTATGTACTTAGTGATGTAACACTAAGTCTAGCCAATTTCAAAGTATATAAGTCCAAGTTTACATGTAATCCAAAGAATCAAGAACATCTCTACAAGACATATACTTATTCGAAATGCATAGGTGATCATAGGCAAGCTTCACATATCACATAATAAACATAGCAACATCCATCATGTTTACATACAATGCCATTTGATTTGTTGCGTAGGTGACAAGCAATCAAAAACTCCAATCACCAAGTAGGCATTGATACACAAAGTTATCATCTATACATTTCTTTCATGAGAAGTAACTAGTTTTGCAACCATTCATGTGTCATCTTTCAATGCAAGGAAATTCATTCAAGTTTCTTACAAACAAGCAATGTTCATATAACATATCAAAGAAAACAATGTTCATTTGAATTATTAAGTCATCTTATAACACCCTTGGTAAGTAGCTTACTAGTTAATAAAATCTTTAACAATATGCACCGAAGTGCCAATATGCACCGTAGTGCCAATATGCACCGAAGAACCAATATGAATTGTAGTGCCAATATGCACCGTCATGCCAATATGCACCGTAGTGACAATATGAGCTCAAGATTCTAAGGCATGCCCTCCTATCTATCCAAACTAGCTACAAAGGTTGTTGGTTATCCATTTCATTCTAAGGCATGCCCTCCTATCTATCCAAACTAGTTACAAAGGCATGAATACAAAGTGGTACCATTGTTAAATTCATTTCAATCAGCCATGTACATCAAACACAAACACATGCACATGTATGCAATGTGCGTACCTTATTCTCCAAGCAAGCATGCCATTTCTTACCTTTGGCATAAGCAATTTATCATGTCAAGCATTTCGTTTCGTTTGCTTAACAATCAAGTAAACACATAGAACATGTCATCAAACAAGTTATCATACATGTCATTCTTCCCTTAATTAGCCAAATATGTTTTAGGTCATATTACATGGCAATAACATTGAATTAAGACAATAACAAGGTTGGTTAGGACCTAGTCTCAACCCTAAGGATAGTTACACTCACAATACTCCTAGCAATTCGATTGACTTGAATCCAAATCCCTTTGCCTCTAGCTTTGGGATGTCCACTCCTATCCTCTTCTTCCCCAACTTGCTTTCCTTGGTCTAGCAAGCATAGCACATATACATATCATCAAAATAAGCACATAATATCACACAATCATAGTAGCAATGTTACCACATTTGCTCCTAACATTTAGCTACAGTTTTTATGCTTCATTTTAAGCATTTCATACTAGTTCATTTCCATATTGTTACTACTTCATTTTAAGACATAACTGGACAGGTTACAATGTCCCAAAACTGCTTTGAAAACAGTTTGCTACTAGGTGCAAAAACAGTCCCAAACTGCCCAGGACACTGCTGCCTAGCAGTTTGCACACTATCCCTTTAAATGACCATACCTTTTAATCCGTATCAGAATTTCGATTACTATACGCCATTGGAAAGCTAACAAAATTTTCTATAATACCATGTAATACTTGCATTTTAGTTCTTAGCCCATTAATACAGTTTATTGCTCAAAGACAGGGCATTTACACTGCCTGGACAGTTTGCACTGTCCGGCAATTCCTATTTACAGATTCCAGCATAGGACCTAGTTTTCTGTTCTGTTTTCACCTAATTAAAGTAGACATACTAAGGATCATTTCATTAAAATTTCAGCCCAGAATTTGATCTATACAATTTTTGATGAATTTTCAAAGTGACTGCCCAGAACAGAGCAATTCTGGGCAGATTGCAACTAATCACATTTTAATTCCTTAAATTCATTTTAACCAATGTTTTGGCCCTATAATTCATTTCATATAATATCCTAAACATGTTGAGTCAATTTTAATCCATTATTCAAGGAAGCCAAAACAGAGTAAGTTGGTTATAATGCTTAATTTTGCATGTTTACTCAATTTCAATTCAACAAAACAGTTTCTATGTTATGTGACTATGTTCATACTCTTATCTTTCATTTCCAGCATTGTTTGCTAACAATTCAATTTGTTTAACACCTTCTTTACAATATCTAATCATGATCATAAGCAATTCATTAATTCCATAGCTCACTATTAAGTTCTAATCATTCAATTCTCACTTCAACATCACAATTTAATTTTCCAGCAACCTAGCTTGTTACACTATCATAAACACGTAATTTCCAGCATAGTATCGAGTGTTCATTCTTCAAATTTGCATATTCTACAACCATTTAATCATCTAATCACATATTCAATAGCTAATTTCATCTAACATCGTCAAAACAGTCCAATTCCACAAGTATAATTGCCTATTCAATTGAACAAAGGTAGAATCATACTTACTTTCCTTCTAGCTTTAATTTCCTTACAAAATCCTATACATGCAAGCTAAATTTTCCCTCTTCAATGGCTGATTTTCGCAAGCTTTCCTTCTCTCTATTTTCTCCTTCTATTAGGCCAAATGAAAGGATAATGGAGAAGATGACAACATCTAATCCAAGTTATTGGATTTGTGCATTGTCTAAAATGTCCCTTAATTAATCCTTAATATTAACTTAATCAAGGGCATTAGGAGAAACAAGGAATTTAGCATGCATTCCCCATCTTTCTCCTTTAATTCAATGTAGTCACTTTTAAATTTGTCACTAATTTCATTCATTCTTTCAATTAGGCCCTTAACTAATCAATTTAGCTTAATTCTAGATTCAATTAAGCTATCAACTTATGCAATTTGGTTCCAATACTTCTAGGCTAGGATTTGGGGTGTTACAAAACCATGAATTATAACTGAAATAATGTACCAAGACTTTGGTATTGAGATGAAGTAGTATCAAATTGTATGACATGGAAGACTTAAATAGCATTAATGAATCTGTTTTGCTTGATTATATGCTAGTAAGAAGTTATTACTATTCAATCATGTATAGGAATATGAAGAAATTAATTAAATGGGAATCATGCAGAATATGTTATGTGTATTTATGCCTGACTAAGTAAACATGAATTTGATTATAATGTTGAGATGTTAGTGATGCATCTCGTTAATTGATCATGATTGGTTAAAGGTTAAATAATGAAATGATTCGACCAAAAAGGAATCTTGTATGATAGTGATTGGTTAAATATGAGTTGTTGCATTAGTGAAATAAGTTGCCTTGGGGATGGTATACAAAACACCTTATAAGCATACACATGATAGGCATAAGGCCACTTTGCTACTTCGAAATGATTATTAGAAACTATGGTTTGCTCATGCATGTTACATATCGTGCTTAATAGTATCCAAGGTATGTGCTTGTTATCACTAAACCTACTAAAAGTTCGATCTAAGTTCTATTGGTAATGACAATGAATAAACTTAAGTAGATTGCATTGATTGATGCTTTCTTGTTATGGAATAGATTTAATGTTTATCATGAAATTGATGTCATGCTAGATTGGATGCCTATTTGGATTTTATACTATTTTGAACGAAAACAATGGAAATTGTTTAGACATTTAAGTCTGCCCATAAATTCTGCACTGGGTAGTAAGTCCAGTAAATCATTAGAAATTCTACAGATCGATTCAGAGAATAAAATTTATGTGTAAGGAATCTTATATGAATCTAGTTTCTTTTGCAACAAACAGTGAACAATTTCGAGTCATATATCAAAAGATATGAATTTTTGAGTATAGGAAGGTCAGAATTGGGACAACTAACTGTTCAGAAAGTCTACATTAGTTGTAACTTTGAAAATTCATTATAAATTGTAATGATTGAATTGGAAGCTATAACTTATATGGTTAGAAAGCTTATCCTGTCTAATTTCATTTTTTAAACAATCAAAATTGAATTTTGAGCTTATAACAGTTTAAAAAGATGGTTTCTCAAAGACAGTGTAATCTGCCTGGTGGCAGAATTGGGCGTATCTTGAGGTTAAAATATGTATTAATTCACAAAAATTAAAAATGCAAAGCTTATTTGGTTAGAAAGGTAGTGGAATTAGCTTTCTAACGGTGTAAACATTTTGAAATTCTGATATACAGAATAATAGATATGAATTTTTAATTGAGTAGGGCATAGTGTGCTTGAAAGCTTAAGGGCATAATTATAAAAGTTGAGGGCTAATTAGTGAATATGTAATAGTATATGTATGAAATGGGGCTCAAGAAAACGTAAGTATTCATAATGATGAATCCTAATAAATTGTTATTTGAAGAACTATTTCTCTTAATTAAAAGAGAAGGTTGATCGAATTTCACTTGTAAGAGACAAGCACCCTGAAGTCTTGAATTTAAATATCATTGATTGTTAAGCATATTCATGCTTATTGATAAGGAAATTAAGTTCTTCTTGTTTAAATGGTTCGATTATAAGGTTAAGTGATTGAGTTCTTAGTTCCTTCTTGTTGATCTAGTTCAATTTTGTTGTTAAGATTGAGATTTGGAAAATGTGAATGGTTATCAATTGGATTGAATTTAATTAAAATCTTTTGAATATGTAAGATAGTAGTCAAGCTTGTTCTTTGGAAAATTTAGATTGAAATGTCGTTTTTCATATTGTTATTCATTTTAATTAAACTACCTCACAAGCTCATGCTTACTTAATTCTTCCATTCATATTTCAGGAAGGTACCGTTCACAAAATAACCCAGTTCGGTCCCGACCCTTGGTTCAAGAGTTGTATTCGCTTGTCCTTAGAGACTCCCAATAGGTGGCACAGAGTCGTGATGTATAATAATCCTTGTAGCCTTTGATTATATGTGTATACCATTTGTAAAAGGCCTCTTATTCTTTGTGATTGCTTGGTAATTTTCTCCTATAGAAGTTCATAAGATTATCTAATCTGGATCGATGGAAGATATTATTAATCTGGTTAACAACCTAGTAAAACACCTATATGCATGCATACACTAAGCATAAAAAAATTGTTAGTCTTAAATGTGTATTTGATTAGTCTAAGCTCTTGATTAATTGTTTATTTCTGATAAGAGGTTAAAACCTGATTACACTTCTTAATGCTTGACTGATAGGTTCGATAGTCCTCAAAGATCTAGTAAACAATAGAGATAATATTGTATATTTGAAGTTGGCCTCTATCTCCTAATTTAATTCAGTTGGAATTACTTATTAAGATATGGTAGGTAGCCAATGAAAACTCTTTACATGCTAATATAAAGATTAATTGATCTCCTGATTGAATTATAAATCTATTAGAGAATAAATGGGAACAATTGTAAATTTGTAATCTTAGAGCTCATGTTATGAATCATAAAACATAGTTGCCCTTCTGAGCTAAGCTTGAGAATAAATTGTAAATTTATGTTTAGAAAGGTTTTGAATTACTCTGGGTTTCGCTAGTTGTATTCGGTCAAGTTTAAAATCTTTGTCTAGTTTGATAACAAACCTCAGAAGGTTTGCTTGGTAACACGTTCTACGCCGGTATTTCTTCTAGGTCGGGTAGAGGGTGTTACAATATCTTATTATTCCTTCTTTCAAACAGAACAACCCCATACTCAATTTTAATAGCCTTATAATTCACTAAATCAAAGCGAAATAGTCTCATAACTACTTAATTGTATAAATTTTGTTTTTCACATTGTTACAACTTATCAATTATTTGATTCCCAAAGATCTATTTTGAGACTCATTTACCAATTCGATCAACTATTCAATCTATCACTCTCACCACAACAAGAATTACCAAAATTGCAACATTTTGTTCGATACAGTTTTCAGCATGTTCTAATATATCAAAGCAATCTATATTTGGCTTGCAATACATCTTGACATTAGATAGAAGCATTCGACCGTTCCAATTTCATTAATCAACCAAGAATATTGGAACAATTCATAAACTATCCAACTATTTCCATCTTCAAAAATCTCATATTATCCATCCAAAATCATAGTTTCAAAAATCAAGATTCTCATACATTCATCACTTGAATCAATTATCAAGCATATAATCAAATCAAGATCAAACATCCAAATTTAGTAAGAAAACAAGTGTTACCTTCCTAAATGTACCAACTAGACTTAGATTCATCCTTATTCGAAGCTCAATCCCATGTTTTCTCAAGCTTTCTCACTCTTTAACTCTCTCTTAATTGGTTTCGGTGAAGACAAATGAAGAAGATGCTTACCTCAAGTGACCGAGTAAGCAAGCTTAGATGGACATGTGGATTGTCCCCCACTTTATTTTGATCTACCATGTAATGCTTGAATCATAAAGGTTACATTTTTTAGTCACATAACCTAAGCCTCCAAACTTTCAGTTTACTCTAATTAACCTCTTTCGAAAATGCATGGAGCTTAATAATAGAATGTTTTCAAATCAATTGAACCACTTATAACTTTTAATTCATACATTGAGGGAATTACATTCCTCCCCCTTAAAGGAAATTTGTCCCCGAATTTACCTATAAGAAAAAGATGCAGGTATTGATCTCTCATAGTTGCTTCCAGTTCTCATGTAGCTTCTTCCACCTTGTGATTTCTCCATAGCTTCTTTCGGTTCTTCTTCGTATGATAAATCAGGATTAAGTTCAACTTCATCAGGCTCTAGAATATGTGATGGATCTAATATGTATCTTCTTAATATCGATACATGAAAGACATTGTGAATTCTATCAAATTCCTTGGGAAGTGCTAATCTGTATGCAAATGTGAGAATTTTCCTCCAAGGAGATACTTTCAAGAACACTCGATCCCCCACTTCATGTTGAACATCCCTTCTCTTAAAATTAGCACATGCTTTCTATCTTTCAAAAGCTTCTTTCAATCTATCATGTATAATTCGAACTTGTTTTTTAGTTTCCCGAATCAAAATAGGTCATAAGACCTTACTTTTACCTAAATCAGACCAACATAAAGGAGCCCTACATTTTCTCCCATATAAAGTTTCGAAGGGTGCCATTTTAATAGAGGCTTGGTAACTATTATTATAGGCAAATTCGAACAATGATAGGGACTTTTCCCAATCCGTTCCAAAGTCAATCACACAAGCTCTAAGCATATCTTCAAGCACTTGGATTACTCTTTCATATTGCCCATCAGATTGTGGATGGAAAACAGTACTAAGGTTGGTTTTGTTCCCTAAAGCCCTCTGTAAGGAACACCAAAACCTGGAAGTAAAATAAGAATCCCGATATGAAAAATGGAAATAAGAACACCATGGAGACAAATTATCTCTTTGATATAGATATTAGCTAACATCTCCAGGTTCATATTCATTCGAACAACAATGAAATAAGCTGATTTAGAAAATCTATCAACTATTACCCAAACAACATTATTCTTTCTTGGTGACATACGTTCCCACTTCAAGTAGGATACTTCTAAAGGTTGAAGTAATCCCAAAGGTACTTGATGTTCAACTTTGATTCTTTGACAATTCAAGCATTTGGATACATGTTCAATGATGTCAGATTTCATCTTAGGCCACAGTAGACTTCTTTAAAGTCTTTGTACATCTTAACAGATCCAGGATAAATCAAAAAAGGGCTATTATGGGCTTCTCGAAGCATTTCCTCCTTCAAAGTTTTATCATTAGGCACACAAATTCGTTTTCTGAAAAAAAGCAGACCATTCGACCTAAGGAGGAAATCATAATTTGTGGGTGAGTCAAGCTTGTTCACAATCTTTTGTAGCTCGATATCAACTTGTTGGAGATTCTTAATTCTCACATTGAATTCAGGACATAACTCCACCATACCTGCAATCACATCGGGATCATCCTCTTGCTCACGACCTCAAACGTGGTACATTTGAGCTGAAGTCTGTGGGTCACGACCAGCTGGAGGAGTATTGTTGTGGGGTCTACCTACAGATCCGGATGGAACTGGCTTTGCTCCTTTCCCTTTATTATGATTATTCTGAGAAGCTACAGATATAGGAGCCTAAGGGTTCTATGGGCACTGACGAATGAAGTGGCCAGACTCTCCACAAAGATAACAAGAACCGGATTGCCTACGACACTGCCCCGAGTGCCTCTTCTAGCAAAAGTTACATAAGAGAGTCTGGGAACCCTTTGTAGAACCACCTATGCTATCCACTAAAGCTGTGCGGGTAAGAGTTGTTCCAGCAGACTGCAACTGAGGTACATACCCAGATCGAGGCAACTATTGGTAGGTAGCAGACTTCTGGTCCTATTGTCTTCCCTTCTTTTGGGACGTGGGTGACTTGGAATCATCTCCAAACCTCTTATCAGGTCGAGTCTGGTTCCCCTTTCTCCTTTCGGAGGCTTTTTGTGAAGCTTCGGTTGCGATGGATCGATTGACAAGGGTTTGGAAGTCCTTGATTTCCAGGGCAACGAAGAGAGGATGAAGTTCATCACAAAGGCCATCTATAAACATTCTGGATTTTTCCTTAGCGATACGGATGATCTCGACACCATATCTTACGTACTTACAGAAATCGTGGATGTACTGCTCCACTAGTCTTTCCCCTTACCTCAGATGGAGGAATTTATGGCGTCTTTCTGCAATGTAGTGCTCACTGATATACTTTTTGTGGAACTCCTGAAGAAAGAAGTCCCACGTGAACGATGTTCAGGAACAGTGAGGGTCACCGTATCCCACCAGCTTTGGGCTTCTTCAGCTATCAAAGCCAGGGCACATTCAAGCTTGTTCTCCTCAGGACACTTCATTTGTTTATTCAGTACTTTTAGAGTGTTCTCCAGCCAGTATTCTATGATTTTGAGGTTATCCAGGTCCTGGCCGGTGAACGTATACATAGGGTATTGCTTGAGCTTGTCAACATAAGCTCTCAAAGAAGGCAAAGAGGTTTTATCAGGCGAAGGATGTGGTTCTTGACGGAGGGACACCAACACTTGCTTAATCATGTCCGCCATTGACATCAGATACGCCTGCTGAGCGACTGGCATTGATGGAGGGTGAGGTGGGTCGGTCTGTCCCACACCCTTGGGTTAGATTTCAGGCCTCAAATTGTCCCCCTGAGTTGACGAGGAGTCAGGATAAGGTTCGTTCATTACCCTTCTATCAGTAGGTCCAGACATTTTAGATCTAAGTTGCACAGAAGGATTAAATCGTGTAAGTTGCAAGTCACATAATACATATTCAAATAACTCCTAACTGGAATATGCAGACACAAACTTATAACGGATGTCTGGTTAGTCCTAGAATCGACTAAACCTAGGCTCTGATACCACAATTGTAATACCTACTTCCTGGTCTGGTAGTGATCCGGGTCGGATAGTGTTATCGGAAGTCTAATCGAAGGTTCAAAAGAAGTTCCAGAGTTCAAAACCTAATCTAAATATCATATTGATTATTCTAAAGACTTATCCACTTTGTTTGCTACTAACTTAATCGGAGTTGGGGTCAATTTTAAACTTTTCTTAACCTTAAGGACTAAATTATAATTTTGTACAAATTAAATTTCCTTAGACGAAATTCATGTTATCATACTAAAATTAATCTTACTAATTATTATCCTGTGAAATTTCATCACTAATAGAGGTCATTTACCTCTCTGATTAGACGAAATAATATTTAGTGACCATTTTGTAAATTATTCAAAACTGTTTTGTTATTTGGATTAACCTATCTGGTGATTTCCAAACTTTACCAAATTTTACCAGTACACTTATAAATCAGGATCATATTGGTACGTCAAATTTTAGGGCGTTCGGAATCCATTTACCAAGTTTTCACCTTAGGCTCATTTTAGGCACCTTTTAAGCATTTTAACCTATCCAAATCTAAGCATACAACAACATCATTTTACCAAGTCACCATATAAATCTAGAAAGGCTTATACAAAATAAGTTAGTCCATACACCACTTCACTAGGAGTTTATAGCAGCAGATAACATACATATATGCCAGAGACGTGACTTGCAACCGCAATAACACGATCAAGGCTCGGAATTGATCAAGGTCCTGAAAATGCATGAGACACACATGTTAGGCTTACATAGCCTAGTGAGGTAGTTATAACAATTACAATGAATAATTAATATTATGAAATGCATGACAATCAGATATACGAGTAGTCATATTATACTATGCACAATTCATGCTTTCGTATTCACATATAATATGTCACATAGTCATATCATAATCATATTGTCATAGCACAATTCATAGGCACATATCATATTAGGTACCATTGGATACGCAGATTCCCCTGTACACCAACACATATAACAGAGAATGGGTTATAGCCCTTAAGCCGTAGCCCCATAGATATATCCCATACACAGTCCATCATTATTTCCCCCACATATAGGCCGTAGCCCTGGACAGTAGTCCTCCCTTACTTAACCGAGCTCAATAATCCTATGGCATGCCAATTGTTTCCAATGTCCATAATTACACAAATTCACATAGTTCATATTTTTCAAGTCATATCATATCAAATATCAAAATGAGCCTTAGCTCCATATCATGTTACATTTCATATTATTTTCATATATCACATACGTATAGCATATCGTAGTCATATTTGCACATATCAATGTAATGCAATTACTTACCGGATTTGCCAACCGAATTCAACATAGTTGCTCTACGGGAGCCTTTAAACAAATACAAACATAATCATAAAATAATGCAACGGGATGGCACCGAGCCTATCCCTTGACACAACTACACTCACCTCGACAACCTGATGTTTTTAAGACTTTCAGATAACGGCACCTTTATTCTTGGCTTTCAGAAGTGATGACGGTTGTTTTATATCAACCCCTTGAGTCAATCAATAGCAGGGACTCGAATTTATCGAATCGAAAAACTCGAGCTTACCAACCTATCACTGGATCGAATTGTTTGTTTCTTCCTTATTTTCTCCCTATCTTCCTTGCGCATCATCTCCCCCTTTTATACCCACACTGGCCAACTCCCTAAATCCCTATTCAATCTCTACGTATATGGGAGATGTGGCATGCTTTAAAGGCATGGCCCCTTTGACTTGAGCCACGTGGTGGCCACCTCCACCTTGCCTCCCCCTTTATGCCGAATCATCCCTTATGTGGGGTGATTCACGAAAATTTCCTTCAATTGAAGGAATTGTCGTTGCCCTCCCCACTCACGTCATATGTTTTTTTACTAATATATAATAATAAACTGATACGGTTAGCCCGAATAACCTTTATTGGTCCAAATTAGGTACAAGATCGAGCTAATTATTTAACTGGTACAAAATATTCAATCACCGAAACTTAACCCTGATTAGACCGGTTTTCGGGGTGTGATAGAACCAATCAAAAGGAGTGAGCACTCTAAGTGGTCATCTTCTTCATCAAAACAATTGAAACAAGAGAGAGAGAGAGTGTAAGCAAAAATTTCATAGATACATAAAGAGTTAATCTAGTTGGACTTAATTTTAGGAGAAATTGAATCAGTTAGCTTGGAGAAGAGGTAAAATACTTTCTTTATCCTTTTAATTAAGTAGATTTTGAAGGTGTCTTAGGGAGTTCATGGTTTGGTTAGGAGAAGATTATAGTGAATTGTATGTTTGAAATGTGATGTTATAGACCGATTGTAATGTTGGAAATGCTAGAAAGAAACATGGTTTAGAGATGTAGAATTTGTCCGATTGATGTACTTGGTAAATTGCTATATCTTTTATGAATTTTAGCTTATGTTCAAATTGCAAAACTTGCTTGATTTTGTTGTTCTAAATTGTTAATGAAATGTTAAAAAATGTACAAATGGAGTGATTGATATTTGGACTGATTGGTAAATACTTGGACATAGGATGGACTGTTTCGAATATATATAAATGTAAAGAGATAGTAATGCTCTGTTTTGAGCTATATATATGCATATATATATAAACCTGGACTGTTTAAATGTCTTGAAAACATGGTGGACTGTTAAGTATTACATATGTATTCAAACAAAATTTGAGGCTGTATTGGAGTATTTAAATATGCATGTTAGAGGGTTGAATTGACTTAAGTAAAACAAGGAAATTGCTTTACATACGTACACACATACACATATATATAGGGATTGTTTTTGATGTATGTGGGTTGTTTGGTGTACAAAAGTATATAAGAACATTAATTGACAAATTTGGCATAAACATGAATATATATAATCCAATGGTTGAATATGTAAAGGTGTATGAATGGCATTGAACTATTTGGAATATTCATGATCATAGGGGATTATTTCGAATAGCTATTCATGTGTACATTGGTATTTTAGAACCACCTTTCATCTAAATAAAAGTTAAAGAAACATTTGTGAGAAATTATGTATATGTTCGAATTCTTTGGGTAACTTTACGAGTAGTGGATTACTAGAAAATCATTCTAATGCTTAGTATGTCTCTTGTCACATTAGATCAAGAAGAATTTGAAGGTGAGAGGGCTGTAGTAGATCAAACAATAAACAAGAAAAAAGGAATCGTTATTCGATAACAAAACTAGCTCGGAACGAACTGTGAGTGTAGTTTAAAGTCTCGAGATAGGCTCAAAACCTTGCCGAGCATTATTTGTTGTTTAATTTCTATTGTTTATATATATACAAATGTTTGAATGTTATGTGCAAGCATGAGCTAGATTATGAGGTAAGTACTTAATTGTAAGTACTATGTGACACGTGATACTTGACTATTAGAAACATCGTATGTGTTCACGTATTTGATTGATAAGATACGATATAAGTACTGATATGATTGTGTGAAAATGATGTTATGCTCCTCTTGATATAAACAAGATATGCTAATTGAATACACTGATAAGATAAGGAGCTAAGCTCACTTCCGACCTTGATATGGTAAACAATAAGACATAACATATGTTACTCTAATTATAAAGCCATGTTCAGTTCTGATTCTGATGTAAATAAGATGTATTATTCGAACAAGATAAGAAAAATAATGTATTGAGAAATTCACATAAGGTGAATATATGCCTATTATGAAAGAGGCAATAAGCTTTGTTGATACAATATCCTAATAAGTAGATGTGCTCATTCTATATCTAATATAATAAGATAAAAGTATATATGTGAAAGCCTTGGTTTTGAGTTAGTCTTAGGTATAGTTGGCATGCCATAGAGTCCATAGAGCTTGTGTTTGGGGTGGACTGCGGTCCTTATTTGGCGACAGTAGGAGGGAAATGTTGTGGTCACTTGGTGACAGTAGGAGGGATTGACCGGTACTGTGAGTACCATTTTGTTTGGCTATAGTTTGGTTGGGGATTCGTGTACCTAACCTATTACTTGATTCTCAAGGCTATGTTAAAGACAAACAATGAAACCTGCAACTAAGTTAATGAATAAATCTAACGTCTGTTGTGACAAGAATATGTGCATACTTTACGATATGTTTGCTATCTTTTATGACTAGTAATACTTGAACATGATAAGTTATGTTTGATAACTTGATTGATAAGTGGTAAACAATAATTTACGTAATGAATTGACTATATTAAAGAGAAACCATATAAGTTTATAAGCTATATCAATGAATTATTGTAATGACTTGTATATCAAGTTATGTATTGAGTGAATAAATATGCTATGTTAGAATGCCTACTACATGTTATGCCTGCAAATATTTATCATATTTGGGCACTTGTGTTGGGTTCGAATCGGTGATAACCATTGGTTATGATTTTCATATACAAAGATGTGATGTTCAATTATGTCAAATGGAAAGGCTGTAAGTTTGTGAAAAGTTTGTTGTTTTAGAATAGTCACTTGAATGATGTGATTTCTAAACCTTTATATGCTTATTTTAATTGATACTAGGAAGTGATTTAAGTGTGTTATAAATCATGCTATGCCAATATAGTCATGTATGAATATTGTCCAAAATACTAATAAGTAAAATATATTAACTTGATTCATAAGTTGCAATGTTGGTTAAATTTCGAATAGGGATACAATAGATTGACTTAGATTCGACATGTTATGTTCAAGATATACTACGTATGAAGTCTTAGGGAGCAAGAATTCTGAATTGGATAACATTTGTGAAGAGTACTTTTGCTCATAATATGCCATGCTATTTGAGGTATCTTGTGTCTAACAAGTTATGCCTAAATAGACAAGGTTAATGAGAATCATTGATAACTATAATATGAATAAATAAACTATTGTAATGACTTGTATAACAAGTATTGTGAGTATATAAAAGTATGTATACGTTTTGGGAACTGTTTCGAACTTAAGTGTTTATATATATAATTTAAGGTCTGTTTTAAAGGTAAATAAGTACCTATTGGACTGTTTTGAACTTAAATGTTTATATATATAATTTAAGGACTGCTTGAAAGGTAAATAAGCACATATTGGATTGTTTTGAACTTAAATGTTTATATATATAATTAAAGGACTGTTTGAAAGGTAAGTAAGTACCTATTGGACTGTTTTGAACTTAAGTGTTCATATATATAATTTAAGGACTGTTTTGAAGGAAAATAAGTACCTATTGGACTGTTTTGAACTTAAATGTTTATATATATAATTTAAGGATTGTTTTGAAGGTAAATAAGTACATTTTGGGACTGTTTTGAATCTATACAAGTTTATACAAGATTTAAGGACTATTTTGGATATATATGTTTTGTATATATGTAAATGTATACTTGCGAATTAAAGAAATTAAGGATGAATTGAACAAATGGTGTACAAGTGAAGTAGGTTGCTTAAGTAGTAAGATTTTGATAAAAGAATCCAAGAACGTTTATAAGTTAAATAGAGTGAATTTTAACCTACTAAATGTTCTCTGTGAAAATAGTTAAGCTTGTTAATGTAACACCCCCACCTGGTTTAGTAGTAAACCGGTTGAGGAGCATTACGGGGAACACTAGAAATACGAACAATTTAAAATTTTTCAAACTCGTCGCTATTGGACGAGTTGACTGACTAGCAGGCAAGCAACTTGAGCAATCACATTTGAGCATGCAAGCAAGAACGTGACTCACCCTATTAGGTGAGTTACTTGACAAGCAAGTAACTTAAGCAAGCATATCTTATCAAACAGGTAAGCACACATTTGTTTCATTAAAGATTGCCACTTTAGTTTACCATTATCATTTCCATTAATGTTTATCAAATAACATTCGAATGACATAACAAGCAAGCATGTTCATTTCATTCTAAGTTACCTATATATGCAACTAACCTTTCATCATACAATCATGGATGTATATATTCCGTATTCATTATAGGCCTTCCTTCGAGTGGTTACTTTCAAGATTCATTCAAGGTTAGTTACTACTTCATCAAATGATCATATGTGATAGGTATTCGAATAAAACACTTAAACTACAAGTATTGATATCATTCTTGTTTATCCTAGATGAGTAGAGAACTAGCAAGGCGCATAGACATCACATTTAATTACACAAGCATGGACAAGTTCTTATTCATTATAAGTTACCACTTTAATTATTCACTTTCGAATCTAAGTTCATGTGATCATATCATTCGAATAGCTTACCTAGACTAGCATGTGTTCATTTTAACTCCATCTCATCACGTTTCATTCAAGACATGTAACCAATTCATGTAGGTTTCACTAAGCATAATCATGTGTACATATATTCGAACATCTCTATTCAAGCATGTAAGGATTCATTCCTTACCATTCAGCAATTACAATTCTCAAGCACACCATGTATAACTTGTATCATTCAATCTCAATTATTCGCAGCTCATACATCTTACAACAATAGTTAACAAGGTTACAATTGTATACTCAATTCACATTAATTAGACATGGTCATGTAGGTTATTATATTCAAGACTTGCAACATTCCATGTAGATTTAACTAAACAAGTTCATTTAGTGTAAACATTCGAATCATAGTCTTACACAACATTAGAGGTCGAATCATATTTATATATCAGCTTCCAATCATACAAAATGCATGAACTAGCCTTAGCTATAAACAAGACTAGGTGCCATCAACAACTAGGAGTAATACAAAACAAGTATGGATTCATACTCAAGCTTCACTTGTGTCTTGCTTTAGGCTCAAGAAATCTAACTTCAGGATCAAGAAAGTGTTTAGAACACCAAACCTGTTGGTTGGGAAGAAAGAAAACAAGAGTGATAAGTACAATTTGTACTTAGTGAGGTAGCATCTAGATTTAGCCAATTCTTGAATCAAGTCTCAATTAATCAAGTAGACCTAAAAAGGTTAATAGCATTTCAAGTCAAGCAAAATCATGAAATCATGTATTGTTATACTTAAGCATTCGATCATCAAGATAGGCATAGCAAGTAAGTGTCAAGTAACCACATTTCATTGTTCATATATCAAGTAACAAGCTTTACATATCATGTACAATTATATCAAGTGTACAAGTATACAATTCAAGTAACATGTAAGCCTTAAGCCTTATTTATTGCTTGTTTACTTTCCTTAGTTTTAAGCCTTATTACTTAGCTGCCCATTATACATGTTTATACATTTTTTATGACAAAACAGTCTCTAATGTTTATACATAGTCAAAACAGTCCATGTAACTTGTATGTACCATTTTATCATCACAAAACAATCCCTAATGTTCATACATAATCAAAACAGTCCATGTGACATGTATATACAATTTTATCATCACAAAACAGTTCCTAATGTTCATACATAGTCAAAACAGTCCATAATATTCATGTATAATCAAAACAGTCCATGTAACTTGTATGTACCATTTTATCATCACAAAACAGTCCCTAATGTTCATTCATAATCAAAACAGTCCATGTGATTTGTATACACAATTTTATCATCACAAAACAGTCTCTAATGTTCATACATAGTCAAAACAGTCCATGTAACTTGTATACACAATTTTATCATCACAAAACAATCCCTAATGTTCATCCATAGTCAAAACAGTCCATGTAACTTGTATGTACCAGTAGACAAGGCAGCATTACTCACGTTACATAGTTTAATCACACAAAACAGTCATTAATTGCATGTACAAGTTGTACATGGCAACATTACCCATGTTACATAGTTTAATCACACAAAACAGTCATTAATTGCATGTACAAGTTGTACATGGCAGCAACACTCATTAAATTCGAGTAAGATCTAGATCTTTTTCAAGTAACAATCATGCAACAAGAAATTCGAGTATTTTAAGAATTCATGACAAGTGATTCAAGTGTTCAAGGTTTCTTGTCAAGAAATTTAAGTATTTCAAGATATAATTCAAGTGTTCAAGATTTTATTTTGATTCTTATTCAATTTCTCAATAAGGTTAATTTCTTTTAACATGTTTGCCTTGGATCACAATTGGTTATGGATGACATTGGTTGATGTTTGACCATAAAGGTCCAAGAATCCTATACTTCTCACTATCCAACCAATTGTTGCCAATCTCCGTACAACTCCCCTGTT
Source organism: Hibiscus mutabilis (assembly GCA_019671005.1). NCBI lineage: Eukaryota > Viridiplantae > Streptophyta > Magnoliopsida > Malvales > Malvaceae > Hibiscus > Hibiscus mutabilis. Next base: position 44,583,029 of record CM033717.1, on the reverse strand, counting down.
ACCTCCTACTGTTGCCAATAACATATTACATGTAATGGGGGCGCCCCCATGAACCATGGCTCATGGACCGTAGTCCCAAGAATACCGAGCATCATACCAATGTATCCAAGGACTTCCATTTAAGGCAACTTAAATCTTTAACTTTCATTAGAGGATATCTTGTGGCACAAGAATTCTTATTTTACTTTAACGCTTTGTTGTTGTTTCTTATTTTTATGCTTTCATGTTCAAGTCAAGATAATTGTGTTCAAGAATCACATTCAAGCAAGTTATAGCAATATCATGCTTAGCCCTTAGGTTAGTTGAGCCTTAGCTCTTCAATTCACTTTTTATCTTGCCATTCAAGCAAGTATTCGAATATATGCCTTTAGGCAACAAGCAATGTCTTTATTTCACGATTCAATTCGTACTATCGACATATACATCATAGAGTATTATCAAGCCAGCATTCGAATACAAGCTTAGCATACTCATTTCAAGTCATTTAACATGTGTAAACATTATACATACTTCACAAGTCAAGTAACATATTCAAGCAAGACATTCAAATATCGACATGTAACAAGTCAAGTATACCAGCCATGAAACAAGTAGTTCATGCTTACATATTATCAAGTCAAGTACACATGCTAATTCAAGCAAGCCATTTCGGATACATGCCATCTTTGGCATCAAGCAAGTCAAGTAGATCACAATCAAGGTGCAAGGATCAAGCAATATCTTATAATTCATGAGTCACATCTTGTTAGCAAATGTTACACCATGGAGAACATAGAAGCAAGCATTCACATAACCATCTTACTCATCAAGTAAGCATTTAGCATACTCTACCTTATGCATAAGCATGCATTCGAATGAATAGCATTCAAGACACAAATATCACACATAGTATATCATGGAAGTACATATATGCTACTAATCGAATAGCCACTTTTAAGAACATAATTCACACTTTTGTTTTCACTTTTCTTTTTAATTGTCTAGTCAACTATCATGCTTTTATTTACTTACAAGTTTAGATTAGCCAATCTTCCCTTTATATGCATGATCAAGCCTATATTAAGTCCATTTAAACAATACAAGGATGGCAAATAATTTAAGCATGCATATTTGGTTAGGACCTATGTCCTAACCCTACAAAACTACACTCACAAAACTCCAACCTTAGCTAGTCTTGGATCCACACTCCTTTGTTCATGTTCCACCCTTTCCTCTTCCACCAAGTTCACTCCTGGTTCTAACACATTACACAAGTAAATACATATGTCAAAACAAGCTCACATATTCATTCAACCATGGCAACATTACTAGTACTTAACATACATGAATCTGGCAGCATATTCATTTTCACACATTAACATACATGACTTCAATTGTTTATTTTTCTATTCATGTAAAACAGGGCAGTAACCACTATCCCAAAACTGTTACAAAATAGTTTACCAAACTATAAACAAGACAGTCTCAAAGTACCGAGGCTGTTGCTGCCAGACAGCTTTACACTACTTACTTAAACATGCATAACTTTTATTTCGTAGGTTAGAATTTCAGTTAATTTATACCGTTAGAAATATTATTTAACTCTCTTTACAACAGTTTAGACCTTGAATTTTAATGTCTTGCCAATTAATACAGTTTTTACTTCAAAGACAGGGCAATTGCATTTCTGGACCGTTTGCACTGTCCAGAGGTTTTTATTTCCAGATTCTAGCTCACAATCCAGAATTCAATTCCGTTTTCTGCTAATGAAAACTTACATATTAAGGTTCAATCCATATAAATTTCAGCCATTAATTCGACCTATACAATTTATGGTGATTTTTCAAAGTTGCTGCCCAGAACAGAGTTTTCTGGGCAGATTTTACACTAGGTTAGGTTTTAAGCTTCTTAATTCATTAGGACATGATTCTAGCATGATAATTTAGCTTATATACATTTCCTCACAAGTTTAGGTCAGTTTAATTCAGTTATCAATGTGATCAAAACAGGGCATTAGTGATCAATAGATTCGATCACTCTATCGAGACAGTATTTTATACAATTTATAGCAACATGCTTATTCTTTCTAACAACTAGCACATATATATATAAACCATGATTATCATCTACAATTTCTAGCAATGAATTCAACATCTTTACATGCACACTGGTTCGATTCTTGTTATTAATCTCATAATTTAACCAAAATCTCATAGCAACAAGTTCATGAATGTATACATTTCGAATCAAACAATTACAGCATCACCTAATCAAAAATTCAAGCATATAATCGAATGAAATAACATGTTATTACCTTACTTATGCTGCTAACAAGTTAAATTTGACATCTATTCAAGGTTCATCCCATGGATTAAGCTTTCTCTCTAAAAAATTCTCACTCAAACTCCTTCTAATTTCGGTGGTTTCTTATAGAAAAAGATGAATCCCTTGTGTTTCAAAAGCCAAATGGCCATTATCCCACCCACATGTCATCCTTCATGGTGACATGTGTGAAGACAACACTTTTTGAGTGGATTGACATGCAACCCTTCTAAATTGGAAAGCTTCCTTTTTAGTACTATAAATTAGGTTGCTTAATTCTTCTATTCTTTTATTTTGGTCCCACACATAATTAGTAAACAAATGGTTTAGGGGCATCCTTAGATCAAACTAAGTTACCACTAATTAGTATCATACTGCTAAGCTATATTTCGGGGTGTTACAGTTAAAGTACCTCTAAACCTGGATTACTTGATAAGTAATTGAAATTCCGCGGTATGATCGGTTAGATAGCTTGAGTGGTAAATATCTAACTATTATATTAACTTGTAAAGTCTATGGGGCGAAATGTTACACCCTATTAGAATACTAATAATCAAGTAGTCGATTTCCTAAGCAGGTATACAACTTAAGATTAGATGTGCCCAAAACAAAATTCAGACCTCAGTACGGCCATTTCGAATTTCTCGTAATGCCTTTTGGTCTAACTAATGGCCCGGCTGCATTCATGGATCTCATGAACCGAGTCTTTAATCCCTTCCTAGACAAGCTTGTAGTGGTTTTTATTGATGATATACTTGTCTACTCCAAAAGCAGAAATGAACATTCTGAGCATCTCCGAGTTGTACAGCAAACTCTTCGAGAACATTAGCTGTATACAAAGCTTAGCAAATGCGATTTTTAGTTATTTGAAGTGTCCTTCCTTGGCCATGTAATTTTTGCTGATGGGATCAAGGTTGATCTGAAGAAAATCCAAGCAATTGTGGATTGGGTGTCACCTAGAAATGTTCGAGAAGTCAGGAGTTTTATGGGTCTAGCTGGATATTATTGAAGGTTTGTGAAAGGATTCTCCACTTTGGCTACAACCTTGACCAAAACTCTTAGGAAGGATGGAGCTTTCGTTTGGTTAGAAATTCAGCAGCATAGCTTTGATCAATTGAAACAAGCCCTTACAATGCTCCGGTCTTAATACAACCCGAATCAGGGAAAGATTTCATAGTTTTTAGTGATGCTTCCCATTTGGGACTTGGATGTCTTCTCATGCAAGATGAGAAAGTTGTAGCTTACGCATCTCAACAATTGAAACTAAACTAAACTATCCAACTCACGACCTAGAGCTAGCTGCAATTGTCTTTGCTCTCAAGATTTGGAGGCATTACATGTTCGGAGAAAAGTGCTACTTGTTTACGGATCACAAAAGCCTCAAATATTCCTTACTCAAAAGGACTTGAACCTTAGACAAAGAAGGTGGCTAGAGCTACTTAAGGACTATGATCTGATCATTGATTACCATCCGGGAAAGGCAAATGTGGTGGCTGATGCACTCAGTCGCAAACATTCGATTGGTAAGACTTTTAACAAGATTAATTTATAGCCTAGCCAATTTCGAAAATTTCATCTTGACACCTATAAATGTTATATTGTCTTGTAGCTTGTAACACCCCAAATTCTAATCTATAAGTATTGGTGTTAAAATTGTATAAGTTGATAGCTTAATTGAATTAAGAATTAAGCTAAATTGAACAGTTAAGGGCCTAATTGAAAGGATGAATGAAATAAGTGAACAAATTAGAATGACTACAATGAATTAAAAGAGAAAGATTGAGATTGCACGATAAATATCATGAATCTCTTATTTGCCCTTAGCTAATCACATGATTAGTAACTAATCAAGGGACAATTTAAACAAAACACAATTCCAATAACATGGAATTGTTGTTGTCATCTTTTTCATTATTCCCTTGTTTGGCCAAAAATTGGAGAAGAGAAAATTGAGAGAAAAAGCTAAGGAAAACACCACTGAAGAAAGAATTTAAGCTTGCATGTGTAGTGATTTTTCAAGGAAATTAAGCAAGAAGCAAAATAAGTATAGTTCTTCTTGTGATTAATTGAATAGGCAACTATCTTATTGAAATTGGACTGTTGTTGATGATTATTGATGGAATTAGACTTTGAATATGTTGTTAGATGATTATATGGTTGTTGAATCATGCAAAATTGAAGAACGAAACTAGGTACAAGGCTGGAAATTATGTGTTCATGCTAGTGTAACAAACCTAGGTTGCTGGAATTTTGTATTGTGATGTTAAAATGGAAATTGAATGATTTGAATATGAAATTGAGCTAAGGAAATAATGAATTGATGATGATCATGAATAGATAATGTAAAGAAGATTAGGCTTTGTGGTATTGAACATGAAAATAGTTATATAATCTAGAAACTGTTTTGTGGTATTGAAATTGAGTAAACATGCAAGATTAGGCTTTGTAATCAACTTTCCCTGTTTTAAAAGTCTTGTTTAATGAACTAACATGGACCTAACATGTTTATAATGTCATATGAAATGAATTATAGGGCCAAGAAATTGGTTAAAATGGATTAAAGGCATTAAAATGCAAATAGATGCAATCTGCCCATAATTGCTCTGTTCTGGGCAGTCACTTTGAAAATTCACCAAATATTGTATAGTTTGAATTCAGGGCTGAAATTTTAATTACATGATCCTTAGAATGTATATTTTCATTAGGTGAAAACATAACTGAAAACTGGATCCTATACTAAAAACCGTAAATAAGTATTTCTGGACAGTGCAAACTGTCCAGGCAGTGTAAATGCCCTGTCTTTGAACAATAAACTGTATTAATTGGCTAATAACTAAAATCCAAGTATATTATGGTCTTATAGGAAATTTTTTAAGCTTTCCAACGGTGTATAGAAATTTAAATTCCTATGTACGGATTAAAATATATGGCCATTTTAAGGGACAGTGTGCAAACTGCCAGGCAGCAGTGTCCTGGGCAGTTTGGGACTGTTTTTTGCACCTAGTAAGAAATTGTTTCCAAAACAGTTTTGGGACATTGTAACCTGTCCAATTATGTCTTAAAATGAAGTAATAACAATATGGAATTGAATTGGTAAGAAATGCTTACAGAGAAGCATAAAAACAGTTGCTAAATGTTAGGTACATTGTGATAACATTGGTACTTTGATTGTGTGACTTTATGTGCTTGTTTTGATGATATGTGCATATGTTATGCTTGCTAGATCAAGGGCAGCAGATTGGGGAAGAAGAGGATAGGAGTGGACATCCTAAAGCTAGAGACAAAGGGATTTGGATCCAAGATAGTTCAATTGCTAGGAGTATTGTGAGTGTAATTATCCTAGGGTTGGGACTTAGGTCCTAACCAACCTTGTTATTGCTTAAATGAAATGCTAATGCCATGTAACATGACTTAAAGAATATTTGGGTAATTAAGGGAATAATGAAATGTATGATAACATTATTGATGCCATGATCTTTGTGTTTACTAGGGTGTTAAGCAATTATATCAAATGCTTGTCATGTGCATTGCTTATGCCTAAGGTAAGAATTGGTATGTTTGCTTGGAGAATAAGGTATGCACAATGCATACATATGATTTTGTTGTGAATGTTATACATGGTTGATTGAATTGAATGATATGGATAGTTATGTATTGGGAGTTAAGACTCTATAAGCCTAAGCCTTGAATGGCATATTGATGTATTGAATCATGAAATGAATGAAACTTAAATGAAATGGATAATCAACAACCTTGGTAGCTAGTTTGATAGATAGGAGGGCATGCCTTAGAATCTTGAGCTCATATTGGCACTACGGTGCATATTGGAACTACGGTGCATATTGGTACGACGGTACATATTGGCACGACGGTGCATACTGGCACTTCGGTGCATATTGGCACTTCGGTGCATATTGTTAAGATTTGATTATCTAGTAAGCTGCTTACCATGGAGGTTGTAAAACTACTTAATAAATCAAATGGACATTGCTTGTATTGCAAGAAAGTTGTATGAACTTCATTGCCTTGAAAGATGACACATGAATAGTTGCTAAACTTGTTTCTTGTCATAGAAGAAATGTATGTTGATGGCTTTATGTGTAAATGCCTAATTGATGATTGTAACATTGGTTGCTTGTCACTTAAGATAGATGTTCGAATGGTACATGAGTTTCATGATGAATGATGCTATGTTTATTGTGTAAAATGTGAAGCTTACTTATGTTCTCCTATGCAATTCGAATAGCAAGTATCATGTATTAATGGTCTTGATGCTTGGATTACATGTAAACTTGGACTGATATGCTTTGAAAAATGGACTAGATTTAGTGTTACCTCACTAAGTACATATCTTGTACTTCAAGAGGATATCTTGATTCAAGAGGATATCTTGGGTTTTAAGCAACACTTGAGGCAAGCTTGAAAGTATGAATTCATATTCTTTGTATACTCCTAGTTTGATGGCACTAGATTTTGTAATAGTTAGCCTAGATCATGCATTTGAGTATATGTTTAAGACTAGTTTTGTAATGTTTTGAATGGGCATATTATATAATCAATTTGGATGACTTAAAACTATGTTTGAACTTAAGTGATGTATATATGAAATGGAAGCTGCCCATATGGTGATTAAAATCCAAATGTTTGATGAAATTATGTATGATTCTAATATAGAACCAATGTGTGATGAAATCTTGACTAAATTGAATGCTAAACCTATGTTGTATGTTCATGCATTTACTCCTATATCCATTGACATGATTCGGCAATATGGAGACTAAGGCTAAGGTATGTCAAGCATGCATTATCAATGTACTAATCAAGTATGCTATGTAATGTGATAACTTGATTGTAAAGAAACAAAATGCAATATGATTAGGATCCCAAGTTGTTTCGAATGGAAGCATGAGTGTGTAATAAGAAATAAGTTAGATGCTTTGTGTTAATTGGTTGTTTAGATAGTAACTTAAGGTGCAAGTAAGCTAGTTTAAGCATTTTTAGTGAATCCCCTAGAGTTGTTCGAATATGGTATATAGAATTGAAACAAGAATGAAAAATGAGATCATGTTTGATAGTAACTTAATGTAATTTATAACACATTTGAATTGTTGTTTGAATGAATGTATGCAATTTAAATGGAATGTTAATATGACAATAGTAACTTAGGTTATAAGCATGAAATGAAATAAAATGGTACCTAAAATTGTATGCTATGTATGTTTAATGGTTGCTTAATGTGGCTTGCCTAAAGTGAATTAATGTATTGTTTGTATGTTTGAAAGGTTTAGATTGGGTTACTTGCGGAACAAGGCAAGTAGTTCTGAGGTTACTTGTTTGACAAGTAACCTATCAATCGCTTTGTTTTCATTTCAATAACGTTCTGGAACCGGGTTACAGCTAACCGGGGGATGGGTTGTTACATTTATTGGTAATCAAAGTTTTTTGGTTGATTCAATAAGCTTATTTGCATCATATAGGATATGTGCCACCTAGGAGACTTGATATAAGCTTGTAATGTTGCTTAAATGTGTAAATGTGATAACTAAGACTATTTGTTCTGATTGAACTAGAATGTCAGAAACAATATTGGGGCAGGATAATGAAAGTCCCGTAGGCTCCTCGAATGAAGGAGACAATGTAGGAATGGAACAGAACCCACCTCAACAGCAAGCTCAACATCGAGCTCAGGCTGCTACTTAACAGGAAGCTCCTGCTATCAATCCTGTGCAGCAAGAATGTCTTGCGAGTATTAAAGAGTTTGTGTCTCGATGTTTGATTTGCCAAATAATTAAGGTTGGACATCAAGTCCCTACGGGACTTCTGTAACCCATCGAAGTGCCTAAGTGGAAGTGGGAACATATATAACTATGGATTTTGTTAGTGGATTACCTTTGTCCCCTAAGAAGAACGATTCAATTTGAGTAATAGTTGATAGATTTACAAAATCGGCTCATTTTTTATCTATACGAACAAATCTAAGCTTGGATCAGTTGGCAAGAATATATATATGGGAGGTGATACGTTTGCATGGTGTACCGACATCCATAATCTTTGACAGATATTCTCGGTTCACTTCCAAGTTTTGGAAGTCTTTACAAAAAGCTTTGGGATCTTGAAAAAATTTAAGCACCGCCTTTCATCCCTAATCATATGGCCAATCAAAAAGAGTAATCCAAATTCTCGAAGACATGTTACGAGATTGTATTGTTGAATTTGGGAAAGATTGGGAGAAACCCGTACCCTTGGCAGAATCTGCCTACAACAATAGCTATCAAACATCCATCCAAATGGCCCCATTCGAAGCTTTATATGGGAGGAAGTGTAGAGCACCCTTATGCTGGTCAGAATTAGGAGAAAATAAAGTATTGGGATTTAATTTGCTTAAAGAGACCGAGAAGCATATTCAAACCATTCATAGTCGGCTAAAAGAAGCTTTTGATAGACAAAAGGCCTATGCAGATAAAAGAAGAAGGGAAGTCCAGTATGTTGTGGGAGATTCAGTATTTTGATAGTCTCACCATGGAATAAAGTTTTTAGGTTTGGTAAAAAGGGAAAGCTTAGCCCTCGATTTATCGCGCCCTTTGAAATAATTGAACAAATTGGCCCTGTAGCTTATCGATTGGCTCTCCAAAATGAATTCAACAAGATCCACAACGTTTTCCATGTATCTATGCTCCGAAAATATCGATCGGATCCTTCCCATATTCTAGAGCATGAAGATGTAGAACTCGATCCAAACATGTCCTATGAAGAGGAACCTATCCAGATACTAGATCGTGAAACTAAAAGACTTCAAAACAAATTTGTACCTCTGGTTAAGGTGTTGTGGAGGAATCATAAACTTGAAGAGGCCACTTGGGAGCCAGAAGCACTCATTAAAGAGCAGTATCCACATTTGTTTCCCCTAGGTAAATTCGATGACGAATTTTTTTAGGGGGAGAATTTGTAACATCCCAAAATTAAGGATTGAAGAAATTAAGCATATTAAGAGTGTTAATAGGACGTTAAGATTGTAAATTAAATTTAATGATTCCACAATGTTGGACTTTAAAATGAAAGAAGTAGTTGTTGGTGACTAAATCGGGAGGGCAAAATTGAAGCAATTGAAAGGTGAGGCAATTGCATGTAAGATGGAAATTTGTGAAGGCCTATTATATGTGTCATTAACATAATTGGTACATGTGGCCTAAGGGGAGAATAGGATCGGCTAAGGGGAAGGATGAACAATATTCTTCTTCATCCCCGAAATTCTAACCGAAAATACTTAGAGAAAGAGAGAGAGATGAGAACTCCATGGGAATGCCTTTAAACCGTGAACTTGGGAGCCATTTTGAATCCTTGTCTAGCTGTGTTTAAGGGGTGTAAGTATTCTTCTTTAAAATTCTCATTAGGAGTAGATATACTAGAATATTGTATTGCATGATTGGTAGTTTTGTAGAATGTTTGCTCATAAATTTTATGCTAGTATGGAGAATCTAGAATCTTCATATAGAATTCTAATTGTTCCAACTATGGTGATACATGATGGTTTGAACTTGCATAAATATGTATTGAGATGAAGAAGTAATGGAAATTTTGCCTTAAAGGTTGTCACGCATGTAATAGGACTGTTTTGAGATTTAAACAAAATTGGAGAGCTGTTGGTATGTTAAATAAAGTTATAGGACTATTTGAAATTCATATACAAGCAGTGAATTTGTGGGAATAAGGGCTGAAATGCTAGAAAACATTATGTAGGGGGACTGTTCTACTATTGTAAAACATATAGAGACTATTTTGGATAAATTAACAATGGAAGGACAATTTTTGAAGGATAAAATTTATCTTGGCATGTTATTGGATTTGTCTAGTATGAAAGTAGAGTGTAATGGACTGATTTAGTGAACATGGATATAGATGTGCAAGTGGGATATGAATTTAACTTAGAAATGGTTGCTAATGAAAATGAATGGTTAATCTAAGTTAAGATCCTCTTGTATGTTTTAGACTGAGAAAAGGATTTCGGAGAGGAAGCAAAAGTTGTACATCACAATGGGATAACAATTTGGGGACAAAACTAAGCGGGATAACTTGTGAGTATGATTTAATGTTTTCGGATATGCTTATGGTTGTCTTGAGCTTTCCTAATATTTACATTGATTGTACAATTGAATTCTTCGGTTGCATGTTAATTGGTAACGTTTGCTTGAATGGTAAGAACATTGAGGTAAGCTTAAGAACACAATCTTCTTATATTCCAAGAAGTATGATTAAGTTGATTTAGATATAATAGAGACTTTCATGATTAAATTTAGACACGAGGTTGTTGTTTACATTCGATCCCACAAATGATAAGATTAATGTCAAATAAACCAAGCCTTGATTCTAGTAGGTTATTGATACAATTGGCATGCCAATAGCATCCCTTGAGCTCAATTAAAATTGGACTACGGTCCCTTGTTTGGTACTTATGTACCCTTGTTTCCCAATGAATGGGAGTGAATCGATTGGTACCTAGGTACCCTTGCTTGTTGAATGTTTGATTACGGATTCATGTATCTAGGCTACTCGTTAATCAAGGCTATGAAAAGTTTGAAGTTGTGATAGTTCGAATGCCTTATCCTTGAATAAAATATGTTGTTCCGTGTTTGATTCTAGTTTCTCTAAGATGATTTCTTTATTAATTCTCTAGTATTCGACTTAGTTGGATGCATTTGTGAGATTCCTTATTGGTTTTCTTGTGTGACCGAACACTAGTTTGTAGCTAAACTAGTTATTTCTTTGTTCTAACATACTAAACTGAGCCTAATCCTTCTAGGCCCAGTCTTGGGATGTTACATTGTCATTGTCATAGAAAAATTAAAAAGGAATCATTGGACATTGATATTGTCATTAAATCATTGAACATTGCTATTGTTACCGAACATTGATCATTCATATTGTTACCGGTCCTTGGATTTGAAGGACATTGGATACAATTGGAATGCCATAGAATTCATGAGCTCGGTGTAGGGGTGGACTACGGTCCGTCTTGATTTGGCGAGGCGGAGGGATGTGTTGTGATATTGGTCATATTAGTGAGGCGGAGGGACTAGACCACTCATTGATTTGGCGAGGCATAGGTATTCATGTATCCACTATACAGAATTGATCCAAGGGTTATTGTTAAAATATATGATATTTTTGATACACATGATCATTGCATTGATATGAATAGTTCATTGTATTACTATTATTTATCGCTTGAATTGAAATGCATTACATTGCTATTGTCAATAATTATGGCCACCTCACTAGGCAAAGTATGCCTAATGCATTTTGTCTCATGAATTTTAGGTTGATCGAGTCATCAGATCGAGATCGGGGAAGTCGAAGGTTGGACAAGTCACTAACAAGTGAAATTAATGTACTTCGACCCAATAGACTCCTAGAATGGCGGCAAAGTAGTGGAACTAGTCACTCATGGTCTTCTAATGTGTACATATTGCCTAGGTTTTGCATAAGGCTAGATGGTCCAAAAATGGCTTTTGTGTAGTGCTATAAGTGACTAAAATAGCTTAATTGGCCCCCAAAGGTAAAATCGTAGTAGACGGATTTGAATGATCTTAAAATTTGACATACAAGTAGTTTACAACATTGAAATATTGCGTGTAAAGTTTCATTGCATTAGAATATTGTTTGATAGGTCAAATCGAATAAAAGTCAACAAGAATATGTCATCACAAGGAATGGCGTATCGATACAGGTGATGGTGTATTGATACGACCTTGCATTTTTGGTCAGGTCCACGTGGGTCAAAAAGGGGGCATATCGATACGGCCTAGGTGTATCAGTACGGATTTTGGCTACTGGAATTTGGGTGCAAAAATGTTATAGAAACTGGGTCAAGTCGTATCGATACGAAGTCAACATGGTCCACCTATATCGGTATGACCCTTAACCGTATCGATACGGTCTTATTAACCTTGAATTTGGAATTTGGGAATTAGGGTTAGTGTACCGATATGGCCCGGTGTATTGGTATGGTGTTAGTTATTTCTATTAAAAGCCATGTAAACCAGTTTTGCATAATTTACAAAATGGTCACCGAATCTCCCATAGTTAAATTGGATGAGTAAATGATCTCCGAATAACATGAAAATTCGCATGGTTAATTTTTTCGTGTTTGCTTTCGTTTTAGTTAGTCCAATTTTAGGAAAGGACCTCTAAAACACTGAAATGATGATTTAGTCCTAAAAACTTGTCAAGGTTTAAAATTGGTCCTAATTGGGTAATTGTAGACTCGTAATGTATTAATTGGATTATGTATTGGTTATTATTGAATGTTAAGTCCAATGACATTGCCTATCGTTGGAATTTATTGTACTGATCATTGTTAAGATCACCGATAGCATACTCTAACTCGATTCTCGACCAGGCAGGGAATGGGTGTTACATTTGTGGTATTAGTCACTTTGCCACCTAGGAGTTGTATATTGTGTATATTGTGACTTGTCGATTAATTCGATCTCTTTATGTTATAGATATGTCTGAAACTAAGAAGCTCAAATAAATAAGCACACTACTGGCTCCTCGACTCATAGAGAGGAAGTAAAGGGGAGACTCACCGAATCCACTTATTCCCCCAGCTCAAAATGCTGAACCAATATTGCCTAATGCATAGGCAGAGTGCAATCGGAGCATGGCCGACATGTTCAAACAATTTATGACCTCGATAAGATCTGAATAACCTGTGCAACCAGCTCCACCTGTTGTCCAATATACTCAGGCCCCAATTGGTATGCTGGCATCGTTTTGAGCCTACACCTTTACCGGAAAGGATGATGATAATCCTGAGGTTGCTGAATATTGGCTGGACAACACTAAGGGTTTTGAATAAAGAACTACAGTGTTTGGATGAGCGTAGTTGGAGTGCGCTATCGCATTGCTAGCTAACAAATCACTTCAGTAGTGGGAGACCATTATTCTTGCTGTTCCCAAAGAAACAATCACTTGGGAGTTCTTCCTTCGAGAATTCTAAAATAAGTATATCAGTGAATACTATCTCCTAGAAAGGCGCAACACCTTCCCCCACCTGAAGCAAGGTGGTTGACCTATCGAGCAATACATCCATGATTTTTGTAAGTATTGCCGTTATGGTACGGAATACATCAAGAAAGAATAAGATAAATGCAGGATGTTTATTGCCGGACTTAACAATGAGCTATGTCCTATGTTCACTACTTTGGGTATCACTAACTTTCAGGATTTGGTGAATCGAGTTAAAGCCATCGAAGCCACGTAGAGGACTCAAAGGGTTGGTAGATTTGATAAGTCTAAGAAGAGGTTCAGTGATGATTCCCGACCTCTCAAGTGGAATAAGAAGGGCAAGTATCAAGGCCCTAAACAAGTTAAGTACTCACAACCTTCCCGCTCTGGGAATATTGAGGGACCTCAAATGGTGACCCAATATTTTGCTAAGACGACCTCAGTTGAAAGCATTGGAGGTTCCAATTGAAATGCACGGAACCCAGTCCATTTCCAAAAATGACATCCAATAGATTAGTGTCGTAAACAAATTGGAGCATGCTTTTATCGTGGCGAGCATGGTCATTTTATCCGTGATTGTCCCCTGGGTGCTACCAACTTTACTATTGTACCAGCTAGTGCTGCCTCCCCTACTCAGTCCTTTTGAGACAAGGGATCAAAACAAGTACCAACCAGAGCTATGGGGAAACCTAATGGCTCAGAGAATCCATCCAATAGGCATGAATCGAAGGCATCACTTCTTGTACTATTAAATTTTGATGGCACAACTACCGACGACTTCACTAGTGCGAAATTAGAATCGTCTGAATCTGAAAAACCATGAAGAGATTCAGTACGGGAAGATTCAGGAATAGGGTCCTTACCTTTTTATGGGACAGTAATTGTCATGACATGTTCCTTTTTCGTGACATCTTCTTTTATCGTGGCATACTCCTTTCTCGTGGAAAGTTTGATTGTTTGGCTTCTTTCAACACCTTGGTCTTATTAAAATGGAAAACAAAACAACTAAAATCAAAGTAAACATAAAAGAAGAGAAAATTGGAAGGGAATAGGGTTGCCTTAAGTAAGCTGAGGAAGGTCGTTTCTAATATTTCTTATAGTCCATCCGCACCCTCCATCGAGTAACAATATTGCCCACAAAGAGTTGGACCGATGTGCTAGCAGCTACTCCCCTTTGCGTTACCATGGTGGATGTGTCTTTCTTTCGTGTTCCGTTGTAGTCCATGTATACCCTACACCTTCTACTATTCCTGAAGGCAGGAATATATTAATAGGAAAAATTATATCAACACCCAACCATTTGATTACCTCATTCATCATATTGGATGTAGCCTTCGTCGTTGTGGCAATGGCTGCTTCATCCCATTGTCGTGGTAATCTTCTACCAAAATTCGGTGTAAGTCAAGGGAAAACCCAATTTTTTGAAAAGCTTCATGAATCCAACCATCATTTTCCTTAGGACTCTCAAACATGTCCATCAGTAGAGATTTGGATGGCTCCAAATCTACCAGTGTTGATTCCTCAAGACATGCCTGCAATGAATGAGGTGAGGTTTTAAAGAATTCAAAAGGTTTAGCCATCACCTGCTCATATTCCATTAGCAAAGTATTGTCATCTCATTGATCTTGTATGTGGTCATGCAATTGCCGTGGCAATGGTGGATAAGAGCAATCTTCATATTCCTGCTTTAGCATCAACATTGTAACATTCTAGGCATCAGATTCCTTAGAATTTGTTGTAGCATTACTCTTTTTTGCCTCATTGAGTGTTGTCGAAGCATTGCTCTTTTCAGACTTTACAATCTTTTTCGTGGCATCGACTTGGAGGTTTTAGTTGGTCCTCACATATCAGAGATCTCTCTTTGCATTATTCCTTGACCTCTTGGCTTGGGATTTCACTATCCCTATGAATTAATTGTTGGGGCTTGTTATCCATGGCATAGGTAGATTTCCTCAATTGATCTTTTGAATCCCTAAAGGGTGCATCCATCTTAGCTATCCTCGTATCCATGGACTTTGATAGCTCTCGAATCTCTTCAATTAATCTGTCAGATCTAGCAAAGAAAGCTAGAAACATTTCCTCCAAGGAATTTGAATGCTCTTGAAAAAGACTATATTGTCATGGAAACTAGGTTACAATTTATGCCGCGGCAACTGGGACTGGCTTTAATACCGTGGCTACAAGGTTTCCTCCTTCAAAGCTCAGTGAAGCGTTCTTCAATGTCTTTGTGTTATCCCTAATCGAAGAGCTGGTAGATTGCGCATGCCTTGGTGATACATCCCTGCATTAACGTTGGGTGAGCATCCACCAATCTTACACTTCTCTTAGCCGCTGAAATTCGTTCCTTATTCCTAAGGTGGATTAGTTCCCACCAACAATCACTCAAATGAGAACTGGGTTCACTCATTTCTTGAATCTAGCTCTCTCGAGCCTAGATAAATGGATAACACTCGAGATCCTCTCCTAGTTCTCTCAAGATGAAGATTTAAAATCCAAGAGTGACCAAACTTTGAAATTTATTGAAATAGAAAACCTAAATCATCCAATCGTTTATTACACCACAAAACCCAAATAACCCCAGCCAATTTAAATTAGTTCATGGCTGGGGATGAAGAAATTACAAAGAATTTAATCCCAGACATGGATCGCATAAACTAGAAATGAAGAAGAAGAAGGTGCGTGCTATCTGCTCTTTCTCTCTCTAAAATCCGATCACCCCTAAAAGCTATAAATTGATATTCTATTTGTAGGAGAGTTTGCAATCAAATTTGTTGTTGATGAAGATATGAATAAGCTTGGATTAATTTGAATAAGAGATGATTAATCTTTTTTATCTTTATCTCAAAAAAAGAACTCTTCAAAAATCTAAGCATTTATCTCTATCCAATTTTGTGTGTAAATCTAGATCTAGGGAATAATCCCTTGCTTTTCGTATTTATCTTGAAATTGGGCGAACTTATCCAGATATGTCATGACAATTAGCTTCAGCAACTTCTTCGTTATTCTCCTTAATTGCAACGACAATCCAAACTTGCCACGGCAATCCCTAATTACCATGACAATATTGTCCTGCACAAAATAAAGCACAACAGCATCAAATTTTCCACAAAAACCAGCCGAAATAAAACACCAAGCTTGATAATCAAGGAAACTAGGAAACTATGCATGAATGCCTATCAACGCAACTAAAATGAGCCTAAGCCTAACAATAATATGAGTAAAAAGGGTAAGAAAAACATTACTTTTACGCATTTATCAGTGAGTAAGTCCATTTTATCTAAGATTGTCCTCTTAACGCTACCAAGTCCACAACTACACCGACCAACATCACTTCCCCTGCTCAATTGGCAAGGCAGAGGGACTAAACCATTTATTGATTTGGCGAGGCATAAGAATTCGCGTATCCACTATCTTGATTCAATCCAAGGAATAATATTGAAATATGTTATATTTTTCATTGAACATGAACCATTGCATTGTTATTGATAGAGCATGATTTGGAATGCATTTCATTATTTTGATATTGTTTATGACTACCTCACTAGACATTATTTGTCTAATGCATTTCTTCTCTTGCATTTCAGGTTAAAGGAATTACTGTTGTGAGATCGGTGAAGTCGAAGGTTTTTGGCTAGTCAATACAAGGCTAAAGTAATGTATATTATCCTTACGAACTCCTAGTATGGCGGCAAAGTAGTTAAACTAGTTACTTATATCCCTTTTGGTATGTATGCATTGCCTATGTATTGTATAAGTGTTTAAGGTCGTAAGCGTGATTTTAGTATTGGCTAAAGTGGCAAAACATGCATATTTCGCTCTTAAAGCTGAAAACCTACTAAATGGATTCATATATGATCATGAAATTTGGCATGTTGGTAAATTATAGTTTTGTAAACTTTCTGGTAAAATTTCATTGCATTTGGAGATTGTTCGATAAGTTAAATTGGATAAAAACTAGACCAATTATGTCATTGTAGTACAGGGCATATCGATACAAGTGATGATGTATGGATACGACATTGCATAATTAGACCAAGTCAACGCTGGTCAATAGGGTGTATCAATACGGACTTTGGTGTATCGGTATGAAAAGTTAACACTGGAATTTGGTTGTAAAAATTGCATCGGTACAACTTTAGGGCGTACCAAAACAGGTTCACTCGTACCAAAACAGGTAGACATGTATTGATACGAGTTTTGGTCACTGGAATCTGATATTTATAAATTATACATGGCATACCAATACGGCCTTTTTGAGTGTTAGTACCGATATAGGTAATTCAGTTAGAAGTATTAGTAACAGTTCAGAAAAGTTAGAAACTGGTCACTGATTATTGTTTAACTTAATTGATAGAGTAAATGAATTCTGATTGTTATGAAAGATTGAATGCTCACTAAATAGGGATTGAATTTCACTGTGATAAGGTTATTTTCATTAAAGGACCTCTAAAATTCTGAATTTATAGATTAGTCCCTAAAACTTGTAAAAGTTTAAAATTGAACCTAAATTTAAGACTAATGAGTTACATTGGATCAATGCCTTACTGTATATACTTGTATTTTTTTAATACGTCATTTGTAGATATTAAATGAGCTTTAGTTAGTTAAAACACTGATCAAGGATTAAAATATTGTTTCGATCATTGTATTGAACACCGGTAACATACTCTAATCCGATTCTCGACTAGGCCGGGAAGGGGTGTTACAAGCAATCCTTAAACTAATTGAATTGTTAATTTCTTAGGTTGATAATAGTTATATTTTGATGTTTTTATGGTGTTATAAGGTTTTTGGAGGTATATGGTGTGGTTGTACGTGCTTTAGACGTTCAAGTCAATGGGTTGGGCTGGGTTTTGTTTAGGTTGTGTTTGGTGATGTTTTTAGTTGTTTTTGGAAGGCATTTTATGGTTTTTTTGTAGGGAGAAGTTGGGGTATGATGTTGCTGGGATTATTTATGCATATTGATGCATTAATCCTCTGTTGTTATGTTGATAAAACAAGGGAGATTGATCCTACAGGAATTGATAAAGTTTCGGAAGCTTCGAACGCTTGATTTCGCATCAGCAAGTTGGGCTTTGTGTTGTCAGAGAGTGGAACCGATATTTAAAGCTTTATAAAGGTTTGAAATTGATTTTAGGAGTTTATATTAAGCTTAAAACGCTTTTCTAAGCTCAGAAGTAAGTATTGGACATTCTTGCTCTCGTTTTAGATTTTGTAAAATACATTCTAATGCAAATACTTGTGTTTTTGATTCCGTACTGGTATATGAATATTTTTACAATGAAAGATGTTGCAAATGATCATATGTTGATGATCTATGAGTATGAAAAATGACTTGTGAAAGGTTTTAGAGAATTCATAAATACATGGTTTAATGCATTGGATTTTCGTTTGATTGATGCATATGTAAAACAGTGAGGTAACATGTTTTAAATTGTGTATATTGGCAAGTGGCAATGGTTAAAAGTTATCGGATATAGTTGGCTATCCATAGGGTTTAAAGTGCAATATAATAAGTCACCTCATGTGTGTTGAGGGGTAATTGCTTAGAAATCTCTTGCTGGAGGATTTATACATCATAACCATTGAGGGGTAGTTGTACCATGATTCGGTTTGAGGATGTATGTGTAAGTAGTCGAAAGAGCCACTTGGGAAATCCGTGTATCCAATGTGTTTTCTTTAAATTGAAAGGTTTGGTTTTGGGTCACCCTAATGCCAATATATGAATTAATGTATCATGATAAATGAATTATGTTGTATAATTTGATTTGTACATGTTGTGCTCATTAAGCTTTGCTTTTAGAAGAATAAGCCTGTTGGGGCTTAAGTTCAGGTTTGCAAAAAGGTTTATGCTAGAGATCCATGATACATGCTATCATATGTTGATATGCATGCTTCTGAAATGGTAGAAGCAGCATGAGATGTTTTGGCATGATACACATTACAAATTTTAAAACAATTGGTTTAATGCATTGATAAGTGTCGTGGGTAATCCCTCACCAGGAATTTTATGCTTACGCTCTCCTTTCTCATCAATGCACACAAGTAAGCTTTCGGGGCAGGAAAGGAGCAAGAAGGAATCCAAGAGTTGAACTTTCTCAAGTATGGTTTTATAAAAGCTTAGTAGTAGTAACTGATAATGTGACCAAGCTGTAATTGGGTGGGTTGTTTCGGTACTCCCTGTTTTGGACATGCTTCCTTTGGTGTTTTGAGTTGGTATGTTGATTTATGTTTTGAATTAAGGGCTTTGGGAAGATTTAAACATGCGGGGTAGACATCACGCTCATAGGTCTACCTTAATGATTGACTTTGCTTCTTGATGCCAATGCTACCTTGACTTCATAGAATTGTTGGTTTTGAGATAGTATGATGTTTATGTGTTACTTGAAGCTTATCCTTTTGAGTCTAAAAGTCGTATCTTTGGCCAATAGGTCATTACAGGCTCAGTCATACTGATACGGGTCTTATGGTTTCGGTATGCAGGGTCTAATAGGGCATAAAAAGAGTAAAAATTGCATAGGGTATCGGTAAGCCTAGCACCGTTCAGTATGCCCCTTTGGATTTGGCAACAGGTATCGGTACACGAGGAAGCATATTGGTATGCATTTTAGCTACTGGAATTCTTGGATTTGAAAGTGTGTCATCCGTACCGATACGGGCTAGGGGTGTACCGGTACCGAGTTGGTTACTTCTAGTAACTGGCTTGATGAATGTTGGTCTCTTTGCAATTTGGTCACTAAATTATGGTTATACAATTAATTTGGCCACTTAACCGGCATGCATATAACCTGACTGATTGAGGTTTGGTAACTTCATATTTAAGGAAATTATTGTAGTTTCATAGTTTTGCAATTTGGTCCCTAAATTGCAATTACGCCTAATTGGATGTCGATTTTGATGCCTGATTCGTGTGATAACTTATCAGTTGCTGGCATGCTCACCTTAGGGTTTAACAATGCATCTGGACAAGATAAAAAGGAAAAAATGGCCCTAGTTTCATGTAATTCATTCAGGTTTGTTTTGGAAAACCTAATGTAGCTCGCTTGGTTCGGTCTAACTTCTAGCCCGAGTCAAAGAGGTTACACTGCTGATGTTTCCAGGACAAGGAAGAGAAAGGTAAGTCCTGATGCACCTGCTCCTTGCCGACTTAGTAAGAGGATGAGAGCTTAGGACAAGGGCAAGGCCCCCGTGCACCCTAGACCATCCACCGTAGCTAACCTAGTTCACCTGGTTAGCGACAGTTCTCTAGAGGTGCAACAACCAATTGGCCGGGCCACTCCCTCTCCTATCAAAACATCACCAACTTCATCTATAACAACTCCTAGGACTATTACCAAGGTTTCTTCTGGTCGAGTCCTTGAGCTTATTGAGGAGTTGTAAGCACATTTGGGGCATAAACCCCCAATATCCACCTCCTTTAGCTCCTCGGCGTCCACCATCACCCCTGTTGACAAGGGTGCCATTGCATCTCTAGCGCCACCTGAAATCTGAAATACTTCACTAGAACCTGCTCCTTCTATGGCATACACTGGCGAACGAACAAAGAGCCAGGCCCGCCGCACAACACCACCTAGTAACTCCCTAGGTTAGTTTTTCTTTTTAGTTTATTTTTTCCTTTTCATTCACATATTTTAGTTTGATTTGATTTGTTTTGTTTTTCTTTTCATTTTCTTTTTGCATTGGGGACAATGCTCTTCTCATGTTTGGGGGAGTACATACCCATATATACATTAGGTTAAATTTAGGTTAAATTTAAAAAAAAAATTAGAACTGTAATTAGCCTAATATGTCTAATAATTTCACTTTGCTATGGTTCCTTTGATTTTGAAACTACTGTTGCGTTGATCATAACTTCCTATGATGAAACTATGTTGATTCTCTATAAGGTGTTAAGAGCTTTCATGTTTTTGAACTTAATGATAAATCTGTTGTAGCCCCTTAAAACCACAAGTTGCATGTAATCGAACACTTAAGAAATCTTAGGTAGGCTCTAGGTTGACTTTCTGCTGCTTAATCAAGAATCAAAAGAATATGAACTTAAATGCTCAATGTAGCAAAACAAAGTCTAAAAACTCCTTAAGAAATCAAGAAAATAAATTAAGAATTGATAATTTAAACAAAACTATTGAGGGACACTCTTCTATGCATCTTGCTATCTTAGTACACTAGGTGAGCTTTTTTGCTCCATTTAACTTTCCCTGGTAGGAATAATAGTACTGCAAAGAGTGAATGAAAGTCTTCATGGGATGACACTGCTCATAGGGCTCAGGTATGGGCTATTTTCTCCACTCCTTCAGGCACCGAAGGGTTAGTGTGATAAGATGAAGGGCCATAGAAACAATTTTCAAACTTAAAACAACATGGAGTAAAAATGTGCTGAAAAAGGAAAAAAACAATATGTCGAGGCAGAAAAAGAAAGCAACCCTTAAGCTTCTTCTAAGACTATTAAGTGATGAATGCACGTGACCAAGCACACACTGCACTTACAATTGATTTAATCTTTTGAATGAAACTGTAAGCTCTAATACACTTATTCATCATCAACATAGCTAAGGAATGAATTACTATTGCAGCAAAACTTGGAATCACTATAACCATTGGTTAGTGGAACCTTAGGACTTATGGACTGTTTATTGTTCTTATTTTCTATTTTTTCTTGCTTTCATTTTGCATCGCTTGAAGACAAGAAACAGTTCAAGTTTGGGGGTATTTTATATGCCCTTAATCCTTGTTTTATGCAGGTTTTTAAGCTCATTTAGGTTGCATTTAAGTTAGATTGTACATATTTGCATATAGATAGGGTGTTACACTGCATGTGCTTAAATTGTCATATATATTGGTGCTTTTCACGAGAAGGTGGTGTGTTAGTGGTGGATGTACAGGATGCTGGAGCAGGAGAGGAGCAGATTGCATGGCTGGAGCTGACGAGGCATAAGGAGTTGGAGAAGAATCTATCTTTGCCCACATGACTTTCTCTCAGATATGCAACATTAATTGAACCAGGAAACAATTGGTTTTTCTTTAATGAAGCCACGCAACTTTAGGTACTACAACTCTAGTTTCACCGCCTATACAAAGAAGACTTGGATGCTACTCTAGAGAAACTAATTAATAGATAGCACGATTCAGACAACAATCCAACTCCGAGCTTACGGAGAACCACCTGGACTAAGCTAGACGATTCTCCTCAACAAACGATGCCATCGAGAGAGACTGACAAAGAGAAGGCCTGCACCACAGTTAACGGCATGGTGGGAGTTTTGTCGAGGACACTCAGCTCTTTTTTTCTCTTTCTTGATAAATTGTTGTACTTTATACTTTTAATTATGGTTCTTTTAGGCTCAAACATGAGCTAAACTTCTTAGATGGGATTATTGTATCCCATGATTTTATGTTTTGATTATTATATTTCAATGCTTTAGTTGTTTTCATCTTCATCTATTTTGTTCATGTTCTTAATGCATGGTTAATGATACGAGCTATTCGAGAGAGGCAAGTTAACTATTGATCTGTGGCTTAATATTTGAGAGAGTTAAGTTATGCAAATATGAATAGTGGGGCTAAGCTGTCAATTTAGGCTTAATTCGGTTTGGCATAAGTTTACGATTCGAATGACTAAAATTGAGTTCTTAAACAAATATTAGAGTTGGCAGGGTTAGCGCAGACATGTATCATTGTATCTACAACGTATTAACTTCTAGGCATCGATAGAGTCATAAGTTCATTAGAAAATCATGTCGAGTAGATGAAGAACCTAAGGGTTTACGCAGACACATATTGTTCGTTACTATAGCATTGAGATAGGTAATAAAGCATATATACTTTCAAACACCTCCTTAAGTACAATAACTTCATATTTATTAATCCAATCCTTGTGGGTTTGACACTCTACTCTCACTTTATTACTTGATACGATGAGTATACTTCCTCTGGGGTGCATCACTATTCGACAAGCATCAGCTTACCCTTTCTTGCCTTCATTGATGTCATAGCTTTTGGTGTTGGGGCATCCTTGCCTCTCGTCATTCTTTCAACAGAAGTATCATTGATGACCATTTATTCTCAATCATCTCCCCATTCTTCTTGGGCACAATTCCCTTCAATTTTCACAATTGCATGACAAGTGAGGGAAAGTATAAAATTCCAGTTTGTCTCACAGCACAATCAGCTATTTCCTAATGGATGAGTGTGTCGACATCAATCTACATTCCCTTGATGATTGAATGTATTAGACACATTCTTTCGAGAGTCACAATGGTGCTATGATTGGAAGGCATCAACCTGTAATTTACAAAGTGAAACCAAATCATTGCTTGAAGGGTTAATTTTTTTTGTGCATTGTGAAATTTCTTGCATTGGTCCCTGACCAAAATGCACCATCATTGCTTGAAGGGATAAATTGCAGATTGTGTGGGGCTCATCATATGGGCGTAGAACTCTCAAACCAGGGAGATAGAGATGTCGCTGCTAGGGTGTTGGAAAAAAGTCTTCTAGCCATGCTTGGAGATGACATCTATAATATATTTTTCAAAGCCTCTTTCCCTTTCTAATGGAGCTTTAAAGCTTTTCTCTGGGTAAACCTTTTGATCTTTCATCGGTTGGAACTGCTCCTTAGCATTATCGTCAAAGAATCGCTTAATTTCTATAAATGGTTGGGATGGGGCACTGCTACTTGTTCCTGTGACATTCTTCATGCGGGCCATGTCTTCAAAGTTGAAGGAGGTTTACCGGAGAACTTAGGGTTTCTTTTTGGGATGGTGTTTAAGAGTTGTGGTAAGGAAGATGAAAAAGGTGGATGGACAAGTGATTAAAGGTAGAGAAGATGAAGTGATGGGAGTTGAAGTGTATCTGATACACGTTGTGGGAGAGAGAAGATGGTGATAATGGTTTTGATGTATGGGGAAGAGAAGAGAGAGGACATAATTTTAATGAAAAGTATGAGAGAGAAGAGAAAGAGTAATCATGAACTAGGGTTTTTCTATTTTTAATATTTTAAAAGGAAAATAACATCTCTCCCTTTTTGCCCATTTAATGTTGCCCCCCAAAAAGTCAGGAAAAATATATTTTGTATCTTCCTTAAAGTGGCAAAAGACAAAAGCAACCCTTAATGCAAAAGCTGCGCTATCCATGTAAGCAACCCTAACTTACAACTTGTGTCCTTGGGCCTAAGTCTGCCAAAACAAAGCTGAGAAAAGACAAAGATTTGAAATTAAATAAACTATTAAGGGACAAAAAGCAAAGATAAATAAAAGAAAGAAAAATATTGTTATTTATAAACATAAAAAACTTTAAATACTATAGCATAATAAAGAAATAGGAAGATTGCGGAATTCTTATGGATCATGGAGATGCTTGGCCAAATTGTCTCGCATGATGGGAGCTTCGTTGTAGATCTTCAGCCTTTGTCCATTCACTTTGAAAGCATTGTCAATATCCAATTTTTGATTTCAATAGCACCATGAGGATGGACTTTGTGCACAGCAAAATGGCCTGACCATCGCGATTTTAGCTTGCCTGGGAAAAGCTTGAGTTAAGAGTTGTAAATGATGACTTGTTGCCCTTCGGAAAAATGTCATGGAAAAATATGTTGATCATGACACTTCTTAGTCTTTTCTTTGTACAAGCGTGCGTTCTTATAAGCTTGGGCCATAAATTCCTCCATTTCGTTAAGCTCCAAAAGCCTCTTTTCACCAGCTAACTGGTGTCCATATTGAGCTTCTTGAGTACCCAATAAGCTTTGTGTTCAAGTTCCACGGGTAGGTGGCATGCTTTTCCATAGACAAGCTTAAATGGAGACATCCCCAAGGGTGTCTTGAAGGTCGTACGATAAGCCTATAATGCTTATTCGAGTCTGGGGGACTAATCCTTCCTTTTGGGGTTTACCACCTTTTCCAAAATTTTCTTGATTTCTCGATTGGAGACTTCATCTTGGCCATTGGTCTAAGGGTGATAGGCTGCAACAACTTTATGCCTTACTCCATACCTCTGCAATGCTTTAGCAATAAGCTTGTTATCGAAGTGCTTCCCTTCGTCCCTTATGATAGCTTGTGGGGTTCCAAATCTTGTGAAGATGTTCTTGTGAAGGAACATCAACACTATTTTTGAGTCATTCTTCGGTGATGTTGTAGCTTCCACCCATTTCGACACATAACCGACTGCCAATAGAATGTAGAGATCTCCATAGGAGGACAGAAAGGGGCCCATGAAATCTATTCCCCACACATCAAAGAGTTCTACATCGAGAATTCCTTGCAAGGGCATCTCGTGCCTTCGAGATATATTCCCCATCCTTTGGCATCTATCTCATGCCTTGGCAAATTCGTGTGCATCTTTGACAAGTGTGGGCCAATAGAATCTACATTGTAAGACCTTTACAGTAGTCCTAGTTCCTCTAAAGTGGCCTCCACATGAAGATGAATGGTAATGGAACAAGATTTCCTTTGATCCTCTTCAGGGACACACCTTCGAATCATTTGATCAGCATATTTCTTGAATAGGTAAGGCTCATCCCAAAAGTAGAATCGCACATCATGCTTGAACTTCTTTTTGCCCTGGCTATTCAAATCAATAGGAAAAATACCACTAACAAGAAAATTAACAATGTCAGCATACCAAGGTATTGCTATAGCATATAATATTTTCTCATTAGGGAACTCCTCCTTAATATCTAAGTTCTCCTCATTCTCAGCCTTATTTTCTAGCCTAGATAGATGATCAGCAACTTGGTTCTCACAACCCTTTATATCCTTTACCTCTAAGTCAAACTCTTGCATCAGAAGTATCAACCTAATAAGTCTAGGTTTAGCATCTTTTTAGTCACTAAGTGTTTAATAGAAGAATGATCAATATGGACAATTACCTTAGTGCCTATCAAGTATGCTCTAAAGTAATCAAAGGCAAACACAACGGCTAGCGGTTCTTTTTCGGTGGTTGTGTAATTTATTTGTGCATCATTCAAGGTGCGACTAGCATAATAAATAACATGGAAAAGTTTACCTTCACGTTGTCCAAGTGCTGCCGCTACTGCGTAGTCACTTGCATCGCACATCAACTCGAATGGTAAGGTCCAATCTGGGGGAACAACTATGGGTGCTGAGATGAGCTTCTCCTTGAGTTCCTTAAATGCGTTGTATCATTTTGCATCAAAGATGAGGGGATAGTTTTGCTGAAGCAAATTACACAATGGCTTGGAGATTTTGGAGAAGGACCCTTAATGAACCTCATATAGAAGCCAGCATGCCCCAAGAAACTCTGAATCCCCTTCACTGTGGTGGGTGGTGGTAGCTTCTCAATTACTTCACCCTTGGCCTTGTCCACCTTTATCCCTTGTTGAGAGATTTTGTGACCTAGAACAGTTACTTCAGTCACAAAAAAGTGACATTTCTCCCAATTGAGCACTAAGTCTGCTTCTTCGCATCTCTTAAGTACCTTGGCCAAGTTGCCTAAACAAGATTAGAAAGTATCTCCGAAGACTGAAAAATCATCCACGAAATCTCCAAAAATTCTTTAACCATATCAGAAAAGATGGCCAACATGCACCTTTGAAAAGTAGCTAGAGCAATGCAAAGCCCAAAGGGCATCCGTTGAAATATGTAAGCACCGTAAGGGCATGTGATGGTTGTCTTCTCTTGATATTCCGGTGCTATAGCAATCTGGTTGTACCCTGAGTATCTGTCAAGGAAACAGTAGAAGGATTTGCCCGCTAATCGATCTATCATTTGATTAATGAATGGGAGGGGAAAATGATCCTTCTTGGTAGCTTTGTTGAGCTTTCGATAGTCCATGCAAATTCTCCACCCCATAACAGTCCTTGTCGGTAAGAATTCATTGTTTGTATTGCTCACCACGGTCATGCCTCCCTTTTTTGGTACAGATTGTACCAGGTTGAGCCATGAACTGTTAGATATTGGGTAGATAACTCCTGCATCGAGCCATTTGATTTTCTCTTTCGTTACCACCTTCTTCATGACAAGATTGACCCTTCTTTGGGGTTTAATAGAATTACTGTGACAATCATCAAGCAAAATTTTGTGCATACAAATAGTAGTGCATATACCCTTCAAATCAACCATAGTCCACCCTAGAGCTTTTTTATTTTGAGAAAGCATATTTAACAAGCTACATTCTTGCTTAGGGGTTAGACTAGAAGATATTATCACAGGCAGAGTCTCATTGCTACCCAAATAAGCATATTTAAGATGTAAAGGTAATGGCTTTAATTCTAATGTGGGTGCATGCTCAAGTAAGGGTTTAGGAGGGACAAATTCTACAAAATCTAAAGGTTCTAAGTGCGTACCTGTTCTAACGATGATCAAGGTGGAATGTTGCACCTCTAATGGGAACTCCTCATGCTTTGCATTGTCCTCCTCATTGAATTTCACATAGTCCTTAATTTCCACAAAATTGCTGCAACATAAATCTGCAGCTTCCTCTTTTGTCATAGCGTCTGTGTATTGACACTTCTTATATACATCCATATATTTACGGGTGTTGAAGACATTTATAGTAACCTTTTGATCATACACCCTCATGGTGAACTCACCATTTTCACAGTCAATTAAGATTCGACCGGTTGCCAAGAATGGTCGTCCCAAGATGATTGGTGCTTTGTCATCTACTTCACAGTCAAGGATGGGGAAGTCAGCTGGAAAAACAAATTTGCCCACCTTAACCACAACTTCTTCTATCTTTCCATCTGGTCGAACATGAGATCTATCTGCGAGTTGTAAAATCACTGCAGTGGGTCTTGCATCTCCCATTCCAAGCTTCATAAAGATTGACTTGGGCATTAGGTTGACACTAGACCC
This sequence comes from Hibiscus mutabilis, assembly GCA_019671005.1. Taxonomy (NCBI): domain Eukaryota; kingdom Viridiplantae; phylum Streptophyta; class Magnoliopsida; order Malvales; family Malvaceae; genus Hibiscus; species Hibiscus mutabilis. The sequence goes on along the minus strand of CM033717.1, from coordinate 44,554,914 downwards.
AAGGTCGTATAGAGCTTTGCCCACGTAACTATCACTTATGGAATATAGAATGATAAAGCTGCCTAGACCACTCCTCTGGGCGGTAAGTCGCTCAATACAGGGCAACACTTATTTGTTGTAACAATAGTCTCGTACTTCTCCACCTTCTTTTTCTTGGTGACAATGTCCTTGAGAAACTTAGCATACGTAGGCATTTGATCAATGGCCTCCAAAAATGGGACATTGATATACTGCTGATTGAGGATATCCATAAATTTCTTGAACTGAATATTGTCTTTTTGCTTCTTCAACCTTTGAGGGAAAGGTGGTGGGGGTCTGACTTCTTCTTCTACTATTGGTTCTATCTCTTTTACTGTAGCATTACTTGGTACACCATCAGAAGGTTCACCTGTCGATCCTTTATTTTTATTCTCGTCTAGAGCTGATTCTTTTTGTAAAGATAGCTCTTCATGCATAGTCGGGGGGGTAGGATCATCGAGCTTCTTTCCCCTAAACTTATCTTCTTTGTTATGTTGGGTGCCACTCCTCAAAATGAGTGCACTACACTGCTCCATGCCATGATTTTTAATGACTTTAGTAGCACTAGGTAAAGTACTTTGAGGTCGGGCATGCAAAGCTTGTGCGATTTCGTCTACTTGAGTCTCTAGTGATCTCAAGGAAGAGCTATGGCTTTGAAGCAGTGCACCTTGACTCTTGATAGACATTGAATGGTCTTGGAGCAAAGCCTTGGTGGTTGTCATGAAATCTCGCAAAGTAGCTTTCAAAGAATTACTGGTTGATGAAGAGGTTGTACCTTTGTTTTCATTTTGCCAAGGCATATTAAGCTAAAAGGTTTGGGACTCAGTCTGATTATATTGCTTATCTGAGCTTCCAGCATTGTGGGTTCCTTGATTCCCCTAAGAAAGATTAGGATGCTGACGCCATCCTGGATTATAAGTGCTTGAGTAGGGGTTGTGGTTGTTCCTATTGAAGTTCCCCACATAGTTGATAGATTCATGATTTTCAGGGCATTCGCTCACATGATGGTGTCCATCACATTGAACACAAGTGGTTGCTACCTTCACTTCCTTTACTTCACTTGGGCATTGGAGATTCTTCAACATGGTGGCAATAGCCGACAACTGGGCTAAAACTGAGTCATTGTTTGATTCTCATGTCTCATATGCTCTTCTTCCCATGCTAATTCTCAAGGTAGGGAATTGGTAGTCATTGCTTGCTATCCTATCAAGGATATCAAATGCTTATTGTGGTGACTTGTCCAGCAAAGTGCCATTTGTGGAAGCATCCAACATTATTCTTGTGGGAGCATTGACACCATTGTAGAACATTACAACATGTGTCCAGTCTTGGAATCCATGATTGGTACATTTACGATGCAGTCCCTTATATATATCCCAACACTCGTATATTGACTCCTCATCATCTTGATGAAAGGATGCTATGTCATTCTGCAACTATGTGTTCATGTTGGGTGGATTATACCGTAGTAAAAAACTGCGGAATAAATCTGTCCATGACTCCATTGAACCGGCTGGCACTCCACATAACCAAGCTCTTGCTCGGTCACGCAAAGAATATGGAAATAGCTTGAGCTTCAATACATCTTCATGTACACCTTGTTGTCGAAAAGAATCACATACTTCGAAAAATGCTCGAATGTGTTGTCTTTGCATCTTCATGAGGCGATCCATCAAACCACCCAATGGAATTCAACATGTTAAACATTAAGGGCTTGAGTTGAAAATGAGCTGCTTGAATCTCGGGAGCCACAATTCCAGGATTTAGATCATCAAAGATAGGATTCAAGTGATCCCTAATAGCTCGAGGTCGAACTATTGCTCTAGATTTGTTGCAGCATTAGGTTCATCTAGATCTTCAACTGGTTGATTGCCTTGGTTACCACCTCTATACATGTAACAACCCGAGATTTAAAATTAAAATCATTCTTTTGGTGATATATATATAAATATATATATATTCTTGTATGCATGTAGATTGTGCTTAAATGATGGTTAACAATCCATTAGTGGACCGAATTGAATAACTTAATTCTAGGAGAGTGAAATCGAATGTAACACCCTAAACTTGGTCTAGGAAGGTTACCACTATCCAAGCTATAGATTAATTGAATTATGTGCTAATCAAATTAAAGAAGAAAGAACAATAGATATCTTTAATATCAAATAAGTGAAATTAGAACCAAATTAATTTAGCTTTCCAATGGTGTAAATCAATTGAAATTCCAACGTATAGAATGAAAGTTATGCATGTTTAAGTGAGCAGAGTACATGTTGCCTATTAGCAATCGGTTTAGGTAATTGTACACAATTTTGTATATAGTTTTGGGTCAATGGTTACTGTCCTGTTTTACATGAATTAGAGTATAGACAAGTGTAGTTATGTGTAGTAAAGAATATATATGAACATGCTGCCAGATTTGTATATATGATTATGTGAACTTGTTTTAATATGTATTTACTTCAGTAATGTGTTAGAACCAGGAGTGAACTTGGTGGAAGAGGAAAGGGTGGAACATCCTAAAGCTACGAAAAAAGAAGTGTGGATCCAAGACTAGCTAGCTTGGGAGTATTGTGAGTGTAGTTATTTCTAGAGTTAGGACTAGGTCCTAACCAATGCTTCCATGTCTACATTCTTGTAATGTTTAAATGGACCTAATACTTCGCCTAATAAGGGAAGTATGATTAAAGAAATGCATGAAATTTGAGCACATCCTTGAATTCATGTATAATTTGATTGCTAAGCATGTTTAAGTGGTAACATTGGTTCTTGTATGTGTGATATGGCATGTGATCGAATGCTTAAAGAAATTGCTTGAAATATTATCCCAAATTGATGAAGTCAACACATGAGAATTACATGATATGTGAGCTATGGCTCAATTGGCCTAAGGGCCTAGTATATAATGATCTTGCTGAATATTTGACATGATATTGAACTTGAAATACTTGTATAAATGGCTAAAATCGAACAACCTTGGTAGCTAGTTGGATTAGGTAGAAGGGCATGTCTTGGAGTCTAGAGCTCATTGTGTCAGGGTGGACTACGGTCTAGGGCTAAGGCCCCTATTTGGTGATAGATGGAGGGTACGTATGTGGTCTTTGGTGATAGTAGGAGGGTTGACCAGTACTACGGTGCATCTTGTTGTGACAATTGGTTGGAGACTCGATTACCTATACAAACTAAGTACCAAAGGGGTTGTTTAAATGATAACAAATGAAATAACAATCCTATAATACATGTTACTTGTCTTGAAAGTTATATAATGAATGTTACTTGACATGAAAGCCATGAATTGTATGTTACTTGTCATGGAATCACGAATTGCTTGAGACTTGAGATGAGATGTATTGTTGCTTGACATGTAAACCACGCATTTTTCGATATTTGGCATATCAACTTGATTACTTGGTAAATGTATACCATTCAAATGATTAGATAAAACGTTTCTTGCTATTGATTGCTTTGTTACTCTAATAAGATATAATTCATGCCTATTGCTTGCTAGATTGTTCGAATGATATACATGCTTGGTGATTGTGATTCTTGATTTACTTGAAATGCTTATAAACTTTAGTTAGGTATACTTGATAAATGGCTAAATAACATGATAAATGGTTAGAACTAGTTACTACCTCACTAAGTACATTCTTGTACATATCACTATTGTTTTCATTCTTCCCAACTACAGGATAAAGGATTCGAGTGTTGCTTGATCTTGAAGCTTGATTTCTTGAGCTCGAAGCAAGACACAAGCGTAGCTAAAGTATGGTTAATACTTGTTTTGTACTCCCCTAGTTGGTGGCACTTAGATTGTATCTAGTGAACTAGTGCATGCATTTTTAATACTTGAATACTTGTATATATGTGTTCTTGAATGGGCCTACTATGTTATGAACTTGGTTGACAATGTGAAACAATTATGTATTGAACTCAAATTTCATGTAATGTATAAGTAGTTACAGCGCATTTATGAATATACAAATGGAATGTTCAAGTGATTGATCTAGTTTATATTGCCATCCGAATGCCTTGGAAATTATAGAGTCACTTGTGTATGAACATACGTTGTTGTGAGTGTTTTGTATGTTTGTATGATAATTGTCGAATGGGTAGGCTTGGTATATGGCTTGTTTGGAATCAAGTTACATGAAATTGTGTGTTCAAAAGATCATGTTTAGTAAATTAGGTATGAGATTTTATATGTCTCAAACTAAGGAACATTGAAATGAAAATTAAGTATGTTGCACAGTTAGGCCATTCAAATGGTAGTGGTATAAGATGTAGTTAATGGAATTGTTAAAGTAGTAACCTATAATGACTTGAAATGAAAATATGAGTTTGCTTGCTTGATAAGTTACGTATGCTTGGTTGCTTGCTAGTTAAGTCACTCATCTAATAGGGATGAGTTAATCTATTCTTGCTTGTAATGCCTTGTTCTTGCTTGGTAATGCTCCCGAGCTGGTTTGCTACTAACCCGGGGTAGGAAGTGTTACATTTATTGGTAATCAGAGCTTTTTAGTTGGTTCTAGGACTAAACCAGGCTCTCTTGCATCATATAGGATACTTGTGCCACCTAGGATATTTTTTTGTATAGCTTGTGTCTTTGCTTAACTAAACTGAACTCCTAATTATTCTACTTGAACGTAGAATGTCTGAAACAAGGCTTGCTCTGTACGATGAAAGTCCTAAAGGCTCATCGAATGAAGGAGATAGTGTGAGGATGGAGCATAATCCTCTACAACAACAAGAAAAACCCCGAGCCCCAACTGTTACTCAACAGAGAGCTCTTGCTATAAATCCTGTGCAGCAGGAATGTCTCATGAGCATGAAGGAGATGTTCAATCATCTTGTAACTACTTTGAAACAAGACCATCCTATTCCTCCTTCTGCTGCTCTGCAAAATAGAGCCCTGATTGACAAGCTGGCTCAACACCATGATTATAGCTTCACTGGTACTGATGAAGCCAATCTCAAAGTAGCTGAGTATTGGTTAGAGGCCACTAATCGAATCCTGACCAAACAATTTCCCTGTTCTGATGAACATAAACTCGAATGTGCCATAGCCCTGTTAGCAGACGAAGCTCTGAGCTGGTGGGAAAGCACTACACTAACTGCTACTGCTGAATCTGTAACTTGGAAATTCCTCCTCGAGGAATTCATGAAGAAATACATCAATGAACAATACTTGGCCGAGTGTCGGAAGCATTTCTTGTACCTCAAGCAAGGAGGCTGACCTATTGAACAGTACGTGAGTGATTTCTACAAATATTGTAAGTATGGGTCGGAATACATCAAGATTGATGTTGACAAGTGTCAGATGTTTATTGATGGACTGAATGATGAACTAAATCCTATATTTATTGCTCTGGTGTCACTGACTTCCAGAATTTGGTGAACCGGGCTATTGCAACCGAGGCGAAGATGAAGGCCTTTGAGAAACGCAAAAGTTGTAACTCTTGGAAAGACAAATGATCCAAGAATGAAGACAAGCCCCATTGGTAGTCAAAGAAGTCTAAACACTCCAAAGAACACTCTTCGAATTACACTCTTGTTCAGAAGAGCAACTACATACCGAGACCCCAATCGGTATCTAAGACTTTAGCCCCGATCATCTATGTTGATAGTACGAGGAATTTCGGTAAAGCTGTTCAATATCCTACTTGCAAGTTTTGCCAGAAGCACCACACTGGCCAATGTAGAACTCAACAGAATCTGTGTTTCTTATGTGGAGCCTCTGATCACTATATCAGGGATTGTCCCCAGAAACCTAACAAGGCTCCAAATCGAGCTCCTGCAAATGCTAGCTCAGCTCTCTCTATTCGAAGCAAAGGTCCTAGACAAACTCATTCTGGAAATAAAGGGAAGGGCATGGGAAAGCATTCGAACACCCTACTCACCAGGAATCTTGGGCTCATACTCGAATCTATCATATCTGAGGAAAAGAAGATAAAAAATCACACAATGTCATAGCAGGTACCGTTGAGCTAAATTCGACTCCTATTTATGCTTTAATAGACTCGAGATCCACTCATTCTTTTGTATGCTCATCTTTGATTGCAAAATTGAAGTTAAAGCCTAAAATTGTAAAACAAAGCCTTGTAATTTCGAACCCAATAGGGGGATTACAAACATAATCCTTATCTGTAGAAACTGTCCCCTATTCATTCGAAATGTACCCTTTCTTGTTGATCTATATGTTTTTCCAACTTGTGAGTTCAATCTAGTGCTAGGACTAGATTGGTTAAGCAAGCCTAAAGACTGGGTAGATTGCCAAAATAGGAGACTTCATCTCTGGTTTTAGGAAAGGAATCAATCCTTCTAATTGATAGGAAACCGACCTCAATCTTTGCTGCTAGGGTCTTACAATATGAACTTAAATTCGCCTTACCTAGTGTGATATTGTATTTGAATATATTGATGTTTTTCCCTAGGAACTCCCTGGTCCCCCTCCAACCAGAGAAGTAGAGTTCAGGGTCCATGTTCAACCTAGAACAACTCTGGTGTCCATCACACCTTATCGAATGGCACCTGTTGTTTTGAAAGAACTCAAGAAGCAACTCCAAGAGCTGCAAGACAAGGGTTTCATTATACCTAGCTCGTCTCTCTAGGTGCTCCAGTCTTGTTCGTGAAGAAGAAAAATGGGACTATGAGACTCTGTATTGACTACATACAATTGAACAAGCTTACTATCAACAATCGATATCCTCTCCCCAGGATAGAAGATCTCTTCGATAAAATCAAGGATGCTTTGGTGTTATCAAAGATCGATATTCGATTGGGATACTACCAAATGAGGGTAAAAGAAGAAGATGTACCCAAGACAGCCTTTCGTACTCGATATGGCCATTTTGAATTCCTTTTAATGCCATTCAGGTTAACGAATGCTCCTGCAACTTTCATGGACCTCGTGAACCATGTATTCAAGCCCTATCTTGACAAGTTTGTGGTCGTCTTCATCGATGACATCGTGGTGTATTCTCAGAATAAGGAAGAACATTCTGAACACCTTCAAATTGTATTGCAAACTCTTCGAGAGCATTAATTGTTTGCAAAGTTCTCTAAATGTGAATTTTCGCTATCGGAAGTCTCGTTCCTTGGCCATGTTATCTCGATATAAGGGATTAAAGTAGACCCGAGAAAATTTTGATCTATCCTGGATTGTAGCCTCCGAGGAATGTTGGTGAGGTCAGAAGCTTTCTCGGTTTAGTCGGGTATTATCGATGTTTTGTTAAGGGATTCTCATCCATTGCTGCAAGTTTGACTAAGCTAACCCGTAAAGATATACCATTTGTATGGTCGGAGAATCAACAACGAAGCTTCGATCGTCTTAAACAAGCCCTGACTCATGCTCATGTTCTCATCAAACTAGTATCGGTGAAGGAGTACACTGTTTAAACTGTTGCATCTCATTTGGGACTAGGATTTGTCCTAATGCAAGATCGAAAAGTGGTAGCCTACGCTTCAAGGCAACTAAAACTGCACGAGTCAAACTACCCTACTCACGATCTGGAATTGGCAGCTATCGTGTTTGCACTCAAAGTCTGGAGACATTACTTGGATGGGGAGAAATGTAACATGTTCACAGACTAAAAGAGTCTCAAATACCTCCTAACTCAGAAGGACTTGAATCAGAGGCAAATGAGATGGCTAGAATTGCTTAAAGACTATGATTTGGTTATCGACTACCATCCGGGGAAAGCAAATGTGGTTGTTGATGCCCTTAGTCGTAGACCATACTCGGGTAAACCCCTAAATGTAAATCATAGAATAATTCATTCAAATTTAATCTTTCTTGGATTACAAGTAATCCATTCGAATTGAACCTTTCTTGTCTTGCAAACAACTATTCGAAAACCATCCTTAGTGATCTTGTTTATTCTTTCGTAGCTTCCTTGGCTATCAATGCTCATTTCTGTTTATCTAAAGGACATAAATTCTTGTCTGAACTTCAAGTTCAATCTTGCTTGATCTTGAGAATCAAAGAACTTTAACAAATTGATCTAGATCTTCAGAAGATCATGTCCAAGCTAGACTCTGAGTCTAATTCTGACTTCTCCCTCAAGTCAAATGGACTCCTCTATTTCAAAGATAGAGTATGTGTTCCTAACAATGAGGAACTAAAACAAGAGATGCTACAAGAAGCTCACCAAAGCTCTTTCTCGATTCACCCAGGATCGGTTAAGATGTACAAGGATCTAAAGCCACTATACTGGTGGCCAGGCATGAAATTGGCTATCACAGACTTTGTTTCAAAGTGCCTAACATGTCAAAGTCGAGCATCAAGTCCCCACTGGATTGCTCCAACCAATCAAAATCCCTCAGTGGAAATGGGATCGGATTACAATGGTCTTCGTTACTAGTCTTCCTTCCACTCCAAGAAAGAATGATGTTGTATGGGTGATTATTGATATATTCACAAAGTCTACTCACTTCATCCTTGTTCATATGAACACGAGCTTAGAAACCTTATCTGAGTTATACATCTGTGAAGTGATTCGATTACACGGTGTACCTACAACTATAATCTCTGATCGAGACCCCAGATTTTCTTCCCGATTCTGGAATTCCTTACATAAGGCTCTAGGAGCTAAAGTGCACCTTAGTACAACCTTTCATCCTTAATCAGATGGAACTAGGAGCTAAAGTGCACCTTAGTACAGCCTTTCATCCTTACATAAGGCTCTAGAGCTAAAGTGCTTGAAGACATGCTTCGTGCTTGTGTTATAGACTTCAGAAAGAACTGGGATAAATCTCTACCCCTAGTAGAGTTTGCTTACAACAATAGCTACCAGACATCTATTCAGATGGATCCCTTCGAAGCTCTATACGGAAGGAAATGTAGAACTCCCTTTGTGCTGGTCTGAATTGGAAGAAAACAAGGTATTGGGACCTCAATTGCTTAGAGAAACAGAAGAACAAGTGAAGATCATTCATGATCGTTTGAAGGTAGCTTTTGATAGGCAGAAAGCATATGCAGACTTGAAAATGAGAGACATCCAACATAATGATGGAGACAAGGTCTTCCTTAAAGTATCTCCCTGGAAGAAAGTCTTCCGGTTTGGAAGAAAAGGAAAGCTCAGCCCTCGGTTCATTGAACCATTCAAAATCATTGAAAAGATTGGTCCAGTGGCCTATCAATTGGCTCTTCCCAGTGAATTTGACAAGATTCATAATGTCTTTCACGTATCTATGCTCAGAAGATATAAACCTGATCCATCCCATGTCCTTGAGCATGAAGAAGTAAAATTGAATCCTGACTTGTCATACAAAGAAGAACTAGTCTAGATTCTTTATCATGAAGTTAGAAAGCTCAAGAACAAAACTGTCCCTCTTGTCAAGGTCTTGTGGAGAAACCATAAGGTAGAAGAGGAAACTTGGGAATCTGAAGAAGTCATGAGGATGCAATATCGTCACCTATTTGATTCAGGTAAATTTGAGGGCGAATTTATTTTAAGGGGGAGAATTGTAACACCCTAAACATGGCCTAGGAAGGTTACCACTATCCAAGCTATAGATTAATTGAATTATGTGCTAATCAAATTAAAGAAGAAAGAAAATTAGATATCTTTAAGATCAAATAAGTGAAATTAGAACCAAATTGAATTGAAATTAAAACTAGAAGGCTTAAATGGAAGGATGGAAATGTGAACATGCAAAGCTCTAGAGTTTGCATGTAAATTGAATTAGAATTGGAGACCTAGACACATGTTCTCATTTGATGAGAACATGTTTCATGTGAGTCATGAATCACGGCAACAAGGTGGGTAAGATGAACAAAAACTGTATCATCTCCTTCATCCCATAGCCGAATGTTTGAGAGAGAAAGGGGGAGAGAAAGCTTCATAGATCATCTTCAATTCATGTTTCTTGAATTAGGTTAGAGAGGGTAAATTGCTTGATTACTACACGTTATATAATGCTTGAATCTTGAATTTTTGAAGTTCTTGTTGCCTAAATTAAATAGGATGATTGTTATGCATGATAAGATAATGTCAGCTTCTATTGGTACTTGAAATTGTGAGTGTTATTAGCTAAATTGCAAAAGAGAATGTGTATGGTTATTCGAAATTGAGAATAGAGACTGTTTTGATAGGAGAAAATGTGTAAGAATGTTAATTGTATATAATGCCCTGATTTGGTCACATTGCTAGATGAATTGAGGCTTGAATAGAGTAAATAGCTTGCTGGAAAATGAATGCACCTAATTGGATTAGTGAAAGCTAGGTAATGGGCTGCTCAAATGGTGAATTAGAAGTATGATGTTGATCAAATGGATCAAATTGAACATAGCATTATAATACCTTGTTTTAAGCACATTTCTAGTTGAATTATAATGACTTATACATGTAATAACATGAAAATAAGTTGAATCACAATGTTAGAATCTTGTTTAGATGAGTTACGAAGCTAGAAAGTCAACCTAGTGTAATATGCCCAGAATACTCTATTCTGGGCAGTAACTTTGAAAAATCACCATAAATTGTATAAAAGGAATTTAAGGCTGAATATTTTATGGACAATGCCTTAACATGTCTAAATTCATTAGGAGAAAATAGAACTGAATTCTGGATTGTAGAATGAATTTTGGAGAAGAAACACTAGGGACAGTGAAAACTGTAAGGTGTTGTAAATTACCCTGTCTTTAAGTTAAAAATTGTATTAATTGGCAAAGAATTAAATGCAAGGCCTATACGGTTAGAAATAAAATTATGTTATCTTTCCAACGGTGTAAACCAATTGAAATTCTGACGTACGAAATGAAAGTTATGCATGTTTCAGTGAGCAGAGTACATGCTGCCCAGTAGCAAATAGTTTAGGTAATTGTACACAATTTTGAAAACTGTTTTATGAACAGTTTTGGGACAATGGTTACTGCCCTGTTTTACATGAATTAGAGTATAGAAAAGTGTAGTTATGTGTAGCAAGGAATATATATGAACATGCTGCTAGATTTGTATATGTTGTGTACTAGTAATATTTCGTTGGATGAATGATTATGTGAACTTGTTTTAATATGTATTTACTTCTGTAATGTGTTAGAACCAGGAGTGAACTTGGTGGAAGAGGAAAGGGTGGAACATCCTAATGCTAAGAACAAAGGAGTCTATATCCAAGACTAGCTAGCTTGGGAGTATTTTGAGTGTAGTTATTTCTAGAGTTAGGACTAGGTCCTAACCAATGCGTGCATGTCTACATTCTTGTAAAGTTTAAATGGACCTAATATGGACTTGGCCTAATAAGGGAAGTATGATTAAAGAAATGCATGAAATTTGATCACATCCTAGAATTCATGTATAATTCGATTGCTAAGCATGTTTAAGTGGTAACATTGGTGATTGTATGTGTGATATGGCATGTGATCGAATGCTTAAAGAAATTGCTTGAAATATTATCCCAAATTGATGAAGTGAACACATGAGAATTGCATGATATGTGAGCTATGGCTCAATGGGATATGGACATATGGCTCCATGGGATTGGAGTTTTGCATGATGAATTTAACAGACTAAATAGATGAACTTTTGGAATTGGAGTTTTGCATGATGAATTTAAAGATACTAAGGAATGATGAAGTGGCTTCATGGGATATGGACATGTGGATTATTACCACCATTGGATGAAACAAACAAAGAGTTTGTTTTCTCTTTCATTCCTCTCAATAGCCAAATGGAGAGATGAGAGAAATGAGAAGAAAAAGAATCACAATAGCCTTGCCTTTTTAGAGATTTCGGTTGAGGTTGATACTTGATTTAAGACTATACATCCAAGGAAGTAAGTTTTTCTTGAACTTCTCTTTAGAATTTAACAACTAGAGATTGTCGGTTGGGGTCTTGAATATTGCTTGCATGGTTGAATGTTTGGGTCTCGATTGAAGTTCAAATGTTTAGCCGAATGTTTTAGACAATATCAATGCTGGAAAAGTTTGATATTTAATTGTTAGGTATTGAATCAGGGTCTTTGAATAAAATATTGTGAATTCATGTTCTTGTGATTATAACATAGTTTGAAAGTTGTTCCCAAGGAAACTGTTGGAAAGAATGGATTAATCAAGAATGTTAAACCTTGACTTGATGCCTAGTTATCATGTTAGCAACACTATGATTGAATCAAAGAACTATTAGAATGGAATTCAAGGACAATTGGGCAGTTTAATTAAGTGGAAATCTACCCGGTTTCGAGAGGGTGGTTTAGGGGTTGTTTTGTTGCTGTTCGAGTAATTAATTGAGAGTTAAAGACAAGTTAGGTGTTAATTTAATGACTAATTGTAATGGATGTTGTATAAATGGAAGTTTGAGGTAAATGCTTGCTAGAAGGAAGATTAAATTGAATAAAAATAGCACCTAAGTGCAGGGAAGGGCATATCCGAATTGTTGTGAACTAAAGGACTGTTTTATGTGTATATTAATGCCCCATATTGTTGAGCTGCATCTTTGGCTAGGAATGTAGTGTTATATGGATGGTTTGAATGTATTACCTTAAAATTTGATTAAAGCATTTGTGTGAGCACATAGACAAGTCAAGTGATATTGAATTGCTCTAATGTATGATTTAATTATTGTTACTTAGGAAACAAAGAATTTGCTCAAGAGGACGAAAGGAAGAAATGAGTTGTGATCCAATATCAAGTATAGCTGGAAATATATGTGAGTGTAACATGTAATCTAAGTAAATTTTATTGCTCATAATTCAAATTACCGAATGTATAAAGAGGCTAAATGCCTTGCTTCTTTATGTTTGCTTGAATCCTTGGAAGGTAAGTACCAAGGTATGTGGTTTGTTACTTAATTTATACAAGCATGTTCAAGAATCTGTAACAATAATGTCACAAGTGGTATCCTTACTTTCGAATACAAGATAGTGTTTCGAAATATGATTGAACTAGGTTAATGAGGTTCCTCTAGAAATTATCTTATATAGGGTCAACAATAGTACAATTGGCATGCCTATAATGTGTCCTGAGCTCAGCCTGAATAACATTGGCCTAAGATCCTCTGATAGGTACAATGTACCCATGATTAACATGGTTACAATTCCAGTTCAATGGAAATAAATGCCATTTCATGTTAATATGAGTATTTGGGAATAGAAGTCTAGATTGATACTACAAACAGTATGTATATTCAACTACGGTTACTTGATTTAGCTTCACTTATGAAAGAATAGCCTGGTATCCATACAATTCAAGATAGGTTGCTTGGAAATTTTAATGTATATTCCTATATCATGATGATGTATGTGTCATTGAGCTAATAGTGAAATTCTTCTATGTATGCGAGGCCTAAATCTTATTATGAAACTGTCGATGAAATGCTAGTCTCGAGAGTTAGTTGTTACGATGAAATAGATAATCACTAGCTAAATTTGATACTTTTACACTCATTTACAAAGTTGATTACAAGGCTACTATTTGACTGCCCACTCTAATATGTCACAGGAGAAATTGATTGTTGATAAAGCTTTGGGAGATTTTGCAAGGTCATCAAAAGCACCAAATGTATGTTTTGTTTATCAAGTTAACTTCTAGAAGGTAGCACTAGATTGGAATGTTAGGCTATGATATTTTGTCTATAAAAGTGGTTGTAATTAGTAACTTATTATGGGATTGTATATGTTATATATATATATATATATATGTGTGTGTGTGTGTGTGTGTGTGTGTGTTGGCCTTTTGTGGTTGGTGATAGATTTTGCTTGACTTTGCCTGGTTGCTAGATTCAAGTGATTTAGATGATATCTCGATCTTTCCTATTCGACTTAATGTTGCTAATGTATGGTTGCATATTGATTATGCGTGTTTAAAAGTTGTGAATACCTTTAGATTCAGGACTTATTTTGAGTATTGCATATTTTGCTTATCTACGATTACAAATTAGAAGCCCTTGTCCATACAAAACAGTTCGGTTAGATCACCTTGTTAGGAGGGTCTTGAACCTGTATTGCTACTAAAGAATCTTATAATCCGTCAATTGGTATATCATGCATATATTGGTTATTTGTCGAGTATCACGACTTAATATGATTAGTATACTTTATACACTTTCTTGCTAAGTCTAAAACCTTAGATACATAAAATGTTTCCTATCTTGAATTCTGTTTGATTGAATTGCGATGTCTTTGTTACTTCATTGTTTATATATTCAAATGCTTGTACTCCAAGGTCTTATTACAAGTCCTTCCTTGTTCGATAGCTAACTTGTTATACAAGTTAGATTATTCTTCCTCCTAGATCGATATTGTCGTCTTGGCCAGGGGCTTGGGTACTACAATTTGTTAATTAGAGCTAAGGTTTAGTCGATCCTAGGACTAAATCAGTCTAGGTTGTGTCATTTATTGTACTAAGTGCCACCTAGGAGTTGAATAATTGTGCTTATGATGTTGTTTGATTGAATCTCCTTTAAATGTTAATTTTAGATGTCTAAGACATATCTGGCCCAGGATGGAAATAGCCCAGCTAGCTCCTTCAATGAAGGGGGAAGTGTTAGACTGAATTAGGAACCAGTAAATCCTCCGAAGGCTGTAGAACAACAACCAGAGGTTCCTCAAATAAATCAAATACAAAAAGAGTGTTTTCTCAGTATGAATGAGATGTTTAACCAGTTCATACTATAATGAAGCAAAATAATCCTCCTCTACCTACAGTGAGCCATTCGAAAGCTTCTATTGACAAATTGGCTCAGCACCGAGCCTATACTTTTACGGGATCAGATGAGGAGAACCCAGAAGCAGCTAAGTACTGGTTAGAGACCACAGTTTGAATCTTAACCAAACAATTTCAATGTTCTTATCCACACAAGCTGGAAAGTGTTGTGGCTTTACTTGCCGATGAAGCCTTGAATTGGTGGGAAACCACAATCCTTACAGCTTCAGAGAATTCTGTCACCTGGGAATTTTTTTAGAAGGAATTTCAAAATAAGTATGTTAGTGAACAATATTTAGCTGAAAGAAGAAGATGCTTCTTACATCTTAAGCAAGGTGGAAGACCTGTAGAGCAGTACATCAGCGACTTCTATAAATATTGTAAGTATGAAACTGAATACATCAAGAGAGAGGAGGACAAATGTAGAATGTTCATTGAAGGACTAAATGATGAGCTGAGCCCGATGTTCATAGCCCTCAGAATAACTGACTTCGAAGATCTTGTTAATAGAGTGATTGCCACAGAATCTTGGATGAAAGTTGTTGACAAAAGAAGAGAGAACTTTTCCAAGAAGGATAAAAGATTCTAGGGCGATAATAAACCAATGTGGCCTTCTAAGAGGCCGAAGGGCCAAGTAAGGAATAATGAAAGCCAAGTTGCTTCACCAACTGATAACTACATTCTGTATAATTAAATATTATGCTCCTACAGTCTCTATCAATAGATCGGGAAATTTGGGTAAAGAACCTCAATCTCGACACTGCAATATCTGTCAAAATTATCACTCTGGCCAGTATAGGAGACAATCAAATGCCTGTTTTCAGTGTGGAAGTGTGGATCATTATGTCCGAGATTGTCCTCAACCCTTTGGCAAGCCCGGGGTTAAGGTAGCTTCTAATTTGAATCAAGCTATACCTCCTAAGGGAAAGGGACCGAGACAAGCTCAATTGGGAAACTCTGGAAGATCTTGGGGCCAGGCTATCACTACCGCTCAACAAGCGTCCTGGGCCCCTGGTCGGATGTATCACATTTGAAGCTGTGATGAAGAAGAGGCACATGATGTCATAGAAGGTACTGTTGAACTAAATGGTAGTCCTGTATATGCTTTAATTTATCTGGGATCTACTCATTCCTTTATTCGCCTTCCTTTGATTGAAATGTTGAACTTGAATTCTGAAATTGTTGATCAAGAACTCCTAATTTTGAACCTTGTAGGAAAATATCTAACCCTAAATGTTTTTTATAGGGACTGTCCTTTGCATATTCAGAACAATCATTTCCCTATTGATCTTTATGTACTGCCCTTCTATAAATTCGGTTTAATTATAGGTTTAGACTAGTTAGGAAGACACCGGGCTTGGGTAGGCCTTAATAAGAGAAAATTATACTTACAGGGTTTGGGAAAAGAGTTGATATCCCTTATTAGTCAAAAGCCAAAATAATTGAATGTTTTATTTGCTAATATGCTTGGAACTGTTCGAACTGAGTCTGATATAAATTCAACCCCAACTGTATCTAAATTTCCTGATGTCTTTCTGAGGAAATTCCAGGATTGCCACAAACTTGAGAAGTTGAATTGAAGATCAAGATTCAACCGAGAGTTAATCCCATATCTATTACTCCTTACCGAAAGGCTTCTGCAGAATTAAAAGAACTTCAAAAGCAGTTACAAGAACTTCAAGACAAGGGGTTCATACGACCAAGCTCTTCACCATGAAGAGCCCCAATACTCTTTGTCAAGAAGAAAGATGGACCAATGAGGCTACGCATAGATTATCGACAACTTAATCAAGTCACAATTAAGAATGAATACCCGCTTCTAAGAATTGAAGATTTGTTTGACAATTGAAGGGTGCTTCGGTATTTTCTAAGATTGATCTTAGATCAAGATACTATCAAATGAAAGTAAAGGAGACTGACATTCCCAAAACTGCCTTTAGGACTCGATATGGCCATTACGAGTTCCTAGTAATGCCATTTGGTCTGACAAACACCCATGTTGCGTTTATGGATCTTATGAACAGAGTCTTTAAACCCTACTTGGATAAATTCGTAGTTGTTTTCATTAACGATATTCTTGTTTACTCGAAAGATGAAGATTAGCATTCAAGACATCTCAGAATTGTACTACAAACCCTTAGAGAAAATAGACTCTATGCCAAATTCAACAAATGTGAATTTTGGTTGCCTAAAGTCTCCTTTCTCGGGCATGTAGTTGCAGCCGAAGGAATCAAAGTTGACCCAAAAAAGATCCAATCTATGCTTGAATAGAGATCTCTAAGGAACGTAAATGAAGTCTGAAGCTTCCTTGGCTTGGCCGGATACTATCAAAGATTTGTTAAGGGCTTTCAATTTTAGCTGCACCTTTGACTAAGCTACTCCGTAAAGATATATCGTTTGTTTGGACTAAGGAACAACAAAGGAGCTTTGATCAGCTGAAAGAAGTTCTAACCCGACCTCCAGTTTTGATTCAACCAGAATCAGGGAAAGAATACACTATATTTAGTGATGCCTCCCATTTGGGCTTAGGGTGTGTTATAATGCAAGGAGGGAATGTAGTGGCATATGCTTCCCGATAATTAAAGTCCCATGAGCTTAACTATCCAACTCATGATTTGGAACTTTCTACGGTGGTTTTTTCCTTAAAAATCTGGCGACATTATCTGTTCGGAGAAAAATGCTATTTGTACACCGATCATAAGAGCCTAAAATATATCTTAACTCAAAGGGAACTTAATCTCAGACAAAGGAGATGGATTGAACTCCTTAAAGACTATGATTTAATCATAGATTATCATCCAGGGAAAGCCAATGTTGTGGCTGATGCACTCAGTCGACAACATTCCCGTGGTAAGAATTCGATCTAATCAAACTTTTCCCTAATCCTAATCGAGTCATAGCATATATGTGTCACCTAAAATATTTCCTTGTAATCTAATGTAGCTTCATCATCCATCAATGCCCACTTTCGATTGGTTGAAAAGAAAAGGGACCCTAGCTTCCATTCGAATCCAGTCTGAGATTGTATCAAGAATCTGAATGTTACAACAATCAGACCCCGAACTACTAGGATTTAAGCTCAAAGTGGATGGAAGTTCTGAATCATAATTTACTCTAAAAGAGGATGGGTTGCTCTATTTCAGGAATATGATGTGTGTTCCTAATAATCCAGAATTAAGAAGAGAAATCCTTCATGAAGCCCACAACAGTTTTTTTTTCAATTCATCCTAGTTTAGTGAAGATGTATAAGGACCTAAAGAGTCTTTATTGGTGGCCCGGAATGAAGTTTGCTATAATTGAATTTGTGTCAAAATGTCTTGTATGTCAAAAGGTGAAAGCCGAGCATCAGGCTCCCTCGAGACTTTTGCAACCTATTGAAATTCTGCAATGGAAATGGGAACAAATAACGATGGATTTTGTTAGTGGATTACCATTATCTCCTAAGAAGAATGATGCAATCTGGGCAATTGTAGATAGATTTTCTAAGTCTGTTCACTTTCTCCATGTTCGAATGGGTATGAGTCTAGATTAATTAGTTGAACTGTATATCCGAGAGATAATTAGACTTCATGGCATTCCTACTTCAATAATCTCAGATCGGGATTCTAGATTTACTTCTAGATTCTAGAAATCTTCACACATAGCCCTTAGAAATAGGACCAATCTCAATACATCATTTCACCCTCGGTCAGATGGCCAATCGGAAATAACTATACAAATCCTGGAAGACATGCTTCGGGCATGTATTATTGATATAGGGAAAATTGGGAGAAAGCCTTGCCCCTGGCCGAATTTTCTTACAACAATAGTTACCAATCTTCTATAAAAACGACTCCTTTTGAATCTCTCTATGGAAAAAAATGTAAAACACCTCTATGTTGGTTAGAATTGGGAGAACAAGGCCTTAGGACCTCAATTACTTCGAGAAACATAAGAGCAAGTACAATTAATTTGCAATCATTTGAAGGAGGCTTTTAACCGACAAAAAAGCTTATGCTGATCGTAAAAGAAAGGGCATTCAACACAGTGTGGGAGATAAGGTATTTCTCAAAGTATCACCATGGATGAAAATGTTTAGATTTGGGAAGAAAGGGAAACTTAGCCCTCGGTTCATAGGACCTTTCGAGATAATTGAAAGGATTGGCCCTGTTGCGTACCAGTTAGCTCTTCGAGAAGAATTCAACAAAATACATAATGTATTTTCATGTGTCAATGCTTCGTAGATATTGATCTGATCTTTCCCATGTTCTTGAACCGGATGGAGTTAAATTGAATCAAGATTTGACATATAATGAAGAACCAATACAAATACTTGACCGTGAAGATAGACGACTTCGAAACAAAACAATATCAGTTGTCAAAGTTCTGTGGAGGAATCATGGGAATAAAAAGGCAATTTGGGAGTCTGAATCGTCTATGAAAGAACAGTATCCTCATTTTTTTTTCAGGTAAATTCTGGGAGGAATTTCCCTTAGGGGGGAGGAATTTGTAACAACCCAAGATTTAAAATTAAAATCTTTCTTTTTGTGATATATATATATATATATATTATTCTATACATGTAGAATGTGCTTAAATGATGGTTAACAATCCATTAGGGGACCGAATTGAATAAATTAATTCTATGAGAGTGAAACCAAAAAGGACTAAATATATGAACTTTTGGAATTGGAGTTTTGCATGATGAATTTAAAGATAATAAGAGAATGATGAAGTGGCTCCATGTGATATGGTCATTTGGACTATTACCTCCATTGGATAAAACAAACAAATAGTTTGTTTTCTCCTTCATTCCTCTCAATAGCCGAATAGAGAGTTGAGAGAAAGGAGAAGAAAAAAAATCACCATAGCCTTGCCTTGTTAGAGTTTTCAGTTGAGATTGATACTTGATTTAAGACTATACATCCAAGGAATTAAGTCTTTCTTGAACTTCTCGTTAGAATTTAACAACTTTAGATTGTTGGTTGGGGTCTTGAATATTGCTAGCATGGTTGAATGTTTGGGTCTCGATTGAAGTTGAAATGTTTAGTCGAATGTTTTAGACAATATCAATGCTAGAAAATTTTGATATTTAATTGTTAGGTATTGAATCAGGGTCTTTGAATGAAATATTGGGAATTCATGTTCTTGTGATTATAGCATAGTTTGAAAGTTGTTCCCAAGGAAACTGTTGGAAAGAATGGATTAATCAAGAATGTTGAACCTTAATTTGGTGCCTAGTTATCATGTTAGCAACATTATAATTGAATCAAAGAACTATTAGAATGGAATTCAAGGACAATTGGGTAGTTTAATTAAGTGGAAATCTGCCTTGTTTCGAGCAGGGCAGTTTAGGGGTTGTTTTGTTGCTGTTCGAGTAATTAATTGAGAGTTAGAGACAAGTTAGGTGTTAATTTAATGACTAATTGTAATGGATGTTGAATAAATTGAAGTTTGAGGTAAATGCTTGTTAAAAGGATGGATAAATTGAATAAAAATAGCACATAAGTGCAGGGAAGGGCAGATCTGAATTGTTGTGAACTAGAGGACTGTTTTATGTGTATGTTAATGCCCCATATTGTTGAGCTGCATCTTTGGCAAGGAATGTAGTGTTATATGGATGCTTTGAATGTATTACCTTAAAATTTGATTAAAGCATTTGTGTGAGCACATAGGCAAGTCAAGTGCTATTGAATTTCTCTAATGTATGATTTAATTATTGTTACTTAGACAACAAAGAATTTGGTCAAGAGGACGAAAGGAAAAAAAGAGTTGTGATCCAAGATCAAGTATAGCTGGAAATATCTGTGAGTGTAACCTGTAATCTAAGTAAATTTTATTGCTCATAATTCAAATTATCGAATGTATAAAGAGGCTAAATGCCTTGCTTGAATCCTTGGAAGGTAAGTACCAAGGTATGTTGTTTGTTACTTAATTTATACAAGCATGTTCAAGAATGTGTAACAATAATGTCACAAGTGGCATCCTGACTTTCAAATACAAGATAGTGTTTCGAAATATGATTGAACTAGGTTAATGAGGTTCCTCTAGAAATTGGCTTGCCTATAATATGTCTTGAGCTCGGCCTGAATAACATTGGACTAAGGTCCTCTAATAGGTACAATGTACCCCTGATTGACATGGTTACAATTCCAATTCAATGGAAATAAATGCCATTTCCTGTTAATATGATGATTTGGAAATAGAAGTCTAGATTGATACTAGACACAATATGGATATTCAACTACAGTTTCCTGATTTAGCTTCACTTATGAAAGAATAGTCTGGAATTAGTACAATTTAAGAGTTTGCCTAGAAATTTTAATCTATATTTCTGTATCATGATGACGTATGTGTCATCGAGCTAATAGTGAAATTCTTCTAAGTATGTGAGGCCTAAAACTTATTATGAAACAGTCGATGAAATGCTAGCCTCGAGAGTTAGTTGTTGCGATAAAATAGATAATCACTAGCTAAATTTGATACTTTTACACTCATTTAAAAGTTGATTACGAGGCTACTATTTGACTACTCACTCTGATATGTCACAGGAGAAATTGATTGTTGATAAAGCTTTGGGAGATTTTGCAAGGTCATCAAAAGCACCAAATGTATGTTTTGTTTATCAAGTTAACTCCTAGAAGGTGGCACTAGTTTGGAATGTTAGGCTATGATATTTTGTCTATAAAAGGGGTTGTAATTAGTAACTTATTATGGGATTGTAAATGTTATATATATATATATAAGTGTGTTCGGGCTTTTGTGGTTGGTGATATATTTTCCTTGACTTAGCCTGGTTCATAGATTCAAATGATTTAGATGATATCTCGATCTTTCCTATTCGACTGAATGATGCTAATGTATGGTTGCATATTGATTATGTGTGTTTAAAAGTTGTGAATACCTTTAGAGTCAGGACTTATTTTGAGTATTGCATATTTTTCTTATCTATGATTACAAATTAGAAGCCCTTATCCATGTAAAACAGTTCCGTTAGATCACCTTGTTAGGAGAGTCTTGAACCTGTATTGCTACTAAAGAATCTTACAATCCGTCAATTCGTATATCATGCATATATTGGTTCTTTGTTTAGTATCACAACTTAATATGATTAGTATACTTTATACACTTTCTTGCTAAGTGTAAAACCTTAGATAGATAAAATGTTTCCTATCTTGAATTTTGTTTGATTAAATTGTGATGTCTTTGTTACTTCATTGTTTATCTATTCAAATGCTTGTACTCCAAGGTCTTATTACAAGTCCTTCCTTGTTCGATAGCTAACTTGTTATACAAGTTAGATTATTCTTCCTCTTAGATCGATATTGTCTCCTTGGCCAAGGGCTTGGGTACTACAATACATTGTTCTTAAGGCGTCTTGTATGCGGTTTCTTTGGTGAAACAAGTGCTCAATTTCAGGTACTATACATGTTAATGGTTCTTCAGGTCTTCCTCGGGCCATGCAGCATCACAACACCTGAAAAAGAATAAATAGAAAAAACAAAAAAAAACTAAACAAAAAGAAAAAATAATTTGGTGCAAAGTCAAAACTATAAATAACCAATTGCCAATCCCCAACAACGATGCCAAAAACTTGTTGTGCGTGTAGGTGTACTATAATTGATATGCAATTTGTGATGGTATACACATCGAACAAGTAATAAAGTGATAAGTGAGTATCGTCTCCACAGGGATTGGAGGCCAAACTAGTTTAGTCAAAACACACAAATAAGACAGTAAACAAATGTTGTAGCAATAAGAAACAATTGTAGAAATGCTATGGCAAAAAGAAACAGGTTTACAAATGTTGTGGCAAACAACAATAATGTAAAGTGAGATGAAATAAGGTCACTTCAAACGTCCACTCACGTATATGAAACTCTATATGGGAATAACTAGTTGGACTTGCTATGGACCCTTATACCTAAGCCTAATGAATGTCTAGAACTAACTTTCCTTCCTCATGCTCGACACAGTTCACAAGATTGCTTCTAAAATTATCTCTAGCAAGAAACATAGTAGAAGGGAATATTAAAGCAATACCTCTCGGCGTAAACCCTTAACATGAAACTACTGATTTAAGCTCTACTCCTTTTAGTCATTGAAACTCTATCCTTTTCTCTAAGGTGAGTTAAGATTTTGCCTATCAGCATCAAACCTTGTTGTCCACTTTAGTCTTAGTGAACTCTCAAGATTTTTAAGCTAACCAAAACCTAAACAAAGGCTAACTCTCGTAAGCTCTTACAAGTTTAGGGCAATAACGAATAATGGACAAAGTATGGAATTAATAAGAAAACAACCAAACATTCATTAAAGCATCAAGCTTAACAACCATAACAAGTCCAAGCCACTTAAAATCAGTTTATGGCTGAGCAAATATCATACATAATCATTCGTTTAACACAACCCATTCAAAGAAATGAAATGAAACAACAAAGCAACTAAGAGAGGGAGAAACTCTTGAGCTGTGTTGGATTTCCGTGCACTGATCTAAGACTATTGCTTCTCTCAATGTCCTACGAGAGCACCCCTTGGAGCTTCAATAATGGAGGATGCTTTGATGGAGGAAGAAGAAGATGAGAGGTATCCTTTCTTCCTTCTCTTTCTTATCTCACTCGTAACTTTTTCTAGCCCCTCCTTAAATGAGGGTATCTTGTACTTTATATAGTGGGGGCTCCTACAGTTTTGTGCCCTTGATTCCAAGGGAATATTCCTTTCACATGTAGGAATAGAGCAGGCTAATAGGTACACGTGTAAGGCCACAATAAATATCTTCAGTCTGTTGTCCTCTAGTGCGCCTAGGAATGCAATCTAAAATGCTATGGCATTTCTATCTGCATCACTCCTCATTTCCTTGCACATCACCACACCAACCAAAACCCTCCAAAGCAGCACTATTCTTGCAAATAATCAAAGACCACAAAATGGGAAACACCATATGCAACTACATGAGCTAAATACATCTATATGCCATGAGATGTGAAGAATTGGGCTTGATTTCATACAATAACTCAAGTAAAAGGGCATGAAATGTTAACCTTTTGCAAGGTTAACACATTATCCAAATGAATGGACCAATCTTTCCTAGTGGTATTAACCACTTTTCCATAATATTTTTAGTGGCTCGAGTAGAGACTTCAGCTTGCTGATTAGACTGGGGATGATAAGTCGTGGCAAGTCTATGGCTTACTTTGTATCTATTTAAAGCGGTTTCCACTTGATTGCAATGAAAATGCTTGTCATGATCACTAATCAAGGCCTTCAGTGTTCCAAAATGGGTAAGTATGTGCTTGTGAAAAAATTTGACCACGGTCTTCGCACCATCGATAGGTAGAACTATAGCTTTAATCTATTTAGAAATGTATTGAACATCAACTAGAATATAGAGATTACCAAAATAATTTGGAAAATGTCCCATAAAATCAAGACCTCATACATGAAATAACTCAAACCTCCATGATTGGTTGTTGTGGCATTTCATTACGTCTAGCAATTGAACCAGTACGCTGAAAACGACCACAACGTTGTGCGAACTCGTGAGCATCTTGAAATAGTTTTGGCCAATAAAATATAGTTTGAATAATATGCATAGTAGTTATCATGCCACCGAAATGACCTCCATATGGGCATCTTGACAATGCTTCAATATTGTTAGCATCTATTCTTCTGGAATGCAACTCCTGATAATGTTGTCATTGAAAACCTTGGACAAATAAGGTTCGTTCCACTGGTATTTGGTTGAATCGCGAAGAAATCTCTCATTTTTGTTGCCAATGCCACCAAACAAAATTTTTTCCGTACATTAAATAGTTGACAAAATCTACATACCATGGTAATGCTTTGATAGTGAAAAGCTTATCTTTTGGTAATGCATCAACAATTTGAGCTTGATTCCATCTTTACTACTAACTTCTAGTCTCAGTTAGTGATATGGAACCTAGTTTTTTGAATCCTTGCGGTCCTTTATCTCAATATTAAACTTTTGCAGAAGTAAAATCCATTGTATCAATCATTGTTTAGCATCTTTCTTTGCAAAAAGATATCACAATACAGAAGATCGGTAAATACAATAACTTTTGTTCCAACAAGATATGAATGAAACTTTTCAAAAGCAAAAATTACAGTAACTTCAAAGGTTTGTGACCAGTTTGGTGCAATGACAGTAGGTGCATTCACAAGTTGTTTCTTGATATGATTGAATGCATATAGACATGCATCGTTAAAGAGAAATTTTTGGTTTTGGCCCAACAATAAACATAAGGGCTTTGAGATTTTTTGAAAAATCTCAGATAAATCGTCTGTAAAATAATGCATGCCCAAAGAAATTGTGAATCCCTTTAACATTTGTTGATGGAGGAAATTTTCAATAACATCCACTTTAGCTTTGTCAACTTCAATTCATGTACTAGAAATCTGGTGGCCCAAAACATTTCTTTCTGTGACCATAAAATGGAATTTTCTCAGTTCAGTACGAAATTGGTCTGTTCACATCGCTGCAAGCCTTTCCCAAGATTGTCGATGCAATGGTTGAAATCATCCATAAATATTTCTAAGGAATTGTCTATCATATCAGAAAATATAGCCATCATACATCTTTGAAATCTGTCAGGTGCATTATAAAGACCGAATGGCATGCAACGAAAGGCAAATGTACCAAATAGACAAGTAAATGTCATCTTTTCTTGATCATATAGTGCAATAGAAATCTAATTTATGCCATAATATCCATCAAAAACTAAGTAGTAAGCCTTGCCAACAAATTTATCTAGCATTTTATCGATAAAAGGAAGTAGGAAGTGGTCCTTTCTTGTGTGTAACGGCCCGATTTTTGGGCATAGTAGTTTATAGGCTGATAAGACGGTCTGGAGGACCAGGTTAGAGATATGAGTTGAATTGAGGATTAAAATCGAATTAAATATTTTTTTTGAGTGAGGAAAAAGTTGGGAAAATATCTAAAAATCATTATTTAATATATGGATATTTATGGTAAAGTCAAATTTGAAAAATGGAATTCAGAAATTGGACTTTTTGGCTAGTGACCAAAATGTAAAGATTGAAAACTATTTTAGTGATCATTTTGTAAAAGGGTCAAAAATTTTAATCTTTAAGGAGCTATTTTACCTAAATTTTTTATCAGGACTTTCTCTCAATTGTGATTAATTTTAATGGGTTTTAATCAAAAGAATTAAAGAGGAGTTAATTAAAAGAGGTGGTTATTTTTCTTAAAAACATTTTTGACGTAGCTTTTCTCTAAAGACTTTTCTCTCAAAATATTTTCAGCCAAACACTATCTTTTTCATCAAAGAGCTGAGGTAAACTCTTGATTTCTATAGTCTTTGATTTCTAATGGAATCCTTAATATTGTTTTACAAAATCTCATTGTTATCTTTTATTTTTCAAGAGTAAAAACATCCAATTGAGAGGAAATTCACTCTTTAAAGGTAAGGTTCATTATTCTCCTCTAATAAATGGTTCTTTACTGAAATTCCCAAGTTATTAATCCTTTATATATGTTTTCGAATGAGTTTTAATGATTTAATTATAGAAAATTGGTTTAATAAATGTTTAATTGATGAGATTATGTGATTTTCGATTGGATCTATTTTGTTTAGTTCTTGATTGATTTTAATCAAGATTTTGATGTTTCACAATGTTAATAGATTGATTTTAACATTGAAATCTCAAGGCTATATGAATCTCTAATTTTCTAGGTTACTAGTTATGTGTTTTTTAGGAGTTGTGGATGTTTAATGTATGTTGGAGGTATAAGGTCGATGTTAGGTTATTTTTTGATGCCAATTGAAGGTAATTAATGGATTAAACCATTAGGTTTTTTTCATATCCCTAAAACTGGCCTAGTCAGAATTTGGTTCCGATGACCGAAAATTTGGAATCCAATGTGCAAAATGTTGTAATAGTTGACCTTTGTACCCTTCCTTTATAATCAAATCACATCTTGGTCCCATTTGAATAGTTTAAGTCTTCCTTATATAAAATTCATAGCCAAATTGAAAATTCTGAGCTAGGCATACCGATACAGTCAAGCCAGTATCGACACGGTCTAAATGCCAATAACTAACTTACCTGTTTTAGCGATAGCGTATCGATACATTCATGAGTGTATCGATACGGGTCCCTTGTTCTGAATCTGTTTGAAGCCAATTGAGAGTGAATTAAAGCAAAGTGCTTACTCACCTCCTTGCTTGTCAATTCCCGGCGTGATTGTCTAAGAAAAGGGAGTGAGTACCCATCAAATTGCTCCATACTATAAGGAAACATGATGTGGAAGAATTTGGGTTAAGCAAACCCTTTAGGATAGGAAATCCCCATATTGGTTCTTGGAAAGGTAGGCAATGATTAAGGGGTTAATTGAGTTTTAAAATGAATAATGAAGGGGAAAGCTTTCGTCCTCCTACCTCGAACTCCGGGTAAACCAAATTCCCTTTTTTGTTTCCAAAAGAAGCACACACCTCCATTTCCATCTTCAAGCTTGAGCTAAGCTAGCACCTCGGTGCAATCTTTGATCTTCATTCAAATTTGATATATTGTTTGAAGGCCTACAATTTGGTGAGTAAAACCACTAAGTTAATTTGATTATGCCATGATTCCTTAAGGCTTAATTTTGAGATTACGTTCCTAATGTTCAAATAGAAGCCCATGGATTAGGAGGCTAATTTCACTATTCAAATGTTGTTTACAAGCTTTGGCAAGCTTGAAATATGTCTCCAAATCTTTAGATCGAATTCTAATGTAGCTCCTAATTTTGTGCTAGCTTGAATAGTGGAGAAGGATCCCTTTTCATCTCCAAAGGAAGCTAGGCACAATAGAGTTGTAATTCGAGAACCTCGTAATCAAGGTGAGTGTAGTCGTGTCAAGGGATCGAAAAGGAGTCGTCCCGTTGCATTTGATTTGTGGTTTTCAAGTTAATATGTATCTTGTTTAAAGGCTCACATAGAGCAAACATGTGTGGATGCTAATGGCTAGCATGGTAAGTCTTCGAAACGGTTGATATGGGTAAGTTCATGTACTATGTTTGAAATATGCTCGATGTGAATCCAATATGAATATGCGATGAATATGCAATACGTGAATTTGATATGAATATGGTATGATATGTTATGGAGCTAAGTCTCAATTCCGATTCTGATATGCTATGGCCTACGGGCATAAAGGTAAGTTATATGATGGAATATGTGTAACCTTGGACATTTGTGAGTTTTGGATACAATTGGCATGCCATAGGGTTAGTTGAGCTCGTATAAGTAAGGGATTGGACTACGGTTCGGGGCTACAGCCTATATGTGCAGGAGATAAGGATGGATTGTGTAAAGGATACTACTCAGAGCTACGGCTCAAGGCTACGGCCTATTTTCCGTTATATGAGGTTACAACCTATTTTTCGATATATGTGTGGTGTAAAGGGGAATCCATGTATCCATTTGTTACATTGTCCAAGGGGAATGATATTTTTATATGATTTGTAATTGTTATGTGGAAATAGGATTACATGTATATGTCGTTGTAAGACCAAGGGAATTAATATGTGATAAATTTTGCTATGGTTATGTGAAAGTATGATAAATGACTTAAGCATGAGACTTATGTGGTTAATAGTGTAATTATGATATTTGAGCATGATGTTATGTTACTCATGACTATAGTATGGCATTCATGCCATTTAATTGTTATACGCTTGTTATGACTACCTCACTAGGTTATGTAAGCCTAACAAGTGTGTGTGTCGCATGCATTTCAGGATCCTAAAGCTCTCCAGACATCGATCGTGTATTTTGCGGTTGCAAGTATCTCCCACTACTATATGTATGTCTACTTTTGTTTTTGAACTCCTAGTAGGGTGGCATAAGGATTAAACGCATTATAATAGCTTGTTTTGATGTGGTTGTGTACGCATAATAGTACCTAGGTGTTGAATGTGTAATATGGCATGTTTTGAGTCAATAAATTGGTTAAATGAGCTTAAAAGTCCTAATTTGTAAAATCTTAGTAAATGGATTCAGAACGGTTTAAAATTTGTCATACTATTAGAATTATTGATTTTAAGGTTTCTTATAAAATTTGGTAAAATTTGGATGGGTAAATCGAATAAAAAACAGATAAAATATGTCATTATAGGTTAGGGAGTATCGATACAGGTGATGGCGTATCGATACGGTCCTTGCATTTCAGGTCTGGTCAACATTGGTCAAACAGGGTGTATCGATATGGTTTGGGGCGTATCAGCACGGATTTTGGTCACTGGAGTCTGGATTGAAAATGGTATCGATACAGTCTTAGAGCATATCAATACGAGGTCAACGCGGTTAACGTGTATCGATAGGGGCTTAGTTGTATCGGTACGAGTTTGACATCCTTTGAATCTAGAAATCTGAAATTAGTCTTAGCGTATCGATACAGTCCTTAGGGTATCGATACGGTGTTAGTAAAATCTGTTATAAGGCATAAAAATAGAATTTGGTCAGTTTGCAAATTGGTCATTAATAACCATACGGTCTAATTGATCAGGTTAACGATATGCGATAGTATCGAAACTTCACAGATCAATAATTGGTAAGTTTAATTACAAGTTGGTAATAAAGAATCTGGATTAGGATTGCTAATTTGTAAAGTTTACGATTTAGTCCCTATGTTTGAAAAATGTTAAAATTGACCCCGATCCTAACAAGACTAGTAACGAGTAGATCCAATAAGTCTTAAGAATGATTAATAAAACAATCCAAACAAGTTTTGAACTTTGGTTCTGCCTTTTGATCTCCGATTAAGTTTTCGATAACATTTTTCGACCCAGTTCTCTACCAGATAGGGAAGGGGTGCTACAGTTTTGGCTGGGTAATGTTTGGATGATGTGTGATGGTTTTAGTGAGGCGAAGTTGAGGAGTTATGTTGCTGGGATTATGAATGCATGATGATGCATTAATCCTCTATTATTATGTGATTAAAATAGGGAGAGCGATCCTAAGGTTGTTGGTGAAGCTTTGGAGGCTTCAGACACTTGTTTTCGCATCAACGAATAAAGCTTTGCATTGTCGGTGAGTGAGAACATGGATTTCAGCTTTGAAATGGTTTAAAGGTTATTTAGGGAGTTTAAATTAAGCTTGAAATGTTGGTTTAAACACGGAAGTAAGTATGGCGATAATTTTGTAACATCCTAATTAGGGGCCTAGAAGAATTTAAAATTTAGAATCTAATTGAAGACTTGTCAAAAATTAGTAAGAAAACTTATAAGGACCAAAAGGGGGATAATGCTCAAACCGAGTGACCACTTTGTGAAAGGACCATAATGTACATTTAATTAATCCATGAGCTTGCATGTAAAAGAAATATAAATGTGGGGACTATGCCTATGTGTCCCCTTGAGAATTCGGTCAAAGGAAGTGTAGACCATCTTCTTCTTCCATTCTTTGCACCCGAATACTTGTTAGTGAGAGAGGGAGAGTTTATAAGAAATCCTTTCAAATTTGGGGTAAAGAAATCAAGTTATTAGTAGAAGGAAATTTGAATGTAGATTGAAATTTGGTTCTCAACAAGGTAATGTTCCCTAGTATCCCTTGTGTGTTTGATTGTTAGATATTTGAGGAGAAGATTCGAATTGGAGGAATTTTTGCATGATAGTTAAATGAACTTTGGGATTTAGTTAGATGATGCTTAGATAGGAAATGAATTGAATAGATGATAGAAAACCAATGCTCTGATGTATGTATATATATATTGAATTGGTGCATTTTTTATTCTTATTATGGTCACCTCGATTTAAGCATTAAATTGATTTGAATTCTTGAATGAACATACAAGTTGAGACATGAGAATGAACATAGGTTTGATAAGAAAGGTTGATTAATTTTGTTAATACGCTTTGGTAATCGGTTATTGAATGGCACATTAGGATGTTCTTGAATGACCAACTTGATTGTTTCGGTAGTGATCAAAATGGTGTTGCTAGAGAAAAAGGAATTAATGTTTATGTGGACTATCGTGAGGCTAAAATTTGGTAGTAATAGAGTCTTGAGGCTGCTATGCGGATTAGATGATTTTATCACGTTAATTGAAGCCTAGAGGTTGTTCGATCTAGACTATTTGAGCAGAATAGAAGCTGCCCTGCTTCAGTTCCAGCTCACATAAGGCTTAAAGAATGAAATTAAGGGTGTTTAGCCCCTAATTCGAATCTTAATAGAGTTAGGAATGAAATTGATTAATCATTGTGATTAATGGAATCTTATAATGTTATATGTTAGAAGATCAAGAGGATATGGAAGGGAAGAGGGTTGTTATAGATCAAAGCAGTAATAGGAAAAAAGGAATCATGTTACGGGAGCAACAATAGCTGGAAATCACTTGTAAGTGTAACCTAGATTAAAGTTATACATGTGGCTGTCCAATTCTAGTTAAATATTAAATTCGATAAAGATTATTGTATGTGCAAATTGGCTTGATTAAGGCTTGAATGAATGCTATTTAAGGTAAGTATCTCGAGGTAAGATCAAACTAGCTAAGTTACTTGTTCATGCTACACTTTTCTAGTTAATTTTAAAGTAGACTTGATTGTGGATTGTATGAACCAAATTAATGATTTAAGGCAGTTAATGCCTCTCGATCGAAAAGAACACAATCTTATAAATGCAAGCCTTGATTCGAGTTAGTTTAGACGCAATTGGCATGCCATAGAGTCCGTCGAGCTCGCTAGTTTGGACTACGGTCCCTTGTTGTTAAGATCAAGTGATCTATTGGTACCCTTGTTCAATAATGAAATAAAATTGGTACTTTGTGTACCCTTGTTCCGGTACTATGTGTACCCTTGTTATTGTTACACTTATTGTAGATTCGTGTGTCTAGAAACTTGTCATAAAGGCTCAAGATAATCTAAATATTCTCATAATGAATCTTGATAGTTTGAAAGAAAGAAAATTGGACTAGGTTCCCTTGATGATTAGTTGGATTATGATCCCTTGATCATGTTGGACTTTATTACCCTATAAGTGTTCAAATTAAACTCTATAA
Organism: Hibiscus mutabilis; assembly: GCA_019671005.1. NCBI lineage: Eukaryota > Viridiplantae > Streptophyta > Magnoliopsida > Malvales > Malvaceae > Hibiscus > Hibiscus mutabilis. The sequence continues at coordinate 44,523,263 of CM033717.1, read as the reverse complement.
TTGATGTTACTTGGATAAACTCATTAGATTGAAATGTTTGAGTCACACTTGGTATTAAATTGATGAAATGTTCACTTAATAATGTTCCCATGCTTGATCGAATACTTGTATGCATGCTTGGAAAACGGATAGTGAAATTCATGACTTAACCATAGAAATGATGTATGTTTCAATTGATCACATTTGAAAGGGACATTTATTAGCATAATGGGAGACTTGAATTCATATTTCTAAATGCTTAATGTTTACGACCTTACTTGGTCAAGGCCTCACTATTACTCCTTAATGTGTTCCAAGGTTACTTGTATTTTGATCAAACAAGGGAGCTAAGCAAGATCCCAAGAAGCTTATTGTATGTTTTGTTGTTTTATTTTGACTCCTAGGATGTTGGCACCCTCTTGTTTGTATGTCTATGTCTAGTTTATTTGGGCATGTAAATAACCAAAGTTATATGTTGGGCGTAAACATATCTAGTGATATCCATGGTTTAACCATTTGGTTGATGATTCATGCTTGTATGTGACATGTATGTTATTGTAGTTGTTTGTTAGAATAGAATCTAGTAGATCATGACCATGTTAGATTATAGATAATCATGTTATGGTTGTATGAATAGCATGTTTGTTTGGTTGCCCGGATAGATAGTGAGTTTATATGATCATTTATATTACTTTGCTCTAAATAGGTCACCATGTGCTAAGCCTGGGATGTAAGAAAGATAAATTCTGAAGCATGTTATAGAAGTGATTGAACTTATTTAGACTCGAACATTTGTATTGTCTGGTTTGATTGCTTAGTTAATTTCTTCTATATCATGTTACACCCTACAAGTATGTGAAAGATTGTTTGATTTTGTGTTCCCTAAATGATAGTATGTTCGAATGCTATACCTCTCTTATGCTAGTATTATGGTTGAGTAAATGAATGACACATTTATGATCTAAATTATGAACCTAGAATCTAAATTGGTAATTGGGGTGAAACAAATTTTGTCCATATAAACTTCTTTGTTATTTCATTTGAATGGCTTAGAGTACAATGCATCTAGATTTAGTTGTTTATCAATTTACTTGTGATACAAGTTTATTCTATATTGTTTGATTTTGACCCCTTAAATCTGGTTTACTACTAAGCCGGGTTGGGGTGTTATAAATTCTCTATCGGTCGTACTTTTATGAAATGGATTTTATGCACTTGTTTTGAATGAAATGGCACTTACTGTTTAAGCATGTCTCAAAGTATGTTTTATACTGTTTTGATCATATAATAATGATGGATACTTTTGGTAAATGATCCATGTAAGTATGTGGAATACTTGTTTTAAAGCATTGTTAGTTGCTTTGCAAATGGTTTTGAATTGATGCATTGTAACACCATAAATTGGGATTGGATGAATGATCTTTAACCTTATTGTGCTTGTAAATACATGGCTTAAAATTATAACCTTTTAGGTGACCCAAATCTTAAACTTCCAAAACTTAAGCACCAAATTAAAAGTGACCAAAATGCATTCCTTGAGAAAGCCGAGTGTTGCATTCTAACATCATAAGTTGGAATGGCTTGTACATGTGGGTAATGATGAATTGTTACACATAGGATCATTATCTTTTGATTAATAGCTTTTTGAATAAAGAATAGTATCATTTATTCCATTCAGTAGAGAGAGAGACCGAAGCAAAATTTATAGATAGATAAATTCTTGGTCACTTTGTTTGAACTCCTTGTTTTATGCTAAATTTGGTGCTTGGATAACTGCGTTTTTTAAGGAGTAAGAAAGTAAGTTCCCTTGATTCTTATGTTGTATGTAATCTAGTGTTTTGCATGTGAACCATTGCTTGGTTGTTAGATTTAGTTAGAAGATGCTACATTCCGGTTGATAGAATTTTGGGTTAAAAAAGGAAATTATATGAATAGTTGAATGGTGAGTGAATTAGATGATGATGATGATATATGTGAATGAATTTAGCAATCATCTTGGTGGAAAAATACTTGGTTTAATCTGGATGTTTGAGGAGGGATTAATTGAGAATATGAGATGTTTGATCTCAGTATAGGGGATTGTTTTCTAGTGAGAGTTTTAGGACTATTTTGATCTAATGTTGTTGTTAAATAGAGGGATTTTAGAGATTAAATGAACATTAAAAAATATTGGTAGATCGAGAGTTATAGAAAGCTAAGCTTAGATGATTGCTTAGACTGTTAATTAAACTTGGAATTGGTTCTATTCAAAACAGTCTTGTAAGGGCAATTTTGAAGATGTTTAGAGTATTAGAAAACTGTTTCAGGTTGTATTGCTAAATTCAATGTGTTTAAAGGCTCGGTTGGGGAGCTTGATCTTATATTTATGTGATTGAATATTTGGAAAGCAGGCTGTACACCTTAGGTGTCTGGTTGAGTAGGAATATATCAATTACATGTCAAATATCAATTTTGGGGCTGATCCTAATGCATTATTAATTTGTTGTCACACTTAGACAATAAATGAGACAATCTAGAGGGGGAAAGACTCAAGGGCATAGAGATACAAGATCAAGACTAAGCTTGGGAAATTTGTGAGTGTAATCAGAATTGTTATGCATAAACCAATGGTTGTTTAAAAAGCTATATTATCTGAATGCTGGATTGGGTATAAATGCTTAATTGCTTGTATTTGATCGAACCCTCAGATAGTAAGCACCAAGGTAAGTTTTTATGATGATTGATAGAAATAAGTCTGATTATTAAATGACTAAATAGATGTTTTTTTAGCATATTGTGTATTGGTTGTATTGTGGCATCCTGAACGGAAATTCAATTGAACTAATAAGATTTGGTAGTGAGTCTTGCTTAGTGTGAGTTGTATAATTGGCATGCCAATAGTGTGTCCTGAGCTCAGCCTGAAAAACATTGGACCAAGGTCCCCTGATAGGTACAATGTACCCCTCATTGATATGGTTATGATCTTAGTTTCAATGGAAATAAATTCCATTGCTTGTTCATATAGTGTTTAAGAATGGAACTCTATAATAGAATCTTGTCTAAATGTTATGTTACAACCAAGGTTGCCCGTGCTTATCTATTTTATGGAATATTTGATGCACTTAGACAACTCAAGAGAGTTGATCGGTCCTGAAATCCTTGATCATTCAAGCATGTTAATTGAATAAAGCTAAATCGGCCATGTATGATGTTCGAATGTTAGATGCACATACCTTTTGAATTTGTATATATACCATGAATGAAATGATAACCAATAAGGTTACCTACACAATATGCATACTTCTATTGGATATGGATTGCTATGTTATGCTTTTAAGTTTGGACCATTTTCTAGTCTGCCATTCTTATCACTCACCCTATCTTTCCACAGGTTAAGTGAATTGCTAGATCATGTTGAGGAGTTCAAGCAAGGTCACTAGAAGCATAAAATGTATGTACTGTTTTGTTCTTAGTCAACTCCTAGAAGGTGGCACTAGTTTTAGAAGTTAGGTGTATGTCCTTTGAGTAGGTTTTTAAATGGTTTGTATATATATTGTTACGTGATCTGGTAAAGGCTTGAATATACTTATATGTGTGATTGGCAATGGTTGCTTACTAGATGGTCTAGCTTGATTTGCCATGAATGTCCACCTTGGTTGGTTGGTTGATTATGATGTGATTACTTATAAGAACAGGGATCACATTGGCGTAATATTAATATGTAACGACCCGGCTTAAAAGAAAATCCGGAGTTGAGAATGTTGCTCCGGAGAAAACCGAAATCAGAACTAGAATTTCAAATTTTCTTTTGAACCAATCATAGACTAACAGGATGGTTTCTTGTTTTCTTATAAATTTTCTTTGAAGTATTTAAACATTAAGAACATTGATCGGTTAAAACCAAAAGCTTACTTGTAGCACAAATGTACTATTTAACAAACACATGGATATGGCTACAACTTTTACTCATAGGTCTTACGTATAAACACATGAATGTTTTCTTTTCCCATTAGAACACGAGGTCTATCAATCTATACCCTAATACTTTAGGGATTCGATCCCATTTTTTTACTTAAGACTAACAAGATGTTTATCTTGAATTACAAGTCACAATCAGAAGACCTTGTTAAAAACTCAAGCCATGCTATTTATTCTCAATACTACTTGTGAAACTTTAACTTTAAACATTCATTTAATCATGTGAAGACATTATTGATTTCAAGCTATAGATGTGATAATATACAAAATCCAAATTCATTAACTACTAGAGTACATTTATCCATTAATGAATCAAGGGTAACATTATTCGATCACAACCCTTAATCTAAAGGGCAGAATTAACCATCCATACATGAACTATACCACAAATGTATTCACATAATATCTTATTATGCCTTACAGTATTAATCTAAACCCACTTTACTCAATTAGAGACATTTGCCTTAAACATATTAAGGTCATGTAACACAAATTCTTTAAACTCAGGCCATTAACCGTAGATAATTTAACACCATTTCCATCTTTGACCAGTTAGACCAATATCAATTTAATCATCTTTAACACATGATTCGACCTACTAAAATTGTTCCTCAGAACCTTATGGAAACATTCGATTCTCTTAACAATTTACAACAACAATCTAAGACATAAGCAATTCTATCAACCATACATAAGAGCATGTACAACTTCAACCAAGTAACCAATCGACTTTATAGATATAAACTTGTATAGATGATTCTCATAAGTCCTTTTTAAGATATTACAATACAAGAATTCATAATATACATCAATTAGAACCTTGTGCCACCATACTAGGAGTATACTACAATAAGGGAAATTCAACTCTACTTGAATTCCAACAAAGGCTAATGACCTTTACTCTCGATTGGGTAACTCGAACTCAAACAACCTGCAATACATGATTATGAAATGCATTAGGCTTTTATAGCCTAAGTGAGGTAGCAATACATGTAATGTACAATAATAGTCAAAGCTCATAAAGTAACCAAACAATTCAAGACCATGATCATCCAAGAACTTTCTTGCAAGTTAAGTTAGTACACACATATCTTGTTTATTGAAGATTATTTAGAAATTTCAATCCTTTAGCATTGTTCAAATTATTCTAGCTTGTATAATTCAATTGCTCACTAAGATCTGTCAGTCACCATGGCCACAAAAGCTCTTAATTATAGTGCTCCCCAAGAGTTTTCAACTACAAGACTCACCACGAGTTATCCCTTACGAGGCTCACCATGAGCTACCACACAAAGTGTTTGATCACATTTTTTTTACATTCTTGGCTTAATGTAAACATTTCATATCTTTTACAGGTTTCCCTTGGATCATTATCGGTGATGAATAACATTAGTTCAAGTGATACTTAGCTCAGAGCACATAGCAAAGGCTAATATCGAAGCATATCAAGAGGGTGTCCCCTGAGCAATTGCTTAAACAAGAGTACCAGAGGTATTAAAAGATCATTCGATCTTAATAACAAGGGACCTTACTCCTAACGTTTCAGCTATCAACCAATATATCCAAGGTCTTCCATTTACTAGGGCAACTTATATGTTTTATCTTAGTTTTGTCATTCAAGAAGTTACTTATTGTACAAGTAACTTTACTTTTAAAGCTAACAGAGATTTCTTAGGTTACATGTAACCTTATTTCTTTTCTTACTCCGATAGCTTATAACATATTCAAGCTTTCTCACTTCTTATCTCCTTAGAGCTAACTAGTAAATCTTTCATTGAAAGTCTTATTGTCATTGGTTAGTAAATTATTCCAGGCTTTATAATCAGTACACAATTCATTTCAATATCAAAGTCATTCCATAATCAATCATCTGAGCATAGCAAGGCATTTGCATCACAAGGAATATAACATCAACAAGGTCTAAACATGAATGTCATGCTATGAACACATACTCATTCTCAAGTAGCTCTACTTGAGCCTTTTTACACAATATATATGATGCAAGTCATCCACAAACATTTAATACTTAACAGCAACAAATTAAACATCGGGATAACTCTGTGTTACCTGAGACTCTTGTGACTACACTACTTGTTATCCGAACATTATAGTATACCTGAATCCACAATACACATTCTATTTCCCTTCCTTAGCCATCCATAGATAAAGTGTACCTCGAAACGATTAATCAAATGTTATCAACCTTGTTATACAAACAAGTTACTCTACCAACCATGCATACACATCACCCACATATACTTTCTTATATAATTTAGTCATTCAAGATTTCCTAAGGATGCAATATGTTCTAAATTTTGTATATAAAACAGGGTAGTCTCTAGGATTGCCTAAATTCAATGTTAAAATAGTTTAGTATTCCAATTAGACACTAGCATTGAATTCAAGGTTTTCCACTTCAATGACAGCTTCGTTTAATACCTTAACTTAGCAAGACAATTTACCAGAAATTTCCAGCTCATATATCCTACTCAATTAAGTATACTAATTTACCAAGCAAGGCAACACTCATATATATATATAGTCTAATATCACTAAAACAGTCCCAATATCATCATGTATAGCCTAAATAGTTCAACTTAAGTTTGTGAACACAATTCAGCATCCAAACAGCGCACAAATGTCTATTTCATTTAAAAATGTAAGCTTAAATATATATATCTAATTTCATGATAAAACAGTCCATATACATGTTAAATACAATTTCTGCGCTCAATATACAATATTTTGATTAAAACTGTTTTATTACAAACTGCCCTGATTATAAATATTCAAAACTGCATTTTACTACACAAAACTGCATTTCCTTAAGTACCAAAACTGCATTCTTTAAAACTATTTTCTTGCTTAATAAAATTCTGCACAGTTTTTAATTACTTATCTGCACTGTTTTAGACTCTAAACTGCCCCTTTATTATTTCAAAACTGCACATTGTACTTAATTTCAACTATGTTTCTACATTTCTACAAGATTAAACTATAATTCTGCAGTGTTTAAAATCCGAAACTGCATTACTTAAACATACCAAACAACATTTATTCTTACATACCAGACTGCCCACAAAACTATACTGTTTTAGGCTAAGTTCTGCATCATTTTTGATTTAATACTGTACTGGTTATTATCTTAATTTCGTGTCCAAAACAGTATATATAAACATTAAGACAATCCCTATGTTTCTAGGCCTAATCAATCATGCACTTATCCATTATTCACTGAGATACAACTATGTAATTTCCATTTTAAAACAGGGCAGTCTACTATAAGATCAAAATAGCCTTGTATTCATTCTCCTATCAACTGAACAGCTTTCTAATTCCAATATATATATATATACATTCTATTTCAAACAGCCATTTTAGCAATGCATTACCATTTTTGTGCTCTATTCTATTTATACATGTTTTGATCAATTATAACAGCCCCAATTTCTAAGTTTAGATTTACACAACATGACAGCTTACTTATAGCCAGGTAATTACTTCATTCAACGAGTCCATTTGTTACACCTCAAGATACTATTTTGCTCGTAGATTTTCTATCATTGTAACGTCCTAAACCCGGCCCAGAAGGAAACCGGAGTTTAAGATGTCATAGCAAGCAAAACCGAAAGAACGAGTCAGAAAATTTCAAATTTCTTTTTAACTTAATTAGAGACAAACAGGATGGTTGCTTAATTATTATAAACTTTCTTGGATTCTATTTTCTTTATAACTTATACCATATAGTCAATAAGAGTATTTTCTTGACACTCAAGTCACAAACCAATACATGAATTATAATCCAATATAACTTGTTAAACTAGAAGCTTATTCGAAAACTTTACCACATGTTTCACTTAGTATTTATGTCCTTTAATCTCCATATATAGAATCATTCATTCACCATTATCCATATGTTATTCAATTCATCAGGAGCATTATTCTAGTATTCGATTCATGAACTCCTTTAAACACTCTTCTTCTATATGAATAGTCCAAGTAAAGAGTATTCATTAACCAAGTTAAGTTAAACCAAAAAGTTAGTCCTTGCTATCATTTACAATTCATTTAGGTAAACTAGCTTCTTAGACAATGGCAAGACAAAGGAACTCACGCATTTTCCAATTTAATTACAACATCCAAATCTCATAAGATTACTATGATATTCATTTCAGTTTATAACTTATCTAATACCCAATTTGTCTTAGACAAAAGTGGTCTTAATAAGCCAATTACTATAACCCTTCACTGAGCCCTTAATATTCTTCTAGTTACCAATGTATTTAGAAGAATTTCATACAACAAGTACCATACTTATGTCAATTTATCTAGCTTTCACTATCATCTTAATTGATCAGTAAACACACACCACTAGATTTCTAGATTAATCAATCAAAACATTAACCATACGATTGAGCTCCAAATATGAGTCACTTTATGCTCACTAAGAGCTAACCATTCAAGACTCATCAAGAGTCGTTCATTACCGTGTAAAATCCCTAAACCGAGCCTATAAATTGTTACCATTAATTAAACTTATTATCTAGTCAAACTATGCCCTAATAGAATGAAAGTTTAGGGAGCTAATTGTGACAAATAAAAGGAGGACACTTGAACTATGGTGACTAACTTGAATTGTCATCAAAACCGATTGATCAAATTAAAAAGGACCAAAATGAATATAAATGGAAATACATGATTGCATGGTGAAACAAATGAAATTGGTGGACAATACACATGTCCTCCTAGCCTTGCAATGACCGGCCACTATAGGGGATAAACACCATCTTCTTCATTTGGTTACTAAACCTAAAACATTGAGAGAGAAAGGAGAGAAAATGCACGCTTAATCAATGTAGGAATTGTGATAGAGCCTTGAAATTGTGTTTAATTTTAAGGTAATGTTTAGTGTTGATGAATTTCCTCTTTGATTTGGTGGTTCTAACAACTTGTTTTGCTTGAGAAATGTTAGATTGATTGCTGGAAATTTAGGAATTGATTAAGAGTCTTGTATGTGTTCTTATATTGAACCGATTGGTACATATTTCTAGTGAAAACATATTAGAATCGAATGGCCTTTGAAATTGATGTTGTTATTAACCAAATTGATGGTGAAATGTTATGTTGGTTTCTAGAACAATTTAGATGATAATTGGAATTGATGATTGATATGTAAATTGAGATTCTTGTTGCTGGAAATTCTATTGAGATGATGTTTTAATGAACCAATTCGAAAATATTGCTTAATTGCCCTGCTTTCACATGTTTGATACGTAATTGGACTGACTTAGACATGTATGAGTGAGTATATATGTTGAACAATCATGTTAGAATCCTTGTCTAAGTGACTAATGAAGCTAGAATCTAACTTAAGGAAATATGTCCAGAAAACTTTGTTTCAGGCAATAAGTTTAAAAATTTGTATAATATCACATAGATCAAATTAGGGATAAATCTTATATGTACAGAATCATGAGTATGTCTATTTTCATATGCAACAAACGGAATCGAATTCCGGGTTATAAAACAATTTATAGAGATTAATCTCTAAGGACAGTGCAAACTGTCCAGTGGCATAATTTGGTCTGTCTTTAAATAAAAAACTGTATTAATTCACAATGAATAAAAATGCATGGCCTATATGGTTAGAAATATAATTAAGTTAGCTTTCTAACGGTGTAAACGGTTCAAAATTCTGGCGTACGGAATAAAAGATTGAACATTTAAGCAGGTAGTGCACAGGCTGCTAGGCAGCACCAATCTAGATGTTGAATTGAATGCTTGAATGTATGGAGTCATATAATGACTTAAATGGTTGCTGAATTCTACCTAATACACTATGCATTATATGTAGTGATAGATCAAGTGGAAATTGAGGAAAAAGGGGCTCACGTAGATCAACAAGCTAGTAGAGGGAAAGGGATTGCGATCTAGGATCATCAATAACTCAGAAAATTCATGTGAGTGTAGTTTAAAGTTTGGAGAGGGCGGTAACCTCTCCAAGTCCATTTCCGATTTGAATTACTTATTGATTCTTAGTGTAAATTGTGTAATGCACTTGCTATTGAGCATTAGCAAGGTAAGTGCTCTTTTTGAGAAGTTTTGAGTGATTACTTGATTGAGAAGCATGCTTGAATTATAATTTATTACCATGATATGGTTCTTGTTTAATTGAACTCTATTGAAATGAAGCATGCTTGTTATAAACTAGAAGTAACTCAATTCATTGTTTAATGACATATTAACTGACATTCCCTCATTGACTATTGGAATATTGATTACTTGACTATTGATATTGGAATTGGCATTGAACCCTATTCGAAAAAGGGCTATTGGCACTAGATGTGCATATTGATTCAAACTATATATTGAAATGGTTAAAATGGTATTATTGTAAGCCTTGGCCTCGAATCAGTCATAGATATAGTTGGCATGCCATAGAGTCCATATAGCTCAGTGTCGGGGTGGACTACGGTCCGGGACATTCGTCCTTATTCGGCGACAGTATGAGGGAAGAATTGTTATTGGCCATTGGCGGCAGTAGGAGGGATTGTTGATCAGTACTTGTACCATATTGATTATTGTTTTGTCGACAGTTTGGTTGGAGACTCGAGTATCTAGACTGAGTAATTGATTCTCAAGGCTATACTTAAAATGAAAGACATACACCACATCTACTGAATCCATAAAATAAATAAAGGAATTGTATTGGTAAATGCTATATGATTGACCATTGATGTTATTCGAATGGCATATTGTACTCTTTATTATCCAATTGATGATTGATACATGCTTATAGTTTAAAGCTCACATTGGTTATGATTGAAATTGCACATATGGTTATTGTCTTATTGATTGTTCGAATGGTTCCTTATTGATGGGGGAACCATACCATCTATTAGATGGTTCGTAGTTGAGAATTGATTGTATGGTTGCTTGTATTCTTTAAACTCACTCACTAAGCTTTTCTTATCAAGTCTCCTTGCTACGATACAGGTTAATATCAGATCCTATCTTGAAGTTAAGGCTCACTCAAGTCACATTTTGCTTGAAAAGTATGTATTCAATTTGCTATAGCACTCATAGGATGGTGGCACCTAAGGCTTGTAAATATATGATTATCTAGTATGTGTAACACCCTAAAGTTGGCCTAGAAATGTTACCACTATCTAAACTATAGGCTAATTGAATTCATAAGTTGATCAATTAAAAGAAGAATGAACATTGGTCATCCTTAAGATCAAATAAATGAAATTGAACCAAATCGAATTGAAATTAAAACTAGAAGGCATAAATGAAAGGATAAAAATGTGAACATGAAAAATTCTATAGATTGCATGTAAGATTAAATTAAATGGAGGCCTTGACACATGTTCTCTTTCGAGGTGAACATGTGCCAATTTGGATGATGACTCGTGGCTAGGGAGAATAATGACCAAACATATTGTTATCTTCATCCCATTATCATCTACCTTGGCCGAAACATTGAGAGAGAAAGGGGAGAGAAAATTTGCATGCAAACACCTTCAATTCAAGCTTCTTGATTCATCATTGATCAAATTTAGCTTGGAGAATGTATAATACTTGATTCTAACTTGTTATAGATTGTTTGAACCTTTAGATTATGATGTTCTTGTTGCCTTGATGAAATTGGATGAATGTTATGCATGTTATGGTCATGCTAGCTTCAATTAAAACTTGGAAATTGAATGCTAGTAGCTAAATTGCTAATGAAATATATACGTGGTTGCTGGAAATTTGAGGAATATGAACATGGTTGAAAATAGTCTTGATTAGGGACTTTTTGATAGAGAAAATGTATAAACATGTCAATTGGATATAGAACTCCATTTTGATCATGTTGGTAGATAAAATGAAGATTGAATTGAATACGTAACTTGCTGGAAAATGACTACACCTAATTGGACTAGTTAAATTAAGCAGTGGACTGCCTAGTTGATGAATTGAGTGTGCAAAGTTGATCAAATAGATCAAATCAGGTTCAACGTGATAATGCCCTGTTTTAAGCACATGTTTAGGTGAATTATAATGACCTAGACATGTAAGAACATGAAAATGAAGGAAATTGCCATGTTAGGACCTTGCTAAAATAAGTTAAGAAGCTAGAAATTTAACCTAGCGTAATCTGCCTAGAATTCTCTGTTCTGGGCAGTGACTTTGAAAAATCACCATAAATTGTGTATCATGAATTTAAGGCTGAAATTTTTATGGACAACGCCTTGTTATGTATAAATTCATTATGAGAAAACAAAACTAAACTCTGGGTTGTACACTGAAATGTAGGGACGAAACACTAGGGACAGTGCAAATTGTCCAGTACAGCAAAATGCCCTGTCTTTAAGTTAAAAACTGTATTAATTGGAAAAGAAATAAAATTCTAGACTTATATGGTCATAAATAAATTTTTTTAGCTTTCCAACGGTGTAAACCAATTGAAATTCTGACTTACAAAATGAAAGTTACGCATGATTAAGTGACTAGAGTGCAAGCTGCCTGACAGCAGCAATATAGGCAACTGCACACTGTTTTGTAGCATTTTGTAAACTGACTTGTAAACAGTTTTAGGCCTTTGATTATGCCTTCTTTTACATGAACTAGATTGTAGATAAGTGTAGTTAAGTGTAATGTAAAATGTATATGAGCATGCTGCCAAATTTGTGAATGTTGTGTGCTTGTAACTTTGTCTTGATTTGGTCATCATATGATCATTGTTTTGACATGTGTTTGTAGTTGTAATGTGATAGAACCAGGAGTAAACTTGGTGGAAGAGGATATAGTGAATCATCCTAAAGCCAAGAACAAAGGAGTGTGGATCCAAGACTAGCTAGCTTGGAGTATTGTGAGTGTAGTTATCTATAGGGTTAGTACTAGGTCCTAACCAATGCATACTTGTTTACCTTCATGAAATGATTAAATGAATCTAATAAGAACTTGACCTAATAAGGGAAGAATGACTTGTAATGCATGAAATTTGATCACATATTGATTTACATGATCAATTTGAATGTTTATGCATGATTAAGTGATAACGTGGATGCTTGTATGTGCTATGATGCAATGTGATTGAATGTTAAACACTTTCTTGAGATATCATCTCATCTTGATGAAATGAAACATGAAAATTACATGATATGTGAGCTATGACTAAAATGGCCTAAGGGCCTAATATGAAATGAACTTGCTTGACATGATCTTGATCTTGATAAACTTGTATAAATGGTAAATCAAACAACCTTGGTAGCTAGTTGGACTACGTAGAGGGGCATGCCTTAGAGTCTAGAGCTCATTGTGTCAGGGTGGACTACGGTCCAGGGCTAAGGCCCCTATTTGGCGACAGACGAAGGGTACGTATGTGGTCTTTGGCAATAGTTGGTTGGAGACTCGATTACTTATGCAAACTAAGTACCAAGGGGGTTGTTTAATTGATATTACATGAAATAACAATCTACTAACACTTGATATTTGTCTTGAATGCAATGAATTGAATGTTACTTGTATTGAAGGTCATTATATGTATGTTACTTGTCATGTAAGCATGATTACCTTGATTTCTTGTTTTGCAAGCATGTTGTGCTTGATTCATGAAGTATGAATTCTTGTTGCTTGTACCTTGTTGGCCGAATGTATGATATCCTTAGCTAGGATAATCTTGATCCTTGAAAGCGTAGCTAAGATCACTCTAGTTCTTGAAACCCTTAGCTTGGACAATCTTAATGCTGGATATCCTTAGCTGGGTCTATACTTGATTAAATGAGATGAAACTTGAAATAACAAATGGTTAGATTTAGTACTACCTCACTAAGTACATTATTGTACTTATCAGTCTTGTTTTCATTCTTCCCAACTACAAGATAAAGGATACGAGTTTGCTTGATCTTAAAGCTTGTTACCTTGAGCAAGAAGCAACTCACACAAGCTTTGCCTAAGTATGGTTTCATACTTGTTTTTTATATCTCCTAGAATGGTGGCACTAGAATGTATATAGTTAGATTGAACATGCATTTTGGTACTTGTATATAATGATCTTGATGGGCCTACTATGCCTTGATCTTGGATGATATTATGAAGTATGTAATGAACTTAAGTTTCATGTAATTGAATGGTGATTGCTGCGCATATGACGATGGAATGAAATGATCAAATGCTTGATCTAGTTTACCTTGATAGCATTCGAATGCTTGTTTGTGTACATGTCTTGCTTGAATTGAATATGTGATTATCAAACCATGCTTGCTTGTCTTCTATTCGATTGCCTTGGGAAATATATGGTCTTTTGTGTCTTTGAATGGTGTTGCCGAATGCATAGGATTAGAATAAGACTTGAATGAACTAGTAATATGCCTTGTTGTATGTATTTGGTGTTAATGGCCAAATGACCTAGTTGATTAGGAGGCTAGTTTCATGCTATTGTAAGTTAATATGATCATGTTTAATAACCTAGGTATGTAATGATACATGAAATAAATTAAAAAACATAGAAATGAAATGGAATTATATTGTTATCTTAGGGCAATTCGAATGATAGGGAATAAAATGAAGCAAAGTGTATTGATAATGTAGTAACTTGTAATGAAAGCATGAAAAGAATTAAATTAGTAACTTATTCGAATGGTTTAGGTTGAACTAAGAATAGAAATGTGAGTTGCTTGTATGATATGTAAGTATGTTTGATTGCTTGATTGTTCTTGTATTGCTAGTAATGCCTTGTTTGTATTGTTCTTGCCATTGCTTGCTTGTTAAGTAACGCTCCCGAGCCGGGTTGCTACTAGCCTGGGTAGGGGGTGTTATAGTATGGTTTGTATAACTTAGGTGTAATATTTGGATTTTGAGCATGTATGTGCATTGCTTGACTATTATGCTTGATGATTAGAAATTGAACCTTGACTATCTCATGTTCTTGTTATGCTTCCATCCAACATAGTGTAAGATAACTAAACTTCAATAGGTATAATGGCAATTCTCCTAAATATGCATAAAGCTTATTGGTCACCTTACGTTCTAGTTCGAAATGTTCATATAACATTGAAAGTATGCATACTTGATCATGTAAACATGGATTGATAACCACTTAAGTGCAAGATAATGACTTAAAATGAGCATGTTAGATTCGAATGTGTCATCCCTCTCCCCCATTCGATTGACTTACTTGCTTAGGAACTAAGATTGAATCTTATTACTTGATAATTAAGTAAACTTGAATCTCATTGAACTTGTTTGTCCTAATCAAATTGTTCTTGTTGGTACCTATATGTATTGTGTAGTAACATGCTTAATCCTACTAAGGGGGTTTAAGTATGTTACATACTGGGCTCAACAAGAGCTTATACATTACAGGGCTCACCAAGAGATTAACCATTACAATACTTGATCATAGGTCTGTCGAATTCTTTACTTAATGTAAACATTTCCTATCTTTTACGGGTTTGCCTTGGATCACTATTGGTGATGAATAACATTAGTTCAGGCGTTACTTATCTTAGAGCACATACCTGGGGCTAATATCGAAACATATCAAGAGAGTGTCCCCTAAGCAATTGCTTAAACAAGAGTACTATAGGTACTAAAAGATCATTTGATCTTAATAACAAGAGACTATAGTATAAACATTTCAGGCACCATCCAATAGATCCGAGGTCTTCCATTTTACGAGGTAACTTATATGTTTTATCTTAATTTGTCATTCGGGAAGTTGCTTATTGTACATGTAACTTTACTTTTAAAGTTAATAGGGATTTCTTAGGTTACAAGTAACCTTGCTTATTGCTTTATTTCAATATCTTATAAAATCATTCAAGCTTCCTTACTTCTTAACTCCTTAGAGTTTACTAATTAGTCTTTTATTGTAAATCTTATTGCCATTAGTTAGTAAGTTAATCAAGGCTTATTACAAGTACATAATTCTTATCAATATCAAAGACATTCCACAGCCAATCATTCAAGCATAGCAAGGCATTTTAAACACAACAATTGCAATATCATTCAAATTAAAACATGAATGCCATGCTGTGAATGTATGCTCATCGTCAATTAGCTCTATTTGAGCCTTTTTACAATGTGCATGTAATGCATCTCATTCATAACCAATCAATACATAATCTTAACAAATTAGACATCGGGATAACTCTGCGTTACCTGAGACACAAATAACTACACTTACCTATTACCCCAACATTATGGGATAATTGAACCACAAACAATCTTAGCTTCCAACCGACTTCTTTTAATGTCCCAAAGAAAGGTGCGTACCTCACAAGAATAACACATCATTAAAAACTAATTCAATTAATTCCATTCACAAAACAACCCCTTTATTTAAATACCCAAAAACAGTCCATATACTTTCATGTATATCCAAAATAGTCATATTTACACTCATATATGTCTATACACACAATTTAGTTCATTAATGTAACATACTCTAACCACCCTAGTAGGATTAGATAAGTTACCATAATTACAATCAATGATCCATTCAATTAAAGCTAGTGAGTTCAATTCATTTTAAGCCATTCTTGCTCATTAAGCAACTATTCGAATAGGTGATGACTCAATAGATAATGCATGATGCACCTACTAGAAATATTAGGACCCATAATGCAATTAGTTATCATGATCAATATCATTTAGGACTTACTTGTTCTTCAAGCAACCATTCAAATGGTTGGAGAACACAATAGAAAATTTCAACGTTCAAAGTAGCTATTATGCATACCAATAGGTGAATTACATCATTTACCTATGTGACCATAATCAAACATACATGCTTTCAATGTTATGTACATCATTCGATTAGGACAATAAGTGACCAAAGTTGTTCATGTTTAAACATGTAGGTTACTACATTTACTTGTTGTTAACTAGCCAACTTCAATAGGTCTATTCGAACCATTACATGCATAATCCAACCATGGGAATCTAACATTAGGCTAACAAGTATTCAAGCTCAATTAAGTGTATACATACCCATATTTACATACAATACTCTTTATAGGTCATAGATGAACTTAATTTATACAAACCATTACTAAGTGATCATGAATAAACATGCCTTAGGTGCCACCATCCTAGGAGAACTATAACAAGATGGAAACATACTTTTTCAAGCAAAATGTGAATTGTACGAGCCTAGACTTCGGCATAGGATCCAATATCAACATGAATCGTAGTAAAGAGACTTGATTAAGTAAAGCTTAGTGCGTGAGTTCAAGTTACAAGGCAATCAATACAATAAGTCTCAACTACGAACCATCTAATAGATGGTATGGTTCCCCCATCAATAAGGAACCATTCGAATAACTATGTAAACAATACTAGATGCATTTGCTTAATTTTCAATCCAATATCAATACAAGGCTTGAAATTTAGACATGCTCAATCATCCAATTCGAATAACAATAGGCATAACATGTCATTTGAGCACAATCAAAGTCTCAAAACTCAAGCAATCTCATATAAGCAATGTTCAAGCAATGTCTCAATATCAATAGCTCATAGCATTCAATTTTCCTTTACTATCAAGTAATGCAATTCAATGGAGCAATAGATTCAATGTACACGAGGTATGAGTTCATTTTAACTATAGCCTTGGGAATCGATTACTCAGTCTAGATACTCAAGTCCCCAACCAAACTGTCATCAATAACAATAATCAATATGGTACAAAGTACCGGTCAAATCCCTCCTACTGTCGCTGATGACCAATAACAATACTTCCCTCCTACTGTCGCCAATTAGGGACCAATGTCCCGGACCATAGTCCACCTCGATAATGAGCTCTATAGACTCTATGGCATGCCAACTATATCGATGACTGATCAATTTAGCTTAATTCTAGATTCAATTAAGCTATAAACTTATGCAATTTGGTCCCAATACTTCTAGGCTAAGATTTGGGGTGTTACAGAGACTCTAGTCGCTTATGATTGTCAATGCAATAAAACTGAAAATAAAAGGTAATATGTAACCCCTTTTACCTAGCCTAATCGCAAGACTGAATCGAGCGAGCTACATTGCACGTCAAGAATTATCTCGAATTATGTCCATTTTTTCTTTTATCTTATCTGGATACAACATTATAACCTATGATGTGCATACTGGCAGCGGGTGAAAACTTTACTCAATCGAGCGTCGAATCGACTTCCAATTGTACGTGTTTACAAATCTAGGCACCAAATTGTAAATCTGGAAAATTACGAGGACTTAATTGGAATTTGAGCTACCAATCCTCAATTAATCAGATTACATGTTTGCTTGCCAAATGTTAGCTCAATACAATCATCCAATCTCATTTAATTTGCAATCATACAAAATAAGGACCAAATTGAAAGAATCATAACACAATAGGGACCTCTATGAAATTAATAGCACCATTTTGTAATTAAACAACATTTAGACCCACATGTAAATTCCTTGCTCAAAAAGACACTTAGAACTCAATGAATTGATGAATTTATGTTATAGGACCAGAAAATAACATTTCAAACTATTTTTCAACTTTGCAAAACAAACCTCATGAAAGGTTTCGAAACCTTCTCAAAGGTTTCGAAACTATCTTTCCAGTAGCCAAAATTGACCTCCTATTTTCGAAACCTTGGGGCTGGCTTTGAAACCACCTTTAAAAAGTTTCGAAACCTGTTCATATAGTTTCGAAACTTACTTGCAAATTTGCAGAAAATACATATTTGAGACACTTTTGAACCTTCCTAAACAAAGCCAAATCAGCCCCAAACACTCTAACTCACAAAACGGCTCACTTGAAACATCGTACAAGCATCATACCTGCAAAAGACATTCCAATGATCACTAGGATATGGAAGCAGAGATATCATGGCATCAAAGATAATCAACAAGGTAAACCTATATGCATGCTTCCTAAGAACCATCCAACTCAACATCCAAAAAGAGATTTAAGGCACATATCAACATAAGCATGTCATCAACAACCTTTTAGCAACATTTAAAGTATGCTAGCATCACAAAAACATTGGCATAAGCTTTTTCAACCAATAAGCATGATAAGGGAACAAACACAAAGCACGAACTCATGCTTGCATATTATCAACAATCATGCCAAAATCTCAACCTCAAAAGGCATCAAACCACAACAAGCAAACCATCGCAATCAACCAAAATCCATATTTCAAATCCCCCAAAACATGGTAACACATTGCCTTATTTACCGAATTTAAAACCCAAGTTTCATACTCACGTAGATGTCTTGATCCTGGAACTTCCTTGCCAAACCAATGTTGCCCCTCAACTCTATTGCTCTGCATCAATGGGAGAAAGAGAGCGTAAGCACAAATACTTAGTGAGGATGCTCATAAACAACATTGATGCAATTTGGAACCACTTTTAAACCATTAAGCCTTTTGTTACCAAATCATGCATACTTAACAAACATTTCATATGTGATTAAAACCATTTGAAAAGTATAAACTATCTTGTTTTCAAAACATGATTTATCACCCAAGCATTATCTCATTTGTTTCCACAACAAATCATGCATAACAATCATATGCATCAAATCATTTATAAACTCTTTGATCACATATATTCGCATTTAGAGTGACCCGGATAGACTCACCTCTATCCTTGGATAGTACTACCTCTATCCATACATGTTTAGATACACGGATTTCTCATGGTGGGCTCACCTCCACCAAATCTCATACCCTGCCTAGTTAAACCGCATACCCAAGTGATAACCCAATAGTCCGAGTAGCCTAATTAAACCGCTTTTCCTCAAGGACCATAGCACGATCAATTTTCTATATTATATTACACTTTAATCCTATGACTAGCCAATATATCATTTTCAAATTCAATTACTTATTGTTTTCCAATGCATTTCTCAAAATCGTTTCATATACAAACCATATTGCCAAAGGCAACAACACATTCCTTTCAAGGAACAAATATCAATGCTCTTAGGCATTCATTACATTGTTTAAATATTGCATATTAATCCAAAATGATGCATTTACAGCAAGTAAACCGAACCATGTTTAATCCCAAAACATGAAATCCGCAAGCTCATATCAAAGCCAATAACCAAGCGAAATAAGAGAAACTTACACTTGAGCTTAGTTAAGATTGTTAGGCTATAACTAAACCCCCATTATCTAACGATTAAACCTTTAAAGAGCTTTAACGCATTTAAATAGTCACTGATACACCTCACCTTGCTCGCTAACACGAATCAAGCCATTGGTATGCAACGTACGCAATTAGGCAACCTCACCTTGATCGTCTCATTGCTAAACCAGGATTCTCTGCATCCGTAACATTATCTTTCAAAAAACTAGCCAAAACTACCGAAATATACACCAAACTTTGCTCTACCAACTCTCAAATTCAAACCAGTGATTATAACATTCAAACCACATCAAAACATATCCATAAACAACTTCCAAACATCCTTATATCTCCAGCAACTCAAACACACATAAAATAGCCGCAAAACCACTAAAAACACCTCTAACAATTAGCCAATTAAATAGTTATCTAATCAAAAAATGAAATAACCCTATTAAAATCTCCAGGTTTCATCAAGTTAAACAAATCTTTAAGAAAATCATCAAAATTACCATTAATAGCTCAAATCTTGAAATCCATTGCAAAACCATATTAATATTAATCCATAATCAGTCAACTACTAAGGAATATCGATAAAGAACCTTAGTTTAAAGAGAGAAAAAGAAATTCACCTTTGAAAAAGCTCCCACCAAAATTGATGTAAGATTTTCTTGAAACTTAATTTGTGAAATAGATGAAATCCTTGAGAAAATCTTGTGAGGTTTTGTTAAGAAACAAATGTAGAATCAAATGATAAACTCTTCATCGAAAATTAGCAAAGAATTTTGGAGAATCTTGTTTGGAAATTGAAATAGAGTGGGAGTGAATATAAGGAGAGAAAATGAGGGAAAATCCAAACAATTGTAAAATGATTTAGGAAAAATAATTAACCATCAATTCTTACTCAATTAAGGTGGTTATTTTCATATTAAAACATTTGGAAAATATAGCTCTCCAAGGATTCTTAGTATTGGCCAATTTACAAAATAGTGACTAACATAGTTTTGCACATTTCACAATTTAGTCACTAAAACACAATTCCACTTAATTCCTTTTATTAAACCTCCAATTAAATTACCAGATTACTTGATAATATTTATAAACCTTTTTAAAAAATCACAACTCATTTTAATGTCCACCACTCAAATTTTTAAAATATTAAATCCACCGAAACTACTCTAATCGGCTAATCTGGTTCGAATTGAACCCAGTAATACTTGTAAACCTCTAACCCTATTTATGGGGTGTTACATAACATGAGTGTAGTTGTCGGTGCATGGAAAGGAGAAGAAATTGAAGCATGTTGTAAAGCTAATGGTAACAAATATAGAAGAAAAAGATTGACAATGATAAGATTGGATCGCCACGGTTAAACTCAACAGATTAGCCAGTGCTGTAAGGCCATGACATTAGATGATTAACTGACAATGAATATCAAGCTTACTTTACTCACTTTCCTTCCAATCTCAACTAAAGATTGGATCACCTCGGTAAAAGTAATGCTAGCATATAATGCATTCACAAGAACAAGTGAACCAAATTCCTTTGTGTTCTCACCCAACTTCCATTGTGATGCTCGTTAACTTGAATTATCACTGTATCTTCCGATGTCAGTGGCCACATTCAACACTTCTATGCAAAATAGCATTCAAACCCAATAATCAAAACAAGAAAGAAAGATATATTGTAACACCCTCGACTTGGATGCCACAAATTGGGCCTCAAGCCTAAACCAAAACCATAAATTTTTAGCAACTAAATTTATCCCAAATCACAATCATTCATGAAATCCATTTAGTTAGAATATTTCATAGTAGATAAACTAATTAAAACATAACATGGGAGCTCTATTTAAAAATACGTAATTAGGGGACTTAGCCCTAGACCGTAGTCCACCCTCCTACTTTCGCCAAGCACCACATACGTACCCTCTGTCTGTTGCCAATTAGGGGACTTAGCCCTGGACCGTAGTCCACCCTGACACAATGAGCTCTAGACTCTAAGGCATGCCCTTCTACCTATTCAACTAGCAGCCAAGGTTGTTTGATGATAATTCATTTATTCAAAGATTTCAAGCTTTTCAAGTTTAGGATCATGTATCATTCAAGTGTACAAGTTCATGTCAAGCATTATCTTTTCCAGGAGTCATTCGAGTATTGCATGGCAATTTTATACATGCATTAAGCCCTTAGGCCAATAGAGTCAAAATTCATCATTGCAAGTATTCATTGCATCATCTAAGCTAGCACTTCAAGCATTCGGTTTAAGCAATTGGTCACAATACCATGTCATACATACAAGCACCAATGTTACCACATATACATGATAGCATTCGATTTATATAACAATTCAAGGATGTAGTTGAGTTTAATGTATTATCTTAATTCATTATTCCATTATTACGTCAAGATCATATCAAGTCCAATTTAACAATACAAGAATTTAGACATGTATGCTCTGGTTAGGACCTAGTCCTAACCCTAAAATAAACTACATGCACAATACTCCCCAAGCTTGCTAGCCTTGAAAGACTATTCCTTTTTGCTTGTCCATTGGATGCTCGACTTTAGATCCTTCTCCAAAGTCCCCTCCCTGCTCTAGTAAATCACATAGATAGAACAAGGTCAAAACATGTAATCACAGAGTCATTCAACATGGCAGCATGGTTAATACATTATATATACAAAATAGATAGCATATTCATATACACACCTTAATGCACATTACCAAACTGCTTATATTCCATATTAAGGCAAAATAGGGTAGCAATTAAACTGCCCCAAAGCTGTTTGCAAAACAGATTACTATACTGTATACAAAACTATATACAATTACCTAGACTGCTGCTACCAGGCAGCATGTACTCTGCTCACTCAAACATGCATAACTTTCATTTCGTACGTTGGAATTTCAATTAATTTACACCGTTAGAAATCTTACTTAGCCCTCTTTCTAACCATATAGGCCTTATATTTTAATCCTTTTCCATTTGATACACTTTTTGTCTTAAAGACAGACCTACTGCATTACTGGACAATTTGCACTGTCTAGAGATTTTCATTTCCAGAATCCATTCTACAACCCAGAATTTAGTTTTGCTTTCTCCTAATGAAAGCAGACATGTTAAGGCATTGCCCATAAAATTTTCAGCCTTAAATTCCATTTATACAATTTATGGTGTTTTTTCGAAGTTACTACCTAGAACAGAGTATTCTGGGCAGATTACTCTAGGCTAAGTTTTAGCCTCATATTCATTCAAGCAAAGATTCTAACATTATAATTCAACTTATATACTTATTTCTAGAAGCTTAGATTAGTCCAATTCACCTAGCAATGTGATCAAAACAGAGCAGCATATACAATTAAGCATGTTTACACATTTTTATCTAGCAAAACAGTCCCTAATCGAAACTAGTTTCAACCATGATCCCTATTCTCAATTTCTAGCAACCCATACACATCTCTTTAGCAATTTGATTAATAACACTCACAATTTCAAGGACCATTAGAAACTAACATCATTTTAACATGCATAACAATCATCCTATTCAAATTAGGCAACAATAATATCACTAATTCAAGATTCAAGCACTTAATTGAAGTGAGGAATCAAGCATTTACCTTCCTCAATGTGAATTCTTATACAATTTAGTCCTAATCGTGGCTTAGTCTCTCAAGGATTCCATGGATATCACTCAAGCTTTCTCTACTTCCTCTCTTCTCTCTTTCTCCCTAACACATTTGGTATAATCAAATGAGGAAGAAGAAGTCTTCTCCCTATAGTGGCTGGAGGGACCTTGTCCATGTGACAAATGGATAGTCCACAATCTAATCTAAATTTTCCATGCATTCCTTGTATTGCAATTTGATTCTATTATGGTCCTTTTAATTTGGCACTCTAACTTGTTGGCTATAACATTTGTCCCTTTTAATTTGATCATTCGGTTTAAAGACAATTCGAATTGGTCATCACAATTCGAGTGCCTTTCTTTTTATTTCTCATAATTTACTCCTAGGTTTCCTTTTGATTAAAGCATTACTCAATTAGTTAGAACTCTAAACAGTGATATCAAATCTAGGCCCGATTTAGGGGTGTTACAATTCTCCCTCCTTAAAATAAATTCGCCCTCTTGAATTTCCCTGAATTGAATAGGTGAGGATATTGCTTCCTCATGATTTCTTCAGATTTCCAAGTTGCCTCTTCTATCTTGTGATTTCTCCACAAGACCTTGACAAGAGGAACGATTTTGTTCCTGAGCTTTCTAACTTCGTATTCAAGAATCTGAATTGGTTCCTCTTCGTATGACAAGTCAGGATTCAACTCTACTTCTTCAGGCTCAAGGACATGGGATGGATAAGACCTATATCTTCGGAGCATAGACACGTGAAAGACATTATGAATCTTGTCAAATTCACCAGGAAGAGCTAATCGATAGGCCACTGGCCCTATCCTTTCAATGATTTCAAATGGACTAATGAATCGGGGACTAAGCTTCCATTTTCTTCCAAATCGAAAGAATTTCTTCCAAAGAGAGACTTTGACTCCAACATTGTATTGGATGTCTCTCCTTTTCAAGTCTGCATATGCTTTTTGCCTATCAAAGGCTGTTTTTAATCGATTGTGAATGATCTTCACTTGTTATTCGGTTTCTTTGAGCAATTGAGGTCCCAATACTTTATTTTCTCCTAGTTTAGAACAGCACAAGGGAGTTCTACATTTTCTTTCGTAGAAAGCTTCGAAGGGAGCCATTTGTATAGATGTCTGGTAACTATTGTTGTACGTAAACTCTAATAAGGGTAGAGATTTCTCCCAGTTCTTACCGAAGTCTATAACACAAGCACGTAGCATGTCTTCAAGTACTTGGATGATTCTTTCAGATTATCCATCTGATTGAGGATTGAAGGTCGTACTAAGGTGTACTTTAGCTCCTAGAGCCTTCTGTAAGGAATTACATAATCGAGAAGCAAATCTAGTGTCACGATCAGAAATTATAGCTGTAGATACACCGTGAAATCGAATCACTTTACGGATGTATAGCTCGGCTAAGGTTTCCAAGCTCATGTTCATTCGAACAAGGATGAAATGAGTAGACTTTGTGAATCTATCAACAATCACCCATACAACATCATTCTTTCTTGGAGTGGAAGGAAGACCAGTAATGAAGTCCATTATAATCCGATCCCATTTCCACTGAGGGAATTCGATGGGTTGGAGCAGTTCAATTGGGACTTGATGCTTGGCTTTGACAAGTTAGGCACTTTGAAACAGAGTCTGTGATAGCTGATTTCATGCCTGGCCACCAGTATAGTGGCTTTAGGTCCTTGTACATCTTAACCGATCCCAGGTGAATTGAGAAAGAGCTTTGGTGAGCTTCTTGCAGCATCTCTTGTTTTAGTTCCTCATTGTTAGGAACACATACTCTATCTTTGAAATAGAAGAGTCCATTCGACTTGAGGGAGAAGTCAGAATTAGACTCAGAGTCTAGCTTGGATATGATCTTCTGAAGATCTAGATCAATTTGTTGGAGTTCTTTTATTCTCGAGATTAGACTAGATTGAACTTGAAGTTCAGATAGAAATTTTCGTCCCTCGAATAAACAGAAATGAGAATTGATAGCCAAGGAAGCTACGAAAGAATAAACAAGACCATTAAGGATGATTTTCGAATAGTTACTTGCAAGACAAGAAAGGTTTAATTTGAATGGTTACTTGCAAGTCAAGAAAGGAACATTTCGAATGAATTATTCTAGGATTTAGATTTAAGGGTTTACCCGAGTATGGTCTGCGACTAAGGGCATCAGTAAGCATATTTGCTTTCCCCGGATGGTAGTCGATATCCAAATTGTAGTCTTTAAGTAACTCTAGCCATCTCCTTTGCCTCAAATTCAAGTCTTTCTGAGTTAGGAGGTATTTGAGGCTCTTGTGGTCTGTGAACAGGTTGCATTTCTCCCCGTACAAGTAATGTCTCCATATTTTGAGAGCAAATACGGTGGCTGCCAATTCTAGATCGTGTGTAGGGTAGTTTGACTCGTGTGGTTTTGGTTGCCATGAAGCGTAAGATACCACATTTCCATCTTGCATTAGGACACATCCTAGTCCCAAATGAGATGCATCACTATAAATAGTGTATTCCTTGCCCGATACTGGTTGGATGAGAACTGGAGCATGAGTCAGGGCTTGTTTAAGCTGATCGAAGCTTCCTTGTTGGTTCTCCGACCATACAAAGGGTGTATCTTTGTGAGTTAGCTTAGTTAAGCTTGCGACAATGGATGAAAATCCCTTGACAAAACGTCAATAATTCCCGGCTAAACCGAGAAAGCTTTTGACCTCACCAACATTCCTTGGAGGTCTCTAATCCAGGATGGATTGAATTTTTCTCGGGTCTACTCTAATATCTTCTGCCGAGATGACATGGCCAAGGAATGAGAATTTCGATAGCCAGAATTCGTATTTAGAGAACTTTGCAAACAATTGACGTTCTCGGAGAGTTTGAAATACAATTCGAAGGTGTTCAGAATGTTCTTCCTTATTCCAAGAATGCACCAGAATGTTATCAATGAAGACGACCACGAACTTGTCAAGATATGGCTTGAATACACGGTTCATGATGTCCATGAAAGCAGCTGGAGCATTCGTTAACCTGAATGGCATTACAAGGAATTCAAAGTGGCTATATCGAGTACGCAAGGGTGTCTTGGGTACATCTTCTTCTTTTACCCTCATTTGGTGGTATCCCGATCGAAGATCGGTCTTTGAGAATACCACATCATCTTTGAGTTGATCGAAAAGATCTTTAATTCTTGGTAAGGGGTATCTATTCTTGATAGCAAGCTTGTTCAATTGTCTTTAGTCAATATAGAGTCTCATAGTCACGTCTTTCTTCTTCACGAACAAGATTGGAGCACCTTAGGGAGACAAGCTAGGCCGAATAAAGCCTTTGTCTTGTAGCTCTTGGAGTTGCTTCTGGAGTTCATTCAACTCAACAGGTGCCATTCGATAGGGTGTGATGGACACTAGAGTTGTTCCAGGTTGAACTTCGATCCCGAACTCTACTTCTCTAGTTGAAGGGAGATCAGGGAATTCCTCGGGAAAACATCAATAAATTTAGATACAACAAGGATAGTTAACAATCCAAAATCATATTCATCTCGTTTAATCATAGCAGCAAAGATTGAAGTCAGTTTCCTATCAATTAGAAGAATAGATTCCTTTCCTAACCCCAGAGATAAAGTCTCCTATTTTGGCAATCTACCCAGGCTTCATGCTTGCTTAACCAATCTAGTCCTAGCACTAGATCGAACTCACAAGTTGGCAATACATATAGGTCAATAGGAAAGGGTATGTTTCGAATGATTATGGGACATTCCTTGCAAAGGAAGTTATTGGATGTGATTCCCCCTATAGGGCTCAAAACTACAAGGCTTTTATCAACAGTTTTAGGTATTAATTTCAATTTAGCAATCAAGGATGAGCAAACAAAAGAATGTGTGGATCCTGAGTCTATTAAAGCATAAATAGGAGTTGAATTTAGCTCAACGGTACCTATTATGACATTGGGTAATTCTTCATCTTCTTTTCCCTGGATATGATAGATTCGAGCAGGAGCCCGAGATTCTTGATGAGTAGGGGTGTTCGAATGTTGTCCTTTGCCCTTCCCCTGATTTCCAGACTGAGATTGTCTAGGACCTTTGTTTCGAATCGAATGGAAGGAGCTGATCTAGCATTTGCAAGATCTCGATTTAGAACATTGTTAGGATTCTGAGGACAATCTTGGTATAGTGATCAGAGGCTCCACATAAGAAACAAAGATTCTACTGAGTTACATTGGCCAGTGTGGTGCTTCTGATAGAACTTGCATGTAGGATATTGAGCAGCTTTACCGGAATTCCCTGTACTATCAACAGAGATGATCGGGGCTGAAGGCTTGGATACCGAAAGGTGTCTCAGTATGTAGTTCCTCTTCTGAACATGAGTGTAATTCGAAGAGTGTTCTTTGGAGTGTTTGGACTTTTTTGACTGTCAGTGAGGCTTGTCATCATTCATGGATCATTTGTCTTTCCAAGAACTGCCACTCTTGTGTTTCTCAGAGGACTTCATCTTCGCCTCGGTTGCAATAGACCGGTTCACCAAATTCTAGAAGTCACTGATACCCAGGGCAATGAATATTAGACTCAGTTCATCATTCAGTCCACCAATAAACGTCCAACACTTGTCAGCATCAGTTTTGATGTATTATGACTCGTACTTGCAATACTTGCAGAAATTGCTCACGTACTGTTCGATGGGTCAGCCACCTTGCTTGAGGTACAAGAAACGCTTTTGGCGCTCGGCCAGGTATTGTTCACTGATGTATTTCATCCTAAATTCCTCAAGGAAAAATTTCCAAGTTACAACATCAATAGGAGCAGTCAGAGTAGTGGTTTCCCACCAGCTTAGAGCTTTATCTGCCAACAGGGCTATAGCACATTCGAGTTTGTGTTCATCCGAACAGGGTAATTGCTTGGTTAGGATTTGAGTAGTGCCCTCTAACCAGTACTCAGCTACTTTAGGATTGGCTTCATTAGTGCCAGCGAAGGTATAGGCCCGGTGTTGAGCCAGCTTGTCAATCAGAGCTCTATTTGGAGAAGCAGCAGAAGGAGGAATAGGATGGTCTCATTTCAAAGTAGTTACAAGATGATCAAACATCTATTTCATACTTTGAAGACATTCTTGCTATACAGGATTTATCGCATGAGCTTCCTATTGAGCAGCAGCTTGGGCTCAGTGTTGAGCTTGTTGTTGTGGAGGATTCTGCTCCATCCATACATTATCTCCTTCATTTGAGGAGCCTAAGGGACTTTCATCATCCCGAGCAAGCTGTGTTTCAGACATTCTACATTCCAATAGAACAATTAGGAATTCGGTTTAGTTAAGTAAAGACACAAGCTATACAATGCAAGTCTCCTAGGTGGCATAAGTATCCTATATGATGCAAGAGAGCCTGGTTTAGTCATAGAACCGACTAAAAAGCTCTAATTACCAATAAATGTAACACGCCTACCCCGGGTTAGTAGCAAACCGGTTCGGGAGCGTTACCGGGAACATTACAAGCAAGAACGAGGCAATAATAGGTTAACTCCTCCCTATTAGATGAGTTACTTAACTAGCAAGCAACCAAGCATTCATAACTTAACATGCAAGCAATCTCATATTTGTTTACAAGACATTATAGGTTACTACTTCAACATTTCAATTAACATCATCATACAACTAGCATTTGAATGGCCTAAGTGAGCAAACATGATTCCATTTCATTTCATTGTTCCTTAGATTGATACATGTAACATTTTATACCAAAATTTACTAAACATGATCACTTTAACATACAATTGCACATATCTTGTCTCCAAACAAGCCATATGCCAAGCCTTACCATTCAACATTTACCATACAAACATATAAAAACACTTACAACATGGTATATTCACACAAGTGACTATATAATTTCACAAGGCATTCGAATGGCACAATAGGCTAGATCAATTACTTTGAAACATTCAATATATACGCATATGCGCAGCAAACTACCTTTCCATTACATATAATTTTAGTTCATTACATACTTTAGTCTTAACAACTATGTTCTTAACAAGGAAGGCCCATTTAAGAGCATATATATACAAGTACTCAAAACATCAAGTAGCCATGTTCATGCATATAAACAATTCTCCCAAAACAAACAAGATGCATGGTCTAGTTCTAGCTACATGTATATGTCTAGGTGCCACCAACTAGGAGAAATACATAACAAGCATGAAATCATACTTTAACTGTCACACCCCGAAAACCGGTCTAGTCAGGGTTAAGTTATGGTGATCGAATATTTTGTACTGGTTAAATAATTACCTCGATCTTGTACCTAATTTGGAGCAATAAAGGTTATTCGGGCTAATTGTATCAGTTTATTATTATTTAGTAAAAAAAGAATATGGCGTGAGTAGGGGACCCATGGCCAATTCCTTCAAATTGAAGGAATTGCCGTGAATCACCCCACATAAGGGATGATTTGGCACAAAGGGGGAGGCAAGGTGGAGGTGTCCACCACGTGGCTCAAGCCTAAGGGCCATGCCCTTTAGGCATGCCACCACTCCACCTACGTGGGGAATGAAGGCAAAAGGGGAGAGCCGGCCTTGCAGTATAAATAGGGGGAAATTATGCCCCAAATGTGCGGTGGGGGGGCAAAAATTAGTTTAAATAGGGGGAATTATCACGCAAGAAATAAGAGGAAAATTAAGAAACAAACAATCAATCTAGTGATAGGTTGGTAAGCCTGAATTTTCCGGTTCAATAAATTCGAGTCGTTACTATAGATTGGCTCAAGGGGTTGATACAAAAAAACCGTCATCTCTTCTGAAAGCTAAGAATAAAGGCGTCGTTATCCGAAAGTCTTAAAAACGTCAGGTTGTCGAGGTGAGTGTAGTTGTGTCAAGGGATAGGCTCGGTGCCATCCCGATGCATTATTTTATGACTATGTTTATATTTATTTAAGGGCTCTCGTAGAGCAATTATGTCAAATTTGAATGGCAAATCTGGTAAGTACCTGTATTGCTTTGATATGTGCAAATATGACTATGATATGCTATATGTATGTGATATATGAAATTAATGTGAAATGTGACATGATATAGAGATAAGGCTCATTTTGATATTTGATATGGTATGACTTAAAAAAATATGGACTATGTGAATTTGTGTAATTATGGACATTGGATACAATTGGCATGTCATAGGATTATTGAGCTGCCCATATGTGGGGGAAATAAGGGTGGACTGTGTAAGGGATATATCTCCGGAGCTGCCCATTCTCCGTTATATATGTTGGTATACAGGGGTATCCATGTATCCAATGGTACCTAATGTGATATGCGCCTATGAATTGTGCTATGACATTATGATTAAGATATGACTATATGACATGTCATATGTGAATGTGAAAGCGTGAGAATATGTGTAATAAGCAAGAATTGTGCATAGTATAATATGACTACTTGTATATTTGATTATCATGCATTTCATTGTAAATGTTATAACTACCTCACTAGGCTATGTAAGCCTAACATGTGTGTCTCATGCATTTTCAGGACCTTGAACAATTTTGAGCTTTGATCGTGTTGTTGCGGTTACAAGTCACGTCCCTGTCATATATGTATGTTATCTTTTGCTATAAACTCCTAGTAAAGTGGCATATGGACCAACTTGTTTTGTATAAGCCTTTCTAGATTTATATGATGACTTGGTAAAATGATTTTGTTGGATTCTTAGATTTCGATAGGTTAAAATGGTTAAAAGGTGCCTAAAATGAGCATAAGGTGAAAACTTGGTAAATGGATTTCGAACGCCCTAAAATTTGACGTACCAATAAGAACATGATTTGTAATGTACTGGTAAAATTTGGAAAGGTTTGGAAATCACCCGATAGGTTAATCTGAATAACAAAATAGTTTTGAACAGTTTACAAAATGGTCACTAAATATTGTATCGTCTAATCCGATAGGTAAATGACCTCCGTCAGGGATGAAATTTTACAGGCTAATAACTGGTAAGATTAATGTTAGTATGATAACCTGAATTTTGGCTAAGAACCCTTAATTTGTAAAATTTACAATCTAGTCCCTAAGGTTAAGAAAAGTTTAAAATTGACCCCAACTCCGATTAAGTTTAGTAACCAACAAATGGATAAGTCTTAAGAATAATCAATATGATACTTAGATTAGGTTTTGAACTCTTTATATGTATTCGAACCTCCGATTAGTCTTCTGATAACACTATCCTACCCAGATCTTTACCCGACCGAGAAGGGGGTGTTACATTAACTTTGTATGTGCCTTGCTTCGAGCTCAAGAAACCAGGCTTCAAGATCAAGCAATGATCGAATCCTTTATCCTGTGGTTGGGAAGGAAGAAAACAAGAGTGATAAGTACAAGAATGTACTTAGTGAGGTAGTAACTAGTTAGGGGCCTTTGCCCTGGAATGTTAATTAGCAACTATTTAAGCACTTCCCAAAAGCGCTTAAATTGCTGGTCCTACTTATGCTTTTGAGGTCTTGCTGGAAATGGTGGTGGTGGATATACATATACTGGCGCTCTCGGCTTTCCTGAGGCAGTGCTGGCTTCTGTTTTGGCATCAGTCTGCTTATCATCATTGTTGGCATTGGGACTAGCATCATGTTTGGCACTCTTACTGAATGATCATTGGAATCATCTACTTTCTCCTTCTCTACTTCTCTGGGTATGTCTGCTGGCACAAGCTTTGCATCTTGGCTGACGACTGGCTGCCTGGCAGCCGTCTCTGTTTCGTACTGCTTACCACTCCGAAGAGTTATTGACTTGCATTGTTCATTTTCTTTGTGTCAAGCAACTTTAGTGTCAATTGGAAAAGTACCTTGGCGTCAATTGCTAAGTAAATTAGCAATCTGCCCAATTTGTATTTCCAAGTTCCTTACTGATGCCACCAACCCTTGGACTATTACTTCATTTCGCTCCATATATTGTGTAAGATCTCCTCCTTGGTTACTTCCTGGCCCTTGCTGGAAATTGTTCTGAGCTTCTGTGGCATGGTATTTTGATAAAATGCTGGCATGGCATTGTTGTTCTACCGTTGGATGTTTTTGCGCGAGGCATCGTAGTGATTGCATCGTTGATTTCCCCAAGCTATGTTAGGGTGTTGTCTCCAACCTACATTATAGGTATTAGCATTATTAAAACGATCAGCATTCCCACCAAAATTTACCGACTCATGATTAATAGGGCATTCATCCACATAGTGGTTTTCTCCATAAATGGTGCAAAATGGATCCAGTGCTTTGACTTCTTGGGCCTCATTGTTCTTTTGCAACGTTCTCACCATGCTAGTGAGGTTAGAAATCTAAACATGAATGGATGTGAGTTCATCAACTTTCAATTTCCCACTGGCTTTAGTCCCAGTCCCAAGTCTAGCAACAGGATACTCGAAGTCATTGATTAAAATTCTCTCAAGGATATCAACAACCTCAGTGTACTTCTTATCAAGCAACGATCCGGCTGCTAAAGCATCCACAACAGTCCTTGTTTGTGCATTCAATCTGTTGTAGAAGGCTTGTATTTGGGTCTAATTTGGGAACCCATGCGTTGGACACCTTCTCAACAAATCTTTGAATCTTTCCCAAGCTTCATAAAGAGTTTCATCCTCAGCCTGTTTAAATGTAATGATTTCACCACGCAACTTGGCAGTGAATGTTGGCCGCTAAAACCGCGTTAGGAACTTCTGGCAAAGGTCTGCCCAAGAAGTAACTGATCTTGGTGGCAAAGAATTGAGCCATGCCTTGGCTCTGTCTCTCAAGGAAAAAGTAAACAATTTTAGCTTCACAGTATCTCCAGATACTCTAGTTTGTTGAAAAGTTGGCATATCTCCATGAATTGTTTGAGATGTTGTATCAGGTCTCCAGTAAGTGCTCCATCAAATTGACCTACATTTAAAAGAGTTTGAATCATTATGGGTTTAAGTTTAAAGTTAGGCTCATTGGCATCAGTGCCAATAAGTCCTGTCAAGAGATTTGCAATGTTAGGTGTTGAATATTCTCGGATTGGCCTCTCTTCTTCTTCAACCATATTTGGGACATTAAGAGGCGGTGGTGCATTGTTATTAGGCTAATTGTTAATGGGTGGATCATTATTCACCACACCATTCCTCTTATTGCCTTGATTCATTTATGGGTATTGCACCTTTAATCTCCGTAAGGTTCTCTCAATTTTTGGATCGTATGGCCACTCATCCACCACTGGGTGGTTTCTGGTCATACACTGGTGAAAACATAGATAAAATGAAAACAAAAATAAAAAAGTTAAAATTTAAAAATAATCAAATTTGTTGCAATCCTCGGCAACGGTGCCAAAAACTTGTTGACTCTCAGGGAGATGTGTAAAATGGTATATATTTGGGAAAGATAAACTGTGCCAAGAGTCTTTTGCGTGCAAGTATACACGGTCGACAAGTAATACAGCTTGGTAAGCTGATTATCGATCCCACAGAGATTGACTTGGAATTCGATTGTTTAGTTTGTTACTTGTTTTGAAAGAAAAATATTGTAGTTTAAAATAGTTGATTTTAAAACTAAGAAAAGAAAAAAATAAAACTAGAGTGAAGTGTTGACTATAAAGGTGTTTTCAAATGAATGATGACTGTTGGCAGGGCATGCCTAGTTCAAACGTGGTTCATGCCAGCCTTTATTGACAAAACTATCTTGGCATTGGTTGCCGAGCAGATTCAAAAATAGCAAAGCCTCTCTCGATGGTCATTGCCCTAAACTGGCCAAGTAAAAACCCCTATATCTCTATAGTGTATGTTTTCCTTAAACAAATTTGATTTAAAAACCAATCTATACTCCGTAGGGGTAGATTTCACTTTCGAAGTAAGTTCATCTACTTGAACGACTTCTCTCGAAGCTTCTCTCCCAAGTGTTCAGCAACTTGATCATTGCCAACACAAGTCTGTTAAGATATTGGAAGGCAATAAGCTAACTGTGCCATCTCTCACTTTGGCACAATACTTAGGAAAAATTAAAGTATGCAAAACAGACAAACTTTGCCAAAAGCAGAAGTATTATAAAGGGACTAAGGCATAAAAGCCAACGTTTAAAACCAAAACATCCCCTACCAATTATTAAATTAGCTCATGGTG
This sequence comes from Hibiscus mutabilis, assembly GCA_019671005.1. NCBI lineage: Eukaryota > Viridiplantae > Streptophyta > Magnoliopsida > Malvales > Malvaceae > Hibiscus > Hibiscus mutabilis. The sequence continues at coordinate 44,488,535 of CM033717.1, read as the reverse complement.
TGGGGGTTAACCAACAAACATTTTTTAACATCACCATCATAATAAAAAATAAAGAAAAAGAACTTCTTCCAAAGGAATAGGCCAAGAAGTCGAACCACCCTTCCTCGATTGCACTGACTGTCACTCGCCGCTCCAACACCTCACCCCGACCACCTCTCGTCTCGTCTCCTCTTCTCGATCAATTTAATCCCCTTCAATGCTTGATCGGGATGTGTATATATAGGCTCTCAAGGGAATGGATTAGGATAACTCTCTCTTCATTTGAAATTTGAAATGTTCTATAGATAAGAGATAAGCCTCATCTGATCGGTGTGATAGCTTATCAAGCTAGGGGGTGACGTCATCCAGCCATGGCCATACTGGCACACGAGCTTGGAACGACCTTGCCAACACAGCTTGGCATCACCTTATCCGCTATTTTCCCGGAGGCTATCCAAATGCAATTTTTAAGGAGCCCGAGTGTATCATATTTTTTCGGAGGTTCTTTCTTTCTTGGCATGGCTGCTGGCACACCTCTTTGCCAATAAATGCTTGGCACTCATCTGGTCCTTCCGTGCCCGCAACATCTGGCATTTAACTTGGCATTCCTAACTACGTCCCTACGTCCTACGTTCATTTCTCCTGCCAGCCTGCAAAAAAGGCCACTAAAACAACCCATCACACTGCATAGGCAGCCTACTAACTCCTTGATGTATATGCATGATTCTAACATGCTAGTGCAACTAAATGTACTTGAAAACAAACAAAAGCATATCAAAATAGGCATGAAAAACAATACTTTTAAGGAGGTAACACTCGTTTCCACTCACCAACACGCCTCGCTTGCTTTGCGTCGAAGCAATTCAAGCCTCCGGATCAGCTGAACCCTCTTCCAAAGCTATTGGAAGCAACTCATGTGCTTCTAACCAAGAAAAACAGAGGATTAAATGCACATCCCTGCATAAAATCCCCAACAACACCACTCTTTCCCTACACATCAAACAAGCTTTCTCTATTCGAAAACTACCAAAACATTGACGAAAACACTCTAATTGATCTCCAGCCCTTCCCCAACGAAATCAACAACAAAATATCATCAAGATACATCTAAAAGCATCTCCTCAACACCAAGATATCATCATCCATCAATTAATCACTTAAACAAGCCAAAAACTCCAAGATCCCAACCTAAGAAACAAGCAATTCACCTAGTTTCGGGATTACCACATTAAAATCCATTAATCCATAACATCAAACATCAAAATTATGATAAATCTCAATCATAAACCCAACATTCATAAAATTGATCCATTGAACTTCAATTAAACCAATTTTCCATAATTGTATAATCAAAACCCTTTAGAAAACATTCATAAAAGATTAATACCTTGGGAATTTCAATAAACAACCTATCATTAGAGGAGAAAAACGAAACCTTACCTCTAATGATGACTTTTCCCTTCAATTGTATAGATTTACATGAGAAAACAAAGATAAAATAATAAGGTTTTGCTAGGAAAACATTAAGAAATCATTTAGGATTAAAGAGATAGATTAAATCGAATGTTTACCTAAAATATTTGAAGAGAAAATGGTTGAGAGAAAAGTTAGTTACGTGAGATATGTTTTAAGAAAATAATGAGCAATTAATTTTCTCCATCCTTTTTACCAATTAAAAATCACTTTAAAATCTGTCAATTAAGAGGTAAAAAGTCAGAATTAGACTCTTGGTGAAAAGCTCCTTAAAGATTCAACGTTCTAATCTTTTACAAATAAGTCACTATAAACAGTTTTTAAACTTTACATTTTGGTCACTAGTCCAAAAATGTCAAAACTCCAAAATTTATTTTCTAAAATTGATCCCACCAAAATCATTTATATGTTAAATAATGATTTTAAAACATTTTTCCATATTTTATTTCCTCCAAAAACCCTTCAAACCACTTAAATCACGAAACCAGCCTAAATCGCCAAAATCGGTTCGACTGAACCGTCTAGTCTAAACCCGGCTAAATCCTAGGCCCAAAATCGGGACGTTACAACTCTCCCCCACTTAAGAAATTTTGTCCACGAAATTGACCTAGTGGAAAAAAGGTAGGGAACCTAGCTCTTTATGTCATCCTTCCTTTCCCAAATAGCTTCCTCAACACCTCGGTGTCGCCACAACACTTTAACCAACTCCATGGTCTTCCCACGAAGAACCTTGTTGTCTACATCTAAGATCTTAACCGATTCCTTATCATCGGTCAAATCCGGATTCAACTCAACTTCCTCAACCAGCAACACATGCGACGGATCCGATCTATACCTCCACAACATGGATACATGGAAAACATCATGTATCTTCCCTAGCTCAAGCGGCAACCTCAACCTATAAGTCACTAGTTCAACGCGCTCAAGCACCTCATATGGTCCAATAAACCTCATTCTTAAATTACCTTTCCGACCAAACCTCATCACCTTCTTCCAAGGTAAAACTTTTAAAAACACCTTATCACCAACCATAAACTCGATCTACGTATGCTTAAACTCGATCTACCCTAGCTCAGGCCGCTTTCAACCGATCACCAATGAGCTTCACTTATTCTGTTGTTTCTTTTGGCATAGATGGTAAGGACACAAACTTTTCCCCCGCTTTCGCCCAACAAAGAGGCATTCTACACTTCCTACATACAAAGCTTCATATGGAGCCATTTGTATACTTGCTTGATAGCTACTATTATAAGCAAACTCCACCAAAGGCAACTGTTTCTCCTAAGGACGTTGGAAATATAAAACACAACATCGAAACATATCCTTAAGCACCTGGATAACCCGCTCAAACTGTTCATCCGTCTGAGGATGATACGAAGTACTGTAATTGAGCCGTGTACCCAAAGCTCCAAGCAAACACTCCCAAAACCTTGACGTAAAACGGTGATCTCTATTTGACACAATGGACTTAGGCACTCTGTGCAACCTCACAATCTTCACGACGTACAACTCTGCCAACTTATCCAGCGTATATGTAGTATGCACAACTATGAAATGTGCACACTTCGTAAAGCGATCCACAATCACCCAAACAGAGTTCTTCTTTGATGGGGTCAAAGGGAAACCCATCACGAAATCCATCATGATCCTCTCTCATTTCCATTCTGGTATCTTCAAAGGCTGTAACAACCCGGAAGAAAACTCGTCACTTGAACCATCAACGGTAACTCCGTCACGTCAACCACAAACACATGTCCTTGAACCAGCATCAAACATCTCCTATACAACAACCTAACAATGATTGTCTCACCAAAGAAACTCGTCACTTGCATACCCATATCTAGAAACTCAATTGGTATGTCAAGCAACCGTGCATGCTCACTCAAAATATATGAATGCATGGAACCAAAATTAATCAAAGAAAGTAATGACAAGGATTGCAAAGTAAAGGTATCTGTGATCACATCCGTGTCATTTCTCCCCTCGCGTGTGCAAACACCCTAGCCAGTCCACCTCCCCCAGGTTGAATTGCCATAACATGGGCAACATTCCGCTGACCATCCTCCCTAAGCTGAAAATTACCTCGGCAGCGCCCACGACCCCTTTGAGGCTCAACAACACGCACCGGTACCTGTCTAGCTAACTAAGGACAATCACGTTTCACATGACCATGTGAACCACAACCCCAACAAACACCGAGAGTACCCTAACACTCTCCATAATTTTGCATCCCACATCGGTCACACTTAGGGAAACGAACCACAGCATTCTGGCCCTTCTGCCCATGATACAACCACTACTACGCCTCTGATCTGGGTGAAACTTTCTACCATGCTACCTCTTAAAATGATCCCTTCCACCATCAAACTCAGTAACCCTCTTACCAAAACTAGAATTCCCCAACAAAACATCAAAATCTGTATACTCAGAAGCCAAAATATTGGTCTTCACCTCCTTCACCAAACCATATCGAAAGCGATCACATCTCTTCTACTCGTCAGAAACCAGCTCAGAAGCATACTGGCTCAACCGTATGAACTAAACCTCGTACTCTACAATAGATATGTTACCTTGCACCAAGGCCATAAACTCTCGCTTCTTTTCATCGTGATATCGAGTACCCAAAAACTTCCTACGGAAAGCAGCCTCAAAAAACTCCCATGTCACCTCAACAGGTTCCATCCCCACGATAGTGGTATTCCACCACGAATAAGCATATCTCTAAAGCAAGGATACCGTACAACCCAACTTACACACATCCGTGCACTCCATCTGCCCAAGAATCCTCTAAGTACTCTCAAAACATGCCTTTGAACCCTCCAAAGACAAACCTCTAAACTTAGTACCACCCAGACTACGTAAACGCTCTAAAGGTAAAGTAGGATTAGCTGCAGGTTATGGCACAATTGCATGCATACCCACCACTATAGCCTGAATAGCTCTAGCTATAGCCTGGATTAACGGTGCCATATCACCGACAGCTTGACCTTGTGCTACGTGAGGTCCAACACCTCTCGCACCAACTCCGTCTCTGACTCCATCACCACCAAGAGTAGGAGGAGGAGGGGGGGAGGCACAACAACATCACACTTATCCTCTGTAACAACATTGCGTGCATTACCTCTAAGCTTTCGTCTCGGTCCCATTATGAAAATTGTATGAATCTCTAGCCTATAAATGCAACAATGAAAATAGTTAGGCTAGCCAGAAGTAAGAATCCAAGACGCTCAAGCCTTTAAAACAAATCTTTTATCAGCAATAGTAATAATGGCAATGGGCACCCCAATCTCTATCTTGAATCATCACCTAACAATCATACAACATGTTATCAAACAGTGTGCATAGAAACATCAAGAAAAACAATCAACTTACCCCCCAATTTTTTGCAAACCTGGCTCTCATACCAACAAATGTAACCCCCTTGACCAGGGCTAGTCATAAGATCTGACCGAACGGATCACACGGGGAATATTGAAGAAAAACCATAAAGTTTCCCTTTAATAAATGACCCCTTTTTATTTTTTTATCTTTTCTAGATGCAACATTGTTAACCTATGTGTACAAGATAGCAACGAGTGAATTTACAACTCAATTGGGCATCGATTCAACTTCCAATTGCTCCGGTTATCATTTGGGGACCATTTTGTAAAACTCACAAAATTAAGGGCTTGTTGTGAAACTAAAGTTACCAATATTCAATTAGTCAGGTTTCGTACTCACATGTCAAATTTCAACTCAATTTGATCATCCAAACATGCTCAATTGCATTCACAATTTTTAGGGACTAAAACTTAAGAAAACAGAACATCATAAGATTCCAAATAACAAACTTACTTAACACCGTATCGGCACACCTGTTCTCCGTATCGGTATGAATTGTACCAGAATTCCATGTTGCATGAAGCCGTATTTATACGGCCCCATGTATCGATATGCCGAGCCTTTTTCCTTTAAGACCATATTGATACAGGTCTAACCGTACCGATACGCTAAGCCTAATTTGACCTGCCCGTACCAATACGGTACCCCGCGTACCGATATGCCTGGGTTTGTAATGTCTTAATTCCCTGAATAAAAACACCTTGAGGATATTCAAACCATTCTAACATGATTCCAAGGCAATCATAACATGTTCAAAGATCAAATCTCAGCCCAAAGCACCAGAAACAACACCAAAGCATGATCATATATGCAAAAGGGAAATCTATAGGCATGCACCCTATTTCCAAGCCAAGACAAACACCAAAAACCATATCAAAGCTCAAATCAAACATTAAAGGCCATTTACAACACCAATAAGGCAATACAAACTTGCCACAAACTAGGGAGTTCACAACATACTCTCCCAAATCATAAAGGTACCCTCCCATTGCCAAATTTATTACTATTGATTAGTTCAAAACCATACTGAGCTAAGAGAACTTCTTGGACTTCTAGTCCTGCCGTCTTACTGCCCAACAAGATAATTATCTGCATTGTTAAGAAAAGAGAGCGTAAGCAATAAGCTTAGTGAGGGATGTTCAAAAGTAAACCATTAACAATGCCTTTTGAAAATCATTTCCTCAACAAATCATTTTACATCATGCTCAAATCTATCTCATGCTTTTAAACTCGTTAAAGCAAAATCATCTACCTTTCAAAACACATGTACTCCCTCTATCCCACTTAATATGTCTATTGTTGATTTTAAGTGGGACAGAGGGAGTATCATTTAGCTCATGCATTAAATCCAATGCAAAACTTTATGCCACTTCTCATGCTTAAACATTACAAAGCATTTCCCAAAATAGGATCACATGTATAAATTCCATTATACAAAACTATTTAAAACAATGATACATGTAATCTCATATATTGGCTCTCAAGTGACCCAGATGGCTACGACCACTTCCCCGGATGGCTACAACCTCATTCATTAAATGTTTGGATATGCAAAAACCTTGATGGATACAACCTCATCAAGTCTCATGGTGATACAACCCACCATATTGTACACTTCAACCAGGTTGGCACTACCTCCATTGCCGTGGTGATGGCACTACCCCCATCACTCGCAACACAATGGAACTACCCCCATTGCTTAACCGAAGACTTTGGATCACGTACGAATTTTGTATATATTATAGTGCACTCTCATCCTATTGGTCTACCAATTATATCCGATTATAATAAGCATCACCACTTTCCAATATACACTTTAAAAGGCATGTTACCTTACTATTTTCAATGCATAAACATAAACCATTTCTCATCCCATTTCAAAAGCAATATCATTGCATATCATTTCTTAACAAGTTATAAACTCTTTCAAAACCATATAGCTATCTCATAGGATCACACAAATCATCTTTCAATTCATAAAAATATGCATAATAGTAGGTAACAAATTTAATCTTCAAACATGAGCATGATTTATCAAAACAATGTGAAAAGCCGAGAACCGAGAGCAAATTCAATCATACTTACTTCCGAGTTTATACCAACATTTCGAGCTTAATTTAAACCCCCATAAAGTCACTTTCAAATCTTTTTAAAGCTCTAAAACTCATTTCCACTCACCAACATGCCTTGCTTGCTTTGTGCCGAAGGGAGTCAAGCCTCCAAATCAACCAAACCCTCTTGCAAAGCTATTGGAAGCAACTACCCTGCTTCTAACCAAGAAAAACTGAGGATTAAATGCACATCCCTGCGTTAAAATCCCCAGCAACATAACACCACACTTTCCCTACTCATCGAACAACCTTTCACTATCCGAAAACTACCGATACATCGACAAAAACACTCTAATTGATCTCCAGACCTTTCCCAAAGAAATCAACCACAAAATATCATCAAGATACATCTAAAATCATCTCCTCAACACCAAGATATCATCAGCCATCAATTAACCACTTAAACAAGTCAAAAGCTCGAAGATCTCAACCTAAGAAACAAGCAATACACCTAGTTTCAGGATTACCAAATTAAATCCATTAATCCATAATATCAAACATCAAAATTATGAAAAATCTCAATCATAAACACAACATTAACAGATCAAAACAAATCCCAATCAATTTCATCCATTAAACTTCAATTAAACCAATTTTCCATAATTGTATCATCAAAACCCATTAGAAAATATTCATAAAAGATCAATAACTTGGGAATTTCAATAAAGAACCTATAATTAGAGGAGAATAATGAAACCTTACCTCTAATAATGACTTTTCCCTTTAATTGTATATATTTACATGAGAAAACAAAGATAAAATAATAAGGTTTTGCTAGGAAAACATTAAGAAATCATTTAGGATTAAAAAGATGGATTAAATCAAATATTTACCTAAAATCTTTGAAGAGAAATGTATGTTTGGCTAGAGAGAATTTGAGACAATGGTTGAGAAAAAAGTTAGTTACATGAGATGTGTTTTAATAAAATAATGAGCAATTAATTGTCTCCATCCTTTTTACCAATTAAAAATCACTTTAAAGGGTAGGTGTGAGTCACCTCCTTGCTTACCCCCACCCACATGAACAATGACCATTTGGTTGACAAAAGAGGGCAATTGATTAAGGAAAAGAAATTTAGTATTATTAAATGGTTTCCTCCAAAGCTAGGAAACCATGTGATTGGTTGCTGGGAAGGCAACCCTTGTACAAAGGAAACCGATTGTGTATAGGGGAAAATGTGTAAACAATACTTTCAAGTGTTCCGTAGTTTCACCGAGCCTTCCCCTTAATGTTCCTATCATCTTTTCTCTCAAGCATAAGCAAGCACCACCATTTCCATCTTCTTCCTTGAGCTTAAGCAAGCACCTCCCTTGGTTGCTTAGGTTTTCTTGAACATTTCTACATCGTTTTCTAGCCCTCGATTGGGTAAGATGAATCCATCAAACAATTGTTCGAATCCATGGATATATTGAGTTTAATTTCAAAATGAAGTTGTGGAGCTTATAAACTAATCCATGGAAATCCTTCTTGCTCAATAGCCAATGGTTAATTCGAACATAGATATTGAATTCATTATTGTTATATTGTTTTCAATACCATACTATCGATTCTAGTTAATTTCTATTATTGTAATCTAGCTTAAGAATTGGAGAAAGATCCCTCGTCATCGCCGACGAAAGCTAGAAGCAAAGGAATTATAATCTGAGAGCCTTGAAAGCTTCAGAATCGAGGTGGGTGTAGTCGGAGTCTCAGGATTGAGCTAGGTGCCTTTCTCAATTCCATTATTTTTGAAACTATCATTGCTATCCCTATTTGCTAAGGGATATTGCATCGAATCACTTAGTGGGTGTTGTGGTAAGTATCGATAAGTTATTACATTGAAGATTAAGAATTGTCACCGTTATCGTCATTGTTATTGAATATCAGACAGATATAACATCATTGCCATTGTATATTGTTATTGCCATTGTCATGGTCATTGTCATTGAATCATGGAAATATGGAGTATTGATCATAGAGCATTATTATTATCATTAATATAGTCATTGGACATGGATATTGAATCATTGCTTATTGATAAAGTCATTGAAAACATTGAACATCGTTATTGCTATTGAACATTGATCATTGACATTGTTACCAGAACTTGGATTCGAAGGACATTGGATACAGTTGGCATGCCATAGAATTCATGAGCTTAGTTGTACGGGTGGACTACGGTCCTAGGGCTACTGCCTATATTGATTTGGCGAGGTGGAAGGATGTGTTGTGATATTGGTCATATTGGCGAGGCGGAGGGATGTGTTGTGATATTGGTCATATTGGCGAGTCGGAGGGACTAGACCATTCATCGATTTGGCGAGGCGTAGGAATTCGCGTATCAACTATCCAAAATCGATTCAAGGGTTATTGCTAAAATATGGAAATATTGTTGTCAATCATGATCATTGCATTGATACTAATAGTTTATTGTATTGCTATTGTCATCACTTGAGTTAGAACGCACTACATTTCTAATGACATCATTTATGGCTACCTCACTAGGCAATGTATGCCTTAATGCATTGCATCTCATCCATTTCAGGTTAAGGGACTCATCGTTCGAGATCGGAGAGGTTGAGGCGTTGAATAAGTCACAAAAAGCCAGAAGTAATGTATATCGAACCTATGAACTCATAGTAGGGTGGCAAAGTGCTTGGAATAGTCACATATGGCTCCTTTGATATGTATATTTTATGCTTGTGGTGTAATAGTGCTTAAGATTCTATATGGTCTTATTGTAAGGCTTAAAAAGGACTAAAAATGCATGTTTGGCCCCTAATGGTGAAATCGTAGCAAATGGATTCTAATAAACCTAAAATTTGGCATGCACGTAGTTCATAACATTGAAATATTGTGTATAAAGTTTCAATACATTTGGACATTTTTTGATAGGTCAAATTGAATAAAAACTAGTAAAAATCTGTCATTAGAGGGCCGGGCTTATCGATACAGGTGATGGTGTATCGATACGCCCTTACATATTTGGTCAAGTCAACATTGGTCAAAGGGGGGCATATCAATACGGCCTAGGCGTATTGGTATGGGTTTTGGCTACTAGAATTTGGGTGAAAAAATGGTATCGATCTAGGGTCAAGGCGTATCAATACGAAGTCAACTAGTATCAGTACGACTCTTAACTGTATGATACGGGTTTGTTACCCTTGAATCTGGAAAGTGAAAATTAGGCTTAGCGTACCGATATGGTCCTAGGTGTATCGGTACGGTGACAGTTAATTTTGTTAAAAGCTATAGAACACAGTTTCGCCTTGTTTACAAAATAGTCACCGAGTCTTGCATAATTTAATTGGATGGGTAGATGAATTATGAATATCATGAAATTTTACATGGTCATTTTTGTGTGATGAATTTCTTTACAGTAAGACTATTTTCTGAAAAGGACCCATAAAATACTAAAATTATGATTTAGTCCCTAAAACATGAAATAGTTTAAAATTGGTCCTAATTGGGCAATCGTAGGCTCGTAATAGACTAAATGGAATTTTGATATTGTTTAATATTGTTTGCTAAGTTTGATAACATCGATTATTGCTTGAAATTTTCATATCGACCACCGTTTGTTTCATCGGTAGCATACTCCGACCTAATTCTGAACCAGGGCGGGAAGGGGTGTTACATTATTGCCTTGTAATGTTGATGTATGTTTTTTTGTTACCATCATATACACTTTTTATGCAATATTTATTTGTAGATAAATTGTTCTTGATTGTAAGTAACAACCATTATTTATTGTAGAGTACTTATAGACAAAATGCAACTGCCACAACGTCATGGTTTGCAGAGTTCAATGTAGGTGCAATGCAGTATTATGGGAACACCACTTGCGCTGATATTGTAAGACGTATATGTAAAAGGAAAAATGTTAAGATGGTTTGGGATATGCTAAATTTTAATTAGTTGATGTCACAATATTTTCAAGTATTCATCCCCATGAATTATTGCAATTTGTACTTGTACTTGTGTGTCATTCATATGGAACATCAGGAAGCTTGGGTACTAGATAGCTTACTGAGTACTTTTGCAAGTCAGCTTGAGGAGGAACCAGTTACAAAAATGCTGAGAACACATCCGTTTGCCATGCCGCCTTGTTAGCATTGTATGTTATTAACGTGCATGGATGAAATTCGTACTATGTTATCATTATCATTCAGATACGCGCGTTTGTAGAATTTGCTAGGTATGAAGACTTCGTTAAGGTGTTTGGCAAACCTAATGTGGCATTTGACTTGCTAAAAATTCAATGTCCTAAAGTCATGAGACAAGAAATTGGGCATTCACCTTTCCATATTTCTTTATTGTTATCATGAAATTAGTAATTAAATTACTAGAACCGAATCAAAATTGATAGATCGGATTATGGTATGTTCGTCATTGCATGGATGAAAGGCATATGGTCAGGTACCGAAATCAGCGCACTACCAGATATCGTAAGTGAATGATTACCATTACTATCTCATGTATATTCAAACATTGAATGGTTATCATCTAGTATTTTTGTACTAACATATTTGTTTGTTTACAATTATAGGAAGTTAGAGAATATGACCAGATACAGTTGCTATACGAGCTCTATATGGATCACGTAAACAAAAAAAAAGATGAAACTGCACATTGTTGTGGAAGAAATTAAGAAATTGATGAAGAGAAAGGGAAATATATCAAAACATATGGAAACTATTACTCAATGAAAGAATGCGCCCTGAAACATACTGGAATGAGTCTGGTTCCTTTCCAAACCATCACCTTTTCATAGTTACATCATATTATTTCAATTTCAATCATAGTTATTGAGTTCTATTCTATTATGGTCTAACAAAATGGGGTTTTGATAAATTTGTAATCTGATTTATGCTTACCAGACTTGGTCCCCATTTGCGCTTGTGTTGACATCATATTCTGCTTCAATTTCTAACCTTTGCATAACTTTTTGTCAGAAATGATCATTGGTCCCATCTTTAAGAAATGTTAATTGTACATAAGGTAAAATAAATTGAGGGGGTATAATGCATGCATACAGGTTTGGGTTGATGTTCCAAAAGTGAATGGTCGATTTTGGTTCGTGCTGAGTAGAGGGGATCTTCTGGCAGCGTCCTCATTTTTTTGAAAATATTTTGTTGTACATTTTCCACCCTACACCAATGTCAATTATACAAAAGGCAAAATTTGTTGTAGAGTCATTTCGAACTCTCAATGTAAACGTTCGCTACTGGATGCGTTACAAAAGCTCGCACATTTAACATTTATGGCACATTTAATATTATTATTACTTTTAACATTTACATGAAAGAAAAAATTGAAAAATGGGTTCAAAACTATGGAGGGGGTTTGCAAACTTGTAAGGAAAAACTTGAAATGAAATAGTTAGGAAAACATGTTACATTTGAGGTTTCGCGTGATTAGTTCGAGACTGTATTTGCAAACATTTGATACTTGTCGTATTAAATGGAAATTCCAATTTCTACGAGTTTAATGATATTTAAAGCCAAAACAAAAGTGCATTAGTCAAAAGGGACCTACCCTTTGTCTTCTTCAACCTTCTAAAACAATTCCTGAAAATCAACCTTATCTTCTATCCATGACAAATCCAAGTCAGTACAACAAAAGCTATCAAAGTTAGAACCCCAAGCAATCCTTTCGTTTCTTCTTGCCTTGTCATTCGCCCAAAACCTATCAAAGTTAGAACCCCAAGCAATCCAAGAATAAGTACCTTTGCACACGAACTCATAGGTTGTTCATACCATTGGAAAAAATTACATGATATTCGAAATCTATTTCCATGGTTAGAACACCCAAAAATATTCTTCCTAGATTGTTATCTGACCAAGATGTCGTCAACACGGATGGCTTTCCACAGCTGTAGGTTGGAATTTCCTTCGCCTCAAAGATAGAGTCCGTCTATCCACTTTTGATTCTTTTTTCTTCAATGAATTTAGCAAATAGAGGGACCTTCAGGTTTACTTTTATTTTCAAATTTAGAAATTATGGTTAGTTATTTTAAGGTTATTTAATAGGATTTTTTGTAGTTTCATTTTAAAAATGAGAAGATAGTTTCAGGCAGGAACCAAAAATTGAAGTTAGTTTCGAAACTGTGGATTCCAGTTTGGGTATGTGTACAACAAAACTTAAACTGAAAATGTTAGGCAAACAAGTTACAATTTAGATTATACACACTAGGTTTGAAAATTTATTTGCAAACGTTCGATACTCATTGTATTACTGAAAAGCCACTTTCTGCGAGTCATAAGTGTGACGTATAATATTATAACTAAAAAGACATTTTCAGGTGGGAAACGCAAATTGAGGTTAGTAGCCAAACTGTAGATTCCAGTTTGGATACGTGCAAAGCAAAACGTAAACTAAGATCGTTAGGCAAACCAGTTACATTTTAGGTTTTACATGATAAAGTTTGAAACTATATATGCAAACATTCGAAATCTTTAATGAAGTACTAGAAATTTTTTTAGAATTATGATATAACTGAAAAGAGATACTGATGTTGACATATCGAAACAGGTAATAGAGATTCAAAATTGACAGTGAAAAGACGCTTGCTTATTGGGACCATGTGCCTTTTGAAATTTGAAATCGTAATGACAAATTCATAAATGTAAGTAAAAAAGTTCTGAATATTGGTTACATAACTCGTAAATAAAAGTTCGGTACTTGTATAATTACAGTCCTACTGAAAATGTCAGGAGAAAACTTAATATTTTATGTTGGTATTTAAAGAGTTCTGAGCCAAGTTCACGTTGTGTCGATACTACCATACAAAGCGATAGCTTCCATAATTAGTAGATGGATCGACACGTTCTTCCCTATAAATACCCCCACTTTGTGTTATAAATCGTCATTCCAATCTTTGTATTATTTCTTCATCTACTTTGAGAGATGAACATTAATACACTTGCATATATTCGAAGGGAGTTTCGTCCTGTTGCTTGAGATAATCCACTAGTAGCCCCTTATTTGCTTTCTAGTAAACATCCCTATGTTACGTTGTCATTTAGGCAAAAATTTTCATTATCAAACTGTTTATAATTATCATTATTTTTCTATAGTAATGGCAGATGTTGATGACTGTTTGTTTCATTATCAACTTCAAATGGCTGCACTTGATGGCAGCCCTTACAAAGGGCAAAATTTTGAAGTTAGAATTTTCTTCCCACCTAATTACCCTATGAAACTTCCTAAGGTAATATAATAAACCTCCCAAGATTGTTGTTTTTATCTTGTTCATATTTTTTCGCAGGAGCATTTCATATATAATGGTTATCTGTTTATGTAGTTTGCGTTTCAATTTGATGGGGACATTAGGCTAGACATCCTTCAAACCCAGACGACCCTCACCTAGATTTTGAGGGTGTTTCTATGATTTATAGGAACAATCCCCAACACTTTGCAAGGTATGAGAGGAAGATATTTTTTGGTTGAAACGCATTGACCACATATTCACTAAAAAGACTAATTTTTATTGTTTATGTATTTCCCACATGTACTTCTATGTTAAGTTTTTAATAAAATGAAAAAAAACTTGTGATAAAGTTCTGAAACTACAACTTAAAATGTGCTGATGTGAATGTCACAATTTCCGTTAATATTTTTAGTCTAAAACCTACCATACCGAAACTTACTATAGCTGTTAAATGACATGTATTAAAAGTAGAACTGAAAAGACAGTTTTAGTTGGGTACCGAAAATGTAAATAGTTTCAAACCTATGGATGTGGGTTTGGAGATTTGTAAAGAGCAACAGAAACTTAAATCGTTAGGAAAACATGTCCTATTTTAGGTTTCATGTGAAAAGGTCGATACTGTATATGTAAACATTCGATACTCGTCGTATTACAGAGAAAACAATTTCTAAGAGTAGTTAAATGGCACATTTATGTTGATGTTTCATATTTTAATGTATTTAACCCGCAAATATTCAAATCGTTCCTCACACATTTAAAACACATCTTGTCGGATTAATTACATAAACCATGTCAAGAATCATAGTACAAATCATGTACACAATTTCCCTAATATCATATTCAAATCATATATAGAAAGAAAACCATGTCAAGAATCAAACAAATCATGTACACAATTGGCATAATATCATAAATAGAACATAAGTTATTTTTCATCTTATTATTTAAAATTTGAGGAGTATAATGGTGTGAATGTTCAAGAAATATTTCTAAATTAATATTTAAAGTTTAACTTGTTAAAACGAATATATATCACAAGGACAATATAGTCAAATTTACCTCAAAGGAATCTTATATGCCGTCAACCAAACAAATAATCATACATTTCGTGAACAAAACACACCACTAACAACATTTCAGATAATACTAGTAAAAAGTAAAAACACTTCTTCTAACAAAAGAATAATATTTCAAAATCATGAGACTAAGGTTTGGAACTAGGAGAATTACAAACCCACTGAAAATCCGCGAACAAGCATTTACATTATAGTTTTCGGGCAGGATAGGTTGAAAACTATTTATGCAAGTTTCGCTCCATGTAAAGGAAACTTCCCCATTTAGCAATAATTTTTTATCGGCAAAGTATGACTTTATTGAGTGATCGTACCAATCCGCGTGACCACGAGCCTCATTAAAAATCTCCCTCCATCTAAATGGAGGCAACAATTAAATTATGAAATCAGAAAAATCCCAAACTCTTCATTATTCTATTTTCAATATTTTTAAAGAAAACATAGCACAAATAGAAGACATTATTCTTTTTTTTCCAGTCGCACAGTTGACGATTATGTAATGTGATTATGTGTGTGTTTTCTTTTACTTTGTTAAAATGTTGTGTTCTTAAATTTGCAAATATAAGTATTAAATATAAATAATTTGTTTGTAAAATATATAAAGTAAATTGAATTGGGTTCCCTCAGTTAAGGAAAAAATATTTTCAATTAATGAGTTGTTCTTATCATGTATTGATTACGAATATTAAATTAATATTTTGACAAAATTGAAGGTAAGATAGATCATAAGAGAGTCTAAAGTGAAAAACTTTTCAAATTCCTTTTAATAAAAAAACTTTATTCACTTTCGCCACTTAGGAATCAAATTAAATTACAAAAACAAGATATATCCCTAACTCTTCGTAATTATTTTTTCTAAAGTTTGCAAGAACACATAGCAAACATCAGTGTTGTAGACTTCATCATCGACTGTCTTCATTATTGCAAAACATTGATAACTTATATAGGCAAAATGGCTAAATAACGCATATCAACATCATGGATAATCTGCTCTACATTAGCCGCCTCTACCCGATGTAGTTCCGAACACCAACAAACAATATAAATCAGACAAATATTGAGAGCAATGTTTTCCAACTACTTTGTTTGCTGGTGTTCATCCCTACAAATGACTAATATCCTTCCAAATACCATTGTTTGTCGACACGAAAAACCTAAAAACAAACACCATTCATCTAGGATCTACAAAATGAAGTATATGCACAACAGCCACCACCTCCATTAAAAAAGCATAAACCACGCATATAATACTGTAGAGACAGAAACTAAAAAGGAAATAATAAAACACACTCTTCATTAGGTTATGAAGTTAACTTAGACCCAAAGGACTCCTATTATAAACAGATTGGAAATTGACTGTGAAAAGACGATATTATTAAGAATATGTGTCTTTTGAAATTCAAAATTCATTGAACCCGCCAATTTAATTTTTCTACGCTTTCCAAAGTTTTTGTAATTTCTTATTGGGTTACATTTATGACTGACGACTTTGCTAATGCTTGTCAAAAGATAAAATATATACAGTAGAATGCAAGAGAATATTGCCAAGGTGAGCGTATACGTGCAAGTATACATGGTCAACAAGTAATACAACAGTAAGTTGAGTATCGAATCCACATGGATCGACCAAGAACTTATTTGCTCAATGTTTACTTGTTTGAAAGAGTTAAAAGTGTTTGAAATGTTTTAGGTTTTAGGTTAAAATAGTATTGCCTCTGTCGATGGCAATACCCTAAGTTAACCATGATAAAAAAAAACCCTATATGTCAATAGGGAAGTTCTTCATTAATTAACTTGATTAAGTGTCAATATTTACTCCTAAGGTGGTAGACTCACTTCTGAAGTAAGTTCATCTACTTGAACATCTTCTCTCGAAGCTTCTCACCCTATTATCTGGAAACTGATCGTTGCCCCTTAAGTCTGTTAAGATATTAAGGTGCAATAAGCATACAATGCCAACTATCGTATGGAAATGGATTTGGAAAAATTATATACTAGTAGATAATGCAAGACATTCTAATTATTAAAAACCAAATATAAAATAAACATTAATCGCAAACATCCCCCAACCAACTGTAAAATCTTAGTTCATGGTTGGAGGGTCCATCCACAAAACATCATCGTTTCTCATCATCTTTTCAAAATAAAAATAAGTAAAACTAAGAGAATGGGCAAGAAGGAGATTTATCGAAGCAACCCTTTGAATGATCCAGAGCTCTCGGTCTTAGCTGGTCGTACCACGACACCTCTCGATTTACCACGGTGCAACCTCTCTTCAATCCAACCTCTTCAAGTGGTTGCTTGATCTCCTTTACATAGGCTTGAGTGGAAACCCTAGGATAAGCTTTTGAGTTTGAATTTTGAATGCACAAGGGATAAGAAGCGTGATCATCTTATCCAAATTTGAATCCTAGGGCTAATGTGTACAAGGTCTGACGACTACTTTGACCGAGCATCAGAATTTGATCCTTTGCCAACTGATCTTGGTATTGTTTGGTCCATCTATGTTAATTGCTACTCGGCTATTCTCTCTGCCAGCGCTTCTCTGCCATGTCTACTTGCATGTGTCTTGCATCAAAACCAGCTAAATAACCCTTCACACTGGCAATAGAATAGTTCATTAACTCCTTATGTAAATGCATGATTTCAACATCTAAATGCAACTAAATGTACTTAAAGGGAAAGCAAAGGAATTGTAAGATAAGCATAAAATAATACTTTTGAGGAGTTAACACCCCCAAACCTAGCTCATTTCCTGTCCTCAAGTAATGCAACTAGTAATCTATAAAAAATAGAAAAAACAAGAAAGTACCTTGGCAAAAATTATCATGGTCCCCGACACCTGCTAGCTAGAAAATATGACCCTAGGTCTGTCCTCGGATATTCAGTGTATCAATGCCAAGTAGATAAGCAAATTCAAGCGCAACAATATAGCTCTAGCCTAAGGTCATAAAGTGTGCATGAAGTGCATGCAATATGCATCAAATTTACTTAACTCCCTCAGTACACTTTACTACTCAAACTCAGAATTTATTGTCATCATTTTTTATTTGGCAAAGGTGTTTAAATGTTGGATTTTAATTAGGGTTGTGTCATGCACTGTTTGGTGTGATACATAAGAGGGAGCAAACCATGAATACCCACGTTAATCCAGATTACATCACTAAGTTAATTCATTACACTCATACCCTAAAGTTATGTTGCATTGAGAACTAAGAGGGAGCAAACCATGAATACCCAAGTTAGTAATTTTCTCTAAGGTATAGGAGTGTTCTAAAATATTTCAGCCTTTGGCAAAACATTGTTGCCTTGTTCTTTCTCTCTACCCTGACATTGTTTCTTTTTTTTTCTTTTTTTTATAATTATTTTGAGTTTAGTTTCAAGAGAACCTAAGTTTGTTTCACAAACTAGATACATTCCTCGTGTAGAATGAAACTAAAGTTCATAAACTATAGTTCAAATTCATGCCAAACTACTTGACATTGCTAATCTACTGGCATACAAGTTCTAAAATTCTAGTTTCTTCATCGAACAGATAATCTAGAACAAATTTAACTAGGCTAGCATATTATTGACAAAATTTCCAATCTTAGCCGAGGCAACAAAGTTTTTTTAGTGGTATGGTAAGAAAATTTTATTCCTACGTGGCAAACTATTCTATATGGAAAACTAATATTTAAACATGAATGCATGGCATACTAATGTGAGAATGCACACCCCCAAACCAAAGGTGTGCATTGTCCTCAATGCATGAAAACAACACATATATACAAATGAAAATAGTAAAATGCATGAATATGTGAATGCAATAAAATTAAAATGGAAAGGAGTTTTAAGGGGAAGCTAACTCCCCTTTGGATGTTTCTTGGTGTGTGACGCGGGTCTTTCTCTTGACAAAGCTGCCACGGCCAAGAGCCATGCATTTTCTTCCTTTCATGTTGGGATTAGAGGTAGCAGTGGAAGCTCCATTGTCACGGAGAACCTCCTTGACAATCTAAACTGGCTCTGAGGTGGCAGGAGCGTCAGTGGCAGCGGATGAGGCAGTTGCGGCAAGTGTGGCAGCAGCTTTGGCTTGGCTTTGGATTCCTTCTTCTTCAGATTATGGTAACGTATCTGTCGTGGTAGATTCAACTAGTACTGGCGAGATTGGAATGACGACATCAGATTGGGTTAAAGCATGGGCAGAGTGGGGACTGGCTGGCA
Source organism: Hibiscus mutabilis (assembly GCA_019671005.1). Lineage (NCBI taxonomy): Eukaryota > Viridiplantae > Streptophyta > Magnoliopsida > Malvales > Malvaceae > Hibiscus > Hibiscus mutabilis. The sequence continues at coordinate 44,469,122 of CM033717.1, read as the reverse complement.
TATCATCTCTGGCAAGGAGGTTGACAGGAAACTCAACTAATGCTGGCAGTGTGTGGACAAACATGTCCTTAAGTGTTTACAAATTTAGGGACCAAATTGCAAATCTAGAAAAGTACAAGGATTTAGTTATAATTTCAGTTGTCAATCCTCAATTAATCAGATTACATGCTTGCTTGCCAAATTTTAGCTCAAGACAATCATCCAATCTTATTTAATTAGCAATCATACAAAATAAGGACCAAATTGAAAGAATCATAACACAACATGGACCTCTATAAATTTAATAGCACCATTCTGAAATTAAACAGCATTTAGACCCACATGTAAATTCTTAGCTCAAAAAGACACTTAAAACTCAATGAATTGATGAGTTTATGTTATATGACCAAACCATAATATTTCAAACTATTTTTCAACTTTGTAAAACAAACCTCATAAAAGGTTTTGAAACCATCCCAAAGGTTTCGAAACTATTTTCCAGTAGCCAAAATTGACCTCATGATTTCGAAACCTTGGGCCTGGTTTTGAAACCATCTTTAAAAGGTTTTGAAACCTGTTCATATAGTTTCGAAACATACATGTAAATTTGCAGAAAATATATATTTGAGACACTTTGGAACCTTCCTAAACAAAGCCAAATCAGTCCCACACACTCTAACTCAGCAAATGACACACATGAAACATCATACAATCATCATACCCACAAAACACATTCCAATGATTACAAGGATATGGAAGCATTGATATTATGGCATCAAAGGTAATCAACATGGTAAACCTATAGGCATGCTTCCTAAGAACCATCCAACTCAACATCCAAAAGGAGTTTTAAGGCACATATAAACATAAGCATGGCATTAACAACCTTTTAGAAACATTTAAAGTATGCTACCATCACAAAAACATTGACATAAGCTTTTCCAACCAATAAGCATGCGAAGGGAAAAACCACAAAGCACAAACTCATGTTTGCATATTATCAAAAATCATGCCACAATCTCAACCTCAAAAGTCATCAAACCACAACAAACAAACCATCACAATCAACCAAAATCCATATTACAAATACCCCAAAACATGGTAATACATTGCCTTATTTACCAAATTTAAAAACCAAGTTTCAAACTCAAGTTGATGTTTTGATCTTGGAACTTCCTTGTCAAACCAATGTTTCCCCTCAACTCTATTGCTCTGCATCAATGCGAAAAAGAGAGCATAAGCACAAATGCTTAGTGAGGATGCTCATAAACAACATTGATGCAATTTGAAAGCACTTCTAAACCATTAAGGCTTTTGTTACCAAATCATGCTTACTTCCCAAGCATTTTATATGTGATTAAAACCATTTGAAAACTATAAACTATCTTGTTTTCAAAACATGCTTTATCACCCCAAGAATTAACTCATTTTGTTTCCACAATAGATCATGCATAACAATTATATGCATCAAATCATTTATAAACTTTTCAATCTCATATATTGGCATTTAGAGTGACCCGGATAGACTCACCTCTATCCTTGGATAGTACTACCTCTATCCATACATGTTTGGATACACATATTTCTCATGGTGGGCTCACCTCCACCAAATCTCATACCTTGCCTAGTTAAACTACAAGATACCATCACAATGGCCTGCCTAGTTAAACCGCATACCCAAGTGATAACCCAATTGTCCGAGTAACCTAGTTAAACCTCTTTTCCTCAAGGACAATGGCACGATCAATTTTGTATATTATAGGGAACTTTAATCCTTTGGCTAACCAACTATATCTGACACTTTCACAATACGTAACATAGCCAATATATCATTGGCAAATACAATTACATACTGTTTTCCAATGCATTTCTAAAAACCGTTTCTTCTGCAAAACCACATTGTCAAAGGCAACAACACATTCCTTTCAAGGAACAAATCTCAATGCTCTTAGCATTCATTAATTTGTTTAAACATTGGATATTAATCCAAAATGATGCATTTACAGCAAGTAAAACAAAACCTGTTTAATCCCAAAACATGAAATCTGTGAGCTCATATCAAAGCCAATAACCAAGTGAAATAAGAGAAACTTATGCTTGAGCTTAGTTAAGCTTGTTAGGATATAACTAAACCCCATGATCTGATCAAACCTTTAAAGAGATTTAATGCGTTTAAACACTCATTGATACACCTTGCCTTGCACGCCAACGCAAATCGAGCCACCGGTAAGCAATGTACGCAACTAGACAACCTCGTCTTGATCATCCCATGTTTTAATCACATAAAATCAGGGGGGAAATGAATCATTATGCATTCAACTCATTGATAAACAAGGATTCCCTGCATTCTTAACATTATCCTTTCAAAAACTAGCCAAAACTACCGAAATCAACACCAAACTTCTCTCTATCAACTCCCAACTTCAAACCAGCGATTCTAATATTTAAACCAAATGAAAAAAATATCCATAAAAACCTTTCAAACATCCTTATATCTCCAGCAACTTAAAAACACATAAAACAGCCCCAAAAACCACTAAAAACACCTCTAACAATTAGCCAATTAAATAGTTTCAGGATTTATTCTCATAAACTCATTTCATATTATGATTACCTTATCAAAACATGAAGTAACCCTATTAAAATCTCCAGGTTTCATCAAGTTAAACAAATCTTTAAGCAAATAATCAAAATTACCATTAATAGCTCAAATTTTGAAATCCATTGCAAAACCATGTTAATATCAATCCATAATCAGCAAACTACTAGGGAATATCAATAAAGAACCTTAGTTTAAAGAGAAAAAAGAAATTCACCTTTGAAGAAGCTCCCACCAAAATTGACATAAGATTTTCTTGAAACTTAATTTGTGAAATATACAAAATCCTTGAGAAAATCTTGTGATTTTTTGTTAAGAAACAAATGTACAATCAAATGATAAATTCTCCATCAAAAATCAGTAAATTTTTTTGGAGAATCTTGTTTGGAAATTGAAATAGAAAGTGAGGGAAAATAAGGAGAGAAAATGAGGGAAAATCCAAACAATTATAAAAAAATTTAGGAAAAACAATTAACCGTCAGTTCTTACTCAATTAAGGTGGTTATTTTCATATTAAAACATTTGGAAAATATCTCTCTCTAAAGATTCTTAGTATTGGCCTATTTACAAAATAGCCACTAACACAGTTTTGCACATTTTACAATTTTGTCACTAAAACACAATTCCACTTAATCCCATTTATTAAACCTCCAATTAATTTTCCAAATTACTTGATAATAGTCAGAAACCTTTTTAAAACCCATAACTCATTTTAATTTCCACCGTTCACATTTTTTAAAATGTTAAATCTCCCAAAACTACTCCAATCGGCCAATCCGGTTCGAACTGAACCAGTCGAACCTCTAATTGTCTAACCCTATTTTTGGGGTGTTACATAATATGAGTGTAGTTGTCGGCGCATGGAAAGTTGAAGAATTTGAAGTATGTTGTAAAAGTAATGGTAACAAATATAGAAGAGAAAGACTGAGAATGATAAGATTGGATCCCCTTGGTGAAACTCAACAAATTACTCAAGTGCTGCAAGGCCATGAAATTAGATGATTAACCGACAATGAATATCAAGCTTGCTTTACTCACTTTCCTTCAAATCTCAACTAAAGATTGGATCACCACGGTAAAGTAATGCTAGTATATAATGCATGCACAAGAACAAGTGAACCAAATTCCTTGGTGTTTTCACCCAACTTCCATTGTGATGCTCGTTAACTTGAATTGTCACTGCATTTTCTGATGTCAGTGGCTGCATTCAACATTTTTGTGCAAAATAACATTCATACCCAATAATTGAAACAAGAAAGAAATATATATTGTAACACCCTCGACCTGGATGCCACAAATTGGGCCTCAAGCGTAAACTAAAACAATAAAATTTTGACAACTAGATTTATCCCAAATCACAATCATTCATAAAATCCATTTAGTTAGAATATTTCAGAGTAGATAAACCGATTAAAACATTACATGGGAGCTCTATTTAAAAATACATAATTAAAAGCATTCGAATAAGAAGTTAAAATACCAAAACAAGAGTTACAATACAAATATAGGGCCCTAAGAATACATATCCCAAATATATAAGTACTATACTCGGACACAAATCGATGCTGAAGTCCTACTCCGATGGTGCTCCTTTATTTTGCCCTGAATTTAAGTTTCCCCAAGATTGACGTGTGGTAGCATTGTAAGAATTACCATATGCGATTGTTTAATAATAATATGCATTCAACTCTCAGAGTACGTCTAGACATTCTGACCATATCCACCACCACCGCCTCTTCTGCGGTCCGATTTATATCACTTATCACGTGACCTCTTTTTCTATTTCCCAGCATTATCATACTTTGCAACCCTCTTCCCTGAATCAACACTCAACTTTTGGGAAGAAAAACCCAAGGACTACTAAATATCCTTGGCTCTGTTGACCAACACATCAAAATCTGTGTAATTAGCGGCCAACAAGTACATCTTGTTATCCTTCACAAGTCCATAACAGAAATTGCCGCACCTTTGGCAGTCATTCAGACCCAACTCAGGAGCATACTGGCTCAAACAGACAAACTTCACCTCATATTTTGCTACCATCATTCGTTCTTGCACTAGAGGCATGAATTCCTATTTCTTCGCATCCTAATACTATGGACCAAAATACTTCCTCTTGAAAGCTCTTCGCAAGAACTCCCAATTCACATTAGCAGTAGGCACCCTAGCTAGGGTGGTCGTCCACCACTGAAAGCATCACCATGCAACAATGACATAGTGCAACTGAGCTTTCATGCATCCGTGCACTCTATTTGCCCAAGAATACGCTTAGTGCTTGCAAGCCAATCTTCTGATGCTTCAGGATTCAATACTTTGAATTTAACACCTCCCAAGCTACACACGCTCCAATGATAAACCAATATTAGCAGCAACTATAGGTGCTGGAGTCTGAACATGAACTCCATCTACAACTACTTGGAATATAGCAGTCATCGCCTAAATCAATAGCGTCATATCTCCAATGAAATGTCCTTATGGAGCCTGAGGTGTATTTCTAGAACCGTTACCAGCTGGTGGGAAGGGTGGAAGAGGAGGAAAAGGATTATGAGGAACCAATCCTTCCTTATTGTTCTTGTCATTAGTGGCATTACTCGCACTAGATCTAGTTTCATGCCTTAGAGGCATACCGACTAATATTTAAAACACTTAAGCATAACTAGTTAGGCTTGCATTTGACAAAGGATCCAAGACAACTTGTAAAAATCATATAAAAATAGTGCTAATAGGTAATGTGTCCCCAATTATCTCATATTATAGCAAATGACATCAATACGATCAATATTCATTCTTACAAACAATTAATATCATAAAATCAATTCAACAGCAATTCCCAACAATCATAACCTTTAGATAACGTGGCTTTGATACCAGCAAATGTAACCCTATCGACCCGGCCTCATCGCTTGACCTGAACCGAGGAAAATCACATTAGGTTTTCTAAAGAAAACCTGAACTAGCTACATCGAATTAGGTATAGTTTTTAATCTTATCTAGATGCAATATTATGACCTATGGTGAACATACAAGAAGTGGTTAAATTTATAATCAAATGAACGTCTAATTACGCAAACAAGCGTTCTAGGTATCAAATCGTAAATTTACAAAATTAGAAGGACTTCACCAGATTTTATGTTACTAATATTTAATTAAGCATGTTTCATGCTAACATGTAAATTTTTAGCTCAAACGCATCGTTCTAACACATCCAATTGATAAACAAATGTTCGGGGACTAAAAATTAAGGAATCTAAAACACAATATAGTTCCAACTACCAAAACTGCCACGCGTACCAGTATACGAGAGTCTGTATCAGTACAATGTCAAGGGCGTACCAGTACATGATGCTTCGTACTGCAATTTTAGTATCCAATATCGGTATTGATATGGGAGCCCTTGTACCAATACCCAAGCTTAAAAGTCACTTACCAAGTCTAGTTCAGGCCCTGTGTACCAATACGGAGGGCCTCGAACGATACGGGCATACCTATAATGCCCTTTTAACTGGTTTATCAACTTTAAATCATACAAACCATGCTTTAATCAATCTAATATGCTTTCTAAATGTAAACGACATATAAAGCTTACTTCAAAGAACATGTAACCAAAAATCATGCATTTCCATTAATCATCACTCGATCTAGAGGTATGCTTCCTCTTTTCATGAAACCAACACATTTGAAACATAAACCAAGGCTGGATAGGCAAAATATGCAATCTATCATCCAATCATGAAATTTAGAACTTGCCTAGGCATCCAAGCCTCACACATTAGTATTCATCCAACATTTATATATCATGGCATGTCAAACAATATAAATCCTGTAACACCCCTTACCAGTCTAGTAGAAAACCGGGTTGGAGATGCTACCAGAAACTGAAATTGGAAATGAAACAGTGAAAGTCGATGTGATGTACATAGTGATCTAGTCAATGAATGCCACCAATCTCGTGTATCAACAAGCATATTCATGCGATAGTCAATTCATTAATCAATTTACTAATAAGTGTTAAAATGCAATGAATTATGGTTTAAGGACTGAATTGTAAAACTTTGTGAATTAAGGTCCTTTTTAGTAATTACGGTGTCGATATGAAATTAAGGTCTCATTACACATGCATGCAAAATTTTACAATGTTTTGAGGTTGACATCATGTTCAATTATCCTTAGCAATATTTAGGACTATTTTATAAAGTTAACAAAACCAATTTAGACCAATAATAGAATTACCTACCTCGGTTCGGTACTCGTGTTGATGTACCGATATGTCTAAATGTTATTTCAATTAAGACTCGATATGTGTATCAATACTGGTTCTACCGTATCGGTACCCAATGCAAACCATAAATTCCAGTGGCGAATTTTAATATCGATACGAACTAGGTCATATCGGTACCATGCTTATATCAACAATGGGGATCGGTATGGGTCCATGTCATATCAGTACCCTGGAAAACATAAAAATTCCATAGTTGAAAATAAGTACTGATACACCTTGTTCTATATTGGTACCCCCTTTAAACATTTGGTCCAAACACGCACACTCGTACCGATAAGCTTACACGCGTATCGGTACGCCCTACTCTACAATTATATATTTTTCTAGTTTTAAAGCCTTTTTACCCAACAAATACATGTTCAATGACTCAATGATCAATACCAATAGTCTACAATAAGTTTTATGACCCACGTTACATGCTCATGTCTCATTTTAACCTTCTTAGCCACATATAAGCTAATGGAATGCAAATGGACCATTTATGTAATATCAACAATCATTCTAAATTCAAAAACATGCCATATATGCATACATCAAACTTATATACTCAAAACATACCCACCATGCCATGTAAACATAGTAGAGCCATATGCCACCATTCTAGGAGTTCAAAGGGTAAATGTACACTACAAAAAGGAGATTTAGAGGTGACTTGCAACCGGTTAACCACGATCCACTTCATGAAGCTGTAGCACCTGAAATGTATGCATTGAACTATGTTAGGCTTACGTAGCCTAGTGAGTTAGTCAAAAATAATCTAATATATAATATAATGCATAACAATGGCACTAATGTCGTACTTTCAATACTCGTGTCTATAAACAACTCAATAAACATGCTAGGATCGATGTATTCCATGTATGCAATAATTAGCAATATGATTAATCATTGTATCCTTTGGATCATAGTAACAAATGGATACATGAATTCCACCAGCATCGCCAAGTCATTGAATGGTCAATCCCACTGACATCGCCAACCAATTACTCAATCATTCCTCCAACATCGCCAATAAGGGCCTTAGCCCAAGGACCGTAGCCCACCCGTACGTGAGCTCAATAAATTCTATTGGCTTGCCAATTGTATCCAATCTCTACTTGTATCCAAGGTTCGGTGATTTAGGCCAATACAATAACAATAACAATATTGTTGACAATGGCAATATAAATGATTCAATAATCAATATAGCCTTGTTCAATTGTTTGAAGGTATCAATGAAAATACAATGATTCAAAGGCCAAGTAGTTCGATGCAATGAACTTACCGGTTCTTACCAATATTACCTCCTACGAGGTTTCGATGCAATGGTACCTTGTAAACATGTTAGCAATGCAATAAACATTAAACTTGTAACACCCTTAACCAGGTTTAAAAGAAAACCGAAATTGAAGATGTCACCGAAAACACATTCCATAATTCAAGTGACCAAGATATAAAACTTTCATATTTCATTGCATGCTAACAAAAATTTTCTTATACATTATTAGAATATTTAACACACGCACATGGTTCCTTTACTTACAAACTTCACTTGCAAAAATCATAACTAATCTTACTAGATTCCTAGTCATTTATATCATGTTTACAATAAGCTATTTGAATTTTCCACCAAACAAGAGCAAGGTTTATATACTCTAAAATTATGTAGAGTCTAGACCATCCATTGGGCATGCTATAACACATGGACCATTCTAGTTCGGAGACTTATTCGAATGCTTTTAAAATATTCAAGTTATCAAATAAGATTCGAGAATCTAATGATGGACCTTAAGTTCATTTAAGAGGGACTTACCTCAAATGAATTTGATGTCAAGCTTACTAAAGTTCATATCAATACAATATAGCATGATACAATTGTTTCAATGACTAGCATAACTTGTACCAATTTGGACATGACATAATTTAGCATAAAATGGTTTTCTCCTAACATATAATATCAAACTTGTTCTTTGATTAATAAGACATAGAAAGATTACTCATCGATTCATAGCATAGCATATTACAAAAACTAAATGTAAAGTTTTCACTTAACATTTATACCCATAGCATTCGACCTCCAAAGTTTATCTTTACAAAACTAATGAATCAAGTAAACGTTACGCACTTAATTGACATTTTTTCATGATCCCATAGATAGCACTTTGCAATTCAACAATATTAGAAATTCACATTATAAAAGTCATGTATGCTTTCTAAAAGATTTGCATAATTAAATCTACTTGAACCTATATAGCATAGCATAAAGTCACATAAACTTCGTTTTCAAGCACACTTTCTTAATCAATTATTATTGACCAGTACTACACATGCATACATTTAACCATTTAAGGCATTCTCACATTATGAATCACTTCTTACAAATAGACCACATTAAGCATTACAAATCTAGCATTCACTTTTCTTTCCAAAGTTTTCAAGAGAACCCAATTTAAGATTATACAAAATTTCAAGGATTTTAACTTAACTAATCATAATGGAAATGATTATCTAAAAATCTATATACATCACTGAAGTCCAGTGAAAAAACATAACCTATAAATACATATGAGCTTATATAAATGCAGTATGCCACCATTCTAGGAGTTTCAAGGTAAAACTTAGACAAATTTCAAGGTCTTTACGGTGTGACCTACAATCTTCCAAAATACGATCAACAAAAAAGGATAATCATAAAACCTGCAAATTCATAGAATGAATGCATTAGGCTTATATAGCCTAAGTGAGGTAGTAAGCCATAATAAGATAAAACGTTGATCAATGAGGAAGCGATGTAACCAAGCATAGGGTAATAACATTTAGGTTAGTCTTAGTTATACATAGCTATGTCTTATGGAGACTTAGTCGGAATTCATTTTACCATCGTATCTTATTATTATTAAGTCTTATCAAAGATTCTTTAAAAATCTTATTAGAGTTTATTGAGGTTCTTAGTCAAGTATGCAAATTGGAATTCTTATCAAGCTTATTGGTGTTCATAACATTGCCTATCAGGATTTCTTATTGAAGCTTAGTATCTAAGTTTGTATCTTTTAGAACATTTGCCTTGGATCATATTTGGACATACGTAGCATTGGTCTGAGTTTCGCTTAGCACAAAGCACAAAAGCAATGGCTAGTTTATAGTATAACAAACCTAGCTTCTCTTCTTTATCCATCCAACTATCACCAATCTCCTTACCATCTCCCCCGTTACCTCCTACTGTGGCCAATATATCACATATATGGGGGCATCACCCCTGAGTCGTAGCTCGTGGACCGTAGTCCCAGATTATACCGTTGTAGTATGCCAAAGTGTCCAAGGACTTTCATTGTTTAGGCAACTTAAATATTTTATGCTTTAAAATTACGAGGGGTATGTTGTAAAACAATTAAACTTACTTCTTTCTTTCCTTAATTACTTATGGCACAGATGAGCTTAATAGCTCTAGAGAACTTAGGAGTTCAAAGGCTTATAGCATTAAAATTCATATTTTATTTATTAAAATCTTATGGCTTTAGAGATCATAATTCATTTCCTGAAGTCTTATAACATTAGAGGTTAAGGTTTTAAATTTAGTTTCTATGTTTCTAAATAATGTTTAGTATCATATATCATATCATTACAAAGTATAACATGGCCAAATCAAAAGATGCATAATAATGCAATCATAATCAAATGTACTTATTAAAAATGCCTTGCCATGTATGAACCCACCCATTATGCTCTAAATGAGCCATATGAATAATGAAATGATCAAATGCAACCACACATAGGTATCATGTACTTCAAATTCAAAAAGACCATAATCGGAATAACTCTATGTCATTCGAGACAAATGCAATTACACTCAGCTGATATCTCGAAGTTATAGGATATCTCGAATCCACAATTACATCTTGCCTCTCAACTAAATTACTTTCCTATCATTTCTTATCAATGCATGTACCTCAAAAAAATAACAAACCATTCAAAGTGTAACACCCCCACCAGGTTAGTAGTAACACGGCTCGGGAGCGTTACTTAGCAAGCAAGCAAAGACAATACAAGGCAAGGCATTCGAACTATACTAGAACATAGACAGGGCAAGGATAATTCATGCATTACACATCCAAACTTGATTTAATAATCAAGCATTACATTCGGAAATCAACAACCAAGAAGAAACGATCATTCATACTTGTTTACTTAGCTAACAAGAAAGCTCACACTTGACTCATAAATCATCCTATCAATCGAACTAAGCATGCAAGGAGGGAGCAAGCATTCAAACAAGGCATAAGTAACCATTCATGCACTCTTTTCATGCAAGTAATCTCAAATGTGTCTTCATGTTCATTCTAAGCATTTGGCTACACTTACAATACCATTAGATCAATTTCTTTCTTGCTTATATTTCAAGTTACTACTTTATCATGTAGATTACACTTCATTGTTCCCTAGCTTGTATACCTTTAGACATCTTAATCATATTCTTACTAAGCATGATCATCTAAGTATTCATTAACATAGAATTTATTCCATGCTAGCCTTACTCTAACTCATACATTCAACCATTAACACTAGTCATATATTACAAGGCATGTAACTAGTACCTAATGAATCAAAACTATTCGGCCAAGCATCAAACAAGTGCACAATACTCATATAATCAAGGCATGAACACAAAATTGAATCATATACTTACCAAGGCCATTCAAATAGAGTTTAAGCAACATGGTTCCTCATTTTTCGAATCATAAATCACCATACACATGATCATTTCAAGCATTCACAAAAGCATGACAAGGTTATCAACTATTTCAAAGCCAATTTGATCATCATAAGATCATTTCATCAACATATGCGCAGCAACATTCAACCATTTCAAGATAACTAAGTTCATTACAACCCTTAAACTATATACATATCATAGATAGACCAGCAAGCATCATATACAATCTTTCAAAATGCATGTTCAAGCTATCTATATATATCTAGTGCCACCATTCTAGGAGAATTCAAAACAAGTATGGAATCATACTTTAACCAAGCTTGTGTAGGATGCTTCTTGCTCAAGGAATCAACTTCAAGATCAAGCAATGTTTAATCCTTTAACATGTAGGTTGGGAAGAATGAAACAAGAGTGATAAGTACAAAAATGTACTTAGTGAGGTAGTAACTAGTCTATCCATTTTGTTATTTCAAGTTTCATGTCTTTTAGATCAAGTGTAGACCTAGCTAAGGCTTCCAAGCATTAGAGTAGACTTAGCTAGTCTTTCAAGTATCAAGAGTGACCTTATCTAGTCTTTCAAACATGAGGAATATCCTGTCTAGGATAGCATGCATTCGGCCAACAAGATTAGGCATCAAGAAATCATAATTCATGAATCAAGCAACATGCTTGCAAAACAAGAAACCAAAGAGTCATGCTTTCAAATTAAGCAACATACATTTCATAGCATACAAGACAAGTATCATGTATAATTGAATCTTATTTCATTTGTTATTTCATTAAAGAACCCCTTTGATACTTAGGTTGTATAGGTAATCGAGTCTCCAACCAACTGTTGCCACAATATGCACCGTAGTGCTGGTCAATCCTCCTACTGTCGCCAAAGACCACATATGTACCCTCCGTCTGTCGCCAAATAGGGGCCTTAGCCCTGGACCGTAGTCCACCCGTACACAATGAGCTCTAGATTCTAAGGCATATTTTTCTACCTAATCCAACTAGCTACCAAGGTTGTTTGAACTACCATTTATTCAAGTTATCAAGTTCAAGAACATGTTCATGTCAATCAAGATCATTTCATGTTAAGCCCTTAGGCTATTGAGCCTTAGCTCACAAGTCAAGTGGTTTCAAGATTCATTTCATCAAAATGAGATAACATTATATCTCAAACAAGTCATTAGCATTCAATCATGTTGCATTATAGCACATAGAAACATTCAAGATATCATCAATCATGCTTAGCAATTCGAAATAGACATGTACATAAGACTAGAATCATGCTTCATGTGTTTCTTTAAGCATCCTTCCCTTATTAAGTCAAGTTCATGCTTAGATTCATTATCATAACAAGAATGTAACACAATACATTGGTTAGGACCTAGTCCTAACCCTAGAGGTAACTACACTCACAATACAATCCAAGCAAGCTAGCAATTGTCTTGTATAGCTATTCCCTTGTTCTTAGCCCTTGAATGATTTCCTTTTTATTCCTCCACCAGGTTCAAAGCTGGTTCTAAGACATTATACAAGCATATGCATATTAAAACAAGTCTCACATGACCCTTCAAGCAAGGCAATATTACTAGTACTTATCATACACAATTCTAGCAGCAAGATTATGCTCATATAAGTACAATTCAGCCAACATTTCAATAAACAAACTTTTGCCCCGCTTCCGCCCAACACAAAGGCGTCCTATACTTCCTTCCATACAAATCCTCATAAGGCACCATTTGAATACTAGCTTGATAACTATTGTTATAGGTAAACTCCACCAACGACAACTGTCTCTTCCAAGAACCCTGGAACTCAATAACACAACAACGAAGCATATCCTCCAACACTTGGATAACTCGCTCAGACTGTTCATCCATCTGAGGATGATAAGATGTACTAAAACGCAATCTCGTACCAAAGGCTCGATGCAATCATTCCCAAAACCTCACAGTAAACCTCAGATCCCTATAAAAAACTATGGACTTAGGTACACCATGAAAACGCACTATCTCTGCGATATACAAGTTTGCCAACCTGTCCAAGGTATACGTCGTATGTACTGGCACAAAATGAGCACACTTCGTCAAACGGTCCAAAATCACCCAAATAGAGTTCTTCTTTGATGGGGTAAAAGGCAAACCGGACACAAAATCCATGGTGGTTCTTTCCCACTTCCATTCCGATATCTTCAACGGTTTCAACAACCCGGATGGAAACTTTTGCTCAGCCTTCATATGCTGACAAACCATACACATACCCACAAAATTAGCAACATCCCTTTTTAACCCAACCCAATAGTACTCATCTTTCAACACACGATACATCTTAGTACTACTAGGATGCATAACAAAAGGACTACTATGCGCTTCCTTCAAAATAGTGCACCTCAACTCAACATTTTTCGGCACAACTATTCCTCCCTTAAAGCACAAAACACCATCATCATTAAAGAAAAAATTCGTCGGATTACCCTCTGCAGTGTCCGAAACATGCGGTACCAATGAATTATCGCGCAACTGCTTTTCCTTGATCAACGAAATCAAGGAAGCTTTCACTTGCAACTCAGCCAATAACCCACCATCATGCGATACACTCAACCACGCAAACATGGCCCTCATCTCCACAACCATCTTCCTACTCAAGGCATCGACCACCACATTGGCTTTACCTGGATGATACTCAATCGATAGATCATAATCCTTAAGTAACTCCAACCATCTTCGTTGCCTAAGATTCAACTCCTTCTGTGACATCAAATACCTCAAGCTTTTATGATCCGTATACACCACACATTTCTCACCATATAGGTACTGTCGCCATATCTTCAACGCAAACACCACCGCAGCCAACTCAATATCATGTGTGGGATAGTTGCGCTCATGAACCTTTAACTGCCTCGATGCATAAGCCACTACCCTACCATCCTACATCAACACACAACCTAACCCCATATAGGATGCATCTATATAAATCACAAACTCTTTTCCTAATTCGGGCTGAATCAAGATTGGGACTTGTGTCAAAGCTTTCTTCAGCTTCTCAAAAGCTTGCTGACTTGCCTCTATCCACTCAAACTTAACATCCTTTTGTGACAACTTGGTTAACGGGGCATCAATTTTAGAGAAACCATCCACATAGCGAACATAATAACCCGCTAAACCCAAGAAACTACGAACCTCCGATACTGACTTAGGTTGTTTCCAACTTATAACTGTTTAATTTTCTGAGGATCCACATGAATTCCTTTAGCCGACACAACATGACCAAGAAACACCACCTCTTTTATCCAAAACTCACATTTACTTAACTTCCGCATAAAGTTGATTGTCCAACAAGGTCAGCAAAACAATCTGCAAATGTTTATTGTGATCCTCCTTGGTACGAGAGTACACAAGGATTACATCAATAAACACCACCACAAACTGATCTAGGAATTCATGGAACACTTTATTCATCATATCCATGAAAGCTCCAGGTTTATTCGTCAACCCAAACGGCACCACTAAGAATTCATAATGTCCGTAACGGGTGCAAAATGTTGTCTTTGGCACATCTTTATCCTTCACTTTCAACTGGTAGTATCCTGATCTCAAATATTAGAAAACACCGTAGCACCACAAAACTGATCAAATAGGTCACCAATTCGTGGTAAGGGATACTTGTTCTTTATCGTCAACTTATTTAGTTGCCGATAATCGATGCACATTCTCATACTGCCATCTTTCTTTTTCACAAACAACACTGGAGCTCCCTAAGGCGACACACAAGGCTTAATGAACCCACGGTCTAGCAACTCCTGAAGTTGCATCTTCAACTCTTTTAACTCTTTGGGTGCCATACGATACGAGGCAATAGACACTGGAGTCATATCCATATGTCTCGATACAAAACTCTACCTCATTATCTGATGGCAAACCAGGCAACTCTTTCGGAAACACTCCATGATAATCACAAACTGTTCAGATATCCTGAGGACGTGCCTCCTTTATATTTGGATTCATGACATATGCCAAGTATGCCTGACACCCTCATTTCATCAACCTTTGTGCCTCCATCGCTGAAACAACATTGGATAAGAACTTAACATTCTCACCCACCACCATAACTTCATTATCATCGGCAAGCTTCAGCCAAACACGCTTGCTTTCACAATTTACCATAGCCCTATGCTCAGACAACCAATCCATCCCAAGAATGACATCAAAACCATAGAAAGGTAACTCCATCATATCAACGGCAAACACATGTCCTTGAACCATCAACATACATCTCCTAAACAACTTCCTAACCACAACTCTTTCACCAAAAGAACTGGTCACTTACATACCCACATCCAAATACTCAACCAGTACGTCAAGTAACTGTGCATGCTCGTGCAGGATGTATGAATGCATGGAACCATAATCAATCAAATAAAATAATGACAAGGATTGGAAAGTAAAGGTACATGCGATCACATCCTTGTCATTCCTTCCCTCACAGTGTACATACACCCTAGCTGATCCACCGCCCTCAGGATGAACTGCCACAACATGAGCCACATTCCTCTGACCATCCTCACTATGCTAAAAATTACCTCGGTCGCCCCCGCGACCCCTCTAAGGCTCAACAGCATGCATCGGTGCCTGTCTAGCTAATTAGGGACAATCACGCCTCATATGACCTTGCAAACCACAATTCCAACAACCTCTAGAATCACCCCAACACTCTCCAGGATGTCACCTACCACAAAGACCACACTCAGGTGAACAAACCCCTACATACTGACCAATCTAACCTTGGCCCATGTTACCTCCACCACCACGCCTCTGATCCAGAAGGAACCTCCTATCTCGCTGCCTCTTACTATGATCTTTACCACCACCAAACTAGGCAACTCTCTTTCTAGAACTAGAATTCCCTGGGCGAGAGGACAAACCCAAACTCTGTTCAATGTCCTTGGCGTGAGTGACCAAGACATCGAAGTGTGAGTACTCAGAAGCCAGCATATAAGTCTTCACTTCCTTCACCAAACCATATCGGAAGTGATCACATATTTTCTGCTCATTGGGAACCAGTTCAGGAGCATATTGGCTCAACCTAACAAACTGAACTTCATAATCCGAAACATACATATTTCCTTGTACCAAGGCCATGAACTCTCGCTTCTTCTCATCTTGATAGCGAGTACCCAAATACTTCATTCGAAAAGCAGCTCTAAAAAACTCACACGTAACATCCGCAGGTTCCATCCCCACGATACTGGTAGTCCACCACTAATAAGCATCACCCTGGAGCAAAGAAACTATACAACCCAACTTATGCATATCCATGCACTCCATCTGTCCAAGAATCCTCTAGGTACTCTCAAACCATGCCTCAAAACCCTTCGAAGACAAACCAGTGAACTCGATACCTCCCAGACTACGCAAGCGCTCTAAAGGCAAACCAACATTAGCTGTAGGTGGTGGCACTACTGCATGTATACCAGCCACTATAGCCTGAAACGCTCTGGGCCTGAATCCATGGTGCCTTGTCTCCCACAATATGACCCTGGGCTACCTAGGGTCCAACTGTACCACTATCTGGAGGAGGAGGAGGAGGCGGTAACTCATCATTACACTCTTCTACCACCACATTATGCACAATATCATTTCCTCTCGTATCGGTCCTATATAAAAAACAGAATGAATCTCTAGCATGTAAAATGCAACATTAAAAACAGTTAGGCCAACAAGAAGCAAGAGTCTAAGTCACTCAAATCTTTTTAAAACAATTCTCTTTACACCAATAGTAATAGTGGCATTGGATACCCTAACATCTACTCCCAAATCATCACATAACATATCATATAATAATGGCATCAAACATCCTGCATAACAAACATCGACAATTTAACCGTCTTACCTCCCAATTTTTCATAACCCTGACTCTAATACCAACAAATGTAAACCCGTTGACCTAGTCTAATGCAAGACCGAATCGAGCGAGCCACACGGGGAATATTAGAGTAAGACATGAAATTTTCACTTTAATAAACAACTATTTTTTACTTTTTATCTTTTCTAGATGCAACATAGTTAACCTAAGCACGAGAGAAAGCAACAGACAAAATCTCAACTCGATCGGGCGTCAAATCAACATCCGATTGCCCCAAATAGCATTTAGGGACCATTTTGTAAAACTATCACTAAACAGGGACTTAACTCGAAATTGTAGTTACCAACTTTTAATTAGTCAGGTTTCGATCCACCACATAAATTTCAACTCATTTCAGCCATCCAAACTGATTGAATTGCACATACAAATAATGAAGGACTAAAATGTAAGAAATCAGAACTTCAGAAACCATCAAATAACTAATTTAACTGCAAAGGGTATCGATACCCACTTGACAGTATCGATACACTTTCATCTTGTCAAAATCTCATATTTCCAGTAACCAAATAGCGTATCGGTACGGTCTCGTGATCGATACGATACAACTAAATTGCCTTCAATCTGTACCGATACGGTACAAGGCGTATCGGTACGGTATGCCTGAAATGGCTTTCCTGTATCGATACAGTGGCCTGAGTATTGATACTTCTGGGCCAGAAGTGACTCGATTTTTTGTTTAAACACTTCTAAATGCAAACCAACCCCCTAGGCATGTTTTCAAAACACATATAACATATTTAGAAATCGAACCTTAGCCAAAAAAAAAAAAAAACAGAAACATTTTCATACCATGATCACATGTTCAAAAGGGAAATCTATAGGCATGCACCCTATGGCAAAGCCAAAACAAACATAAAAAACCATAACAAAGCTCAAACAAAACATAATAAGGAAAAACAAACTTGCCAAACTAGGGAGTTCATCAAACATACACTCCCAAAACATCAAGGTATCCACCAATTTCCAATCCCATTACTATTGAAATGTTAAAACCATACTTGATCTTAGAGCGACGAATGAACCACTTCTCTTGCTTCCTTGCAGCCCAAACAAACTATTTTTCTGCATTGTTAAGAAAAGAGAGCGTAAGCTATATGCTTAGTGAGGGATGCTCAAAACAAAACTATAACAATGCACTATTGAAAACCATATTCTTATCAAACCATTTCCCATCATGCTCTTAACAAATCTCATGCTTTAAAACGCATTAAAGCAAAACCATTAAGCTTTTTACACATGTATCATGAAATTTCCTGCTTTAAACCAAAGCAAATCTCATTGCAAGCTTCACATGCTTAGGCATTGAAAACATATCTCAAGATATAGTCTCATGTATAAATCTCATATACAATTTCATTTTAAAACCATGATACATGTAATCTCATATATTGGCATTCAAGTGACCCGAATGGTTTCTTCGCCATCCCTATACATATGGAGCTTGCTGCACTCTCCATAATAAACAAATCGGATATACGGATACTCATTGATGGAGCTTGCTGCTCTCTCCATCAATACTTACGGAGCTTGCTACTCTCTCCATAAGGCGGATCTCATGGTGCTTGCTGCACTCACCATGACTTAGATCCCTTGGTGCTTGCTGCTCTCACCACAATACACTTCGGTCATCCTCAACACAATAGTTGCTACGCTAATGTGGAGCCGAATGACACACATACATGCAAATTTTGCTACATTTTTATAGTGCACTCTTATCCTATTGGTTGACCAATTATATTCGATTATAATAAGCATCATCACCTGCCAATATATACTTTAAAACCATGTTAACCTACTATTTTCCAATGCATCAACATAAACCATAGAATATCCCATTTTAAATCATAAATCATTGCATAGCATTTTCTCATCAAGATGCAACCTCTTGAAAACCATAAATCAATCTCATGGGATAACATGAAACATTTCTCAATTCATAAAAACATGCATAATAGTAGGTAACAAATCCAACTTCAAAACATGATCATGAACAATTAAAACCATAGGAAAAGACGAGAACCGAGAGTGAAACATTTCATACTTACTTCCAAGCTTAGATCAGTGTTTCAAGCTAAATATAAACTCCCATAATCACTTTCAAACCTTTAGAAAGCTGAAAACCATGTTTCCACTCATGAACTACACCTTGCTTGGCTTGTCGAGGCGAAATCAAGCTTTCGAAACCTCTACAACACCTTCCGAAGCTATTAGATCATCAGCCACTGCTTCTAATGAAAGCAAAACAAAGGATTAATGCGTTCTATTGCATCAAAATCCCCAGAAACACACAACAACAGTTTCCTCCCTCCACAACCAAGCTTTCGCCTAACAAAAACAACCAAAAACGGCGAAACCTTTCAAATAAATCTCAAGCTATTACCTAGCGATATTTGCACTTAAACAACATCGATTTACATCCAAAAACAACTCCTGAACATTAAAGAATCATCAGCAATAACTTATCCCCATAAACAAGCCACCAACCCAAAGATATCAACAACCAAACCTAACAATTTACCTAGTTTTGCGATTCTATTATCAAAATCACTTAAAACAACATCTCAAATCATCATAATCATCATATTATCTCATTATAAACCCATCAAAACCAATTAAAAGCAAAGATCCATTGATTTAGGCAAGTAAACCTCAATTAAGCCAATTTTCCATAAACATATTACCAAAACCCATTAGAAAACCATCATAAGAGACCAAGAACTTGGGAATTTCAATAAAGAACATATCATTAGAGGAGAAGAACGAAACCTTACCTATAATGCTGGCTTTTCCTTCAATTACAAAGATTTACATGAGAAAATAACGTTTAAACAACAGGGTTTTGTTAAGAAAACATTAAAGAATCATTTAGGATCAAAAAGACAAATTAGATATTTACCTTAAATCTTTGAAGAGAAAATGGTTGTTTAGCTGGAGAAAATTTGAGACAAAGTAAATGAGAAAAGAAAGTAGTTACGTGAAATATATTCTGAGAAAACAAATTGGTTAATTAATTCCCTCCAATTATTTATTTATTAAAACCATTTAAAACCAGTCAAAAAAGGAAAAGTCTTAATTAGAATCTTGGTCAAAGCTCCCTAAAGATTCTATGCTTTGATTTCTTACAATTTTGTCACTAAAAATAGTTTTACGTATTTTACATTTTTGTCACTAGTCCCAAAAATGTCAACCTTCTAAAATATAATTTCCAAAATTGATTCCACTAAAATCAATTATACAATAAATAAGGATTTTAAAACATTTTCCCATATTTAATTTTACTCAAAAACTATTTATACCAAATTAATCCTGAAACTAGCCTAAATTATCGAAACCAACTCAACGAGCCATCTAGCCTAACCCGGCTAACTTCTAGGCCCAAAATCGGGGCGTTAATGTAATACCACAAAATTTACTAAGTTGATTAAGTGTTATTTAGTACTAAGATAATAGCTTAAAAGCTAACTTAGTGACTAAAATGACAAAAATGCGAGTTAGAATTTCTTTAATTATAGGTTTTGGGAAGGAAATTTCTAAGTTTTAAAGGTCTCATGTGATAGATATAGAATTGAATAAGTTATTCTTAAATTTTGGTTGAATTCCAAGGAAAATTGGAATGGGAATTGAAGTTTAAAAAGGTAGTGACCAAAATGTAAATTTTGAAAATTTTATGCCTAAAGTATAAACTTTGGAAAAGTTTGGGGACTAAAGTTGTAATTTCCCAAAAGTTAAGGGTTTTTATTTCATAAGTAAACAGATCACCTAAGGGTGTGAATCGAATGCGAAATTATTGGTTCGATATGATACTTCGATTATTGGGAAAATCATACTTAAAGTTTAAGTGGAATTCGGATACCCGGACCGAATTGGAAAATTTTTAAATTTTGCCATAAGATAGAGAAAGGTTATAAAAGTCATTTCCAAGTGTTGGAAATATTTTTAGTTCGATTCAAGATGAATACTACAGTTTATTTTTGAGTAAAGATTATTTATTTTTATTATAGTTGGTTGGATTCCAACTAGATTTAGTTGAATTTTTACAAGAATGGCAAACTAGTAAATAAAAACTAGTTGGAGGGCAAATTGATCATTTGGCCCTAATGGAAATTTTGAAATATTTAAAACGTTATAAGGAAAATTTTGGAAAGAGAAAATGGAAGATTAAATATTGGCCCTTGATTTTTAATAAAATCAATCTAAACCATTGGATAAAAGGGCAAAATTGTAATTTCACTATTAAATTAATTTAATATTCATTCAAGTAACTGTGCATACTCGTGCAAGATGTATGAATGCGTGGAACCATAATCAATCAAAGAAAATAATGACAAGGATTGGAAAGTAAAGGTACCTGCGATCACTTCAGTGTCATTCCTTCCCTCGCAATGTACATACACCCTAGCTGGTCCACCGCCCTCAGGATGAACTGCCACAACATGAGCCACATTCCTTTGACCATCCTCACTACAATAAAAATTACCTCGGCCACCCCCATGACCCCTCTAAGGCTCAACAACATGCATCGGTGCCTGTCTAGCTAATTAGGGACAGTCACGCCTCATATGACCTTGCAAACCACAATTCCAACAACCTATAGAATCATCCCAACACTCTCTAGGAAGTCACCTACCACAGCGACCACACTCAGGTGTACAAACCCCTACGTACTGACCAATCTAACCTTGGCCCATGTTACCTCCACCACCATGCCTCTGATCCAGAAGGAACCTCCTATCTCGCTGCCTCTTACTATGATCTTTACCACCACCAAACTAGGCAACTCTCTTTCCAAAACTATAATTCCTTGGGCGAGAGGACAAACCCAAACTCTGTTCAATGTCCTTGGTACGAGTGACCAAGACATCGAAGTCTAAGTACTCAGAAGCTAGTATATAAGTCTTCACTTCCTTCACCAAACCATATCGGAAGCGATCACATCTTTTCCGCTCATTGGGAACCAGTTCATGAGCATATTGGCTCAACCTGACAAACTGAACTTCATACTCCGAAACGGACATATTTCCTTGTACCAAGGCCATGAACTCTCGCTTCTTATCATCTTGATAGCAAGTACCCAAATACTTCATTTGGAAAGCAGCTTCGAAAGACTCCCACGTAGCATCTGTAGGTTCCATCCCCGCGATAGTGGTAGTCCACCACGAATAAGCATCACCCTGGAGAAAATAAACTATACAACCCAACTTACGCATATCCGTGCACTCCATCTGTCCAAGAATCGTCTAGGTACTCTCAAGCCATGCCTCAAAACCCTCCGAAGACAAACCTCTGAACTCGATACCTCCCAGACTACGTAAGCACTCCAAAGGCAAACCAGGATTAGCCGCAGGTGGTGGCACTACTACATGCATACCAGCCACTGTAGCCTAAAACGCTCCAGCAATGGCCTGAATCAACGGTGCCATGTCTCCCACAGTATGACCCTTGGCTACCTGGGGTCCAACTCCACCACCATTTGGAGGAGGAGGAGGAGGCGGTAACTCATCATTACACTCTTCTACCACCACATTATGCACAATATCCTTAGCACTTGTATCGGTCCCATATAAAAACAGAATGAATCTCTAGCATGTAAAATGCAACATTAAAAACAGTTAGGCCAACAAGAAGCAAGGGTCCAAGTCACTCAAATCTTTTTAAAACAATTCTCTTTACACCAATAGTAATAGTGGCATTGGATACCTTGACATCTACTCCCAAATCATCGCATAACATATCAGATAATCATGGCATCAAACATCATGCATAACAAACATCGAGAATTTCACCATCTTACCTCCCAATTTTTTGTAACCCTGGCACTGATACCAACAAATATAACCCTGTTGACCCAATATAATCGCAAGACCAAATCGAGCGAGTCACACGGGGAATATTGGAGTAAAACCTAAAAGTTTCACTTTAATAAACTACTATTTTTTTACTTTTTATCTTTTCTAGATGCAACATAGTTAACCTAAGCATGAGAGAAAGAAACAGACAAAATCTCAACTCGATCGGGCGTCAAATCAACATCTGATTGCCCTAAATAGCGTTTAGGGACGATTTTGTAAAACTATCACTAAACAGGGACTTAACTCGAAATTGTAGTTACCATCTTTTAATTAGTCAGGATTCGATCCACCACATAATTTTTTAACTTATTTCAGCCATCCAAACTCATTGAATTGCACATACAAATAATCAAGGACTAAAATGTAAGAAATCAAAACTTCAGAAAACATCAAATAACTATTTTAACTGCAAAGGGTATTGATACCCTCTTGACAGTATCGATACACTTTCATCTCGTCAAACTCTCAGATTTCCAGTAACCAAATAGCGTATCGGTACGGTATCGTGTATCGATACGATACAACTAAATTGCCTTCAATCTGTACCGATATGGTACAAGGCGTATCGGTACGGTATGCCTGAAATGGCTTTCCTATATCGATACAGTGGCCTGAGTATTGATACTTCTGGGCTAGAATTGACTCAATTTGTTGTTTAAACACTTCTAAATGCAAACCAAACCCCCTAGGCATGTTTCCAAAACACATATAACATATTTAGGAATCGAACCTTAGCCAAAAAAAACATAAACATATTCATACCATGATCACATGTTGAAAAGGGAAATCTATAGGCATGCACCCTATGGCAAAGCCAAATCAAACATCAAAAACCATAACAAAGATCAAACAAAAATAATATGCCTTTTACAATCTCAATAAGGCAAAACAAAGTTGCCAAACTAGGGAGTTCATCAAACATACACTCCCAAAACATCAAGGTATCCACCCATTGCCAATCCCATTACTATTGAAATGCTAAAACCATACTTGAGCTTAGAGCGACGAATGAACCACTTCTCTTGCTTCCTTGCAGCCCAAACAAACTACTTTTCTGCATTGTTAATAAAAGAGAGCATAAGCTATATGCTTAGTGAGGGATGCTCAAAACAAAACTATAACAATGCACTATTGAAAACCATTTTCTTATCAAACCATTTCCCATCATGCTCTTAACAAATCTCATGCTTTAAAACGCATTAAAGCAAAACCATTAAGCTTTTTACACATGTATCATGAAATTTCCTGCTTTAAACCAAAGCAAATCTCAATGCAAGCTTCACATGCTTAGGCATTGAAAACATATCTCAAGATATAGTCTCATTTATAAATCTCATATACAATTTCATTTCAAAACCATGATACATGTAATCTCATATATTGGCATTCAAGTGACACGAATGGTTGCTTCGCCATCCCTATACGCATGGAGCTTGCTGCATTCTCCATAATAAACACATCGGATATACGGATACTCATTAATGGAGCTTGCTGCTCTCTCCATCAATACTTACGGAGCTTGCTACTCTCTCCATAAGGCGGATCTCATGGTGCTTGCTGCACTCACCATGACTTAGATCTCGCGGTGCTTGCTGCTCTCACCACAATACACTTCGGTCATCCTCAACACAATAGTTGATACGCTAATGTGGAGCCGAAGGACGCAGACACATGCGAATTTTGCTACATTTTTATAGTGCACTCTCATCCTATTGGTTGACCAATTATATCTAATTATAATAAGCATCATCACTTGCCAATATATACTTTAAAACCATGTTAACCTACTATTTTCCAATCCATCAACAAAAACCATAGCATATCCCATTTTAAATCACAAATCATTACATAGCATTTTCTCATCAAGATGCAACCTCTTGAAAACCATAAATCAATCTCATGGGATAACATTAATCATTTCTCAATTCATAAAAACATGCATAATAGTAGGTAACAAATCCAACTTCAAAACATGATCATGAACAATTAAAACCATAGGAAAAGACGAGAACCGAGAGTGAAACATTTCATACTTACTTCCAAGCTTAGATCAGCGTTTCAAGCTAAATATAAACTCCCATAATCACTTTCAAACCTTTAGAAAGTTGAAAACCATGTTTCCACTCACCAACTACACCTTGCTTGGCTTGTCGAGGCGAAATCAAGCTTTCAAAACCTCCGCAACACCTTCCGAAGCTATCAGATAATCATACAATGCTTCTAATGAAAGCAAAACAAAGGATTAATGTGTTCCCTTGCATCAAAATCCCCAGCAACACACAACAACAGTTTCCTTCCTCAACAACCAAGCTTTCGCCTAACAAAAACAACCGAAAACATCGGCGAAACCTTTCAAATAAATCTCCAGCTATTACCTAGCGAGATTTACACTTAAACAACATAGATTTACATCAAAAAACATCTCTTTAACATTAAAGAATCATCAGCAATCAATTATCCCCATAAACAAGCCACCAACCCAAAGATATCAACAACCAAACCTAACAATTTACCTAGTTCCGCGATTCAATTATCAAAATCACTTAAATCAACATCTCAAATCATCATAATCATCGTATTATCTCATTATAAACCCAACAAAACCAATCAAAAGCAAAGATCCATTGATTTAGGCAAGTAAACCTCAATTTTCCATAAATATATTACCAAAACCCATTAGAAAACCATCATAAGAGACCAAGAACTTGGGAATTTCAATAAAGAACATATCATTAGAGGAGAAGAACGTGAGGGCTAGGGAAAGAAGGAGAAAAAAATTTTCCAAGCTCGATTCAAGCCTCAAAACTCGATTTTCAGGGAATCTCTTCAACTACAAAGTTGTTCTACTCTTCAAGCTCTATTTTTTATATCAATAATTCATGGAATCCATGATTGATTGATGAGAATTTACATGAGAAAGAAATTAGGGTTTATAGATCAAATTAGGGCTTTTGAGATTTTATGATTCCATGATTGAATTCAAGTTGAAATCAAGCTAGTATGATGTTAAAATCATGATATTGAGTTGGGATTTAAGTTTTACATGTTTTGATTATTATGAAGATGATTAGGGTTTATGGATTCAAGTTTAATTTAGGGTTTGTGATGTTGAAAAATGATCTAGTAAGCTTGAATTGTTGTTTGGAAGCAAAACCCTAAGTTAAATTTTGTAGGGACCATTTCGGCAACTAGAAAAGTTGAAGGACCAAATCTGAATTTTTATAATTTGGAATGTATTTGTGTTATTAATGATGTTAGAGATAAGAAAATGAAGTTAGAAGGACAAATTGATGTTGAATTGAATTAGTGACCATTTTGACAATTTGTCAAAGTTAAGTGACCAAATCGAAATTGAAGTTTTGTATGGGGGTTAAATCTATTTTTTAGTTGTAATGATGGTATTAAGGTAGTAATGTTGAATTGAGGACTAAATTGCAAAGTTAAGAAGCGTGAATCCTTATATTTGCATTTTAGTACCTATTTCGGTAAATAAGGAAAATTAGGGAGAATTATTGTGAATAATTATTTGGTGAATAATGCGATGAGTTGGTGGTTTAATGATAGTGATTGGACTAAATTGAAAAGTAGAGAAGTAAGGAAAAGTTAGTATAAAAGTTGAAGTTATTTATGGGAGTTGTGTAGAAAAACTGGTTTATGATAGTAAATTTGAAAATTCACCATAAATTCTACAAAAATGGTTAGAAGGTGAATTTTATGCCGATGTAAAGATTTATTTGTCTAGTTTCGTTTCCAACAAACGGAAACTAATTTCGAGTTCCGAGTAAAAAGATATGAATTTTTAAGTGGTGAAAGGTCAGAAAATAGTATAGCAGGCTGTTCCGAAATTCAATACTGGAAATTGACTTTGAAAATTCGCCATAAATCGTACAAGTTGAATGTGGGATATTAATTTATATGGCTGAAAATCTTATTCAATCTAGTTTCTTTCAGAACAAACAGAATCGAATTCCGAGTTGTAGATTATTTTATAGAAATATTTCTTTGGAGGTACTGCAAACTGCCAGAAAATGAGAATTGATACACTTTGTATCTAAGGTTGATTAGTAAGCTTGAAAAGGGTTAATGGAAGTTCAAATTGGTCACTAAGGACCATAATGAGTTTTTGAACAATACAAGGAAGAAAAGAAAATGTTTGGAGATTTTGTATTCGAATGATTATATTGGACAATATGTAACATATTGCTAGATTTGGATCTAACAAATATTTTACTTATTTGAATTATGAAGTTAAGTTCGAATCAAGGGAGGTTCAAGGTACAGTGAAGGAAAGGATCGAAGAGGACTTAGTGAGGCATACTAATACATGGCCTAGGTGAGTGCAATGCATACATAACATTATACATAGATGTTTTATACATCACCTGTAAGACTTGTGATGAGTATACCTGGTTTATATATTGTCATGATAATTATGTCATTGATCAATAATTTGACGTACTTTAAATATGTCAAAGGTTGAAAATAAATGCATTGATCACTAGTTATTGATGATAATTTACTATTAATTTTATTCGGTTATGAACTGCTTCGTGTTAATATAAATTGATATACATTGCCATGGATGAAATATTTGATGATATAAAGCCCAAGTATGATATAGAGGTTCAAAGCTATAGATGGCTAGCCATAGAGTCATAAATAGTTGTATAAAGATTCTAAGCACTTCAGGTAAAGTGAAAATTTTATAAATACTCATTGAGGAGTATACTCATGCATGGTTTGAGTATACTGACTTATTACATGTGATAAGCTCTTCGGACTAATTTCATAAAAACTCAATGAGGGATATGTTGTATACTCTGATAAATATACAAAAGCACTTCGGTGCTAAGCACTCCCGGTAGAGTGCAAATAATATACATACTCAAGAAAGGTTGGGTATGGGGGGATGACTCGTGTACATAGAATCTCTTAATTTGATACCTTGGGCTAAATAAATTGAAAAGAATCGAAAAGAAACAGGAAGATAAGCTTGAAAGCTTGCAAATAGAAATGGAAAAAGGTATGGGTAAGCATTGAAAGCTTACGGATGGAAATGGCAACGGTATTGGTAAGATCTAATCTTATCACTTTGATATACATATTTATTTATGTTAACGACCATATAATGGTAAGGTGATCATATGCAGTGTTAATCATTAATATTGATATTATGATAATTGCACTTGAATTCGAATTGTTGCCTCACTAAGTAAATACTTAGCGTGTAACTGTTTTACACATAGGAAAGAAGAAATGGTTGGAGTAAGGAGCATATACGAACATCATCAATCAATAACAAGTACATCAGTATCAATAAGATATCTTTTAATAATGTTTGATATTTACTAGTTGGCATGTATATTGAAAGGGTATGCCTGCTTTGATAGAATTGTGTTTTATTTAGTATCTGGATGAATTTTAAATCAGGCAGTTTTATTAATTATATCAAGACAAATTAAATTGATAAGTTGTTTCCTGAAAATAAACATGATTTGAAGATGAAAATATTATTTTTAAACTTTACACAAATAACTAGATTTGTAAATAAAAACTAAATACATTGTAATATTTTTAAAGAAACAAAATTTTACCGAATTACAAATGTAGAGGGTTTTACGAATGTTTTGTGATACCTCTAACTCGTATTCAGTGTGGATACGGGAAAAGGGGTGTTACAGTTACAACATTTGTAAATTGCCAAATCCTTTAGCAAATATTAACATGTATCCATATAAGCCCTTTTGTGTACTAACCTTAGTTCCTAGCTTTCATTTATTTCTTTTATACCGTGTTTAATATCAAGAATGAAAGTAAGGTTCAACCAAGTCAAACAATTTTTAAAGATCAATAGAATTAATCAAAGTATGTTATCAAACTATCAAAGCAAGCTTAGGACCCACAATATTTTTCTTAATTCGAAATACTAAGATTCAGTTGCTTCAAGTTTAGACCAGCCATATCTACATACATATGTCATTTGCATCACACAACTAAATATGCCATCATAATCTAACTACCAAAACTCAAAACACAAGCACTCAAGAAATATATCAAGCCCTTTTATTAAAGAGGATTCCCAAGGGGTGTGTTTGATCCATTTTATTAAAGAGGTAAAAATGAAATATGTTTATGATATTTTGGCTTTATACTCGACCCATGGATCGACCCGGAACCGACCCGCGCCTAGTCTAACTTGCACCCCTCTTTCGCCAGACTTTCACTCTTTCCCCACTGTTTACAATTTCTACACTCTAGTCTCTTTTAATTTTAATTAAGTTCCTTAAATTTTTATTTTCATGCGATTTAATCCTTTTATACTTTTATTCATGACTAATATGTTGTTTTATTTATTTTCTTTCAAACACCCATAAAAACATAGGTTAAAGATACTTCATTTTATTTAATAATGTGATTTTCTTGTAATTAAAAATTGTGTAACATTTAAAATAAACACTTTAGCCTAAGTTATTTAAACGCAAGTAAATAGGTAGGGTAACTTTAGTTTAATTAATTTTAATAATATATGGCAATTAGCCTTATAGGTTTGGGTTCTTTTAAATAATTTATTCTCCTAATTAAATTCGATAATCTTGTAAATAGAAGACTTAAATACATAGTTAAGTTTAAAATTCGTTAAATAGAACCTTTTCAGGGTTTAGAAATTAATAAAGGCTAATAAAATATCATTCAAAAAAGATTTTTTCCTTGCATCATGAAAACGGAGTGTATTTTCGATTAGGGTTAATTTGGTCTTCCCAAGCCGTTGTGGGAATGGTCGGGACTCCTATGCGAAATTGCATTTTCAAATTTTAGGGTTTAATAACTTAATCCCCTTACGTCTAGATTGATTTAGATTTTCTCAGCTGGGAGCAAGCTCTAGACAATTTTAGAACTTTGTGGATTTTTGTATTAACCTTTGCACGCATCCATTCGGGTTATCAAGGAAAATATTAGTGATCAAGTAAGCACCGGTCTCTGGGCATGACGGGGGTGCTAATCCTTCCCCACACGTAACTGTGCCCCCGAACCCTCAGGATTTTGTAATCTTTGGTTTGTTTTTAGGTTTTTGATCCGCCTAATACAATAAAAGGGACCTGTGGCAACTTCATTGTTACAGCTTGGGGACTCTGCTGGGGATGTTTTTTTCAAGAGGGCACAACTTTTACTTGATCACGAGTTATTTTCCTTAGTAATCCGTTGCATTTTTTGTGTGCATTTTTGGTGCTTCAAACTGTTTGCATCGTAACATAAGCCTTTTACCTGGGCTTTATCAAACTTAAGTGGAAGAAAATAGCTATGCCTTTGTGAGTAACCCTCCGCATGGGCTAGTGAAAGTCTTCCGGGATCCAGAGTACTTATGCTTTCGTGAGTAACCCTCCACACGAACATAACGAAAATGTATCCCCTCGAGCTGTGTCTGATCCATAAGTCTGTGATGGGCCAGGATTAACGTCTTATCTACCTTTGAGCATGAGATAGTGACGATTCAAGAACCTTTTCTAGATCCAAACCCGCATGAATGTATGTTTTAGAAAGCCCACCCTATTAAGCCATGTGAAGCCATAAGATTATTGTTTTTGTTTTACTTTCAGTGTCTTACCTTTGTGTTTCATTTCATTATTTATACATACAAACACTTTTTTTTTATTTCTATAGAGCACATATCGCATTGCATCTAGTTGGTATTCTAAAACACTAGTCAGTCAAAGATCATGAGTATTCGGGTCATATTATCCAGCTCCAAAATCCTTCACATGAATACTGATGCTCGAAGTGAGTCTATAGAGTTTCAGCGCCGATAGGGAGATAGCATGCAGAAAGAGACCACAGTAGATCTGCCAAAACAAGTACACATGAGAGTGCCTCATAACCACTTGTCGGAATTGATCACTGTATGGGAGAGCCTAGAAGCCCAAGATCGAGCCATATTCATCAAGAAGTATGGAGACATAGGTCTTCTACTTGGGGTAGTAATAGACAAGCCCATGATTCTAGCAGCTATTGAACTTTGGGATCCGACTTATCGTTGTTTAATCCTCAATCAAGAAGACATGACTCCCACTATTGAGGAATACATGGTCCTACTGTGCTTGGAGTTAGAGAAATGTGATAAAATACATTAGAAGGAGAAAAATTCAGGATATCAGAAGAAATTTGCCAAGCTTGCTGGTCTAAATGTCTAAGAAATAGATGCCCATGTTGGTGAAAAGAATAAAAGTCCCCGCTTCACGTGGGAATTCACCTACGCCCAGATCATGAAGGACGTAAAGCACGGAAGGCTTGATTTTGCTTGCCTTGGTTATCTATGGGTTGGTAATTTTTCCTAAAGTTATAGGGCACATTGGAATAACCCTGATGGAGTTGCTGGCACAGAAAAATGTTAATCTGGTCCCAGCTATTTTGGCAAAAACCTTCAGGCCCCTAAACTTTTGTCGGACTCAAGGAAATGGATGTTTTACCAGGTGCTCACAACTTCTCTACCTGTGGCTGCGGAGTCACTTTTGGGACAACGAGAAGATAAGTAGACATCCCACATCCAAAGATCTGGTCTCAATCAAAGAGGTCACCAGAAAGAGTGGCCCCAAAATAGGAAGCGAGAACAATGGGTGACTTTCTTTAAAAACCTTACCAATGCCGACATAACATGGAGAGCCCCGTGGATGTACCTAGTACCCATCCTATACAAGTGCAGAAAGATAGAGTGGGTTCCTCTCATAGGCCTATGGGGAGCTACCAATTATGCCCCTTTGCTTGTACAACGCCAATATAGTTCTCGACAGTTCATTCATGTTACCCATGGGTTGCGTGAGGAAGAATTCTCATACATAAAAGTTAATTCCACAAGACGAGTCATGGAGTTGGCTAGAGAGTGGAAGCAAACATTTTGGATGGAGGTATTTCTATTTGCGGGTATTATGCCTGGGTATGCTAGTTGGAGGAAGCAAAAGGTTGATAATATAGGCGTTCTAGTCTTGGCAAACTCATCGGGTAATCCTCAGCCTAGCATCCTATTGACTGAGATAGAGATTTACAAATAAGACTTTGAGAAGGAAAAGGAAAAACTGTAGGGCAGAGTAATCGAACTTGAAGGCAAACTCCTCACAGAACAAGTTTAGAGAGAAGTTTATCAGAAGAAGGTGAAAACCCTATTGTCGAACCAAGAGCTTTACCTAAAAGATGTGTAGGAGCTAGCGCAAGAAAACAACCACTTAAAGGCTCGAGGGGCACAAGTTGGTGGTTCCAAGACTGCGAAGGAAGAAAAGGCACAACTAGAAGAAATGGAGAAGGAGTTGAAAGACTTGCAACGTGAGTGCTAAAAACAAAAAGAGGAGACAGATCGACTTGCCAAAGAAAAGAAACATCTGGAAGGATGATATTTAGATGCACGCCATAGCCTCAGAAAATACTGTGATCAGAATCAAGAGCTCCAACAGAAGTTGAAGGAAAAAGAGGTCAAGGGAGCCGAAGTTGAGCTGCTCCGTTTAGGTATCAAAGAATTGAAGAAGCAAATGCAAGCACATAAATACCATATCCATACTCTTATTGATGATTGGGATTATGAAAAATTTAGTGGGCCGATGCAAAGTGGGTTGTGGATGTTGCATCTTAGGTCGACAATTCTATATTGATCATTTGAGGCATCAAATCCAGAAGGCAGTCTCCAAGGCTCGTGAGATGAAGAAGCGGGCCAAAGATTTGAGATTGAGATTCCTCCCAGTTTGGGAGGATGGACAACATTTGTTGGACTTCTTGGATAAAGCAGTTGGGCAATACCAACAGGTTAGGCAGTTTTTTGGCTGCGTTCAGAGAGAAGTAGTCCCAGTGGTTGGAGTTGGGCCATCAGCAGCAAAGTGCATCAAGGAAGCATAATAGAGGACCCCTTTATCTTTTTGAGAATAATGTGTACTTGAAACTCTATGATCTATGAAGTGCACTTTTATTTTGGAAAACCACTAGCCGTTTGCATCATTTGCATTTGCATCCACACATTCATCTCACCTAATATTGTGCATTAAAATAAATAAATAATTAACTACGGGAAGTTCAATCGCAATTGACAAAATTACGTATATGTATGGAAACCGTGCCCAAACACGAAAGATGGATATGGAAAACAGAATGTCCATAATGGAGGCCGTTTTGAAAGGTACTCAGGATAAGCTAGAAAAGAATAATGGTGACCTGAAGAATGAAATTACCAACACCCAGGAAAATACAGTGCTACAGATAGCAGCCATGCTCGGCAAAGGCCCTAAAATTATTAAGGCCCTCAAAGATGCAAGAGTTGCGATACCCCCACAGGAGGTAAATCACGAGGCCCTCAAAGGGAAGGTTCAGATTCATATTCCAAGAACCTCAACTAATGCTCTGGTGGAGTTCGGGGTAGGTCAAGGTGATTATCAAGATTTTAAAGGTGCCTGACCTCGACGAAATGGCTAGAAAGAGTTGCATAGATAAGAAACCAGTTCAAGGCTTCATCAGCAAGTAAAGCCATCGCACACTCGAATTTATGTTCATCAGAACACTAAAGTTGTTTGGTTAGAATTCTAATAGTAGTTTCCAACCAATATTCTGCTACTTCTGGATTCTCTTTATAATTTCCCGCGAATGTATGGGCTCGATGTTGAGCCAATTTATAAATTGGAGCCCTAGGTTGAATCATTACGATTGCAGGAGGATCATTTTATTTCAGGTTAGTAACAAGTTGATTGAACACTTCAGTCATGCTGAGAAGGCATTCTTTTTGGATTTGATTAACTTGAGGAGCTTCAAGCTGTGGTCCTGCATCCTTTTGAGGGTCTATGTAATACCCCAAATCATGGCCTAGTAACATGTCATAAACTAATTAGAACTTAATTGTACAAACAATCTACAAATTAGAATAACTAAGTAAACCTATTGACTAAATTAGATGGATTGATAAAGAAGTGGCCGAATCATGAAGGTCAAATAGTAACAAAATATAAATGTAGAATTGCATGCAATTAGGATGTGTAATTAAGGATTTATGAAGCAATTATACCATAATTTGCCAAGTGGAAGCAAATAGCCAAGCCAAGTGTTAACAACATGACCAAGTGGCCATCTTCCTATCATCTTCTCCACTCCACCTTCCTCCACCTTGGCCGAACCATACTCATCCATTTAGGAGAAAGAAAGCTTCATAGATCACATTAAATCCATGCTTTTTGATTTAGCCTTGGTCAAATTAGCTTGGAGAGGTATAATGCTTGACTCCTACATGTTATAGATTGCTTGAATCTTGAAATGATAATGTTATTGTTGCCTAAATTGATTTGGATGATTGTTATGTATGTTAGGATCATGTTAGCTTCTAGTAGTACTTGAAATTGTGATTTCTAGTAGCTAAATTGCTAAAGATAATGTATATGGTTGCTGGAAATTTGAGAATAGGAAGTATGGTTGAAAACAGTTTTGAATAGGGACTGTTTTGATAGGTGAAAATGTTGAAGCATTCTATTTGAATGTAATGCCCTGATTTGGTCACATTGCTAGATGAATTGAGTATTGAATATAGTAATCAAGTTGTTGGAAAATGAATGCACCTAATTGGATTAGTTAAAACTAGGTAATGTACTGCTCAAGTGGTGTAGTAGAAGTATAATGTTGATCAAATATATCAAATTTAATTTAACATGATAATGCCCTATTTTAAGCACATTGCTACGTGAATTAGACTGACCTAAACATGTAAGAACATGAAAATAAGTTGAATTGCAATGATAGAACCTTTTTAAATGAGTTATGAAACTAGAAACTCAACCAAGTGTAATCTGCCCAGAATACTCTAAAATCATTAGGAGAAAACAGAACTGAATTCTAGATTGTAGAATGAATTGTAGAGAAGAAACACTAAGGACATTGTAAATTGTCCAGTGTAGCAAATTGCACTGTCTTTAAGTTAAAAACTGTATTAATTGGCAAAAAACTAAACTGCAAGGCCTATGTGGTTAGAAAGACAATTAAGTTAGCTTTCCAATGGTGTAAACTAATTGAAATTCTAACATACATAATGAAAGTTATGCATTCTTAAGTGAACAGAGTACATGCTGCCTAGTAACAACAGTTTAGGTAATTATACACTGTTTTGTGGTAGTTTTGAAAACTGTTTTGTAAATAGTTTTGGGACATTGATTACTGCCCTGTTTTACATGAATTAAAGTATAGACAAGTGTAGTTATGTATAATACAAAATGTACATGAACATGCTGCCAGATTTGTATATGATGTGTACTTGTAACACTGCCTTGATTGAATGATTATGTGATCTTGTTTTAACATGTATGTACCTGTGTAATGTGTTGGAACCAGAAGTGAACTTTGTGGAAGAGTGGAGCATTTTAAAGCCAAGAACAAAGGAGTGTGGATTCAAGACTAGCTATGCTTGGAGTATTGTGAGTGTAGTTTACTTGAGAGTTAGGACTAGGTCCTAACTATAGCAAGCATGTCCATATTCTTGTAATGTTTAAATGGACTTAATATGATCTTGATCTATAAGGTAAGAATGATTAAGTAATGCATGAAACTTGAACACATCCTTGAATACATATTCAATTCGATTTCTTAGCATGTTTAAGTGGCAACATTGGTGATCAAATGACTCAATGAACTTGCTTGTAATGTTATCCCACTTGATGAAATGAAACATGAGATTTACATGGTATGTGTGCTATGGCTCAATTGTCCTAAGGGCCTAGTATGAAAAGAACTTGTTTAACATGATATTGAACTTGAAATACTTGTATAAATGGCTATAATCGAACAACCTTGGTAACTAGTTGGACTAGGTAGAAGGGCATGCCATTTAGAGCTCATTGTGTCAGGGTAGACTACGGTCCAGGGCTAAGGCCCCTATTTGGCGACAGACGAAGGGTACATATGTGGCCTTTGGCGATAGCAGGAGGTTGACAAGCACTACGGTGCATCTTGTGGTGACAGTTGGTTGGAGAATCGGTTACCTATACAAACTAAGTACCAATGGGGGTTGTTTAATTGATAACACATGAAATAACAATCCAATAACACATGTTACTAGTCTTGAAAGTTATATATTGAATGTTACTTGACATGAAAGCCATGAATTGTATGTTACTTGACATGAAAGCCATGAATTGTATGTTACTTGTCATGTAAGCATGACTTACTTTATTACTTGTTCTGTAATCATGATTTGCTTGATTCTTGATATGAAAGCATGAAGTATGGTTCATTTTTTCTTGTATCCTATACTAGTTGAATGCTTGAGATCCTTAGCTAGGATTATTCTAATGCTTGAAATCCTTAGCTAGGACCATTCTTGTTTAATTGACACTTAACTTGATAAAACAAATGGTTAGAACTAGTTACTACCTCACTAAGTACATTCTTGTACTTATCACTCTTTTTTCATTCTTCCCAACCTACAGGATAAAGGATTTAAGTGTTGCTTGATCTTGAAGCATGTTTCCTTGAGCTCGAAGCAAGACACAAGCATTGCAAAAGCATGTTTATCTTGATCATGCATTTTGGAAGTTGAGTACTTGTATATATTGTTCTTGTATGGGCCTACTATGTCATGATCTTGGTTGACAATATGAAACATGTATTGAACTTAAATTTCATGTAATGGAATGGTATTTGTTGCGCATATATGGATTTATATATGGAATGATCAAGTGTTTGATCTAAGTTACATTGAACCATTCGAATGCCTTGTTTAATGAGCATGTGAATGATTCAATGAATAGCATGAATGTTTATGTATGTATACTTAGTCTTGTGCCTGCCAATGGCAAGAAATGGCAATGCTACACATGGTATGTACCATTGGGTGCCTTAGTGATCATGTTTAATTAAAGTTACATGAAATGTTTCATGTCTTGCTTGGATCGAAATTAAAAATGAAATCAACCATGCCTACTTGGCTTGCCATTTGAATGTTGTAAGTGTTGTTGTGTGTTTGTAGGTGAAGGTCGATTGGTCTAGTTGTTGGGAAACTAGCTACATGTAATTGTATTGTTAATGTAGTAACCTATAATGACTTGTTAACAAATGTGTGATTGGTTGCTTGTTAGTTAAGTAACTCATCTAATAGGAATGGGTTTATCAATCCTTGCTTTGTTCTTGTATTGTATTGCCTTGTCCCTTGCTTAGTAACGCTCTCGAGCTAGTTTGCTACTAACCTGGGGTAGGGGTGTTACATTTATTGGTAATCAGAGCTTTTTAGTCGGTTCTAGGACTAAACCGGGCTCTCTTGCATCATACAAGATACTTGTGCCACCTAGGAGACTTGTATTGTATAGCTTGTGTCTTTGATTAACTAAACCAAATTCCTAATTGTTCTATTTGAACATAGAATGTCTGAAACAAGGCTCGCTCGGGACGATGAGAGTCCTGAAGGCTCCTCGAATAAAGGAGATAGTGTGAGGATGGAACAGAATCCTCCACAACAACAAGCTCAACCCTGAGCCCAAGCTGCTACTCAACAGGAAGCTCCTGCCATAAATCCTGTGCAGTAGGAATGTCTCATGAGCATGAAGGAGATGTTCAATCATCCTGTAACTGCTTTGAAACAAGACCATCCTATTCCTCCTCATGTTGTTGTGCCTAACATAGCTCCGATTGACAAGCTGGCTCAACACCGGGCCTATACTTTCACTAGCACTGATGAAGCTAATCCTGAAGTAGCTGAGTACTAGTTGGAGGCCACTACTCGAATCCTGACCAAGCAACTACCTTGTCCTGATGATCACAAGTTCGAATGTGCCATAGCCCTATTAGCAGATGAAGCTCTGAGCTGGTGGGAAACCACTACCCTGACTGCTCCTGCTGAAGCTGTAACATAGAAATTCTTCCTCGAGAAATGTCAAATGTTTATCAATGGACTGAATGATGAACTGAGTCCAATCTTCATTGCCTTAGGTATCACTGACTTCCGAATTTGGTGAATCGGGCTATTGCAACCGAGGCAAAGATGATGGCCTCTGAGAAACGCAAAAGTGGTAACTCCTGGAAAAGACAAACGATCCAAGAATGATGACAAGCCTCACTGGCAGTCAAAGAAGTCTAAACACTCCAAAGAACACTCTTCAATTTACACTCCTCTTCAGAAAAGAAACTACATACAGAGACCCCAATCGGTAACCAAGCCTTCAGCCCTGATCATCTTTGTTGATAGTACGAGAAAATATGGTAAAGCTGCTCAATATCCTACTTGCAAGTTCTGCCAGAAGCACCACACCGGGCAATGCAGAACTCAATAGAATCTCTGTTTCTTATGTGAAGCCTCCAATCATTATATTCGAGATTGTCCTCAGAATCCTAACAAGGTTCTGAATCGAACATCTGTAAATGCTAGCTCAGCTTCTTCCATTCGAAACAAAGGCCCCAGACAAGCTCAGTTTGGAAATCAGGGGAAGAACAAATGACCCTATTTGAATGCCCCTACTCACCAAGAATCTCGGGCTCCTACTCGAATCTACCACATATGGGGAAAAGAGGATGAAAAATCACCCGATGTCCTAGCAGGTACCGTTGAGCTAAATTCGACTCCTGTTTATTCTTTAATAGACTCGAGATCCACTCATTCATTTGTACGCTCATCTTTGATTGTAAAGTTGAATTTGAAACCTGAAATTGTGAAACAAAGTCTTGTAGTTTCGAACCCAATAGGGGGAATTACATCCATTAACTTCCTTTGCAAGGAATGTTCTATAATCATTCGAAATATACCATTTCCTATTGATCTATATGTATTGCCAAATTGTGAGTTCGATCTAGTGTTAGGACTAGATTGGTTAAGCAAGCATGAAGCCTGGGTAGATTGCCAAAATAGGAGACTTTATCTCCAGGGTTTAGGAAAGGAATCCATTCTCCTAATTGATAGGAAACCGACCTCAATCTTTGATGCTATGGTCTTACAAGATGAACATGAATTCGGCTTACCTAGTATGCCAATTATATCTGAATTTGTTGATGTTTTTCCCAAGGAACTCCCTGGTCTCCCTCCAACCAGAGAAGTAGAGTTCGGGATCGATGTTCAACCTGGAACAACTCCAGTGTCCATCACACCCTATCGAATGGAACCTGTTAAATTGAAAGAACTCAGGAAGCAACTCCAAGAGCTACAAGACAAAGGCTTTATTCGTCCTAGCTTGTCTCCCTGTGGTGCTACAGTCTTGTTCATGAAGAAGAAAGACGGGACTATGAGACTCTGTATTGATTACAAATAATTGAACAAGCTTACTATCAAGAATCGGTATCCTCTCCCAAGGATAGAAGATCTCTTCGATCAACTCAATGATGCTTCGGTGTTCTCAAAGTTCGATCTTCGATCGGGATACTATCAACTAAGGGTAAAAGAAGGAGATGTACCCAGACAGCCTTTCGTACTCGATATGGCCATTTTGAATTCCTTGTAATGCCATTCGGGTTAACGAATGCTCCGACTGCTTTCGTGGACCTCATGAACGGTGTATTCAAGCCCTATCTTGACAAGTTTATGGTCTTCATCGATGAAATTCTAGTGTATTATCGAAATAAGGAAGAACATTCTGAACACCTTCGAATTATATTGCAAACTCTCCGAGAACGTCAATTGTTCGCAAAGTTCTCTAAGTGTGAATTTTGGCTATCAAAAGTCTCATTCCTTGGCCATGTCATCTCGGAAGAAGGAATTAAAGTAGACCCGAGCAAAGTTCGATCCATCCTGGATTGGAGACCTCTAAAGAATGTTGGTGAGGTCAGAAGCTTTCTTAGTTTAGCCGGGTATTATCGGCGTTTTGCCGAGGGATTTTCATCCATTGCCACAAGCTTGACTAAGCTAACTCGTAAAGACACGCCCTTTGATTGGTTGGAGAACCAACAACGAAGCTTCGATCAGCTTAAACAAGCCTTGACTCATGCTCTGGTTCTTATCCAACCAGAATTGGGCAAAGAATTCACTGTCTATAGTGATGCATCTCATTTACGACTAGGATGTGTCCTAATGCAAGATGGAAAAGTGGTAGCTTACGCTTTAAGGCAACTAAAACCACACGAGTCAAGCTACCCTACACACGATCTAGAAATGCCAGCTATCGTTTTTGCTCTCAAAATATGGAGACATTACTTGTACGGGGAGATATGTAACCTGTTCATAGACCACAAGAGTCTCAAATACCTTCTAACTCAGAAAGACTTGAATCTGAGGCAAAGGAGATGGCTAGAATTGCTTAAAGACTACGATTTGGTTATCGACTATCATTTGGGGAAAGCAAACGTGGTTGTTGATGCCCTTAGTCGTAGACCATACTCGAGTAAACCCCTAAATCTAAATCCTAGAATAATTCATTCGAATTTAATCTTACTTGGATTACAAGTAATCCATTTGAATTTAACCTTTCTTGTCTTGCAAGCAAATATTCGAAAACCATTCTTAATTATCTCGTTTATTCTTTCGTAGCTCCATTGGCTATCAATGCTCATTTCCGTTTATCCGAAGGATGGAAATTCTTGTCTGAACTTCAAGTTCAATCTAGCTTGATCTTGAGAATCAAAGAACTCCAACAAATTGATCTAGATCTTCAGAAGATCGTATCCAAGCTAGACTCTGAGTCTAATTCTGACTTCTCTCTCAAGTCGAATGGACTCCTTTATTTCAAGGATGAAGTATGTGTTCCTAACAATGAGGAACTCAAACAAGAGATGCTACAAGAATCTCATCAAAGCCCTTTCTTGATTCACCCGAGATCGGTTAAAATGTATAAGGATCTAAAGCCACTATACTGGTGGCCAGGCATGAAATCAACTATCATAGATTTTATTTCAAAGTGCTTAACTTGTCAAAGAGTTAAAGCTGAGCATCAAGTCCCTACTGGATTGCTCCAACCAATCGAATTCCCTCGGTGGAAATGGGATCAGATTACAATGGACTTCGTTACTAGTCTTTCTTCCACTCCAAGAGAGAATGATGTTGTATGGGTGATTGTTGATAGATTCGCAAAGTCTACTCACTTCATCCCTGTTCGAATGAATGTTAGCTTGGAAACCTTAGCCGCGCTATACATCCGTAAAATGATTCGATTTAACGGTGTACCTACAGCTATAATCTCTGATTGTGACCCCAGATTTGCTTCTCGATTCTGCAATTCCTTGCAGAAGGCTCTAGGAGCTAATGTGCACCTTAGTACAGCCTTTCATCCTCAATCAGATGGGCAATCTGAAAGAATCATTCAAGTGCTCGTAGATATGCTACGTGCTTGTATTATAGACTTCGAAAAGAACTGGGAGAAATCTCTACCCCTAGTAGAGTTTGCTTACAACAATAGCTACCAAACATCTATCCATATGGCTCTCTTCGAAGCTCTATATGGAAGAAAATGTATAACTCCCTTGTACTGGTCTGAATTGGGAGAAAACAAAGTATTGGGACCTCAATTGCTCAGAGAAACCGAAGACAAGTGAAGATCATTCATGATCGATTGAAGGTAGCTTTCGTTAGACATAAAGCATATGCAGACTTGAAAAAGAGAGACATTCAGCATAATGTTGGAGACAAAGTCTTCCTCAAAGTATCTCCTT
This sequence comes from Hibiscus mutabilis, assembly GCA_019671005.1. Lineage (NCBI taxonomy): Eukaryota > Viridiplantae > Streptophyta > Magnoliopsida > Malvales > Malvaceae > Hibiscus > Hibiscus mutabilis. The sequence continues at coordinate 44,427,246 of CM033717.1, read as the reverse complement.
GGAAGAAAGTCTTTCGGTTTGGAAAAAAAAGGAAAGCTCAACCCTCAGTTTATTGGACCATTCAAAATCATTGAAAGGATTGGTCCAGTGGCCTATCGATTGGCTCTTCCTAGTGAATTCGATAAGATCCACAATGTCTTCCATGTCTCTATGCTCAAAAGATATACATCTGATCCATCCCATGTCCTTGAACCTGAAGAAGTGGAATTGAATCCTGACTTGTCTTATGAAGAAGAACCAATCCAAATTCTTGATCGTGAAGTTAGAAAGCTTAGGAACAAAACCGTTCCTCTTGTCAAGGTATTGTGGAGAAATAAAAGGTAGAAGAAGCAACATGAAATTCTGAAGAAGTCACGAGGAAGCAATATCCTCACCTATTCGATTCAGGTAAATTCGAGGACAAATTTATCTTATGGGGGGAGAATTGTAATACCCCAAATCATGGCCTAGTAACATGTCATAAACAAATTAGAACTTAATTGTACAAACAATCTACAAATTAGAAGAATTAAGTAAACCTAGTGACTAAATTAGATTGATTGATAAAGAAGTGGCCGAATCATGAAGGATCAAATAGTAACAAATTGTAAATGTAGAATTGCATGCAATTAGGATGTGTAATTAAGGATTTATGAAGCAATTAGACCATAATTTGCCAAGTGGAAGCAAATAGCCAAGCCAAGTGATAACAACATGGCCAAGTGGCCATCTTCTTATCATCTTCTCCACTCCACCTTCCTCTACCTTGGCCGAACCATACTCATCGATTTAGGAGAAAGAAAGCTTCATAGATCACCTTCGATCCATGCTTTTTGAATTAGCCTTGGTCAAATTAGCTTGGAGAAGGTATAATGCTTGACTCTGACATGTTATAGATTGCTTGAATCTTGAAATGATGATGTTTTTGTTGCCTAAATTGATTTGGATTGTAGAATGAATTGTAGAGAAGAAACACTAGGGATAGTGCAAACTGTCCAGTGTAGCAAATTTCCGTGTCTTTAAGTTAAAAACTGTATTAATTGGCAAAGAACTAAAATCCAAGGTCTATATGGTTAGAAATACAATTACGTTGTATTTCCAACGGTGTAAACCAATTGAAATTCCGACGTACAAAATGAAAGTTATGCATGTTTAAATGAACATAGTACATGCTGCCTAGTAACAACAGTTTAGATAATTGTACACTGTTTTGAGGCAATTTTGAAAACTGTTTTGTAAATAGTTTTGGGACATTGATTACTGCCCTGTTTTACATGAATTAAAGTATAGATAAGTGTACTTATGTATAGTAAAGAATGTACATGAACATGCTGCCAGATTTGTATATGATGTGTACTTGTAACATTGCCTTGATTGAATGATTATGTGATCTTGTTTTAACATGTATATACTTGTGTAATGTGTTAGAACCAGGAGTGAACTTGGTGGATGAGGAATGAGTGGAACATCCTAAAGCCAAGAACAAAGGAGTGTGGATCCAAGACTAGCTAAGCTTGGAGTATTGTGAGTGTAGTTTACTTGAGAGTTAGGACTAGGTCCTAACTATATCAAGCATGTCTATATTCTTGTAATGTTTAAATGGACTTAATATGATCTTGATCTATAAGGGAATAATGATTGAAGTAATGCATGAATCTTGATCACATCCTTGAATACATGTTCAATTCGATTTCCAAGCATGTTTAAGTGGTAGCAATGGTGCTTGAATGTGTGATATGGCATGTGATCGATTGACTTAAAGAACTTGCTTGCAATGTTATCCCACTTAATGAAATCAAACATGAGAATTACATGATATGTGATCTATGGATCAATTAGCCTAACGACCTAGTATGAAATGAACTTCCTTGACATGATCTTGAACCTGAAATACTTGTATAAATGGATATAATCGAACAACGTTGGTAGCTAGATGGACTAAGTATAAGGGCATGCCTTGGAGTCTAGAGCTCATTGTGTTAGGGTGAACTACGGTCCAGGGCTAAGGCCCCTATTTGGTGATAGACGGAGGGTACGTATGTGGTCTTTGGCGACAGTAGGAGGGTTAACCAGCACTACGGTGCATCTTGTGGTGACAGTTGGTTGGAAACTCGATTACCTATACAAACTAAGTACCAAGGGGGTTGTTTAATTGATAACACATGAAATAACAATCCAATAACACATGTTACTAGTCTTGAAAGTTATATATTGAATGTTACTTGACATGAAAGCCATGAATTGTATGTTACTTGACACGAAAGCCATGAATTATATGTTACTTGCCATGTAAACATGACTTACTTGAATACTTGTTATGTAAGCATGATTTGCTTGATTCTTGATATGAAAGCACGAAGTATGATCCATTGTTTCTTGTATCATGTACTAGACGAATGCTTCAGATCCTTACCTAGGATTATTCTAATGCTTGAAATCCTTAGCTAGAACCATTCTTGTTTAATTGACACTTAACTTGATAAAACAAATGGTTAAAACTAGTTACTACCTCACTAAGTACATTCTTGTACTTATCACTCTTGTTTCATTTTTCCCAACCAACAGGATAAAGGATTTGAGTGTTGCTTGATCTTGAAGACTGTTTCCTTGAGCTTGAAACAAGACACAAGCATTGTAAAAGTATGGTTCATACTTGTTTTGTATTCTCCTAGATTGGTGGCACTAGATTGTATATAGTTTATCTTGATCATGCATTTTGTAAGTTGAGTACGTGTATATATTATTCTTGTGTGGGCCTACTATGTCATGATCTTGGTTGACAATATGAAACATGTATTGAACTTAAATTTCGTGTAATGGAATGGTATTTGTTGCGCATATATGGATTTATATATGGAATGATCAAGTGTTTGATCTAAGTTACCTTGAACCATTCGAATGTCTTGTTTAATGAACATGTGAATGAATGAATGAATGGATATCATGAATGTTTATGTATGTATACTTAGTCTTGTGCCTGGCAATGGTAAGAAATGGCAATCCTAGCTTCTTTGGACACAAGGTATGTACCATTGGGTGCCTTAGTGATCATGTCTAATTAAAGTTACATGAAATGTTTCATGTCTTGCTTGGATCGAAAGTAAAAATGAAATGAACCATTCCTACTTGTCTTGCCATTCGAATGTTGTAAGTGTTGTTGTGTGTTTGTATGGTGAAGGTCGATTGGTCTAATTGTTGGGAAACTAGTTACATGTAATTGTGTTGTTAATGTAGTAACCTATAATGACTTGTTAACAAATGTGTGATTGGTTGCTTGTTAGTTAAGTAACTCATCTAATAGGAATGAGTTTATCAATCCTTGCTTTGTTCTTGTATTGTACTGCCTTGTCCCTTGCTTAGTAACGCTCTCGAGCCGGTTTACTACTAACCCGTGGTAGGGGGTGTTATAGTCTGCTTGCTCTTGACCCAATCTGACACTTCGTCCTTCATTAGAGGAGCCAATCAGGCTATCTCTATCCTAGGCCAGATATGTTTCAGACATATGAAATTAGCATTTAAGAAAGATTCAATCAAACAAGGTCATAGGCACAATTCAATTCAACTCCTAGGTTGCATTTAAACTACAAATGACACAACGTAAACTGGTTTAGTCCTAGGATTGACTAAACCTTAGCTCTGATTACCAAATTGTAATACCCCAACCCCCAAGCCTAGAAGATAATATCATTCTAAGAGAAGACAATCTAACTTGTATAACAAGTTAGTAACCGAACAAGAAGAGGACTCATGGTGAGACCTTTAGAACTCAAGCATTCAAACACAAGCTAAAAAGCATCAAGACATCACATAACAATCGATAGAATTGAACATAGGAGACATGTGATCATTTTAAATTTTTATACTTATCAAGGAGGTGAATCACAAGTATGCCCATTATTTTGGTTATTATACTCAATTAAGAACAAAAATATGTAAGGCATACCCAAATTATTCATTTTAAGGCCATTTCTTAAGAACAAAAATCCAATACCTTCCTAATAATGTGATTTAACCTAATTTTATATGGACATGAGAAACTTCCAAATTTATGTATTCATTCGATAAGCTAATCATGTAATGCTAAATTCAATTCTCGACTCAATAGGTTTCAACATACTTTAATCGCACACAACCATTATAAAACCACGTCATACCATCATCTTACATTCGAAAATAAACTTATAAGATTTCCTAGGCCATTCGATTCTAGCAACCAAACCAAGTCAAGTAATAACAACCACTAATAAGCACCTTAGGCCAACCACATATATATATATATACAAACCTTTAAAAAGTTATTATTTACAATCCCCATATGATAGACAAAATATTATAGCATTTCATTCTAATCTAGTGCCACCTTCTAGGAGTTTAACTTAACAAAACAAGACATACTTTGTTGCCTTTAGTGACCTTGCAAAATTTCCCCCAAGCTTGATCAACAATCAACCTCTCCTGTAAATAACAGAATGAGTAATTAGGTTGCTAGTCTCGACACTTATCAACTAAAGTATATGTAACACCCCCTACCCCGAGTTAGTAACAAACAGGTTTGGCAGCGTTACCAAGCACATTACAAGCAAGAACGAGGCAAGACTAGGTTAACTCCTCCCTATTAGATGAGTTACTTAACTATCAAGCAATCTCATATTTGTTTACAAGTTATTATAGGTTACTACTTCAACATTTCAATTAACATCATCATACAACTAGCATTCGAATGGCCTAAGTGAGCAAACATGCTTCCATTTCATTTTATTGTTCCTTAGATTGATACATGTAACATTTCATACCTAAATTTACTAAACATGATCATTTGAACATACAATTGCAAGTATCTTGTCTCCAAACAGGCCATATGCCAAGCCTTACCATTCGACATTTACCTTACAAACATATAAAAACACCTACAACATGGTATATTCACACAAGTGACTATATAATTTCACAAGGCATTCGAATGGCACAATAGGCTAGATCAATTACTTTGAAACATTCAATATATACACATATGCGCAGCAAACTACCATTCCATTACATATAATTTGAGTTCATTACATACTTTATTCTTAACAACTATGTTCTTAACATGGAAGGCCCATACAATAGCATATATATACAAGTACTCAAAACATCAAGTAGCGATGTTCATGCATATATACAATCCTCCCAAAACAAACAAGATGCATGGTCTAGTCCTAGCTACATGTATATGTCTAGGTGCCACCAACTAGGAGAAATACATAACAAGTATGAAATCATACTTTAACTTTGCTTGTGCCTTACTTCGAGCTCAAGAAATCAGGCTTCAGGATCAAGCAACGATCGAATCCTTTATCCTGTGGTTGGGAAGGATGAAAACAAGAGTGATAAGTACAAGAATGTACTTAGTGAGGCAATAACTAGTTCTAACCAATTGTTATATCAATTTAAGAGTCAATTAGTCAAGAATGATCCTAGCTAAGGATTTCAAGGCATTCGAATAGCATAAGAAGCAAGAGACAATGAATCATAATTCATGCTTATTCCATTTCAAGTAATCAAGCTATTCATGGTCACATATCAAGTAGTCAAGCAATTCATGCTTACATCACAAAAAATCAAGCAATTCATGCTTACATGACAAGAAATCAAGAAATTCGTGCTTACATGACAAGAAATCAAGCTATTCATTCTTATTAGCTCATTTATTATCTTTTTAACACAATCCTTGGTTCATAGTTTGCCCAGGTAATCGAGTCTCCAACCAACTGTCGCCATAAGATGTACTGTAGTACTGGTCAACCCTCATACTGTCGCCCAAGACCACACACATACCCTCCATTTGTTACCAATTAGGGGCCTTAGCCCTGGACCGTAGTCCACCCTGACACAATAAGCTCTAGACTCTAAGGCATGCCCTTTCTACCTATTCAACTAGAAACCAAGGTTGTTTGATTATAATTCATTTATTCAAGGATTTCAAGCTTTTCAAGTTCAAGGTCATGTATCCTTCAAGTGTACAAGTTCATGTCAAGCATTATCTTTTACAAGAGTCATTTCGAGTATTGCATGGCAAGTGTATACATGCATTAAGCCCTTAGGCCAATAGAGACATAACTCATCATTTCAAGTATTCATTGCGTCAACTAAGCTAGCACTTCAAGCATTCGGTTTAAGCAATTGGTCACAATACCATGTCATACATACAAGCATTAATGTTACCACATATACATGCTAGCATTCTATTTCATGTATTATCTTAATTCATACTTCCCTTATTAGGTCAAGATCATATTAAGTCCAATTTAACAATTCAAGAATTTAGACATGCTTGCTTTAGTTAGGACCTAGTCCTAACTCTAGAATAAACTACACTCACAATACTCCCCAAGCTAGCTAGTCTCAAAAGACTATTCCCTTTTGCTTGTCCCTTGAATGCTCAACTTTAGATCCTTCTCCAAAGTCCTCTCCTTGCTCTAATAAATCACATAGATAGAACAAGGTCAACACATGTAATCACAAAGTCATTCAACATGGCAGCAAGGTTAATACATTATATATACAAAACCGATAGCATATTCATATACACACCTTAATGCACATTACCAAACTTCCTACATTCCATATTAAGTCAAAACAGGGCAGCAATTAAACTGTCCCAAAACTTTTTGCAAAACAATTTACAAAACTGCCACAATACCTAAACTGCTGCTACCAGACAGCATGTACTCTGCTCACTTAAACATGCACAACTTTCATTCCATACGTCAAAATTTCAATTAGTTTACACCGTTAGAAAGCTAACTTAATTTTCTTTCTAACCATATAGGCCTTGCATTTTAATCATTTGCCAATTAATACAGTTTTTAGCTTAAAGACAGGGTAATTTACAACACTGGACAGTTTGCACTATCCGTAGTGTTTCTTTTCTACAATGCATTTTACAATCCAGAATTTAGTTATTTTTGTTCCTAATGAAACTAGACATGTTAAGGTTTCATCCATATAAATTTCAGCCTTAAATTCCACCACTACTATTTATGGTGATTTTTCAAAGTTACTGCCCATAAAAGAGTATTCTGGGCATATTACACTAGGTTAAGCTTCTAGCGTCATAATTCATTTAAACAAGATTCTAACATCATAATTCAACTTATATACTTATTTCTACAAGCTTAGATCAGTCCAATTCACCTAGCAATGTGATCAAAACAGGGCAACATGTACAATTAAGCATGTTTACACATTTTTATCTAGCAAAACAGTCCCTTATCGAAACTAGTTTCAACCATGATCCCTATTCTCAATTTCCAGCAACCCGTACACATCTCTTTAGCAATTTGATTAATAACACTCACAATTTCAAGGACAATTAGAAGCTAACATCATTTTAACATGCATAACAATCATCCTATTCAAATTAGGCAACAAGAATATCACTAATTCAAGATTCAAGCATGTAATTGAAGTGAGGAATCAAGCATTTACATTCCTCAATGTGAATTCTTATTCAATTTAGTCCTAACCGTGGCTTAATCTCTCGAGGATTCCAAGGATATCACTCAATATTTCTCTCTTCTCTCTCTTTCCTTCAATGGTGTTTTAGGTTTGAAGAACAATTGAAGAAGATGGGGTTTAACCCAAGTGGCCGGTTATGCTATAGTTAGGAGGACATGTGGATTGTCTACAATCCAATTTAATTTTACCATGCAATCATGCAATTCCATTATATATTCATTTTGGTCCCTTTATAATTTAGTCTTCTTATTTCTAATTCTCACAATTAGCTCTCTATTCTTTCAATTTGATTAGCACATTATTCAATTAGTCAATAGCTTAGATAGTGGTAACCTTCCTAGGCCCGGTTCAGGGTGTTACAGTATATGGGTACTAAAATACTAAATCATAAGTTTACCATTCAACCTTGAAACAATATTGCTTCGAGACTACTACCAATTATTTGGCATTCATCATTGTGTAACATACACTTATTCATCAAACAAGAAGTTTATTTCAAGCTTAATTAATCGTAATTTATAACAGGCTTCTAGAATGAAATTTTCATTGTCAAGCAACTCATTTAGGTTGAGTAATTAAATAATTCAATTTCCTTAACTCAATATCGATTACAAGCAACCTTAGTTGGATAATATGGCCTTGACTAGTTGTTGCCTAGAATGCATAATCAAACAATATCATCAGGCAATGGTAATTCTATTACCATTGAAACATTATTCATTTTCAATTTGTTCAGGGGTACCTTAGTACTAATCAAGGGACCTTAGTCCAATTCAGGCTGAGCTCAGAAATTCCTATTGGCATGCCAATCTAGCTAGGACTCAACTAATCAAGGCTCTTACACTCTACAATAAGTCATCAAGGTATTCTATTACCTTTCAAGCTCTCTAACTTCACCTGCAAGATACCACATTAAGCGTAATAACAATCAATCCATGTTTGATTTGAAATGCATAATCAGAAGTTCATACATACCTTGGACTCTTACCTTAACGAGCAATAGCAATTCCCCAAGTATATATATATATAGGCAGATTACGCCTCACAAATCAATCAAGCAATTGCACTAATTTGACAATCTATGCCTATTTAAACATAGTCATACTCACACGTACTCCAAGCTAAGCTCGATCATGAATCGTAATGCCCTTTTTGTCTATCCACTCCTTGTTCAGCCTCTTTCTTGTCTAGAAAATACAGCAATAGAAATATATTAAAATCAATCCCTTGACAATTTAGTTCACGTATCATTTCAACAATCCAAATAGCTCCCATTATTTCTTTTTAATTCGAAACTACACTTCTTTCATTAGTTACTTAGCACTTTTCAATTAGGCTTATAATTTCCAATCAATCTTGCTAAATTAACATGATTAATTATCATTATTTGATACTCAATTTGAGTCTAACAATGTACAATAACTCAATATACGAAGCAGTCCCCTAACATCATAAACATTTCGAAACAGCCCAATTACTATCTTATATGCTTTTGTTCATTAAACAGCTTTCCTATCAAGTTTTATATCATCCAATTACCACTAAACTAGTCACCCTATATTAAGCTATCAATTTAACATTTTACTTGTTTTAATCAAATGCTTAACTAATTCAATTTCCACATAACAGTCCCATAAGATTCTGCTTAATACAGGGCAGTTTCGTACTCATTCCAAATCACCTGAACAACCATCTAAACTCACTCTAAACCGCTCCCCTATTTTCTTAATATTTCACTATGGACTTATAATTTATTAAATCAAATTGTAGTCACCCATTTGAAGTTTAAACAATCCAAATCACACCGAGTATTAAAACAGTTTCATTCTATGTTATACTCGAACAAGTAGCCTTTAAAACTTGATTCAAACCTTAATTCAGTTCATACTAATTCATTGCCTAAACTTCCAGCATGGAGCATCATTCGAACAATTCAATTTTGACATTACAATCACATATGATTTCTACATCATGTTTAAATCAATAACTTCCCAAACCTATAGTAAACTATGATCAAGCTAACTCTTTCAATCAAGCAAGAACTGAAATCAATTAAACATTAATTCAACTACAACAACCACATAGCTATTTCATAACTTATAGAGAATTAAAAGTGAAACTTACATTCTTTAATTATGCAATTCTAATTTAAACACCAATTCACCAACATTTTCCTAGCAAATTATCACCATGGATGATTTCTCCCCTTCGCTCTCTACCTCTCTATCTTTCAGTTCTAAAGAGAAGAATAAAGAAGGGAATGATGCTTTGTTTGTTCCATCACACCCTTCCCACACACGTGCCTTGCCTTCAAAAAGGCCACTTCATCCATCTCCTTATTAATTCTAATTTACCATGCAATCCACAAATGTTGCCAATTAATCCCTTTGGTCATTTCGGCTTTAACTCATAGTTTGCTTAAGTTTCAAATAGGTCATACACACTTTCAATTATAGTCACTTATTTCAATTCCTTAAGAATCATTACATAGCTTTCTCCTATATCAAAATTTAGGATGTTACACGGAGTGTCGGCCTGTGCAACAAAAGTTGCAAAGAATGAAGGTTGATATGCTCTTGAAGATAAAAGACGAGGTAAAAAAGCAATTTGACGTTGAGTTCCTACAAGAAGCCCAATATCCTGAGTGGGTGGCTAACATTGTTCCGGTCCCAAAGAAAGATGGGAAAGTTCGTATGTGTGTTGATTATAGATACCTTAACCGGGCGAGCCCAAAAGACAACTTCCCACTTCCACACATTGATACCTTGGTAGATAATATGTGGACGATATGATCGCCAAATCCCGAATAGAAGAGGAGCACATCATGAATCTAGAGAAGCTCTTTAGAAGGTTAAGAAAGTTTCAACTGAAACTCAACCCTCCAAGTGCACTTTCAGAGTGACTTCAGGAAAGCTCTTAGGTTTCATAGTAAGCGGAAAAGGAATAGAGGTGGACCCTGATAAAGTAAAACCAATCCAGCAACTTCCTCCTCCTCAAACGCATAAGGAAGTCCAGGGCTTCTTATGCATGCTTAATTATATAGCCTGATTCATCTCCCAGCTAATAGAAAAATGTAACCCAATGTTCAGACTACTTAGAAAGAATGACCCTAGAGAATGGAACGAAGAATGCCAAGTAGCCTTTGAGCAAATTAAAAAGCAGTTGTCAAATCCAACGGTATTAGTGCCACCGATCTCAAGAAGGCTTCTAATCCTATACTTGACCATACAAGAGAATTCACTGGGTTGTGTGCTGGGGCAGCAAGATGAGATCGGCCAAAATGAAAGGGAAATCTATTACTTGAGCAAGAAATTCACAGATTGTGAATCGAGGTATCCCTAGATCGAGAAGATGTGTTGCGCTTTGGTTTGGGAATCTAAAAGGCTCAGGCAATACCTTTTTACCACACCATGTGGCTAATATCCAAACTCGACCCTTTAAAATTCATGATGGAAGCACCGACTGTAACACTCTATAACCCGGTTTAGAAGGTAAACCGAACTAGATAGTGTTAAAGGGCGAACAAGCATTTAACTTACACAAGTGAGTCATAATTCAGAAATTTTTCAAAAGAAATAAGATCAAGATTTTGTCGATTTTAGCTAAAACTTTAAATTCCTAATTCAAGATGATATGAATTATTTTAAAGCTCGCAACTTATAAACAAGAATCGAAATTAAACTTTTCCCTTAGCACAACAAGCGTCTAACCCACAAACATTTGCCAACAAGCACAAAAATTCTAATAATACATTTGTATAGTCCTTTATTGTCCCATTTCAAGGTTATAAGACAATGATTATGATCAACTGAGTAACATTATACAATTGTTTGAAAGTCTTTAAGCCTACAAGTTTATATTATTTATGATCGGATCTTAATGTCTAAACTTTCTAAGACATTTCGAAAGACTCATATTCTTTTAAATCTATTTCGAGTAACTATCATATCATAACACATACTCCTTATTACACATGTTATAAGGTGATCATATTGTCATAGACTATTCTCCTTACTAGCTTAGCTTTGGTTTACAGCTGTTTAAAGCTTAACTATAGCATTCATAATGTATTACAATTTTAAACAATTAGTGATACCTCATCAACAAGAAAGTCATCATTTAAAATCTTTTTAATAGAAAATTTCGAGCCTTGAAACCCTACACTTTAAGGTCTAATGAATATCTTAAGATTAAGCTATTTATGCAACAAGCACCCACAACCAATTCTAGCGCACAGAAATTTACGATTACTAGTACATTCGCACCAAGTCATATGTGTTCTTTAAATTAAAACTTCAAGACCTTAATACAATGTTAAGCAAACTTTTATATCCATTTTTTAAACACATGCGTAGATCATGATTACATGGCTATACACAATTATTAACATTCATATCTTAACTTAAACAAGCATCAACATAAACACACAACAACAGGGTACAACCAACAACATCTTTATAGACATATTAGGCCTTTTACAATCCATTTCAATATGAAATGCTATTAACACGATTTACAATTAAACTTAGGCAATCTCATATGCCACCATCCTAAGAGTACTCAACAAATGTAATAAGCAAAAAAAAAAAGAATCAGTGAAGTGACTTGTAACATCAACACACGATCAGCAAACAGAAGGCCCATACTTGCAAATGCGTGATATGAATGCATTAGGCTTTTATAGCCTAAGCGAGGTAGTGACATCAAAGTAACAAAGCATTATGTCAAAGGTATTAAATGGAAATCCAAATAATACAAGTATAAGTTAGCATTTAATTCATGCCTTAATCTTAACTGAATTTCTTTTAGAGTTTTATCAGAGTTCCATCAATTTTCTTATCGATATTATTAAATATCACACTTTGCCATATTGAAGTCTTCTCAAGACTTGTCAGGATACTTATCAAAGCTTTCGGATTTCTTATCAAATCTTATCAGAGATTACCACAAAGCTTATCAGTCTTATCGAAGTTCATAACTGAACTTATCTGAGTGTATAACATTTCTTATCAAGGTTTTTTTTAAAGCATAGTATCACAGTTCATATCTTTTAGATTGTTTTCCTTGGGACACATTTGGACATAAGTATCATTAGCTTGAGATTGACCATATTGGTCCAAGTTATACATAGCCCAAAGCACATAGCAATGGCTAGTATCGAAAACATAACAATCATAACTTCTCAACTATCCAACCAACTATCGCCAATCTCCGTATCATCTTCCCCGTTACCTCTTACAGTCACCAATATATCAAATATAAATGGGGCGTCCCCTGAGCCGCAGCTCATATACCGTAGTCCCTGAAATATATACCTCTATACCGTGCCAAATTGTCCAAGGACTTTCATTACTTAGGCAACTTAAGCATCTTATTCTTTGAAGTTTGGAAAGTATCTTACGACATAAGTAAACTTTCTTACTTTCTTTCTTAATATGTTACAACATAAGTGAGCTTTTTAGCTCCCAAAAGTGTGAATTCTTATAACTTTGAAGTTTGATGTTGTTTCTTAGGTTATAAGCTTTCAAGGATTAAAGGTCATTACTAACCCAGGGCAAGGCTCTTACATAATTTACTCATATTGTATAAACAATAAACATCATAAACAAGCATACAATACATTCATGATGCACATGTAATGCATACCTTAACCATGAGACTTCAATGCCATGTATGTAACCCAAATCTCGGATGCTCTATGTGAGCCTTATGTGAAATGATCATGTGTGATCCATACATAAACATCTAATACCTTAAATATAATGAAATGGTAAATTGGGATAACTCTGTGTCACCCGAGACACAATAACTACACTCACCTCTTATCCAGAAGTTACAGGATACCTGAATCCACAATTATCCCTAGCTTCCAAAGAACCTCGTTCTTCTACTCTTCCTTATCAAGATATGTACCTCAAACAAATTGACAATTTATTATAACCAATTCAATTTTTCCAATTTGCAAAACAGCCCAACTTTCTACATGTATACAAATTCGTACACAAAATAGTACTTTTAAGCTAATCAAAACTACATTTATCAAGTTAATCAAGGTTACATTCATCAAGCTAAACAAGAATTGCATATCAAACATTATGCTACATTCTATACTAGTTGAACAAATGTACATATCATATAAGCATGCGATACTTGCTATAAGTCAGTTCTGGATATCTTCTAGCATACTATACCAACAATGTATTTCTAGACTGGTTATTTTCTTTTCAAACAAACTGCATAAACATCAACTACTTTTATCACAAAACTGCAAATGTTCCAAATTGTTTTTCTACACCTTAACAAGACTGCATTTTAAACTTTCAAAACTACATTCTTAAGACATTACAAATCTGCATTTAAGCTTTCATACACTGCATTATCATTTTATACATTAAAGGCTTATTTGATTCCATCATTTACTTACATCAACTTAGGTCACCCCATTTACTTAAGCAACAATCCAGTTTTATACACACTTTATCTAATTAGTTCTAATGTATCCATTTATGCTTAAAACAATTCAACATACATTACTTATATATGTACACACGTGTATATATATATATACATTCTCAACAAAACAGTCTATCAAGGTTCGAGTTGTTGCAAAACAATCCATATTCTACAACATATTCATGTATACCTAATCAAGATAGTCCCCCTGATTGCTCGAAATAGCCCTTTCCTATTTAAAATACTTAAAAACAGTCCAGCATAAATTTAAGTACACTCAAATAATCAAATTTTTATATGTATACTTATAAGTGATCAAAGCAGCCCCCATTCTTATTACTATAAGCTCAAGACAACCTTAGTTCAGTTATATTCTTATTTACTCATGACCAAACAATTCCATCAAATGTTAAACACATACTAAACAGGGCATTTGTATACATATTCACATCTCTACACACCAAAATCAGTCCACAAGTTTTCATGTACATACAAAGCTTTCCAATTTAAACATGTATACATATTGGTTCAAAAACAGTCCCTATAATTTATGTAGATGCAAAACTGTTTAGTTTTCATACACATACCTAATGCATGCTCAAAATAGCTCCATTTAATGTAAATTTTCAGCTTTCATAAAACAGTCCCTATGCAATATTATCGACCTTTGATGAACCTTATATTTCTTTAGACTCGATTAATAACAACTTGAAGACCTTAAATTCAGGATTGTTACCACAATCACTCAAAACAGTGCATACATATAACATTTACTTGTTCTAGTTTCACATAAATTTACACATACATGACTTCAAATCATTTTTCCAATATGCTTATAACACTACATTAGCCCTTGAATGATTATAATCAGCCTTGCCCTGTTTGTCAAATTTTAAAACAGTTTTGTTTAGATACAGAACAATCCCGAATGACTTATTAACCAATTGACACATCTAGTCCATCAATTAAAACTATTTGACTCATTCTAAAACAGGGTACATCCAAGGCTGCCTTTGTTTGTTCAAATTGAATCATTTGAGGTATCTAATTAACCATGAACCACTTTGCTATCCTAATTTTGAACTTTCTCTTTAGCTTTTGACAATCCCAAACAAGTTTTCTATACATAGTCTAGACTATAATTCAAAAAGAAATTCACATACTCGGCATGGCAATTCAAGGAAATACACACAATGTTCATAGCTTTAGATCATAATAAGAAACATGCTTCAACGATTCCAATCTACAAAAATAGTCCTAGGGGGAAGCATAATTGTATCTTAATTTCATTAAACTAATTTCAAGACAGAAGCAAAGTTTCATACCTTCCTCTTAATTTCATTGATATGAGTAAAAAAATTGCTTTAATTTGGAAGCTTAACCCCATGCATGGTAGTCCCCTTTCTCTCTCAAGGGTTTGGTGTTCACTCAAGGACAAAGAAGATGAAACCAAGCTTAATGGCTTCATCCACTAAAACTGATCTCACCCTTCCTTTCTCTACACATGGATAGCTATGCTTATGACGCCTATTAGAGCCCTTTAATTTTTCTAGTAATTACATGCATTCTTTTAAGTTTCTTGTTCTTTTCGATTTAATCCTTCAACTAATGATCATTTATTTCATTATTAATTCAAAATGGTCCTTAACTCATACACATTGATACTATAGATATCCTTAATCTAATTGGGACTCAATCTAAAGTATAACAAACTTCTAGGTTGATGTTTTGGGATGTTACACTGGCTTTGTCAGGAAGGGCGACCCTCTGGCAGATGTTGCTAATAGAATTCAAAATCTGGTATGTTAGCCAAAAGACGGTAAAAGGAAGTGCCATAGCCGAATTTTTGGCAAGTTGCGCCTCCCTTAGTTATGAGGCTTTGGAGTTTGATTTTCCTGATGAAGACTTGATGCGCATTATGGTAGATGATGAGGGTTTAGCTAACTCATGGGTCCTTAATTTTGATGGAGCCTCTAATTCCCTAGGCCACAACATTGGGGCAATCTTGGTTTCTCTAGAAGGTTATCATTACCCATGCACTAGCCGTTTGAAGTTTTTCTGCACCAATAATATGGTTGAGTATGAACTTGCATTATGGGATTACGAGCAGCCATAGAAAAGAAGGTCATGGTCTTAAAAGTATTTGGGGACTCAACTCTAGTCATCTATCAAATTTGTGGGGAATAGGAAACGAAAGATTCGAAATTAATTGAATATCAGTAGTTAGTACTTGAACTAATTAAAGAATTTGAAGAAGTTACTTTCAATTACCTCTCAAGGGAGGAAAACCAAATGGCAGATGCTCTGGCCACGTTGTCAGCAACATTTAAAGCAAGTGAGGGTGCGAATATGATGCTCGTACAGATACAGATTTCATATTTGCCCGCACATTGTTATAGTGTAGAAGAGGAATAAGAGGGTCTCCCATGGTACCATGACATATTGCAACACATTAAGCTTCAGGAATATCTGTCTCAAGCGACCGAAAATGACAAAAGAACACTTCGAAGAATGGCTGCAGGGTATGTTCTTGACAAAAAAAACCTTGTACAAAAAGAGTCGAGACCAAATTCTATTGAGATGCATGAACGCCAAACAAGCCTAGTTTATTCTAGAATAAGTACACAAAGGGGTTTGTTCAACCTATCATAGTGGGTTTACCATGGCCAAACAAATTATGCGACTTGGCTATTATTGGTCCACCATGGAGGGAGACTGCATCAATTACGCACGGAAATGTCACGAGTGTCAGATTTACTCCGATAAAATACATGTACCACCACAACCTCTTCATGTGAAGACTGTTTTTTGGCCCCTTTTCAAGGTGGAGCATGGGCGTAATTGGATAGATTTACCCGAAAGCTTCCAACGGACACAGATTTATCCTGGCGGTAATTGATTACTTCAACAAATGGGTCGAAGCGTCATCTTATGCAAATGTCACTAGATCGACAGTATGCAAATTCCTCAATAAGGAAATCATATGCCGTTATGGGTTACCTGGGAGTATTATCACCGACAATGCTTCAAATTTGAACAATAAAATGATAGGTACAGTTTGTGAGCAATTTCAGATCAAGCACCACAATTTAGTGACTTATCGCCCAAAGATGAATGGGGCAGTGAAGGCTGCCAACAAGAACATTAAGAAGATAGTCTCCAACATGACTGAAACTTACAAGGATTGGCATGAGAAGTTGTCATTTGCCCTATATGACTACCGAACTGTTGTGTGAACATTTACCGGGGCAACGCCATTTTCCTTGGTCTATGGCATGGAGGTCGTATTGCCAATTGAAGTTGAGATTCCTTCAATTCATGTCTTAATGGAAGCTAAACTAGATGAGGCCAAATGGATTCAAGCACGTTATGATCAGTTGAATCTAATTAAAGAAAAGAGATTGAAAGCAATATGCCATGGCCAGATGTACCAGAAGAGAATGATACGAGCTCATGACAAAAAAGTTTGCCCGAGAGAATTTCAAAAAGGAGATTTGGTACTAAAAATAAAGTTGTCAATTCAAAGGGATTCTCGTGGGAAGTGGACGCGAAACTAGGAAGGGCCCTATATGATAAATAAGGCCTTCTCTAGAAGAGCTCTAGTTTTAGCCGAGATGGATGTAGATGAGCTAGAAAATCTTGTGAACTGAGATTCAGTCAAACGTTACTATGCTAGAAAAAAATCAAATAGTGAAAACCCATAAAAAGGCACTTTGGATCCAAAAAAGGAAAAGGAAAATAAAAGGAGGGTCCAAGATGAAAACTCGCAAAAGGTGTCTTGAGACCAAGGGTGTTTTCAAGTTGATAACCCGCAAAGGGGGCTTGAATATTTGAAGCTGGGATGGCCATCTTGAAAGATTGATAGTTCACACAACATTTTCATGACCTCTGAAGCTTTCTCAATAGGGGTTGCATCTAGAGAGACTACCGAAGGATTGACTCAGAGTGCTTTGATCCTTGATAGCCGGACACTTGGTTTTCTTTCTTTTGTTATCACTTTCCTATTTGCTATAATAAATAAATTCTACTTCCCAGAACTTCTCTTTTACACCCCTTTTTTGCATATTGAAATGGGAACCAATGGATTTGCATTCATACAACATAAGAGATTTCTAAGCATTACTATGAACATGATTTAAAAAAACATGAATTATAATGCATTTCATTATTCTGGCTCTGATCATATCATTTGCATAAGTATGAAATTTTGTGTAGATTGAGGCAAGACTCTTTGAACATTAAATACCATTCCAAGACATTCAAGGTGGAAATAAGCTTTGCTGCAATGATTCCCATGCAAGAAACTCAATAGTGTTCGTAAAAGGCTTTTAAGAACCAAGAAGACTAATTCGCTCATCAGAAGTACACAATTACTGGATTGACTGAGCAAATATGCAAGGATCAGATGAAGCATGGACTTAGTGTTTCATGCCATTTGAAGAGATGTTTCTGCTGCTTCAGAGAAACATGTTATTCCACTGACTCGGTATCCACCGGGACAAGAGTCTTATCACTATTTGATTTGTTCACTACCGCTTCGGAAGGACAAGTCATTTGAAGATTTGTTTTCTCCATTATTGCTTCAAAATGATACAATGGTTATTCGATTTGTTTCCGTCGCTTCGGAGAAACATGTCTTTTTACCGATTAAAGTGATTTGATTTATTCACTGCCGCTTCAGAGGAATAGGTCAACTAAAGAATTGCTTTGTTCTTTGCCGCTTCAGAAAGGCGAGATAGTGGTGCCCTGATTGTTTCTGTCGCTCTGGAGAAACGAGCTGCATCATTTGAAGAAATGTTTGTTGTTGCTTTGGAGGAACACTTTGTTCACCCTCTTGGCCAGATAAAATCAGTTTCTTCTGTTCTTTGCCCTATTCCTGTTTCACCGGAATAAGCAAAGAGGGGCAGCTATAGTCCCCTATTTTATCCGGCCCATGTTTATTTGGTTGTTATATGTTAGAACCCAAAAATAAAACAAAAAAGAGAAATATGTGAAAACCCCAAAAATATAAAACACATTTTCAAAATATCCAATTTATTATGAAAAATGGGTCCAATACATAGGCTCACTTCGGCCTTACAAAAAAACCTAAGGCTTAAGCTCTTTCCTTCATGAGCCGCCACCTCCCCATTACCGTTAGATCCCATATGATCCAACGGTCCCGATCAAAGCCCTAGAAACCCTAAGCCCTTATCCATGCGTTGCACGCCTTAGTACCCTTGGATCCAACTTCAATCAACAGTTCATATCACGCAAAAAAGCTTCACGCAGATCACCCTCTGCGCGTGTCCCTCATGCGCCCGACGTTTCAGCTATGATTCGGCAGTTCATCTTTTCCGTTTGACGCCAACAGCCGTGAGCCACCGTCACCGCCACCGCACTCCTTTGTTCCTTTGCCAAACGAGTCATGCAAGCAGAAAAAGAGAGAACTAGAGTTGGATTCGAAAAAAAAAAGGAAAGATATTAGGGGTTTCAAATCGAATCAAAATCAAATATGGGAAGGAATCAAACCAAATCAGATCAAACAACATCCGGTAAGAATCAAAGCAAACCAAGCAATAATCTCTTAGATACTAGGGATTTTATTGTAAATTCAGGAATGATTTTTCCCTTGTTTATACACTTTGTAATGGCTATAAAAAGCCACGAATTTCACCTTTTGGATCACACAACGATTTAAAAGAAATAGAAGTATTTTTCCAGACAAATTCCTTAGGTATTATTATACTCAAGCTTTGTTTTCTTTTAATTTTCTCGCATATATCTTGTACGGATCAAAAGGGGGTGCAGTTTACCATTTATTGAAGGACGAGCCACTGCCGGAAGGCCAAACCACCGCTATAGTCGTAACCAGGAGCAAAAATCGAGGGAGATCATCGCTGGAGAACCGTCGCCGACTGGAAGCCACGACGACCGACGCGGAGGAACATGGTGGGCCGTCGCTGGAAGTTAGGTTGTACGATGGTGTTCTTCATTCCTTGAAGAACACCTTTGAATATTTTTAGAACATTTCCAAGGGGTGTGTTTGATCCATTTAATTAAAGAGGTAAAAAATGAAATTTATTTATGATATTTGGGCTTTATACTTGACCTGTGGATCGATTCGAAATCGACCCACGCCTAGTCTGACCCGCGCCCCTCTTCTTCCAGATTTCCATTCTTTCCTTACTGTTTGCAATTTCTACACTCTAGTCCCTTTTTATTTTAATTAAGTTCCTTAAATTTTTATTTTCATGCAATTTAATCCATTTTTACTTTTATTCATGTTTAATATGTTGTTTTATTTATTTTCTCTCAAACACCCATAAAAACATAGGTTAAGGATACTTCATTTTATTTAATAATGTGATTTTCTTATAATTAAAAATTATGTAACATTTAAAATAAACACTTTAGCCTAAGTTATTTAAACGCAAGTAAATAGGTAGGGTAACTTTAATTTAATTAATTTTAATAATATATGGCAATTAGCCTTATAGGTTTAGGTTCTTTTAAATAATTTATTCTCCTAATTAAATTCGGTAATCTTTTAAATAGAAGATCTAAATACATAGTTAAGTTTAAAATCCGTTAAATAAAACCTTTTTAGGAATAACTTCTTAAATCACTTGATAATTAACATTTTAAGGTTTAGAAATTAATAAATGCTAATAAAATATCATTCATAAAAGATTTTTTCCTTGCATCATGAAAATGAAGTGTATTTTCAATTAGGGTTAATTCAGTCTTCCCTTAGCCGTTGTGGGAATTGTCGGGACTCCTATGCGAAATTGCATTTTCGAATTTTAGGGGTTTATACCTTAATCTCCTTACGTCTAGATTGATTCATATTTTCTTAGCCGTGAGTAAATTTGAGCCAATTTTAGAACTTTGTGGATTTTTGTATTAACCTTTGCATGCATCCATTCGGGTTATCAAGGAAAATATTAGTGATCAAGTAAGTGCCGGTCTCCGGGCGTGATGGGGGTGCTAATCCTTCCCCACACGTAATTGTGCCCGCAAACCCTTAAGATTTCATAATCTCTGGGTTTTTTAGGTTTTCGGTCCACCCAATGCATTAAAAGGGACTGGTGGCGACTCCGTTGTTACAAAAGTAAGGAGTTTGTGGGTTTATGCAGTGCAGAATTGTTATATAAATATGCAGTGTACAATTTTAAATGAAAATGCAGTAAATGCAGTCTTGTAATTGAAATTTTGAAATGTTGTATTATGTAGTCTTATTGTCTAAGTATACGCAGTTTGTTATGCATTAAAAACTGTTTGTGGGGACTGATTTGAGGAAAGAATGAAGGAGGACTATTTTGAAAATTTAGGGGCTGAATTATAAAAGTTTGGAGACTGATTTAATGACTTTAGAAAACAGGAGAGGGTCTGTTTATTAAATTAAGGATTGTTTATACAAATTGGACTATTTTAAGTGTTATATTTGTATGTATATATATAAGCTGGACTGTTTTGAACAAATATAGAGTATGCTGGACTGTTTCGATTCATATGTTTATATAAATAGGTGATTTTGGACTGTTTTGCTATGTAAAAATATGTATACAAAGTATTTGGGACTGTTTTTGATATACATAAGTATTTGGGACTGTTTTGCTATGTAAAAATATGTATACAAAGTATTTGGGCCTGTTTTGGATATACATAAGTATTTGGGACTGTATGTAAGATTTGGAAACTGTTTTGGTGCATACATGAACATATATGGATTGTTTTACTAATACAAGGGTTAATAAGGCTTCATGAGACTGTTTTGATGTATAAAATGTGTATTCAAGTATAATGGATTAATTCGGCATGAGAATAAACATTAGAGGACTATTTTAAGAAAATATATGTATGGATATAAAATTTGGACTATTCTGAACATATGTAAATAAGTAGGGACTGTTTTGACAAATATACATAGGTATACAAGTGTAGTGGACTTTTTTGTATGAATATGAAAATATGCTTGACTATTTCGTAATTGTTTGAAAGATTCTACTTTAGAGTTTGAAATTAGTTATAAGATTTAAGGATTAAACTCTAATGATTGGTTATTTTGAGGTGCATGTATTGATAAAGAAGATGTTGTTATGAGGAAACTAAGAAAGGACTCTGTTGAGTAGCAAGATAGGATTGTGGATTCAGGTATCTCGTAACTTCAGGATAAGAGGTGAGTGTAGTTATGCATTCAGGTTGACAAGGTGTCATCCTAATCTTTGCTTAATTGATTATTATGTTTTAAATGTATACATTTTTGCATAAAGCTCAAGTAGAGCACATTGGGGGAAAACATACATTCATGGCAGAGCATCTCTGTAAGTCTTTGTTTAATGTTGCATTTCATATGCACTCTTACTTTGCTATGTTATGATGTATGAAAGTGAAGATAAGCTATCTCTGATTAAAGCTTGAAGCTAACTTCTGATCTATAATGTCGTAAGATTTTAATAAAGGAATTGAACTCCAATGTTAAAAGTTCTTGAATTCTAAAGCCTTAAGGAACTAATGGCTCATCTTATATTATAAGATATTAAGAAAAGAAGCAAATAAGTTTATTTGTAACTGTAACCATGCAATTTTGTCTGGGTTTTAGTGTTATTAGTATTATTATTATTAATATAAAAGAAAAAAGAAAAAAAATTAATGTAAAAAAGTTAAATTAAAATTAAAGTGTAAAAAAGGGAATGGAGGGGGAAGCTCTACGTCACCCCTTAACCAACCCCAATTGCCTATAAATAAGGCATGGGATTGGAGGCAACAATTGGAGAGGAGCCGGCAGTGGCAGCCCAAATAAGAGAGCATAGCTCTCGGGTAGCCAAGGACCGGGGCAGTGCCCTTGGTCCTAATCGGTTCGATCGGGGTCCTATTTTGGGTCTGATCTAGTTAATTTTTGGAGAGGTCGTAGTAGATCTCGGTGGGGTTCAGTCGGGGTTCGTCATTCGAGCTCCTAGTTAGGTATATTTCCTTCCCTTTTATTTGTATTGTATTTTTTATGATTTAATGAAGTATTAGTTAATTTAAAATTGTGATCTTTTTAGTTTGTATGTTTATTTATGTTTTAGATTGGTATTTATTTATGTTTTTGATTAGTATTTTATTTATGTTTTTGATTAGTATTTTATTTATGTTAGATTTGTTTTTATTTATGTGTTAGATTATTATTTATGAATGTTTTAGATTAGTATTTTTTTGTGTTAAACTTGTTTTTATTTATGTGTTAGATTAATATTTATGAATGTTTTAGATTAGTATTTTATTTATGTTAAACTTGTTTTTATTTATGTGTTAGATTAATATTTACGAATGTTTTATATTAGTATTTTATTTATGTAAGATTTGTTTTTATTTATGTGTTAGATTAATATTTATGAATGTTTTAGATTAGTATTTTATTTATGTTAGACTTGTTTTCATTTATGTGTTAGATTAATATTTATGTATATATGTTTTAGATTAGTATTTTATTTGTGTTAGATTAGTATTTTATTATCTTAGTATTTATTTATATTTTTATCACATTGTATTTAAATTATTTGCCAAGTTCTTAAGTTGCATAATGGAATATAAATTGTCAATGCGGTGCTCTCTTATCCGAGTGTAAACAGGGCCAGTATCAAGCGTAGTGATGGTGGTTGGGCGTTTACTCTCGAATAAAGGGGCCTTTAAAATTTACTCACACTTATAACCAAATTTTAATTTAATCATCACTTTAATCTGGAAAGTTTAATATTAATAAAGCGGTAATTATTAAAGTACCAATTTTGGGCGGTGTGGGGGTGCTAATCCTTCCCCATCCGTAACCGACTCCCGAACCCAACAATTTTTAAATCTCTGGTTTTATGGTGCCCGGCCTACCTTAGTGGCCGGTGGCGACTCCATTTTAAATAAAATACGATTTTTTTCTAAAATCCCACAGAAGACGTCATTTTCAAAATAAAACTAAATAAAACAAAAAACACGATTTTTTTAGCGAAAGGGACATCGCTACAGATGGCGACTCCGCTGGGGTCCATTTTTGTTTTTCAAAAAAAAAGAGAGTCACGCTTTTTCAAATAATTACCGCTTTAATAATATTAGAAGTTTCGGATTAAAGTAACTATTAATTTAACATTCGGTTATAATTGCGCGTTTATTTTAACACATTTAAAATTTGGCATATAAACCCATCTTTTTTAAGTGGGGGAAAACGCTAATGCTTTCATGAGGATATCGTTCCTTCGTGTAGGCCTAGAAAGTACCTTCGGGGCTCGAGTACCTTATGCTTTCGTAAGGATACCGTTCCTTCGTGCAGGCATAAGTGAATGGGTCCCCCTGAATTGAACCCGATTCAAAGGAGCCTATAATGGGTGATGATCGGGGGCCTTGCTACTCTTAGTAGAGGACAACAAGGACAATTCGGGTACCTCCTAGCACCAACACTGCATGTAGAGAACATATAGAAACCCACCCCTTTAGAGCCATGCGGATAACCTAGGTGCTTTAGACAGGATATAAATAGGGTTGTCTTGTTTGTTTACTTTATTTAATTTGCCTTTTATTTATGTATGTATTTATTTTATCCAGTACTGACTCGTTTTCTTTTTTTCTTTTTTGCATTCATTCTTGCATTTGTTGATTATTGTTATGATTTTTACATTTCGTACATTGCATCACCCCTGAAGCACATGCATGCATCTCATTTGCATAAAATCACATACCAAAAAAATCATTCACAAATTATTTTTAAGAAAAGGTAAATCCTTTTAAGGACATTTTTTTAAGAATGAACTTTTATATTCTTTCAACCAAATTTCTAAATCCAACCCTTTCATAATGGCAATTAAAAAATGAACATTTCAATTTGTTTTAACAAGTTCTTAGATCCAGTCCCTTCACAAGGTCATTTTTGAGCTTTTTTTATCCTCCCACGAGAATAAATATTTTTAGCAAAGTTTTTTCAATCATTTCACAAATACACTTGTTTAGTCCTTTCATACGGCATTATTTCAAAAATAATAGTAAGAGTTTTCTTTTTCGATCCTTTCACAAGGACATCTTTTAATATGAGCCTTTAATTTAGTCCTTTCATAAGGCCATTTTTCAAAGGAAATATTTCTCAATTAAATCTTTTCATAAGGATATTGTTAAAAAATGGATTTCTCAATTCTTTCCTGTCTTAAGATTTTTCTTTTTCTCAAAAAAGGGGGGAAGAATAATTTCTCAATTGATTTTCTCAAAAACAAAATTTTTCAATCATGTCCTTTCTCAAGGATCGTTTTTTTCTCTCTCAAAAATTTCTTAAAGATATTTTAATCCTACCAGTCTTAAGAACGTTTTTCATAGTTCTTAAGTAGTTTTTTCTCAAAGTTTTTTCTCAATTCTATCTTTTTAAGGATTGTTTTTTTTTTAAAATAGGAGAATTCATTAATTCTATCCTTTCTTAAGGATGAAAGAAGAAAAAGATTTTTTTAAAAGTTGATTGTGAGTTTTCATGCTCACAAAACTGAAAAGAGTTCAATAGAGTTTAACAAGTATGATAGAAATGTTGGCATAACGTGGTTAAACACGGTATAGTTTAAGACAATGGATAATTCAAGTATCCATCGAAAAGCCATTTTTACGAATGGTCAAAGGAAAATAAATCCTTTGGAAAAGTCCAATGTCATAATTGGTATAAACCGATTGTACCCAGGGGAATGGTACAACTAGCCCGGAGCAAACGGCTACCGGTAAAGGCAACTCAAAACCGTTGATCCCTGTGCATTTGGGTAAAATGCAAAAGAAATCTATAAACAAAGCTGTAAATTGAATTTTCACCAAAAATCCATTTTTGAATGGTCAAAGGAAAATAAATCCTTTGGAAAAGTCCAATGTCATAATTGGTATAAACTGATTATACCCAGGGGAATGGTATAACTAGCCCGGAGCAAACGGCTACCGGTAAAGGCAATTCAAATCCGTTGATCCTTGTGCATTGGGAAAAATGCAAAAGAAATCTATAAGTTAAGTCATATTTTTTTTAGAATGAAGTTATTTTTGTCGTAATGAAATTTTTATTTATTCAGAAAGCATATTTGCATTCTTTGTTCATTATTGTGGGATAGTTTTTTCTTTTTCCTATATGCATATATATATATTTATGAAAAAGCATACACATGTACATACCATTTTTTTTATTAGGTCATTGTGAATGCAAGTATCTGCTAGTCTGTTTAAGCCGACAGAGGAACAAAACAAGTGTGTAGATAATGGGCAGTTCCCATTTAGGAAATTTTCTTCTCAGGCACTTGTTGTTTAAGATCCTTGAATCGAGTGTTGACCCTAAACTTCTACCCTCTAAAGACTATTTTGATATCCATGTATGGGATGATGAATGGCATTCCTTCAATCCACTTCGCAAATAATATAAAATATCCATTTGTTGTCCCCCTTTGAGCCTTTTCATTTCTTTTCATTTGAACCCAAACCAAGGATCACCCCCACGCTGGGGCAAAGAAGAAGAGGATTTTGTTCAAATCGCCCAGTTTTGACCGTATTACAAAGATAGCGCTCCATGAATAAGCGAAAGAAATGAGAATCAATGTCCTAAACGTGAAGACCAAGAGAAATATCAGAATAAGCCAGTAAAAGAAATTTTTGCTCAAAAGGACTGGCTAAACCAAATTGAAAATGTGCCAACAAGAAGTTTGAAACAATGAAGATTAAAAGCACCACCAGGAAGTGCAATAAACGATAACAAGAGAAGATTCGATTACATGTGAATAAGAAACGCATCAACATTCATTCAAGATGCAAGATACAGATTCCAAAGCTACAAAGAAAGAAATAAACTCTAGGGTGAAAACCAAGAAATGGGCAGTCTAGAGCGATCCAAGAAATAAATCAAAGAAGTTTTTTATTTGAACACATTCTGATCAACAAATGCATAGAAGATATTTTAACCAGAAGAAATGATCCTTGGTTTCATCACCCTTAGATACTCATTTTGGGCCTATATATCCTTTCTTTCACAACCATGAACTGTAGCCTATATTATAAGCCTAAAAAGACCATTCAGATCATATGTGGATATCTAAGTTTGATAAGTTTGTCTTCATATTACATTCCACCTATAAGGGTTAACCTTTCTTCAAGGAACATCAAACCTCGAAGTGCCTGATCGACACCCAAATGAGGAGAGGATGGGGAGCATAGTGAGTGGTGAGATCAAGAGAGCCACTTTGAATGGGTTAGAAATTAGGTATGGGAAACGTTCCTCTTGAAAGCCTAAATGGACTAGGTGAGACCATACATATGCTTATATCGCCAAAATAGGCAAGATTTTTTAAATAGACAAATTTTCCAGTGCATTTGTTATTTTAGGATCGAACATTAATTAACATTTTTGCCGATTATTTTAATCTTTATTATTTATTCCAAACATTAGTTTTTCAAAAATGTTTGACAGTTTTTGAATTTCAATTTGTTTAATACTTATCGTTTACTCCAAACATTCACTTTCGAATATCAATTTTTAAAGATGTTTTGCATTTTTTCCTACATTTATTAGTTTATTTCCAAAATACTAACCTTTTTATTATAGGTACCAAGAGTTAGTTCTCGCTGAGGTGTTGCAAGAAGATTAAAGATGATTTCAGGGTGTGGGGGCATTTTGCCAGCCCTAATGATAAGATAGATGAAGACTCATCATGTAGGGTCAAAAAAAATGACGATGAGTTGAATCAAGATTGAGTGGGGCATCATTGTCCGTGAAAAATCAAGATATTTTGCTCACAAAAATCCAAGGCGAGTGGGGCATCATTGCCCATAAAATAGCAAAGATCTCATGTGTATAGGAGTTCAAATTAAAAGAGACCAGAAGTGACACGGAGATGAGAGGATTTGACTAGTGAGAAAAGTCAAAGGATTTTCCTTAAGCGAAGAGTTGATATCGACCGAGGTCACTTGCTTGGAAGGTTCAAACAGAGAAGGGACAATAAAGTCTTAAAGACAAATTTTATCGGGGCATAAGGATGAGGAATTGTTATAGTCATAAGATGAAGCCTACCTACCCCGAAGAAAAGAAAGAAAAAGAAAATGAAAAAGAAAAATAAGAAAAAAGAGAGATTATCTCACGATTTCAAATCAAGATTTTGAATTCTTGAGCCATCACCTTTGATGGATTTCTTTTGATGTCAGGACGGATAGAACCGGGGCATCATTTTAAAAGATATTTTTCTTAAAACTAAATATCTCGATTTTATCCTTTCATAAGGATATTTTTCTTAAAACCATTTTCTTAATTTAATCCTTTCTTAAGGATGTTTTGCTTAAAATTGAATTTCTTAATTTTATCCTTTCATAAGGATGATTTTTCTTAAAACATAGATTTCTTAATCTGATCCTTTCATAAGGATGTTTTTCTTAAATCTAAATTTCTCAATTTTATCCTTTCATAAGGACATTTTTCTTAAAACCAGTTTCTTAATTTAATCCTTTTTTAAGGGTGTTTTGTTTAAAACTGAATTTCTTAATTTGATCTTTCATAAGGATGTTTTTCTTAAAACTTAGATTTCTTAATCTGATCCTTTCATAAGAATGTTTTTCTTAAACTAAATTTCTCAATTTTATCCTTTTATAATGATATTTTCTTAAAATCAGTTTCTTAATTTAATCCTTTCTTAAGGATGTTTTCTTTAAAATCAATTTCTTAATTTTATCCTTTCATAAGGATGTTTTTCTTAAAACTTAGATTTCTTAATCTAATCCTTTCTTAAGGATGTTTTTTTCTTAAAACTTAGATTTCTTAATCTGATCCTTCCATAAGGATGTTTTTCTTAAAACTAAATTTCTCAATTTTATCCTTTCATAAGGATATTTTTCTTAAAACCAGTTTCTTAATTTAATCCTTTCTTAATGATGTTTTCTTTAAAACCAATTTCTTAATTTTATGCTTTTCATAAGGATGTTTTTCTTAAAACTTAGATTTCTTAATCTAATCCTTTCTTAAGGATGTTTTTTCTTAAAACTTAGATTTCTTAATCTGATCCTTCCATAAGAATGTTTTTTTTAAAACTAAATTTCTCAATTTTATCCTTTCATAAGGATATTTTTCTTAAAACCAGTTTCTTAATTTTATCCTTTCAGAATGATGTTTTTTCTTAAAACTTAGATTTCTTAATCTAATCCTTTCATAAGGATGTTTTTTTTAAAACTTAGATTTCTTAATCTGATCCTTTCATAAGGATGTTTTTCTTAAAACTTAGATTTCTTAATCTCATCCTTTTATAAGGATGTTTTTCTTAAAACTAAATTTCTCAATTTTATATTTCCATAAGGACGATTTTCTTAAATCTCTAATTTTATCCTTTCATAAAGATATTTCTCTTAAAATTCAATTTTATTTTTATTTTGATCCTTCCATAAGGATGGTTTATTTTAAACAAATTTCTTAATATAATCATTTCGTAAGGATGTCTTCTCAAGACTAATATTTAAGTACATATAGGTCAAAGAGGTGGCCGAGGAAGAGCGGAAAGTTTTAGAAGAACTCGTGATTCTGAGACCACAAACAGGAAACCCAAAGAATTCGACCGAAGAAGAGCGGAAGATTCTAGAAGAACACGTGATTCCAAGGTATCGGATAAAGAAACAGAGATATCATTGATACCTGCGTCACCCAAGAATGGAATGCCCATGTTGAAGGTGAAGAGTTCTATATAGAAAGGACTTGTAGCCTAAAGACTTTACCAAAGAGAATTTGTTTTTTTCCAATAAGCCCGTCAGAAGAAAAGACAACAGTTCTATATATGAAGAACTTGCGGCCTCGAACTTCTGATTTGGAGATTTTGTCTTCCCCAATGGATCCTCCATTTTGAAGACCGAAGTTTAAAGAGTTGGCCGAAGAAGAACAGAAAGTTCTAGAAGAACCTGTGATTATGAAGTCAAGGACAAGAAAGCAGGACAAAAATGAATGTTTTTTATCTTTGCTTTGTTCTCGTTTCACAAGAACAAGCAAAGAGGGGCAACTGTAATCACTCATTTTTCTCTGGGTTTTAGTGTTATTAGTATTATTATTATTAATATAAAATAAAAAATAAAAATTTTAATGTAGAAAAAAGTAAAAAATTAAATTAAAATTAAAGTGTAAAAAAAGGGGAATGGGGGGAAGCTCCACATCACCCCTTAACCAACCCCAATTGCCTATAAATAAGGCATGGGATTGGAGGCAACAATTGGATAGGAGCCGGCAGTGGTAACCCAAATAAGAGAGCATAGCTCTCGGGTAGCCAAGGACCGGGGCAGTGCCCTTGGTCCTAACCGGTTCGATCGGGGTCCTATTTTGAGTCTGATCTAGTTAATTTTTGGAGAGGTCGTAGTAGATCTCAGTGGGGCTCAGTCAGGGCTTTGTAGTTTGTATGTTTATTTATGTTTTAGATTGGTATTTGTTTATATTTTAAATTTATGTTTTAGATTAGTATTTTATTTATGTTAGATTTGTTTTTATTTATGTGTTAGATTAATTTTTATGAATGTTTTAGATTAGTATTTGATTTATGTTAAACTTGTTTTATTTATGTGTTAGATTAATATTTATGAATGTTTTAGATTAGTATTTTATTTATGTTAGATTTGTTTTTATTTATGTGTTAGATTAATATTTATGAATTTTTAGATTAGTATTTTATTTATGTTAAATTTGTTTTCATTTATGTGTTAGATTAATATTTATGTATGTATGTTTTAGATTAGTATTTTATTTGTGTTAGATTAGTATTTTATTATGTTAGTATTTATTTATATTTTTATCACATTGTATTTAAATTATTTGCCATGTTCTTAAGTTGCATAATGGAATATAAATTGTCAATGCGGTGCCCTCTTATCCGAGCATAAACGGGGCCAGTATCAGGCGTAGTGATGGTGGTTGGGCGTTTACTCTCGGATAATGGGGCCATTAAAATTTACTCGCACTTATAACCAAATTTTATTTTAATCGTCACTTTAATCTGAAAAGTTTAATATTAATAAAGCGGTAATTATTAAAGTACCAATTTTGGGCGGTGTGGGGGTGCTAATCCTTCCCCATCTGTAACCGACTCCCGAACCCAACAATTTTTAAATCTCTGGTTTTATGGTGCCTGGCCTACCTTAGTGGCCGGTGGCGACTCTATTTTAAATAAAATACGATTTTTTTTCTAAAATCTCACGGAAGACATCATTTTCAAAATAAAACAAAAAACACGATTTTTTTAGTGAAAGAGACATCGCTACAGTAACATAAGATACCCTCCTAATGTCAAATTATAAAATATGTAAGTTGCCTAAGTAATGGAAGTCCTTGGACAATTTGGCATGGTGCAGAGGTATATTTCAGGGAATAAGGTCCATGAGCTACAGCTCGGGTGACGACCCTTAATATATGTGATATATTGATGAAGTAGGAGGTAACGAGGGAGATGATAAGGAGATTGGCGACAATTTGGTTGGATAGTTGAGAAGTTAGGATTGTTATGTTTAAACACTAGCCATTGTTTTGTGCTTTGTGCTATGTGTAACTCAAACCAATACGGTCAAACACGGACCAATGCTACTCATGTCTAAATGTGATCTAAGGCAAATGATTTAAAAGAATTGAGCACAGACACAAAGATTTGAAATGAACTATGAACATTTAATAAATCTTTGTTCAAATGAAGCAAGTGGTTGAACTTGTGATGTACAATGAAATATGCCTTGGTGGCAATGCTAATAAGGATATGAAGCAATGCTCGTCTATAATAAGAATTTCACACGAGGTATATATATATACCTAATATGAGAGGTAATAAGCTGTGAATTGAAACTCAATTAAGAAATTCACACTCAATTAATAACCCTGAAAGATATTCAGTAAAGTTTTGGAAGAACATGAGCCCAATAAAGCCTCTTATAAATAAAGCTTGTTAAGTTAAGATTAAAATCTAAAAATCAAAGGCTAACCTATGCTTGTATTCTTTGAATTACCATTGAATATCACTGCATTATGCTTTGATATTTTGATGTCACTACCTCTTTTAAGCTATATAAGCCTAATGCATTCATTTCCATGCATCTGCAGGTTGTATGATTATCCTTGAGTTGATCGTGTTGGAAGGTTACAAGTTACACCAACATGATTGTGTAGTTGTTTAAGTTTTACTTTGAGACTCCTAGAATGGTGGCATATTGCATAGTATAAGTGTAATAGTGATATACATAGCTATGTTTGTATTATGCATTTTGGCTTGAATATTTAATATTTTGAAAGTTCAAATTATGATAACATGTTT
This sequence comes from Hibiscus mutabilis, assembly GCA_019671005.1. Lineage (NCBI taxonomy): Eukaryota > Viridiplantae > Streptophyta > Magnoliopsida > Malvales > Malvaceae > Hibiscus > Hibiscus mutabilis. The sequence goes on along the minus strand of CM033717.1, from coordinate 44,395,054 downwards.
GTAATTTCTAAGAATATCAAAAGAGACATATATGAGTATTGTATAGCTTGCTAGATTTTGAGAGGTTACTTGCGTTCTACGTTTATAGAAAATGTTGAATAGTTTTATTTCAATGGTTGTTAGATCAAATAGCTTAGTCCAATCATTGCTTTGGGGTTTCTTAATTTATTTAATTGAAGTCTGAAATGTGATCAGAAATAATCAAGACAAAGCTAAAGCATGCTCAAATTGTTGTCTAATGTGTCAACTAAGTCTAATGAATTGCTTAATGAATAAGTTACCTTTTTTACTCACTCAAAAGTGGAATGTGCTTAGTTAAAATTTAAGTTATCATACGAGTAATTAGTGAGATGCTTAAAAGTTAAGCTTAAGTTAAATTGAAATCTTTGATCTTGTGTGTCAAGTTAAAAGTTGGTTTAATTATAGGTAACACTATAATTGTTCTTAAGCCCTCTAAGTCTTAAAAAGGGTATTGCTTAAATGTCTTGAATACTATATGTTAATTTTGAATTATAAGAAGTAACAAAAGGAAGAGCGAATAATCTATGATGGCAATATGTTAGATTGATCAGTTAAAGGCTTTGATACTAGCTAGTTATAAGATAAAACCAGTATAAATGGTTTGAATATAAAAGAGTAAGAACCTTGTGTGTATGAGTAAATGTTTTGATAATGGAGTTCTATACTGAAATGAGTAGCTATGACTTTCGAGGTTGCCAATGAATTTGTGAATGGAGCAATGTGACTAAAATGGTGTTTACTATTGTTATGACTTGAAGGAATGAATGAATAAGTAAAGGTAATGATAAGATAATCATAGTATACTTAAACATTGAAAATGAGAAATAATCCTAATGAATTATGTTTAAATTTTTAAATGGTTTGAGACAATTTTGTAAGCTTCTTGAGTTAATGGAAATATTCTCTTTTGATTTCTATGTTTTGTTCCATTAACATCTTCAATCTTGGTTTTTCTTCTAAACTGAGTAGAAGGTTTTCACTATGGACTCTATGGCATGCCAACTAAACCAAAGACTGACTCGGAACCAATGCTTTAATCTTATTCTTATCATAATTAGAGATAGTTTGAGCATGGCTCCTTATTCAGAACATCGTATGAGCATAACTTATTATCATCTCATCAAGCACATATAAGGTTCATATACAAAGTTCTCAATTTAATTATTTTCTTAATCGAATGATAGCATGGCAAAGTTACTTATCAAACACACATAGGTCTAGCTACAAGCATATCATTGAATCAAGTATTTCATGGCACAACATACATAATATTTAGGTACTCACCTCAAGTCCAAGTGTAACACCCCATTATCGGGTTAGCTGTAATCCGGTTCAGGAGCGTTACCAAAGCGAAAACAAAGCAAAAGATAGGTTACTTGTCAAACAAGTAACCCTGATATAGATAACTTGCAATTCAATTAACCTAAACACAACCATACAAGTCATACAATTAATCCACATTAATCAAAACAAACATTCTTAGCATGCTAATTTAGGTACTAATTTGTTTCATTTCATTCTTATATTCTGAATTACCACTAACATATTTCAAATTACCATTCCATTCAATATACATACATCATTCAAACAACAATAACAAGTGTGGCATACTTCACAATAGGTTACTATTAGACATGATTCAACTTTCATTCTTATTACAAGATCATGTACTCTATTCAAATGATACAAGGTGGTCACTTAACACATTTCAATTAGCTTACTTGCATCTCAAGATACTGCTTATTTAACCAATCAACATGATCAATACAAGGCATCCAACTTACATTCTTATTACATATTCATACACCCTATTCGAATAACTAGGTGTTCACTTAGTACATTTCATTAGTTTCTTTTTCAATCAAGTCATAGTATTTCATGGCATACTTGTCTAGTACATTGTTAATGCATGCTTGAACATGCCTTATCTCTAATCCAAGCATTGCCGAATCATACCAATAGCCACAAGAATGAATGCATGATCATACAACATTGGTCTATTGTTCGAATGAAACAAGGATTCAACAATCATTGTATAATTTTCACAATTTGCGCAGCATCTACTTATATATATACATATCAACATAGTTCATATACATAGCTTAAGTCATCAAATTTGGTTACATGATAGGCCCAACAAAACATTACATATACTAGTCTTAAACACACAACAAAGTGCATGATCAAGGCTACCTATTACAAGTTCTAGTGCCACCAAACTAGGAGCATACAAGAGTATGAAATCATACTTTCAAGCTTGCTTCAGAACGTTGCTTCGAGTTCAAGATATCCTCTTGAATGTGTCTTTAATCTGTTATGGGAAGAATGAGGAGTAGAGTGGTAAGTACAAGTTATGTACTTAGTGAGATAACACTAAGTCTAGCCGATTTCCAAGCATACATATCCAAGTTTACATGTATTTTAAAGAATCAAAATCATCACTACATGACATGTATCATTCGAATTCAAGGAGTAAACATAGGCAAGCTTCACATATCACATATTCAACATAGCAACATCCATCATACATACCCATCATGCTATTCGAGTATCTTGCGTAGAAGGCAAGCAACCAAAAACACCAAGTACCAAGTAGGCATTCTTACACAACAAGCATCAACTATGCACAACTTCCATATGAAGTAACTAGTTGTACAATCATTCATGTGTTATCTTTCAAGGCAATGATGTTCATTCAAGAATCTTACAAAACAAGTAATGTTCACATCACACATTCAAGACAAACAATGTTCAATTCAAGTTACTAATTCGTCTTATAACACCCTTAGTAAGTAGCTTACTAGATAATCAAATCTTCAACAATATGCACCGAAGTGCCAATATGCACCATAGTGCCAAAATGCGCTGGCGTGCCAATATGCACCGTAGTGTTAAAATGCACTGTCGTGCCAATATGCACTATAGTGCAAATATGCATCGTAGTGCCAAATATGAGCTCAAGATTCTAAGGCATGCCTCCTATCTATCCAAACTAGCTACCAAGTTTGTTTGATTATCAATTTCGTTCAAGCTTTATACAATTCATTAATCAATATATACTTATGCCATTCAAAGGCTAAGCCCTTAGGCTTATGGAGTCTTAACTCCCAAGACAAGTCTATCCATGCCATTCGAATGGCATGAATACAAAGTGGTACCATTGTTCATTTCATTTCAACCAGCCATGTATATCAATCACAAACACATGCATATGTATGCAATGTGCGTACCTTATTCTCCAAGCAAGCATGCCATTTCTTACCTTTGGCATAAGCAATGCAACATGTCAATCATTTCATTTCATTTGCTTAACACTCAAGTAAACAAATATGTCATGGCATCAAACAAGTTGACATTCATATCATTCTTCCCTTAACTAGCCAAATATATATTAGGTCACGTTACATGGCAATGTCATTGAATTAAGACAATAACAAGGTTGGTTAGCACCTAAGTCTTAACCCTAAGGATGGTTACACTCACAATACTCCTAGCTAATCACTAGTCTTGAATCCAAATCCCTTTGCCTCTTGCTTTGGGATGTCCACTCTTATCTTCCTATTCCACAACTTGCTGCCCTTGGTCCAGCAAGCATAGCCCATACAATTCATCAAAACATGCACATAATGTCACACATATATAGTAGCAATGTTACCACATTTGTACCTAACATTTAGCTACTATTTTTATGCTTCCTTTTAAACATTTCTTACTTGTTCATCTCTATATTGTTATTACCTCATTTTAAGACATAACTGGACAGGTTACAATGTCCCAAAACTGTTTTGGAAATAGTTTGCTTCTAGGTGCAGAAACAGTCCCAAACTGCCCAGGACACTGCTGCCTAGCAGTTTGCACACTATCCCTTTAAATGGTCTTATCTTTTAATCCGTACGTCATAATTTCGATTACTTTATACCCTTGGAAAGATAACAAAATTTTTTAAGACGTTAATAGATTTGAATTTTAGTTCATAGCCAATTAATATAGTTTATTTTTCAAAGACAGGGCATTTACACTGTCTGGACAGTTTGCACTGTCCATCTATTTCTAATTACAGTTTCCAACATACAACCCAGTTTTCAGTTCTATTTTCACCTAATGAAAGTAGACATACTAAGGATCATTTCACTAAAATTTCATCCCTGAATTTGATCTATACAAATTTTGGTGAATTTTCAAAATTACTGCCCAGAATAGAGCAATTCTAGGTAGATTGCACCTAGTCACATTTTAATTCCTTCAATTCATTTTAACTAATGTTTTGGCTCTATAATTCATTTCATATGAAATCCTAAACATGTTTAGTCAATGTTAATTCATTTTTCATGGTGGTCAAAACAGAGTAAGTTGGTTAAGTTGCTTAATTTTGCATGTTTACACAATTTGTTCTTACTAAAACTGTTTCTAGGCTATATGACTTTGTTCATACTTTTATCTTTCTTTTACAACATTGGTTACTAACAATTTAGCTTGTTCAACACCTTAATTACATTACCTAATCATGATCATGTTCAATTCATTAGTTCCATAGCTTAATTACAAGTTCTAACAATTCAATTCTTACAACAACATCTAATTTCAAATTTCCATCAACCTAATTTTGTTACACCATCACTTACACATAAATTCCACTCTAATTCAAGTTATCCATAGTGTATACAAGTCCAATTTCATCATTCTCTTCATTTCAAACAACCTAACAACTTAACTAAGCATTATACATCATCTAAATTAGAAATTTAAGCATGAATCAGTTTGGATAGCATGTATTTAGCTTAGTAATGCTACCACCAAGTTGAATTTAGCTCAATTTCAACTTTAACACCATGGTTTTAAGCTTTCTCTCACAAGAACCCTTTATCCCTATTTTCTTTCTTCAAATCGGTAACTAAGGATGAAGGGAGAAGATGATAACACTTAATCCAAGTTATTGCATTTATGAAATATCTAAAATGTCCCTTAATTAATCCTTATTATTGACTTAATCAAGGGAATTAGGGGAAACAAGGAATTTAGCATGCATTCCACATGTTATCCGATTAAGTCCTTCTAAATTGGTCTCTTATTTCATTTAGTGTTTCAATTAGACTCTTGACTAATCAATTTAGCTTAAATTCTAGGTCCAATTAAGCTATCAACTTATGCAATTGATTTCAATACTTCTAGGATAGGATTTAGGGTGTTACAATTCTCCCCTCCTTAAAAGAAAATTTCATCCTCAAATTTTTACCTGAATCGAATAGGTGAGGATACTGCTTCCTCATGACTTCATCAGATTCCCAGGTAGCTTCTTCCACCTTATGACTTCTCCATAAGATCTTAACAAGGGGAACAATCTTGTTCCGAAGCTTCCTTACTTCCCGGTTAAGAATCTGAATAGTTTCTTCTTCGTAGGACAAATCGGGATTCAATTCTACTTCTTCGGGCTCAAGGAAGTGTGAAGGATCAGATCGATACCTTTTGAGCTTTGAAACATGGAAGACATTGTGTATTCTATTGAACTCTCTAGGAAGAGCTAGTCGATAAGCCACTGGACCAATTCTTTCAACAACTTCAAATGGCTTGATGTATCGGGGACTGAGCTTCCCTTTTCTTCCAAATCTGAGCACTTTCTTCCAAGGTGAGACCTTTAGGAAGACTTTGTCTCCAATAGCATACTGGATATCTCTCCTTTTCAAGTCAACATACACTTTCTGTCTATCGAGAGCTGTCTTCAATCGATCGTAAATGATATTGATTTGTTCTTCGATTTCCCAAAGCAATTGAGGTCCTAGAATCTTGTTCCCTCCCAATTCAGACCAGCATGGAGGAGTTCTACATCTTCTACCATATAGAGCTTCAAATGGTGCCATTTGAATAGAAGATTGATAACTATTGTTGTAGGCAAACTTTACAAGAGGTAAGGATTTCTCCCAATTCTTCCCGAAGTCGATAACACAAGCTCGTAGAATATCTTCTAGCACTTGAATGATTCTCTCGGATTGGCCATCCGATTGAGGATGAAAGGCCATACTAAGATGTAGTTTAGCTCATAAAGCTTTCTGTAGAGAATTCCAAAATCGAGAAGTGAGTCGAGGGTTACGAGCGGAGATGATTGTTGTAGGTACACCGTGTAACCGAATCACTTCACGGATGTACAGCTCGGCAAGGGTTTCCAAACTCATGTTCATATGACCAGGGATGAAGTGTGTAGATTTAGTGAATCTATCAACAATCACCCATACAACATCATTCTTTCTTGGAGTAGAAGGAAGACCGTGGACAAAGTCCATAGTAATTCGATCCCACTTCCACTGGGGAAGTTTAATAGGTTGGAGCAGTCCAGTAGGGACTTGATGCTCGGCTTTGACTCTTTGACATGTTAAGAACTTGGATACGAAGTCCATGATTGTAGATTTCATGCCTGGCCACCAGTATAGTGGCCTTAGGTCCTTATACATCTTAATAGATCCAGGGTGGATCGAGAACGAACTTTGATGTGCTTCTTGCAACATTTCCCACGTCAATTGCTCTTTGTTATGAACACAGACTTTGTCTTTGAAATAGTAGAATCCATTTGACTTGAGGGAGAAGTCAGAGTTAGTCTCAGAAGTAAGCTTAGATCTGATCTTCTGAAGATCTGGATCAACTTGTTGAAGTTCTTTGATTCTCGAGATTAAATTGGATTGAACTTGAAGTTCAGACAAAAATTTCAGGCCCTTGGATAGTCGAAAATGAGCTTTAATAGCCGTAGTAGCTACACAGGAATTAACAAGGTCATTAAAATGATTTTCAAAAGATTTCTTGCAATGCAAGGCACTGTTTGAATTGTTTCTTGAAGAACAAGGCATTGTTTCGAATGCTTTCTTCCAAGCTAAGAAAGACTCAATTTCAATGGTTACATGTACTTTAGGCACAATTCTTATTCGAATGATAGTTTACTTTTCAAGGAATGTTCGAAAGGTAACTTGTAGCTTAAGGAAGCTCTAGATTCATTGTTTGAAAAATAAGAAAAGGCACGATTCAAATGAATTCAATCAGAATTCTAGATTTAGGAGTTACACGAGTATGGTCTGCGACTAAGGGCATCAGCAACTACGTTTACTTTCCCCGGATGGTAGTCGATAACCAAGTTGTAATCCTTAAGTAATTCGAGCCATTTTCTTTGCCTCAGATTCAAGTCCTTCTGAGTTATGAGGTGTTTGAAACTTTTGTGATCGGTAAATAGATTGCATTTCTCTCCGTATAGATAGTGTCTCCATATCTTGAGAGCAAACACGATAGCTGCTAGTTCCAGATCGTGCGTTGGATAATTAGACTCATGTGGCTTCAGTTGCCTTGAAGCATAAGCAATTACATTCCCATCTTGCATCAGGACACAATCGAGTCCTAGATGAGAAGCATCACTATAAACAGTGAATTCTTTGCCCGATTCTGGTATGATGAGTACCGGGGCATGAGTCAGAGCTTGCTTAAGTTGATCAAAGCTTCGTTGTTGGTTCTCCGACCAAACGAAAGGTGTATCTTTGCGGGTAAGCTTAGTAAGGCTTGTGGCAATGGAGGAAAAACCCTTAACAAACTTTCTATAATACCTTGCTAAACTGAGAAAGCTTCGAACCTCGCTTACATTCTTCGGAGGACTCCAATTTAGAATAGACTAAATCTTTCATGGATCGACTTTGATTCCTTAAGCCGAGATAACGTGACTGAGGAAAGAAACTTCTGGTAACCAGAATTCATATTTGGGGAACTTGGCAAACAATTGATGTTCTCGGAATGTTTGCAAGACAATTCGGAGGTGTTTAGAATGTTCCTCCTTATTCTAAAAGTACACTAAGATATCGTCGATGAATACGACCACGAACTTGTCAAGATAGGGCTTGAATACTGGATTCATAAGATCCATGAAAGCAGCCGGAGCATTTATTAACCTGAATGGCATTACGAGGAATTCAAAGTGGCCATATCGAGTACAAAAGGCTGTCTTGGGCACGTCTTGTTCTTTCACTTTCATTTGATAGTACCCCGATCGAAGGTCGATCTTAGAAAATACGGTAGCATCCCTAAGTTGATCAAAAAGATCTTCAATTCTGGGCAGGGAATACTGATTCTTGATAGTGAGCTTGTTTAACTAATGATAGTCAATACAAAGCCGCATAGTCCCGTCTTTCTTCTTTACAAATAGGATTGGAGAACTGGTTAGCCCGAAGGGCGTAACTAGGAACTCGCAGTGACAATAACGAGTCTTGAAAGCTGTTTTAGCTGACAATAATCGATGCATAGCCTCATCGATCTATCCTTCCTTCTTAATGAACAATACGAGTGCTCCCCATGGTGCAGAGCTAGTCTGAATAAAGCCTTTATCTTGTAGCTCTTGGAGTTGCTTCTTGAGTTCTTTCAATTCAATAGGTGTCTTTCTATAGGGTGTGATGAACATCGAAGTTGTTCCAGGTTGAACTTCAATCCCGAATTCAAATTTATCTTGTATAGTCATGGCAGCAAAGATTTAAGGTCGGTTTTCTATCAATTAGGAGGATTTATTCTTTTCCTAAACCCCAGAGATAAAGTCTCCTATTTAGGCGATCTATCCAGGCTTCATGTTTACTTAACCAATCTAGTCCTAATACTAGATCGAATTCACAATTTGGAAATACATATAAATCAATAGGAAAGGGTATGCTTCGAATGACTATAGAACATTCCTTGCAAAGGAAGTTAATGGACGTGATTCCCCCTATTGGGTTCGAAACTACAAGGCTTTGCTTTACAATTTTAGGTTTCATCTCGAAAGATTATCTCCTTCATTCGAGGAGCCTACGAGAGATTCATTATCCCAACCAAGTATTGTTTCTAACATTCTAGTTCAATCAGAACAATAAGAGTTTTAGTTTACACATTTAAGCAACAATACAAGTTATATCAAGTCTCCTAAGTGGCACAATATCCTATATGATGCAGGTGAGATTAGTTTAGTCCTAGAACCGACTAAAAAGCTCTTATCGCAATCAATGTAACACCCATCCCTGGGTTATCTGTAATCCGATTCAGGAAGTTTACCAAAGCGAAAGCAAAGCAAAAGATAAGTTACTTGTTGAACAAGTAACCTCGATATAGATAGCATGCAACACAAGTAACCTAAACACAACCATACAAGTCGTACAAGCAATCCACATTAATCAAAACAAACATTCTTAGCATGCTAATTTAGGTACTAATTTGTTTCATTTCATTCTTATATTCTGATTTACCACTAACATATTTCAAATTACCATTTCATTTAATACACATACATCATTCAAACAACAATAACAAGTGTGGCATACTTCACAATAGGTTACTATTAGACATGATTCAACTTTCATTCTTATTATAAGATCATGTACCCTATTCGAATGATACAAGGTGGTCACTTAACAAATTTCAATTAGCTTACTTGCATCTCAAGATACTACTTATTTAACCAGTCAACATGATCAATACAAGACATCCAACTTACATTCTTATTACATATTCATACACCCTATTCGAATAGCTAGGTGTTCACTTAGTACATTTCATTAGTTTCTTTTTCAACCAAGTCATACTATTTCACGGCATACTTGACTAGTACTTTGTTAATGCATGCTTGAACATACCTTAGCTCCAATCCAAGCATTGCCGAATCATACCAATAGCCACAAGAATGAATGCATGATCATACAAAATTGGTCTATTGTTCGAATGAAACATGGATTCAACAATCATTGTATAATTTTCACAATTTGCGTAGCATCTACTTATATATATACATATCAACATAGTTCATATACATAGCTTAAGTCATCAAAGTTGGTTACATGATAGGCCCAACAAAACATTACATATACTAGTCTTAAACACACAACAAAATGCATGATCAAGGCAAGGATGTTCATTCAAGAATCTTACAAAACAAGTAATGTTCACATCACACATTCAAGACAAACAATGTTCAATTCAAGTTATAAATTCATCTTATAACACCCTTGGTAAGTAGCTTACTAGATAATCAAATCTTCAACAATATGCACCGTAGTGCCAATATGCACCGTAGTGCCAAAATGCACTGGCGTGCCAATATGCACTGTAGTGCCAAAATGCACCGTCGTGCTAATATGCACCGTAGTGCCAATATGAATCGTAGTGCCAATATGAGCTCAAGATTCTAAGGCATGCCCTCCTATCTATCCAAACTAGCTACCAAGGTTGTTTGATTATCAATTTCATTCAAGCTTTATACAATTCTTTAATCAATACATACTTATGCCATTCAAAGGCCAAGCCCTTAGGCTTATGGAGTATCATTGTTCATTTCATTTCAACCAGCCATGCATATCAATCACAAACACATGCACATGTCAAGCATTTCATTTCATATTCTTAACACGCAAGTAAACAAATAGATCATGGCATCAAACAAGTTGACATTAATATCATTCTTCCCTTAATTAGCCAAATATATATTAGGTCATGTTACATGGCAATGTCATTGAATTAAGACAATAACAAGGTTGGTTAGGCCTAAGTCCTAACCCTAAGGATGGTCACACTCGCAATACTCCTAGCTAATCACTTGTCTTGAATCCAAATCCCTTTGCCTCTTGCTTTGGGATGTCCACTCTTATCTTACTCTTCCACAACTTTCTGCCCTTGGTCCAGCAAGCATAACCCATACAATTCATCAAATCATGGACATAATGTCACACATATATAGTAGCAATGTTACCACATTTGTACCTAACATTTAGGTATTGTTTTTATGCTTCCTTTTAAACATTTCTTACTTGTTCATCTCTATATTGTTATTACCTCATTTTAAGACATAACTGGACAGGTTTCAATGTCCCAAAACTGTTTTGGAAACAGTTTGCTCCTAGGTGCAAAAACCGTCCCAAACTGCCCAGGACAATGCTGCCTCGCAGTTTATAAACTATCCCTTTAAATGGTCATATCTTTTAATCCGTACGTCGGAATTTCGATTACTTTACACTGTTGGAAAACTAACAAAATTGTATTTAAGACCATAATAAACTTGAATTTTAGTTCTTAGCCAATTAATACAGTTTATTATTCAATGACAGGGCATTTACACTGTCCAGCTATTTCTAATTGCAATTTCCAGCATAGGACCCAGTATTCAGTTCTGTTTTCACCTAATGAAAGTATACATACTAAGGATCATTTCACTAAAATTTCAGCCCTGAATTTGATTTATACAAATTTTGGTGAATTTTCAAAGTTACTGCCCAGAATAGAGCAATTATAGGCAAATTGCACCTATTCACATTTTAATTCCTTAAATTCATTTTAACTAATGTTTTGGCCCTATAATTCATTTCATATGAAATCCTAAACTTTTTTAGTCAATGTTAAATCATTTTTCAAGGTGGTCAAAATAGAGTAAGTTGGTTAAGTTGCTTAATTTTGCATGTTTACACAATTTGTTCTTACTAAAACAGTTTTTAGGCTATATGACTTTGTACACACTTTTATCTTTCTTTTCCAGCATTGGTTACTAACAATTTAGCTTGTTCAACACCTTAATTACATTACCTAATCGTGATCATGTTCAATTCAATAGTTCCATAGCTCAATTACAAGTTCTAACAATTCAATTCTTACAACACATCTAATTTCAAATTTCCAGCAACCTAATTTTGTTACACCATCACTTACACATAAATTACACTCTAATTCAAGTTATCCATAGTGTATACAAGTTCAATTTCATCATTCTCTTCATTTCAAACAACCTAAGAACTTAACTGAGCATTATACATCATCTAAATCAGATATTTAAGCATGAATCAGTTTGGACATCATGTATTTACCTTAGTAATGCTGCCACCAAGTTGAATTTAGCTCAATTTCAACTTTAACACCATGCATTTAAGCTTTCTGTCACAAGAACCCTCTCTCCCTATTTTATTTCTTCAAATCGGCAACTAAGGACGAAGGGAGAAGATGATAACACTTAATCCAAGTTATTGGATTTATGAAATATCTAAAATGTCCCTTAATTAATCCTTATTATTGACTTAATCAAGGGCATTAGGGGAAACAAGGAATTTAGCATGCATTCCCCATCTTTTCCATGTTATCTGATTAAGTCCTTCTAAATCAGTCTCTTATTTCATTTAGTCTTTCAATTAGACCCTTGACTAATCAATTTAGCTTAAATTCTAGGTTCAATTAAGCTATCAACTTATGCAATTGATTTCAATACTTCTAGGCTAGGATTTAGGGTGTTACAATTCTCCCCTCCTTAAAAGAAAAATTCGTCCTCGAATTTTTACCTGAATCGAATAGGTGAGGATACTGCTTCCTCATGACTTCATAAGATTCCCAGGTAGCTTCTTCCATCTTATGATTTCTCCATAAGATCTTAACAAGGGGAACAATCTTGTTCCGAAGCTTTCTTACTTCCTGGTCAAGAATTGAAATAGGTTCTTCTTCGTAAGACAAATTGGGATTCGATTCTACTTCTTCGGGCTCAAGGATGTGTGAAGGATTAGATCGATACTTTCGGAGCATTGAAACGTGGAAGACATTTTGTATTCTATCAAACTCTCTAAGAAGAGCTAGTCGATAAGCCACTAGACCAATTCTTTCAACAACTTCAAATGGTCCGATGTATCAGGGACTGAGCTTCCCTTTTATTCCAAATCTAAGTACTTGCCCAATATAGATAACTTGCAACACAAGTAACCTAAACACAACCATACAAGTCATACAAGTAATCCACATTAATCAAAACAAACATTCTTAGCATGCTAATTTAGGTACTAATTTGTTTCATTTCATTCTTATATTCTGAGTTACCACTAACATATTTCAAATTACCATTCCATTCAATACACATACATCACTCAAACAACAATAACAAGTGTGGCATACTTCACAATAGGTTACTATTAGACATGATTCAACTTTCATTCTTATTACAAGATCATGTACCCTATTCGAATGATACAAGGTGGTCACTTAACATATTTCAATTAGCTTACTTGCATATCAAGATACTACTTATTTAACCAATCAACATGATCAATACAAGGCATCCAACTTACATTCTTATTACATATTTATACACCCTATTCGAATATCTAGGTGTTTACTTAGTACATTTCATTAGTTTCTTTTTCAATCAAGTCATACTATTTCATGGCATACTTGTCTAGTACATTGTTAATGCATGCTTGAACATACCTTAGCTCCAATCCAAGCATTGCCGAATCATACCAATAGCCACTAGAATTAATGCATGATCATACAACATTGGTCTATTGTTCGAATGAAACAAGGATTCAACAATCATTGTATAATTTTCACAATTTGCACAACATCTACTTATATATATACATATCAACATAGTTCATATACATAGCTTAAGTCATCAAAGTTGGTTACATGATAGGCCCAACAAAACATTACATATACTAGTCTTAAACACACAAGAAAATGCATGATCAATGCTACCTATTACAAGTTCTAGTGCCACCAAACTAGGAGCATACAAAGAGTATGAAATCATACTTTCAAGCTTGCTTCAGAACGTTACATCGAGTTCAAGATATCCTCTTGAATGTGTCTTTAATCTGTAATGGGAAGAATGAAGAGTAGAGTGGTAAGTACAAGTTATGTACTTAGTGAGGTAACACTAAGTCTAGCCAATTTCCAAGCATACATATCCAAGTTTACATGTATTTCAAAGAATCAAAATCATCACTACATGACATTTATCATTCGAATTCAAGGAGTAAACATAGGCAAGCTTCACATATCACATATTCAACATAGCAACATCCATCATACATACCCATCATGCTATTCGAGTATCTTGCTTAGAAGACAAGCAACCAAAAACACCAAGTACCAAGTAGGCATTCTTACACAACAAGCATCAATTATGCATAACTTCCATATGAAGTAACTAGTTGTACAATCATTCATGTGTTATCTTTCAAGGCAAGGATGTTCATTCAAGAATCTTTCAAAACAAGTAATGTTCACATCACACATTCAAGACAAATAATGTTCAATTAAAGTTATTAATTCGTTTTATAACACCATTGGTAAGTAGCTTACTAGATAATTAAATCTTCAACAATATGCACTGAAGTGCCAATATGCACTGTAGTGCCAAAATGCACCAGCGTGCCAATATGCACCATATTGCCAAAATGCACCATCGTGCCAATATGCACCGTAGTGCCAATATGAGCTCAAAATTCTAAGGCATGTCCTCCTATATACCCAAACTAGCTGCCAAGTTTGTTTGATTATCAATTTCATTCATGCTTTATACAACTCATTAATACATACTTATGCCATTCAAAGGCCAAGCCCTTAGGCTTACAGAGTCTTAACTCCCAAGATAAGTCTATCCATGCCATTCGAATGGCATGAATACAAAGTGGTACCATTGTTCATTTCATTTCAACCAGCCATGTATATCAATCACAAACACATGCATATGTATGCAATGTGCGTACCTTATTCTCCAAGCAAGCATGTCATTTCTTACCTTTGGCATAAGCAATGCAACATGTCAAGCATTTCATTTCATGTGCTTACCACTCAAGTAAAAAAAATAGTTCATGGCATCAAACAAGTTGACATTCATATCATTCTTCCCTTAATTAGCCAAATATATATTAGGTCATGTTACATGGCAATGTTATTGAATTAAGACTTACAAGGTTGGTTAGGACCTAAGTCCTAACCCTAAGGATGGTTACACTCACAATACTCCTAGCTAATCACTTGTCTTGAATCCAAATCCCTTTGCCTCTTGCTTTGGGATGTACACTCTAATCTTCCTCTTCCACAACTTTCTGCCCTTGGTCCAGCAAGCATAACCAATACAATTCATCAAAACATGCACATAATGCCACACATATATAGTAGCAATGTTATCACATTTGTACCTAACATTTAGGTATTGTTTTTATGCTTCCTTTTAAACATTTCTTACTTGTTCATCTCTATATTTTATTACTTCATTTTAAGACATAACTGGACAGGTTATAATGTCCCAAAACTGTTTTGGAAACAGTTTGCTTCTAGGTGCAAAAACAGTCCCAAACTGCCCAGGACACTGCTACGTGACAGTTTGCACACTATCCCTTTAAATGGTCATATCTTTTAATCTGTACGTTAGAATTTTGATTACTTTACACCGTTAAAAAGATAACAAAATTTTCTTTAAGACCATAATAGACTTGCATTTTAGTTCTTATCCAATTAATACATTTTATTGTTCAAAGACAGGGCATTTACACGGTCTAGACAGTTTGCACTGTCCAACTATTTATAATTACAGTTTCTAGCATAAGACCCAGTTTTCAGTTCTGTTTTCACCTAATGAAAGTAGACACACTAAGTATCATTTCATTAAAACTTCAGCCCTGAATTTGATCTATACAAATTTTGGTGAATTTTTAAAGTTACTGCCCAGAACAGAGCAATTCTGGGCAGATTGCACCTATTCACGTTTTAATTCCTTAAATTCATTTTAACTAATGTTTTGGCCCTATAATTCATTTCATATGAAATCCTAAACATGTTTAGTCAATGTTAATTCATTTTCATGCACCGGTTCTTATCTAACCAGAATCGGGTAAAGAATTCAGTGTCTATAGTGATGCATCTCATTTAGGACTCGGTTGTGTCCTAATGCAAGATGGAAAGGTGGTAGCTTATGCTTCAAGACAACTGAAACCACACGAGTCAAACTATCCAACACACGATCTAGAATTGGCAGCTATCGTGTTTGCTCTCAAAATTTGGAGTCATTACTTGTACGGGGAGAAATGTAATATGTTCACAGACCAAAAGAGTCTCAAATATCTCCTGACTTAGAAAGATTTGAATCTGAGACAAAGAAGATGGCTTGAATTACTTAAATACTACGATTTGGTTATCGACTACCATACAGGGAAAGCAAACGTGGTTTCTGATACCCTTGGCTGCAAACCATACTCGGGTAAACTCCTAAATCCAAATTCTAGTATATTTCAATCAAATTCGAACTTACTTGAATCACAAGTAACTATTCGAACACTTACTTGCTTTGCAAGTAACCACTCAAAATTTTCCTTAATGATCCTATGTACTCTTGTAGCTACTCCGGCTATCAATGCACATTTTTGTTTATCCAAAGGATGGAAATTTTTGTCTGAACTTCAAGTTCAATCCAGCTTAATCTATAGAATTAAAGAACTCCAGCAAACTGATTCATATCTTCAGAAGATCATATCCAAGTTAGACTCTAAGTCAAATTTTGACTTCTCCCTTAACTGAAATGGACTCCTCTATTTCTGGGATAAAGTGTGTGTTCCTAACAATGAGGAACAAAGACAAGAAATGTTACAAGAAACTCACCAAAGCTCATTCTCGATTCACCCGGGATCTGTCAAGATATACAAGGATCTAAAACCACTATATTGGTGGCCGGGGATGAAATCAGCTATCACAGACTTCGTATCGAAGTGCCTGGCTTGCCAAAGAGTTAGAGCCAAACATCGAGCCCTACTGGATTACTTCAGGCAATCAAATTCCCTTAGTGGAAATGGGATCGTATTACAAAAGATTTTGTTACTGAACTACCTTCAACTCCAAGAAAGAACGATGTTGTATGGGTGATTGTTGATAGATTCACAAAATCTACTTACTTCATCCCTGTTCGAATGAACATGAGCTTGGAAACCTTAGCCGCTGTACATCCGTGAAGTGATTCGATTACAAGGTGTACCTACAGTAATAATCTCTGATCGTGATCCTAGATTTGCTTCTCGATTTTGGAAGTCTCTACAGAAAGCTCTTGGAACCAAGGTAAATCTAAGTACAGCTTTCCATCCTCAGTCTGATGGACAATCTGAAAGGATTATTCATGTACTAGAAGACATGCTTCGTGCTTGTGTTATAGAGTTCGGGAAGAACTGGGAAAAATCTCTACCCCTTGTAGAGTTTGCCTACAACAATAGCTATCAAGCATCTATTCAGATGGCACCATTCGAAGCTCTATACGGGAGGAAGTGTAGAACTCCCTTATGTTGGTCTGAATTGGGGGGAAACAAAGTGGTAGGGCCTCAATTGCTTTGGGAAACCTAAGAACAAGTGAAGATCATCCATGATCGATTGAAGGTAGCTTTCGATAGACAGAAAACATATGCTGACTTGAGAAGAAGAGACATCCAGTATGCTATTGGAGACAAAGTCTTCCTAAAGGTCTCACCTTGAAGAAAGTCCTTCGATTTGGAAGAAAAGGGAAACTCAATCCTCGATTCATTGGTCCATTCGAAATCAATGAAAGAATTGGACCGGTGGTCTATCGATTAGCTCTCCCTGAAGAATTCGATAGAATCCACAATGTATTCTATGTATTTATGCTTAGAAGATACATATCAGATCCATCCCATATTCTTGAACCGGAAGAAGTTGAGTTAAACCATGACTTATCCTATAAAGAAGAGCCTATTCAGATTCTTGACCGGGAAATAAGGAAGCTTCAGAACAAGATTGTTCCTCTTGTTAAGATCTTATGGAGAAATCATAAGGTGGAAGAAGCTACCTAGGAATCTGAAGAAGTCATGAGCAAGCAATATCCTCACCTATTCGATTCAGGTAAATTCGAGGATGAATTTAATTTAAGGGGGAGAATTGTAACACCCCAAATTCTAGCCTAGAATTATTGGAATCAAATTGAATAAGTGAATAGCTTAATTGAATTTAGAATTAAGCTAAATTGAATAGTCAAGGGCCTAATTGAAAGAATGAATGAAATAAGTGACCAAATTAGAATGACTACATTGAATTAAACAAGAAAGAAGAGGAATGCATGATAAACTTCATGGTTCTCTTATTTGCCCTTGACTAATTACATGATTAGTAACTAATTAAGGGTTAGTTTAGTAAAATCCTAATTCCAGTAATGTGGATAACAATGTTGTCATCCTCTCTACTATTCTTCTTAGCCGAAAACTAGAGAGAAAGAAATTGAGAGAGAAAACTTGGAGAAATTCAGCCATTGAATAAGAAATTTATCTTGCATGTATAGGAATTTTTCATTGAAATTAAGTAAGAAGCAAAGTAAGTATGATCCTTCTTGTGTTCAATTGAATAGGAAACTATGATTGTTGTATTGGACTATTTTTGATGATTATAGATGGAATTAGACATTGAATATGTTGTTAGATGATTGAATGATTGTAGAATTATGCAAAATTGAAGAATGAACATTAGGTACAAGCTGGAAATCACGTGTTTGTGATAGAGTAACAAATCTAGGTTGCTGGAAAATTGAATTATGATGTTGAAGTGAAAATTGATTGATTAGAACATAAAATTTAGATATGGAATTAATGAATTGATGATGATCATGAATAAGTAATGTATGGAAGATGTTAAACAAATTGAATTGATAGCAAACAAAGCTGGAAATGTAAGGATAAAAGTATGAACATAGTTATGTAAGTTAGAAACCGTTTTGTGGAATTGAAATTGAGTAAACATGAAAAATTAGGCATTCTAACCAACTTGCCCTGTTTTGGCAACTTTTAAAAATAGATTAAAATGAACATAACATGTATATAATGTCATATGAAATGAATTATAGGGCCAATACATTGGTTAAAATGAATTAAAGGCATTAAAATTTAATTAGGTACAATATGCCCAGAATTGCTCTGTTCTGGGCAGTTACTTTGAAAATTCACCAAACATTGTGTAGATTGAATTCAGGGCTGAAATTTTAATGACATGATCCTTAGAATGTCTATTTTAATTAGGTGAAAACAGAATGGAAAACTGGCTCCTATACTGAAAACGGTTTATAGCAATCGAAATTCCGACGTACGGATTAAAATATATGGCCATTTAAAGGGACAGTGTGCAAACTGCCAGGCAGCAGTGTCCTGGGCAGTTTGGGACTGTTTTTGCACCTAAATGCAAACTGTTTTGAAAACAGTTTTGGGACATTGTAGTCTGTCTAGTTATGCTTTAAAATGAAGTAATAACAATGTGGAGATAAATTGGTAAGAAATGCTTAAAAGGAAGTATAAAAACAGTAGCTAAATGTTAGGTACATTGTGATAACATTGCTACTATGACTGTATGCTATATTGTGCTTGTTTTGATGAAATGTATATGTGTTATGCTTGCTACACCAAGGGCAGCAAATTGAGGAAGAAAAAGGAAACCATTCAAGGGCTAAGAACAAGGGGATGGCCATACAAGATCATTGCTAGCTTGCTTGGATTGTATTGTGAGTGTAGTTATTTCTAGGGTTAGGACTAGGTCCTAACCAATGCATTCTTGTTTCAATTTTGAGATGTAAATGAATCTAATATAGAACTTGACTTAATAAGGGAAGGATGAATTAAAGAAACATATGAAACATGATCCTAGTCTTATGTACATGCCTATTCGAAATGCTATGCATGATTACGGATAACTTGGTTGCTTGTATGTCCCATTATACAACATGATTGAATGTTAATGACTTGGTTGAGATATGATTGTTATCTCATTTTGATGAAATGGATCGTGAAATCACTTAACTTGTGAGCTAAGGCTCAATAGCCTAAGGGCTTAACATGAAATGATCTTGATTGACATGAACATGATCTTGAACTTGATAACTTGAATAATTGGTAATTCGAACAACCTTGGTAGCTAGTTGGGTTAGGTAGAAAGGCATGCCTTAGAGTCTAGAGCTCTTGTGTATGGGTGGACTACGTCCATGGCTAAGGCCCCTATTTGGCGACAGATGGAGGGTACGTATGTGGCCTTTGGCGACAGTAGGAGGGTTGACTAGTGCTACAGTGCATATTGTGGCGACAGTTGGTTGGAGACTCAATTACCTATACGAACTAAGTACCAAGGGGGTTGTTTAATGAAATAACAAATGAAATAAGACTCAATTATACATGATACTTGTCTTGTATTTCCATGAAATGTATGTTGCTTGATTTGGAAGCATGACTCCTTGGTTACTTATTTTGCAAGCATGTTGCTTGATTCATGATTTATGTTTTCTTGTTGCCTAATCATGTTGGCCGAATTGCATGTTATCCTAGATAGGATATTCTTGATGCTTGAAAGACTCGATAAGGTCACTCTTGATACTTGAAAGACTAGCTAAGTCTACTTTAATGCTTGGAAGCCTTAGCTAGGTCTACACTTGATCTAATAGACATAAATCATGAATTAACAAAATGGATAGACTAGTTACTACCTCACTAAGTACATTTTTGTACTTATCACTCTTCTTTCATTCTTCCCAACCTACAGGTTAAAGGATTCAACATTGCTTGATCTTGAAGCTTGATTCCTTGAGCAAGAAGCATCCTGCGCATGCTTTGTTAAAGTATGATTCCATACTTGTTTTGTATTCTCCTAGAATGGTGGCACTAGTTTGTATCTAAGTAGCTTGAACATGCATTTTGAAGGGTTGTTTATCATGCTTTATAGCCTATCTATGATTTGTATATAGATTAAGGTTTGTAATGAACTTAATTAACTTATATGGTTGAATGATGTTGCGCATATGTTGATGGAATGACTTAATGTTAATCTAGCTATCTTGATGACTTTCAAATACTATGATCTTGTATGTGGTTTGCTTAATTAGAATGTAGGATGATGAGTCAAGATGCTTACTTGTACCCTAATCGAATGGCCATGACATATAGGGTCACTTGAATGTAACAATGCTTGTTGTGTGTGATATGCATGCTTGTAGATGTGATTGTCGATTGTATGAGATTAATTTAAGCATGAATGAAACTAGTTACATATCATGTATAAAATTAGGTAAATGGCCGAATGGTTAGGATTAGAATGTGGTTTGAATGCAAGCTTGAACATATAAATTTGAATGATCAATCAATTCTGATAGTAATTTAGGTAAGAGATGACACATGTATACATGAATGAACAATGAAATGTAGAAAGCATATTTGAACTTCAAGATAATCGAATAGGATTGGATTTCAAAGGTTGAATGTTGTTATCAGAACCATGTATGTAGTAATTTGAAGTGTAAGCAATAAAGAAATGAATCTAGAAACATTGTGTTAATAGCTGAATACTTTAGGTGGAAAAATAACTAGGAATGCTTGTTTGTTATTGTAGTTTGAATCTAGTTGATGATTTGATGCCTAAGTATGAGTTGCTTGCATGAAAAGAAATGCATAAATTGGTTGGTTTGGTCTAGTTCGAATGGTATGGATGTGTAGGAGTCAAGTATGAGCTTTCTTGTTAGTTAAGTAAACAAGTTTGAATGTTGTTCTTCTTGGTTGGTTGTTTGCCGAATGTAACTTGATTATTGAATCAAGTTTGAATGTGTAATGCATGTATTGTCCTTGCCATGTCTATGTTCTTGTCTTGCTTGCTTGTTAAGTAGCGCTCCCGAACCAAGTTACTACTAACCCGGGTAGGGGGTGTTACATATTAATTGGTATCATAACTTTAGGTTTAGTCGATTGTTTGACTAAACCGGGCTATCTTGCATCATATAGGATACTTGTGCCACCTAGGAGACTTGAATTGAATAGCTTGTGTCTTGCTTATTAAACCGAACCCTTAACCTTTCTATTTGAACGTAGAATGTCTGAAACAAGACTCGGTTGGGATAATGAAAGTCCTCAAGGCTCCTCGAATGAAGGAGACGGTGTGAGGATGGAACAGATTCCTCCTCAACATCAAGCTCAACATACAGCTCAAGCTGCTGCTCAACATGAAGCTCCTGCTATCAATCCTGTGCAGCAAGAATGCCTTCTAAGTATGAAGGAGATGTTTAATCATCTAGTGTCTGCCTTAAAGCAAGATCATCCAATTGCTCCTACAGTTGTTATGCCAAAATGAGCCTCAATTGACAAATTGGCTCAACATTGGGCTTATACCTTCACCGGCACCGATAAAGCAGACCCAGAAGTAGCTGACTACTGGCTTGAAGCCACTACTCGAATCCTTACCAAGTAACTACCTTGTCCCGATGAGCACAAACTCGAATGTGCTATAGCTTTGTTAGTTAATGAAGCCTTAAGCTGGTGGGAAACTACTACGTTGACTGCCCCTGCAAAAGCCGTGACGTGGAAATTCTTCCTCGATGAATTCAGGAAGAAGTATATCAGTGAACAATATTCACTACTCTCAGTATTGCAAAAATGGGTCAGAATATATCAAAATCGAGGCCGACAAGTGTCGAATGTTCATTGACGGGTTAAATGATGAATTAAGCCCTATATTCACTGCTCTCAGTATTACCGACTTCCAAAACTTGGTAAACCTAGTCATTGCTACAGAGGCAAAGATGAAGGCCTCAGAAAAGAGTAGGAGTGGAAACTCCTGGAAAGATAAACGATCCAAAAACGATGACAAGCCACACTGGCAGTCAAAGAAAGCTAAGCATTATAAAGATCAATCTTCAAATTATACTCGTGTCCATAAGAGCAATTATTTACCGAAACCTCAATCGGTAATCAAATCCTCAGCCCTGATGATCTTAGTTGATAGTACGGGGAATTCTAGTAAAGTTGTTCAGTACTCTACTTGCAAGTTCTATCAGAAGCACCGCACCGGGCAATGCAGAACTCAACAAAACTTGTGTTTCTTGTGTGGAGCTTCATATCACTATATCTGGGATTGTCCCTAGAATCCCAATAAGGTTCCAAGTCGAACTCCTAGTAATGCAAGCTCAGCTCTCTCCAATCGAAACAAGGGTCATAAACAAGCCCTTCGGCAACTCTTCGGCAACGTCAATTGTTCGCAAAGTTCTTTAAGTGTGAATTTTGGCTATCGAAAGTCTCGTTCCATGGCCATGTCATCTCAGATGAAGGGATTAAAGTAGACTCGAAGAAAATTTAGTCCATCCTGGATTGGAGACCTCCAACGAATGTTAGTGAAATCATAAGCTTTCTTAGTTTAGCTGGGTATTATCGACGATTTGTCAAAGGCTTTTCCTCCATTGCCACAAGTTTTACAAAATTAACTCGAAAGGATACACCTTTTGTTTGGTCAGAAATCCAACAATGAAGCTTCGATCAACTTAAACAAGCACTGACTCATGCACCAATTCTTATCCAACCAGAATCGGGTAAAGAATTCACTGTCTGTAGTGATGCATCTCATTTAGGACTTGATTGTGTCCTAATGCAAGATGGAAAGGTGGTAGCTTATGCTTCAAGGTAACTAAAACCACACGAGTCAAACTATCCAACACACGATATAGAATTGACAGCTATCGTGTTTGCTCTCAAAATTTGGAGACATTACTTGTACGGGGAGAAATGTAATATGTTCACAGACCACAAGAGTCTCAAATATCTCCTGACTTAGAAAGATTTGAATCTGAGACAAAGAATATAGCTTGAATTGCTTAAAGACTATGATTTGGTTATCGACTACCATCCGGGGAAAGCAAACTCCTAAATCCAAATTATAGTATATTTTAATCAAATTCAAACTTACTTGAATCACAAGTAACTATTCGAACACTTACTTGTTTTGTACGTAACCACTCAAAATTTTTGCTTAATGATCCTATGTATTCTTGTAGCTACTCTGGCTATCAATGCACATTTCCGTTTATCCAAAGGACAGAAATTCTTGTCTGAACTTCAAGTTCAATCCAGCTTAATCTCGAGAATTAAAGAACTCCAACAAACTGATTTAGATCTTTAGAAGATCATATCCAAGTTAGACTCTGAGTCAAATTTTGACTTCTCCCTTAAGTCAAATGGACTCATCGATTTCAAGGATAGAGTGTGTGTTCCAAATAATGAGGAACTAAGACAAGAAATGTTACAAGAAGCTCACCAAAGCTCATTCTCGATTCACCCAGGATCTGTCAAGATGTACAAGGATCTAAAACCACTATACTGTTGGTTGGGTATGAAATCAGCTATCACAGACTTTGTATCGAAGTGCCTGACTTTCCAAAGAGTTAAAGCCGAACATCGAGTCACTACTGGATTACTTCAGCCAATTGAATTCCCTTAGTGGAGATGGGATCGTATTACAATAGATTTTGTTACTGGTCTACCTTCAACTCCAAGAAAGAATGATGTTGTATGGGTGATTGTTGATAGATTCACAAAATTTACTCGCTTCATCCTTGTTCGAATGAACATGAGCTTGGAAACCTTAGCTGAGCTGTACATCCGTGAAGTGATTCGATTACACGGTGTACCTACAACAATAATCTCTTATCGTGATCCTAGATTTGCTTCTCGATTTTGGAAGTCTCTAAAGAAAGCTCTTGGAACCAAGATAAATCTATGTACAGCTTTCCATCCTCAGTCTGATGGACAATCTGAAAGGATTATTCAAGTACTAGAAGACATGCTTCGTGCTTGTGTTATAGAGTTCAGGAAGAACTGGGAGAAATCTCTACCCCTTGTAGAGTTTGCCTACAACAATAGTATCAAGCATCTATTCAGATGGCACCATTCGAAGCTCTATACGGGAGGAAGTGTAGAACTCCCTTATGCTGGTCTGAATTAGGGGAAAACAAAGTGCTAGGGCCTCAATTGCTTCAGGAAACCGAAGAACAAGTGAAGATCATCCATGATCGATTGAAGGCAGGTTTCGATATAGAGAAAGCATATGCTGACTTGACAATAAGAGACATCCAGTATGCTATTGGAGACAAAATCTTCCTAAAGGTCTCACCTTGGAAGAAAGTCCTTCAATTTGGAAGAAAAGGGATACTCAGTCCTCAATTCATTAATCCATTCGAAATCACTGAAAGAATTGGACCATTGGCCTATCGATTAGCTCTCCCGGAAGAATTCGATAGAATTCACAATGTATATGCTCAAAAGATACAGATCAGATCCATCCCATATTCTTGAACCGGAAGAAGTTGAGTTAAACCCTGACTTATCCTATGAAGAAAAGCCTGTTCAGATTCATGACCGGGAAGTAAGGAAGCTTCGGAACAAGATTGTTCCTCTTGTTAAGATTTTATGGAGAAATCATAAGGTTGAAGAAGCTACCTGGGAATCAGAAGAAGTCATGAGGAAGCAATATCCTCACTTA
The DNA here is from genome assembly GCA_019671005.1 of Hibiscus mutabilis. Taxonomy (NCBI): domain Eukaryota; kingdom Viridiplantae; phylum Streptophyta; class Magnoliopsida; order Malvales; family Malvaceae; genus Hibiscus; species Hibiscus mutabilis. Next base: position 44,369,986 of record CM033717.1, on the reverse strand, counting down.
TTCGATTCAGGTAAATTCGAGGACGAATTTAATTTAAGGGGGAAATTGTAACACCCCAAATTCTAGCCTAGAATTATTGGAATCAAATTGAATAAATGGATAGCTTATTTGAATTTAGAATTAAGCTAAATTGAATGGTCAAGGGCCTAATTGAAAGAATCAATGAAATAAGTGACCAAATTAGAATGACTACATTGAATTAAATAAGAAAGAAGAGGAATGCATGATAAACTTAATGGTTCTCTTATTTGCCCTTGACTAAGTACATGATTAGTAACTAATTTGGGGTTAGTTTAGTAAAATCCAAATTCCACTAATGTGGATAACAATGTTGTCATCTTCTCCACTATTCTTCTTAGCCGAAAACTAGAGAGAAAGAAATTGAGAGAGAAATCTTGGAAAAATTCAGCCATTGAAGAAGAAATTTATCTTGCATGTATAGGAATTTTTCATTGAAATTAAGCAAGAAGCAAAGTAAGTATGATCCTTCTTGTGTTCAATTGAATAGGCAATTATGATTGTTGTATTGGACTGTTTTTGATGATTATAGATGGAATTAGACATTGAATATGTTGTTAGATGATTGAATGATTGTAGAATTATGCAAAATTGAAGAATGAACATTAGGTACAAGCTGTAAATCATGTGTTTGTGATAGAGTAACAAATCTAGGTTGCTGGAAAATTGAATTGTGATGTTGAAGTGAAAATTGAATGATTAGAACTTAAAATTTAGATATGGAATTAATGAATTGATGATGATCACGAATAGGTAATGTATAGAAGATGTTAAACAAATTGAATTGATAGCAAACAATGCTGGAAATGTAAGCTAGAAATTGTTTTGTGGAATTGAAATTGAGTAAACATGAAAGATTAGGCATTGCAACCAACTTGCCCTATTTTGGAAACTTTTAAAAATGGATTAACATGAACATAACATGTTTAGAATGTCATATGAAATGAATTATAGGGCCAAGACATTGGTTAAAATGAATTAAAGGCATTAAAATGTAATTAGGTACAATCTGCCTAGAATTGCTCTGTTCTGGGCAGTCACTTTGAAAATTCACCGAAAATTGTGTAGATTGAATTCAGGGCTGAAATTTTAATGGAATGATCCTTAGAATGTCCATTTTAATTAGGTGAAAACATAATGGAAAACTGGGTCCTATACTGAAAACTATAAATAGGAATTGCTGGACAGTGCAAACGATCCAGGTAGTGTAAATGCTCTGTCTTTGAACAATAAACTGAATTAATTGGATAAGAACTAAAATGCAAGTCTTACGTAGTCTTATAGGAATTTTTTTAGCTTTCCAACGGTGTATAGAAATCGAAATTCTGAAGTACGGATTAAAAGATATGGCATTTAAAATGACAGTGTGCAAACTTCCAGGCAACAGTGTCGTGGCAGTTTGGGACTATTTTTGCACCTAAATGCAAACTGTTTCCAGAACAGTTTTGGGACATTGTATTCTATCCAGTTATGCTTTAAAATGAAGTAATAACAATGTGGAGATAAATTGGTAAGAAATTCTTAAAAGGATGTATAAAAACAGTAGCTAAATGTTAGGTACATTGTGATAACATTGCTACTATGATTGTATGATATATTGTGCATTTTTTGATGAAATGTATATGTGTTATGCTTGCTAGACCAAGGGAAGCAAATTGAGGAAGAAAAAGGAAACCATTCAAGGGCTAAGAACAAGGGGATAGCCATACAAGATAATTGCTAGCTTGCTTGGATTGTATTGTGAGTGTAGTTATTTCTAGGGTTAGGACTAGGTCCTGACCATTGCATTCTTGTTTCAATTTTGACATGTAAATGAATCTAATATGGAACTTGACTTAATAAGGGAAGGATAAATTAAAGAAACATATGAAACATGATCCTAGTCTTATGTACATGCCTATTCGAAATGCTATGCATGATTAGTGATAACTTGGTTGCTTGTATGTGCCATGATACAACACGATTGAATGTTAATGACTTGGTTGAGATATGATTGTTATCTCATTTTCATGAAATGGATCATGAAATCACTTTTCTTGTGAGCTTAGACTCAATAGCCTAAGAGCTTAACATGAAATGATCTTGATTGACATGAACATGATCTTGAACTTGATAACTTGAATAATTGGTAATTCGAACAACCTTGGTAGCTAGTTGGATTAGGTAGAAAGGCATGCCTTAGAGTCTAGAGCTCTTGTGTACGGGTGGAATACGGTCCAGGGCTAAGGCCCCTATTTGGCAACAAACGAAGGGTACGTATGTGGTCTTTGGCGACAGTAGGAGGGTTGACCACCACTACGGTGCATATTGTGGCGACAGTTGGTTGGAGACTCAATTACCTATACGAACTAAGTACCAAGGGGGTTGTTTAATGAAATAACAAATGAAATAAGACTCAATTATACATGATACTTGTCTTGTATTGCCATGCAATGTATGTTGCTTGATTTGGAAGCATGACTCCTTGGTTACTTGTTTTGCAAGCATGTTGCTTGATTCATGATTTATGTTTTCTTGTTGCCTAATCTTGTTGGCCGAATTGCATGTTATGCTAGATAGGATATTCTTGATTCTTGAAAGACTAGATAAGGTCACTCTTGATACTTGAAAGACTAGCTAAGTCTACTTTAATGCTTGGAAGCCTTAGCTAGGTCTACACTTGATCTAAAAGACCTAAATCATGAAATAACAAAATGGATAGACTAGTTACTACCTTACTAAGTACATTTTTGTACTTATCACTCTCCTTTCATTCTTCCCAACCTACAGGTTAAAGGATTCAATGTTGCTTGATCTTGAAGCTTGATTCCTTGAGCAAGAAGCATCTTGCGCAAGCTTTGTTAAAGTATGATTCCATAGTTGTTTTGTATTCTCCTAGAATGGTGGCATTAGTTTTTATCTAAGTAGCTTGAACATGCATTTTGAAGGGTTGTTTATCAGGCTTGATAGCCTATCTATGATTTGTATATAGATTAAAGTTTGTAATGAACTTAATTAACTTATATGGTTGAATGATGCTGCGCATATGTTGATGGAATGACTTAATGTTAATCTAGCTATCTTGATGACTTTCAAATACTATGATCTTGTATGTGGTTTGCTTAATTACAAAGTAGGATGATGAGTCAAGATGCTTACTTGTACCCTAATCGAATGGCCATGACATATAAGGTCACTTGAATGTAACAATGCTTGTTGTGTGTGATATGCATGCTTGTAGATGTGATTGCCGATTGTATGGGATTGATTTAAGCATGAATGAAACTAGTTACATGTCATGTATACAATTAGGTAAATGGCCGAATGGTTAGGATTAGAATGTGGTTTGAATGCAAGCTTGAACATATAAATTTGAATGATCAATCAATTGTGATAGTAATTTAGGTAAGAGATGACACTTGTATACATCAGTGAACAATGAAATGTAGAAAGCATATGTGAACTTCAAGATAGTCGAATAGGATTGGATTTCAAAGGTTGAATGTTGTTATAAGAACCATGTATGTAGTAACTTGAAGTGTAAGCAAGAAAGAAATGAATCTAGAAACATTGTGTTAATAGCCGAATACTTTAGGTGGAAAAATAACTAGGAATGCTTGTTTGTTATTGTAGTTTGAATCTAGTTGATGATTTGATGCCTAAGTATGAGTTGCTTGCATGAAAAGAAATGCATGATTTGGTTGCTTTGGTCTAGTTCAAATGGTATGGATGTGTAGGAGTCAAGTATGAGCTTTCTTGTTAGTTAAGTAAACAAGTTTGAATGTTGTTCTTCTTGGTTGGTTGTTTGCCGAATGTAACTTGATTATTGAATCAAGTTTGAATGTGTAATGCATGTATTGTCCTTGCCATGTCTATGTTCTTGTCTTGCTTGATTGTTAAGTAACACTCCTGAACCGAGTTACTACTAACCCGGGTAGGGCGTGTTACACAAATATTGTATTGACTTTGACCATAAGGTCAATTATTTTGATAGTAGACTTTTCATTGAGTCAAATTATTGTTTAAGGACCTTATTAAATACATTGAGGCGAAATCATGAAGTGTTAAGAGTTGAGGGACTAATCTTGCGATTAGCCCCTCCTCAATTAAAGTCACCCATACGTGGAGTGATCTGAAAACTTTCCTTCAAGTGAAGGAAAGCCTTCGGTCAAGTAGTAATGTAACAACCTCTACCCCTGGTTAGTAGCAAACCGGTTCGGGAGCGTTACCAAGCAAGAACGAGGCAAGGAAAGGTTAACTCATACCAATTAAATGAGTTACTTGACTAGCAAGCAACCAAGCATTCATAACTTAACATGCAAGCAAGCTCATATTTTGTTTACAAGACATTATAGGTTACCACTTTAACATTTCATTTAACATCATCATACAAACTAGCATTTGAAAAACCTAAGTGAGCAAACATGCTTTCATTTCGTTTCATTATTCCTTTAGGTTAATACATGTAACATTTCACACATAATTTGATAGACATGGTCATTTGTACATACAATTGCACGTACCTTGTCTCCAAGCAGCAATATACCTAGCCTTACCATTCGGCATTTACCATTTCAAATGTAAATGTAACATTCATGCCATTCAATCAAGTATACATTTATTCACGCAAGCATACGAATAACATTGTTAAGCTAGGACATGATTAATCCATTCAATTACACATATATGCGCAACAACAATCTTTAATTTCATGGAATTTGTTCTATTTTCACTGTCCAGAGATTTTCATTTCCAGAATTTAGTTCTATTTTCTCCTAATGAATTTAGACATGTTAAGGAACTGTCCACAAAATTTTCAGTATTAAATTCCATTTATATAATTTATGGTGATTTTTCGAAGTTATTGCCCAGAATAGAGAATTTTGTGCAGATTACACTAGGTTAAATTTTAGCCTCATATTCATTCAAGCAAAGATTCTAACATTATAATTCAACTTATATACTTATTTATACAAGCTTAGATCAATCCAATTCATCAAGCAATGTGATAAAAATAGGGCAACATATACAATTAAGCATGTTTACACATTTTTATCTAGCAAAACAGTCCCCCTAATTGAAACTAGTTTCAACCATGATCCCTATGCTCAATTTCCAGCAATCCGTAACATCACTTTAGCAATTTGATTAATAACACTCGCCATTTCAAGGACCATTAGAAGCTAACTTCATTTTAACATGCATAACAATCATCCTATTCAAATTAGGCAACAAGAATATTACTAAATCAAGATTCAAGCATGTAACTGAAGCGAGGAATCAAGCATTTACCTTCCTCACTGTGAATTCTTATTCAATTTAGTCCTAACCGTGGCTTAATCTCTCATGGATTCCATGGATATCACTCAAGCTTTCTCACCCTAACACATTTGGTATAACCAAATGAGGAATAAGAAGTCTTCTCCTCATAATGGCCGGATGGACCTTGTTCATGTGACAAGTGGATAGTCGACTATCCAATCTAAATTTTCCTTGCATTCCTTGTATTTCAATTTGATTCTATTATGGTCCTTTTAATTTGGCACTCTAACTTGTTGGCTATAACATTTTGGTCTTTTAGTTATTTGTTAGCTAATGTTCTTTCCTTTTTAATTTGATTACTCGGTTTAGGGAGCAATACAAACTAATCACTACAATTCGAGTATCATTCTTTTATTTTCCACAATTAACTCCCAATTCTTTCAATTTGATTAGCACATAATTCAATTAGTCAATAGCTTAGATAGTGGTAACCTTCCTAGGCCCGGTTTAGGGTGTTACAATTCTCCCCTCTTTAAAATAAATTTTCCCTCGAATTTACCTGAATCGAATAGGTGCGGATATTGCTTCCTCATGATTTCTTTAGATTCTAAAGTTGCCTCTTCTAACTTCGTATGACAAGTCAGGATTCAACTCTACTTCTCAAGGCTCAAGGACATGGGATGGATCAGACCTATATCTTTGGAGCATAGACACGTGAAAGACATTATGAATCTTGTCAAATTCACTGGGAAGAGCTAATCGATATGCCACTGGCCCTATCCTTTCAATGATTTCAAACGGACCAATGAATCGGGGACTAAGCTTCCCTTTTCTTCCAACATTGTATTGGATGACTCTCATTTTCAAGTCTACATATGCTTTCTGCCTATCAAAGGCTGGTTTTAATTGATTGTGAATGATCTTCACTTGTTCTTCAGTTTCTCTGAGTAATTAAGGTCCCAATACTTTGTTTTAACCCAGTTCAAACCAGAACAAGGGAGTTCTACATTTCCTTCCGTATAGAGCTTTAAAGGGAGCCATCTGTATAGATGTCTGGTAACTATTGTTGTAGGCAAACTCTACTAAGGGTAAAGATTTCTCCCAGTTCTTACTGAAGTATATAATACAAGCACGTAGCTTGTCTTCAAGTACTTGAATGATTCTTTTAGATTGTCCATCTGATTGGGGATGGAAGGCCATACTAAGGTATACTTTAGCTCCTAGAGCCTTCTATAAGGAATTCCAGAATCGAGAAGCAAATCTGGTGTCACGATCAGAAATTATAGCTTTAGGTACACCATGTAATAGAATCACTTCATGGATGTATAGCTCGGCTAAGGTTTCCATGCTCATGTTCATTCAAACAGGGATGAAATGAGTAGACTTTGTGAATCTATCAACAATCACCCATACAACATCATTCTTTCTTGGAGTGGAAGGAAGACCAGTAATGAAGTCTATTGTAATCCGATCCCATTTCCACTGAGGGAATTCGATTGGTTGGAGCAGCCCAGTGGAGACTTGATGTTCGGTTTTGGCACTTTGACAAGTTAGGCACTTTGAAACAAAGTCTGTGATAGCCGATTTCATGCCTGGCCACCAGTATAGTGGCTTTAGGTTCTTGTACATCTTAACCATTACCGGGTGAATCAAGAAAGAGCTTTTTGCAACATCTCTTGTTTTAGTTCCTCGTTGTTCAGAACACATACTCTATCTTTGAAATAGAGGAGTCCATTCGACTTGAGGGAGAAGTCAGAATTAGACTCTAAATCAAGCTTGGAAATGATCCTCTGAAGATCTGAATTAATTTGTTGTTCTTTGATTCTCGAGATTTGACTAGATTGAACTTGAAGTTCAAATAGAAATTTTTGTCCCTTAAATAAATGGAAATGAGCATTGATAGCCAAAGAAGCTACGAAATAATAAACAAGACCATTAAGGATGATTTTTGAATAGCTACTTGCAAGACAAGAAAGTTTTAATTCAAATGGTTACTTGCAAGTCAAGAAAGGAACATTTCGAATGAATTATTCTAGGATTTAGATTTAAGGGTTTACCCGAGTATGGTCTGCGACTAAGGGCATCAGCAACCACATTTGCTTTCCCCGGATGGTAGCCGATAACCAAATCTTAGTCTTTAAGTGTAACACCCATACCCTGGGTTAGTAGCAAACCGGCTCGGGAGCGTTACCAAGCAAGAACAAGGTAATACAAGCAAGAATATAATACTCATCCCTATTAGATGAGTTACTTAACTAGCAAGCAACCAAGCATACATAACTTATCAAGCAAGCAAACTCATATTTTGATTTCAAGTCATTATAGGTTACTACTTTAACAATTCCATTAACTACATCTTATACCACTAACATTCGAATGGCCTAATTGTGCAACATACTTCCATTTCATTTCAATGTTCCTTAGTTTGATACATATAACATCTCATACCTAAATTACTAAACATGATTGTTGAACATACAATTGCATGTAACTTGTTTCCAATCAAGCCATACACCAAGCCTATCCATTCGGCAATTACCATACAAACATATAAAACACTTACAACATGGTTTGTTCACACACAAGTGACTATATAATTTCCAAGGCATTCGAATGGCAATATAAACAAGATCAATCACTTGAACATTCCATTTGTATATTCATATATGCGCAGCAACTACTTATACATTACATGAAATTTAAGTTCAATACATACTTGTTTCAGATTGTCAACCAAGTACATAACATAGTAGGCGCATTCAAGAACACATATAGTAGAGTCCACATAAGAAACACAGATTCTGCTATGTTCTGTATTGGCCAATGTGATGCTTCTGCCAGAACTTGCAAGTAGGATATTGAGCAGCTTTACCAGAATTCCCCGTACTATCAAAAGAGATGATCAAGGCTGAAGGCTTGGTTACCGATTGGGGTCGCGGTATGTAGTTTCTCTTCTGAATAAGAGTGTAATTCGAAGAGTGTCTTTTGGAGTGTTTAGACTTCTTTGACTTCCAGTGGGGCTTGCCATCATTCCTGGATCGTTTGTCTTTCCAGGAGTTAACACTTTTGCGTTTCTCAGAGGTCATCATCTTCGTCTCGGTTGCAATAGCCCGGTTTACCAAATTCTAGAAGTCAGTGATACCCAGAGTAGTGAATATAGGACTTAGTTCATCATTCAGTCCATCGATAAACATCCGACACTTGTCAGCATCAGTCTTGATTTATTCCGACCCATAGTTGCAATACTTATAGAAATCGATCACGTATAGTTCAATCGGTCAGCCACTTTGCTTGAGGTACAAGAAATTCTTCCGGTGCTCGGCCAGATACTGTTCACTGATGTATTTCTTCCTAAATTCCTCGAGGAATAATTTCCAAGTTACAGCTTCAGCATGACTAGTCAGGGTAGTGGTTTCCCACTAGCTTAGAGTTTCGTCTGCCAACAGGGCTATGGCACATTCGAGCTTGTGTTCATCAGGACAAGGTAGTTGTTTAGTCAGGATTCGAGTAGTGGCCTCTAACCAATACTTAGTTACTTCGGGATTGGCTTCATTAGTGCCAGTGAAAGTATAGGCCCAGTGTTGAGCCAGCTTGTCAATCAGGGCTCTGTTTGGCACAGCAGTAGGAGGAGGAATAGGATGGTCTCGTTTCAAGGTAGTTACAAGATGATTGAACATCTCCTTCATGCTCAGGAGACATTCCTGCTGCACAAGATTTATAGCAGGAGCTTCATGTTGAGCAGCAGCTTGGGCTCAGGGTTGAGCTTGTTGTTATGGAGGATTCTGCTCAATCCTCACATTATCTCCTTCATTCGAGGAGCCTTCAGGACTTTTATCTTCCCGAGCGAGCCTTGTTTCAAACATTCAACATTCAAATAGAACAATTAGGAATTCGGTTTAGTTAAGTAAGGACACAAGCTATACAATACAAGTCTTCTAGGTGGCAGAAGTATCATATATGATGCAAGAGATCCCAGTTTAGTCTTAGAACTGACTAAAAAGCTATGATACCAATAAATGTAACACCTCGTACCCTGGGTTAGTAGCAAACCGGCTCGGGAGCGTTACCAAGCAAGAACAAGGTATTGCAAGCAAGAATAGATTAACTCATCCTTATTAGATGAGTTACTTAACTAGCAAGAAGCCAAGCATACTTAACTTATCAAGCAAGCAAACTCATATTTTGATTTCAGGTCATTATAGGTTACTACTTTAACAATTCCATTGACTACATCTTATACCACTACCATTCGAATGGCCTAAGTGTGCGACATACTTCCATTTCATTTCAATGTTCCTTAGTTTGATACATATAACATCTCATACCTAAATTATTAAACATGATTGTTGAACATACAATTTCATGTAACTTGTTTCCAATCAAGCCATACACCAAGCCTATCCATTCGGCAATTACCATACAAACATATAAAACACTTACAACATGGTTTGTTCACATACAAGTGACTATATATTTTCCAAGGCATTCGAATGGCAATATAAACAAGATCAATCACTTGAACATTCCATTTGTATATTCATATATGCGTAGCAACTACTTATACATTACATGAAATTTAAGTTCAATACATACTTGTTTCATATTGTCAACCAAGTTCATAGCATAGTAGGCCCATTCAAGAACACATATATACAAGTATTCAAAATCCATGCACTAATTCACTAGTTACAATCTAAGTGCCACCAACTAGGGGAGTACAAAACAAGTATGAACCTTACTTTAGCTATGCTTGTGTCTTGCTTCGAGCTCAAGAAATCAGGCTTCAAGATCAAGCAACACTCGAATCCTTTATCATGTAGTTGGGAAGAATGAAAACAAAAGTGATAAGTACAAGAATGTACTTAGTGAGGTAGTAACTAGTTCTAACCATTTATTATGTTATTTAGCCATTTATAAAGTCTACCTAACTAAAGTTTATAAGCATTTCAAGTCAATCAAGAATCACAATCACCAAGCATGTATATCATTCGAACAATCTAGTAAGCCATAAGCATGAATTATATTTTATTAGAGTAACAAGGCAAGCAATACCAAGAAATATGTTATCTAATCATTAGAATGGTATACATTTACCAAGTAAGTCAAGTTGACATACCAAATATCGAACATTGCATGGTTTACATGTCAAGCAACAATACATCTCATATCAAGTCTCAAGCAATCCATGCTTCCATGACAAATAACATACAATTCATGTCTTTCATGTCAAGTAACATTCATTATATAACTTTCAAGACAAGTAACATGTATTATAGGATTGTTATTTCATTTGTTATCATTTAAACAACCCCCTTGGTTCTTAGTTTGTATAGATAATCGAGTCTCCAACCAACTGTCGTCACAAGATGCACCGTAGTGCTGGTCAACCCTCCTACTGTCGCCAAAGACCACATACGTACCCTCCATCTGTCGCCAAATAGGGGCCTTAGCCCTGGACCGTAGTCCACCCTGACACAATAAGCTCTAGACTCTAAGGCATGCCCTTCTACCTAGTCCAACTAGCTACCAAGGTTGTTCGATTTTAGCCATTTACACAAGTATTTCAAGTTTAAGATCATGTCAAGTTTTCAACAAGTTAATTATATACTAGGCCCTTAGGCCAATTGAGAGATAGCTCACATATCATGTAATTCTCATGTGTTCATTTCATCAATTTGGGATAACATTTCAAGCAACTTCTTTAAGCATTCGATCACACATACAAGCACCAATGGTACCACTTAAACATGCTTAGCAATCGAATTATACATTAATTTAAGGATGTGATCAAATTTCATGCATTACTTTAATCATACTTCCCTTATTAGGCCAAGTCCATATTAGGTCCATTTAAACATTACAAGAATGTAGACATGCTTGCTTTAGTTAGGACCTAGTCCTAACTCTAGAATAAACTACACTCACAATACTCCCCAAGCTAGCTAGTCTTCGATCCACACTCCTTTGTTCTTAGCTTTAGGATGTTCCACCCTTTCCTCTTCCACCAAGTTCACCCTGGTTCTAATACATTACACAAGTAAATACATATTAAAACAAGTTCACATAATCATTCATCCAAGGCAATATTACTAGTACACAACATATACAAATCTGGCAGCATGTTCATATATATTCTTTACTACACATAACTACACTTGTCTATAATCTAATTCATGTAAAAACATGGCAGTAACCATTGTCCCAAAACTGTTTACAAAACAGTTTTCAAAACTATATACAAAAGTGTGTACAATTACCTAAATTGTTTGCTACTAGGCAGCATGTACTTTGCTCACTTAAACATGCATAACTTTCATTCCGTACGTTGGAATTTCAATTGGTTTATACCATTGGAAAGCTAACTTAATTGTATTTCTAACCATATAGGCCTTGCATTTTAGTTTTTTGCTAATTAATATAGTTTTTAACTTATAGACAGGGTAATTTACAACATCGGACAGTTTGCACTGTCCCCAGTGTTTCTTGTCTACAATTCATTCTACAATCCAGAATTCAGTTATGTTTTCTACTAATGAATTTAGACATGTTAAGGCATTGTCCATAAAATTTTCAGCCTTACATTCATTTTATACAATTTATGGTGATTTTTCAAAGTTACTGCCCATAATAGAGTTTTCTGGGCAGATTACACTAGGTTGAGTTTCTAGCTTCATAACTCATCTAAACAAGATTCTAACATTGTAATTCAACTTATTTTCATGTTCTTACATGTCTAGGTCATTCTAATTCACCTAGCAATGAGCTTAAAACAAGGCATTATAATGCTATGTTCAATTTGATCCATTTGATCAACATCATACTTCTAATTCACCATTTGAGCAGACCATTACCTAGATTTAACTAATCCAATTATGTGCATTCATTTTCCAGCAAGCTATTTACTCTATCCAAGCCTCAATTCATCTAGCAATGTGAACAAATCAGGTCATTATATACAATTAGCATTCTTACACATTTTATCCTAGCAAAACAGTCCCTATTCTCAATTTCCAGCAACCATACCCATTCTCTTTAGCAATTTAGCTACTAACACTCACAATTTCAAGTACCAATAGAAGCTAACATTATCTTATCATGCATAACAATCATCCTATTCAATTTAGGCAACAAGAACATCACGAATTCAAGATTCAAGCATTCTATAACATGTAGGAATTAAGCAATTTATGTTGTCCGAGCTAATTTGATCAAAGTTCAATCAAGAAACATGAATTGAAGATGATATATGAAGCTTTCTCTCCCCCCTTTCTCTCTCAAACATTCAGCTATGGGATGAAGAGGATGATACAATTTTTGTTCATCTTACCCACCTTGTTGCTGTGAGTCATGACTCACAAGGCACAGGTTCTCATCAAATGAGAACATGTGTCTAGGCCCTAAATTTTAATTCCATTTACATGCAAATTCTAGAGGTTTGCATGTTCACATTTCTATCCTTCCATTTAAGCCTTCTAGTTTTAATTTCAATTCAATTTGGTTCTAATTTCACTAATTTGATCTTAAAGATATCTAATGTTCTTTCTTCTTTAATTTGATTTGCACATAATTCAATTAATCTATAGCTTGGATAATGGTAACCTTCCTAAGCAAAGTTTAGGGTGTTACAATTTTCCCCTCTTAAAATAAATTTGCCCTCAAATTTGCCTTAATTGAATAGGTGAGGATATTGCTTCCTCGTGACTTCTTCAGATTCCAAATGGCCTCTTCTACCTTGTGGTTTCTCCACAAGACCTTGACAAGAGGGACGATTTTGTTCCTAAGCTTTCTAACTTCATGATCAAGAATCTGGACTGGTTCTTCTTCGTATGACAATTCAGGATTCAATTCTACTTCTTCAGGCTCAAGGACATGGGATGGATCAGATCTATATCTTCTGAGCATAGATACGTGAAAGACATTATGAATCTTGTCAAATTCACTGGGAAGAGCCAATCGATAGGCCATTGGACCAATCCATTCAATGATTTCGAATGGTCCAATGAACCGAGGGTTGAGCTTTCCTTTTCTTCCAAACCAAAAGACTTTCTTCTAGGGAGATACTTTTAGGAAGACCTTGTCTCCAACATTATGTTGAATGTCTCTCATTTTCAAGTCTGCATATGCTTTCTGCCTATCGAAAGCTGCTTTCAAGCGATCATGAATGATTTTCACTTGTTCTTCGATTTCTCTAAGCAATTGAGGTCCCAATACTTTGTTTTCTCCCAGTTCAGACCAGCACAAGGGAGTTCTACATTTCCTTCCGTATAGAGCTTCGAAGGGAGCCATTTGAATAGAAGTTTGGTAGCTATTGTTGTAAGAAAACTCTACTAGGGGTAGAGATTTCTCCCAGTTTTTTCCGAAGTCTATAACACGAGAACGTAGCATGTCTTCAAGCACTTGGATGATTCTTTCAGATTGTCCATCTGACTAAGGATGAAAGGCTGTACTAAGGTGCATTTTAGCTCCTAGAGCCTTCTGTAAGGAATTCCAGAATCGAGAAGCAAATCTAGGGTCACGATCAGAGATTATAGCTGTAGCTACACTGTGTAATCAAATCACTTCACGGATGTATAGCTCGGCTAAGGTTTCCCAGCTCATGTTCATTCGAACAGGGATGAAGTGAGTAGACTTTGTGAATCTATCAACAATCACCCATACAACATCATTCTTTCTTGGAGTGGAAGGAAGACCAGTAACGAAGTCCATTGTAATCCGATCCTATTTCCACTGAGGGAATTCGATTGGTTGGAGCAATCCAGTGGGGACATGATGCTCGACTTTGACTCTTTGACAAGTTAGACACTTTGAAACAAAGCCTGTGATAGCCGATTTCATGCCTAGCCACCAGTATAGTGGCTTTAGATCCTTGTACATCTTAACTGATCCTGAGTGAATCGAGGAAGAGCTTTGGTGAGCTTCTTGCAGCATCTCTTATTTTAGTTCCTCATTCTTAGGAACACATACTCTATCTTTGAAATAGAGGAGTCCATTCAACTTGAGGGAGAAGTCAGAATTAGACTCAGAGTCTAGCTTGGACATGATCTTCTGAAGATCTGGATCAATTTGTTGGAGTTCTTTGATTCTCGAGATCAAGCAAGATTGAACTTGAAGTTCAGACAAGAATTTTCGTCCTTTGGATAAATGGAAATGAGCATTAATAGCCAAGGAAACTACGAACGAATAAACAAGATCACTAAGGATGGTTTTCGAATAGTTGCTTGCAAGACAAGAAAGGTTCAATTCGAATGGATTACTTGTAATCTAAGAAAGATTAAATTCGAATGAATTATTCTAGGATTTAGATTTTGGGGTTTACCCGAGTATGGTCTGCGACTAAGGGCATTAGCAACCACATTTGCTTTCCTTGGACAGTAGTCGATAACCAAATCATAGTCTTTAAGTAACTCTAGTCATCTCCTTTGCCTCAAATTCAAGTCTTTCTGAGATAGGAGGTATTTGAGACTCTTGTGGTCTGTGAACAAGTTGCATTTCTCCCCGTACAAGTAATGTCTCTATACTTTGATTGTAAGCACGATAGCTGCCAATTCCAGATCGCGAGTAGGGTAGTTTGACTCGTGTGGTTTTAGTTGCCTTAAAGCGTAAGCTACCACTTTTCCATCTTGCATTAGGACACATCCTAGTCCCAAATGAGATGCATCACTATAAACAATGTACTCCTTGCCCGATACTGGTTGGATGAGAACCAGTACATGAGTCATGGCTTGTTTAAGCTGATCGAAGCTTCGTTGTTGGTTCTCCTACCATACAAATGGTGTATCTTTACGAATTAGCTTAGTCAAGCTTGCGGCAATGGACGAGAATCCCTTAACAAAACATCGATAATACCCAGCTAAACCGAGAAAGCTTCTGACTTCACCAACATTCCTTGGAGGTCTCCAATCCAAGATGGATCGAATTTTGCTCTGGTCTACTTTAATCCCTTTTGCCAAGATAACATGGCCAAGGAACGAGACTTCCGATAGCCAAGATTCACACTTAGTGAACTTTGCAAACAATTGATGTTCTTGGAGAGTTTGAAATACAATTCGAAGGTGTTCGGAATATTCTTCCTTATTCTGAGAATACACCAGGATGTCATCAATGAAGACAACCACGAACTTGTCAAGAAAGGGCTTGAATACACGGTTCATGAGATCCATGAAAGCAGTTGAAGCATTCGTTAACCCGAATGGCATTACAATGAATTCGAAATGGCCATATCGAGTATGAAAGGCTATTTTGCGTACATCTTCTTCTTTTACCCTCATTTGGTAGTATCCCGATCGAAGATTAATCTTTAAGAACACCGAAGCATCCTTGAGTTGATCGAAGAGATCTTCTATCCTTGGGAGAGGATATCGATTCTTGATAGTAAGCTTGTTCAATTGTCTGTAGTTAATACAGAGTCTCAAAGTCTCGTCTTTCTTCTTCACGAACAAGACTGGAGCACCCCAGGGAGATGAGCTAGGCCGAATAAAGTCTTTGTCTTGTAGCTCTTGGAGTTGCTTCTTGAGTTCTTTCAATTCAACAGGTGTCATTCAATAGGGTGTGATGGACATCGGAGTTGTTTCAGGTTGGAAATCGATCTCGAACTCTACTTCTCTGGTTGGAGGTAGACCAGGGAGTTCCTCAGGAAAAACATCAAGATATTCAGATACAATAGGCACACTAGGTAAGTCAAATTCACGTTCATCTTGTAAGACCATAGCAGCAAAAATTGAGGTCAGTTTCCTATCAATTAGGAGAATGGATTCCTTTCCTAAACCCTAGAGATAAAGTCTCCTATTTTGGCAATCTACTCAGGTTTCATGCTTGCTTAACCAATCTAGTCATAGCACTAGATCTAACTCACAAGTTGGCAAGACATATAGATCAACAAGAAATGGTACATTTCGAATGAATAGGGGTCAGTTTCTACAGATAAGTCTTATGTTTGTAATCCCCCTATTGGGTTCGAAACTATAAGGCTTTATTTTACAATCTCAGGTTTTAACTTCAATTTTTCAATCAAAGATGAGCATACAAAAGAATGAGTGGATCCCGAGTCTATTAAAGCATAAAGAGGAGTTGAATTTAGCTCAACAATACATGTTATAACATTGGGTGATTCTTCATCTTCTTTTCCCCGGATATGATAGATTTGAGCAGGAGCCCGAGATTCATGTTGAGTAGGGGCATTCGAATACGGTCCTTTGTTCTTCCCCTGATTTCTAGATTGAGCCTGTCTAGGTCCTTTGTTTCGAATAGAGGGAGCTGAGATAGCATTTGCAGGAGCTCGATTTGGAACCTTATTAGGATTTCGGGGACAATCCATAATATAGTGATTAAAGGCTCCACATAAGAAACACAGATTCTGCCGAGTTCAGTATTGGCCAATGTAATGCTTCTGGCAGAACTTCCAAGTAGGATATTGAGCAACTTTACCGGAATTCCCCGTACTATCAATAGAGATGATCAGGGCAAAAGACTTGGTTACCGATTGGGGTCTTAGTATGTAGTTACTCTTCTGAACAGGAGTGTACTTCAAAAAGTGTTCTTTGGAGTGTTTAGACTTCTTTGACTGCCAGTGGGGCTTGTCATCATTCCTGGATCGTTTGCCTTTCCAGGAGTTACCACTTCTGCATTTCTCAGAGGCCTTTATCTTCGCCTCGGTTGCAATAGCCCGGTTCACCAAATTCTGGAAGTCAGTGATACCCAGAGTAGTGAATAAAGGACTTAGTTCATCATTCAGTCCATCGATAAACACTTGTCAGCATCAGTCTTGATTTATTCTGACCCGTACTTGCAATACTTGCAGAAATTGCTCACGTATTGTTCAATGGGTCAGCCACCTTGCATGAGGTACAAGAAAAGCTTTTGGCGCTCGGCCAGGTACTGTTCAGTAATGTATTTCTTCCTGAATTCCTCGAGGAAAAATTTTCAAGTTACAGCTTCAGCAGGACCAGTCAGGGTAGTGGTTTCCCACCAGCTTAGAGCTTCGTCTGCCAACAGGGCTATGGCACATTCGAGTTTGTGCTCATCAGGATAAGGTAGTTGTTTAGTCAGGATTTGAGTAGTGGCCTCTAACCAATACTTAGCTACTTCGGGATTGGCTTCAGCAGTCCCAGTGAAAGTATAGGCTCGGTGTTGAGCCAGCTTGTTAATCGAGGCTCTGTTTGGCACAGCAGCAGCAGGAGGAATAGGATGGTCTTGTTTTAAGGTAGTTACAAGATGATTGAACATCTCCTTCATGCTCAGGAGACATTCCTGCTATACAGGATTTATAGCAGGAGCTTCCTATTGAGCAGCAGCTTGGGCTCAGGGTTGAGCTTGTTGTTGTGGAGGATTCTGCTCCATCCTCACACTATCTCCTTCATTCAATGAGCCTTCAGGATTTTCATCGTCCTAAGCGAGCCTTGTTTCAGACATTCAACGTTCAAATAGAACAATTAGAAATTCAGTTTAGTTAAGCAAGGACACAAGCTATACAATACAAGTCTCCTAGGTGGCGCAAGTATCCTATATGATGCAATAGAGCCCGATTTAGTCCTAGAACCGACTAAAAAGCTCTGATACCAATAAATGTAACACCCCGTACCCTATTAGTACCAAACTAGCTCGGGAGCGTTACCAAGCAAGAACAAGGCATTATAAGCAAGAATAGATTAACTCATCCCTATTAGATGAGTTACTTAACGAGCAAGCAGCCAAGCATACTTAACTTATCAAGCAAACAAACTCATATTTTGATTTCAAGTCATTATAGGTTACTACTTTAACAATTCTATTGACTGCATCTTATACCACTACCATTCGAATGGCCTAAGAGTTCGATATACTTACATTTCATTTCAATGTTCCTTAGTTTGATACATAAAACATCTCATACCTAAATTACTAAACATGATTGTTGAACATACAATTGCATGTAACTTGTTTCCAATCAAGCCATACACCAAGCCTATCCATTCGGCAATTACCATACAAACATATAAAACACTTACAACATGGTTTGTTCACACACAAGTGACTATATAATTTCCAAGGCATTTGAATGGCAATATAAGCAAGATCAATCACTTTAACATTCCATTTGTATATTCTTATAAGCGTAGCAACTACTTATACATTACATGAAATTTAAGTTCAATACATACTTGTTTCATATTGTCAACCAAGTTCATAACATAGTAGGCCCATTCAAGAACACATATATACAAGTATTCAAGTGTTCAAAATGCATGCACTAATTTACTAGATACAATCTAAGTGCCACCAACTAGGGGAGTACAAAACAAGTATGAACCATACTTTACCTATGCTTGTGTCTTGCTTCGAGCTCAAGAAAGCTGGCTTCAAGATCAAGCAACACTTGAATCCTTTATCATGTAGTTGGGAAGAATGGAAACAAGAGTGATAAGTACAAGAATGTACTTAGTGAGGTAGTAACTAGTTCTAACCATTTATCATGTTATTTAGCCATTTATCAAGTATACCTAACTAAAGTTTATAAGCATTTCAAGTCCATAAAGAATCACAATCACCAAGCATGTATATCATTCGAACAATCTAGTAAGCCATAGGCATGAATTATATCTTATTAGTGTAACAAGTCAAGCAATACCAAGAAATATGTTATCTAATCATTCGAATGGTATACATTTACTAAGTTAAGTTGACATACCAAATATCGAACATTGCATGGTTTACATCTCAAGCAACAATACATCTCATATCAAGTCTCAAGCAATTCATGTAATATCCCAAAACCCAGCCTAGAATTATGATCCAAATTAGAAAGCTAAATAATTTGTTGAATCTATCATTATTGAAGTAATTGACTAAGAGGTATTAAAAATAGAAACATTAAAAATATGGATAACCATTTTGAGAATGGATTAAACCGAATAAAGGATTAATAAAAGAATCAAGGACCAATTTGAATGAGAATTAAAGACTAAGAGCTTAATTGGGAAGTTAGAATTGTGAACATGCAAAACTTGGTAGGATGCATGTAAAAGTAATTTAAAGCATGGGGCCTAAACACATGTCAACAATTTATGTTAACCCGTGTTTAGGAAAGGTGACTCACACTTTGGGGAGGAAAGATGACAACAAAGGTGTCATCTTCATCTTCCCTCACCCGATTATGAGGAGAGAAAATAGAAAAGAGTGAGAAGGGAGAAAGCTTAATCCATGGGATGAACCTTGAATAGATGTCAAATTTAACTTGTTAGCAGCATAAGTAAGGTAATAACATGTTATTTCATTCGATTATATGCTTGAATTTCTGATTAGGTGATGCTGAAATTGTTTGATTCGAAATGTATACATACATGAACTTGTTGCTATGAGATTTTGGTTAAATTATGAGATTAGTAACAAGAATCGAACCAGTGTGCATGTAAACATGTTGAATTCATTGCTGGAAATTGTAGATGATAATCATGGTTCATATATATATATATATATGTACTAGTTGTTAGAAAAAATAAGCATGTTGCTGGAAATTGTATGAAATGTTGCCTTGATAGAGTGATCAAATCTATTGATCACTAATGCCCTATTTTGATCACATTGATAAGTGAATTAAACTGACCTAAACTTGTAAGGAAATGTATATAAGCTAAACTATCATGTTAGAATCATGTCCTAAGGAATTAAGAAGCTTAAAACCTAACCTAGTGTAATCTGCCCAGAAAACTCTATTCTGTGCAGCAACTTTGAAAAATCACCATAAATTGTATAGGTTGAATTAATGGTTGAAATTGATATGGATTGAGCCTTAATATGTCTATTTTCATAAGGAGAAAACAGAATTGAATTCTAGATTGTGAGCTGGAATCTAGAAATGGAAACCTCTGGACAGTGCAAACTGTCTAGAAATGCAATTGCCCTGTTTTACATGAATAGAAATATAAACAATTGAAATCATGTATGCTAATCTATGAAAATGATTATGCTGCCAATTCATGTATGTTAAGTACTAGTAATGTTGCCATGGTTTAATGAATATGTGAGCTTGTTTTGACATATGTATTTACTTGTGTAATGTGTTAGAACCATGAGTAAACTTGGTGGAAGAGGAAAGGGTGAAACATCCTAAAGCTAATAACAAAGGAGTGTGGATCCAAGACTAGCTAATCTTGGAGTATTGTGAGTGTAGTTTTGTAGGGTTAGGACTTAGGTCCTAACCAAATATGCATGCTTAAATTACTTGTCATCCTTGTATTGTTTAAATAGACTTAATATAGGCTTGATCATGCACATAAAGGGAAGATTGGATAAGGTAAACTTGTAAGTGAATAAAAGCATGAAAGTTGACTAGATAATCAAAAATAAAAGTGAAAACAAAGGTGTGAATTCTGTTCTTGAAAGTGGCTATTCGATTAGTAGCATATATGTACTTCCATGATATACGATGTGTGATCTTTGTATCTTGAATGCTATTCATTCGAATGCCTTCTTGATGCCTAAGGTAGTGTATGCTAAATGCTTACTTGATGAATAAGATAGTTATGTGAATGCTTGCTTGTATGCTCTCCATGGTGTAACATTTTCTAACAAGATGTGATTCATGAATTCTAAGGCATTGCTTGATCCTTGTACCTTGATTGTGATCTACTTGACTTGCTTGATGCCAAAGATGGCATGTATTCGAAATGGCTTGCTTGAATTAACATGTGTACTTGACTTGACAATATGTAAGCATGAACTACTTGTTTCATGGTTAGTATACTTGACTTGTTACATGTCGATATTTGAATGTCTTGTTGAATATGTTACTTGACTTGTGAAGTATGTATAATGTTTATACATGCTAAATGACTTGAATTTAGTATGCTAAGCTTGTATTCGAATGCTGGCTTGATAATACTCTATGATGTATATGTCGATAGTACGAATTGAACCATGAAATAAAGACATTGCTTGTTGCCTAAGGGCATATATTTGAATACTTGCTTGAATGACAAGATAAAAAGTGAATTGAAGAGCTAAGGCTCAACTAGCCTAAGGGCTAAGCATGATATTGCTATAACTTGCTTGAATGTGATTCTTGAACACAATTATATTGACTTGAACATAAAAGCATAAGAATAAGAAACAACAACAAGCTTTAAAGTAAAATAAGAATTCTTGTGCCACAAGATATCCTCTAATGAAAGTTAAAGATTTAAAAGACTTAAGTTGCCTTAAATGGAAGTCATTGGATACATTGGTATGATCCTTGGTATTCTTGGGACTACGGTCCATGAGCCACGGCTCGGGGGGAAGCCCCATTACGTGTAATATGTTATTGGCGACAGTAGGAGGAAACGCGGAAGTTGTACAAAGATTCGCGACAGTTGGTTGGATAGTGAGAAGTATAGGATTCTTGGACGTTTATGGTCAAGCACGGACCAATGTCATCCATAACCAATTGTGATCCAAAGCAAATATGTTAAAAGAAATGAACCTTATTGAGAAATCAAATAAGAAATTCAAAAGAAAATCTTGAACACTTAAATCATTTAACATGAATTCTTGAAATACTCGAATTGCTTAACATGAAATGCTTGATCCTTGACATGAAATTCTTGAAATCATAATTGCCTATGCTTGGACCTTGTATTGTATGATTGTTACTTGAAAAAGATCTCGATCTTACTCGAATTAATGAGTGTTTTTCCATGTACAACATGTACATGCAATTAATGACTATTTTATTGTGATTAAACTATGTAACATGAGTAAGGCTGCCATGTACAACTTGTACATGCAATTAATGACTATTTTGTGTGATTAAACTATGTAACATGAGTAAGGCTGCCATGTACAACTTGTACATGCAATTAATGACTATTTTTGTGTGATTAAACTATGTAACATGAGTAACGCTGCCATGTACAACTTGTACATACAATTAATGACTATTTTGTGTGACTAAATTATGTAACATGAGTAAGGCTGCCATGTACAACTTGTACATGCAATGAATGACTATTTTGTGTGATTAAACTATGTAACATGAGTAATGCTTCGTTGTCTACTTGTACATGCAATTATGGATTGTTTTGTGATGATAAAATTGTGTACATAAGTCATAGGGACTGCTTTGACTATGTATGAATATTAGGGATTGTTTTGTGATGATAAAATTGTGTATACAAGTCATAGGGACTGCTTTGACTATGTATGAACATTAGGGATTGTTTTGTGATGATAAAATTGTGTATACAAGTCATAGGGACTGTTTTGTGATGATAAAATGGTACATACAAGTTACATGGACTGTTTTGATTATACATGAATATTATGGATTGTTTTGTGATGATACAAATGTATAATCATGTATAATGGACAGCTAAGTAATAAGGCTTAAAACTAAGGAAAGTAAACAAGCAATGAATAAGGCTTAAGGCTTACATGTTACTTGAATGGTATACTTGTACACTTGATATAATTGTACATGATATGTAAAGCTTGTTACTTGATATATGAACAATGAAATGTTTGTACTTGATACATAAGCTATGTAATGTTTGTTACTTGAGATATAAGTCATGTAAGGCTTGTTACTTGTCACGAAAGCAATGAAATACTTGATTTACTTGACAACGTGGTTACTTGGCACTTACTTGCTATGCTTGTCTTGATGTTCGAATGCCTCAGGTATGACAATACATGATTTCATGATTTTGCTTGACTTGAAATGCTATTAACCTTATTAGGTCTACTTGATTAATTAAGACTTGATTCAAGAATTGGTTAAATCTAGATGCTACCTCACTAAGTACAAATTGTACTTATCACTCTCATTTCATTTCTTCCCAAACCCCAGGTTAAGAGTGCTTCAAGAAGATTACTTGACCTTGAAGCCAAATTCCTTGAGCTTGAAGTAAGACACAAGCAAAAGCACAAGTATGAATCCACACTTGTTGTAGTACTCCTAGTAGTTGGTGGCACCTAGCTTGTATTCAGTTAACACTAGATTATGCATTTTGGATGTTTGAAATCTTGTATATTTATATGTTCTTGACATGGGTCTTCCATGTAATCGAACTTGGTTGCTAGAACTTGATATGTAAATACTACAATTTCCATGTATATCAAAGGGTAATGCCGCGCATAGGTATAAATGTGAATGAAAATGCTTATGATCTAGCTTACTTATGTTATTCGAATGTCTTGTGTGAAATATGGACACTTGATAGAATGTTACAAATGCTTACATGAACAAATGAACACATGAATGAATGACATGAATCCTTGCTATCCATGTATACTAATCGAACACCTAAAGTGTTTACATGTCTTGCATAAGATATCCTAGTAGACCTTGCCTTGTTAATTTGGTATATGTATGCTATTGTAAACATGTTCTAGTCTAAAGGTATAATTTGAATGCTAGGCCATTGTATACATGTTATCGTTAATCGTTATGAATTAGTCAAACTTCATGAAATGTTACATGCACTGATTTAAAGGAGAATAAAATGAACTGGATGTTTGTTTGTTATCTATGTGATTCGAATGCAATGTGTATGTATATGTATGATAACATTGAATGAAATGTAAAAAGGAAGTGGCTAATCGAATGTTTGATAAATCTTGGTGCTTATAATGTTAAAATCATGCGAATGCAATAGTGAAGACTTGTTGAATGTTAGGATGACTTATAGTATGCATGAACTAGTATATTTCCAAAGGTGTAAGGAATGAACACATTCTTGTCTAAGTATAATACATGAATGCTATGCATGTTCACTTGTTTAAGTAATAAACATCCTTGATTATAGTTTAGAAGTGAAATACAAAGTGGTAACCTATAATGAAAAGAAATATGTCTATGCTTGCATAATTGAAAGTGAATGTTTATGATCCTTGAATGTTCTTGAATGAAAACATGCTTTTGGATATATGATTGATTGTAGACACCTAGGTTGCTTGCTAGTCACTCAACTCATCTATTAGGGATGAGTTTGAAAAACTTTAATTGATTCTCGTTTCCAGTGTACTCCGTAACACTCTCGAGCCGGTTTACTACTAAACCGGGGTAGGGGTGTTACAATTCATGCTTCCATGACAAGTAACATACAATTCATGGCTTTCATGTCAAGTAACATTCATTATATAACTTTCAAGAACATGTATTATAGGATTGTTATTTCATTTGTTATCATTTAAACAACCCCTTTGGTACTTAGTTTGTATAGGTAATCGAGTCTCCAACCAACTGTCACCACAAGATGCACCGTAGTGCTTATCAACCCTCCTACTGTCACCAAAGACCATATACGTACCCTCCGTCTGTCGCCAAATAGGGGCCTTAGCCCTGGACCGTAGTCCACCCTGACACAATGAGTTCTAGACTCTAAGGCATGCCCTTCTACTAGTCCAACTAGCTACCATGGTTGTTCGATTTTAGCCATTTATACAAGTATTTCAAGTTCAAGATCATGTCCAGTATTCAACAAGTTTATTATATACTAGGCCCTTAGGCCAACTGAGCCATGGCTCACTTATCATGTAATTTTCATGTGTTCATTTCATCAATTTGGGATAACATTTCAAGCAATTTCTTTAAGCATTCGATCACATGACATATCACACATACTAGCACCAATGTTACCACTTAAACATGCTTAGCAATCGAATTATACATGAATTCAAGGATGTGATCAAATTTCATACATTACTTTAATCATACTTCCCTTATTAGGCCAAGTCCATATTAGGTCCATTTATACATTACAAGAGTGTAGACATGCTTGCTTTACTTAGGACCTAGTCCTAACTTTAGAATAAACTCACAAAACTCCCCAAGCTAGCTAGTCTTCGATCCACACTCCTTTGTTCTTAGCTTTAGGGTGTTCCACCCTTTCCTCTTCCACCAAGTTCACTCCTGGTTCTAACACATTACACAAGTAAATACATATTAAAACAAGTTCACATAATCATTCATCCAAGGGAATATTACTAGTACACAACATATACAAATCTGGCAGCATGTTCATATATATTCTTTACTACACATAACTACACTTGTCTATACTCTAATTCAAGTAAAACAAGGCAGTAACCATTGTCCCAAAACTGTTTACAAAACAATTTTCAAAACTGTATACAAAACTGTGTACAATTACCTAAACTGTTTGCTACTAGGCAGCGTGTACTCTGCTCACTTAAACATGCATAACTTTCATTCCGTTCATCGGAAATTCAATTGGTTTACATCATTGGAAAGCTAACTTAATTGGCTTTCTAACCATATAGGCCTTGAATTTTATTTCTTTTCCAATTAATACAGTTTTAACTTAAAGACAGGGTAATTTACAACACTGGACAGTTTGCATTGTCCCTAGTGTTTCTTCTCTACAATTCATTCTACAATGCAAAATTCAGTTCTGTTTTCTCCGAATGAATTTAGACATGTTAAGGCATTGTCCATAAAAATTTCAGCCTTAAATTCCTTTTATACAATTTATGGTGATTTTTCAAAGTTACTGCCCAGAACAGAGTATTATGGGCAGATTACACTAGGTTGAGTTTCTAGCTTCATAACTCATCTAAACAAGATTCTAACATTGTAATTCAACTTATTTTCATGTTCTTACATGTCTAGGTCATTCTAATTCACCTAGAAATGTGCTTAAAACAGGACATTGTAATGCTATGTTCAATTTGATCCATTTGATCAACATCATACTTCTAATTCACCATTTGAGCAGTCCATTACCTAGCTTTAATTAATCCAATTATGTGCATTCATTTTCCAGCAAGCTATTTACTCTATTCAAGCCTCAATTCATCTAGAAATGTGACCAAATCAGGGTATTATATACAATTAGCATTCTTACACATTTTCTCATAGCAAAACAATCCCTATTCTCAATTTCCAGCAACCATACCCATTCTCTTTAGCAATTTAGCTACTAAAACTCACAATTTCAATTACAAATAGAAGCTTACATTATCTTATCATGCATAACAATCATCCTATTCAATTTAGGCAAAAGAACATCACAAATTCAATATTCAAGCATTCTATAACATGTAGGAATCAAGCAATTTACCTTCTCCAAGCTAATTTGATCAAAGTTAAATCAAGAAACATGAATTGAAGATGATCTATGAATCTTTCTCCCCCCCCTTCTCTCTCAAACATTCAGCTATGGGATGAAGGAGATGGTACAATTTTTGTTCATCTTACCCACCTTGCAGCCGTGAGTCATGACTCACAAGGCACATGTTCTCATCAAATAAGAACATGTGTCTAGGCCCCAAATTTAAGCCTTCTAGTTTTGCATGTTCACATTTCAATCCTTCCATTTAAGCCTTCTAGTTTTAATTTCAATTCAACTTAGTTCTAATTTCACTTATTTGATCTTAAAGATACCTAATGTTATTTCTTCTTTAATTTGATTAGCACATAATTCAATTAATTTATAGCTTGGATAGTGGTAACCTTCCTAGGCCAAGTTTAGGGTGTTACATTAAGTAACTCTAGCCATATCCTTTGCCTCAAATTCAAGTTTTTCTGAGTTATGAGGTATTTGAGGCTCTTGTGGTCTGTGAACAAGTTGCATTTCTCCCCGTACAAGTAATGTCCCCATATTTTGAGAGAAAACACGATGGTTTCCAATTCTAGATCGTGTGTAGGGTAGTTTGACTCGTGTGGTTTTAGTTGCATTGATGCGTAAGCTACCACTTTTCCATCTTGCATTAGGACATAGCCTAGCCCTAAGTGAGATGCATCACTATAAATAGTGTATTCCTTGCCCGATTTTAGTTGGATGAGAACCGAAGCATGAGCCAGGGCTTGTTTAAGCTGATCGAAGCTTCATTATTGGTTCTCCGACCATACAAAGGGTGTATCTTTGCGAGTTAGCTTAGTCAAGCTTGCGGCAATGGACGAGAATCCCTTGACAAAACGTTGATAATACCCAGCTAAACCAAGAAAGCTTCTGACGTCACCAACATTCCTCGGAGGTCTCCAATCCATAATGGATTGAATTTTGCTCGAGTCTATTTTAATCTCTTCTGCCGAGATGACATGGCCAAGGAACGAGACTTCCAATAGCCAGAAATCGCATTTAGAGAACTTTGCAAACAATTGACATTCTCGGAGAGTTTGCAATACAATTCGAAGGTGTTCAGAATGTTCTTCTTTATTCCGAGAAT
Source organism: Hibiscus mutabilis (assembly GCA_019671005.1). Classification (NCBI taxonomy): domain Eukaryota; kingdom Viridiplantae; phylum Streptophyta; class Magnoliopsida; order Malvales; family Malvaceae; genus Hibiscus; species Hibiscus mutabilis. The sequence continues at coordinate 44,342,584 of CM033717.1, read as the reverse complement.
ACACCAGAATGTCATCCATGAAGACGACCACGAACTTGTCAAGATAGGGCTTTAATACACGGTTCATGAGGTCCATGAAAGTGGCCAGGGCATTTGTTAAACAAAATAGCATTACAAGGAATTTGAAGTGGTCATATCGAGTACGAAAGGCTATCTTGAGTACATCTTATTCTTTTACCTTTATTTGATAATATCCTGATCGAAGATTGATTTTTGAGAACACCAAAGCATCTTTGAGTTGATCGAGGAGATCTTCAATCCTTGGGAGAGGATACCGATTCTTGATAGTAAGCTTGTCAATTGTCTGTATTCAATACAGAGTCTCATAGTCCTGTCTTTCTTCATGAACAAGACTGGAGCACCTGAGGGAGACGAGCTAGGCTGAATAAAGCCTTTGTCTTGTAGTTCTTGGAGTTGCTTCTTGAGTTTCTTCAACTCAACAGGTGCCATTCGATAGGGTGTGATGGACACCGTAGTTGTTCCAGGTTGAACTTCGATCCCGAACTCTACTTCTCTTGTTAGAGGGAGACCAGGGAGTTTCTCAGGAAAAACATTAATGAATTTAGATACAATTGGCATACTAGGTAAGCTGAATTCAAGTTCATCTTGTAAGACCATAACAGCAAAGATTGAAGTCGGTTTCCTATCAATTAGGAGAATGGATTCCTTTTCTAAACCTCGGAGATAAAGTCTCCTATTTTGTCAATCTACCTAGGCTTCATGCTTGCTTAACCAATCTAGTCCTAGCACTAGATCGAACTCACAAGTTGGCAATACGTATAGATCAATAGGAAAGGGTATGTTTCAAATGGATAGATAGCAGCTTCTACAGATAAGGCTTATGTTTGTAACCCCCTATTGAATTAGAGACTAATAGGCTTTGTTTTACAATTTTAGGCTTTAAGTTCAACTTTACAATCAAGGTTGAACATACATAAGAATTAGTGCATCCCGAGTCTATTAAAGCATAAACAGGAGTCGAATTTAGCTCAACGGTACATTCTATGACATCGGGTGATTCTTCATCTTTTTTCCCCAAATATGATAGATTCGAGCAGGAGCCCGAGATTCCTAATGAGTAGGGGTGTTTGAATGTTGTCCCTTGCCCTTCCCCTGATTTCCAGACTAAGCTTGTCTGGGGCTTTTGTTTCGAATGGAGGGAGTTGAGCTAGCATTTGCAGGAGCTCGATTCGAAACCTTGTTAGGATTCTAAGGACAATCCATGATATAATGATTAGAGGCTCCACATAAGAAACATAGATTCTGTTGAGTTCTACATTGGTCAGTGTAGTGCTTCTGGCAGAACTTTCAAGTAGGATATTGAGCAGCTTTACCGGAATTCCCCGTACTATCAACATAGATGATCAGGGCTGAAGGCTTGGATACCGATTGGGGTCTCGGTGTAATATAATCTAGCCACCCTAGTAGGATTAGGTAAGTTACCGCATTTACAATCAACAATCCATACCTAATAAGCTAGTTAATTTCATTCGACTTAAGCCTTTCTTGTACAATAAGAAACAATTCGACTAGGTGAGGACCCATTATACAATGTGTGATGCACCTATTAGATACATTAGTACCCTTAATGCAATTTGATATCACATTCAATACCATTTAAGACTTACTTGATTTATAAGAAACCATTCGAAATGTATGATTAACACCATAGAAGTTTACAAGATTCATTGTAGCTATTAGGCATACCAATAGATGAATTACATCATTTACTTAAGTTACCTTAATCTAACATATATGCTCACAATGTTTATACACCATTTGGCTAGTAGGATTATCAAACATATGTGCTTACAATGTCATATACATCATTCGGCTAGACCATAAGTGACCAAGGTGGTTCAATTTTAAACATGTAGATTACTATGTTTACTAGATGTTAACTAGCCATTTTCAAGAGATCTATTCAACCATGACATGCATAATTAAACCATAAAAACCTAACATTCGGCTAACAACCACACAAGTTCATTAAAGTGCATACATTCTCATATATATACATACCATACTCTTATAGATCATTTATGAGCTAAATTTATACAACCATAACTAAGTGATCATAATTATACATGCCTTAGGTGCCACCATCCTAGGAGAACTAAAACAAGATGAAAACATACTCTTTCAAGCAAAATGTGACTTGTACGAGCTTAGACTTTGGGATAGAATCCATTATCAACCTGAATCGTAGAAATGAGACTTGAATAACCAAAGCTTAGTGAGTGAGTTAAAGTTACAAGGCAACAATCCAAAATCAACACAAGGCTTGAAGTTTAGACATACTTAATCATCCAATTCAATTTCTTTAGGCTTCACATATCCTTTGAACACAATCAATGTTTCAATATCAAGCAATCTCCTAAGCAATGTTCAATAGTTCAAGGCATTTGATGTTTTCTTTACAATCAAGTAATCTCATAAGCAATGTTCAATCGATGTTTCAATACACAAGCAATCTCCTAAGCAATGTTCAATAGGTCATGGCATTTGATGTTTTCTTTACAATCAAGCAATCTCATAAGCAAGGTTCAATCAATGTTTCAATACACAAGCAATCTCCTAAGCAATGTTCAATAGTTCATGGCATTTGATGTTTTCTTTACAAACAAGCAATCTCATAAGCAAGGTTCAATCAATGTTTCAATATCAATATTTAATGGCATTTGATATTCCTTTACCATCAAGTATTCTCATATAAACAACGTTCAAGCAATGTTTCCATGTCAATATTTGATGGCATTCGATATTCCTTTTTCCATCAAGTAATCTCATATAACAATGTACAAGAAATGTTTCAATGTTTCAATCAATTAATGCAATTCAATATGACAATAGATTCAATGTATATGATGTATAAGTTCATTTTAAGTATAGCCTTGAGAATCGATTACTCAGTCTAGATACTCGAGTCGCCAACCAAACTGTCGCAAATAACAATAATCAATATGGTACCAAGTACTTGGTCAATCCCTCCTGCTGTCGCCAATGACCAATAACAATACTTCCCTCCTACTATCGCCAATTAGGGTCCAATGTCCCGGACCGTAGCCCACCCCGACAATGAGCTCAATGGACTCTATGGCTTGCCAGCTATATCTAAGACCGACTCGAGACCAAGGCTTTCAATAGTTATCCCTTTCAATCAATTAGAAGCATGTGTTCAATTCAATATGCACAATTTGTGCCAATATTCCCTTTTAATCAAATAGGGCTCAATCCAATCCAATATCAATATTTCCATGGTTAATGTAGGAGTATCAATCAATATGTCATTCAACAATGAATTGTGTACTTCTATCTATAACATCATGCTTCAATTCAATATAGTTCCATTAGGCAATAAACGTAACAATTGAATCAATGACAATTCAAGCATACTTCACAATCAAGTAACCACTCAAAGGAGTACTTACCTTGCTATTGCCTCATAGCAAGCTCATCAAGCAATTTACACTTAAGGTTCAATAAAATTTACAAATCAAAACAGACTTGGAGAAGTTACCTCCCTCTCCAAACTTTAAACTACACTCACAGGAATTTTCTGAGCTATTGTCGATCCCGGATTGTAATCCCTTTTCCTCTACTAACTTGTTGATCTAAGTGAGCCCTTTTATCATCAATTTCCACTTGATCTAGCATTCATCCAATACATAAGGTATTAGATGCAATCCAGCAATCAATTGAGTTATTATGTGACTCCATACATAAGCATACAATTCAATATAACATCTAAACTGTTACTGCCTGGCAGCATGTGCACTGCTTACTTAAATATTCATATATTTCATTCCGTACGTCGGAATTTCAATTGGTTTACACCGTTGGAAAGCTAACAAAATTGTCTTTATGACCATATAAGGCTTTCATTTTATTTCTTTGCCAATTAATACAGTTTTTAACATAAAGACAGGGCATTTTGCTACACTGGACAGTTTGCATTGTCCCTAGTGTTTCTTGTCTACAGTTCAGCATATAACCCAGAGTTCTGTTTTCTCCTAATGAATTTAGACATATCAAGGTGTTGTCCATAAAAATTTCAGCCTTAAATTCATTATACACAATTTATAGTGATTTTTCAAAGTTACTGCCCAGAACAAAACATTCTGGGCAGATTACACTAGGTTGAATTCCTAGCTCCTTAACTCATTTTAGCAAGGTCCTAACATGGCAATTCCATTCATGTTCATGTTCATACATGTCTAGGCTATCATAATTCACCTAGCAATGTTCTTAAAACAGGGCATTATCATGTTGAACCTAATTTGATCTATTTGATCACATTTACACATCCAATCCATCAACTAGGCAGTCCATTACCTAATTTAACTAGTTCAATTAGTTGTAGTCATTTTCCAGAAACATATCTATTCAATTCAATCTTCATTTTACCTAGCAACATGATCAAAACAAGGTTTTATTTTCATTTGGCATGTTTACACATTTTCCCTATCAAAACAGTCCCTAATCAAGACTGTTTCCAGCCATGTTCATATTTCTCAATTTTTCCAGCAACTATACATATATCTCATTAGCAATTTAGCTATTGACAACATCAATTTCTCCTATTCATTTGATTGGCATGTCAATTTCATGGTTTAATCAATTAATTGAACTTCTTAACTAGTTCATAACATCAATTCACTATCTATTCATCAATTTCATGTAATTCAAGCAAGAACCCTAAATCTAAATGCATCATTTGAATCTATAACATGATAAGGAAAGATTTTACCTTTCAATCAAGATTATATGAATGCTAGCAACTCCAATTTCACCAAATTTCAAGCTTGAAACAAAGAATCATGGAGTTTTCCCTTTCAATTCCTTCCTCTCTATTTTGTTTCTCATTCGGCTATATGGGAAATAGATGACAATGGTTCATCAATTATCTCACCCAAATTGACTAATTTGTCCTTAATTATCCATTAATTAATGACATGTGTAGGGGCATTTTAGGAATGTATGAATTTTGCATACATTCCTTCAATTTGTCATTTGTTTTGGTTTGGTCACTTATACAATAGGTTACTACTTTTTCAATTAAAGCATTCTAGTCCTTAGCAACTAGATTTAACACCCTTCTTTCAATCAATTAGGGATTAAATGAAGGCATTGTAATAACTTCTTTTATACTAGATTTGAGGATATTACACTCGGTATGTAGTTGCTCTTTTGAACAGGAGTGTAATTCGAAGAGTGTTCTTTGGAGTGTTTAAACTTCTTTAACTGCCAGTGAGGCTTGTCATCCTAGATCATTTGTCTTTCCAGGAACTACCACTCTTGCGTTTCTCAGAGGCCTTCATCTTCTCCTCAATTGCAATAGCCCGGTTCACCAAATTCTGGAAGTTAGTGATACCCAGGGCAGTGAATATTGGACTCAGTTCATCATTCAGTCCATCGATAAACATTTGACACTTGTCAGCATCAGTCTTGATGTATTCCAACCTGTACTTGCAATATTTACATAAATCACTCACGTACTGTTCGATGGGTCGGCCACCTTGCTTGAGGTACAAGAAACATTTTCGGCGTTCGGCCAGGTATTGCTCACTAATATACTTCTTCTTAAATTCTTCGAGGAAGAATTTCCAAGTAATAAATTCAGTAAGAGTAGTCAGGGTAGTGGTTTCCCACCAGGTCAGAGTTTCATTTGCCAACAGGGCTATGGCACATTCGAGTTTGTGTTCGTTAGAACAGGGCAATTGCTTGGTCAAGATTCGAGTAGTGGCCTCTAACCAGTACTCAGCTACTTCAGGATTGGCTTCATCAGTGCCAGTGAAGGTATAGTCCCGGTGTTGAGCCAGCTTATCAATCGGGGCTCTATTTGGAGCAGCAGCAGGAGGAATAGGATGGTCTCGTTTCAAAGTAGTTTCAAGATGATCAAACATCTCTTTCATACTTTGAAGGAATTCTTACTATACAGGATTTATAGCAGGAGCTTCATGTTGAGCAGCAGCTTGGGCTCTGGGTTGAGTTTGTTGTTGTGGATGATTCTGCTCCATCTTCACACTATCTCCTTCATTTGAGGAGCCTACGGGACTTTCATCGTCCCGAGCAACTCGTGTTTCAAACATTCTACGTTCAAATAGAACAATTAGGAATTCGATTTAGTTAAGCAAAGACACAAGCTATACAATACAAGTCTCCTAGGTGGCACAAGTATCCTATATGATGCAAGAGAGCCCGGTTTAGTCCTAGAACTGAATAAAAAGCTCTGATTGCCAATAAATGTAACACCCCCTACCCCAGGTTAGTAGCAAACCAGTTCGGGAGCTTTACCAAGCAAGAATGAGGCAAGGAAAGGGTAACTCATCCCTATTAAATGAGTTATTTGACTAGCAAGCAACCAAGCATTCATAACTTAACATGCAAGCAAGCTCATATTTTGTTTACAAGACATTATAGGTTACTACTTTAATGTTTCATTTAACATCATCATACAAACTAGCATTCGAAAAACGTAAGTGAGCAAACATGCTTTCATTTTGTTTCATTATTCCTTTGGATTAATACATGTAACGTTTCATACATAATGTGCTAGACATGGTCATTTGTACATACAATTGCACGTACCTTGTCTCCAAGCAAGCAATATGCCCAGCCTTACCTTTCGGCATTTACCATTGCAAATGTACATATAACATTCATGCCATTCAATCAAGTATACATTTATTCATGCAAGCATATGAATAACATTGTTAAGCTAGGACATGATTAATCCATTCAATTACACATATATGCGCAACAACAATCTTTAATTTCATGGAATTTGTGTTCATTACATACTTTAGTCTTAACAACTATGTTCTTAACATAGAAGGCCCATACAAGAGCATATATATACAAGTACTCATAACATCAAGTAGCCATGTTCATGCATATACACAATCCTCCCAAAACAAACAAGATGCATGGTCTAGTCTTAGCTACATATATATGTCTAGGTGCCACCAACTAGGAGAAATACAAAACAAGTATGAAATCATACTTTAACTTTGCTTGTGCCTTGCTTCGAGCTCAAGAAATCAGGCTTCAGGATCAAGCAATGATCGAATCCTTTATCATGTGGTTGGGAAGGATGAAAACAAGAGTGATAAGTACAAGAATGTACTTAGTGAGGTAGTAACTAGTTCTAACCAATTATTATATCAAATTAAGTGTCAATTAGTCAAGAATGATCCTAGCTAAAGATTTCAAGGCACAAGATGTACCGTAGTACTGGTCAACCCTCCTACTGTCGCCAAAAACCACATACGTACCCTCCGTCTGTCGCCAATTAGGGGCCTTTGCCCTGGACCGTAGTCCACCCTGACAAAATGAGCTCTAGACTCTAAGGCATGCCTTTCTACCTATTCAACTAGCAACCAAGGTTTTTTGATTATAATTCATTTATTCAAGGATTTCAAGCTTTTCAACTTCAAGATCATGTATCATTCAAGTGTACAAGTTCATGTCAAGCATTATCTATTTCAAGAGTCATTTCGAGTATTGCATGGAAAATTTATACATGCATTAAGAGCTTAGGCCAATAGAGCCATAACTCATCATTTCAAGTATTCATTGCATCATCTAAGCTAGCACTTCAAGAATTCGGTTTAAGCAATTGGTCACAATACCATGCCATACATACAAGCATCAATGTTACCGCATATACATGCTAGCATTCGATTTATACAATAATTCAATGATGTAGTCAAGTTTCATGTATTATCTTAAATTCATACATCCCTTATTAGGTCAAGATCATATTAAGTCTAATTTAATAATACAAGAATTTAGACATGCATGCTTTGGTTAGGACCTAGTCCTAACCCTAGAATAAACTACACTCACAATACTCCCCAAGCTAGCTAGTCTCGAAAGACTATTCCCTTTTGCTTGTCCCTTGAATGCTCGACTTTAGATCCTTCTCCAAAGTCCTCTTCTTGCTCTAGTAAATCACATAGATAGAACAAGGTCAAAACATGTAATCACAAAGTCATTCAACATGGAAGCAAGGTTAATACATTATATATACAAAACAGATAGCATATTCATATACACACCTTAATGCACATTACCAAATTGCCTACATTCCATATTAAGGCAAAACAGGGCAGCAATTAAACTGTCCCAAAACTGTTTGCAAAACAGTTTACTATACTGTATACAAAACTGTATACAATTACCTAGACTGCTACTACCAGGCAGCATGTACTCTGCTCACTTAAATATGCATAACTTTCATTCCGTATGTCGAAATTTCAATTAATTTACACCATTAGAAATCTTACTTAGCCCTCTTTCTAACCATATAGGCCTTACATTTTAATCCTTTGCCATTCAATACAGTTTTTGTCTTAAAGACAGACCTATTGCATTACTGGGCAGTTTGCACTGTCTAGAGATTTTCATTTCCAGAATCCATTCTACAACCCAGAATTTAGTTCTGTTTTCTCCTAATGAATTTATACATGTTAAGGCATTGTCCATAAAATATTTAGTCTTAAATTCCATTTATACAATTTATGGCGATTTTTCGAAGTTACTGCCAGAACAGAGTATTCTGGGCAGATTACACTAGGTTAAGTTTTAACCTCATATTCATTCAAGCAAAGATTCTAACATTATAATTCAACTTATATACTTATTTCTACAAGCTTAGATCAGTCCAGTTCACCTAGCAATGTGATCAAAACAGGGCAGTATATACAATTAAGCATGTTTACACATTTTTATCTAGCAAAACCGTCCCTAATCGAAACTAGTTTCAACCATGATCCCTATTCTCAATTTCCAGCAACCCATACACATCTCTTTAGCAATTTGATTAATAACACTCACAACTTCAAGGACCATTAGAAGCTAACATCATTTTAACATGCGTAACAATCATCCTATTCAAATTAGGCAACAAGAATATCACTAATTCAAGATTCAAGCATGTAATTGAAGTGAGGAATCAAGCATTTACCTTCCTCAATGTGAATTCTTATTCAATTTAGTCCTGACCGTGGCTTAATCTCTCATGGATTCCATGGATATCACTTAAGCTTTCTTACACTACTTCCTATCTTCTATCTTTCTCCCTAACACATTTGGTATAATGAAATGAGGAAGAAAAAGTCTTCTCCTCATAGTGGTCGGATGGACCTTGTCCATATGACAAGTGGATAGTCCACTATCCAATCTAAATTTTCCATACATTACTTGTATTGCAATTTGATTCTATTATGGTCCTTTTAATTTGGCACTCTAACTTGTTGGCTATAACATTTTGGTCCTTTAGTTATTTGTTAGCTAATGTTCTTTCCTCTTTAATTTGATTACTCGGTTTAGGGAGCAATACAAACTAATCACTACAATTTGAGTATCATTCTTTTAATTTCCTCAATTAACTCCCAATTCTTTCAATTTGATTAGCACATAATTCAATTAGTCAATAGCTTAGACAGTGGTAACCTTCCTAGGCCCGGTTTAGGGTGTTACAAGTACAAAAGTGTTGGGAAGTTACACTTACCTGATTGGGAAACCAAGCAACCATCTCTCATCTTTGTCATCTTCGACCTCCTACTTGAACACGCAAGCACCTCCATTGGACCTTGAATTCAAGCTTAGTTTTCTTCGATTTATTGAATCCTTTACATAGATATAGATCGGGTATGTTGTAATCCCTAATCTATTGTTGAAATCCATGGATATATTGAGCTTAATATCAAGCTAGGGTTTGGCCATCTATGGTAACTTAGTTATTTCAAAGCTTTAATCCATGGAAATTTCATAGCTATTGGCTATATCGAATTTGGGTATTGATTTTGATTTTGTTACATTGATTCCAATATCGTATAGCTAATTCTAATCAATTCTTATTGTTTACCTAGCTCAAGAAGTGGAGAGAAATCATCCACCGTCACCACCGAAAGGTAGGAACAAGGGGATTACTATCTGAAAGCCTTGAATGCTTTGGAATACCGAGGTAAGTGTAGTCAGAGTCACGGGACTAGGCTAGGTGCCTTTCCCAATATCATTGTTATCAAATTTAACATTGCTAACCTTAATTGTTAAGAGATATTATATCGAACCATTTAGGGAGTACATTGGTAAGTATCGGTAAGTATAACATTGGATATCGGATATCGATATTGTCATTAGCATTGTCATTGAATCATGGAAAATAGAATATTGTTAAAAGAGCGTCATTATTGCCATTGTTATAATCATGGTCATTCAAGAATTGATATTGCTATTGTTATTGTCATCGGAACATTGAAATGTATCATCGGTCATTGGTACTGTAATTGGGTTACTGAACATTGCCACTGAACCATGAAGCATTGAATATTGCCATTGAACTATAGAATATTGATCATTTCCATCATATCATTGGATATTGATCATTGGAATTTCACCATTGCTAATGAATCATTGAATATATTGAATACTGGTTTCAATCACTAGACCTTGGATTCAAGTGGACATTAGATAAAATTGGCATGCCATAAAATTTACATGGTCATTGTTTGTATGGCGAATTTCATTATGGTAAGTTAATTCCAGGTAAGGACCTCTAAAATATGAAATTTACAGTTTAGTCTTTAAAACTTCTAAGAAGTTAAAATTGGTCCTAATCAAGTAATCATAGACTAGTAGAAGACTAGTTGGAATTGTAATATCGCTTAATATTGTTGTTAAGTTTCGTAACCTTGATTATTGCTTGGAATTGTTATATAGGTCATCGTATTATTCATCGGTGACATACTCCAACCTAGTTCCCAACCAGGTCGGGAAGGGGGTGTTACAGTTCCAAGCTAGTTTTGCTCCCATATTGCAATTCCCTTTTGCTTATCTACTCTTTAGCCCTTACTCCTTCAATTTCTTCTTGGTCTAAATGTATCAAGGAGTTAAATCATGTATTAGGACAATTCTTAAAAACCATTCACTTGAAAAACTACTCAATACTCATATATACATATCTTCACACAAAACAGCCCATTAAGAATGCATAAATGTACAAAACAGTCCAAATTTTCATATACACACATGTACATACTTAAAACAGTCCTCTAATGTTCATATTCATGACAAATTAATCCATTATACTTGCATACATATTTTTATACATCAAAATAGTCCCCAATACGTTTATTTTCATGCAGAACAGTCCCTAACATACATATATCTACATTTATGCCCACAAAACAGTTCACTAACATTTATATCAATGCGAAATAGTCTTGTTTTCATATACTCGCATACACATGCTCAAAACAGTCCCATATCTTTTCTATATATCCAAAACAACCCAATATTCATGTGTATACTTATGCTTATGCACAAAATAGTTCCAAACATCTTTATATACATTCAAAACAATCCATATTTATGTGTATACATACTTATATATATCGAAATAGTCCTTAAACCTATGAAACAGTCCCTATATATATACTTCTCATAACAATCCCCTATTTTAAATACTCAAAACAGTCCACATACTTTCTTATACACTCTAAACATTCCATCATGCATTCATGTATACACAAAATAGGGCAATTATACCTATAATCATTTTGTACATCCAAAACAGTCCATCTAGAAATCATCACATTCGAACAACTTCTAGAATTCACATAACATGAATTGACCTACAAATAAATCTAATAACTCATGATTCGAACCATTCTAACCAAATTCTTTTCTCAAATTCAAATGAATTAAGGTGGAATGGAAAATTATTTCACCTTCTTTATCCAGCAACTCGATTAAACTTTCAAAAATTATGTTAAACTTAAGTTCCACCTTAAGCTTCCATGGCTACCATCAAGCTTTCTCTCTTTTCTCTCAATTTGGGTGTTTCGACCATTTTGGGGAAAGAGGAGAAAGTTTTGATTATCCCTTCACATGGCCAAGACCCCTCATACATGCCTTCACAAGATCATGACATGTGTGCATGTCCTAAATTTCTCTCAAGACTACATGCAAACCTTTCATTTTACCACGGCTTTCGATTTAGTCCCCTTCCATTTTAGTTAGCATACTTTACAAACTTTTTAATTAATCCTTAACTTATTTAATTATCTTATTCTAAGGATGCCTTAGATCAAATTGAGTCTTAAACGATTTAATAACATTCTTCCAAGTCATATTTTGGGATATCATAAACGAAACGAGAGCTTCCATAATCAGTAGATGGGTCGACACGTTCTTCCCTATAAATACCCCCACTTTATGTTGTAAATCGTTATTCTCATCTTTGTCTTATTTCTTCATCTACTTTGAGAGATGAATATTGATACACTTGCATATATTCGAAGGAAGTTTTGTCATGTTGCCTTGGATAATCCACTAGTAGCCCTTATCTACTTTCTAGTAAACATCCATCTGTTACGTTGTCATTTAGGCAAAAATTTTCGTTTTCAAACAGTTTATAACTATCATTATTTTTCTATAGTAATGGCAGATGTCGATGACTGTTCGTTTCATTATCAACTTTAAATGCCTACACCTAATGGCAGCCCTTACAAAGGGCATAATTTTGAAGTTAGAATTTTCTTCCCACCTAATTACCCTATGAAACCTCCTAAGGTAATATAATAAACCTCCCAAGATTGTTGATTTTATCATGTTCGTATTTTTTTCTCAGAAGCATTTCAAAGATAATGGTTATATGTTTATGTAGTTTGCCTTTCAATTTGATGGGGACTTATTCCATCCCAACTTCACTGAAGCCAGGGACATTAGGTTGGACATCCTCCATGAAATGTGGAGCCCTGCTATCAGAGTTGAAGAGATTCTTGTGTGTATACTGGGTTTGCTGCGTGTTCCAAACCCAAATGACCCTCGCCTAGATTGTGAGGGTGTTACTCTGATTTACAAGAACAATCCCCAAAGCTATGCAAGGTATGCAAGGAAGATATTTTTGGTTTCAAATGCATTGACCACATCTTCACTAAAAAGACTAATTTTTATTGTTTATGTATTTCCCACATCTACTTCTATGTTAAGTTTTTAATATAATGAAAAAAAAAACTTGTGGTGAAGTTCCGAAACTACAACTTAAAATGTGTTGACGTGAATGTCGTAATTTCCATTAATATTTTTAGTCTAAAACCTACCATACTAAAACTTAATATAGCTATTAAATAACATGTATTAAAAGTAGAACTGAAATGAAAGTTTCAGTCGGGTACCACAAATGTAAATAGTTTTGAACCTATGGATGTGGGTTTGGAGACTTGTAAAGAGCAACGTAAACTTAAATCATTAGGAAAACATGTCCTATTGTAGGTTTCGCGTGAAAAGGTCGATAATGTATGTGTAAAAGTTTGATACTCGTCATATTATAGAGAAAACAATTTCTGGGAGTAGTTAAATGGCACATTTGTAATATCCCAAAATGTAGCTTAGAAGTATGTTACTAAGTTGAACTTAGTTTAATTTGATTGAAGATATCTTTAGAATTGATAATTGAATGAGTTAAGGACTAATTAAGAAGCTTGTATAGTATGTTAGCTAAATTAGAAAGGACTAAATTGAAAATCTTGCATAAATGAAGGATTGTATGTAAAACTCCAAGAAATCTAATGATTTAAACATGTGTCATGTTTGAGAGAAAACAAGTGGAGGTAAAGGTGGGGGGAAGTCTTGGCCTAGGTGTAAGATAACCAAAAGTTTGGTTATCATCTTCCTCCTCCCAACAAAAATCGAAACCATGAGAAAGAGAGAGAGTGAGAAATAGCCATGAAAGCTTAAGAAATTAAGCTTGTTGTAATGCAATCTCTTTGAATTCTTGACCGAGTGATCTAAAGAAGTAAGCATTCTTTTTCTATCTTCTAAATTTAGAATTTATTTGGGGATCGAATTGCAAACTATGATGAATCATGTTGTTGCTAGAATTGTAGAAGGATTAAATGCATGCTATGAATTTCTTGTTCTATTCGAATATCATACATGATTAAATTGCCATGTTTTGTGACTTTGCAACATAATCAAGATGCTAAACTTGCTTGAATATGAAGTTAGTGACTTAATTGAATTGGTTAGGTTGTATGATAGTAATCTCTATGGCTATTAAGAAAGATTGACTTTTGGATGGACCATTCATGCTTGTATAATTGAGTTTGGAGTCGAATTGTGCTCACATTGCTTGATATAAAATGTTGGTGGACTGATATGTGGATATATGTAAGTTAGGGACTGCTCTGTAAGAAAATAAATGTTTTGGGGATTGTCTTGATGTATAAAAATATGTATGCAAGTATAATGGATTATTTTGGCATGAATATAAACATTAGAGGGTTGTTTTGAGTAACTAAACAGGGGGGTTGTTTCATATATATATATATAGACTGTTTTTGCAATAAGTATGAGCTGTTATTGTAAGCTTAATTGAAGGACTAATTTTGCAAGCAAGATGAGACTGTTTTGTAGCAAATTAGACCGTTTTGAACATTTAATTGTGTGTATATGAAAACATGACAGTTTTGCATTTACATGAATTTTAGGCAGTTTTGAATATATTTGAATACATGATGGACTATTTTGATCACATATATGTATACACATGAATTTTGGGCTGTTTTGAATATATTTGAATACATGCTGGACTGTTTTGATCACATATATGCATACACATGAATTTTGGTGACAGTTGGATGGATAGAGATTTACACAATGAAATCATTGCTGGTTGTTTTCTAACTTAAAATCTACTACTTTCCTGCATATATCTACAGATTTACACAATGAAACATAGATCAACTTTAGCTGCTGTTTTTACACATTTTCTGCAATAAATTTCCAGCTTGATATTCCGCGCACAATACACACTAGGGAGAGCAAAAACCTGGGCAACTTGCTGCTACCATTTTGATCCATAAATGAGTACCTAAATGCTTATCGAATAGGGCATCTGGTTTGGCCTAAAATCCAGCAGCTATTTGTTGCATTTTGCACCTTTCTCTATTTCAACAACCATGAAGTATGGTAAAATTTTAAATGAGTGCACTCCACAAACTAACCAGAAACTGAAAGCATTTAGCTGAGGTACCTGATTTACTTTTCGTCCCTAACTCATTAGAAGATTTCATGTTTTAATAATAGTGAAGAAATCCCCTCGAGTGCATATATTCAACTATGTTAATCTGAAGGGGAATAGAAATAGAGAATTTGTGACATTTGATGCTAAACTAATAAGCAAAAAATGATTTCTCTAGTAAAACAGGTAAACATAATACAAAAAGAAAAGTACTTGGGCAAGATTACAATTTTTACCATTTTTTCTCTAGCAGCAGGCGTCCAATACTAAAATTCTCTGCAATTTACGGATAGTTCATCAACCATCCATATTCTTCCACTAGGATTTGACACCAATCCTGCAAGTCTCTTACCTCTTTTTGCATCGCCTTGACAACCTTCTTTGCCACAGCGAAAATCACCTGATCTATAGCTTAAAAATTAAACCACTAATAGAAAATGGAAAAAAATAGACCTTTACTGCCATAAAAATTTCATCTTCAAACCACTCCTCAAATAATGTGGCCATCATACATTTGCCAATCACCTCTAAAGTTCGCAACTTCGAAGTTTTGGGTTCTGAAAAGTTCATTGCAAATCACAAATGTTTGAAGCATACCTTTTATCAACATAGAATCAGTTATTAAATACAAACTCATGATACATTAGGAGTTTAAAGAAAATATTCCTAGAATTAATGAATTCGCATGAATGGATTGCCTTGTCTCATTAACTGCACAGCCAATATATGAACCAAATAAAGAAACCAACTTCCATTAATGATGATTTACCTTTTGAAGAGAAACGAGGCATTTTGTGTACCTAGCTTAAGAAGAGTTCCAGCAATTCTTCTCTAGATTCTTCACGGCTGTAGTGAGAGCCGTATTCCAGTGCCCAAAAACGTTAGCCGGGCAACTCAAGGAACTAGTATGGTGTAGCCTTATCCCATAAAATTGCATCGCAACTCGCGTTCAATTGAGGAATCCTCACGAGTTCACCCACTTTTGTGAATCGTCCGGCCTCATTGGGAGTCGCGTTTTCAGTATCCTTAGCAGGATTGGATGGCGGTTGTTCGACTAGTAAGCACTCGGATTCGTCCTCATCCAGTATTCAAATGGGTGGTGGACGAACTATCCGTGATTTGCAGAGGTACTGTTGACGGCAGTACTGGACGCCTGCTTCTAGGGTTTTGTGGCAAGGGGAAGAAGAAGAAGTATAAGGAGAAAAAGACACCAAATAACGGGAAAAATAAAAAGCAAAATAAGAAGGGAAATGGTAAAATTATGATCCTGCTCCTGTACTTCTCTTTTTGTTATAAAAAGAGAAAGATAAAATTGTAAATATGTCCTATATTTTCTTTTTTTATATATAAAATAGTGTCACGTGATAGCATAGACGAGTGTCATTTGTCTCTGTCACATTTTCATTTAACGCCATCAGTATCGAAAGCATTTTAGAAAATAAAATTAAAATACAGTGGTGCATCGAACTTAACAAAATTTAGACACCACATTAGAAGATTTAAAAAAGTACGAGAGATATTTGTGCCATTATTATTTTTTGTTTATAACATCAATATTTTTTTTAACAAAGAGAATAAATGTTTGCATTAATTTAGTTAGAAGAAACTTTTGAAAATTTATTTACGATTAGCAAAATATATTTTATTTTCTCTTAATTAAATCGTTGGTAATTTAATCCCAGAAAATTAATTATTTTTCATGCAATTGAAACCTATATGGAAATATCACGATTAGTGAAAAGTTACTATATTCGGAAAATTGTACAGAGAGTTGTGGAACTAAGCATCTAATACCCGGGAGAAATCCTAAGAAATAGAAATAATGTGTACCATATTGCAGGAGCGGAGCCCCTACACCACGCTAACTGGGTCCTCCAACTGAATAATTGCATCAAATAAGTCATTTAACTAACGGGTTCAGTCGTTGATATCTTTTTGGAAGTCTTGTGACCTTATTTGATTCTTAAGAAAAAATTATTGAACATACAAATATTTTTAAAAAATAAATAAATAGATACTATTTGAATAATTGAAATTATATTTTTAAAAATATATATTAGAAATTTATAAAATTTTTGAATTAAGTAAAATTTTCAAAAATTCAAGAAAGAATTAAAATAATTTAACTATTTTTTATTATATAAATTATTTGAAACTATTTTAATTAATTTAAAATTTTTAGAAATTAATATTTTAGTATTTTTTAAATTATTTATTTTTCTCTAAATTATATATATTAAGAATTAAATAAGTCAACGTACTTCCTAAAAAAATTAATCAAGCCACTCAAACTTTCTAAAAGAATCAATCAAGCCTATTTTTCACGCCATCATTTACATGTTAACTATCATTATAGCACAATAATGATTGACAATTGAAATTATTAGCCTAAACTCTAAAATCTTTAAAAATTTGGCACTAATAAGATTTTGAATTAGTCTTGCAATCATGATACAGAAAATATGTCACTAATATTTTCTCACCATTTTTTGCATTAATTAATTGCATCAAGCATTAAGTGACACAATCTCATGACATTTTTGAAAATGGTCGTGTAAAATGTAAAAGATAACAATTAGTGACAAATAGTGATTTTCGTCACATTAAATCAATTTTTGTGACACATGTAAAATGTCACATTTTATGTCTTCTAAAAATATGATTAATCAAATTGTCTCAAATAAAATATATTAGTGATGAATTTATAACGTCACTAATGAACTATGAATTGTCATAATCATAATTCGTCACTATTACTTTTATTTCATTAGTGACAATTTTGCAACTTCACCATATTATCTGAACGTCATTAAAATATTTTCCTCCAAAAAAAATTTAGGCGCCAAACATATAGTGACAAAATTTTATGACGTTTTTTAAAATTGTCAAAAAAAATATCATTGTCCACTACTTGTAACGAAAATAAAAAAAACGTCACGTTTATAGTATATTTTATGATGTTACACGCAACATCATATAGAAATTTCGTCATTAATTGAAAAATATGTTGTAGTGTGCCAAACTACTTGGCATTGCTAACCTACTGCATACAAGTTCTAAAATTTTTGTTTCTTCATCGGATAGATAATCTATAACAAATTTAACTAGGCTAGCAAATTATTGACCAAATTTCCAATCTTAGTCGAGGCAACAAATTTTTTTAGTGGTTTGGTAAGCAAATTTTAATCCTACCTGGAAAACTATTCTATATGGCACACTGAAATTTAAACATGAATGCATGGCATACTAATGTGAGGATGCACACCCCCAAACCAAAGGTGTGGATTGTCCTTAATGCATGAAAACAACATATATGTACAAATAAAATAGTAAAATGTATGAACATGTGAATGCAATAAAATGAATGCGCAAAAGAGTTTTAAGAGAAAGCGAACTCCCCTTCAGAGGTTTCTTGGCGTGTGATGCAGGTCTTTCTCTTGACAAAGCTCTCACGGTCAGGAGCCATATGTTTCCTACCTTTCATGTTGGGCTTAGATGTGACAGTGGAAGCTCCAATGTCACATAGAACTTCCTTGACAATCTTAACTGGCACCGAGGTGGCAAGAGCGTCAGTGGCAGTTGATGAGGCATGTGTGGCGGGTGTGGCAGCAACTTTGGCTTGGCTTTGGATTCCTTCTTCTTCGAATTCTGGTGACGTATCTATTGTGGCAAATTTAACTTGTACTGGCGAGACTGGAATAGTGGCATCAGATTGGGTCAAAGTATGGACAAAGTGGGGACTGGCTGCCATATCATCTCTGGTAAGGAGGTCGGCAAGAAACTCAAGGAATGCTGGCAGTGTGTGAATATACATGTCCTCAAGTGTTTTCTTCATGGCATGGTCCTTGGCATAAACATATTGCCAATGCATTGAGTTCTGCTCTTCGGCTTTCTCCAACTTCTAGAGGATGATTTCCTAGTGCTGGTATATCTGGGAAAGCATTGCCACTAAACCAGCTGGCATAAGAGTCTTGAGCTCTACTTTGGGCACCTTGGCTTTTGGCACAGACTCGACAACCTTTCTCTTGCCCTTCTCCTTGGCAATAAGTTGCCTTTATAGGGTAGGAGTGATCGTTGTTCCCTTGGTCTATTGGGCTTTATCTGAATCAAGCTTTGGTACACTATGCTGCATGAAAATATTAGAAATCAATAAAGGGAAAAACAAACTCTCATTACCATATTGGCACACTTATAAGTTTTGTCAATAATGATAGGCTGATGTTGATCTTGCAACCCACGATTATGGAATGCAACAGCGCCAGTCTTTCCCCCGAGAAAGTTTCGTTATGGGTGGTCGTTATTAGGTTTGCCTTTAAAAAGTGGTTTCACCCTTTCGGCTGTGGCTTTAATGCTAGCCGCTTCACCATCCAATGGCCCTTTAATGACACAGTCCACCTAGTGTCGGGCTCACATAAGTCCTTCAACGGAATCTTTCTCTTGGCATTGTCCAAATAATCCACAAATTTGAAGTGCTTTTCATCTGCACCATCCAATTTAAACAAAGCATTAATAGATCCTTCATCAAATTGAGCACACGTACCTCGTATAATCAAGAAAGGTAGTCTTTAGTCGTGAGATGAGCATAAAATTCTCGAACAATATTGGAATAGATGTCCCATTTCTGTTGGCAAAACAACTCCCACTTATGTTGTTTCACCACCGCCATGAACTCCGGTGAATAACGCAAGTTGAGTTCGTCTTTGAAATTGAAGTTCTTCTCGTAGCAAAATGTCCTTCAGGCAAAGTTCTCTTCGTGCTTCGTGTGAATTTCTTCATTGAAGAAGATCTTGAATGGTGTTACAGGGGAAGCCATGGGAATATGTTTGGGAGTGATTAATGTGGTCGGTTGGTTAGGTTTTTTTGCTTGATAAAGAAACTAGAGATAAAAATTAAAAGTTTTTATCTTTGGATTGGTTAGGGTTTTAAGTAGATGAAAGAGTGAAAAGGTTAAGTGTTTAAGTGGAGTGATTAATGTGGCCAGTTGAGTTAACGATGGACTTTTGTGTGTTTTGGGGAATGAATAAAGGAGATGTGATAAGGGTTTAAGTGATAAGATAGGGCGAAAAAAGAGTGAAGTGATAAGGTGATTAGGTTGAAATTTGAATTTTAACTTATTACTTTGGGCAGCTAGGGTAAAAAGCAAAAAAAAATCACTCTCTTCTTGGGCTTAGCTCTATCAAGCCTTGGGCGGCTAGGGTAAATTTCTTTTCTTCATTCTTTTCAATTGCCCCATGCCAAGCCTTTGCTCTAGCATTTTGCCTGGCACACAAAACCTGAACTTACTCAAAGAAAAACCTTTCAACGTAGCAAAGGAAAAATCAAAATAAATGAAAAAAATTGAAAAAGAAAAATAGCTATCATATTATATTCAAAAATCAAACAATGATGATGATGTTTCGGAACCTCTGCCAATAGGACAACCTCATTGGCATCCTTTTAAGTACCTTCCAAATAGTGTTTCAATCTTGGCCATTTACTTTGAAAATTGTTCACATCTTCAAATCCTTAATATCTACTGCTCCATGAGTATACGACTTCACAACTTCAAAGGGTCCTGACCATTTAGACTTGAGCTTTCCTGGAAACAACTTTAGCCTCAAGTTAAATAGTAAAACACGTTGGCCTACCTCAAAATACCTTGGCACAATCCTGTTGTCATGATATCGTTTTGTCATTTCCTTGTAGAGTCTGGGCATTGTTCTGACGCTGGGCATTGTTGTTCTAATGTTGGGCATCATTGTTCTAATGTTGGGCATCGTTGTTCTGATGTTGGGCATTATATTGGTTTCATCCTTGATTTCCCCAAGCTAAATTTGGGTGATGTCTCTATCTTGCATTGTTAGTATTGGAATTTAAATTATAATTACGATTAAAATTGCTAATAAAATTTACCGACTCAGGGTTGGCAGAGCAATCTTCCATGTGATGGTCCTCTCCACATATTGTACAAAATGGGTTTAATGCCTTAACTTCTTGGGATTCATTACTCTTTTGCAAAGTTCTCACCATGCTAGTAAGATTGGAAATCTCAGCGTGGATGGAGGTAAGTTCATATATCTATAATTTCCCACCAGTTTTTGTCCCGATCCCAAGTCTGGCAGTAGGATACTCAAAATCATTAATTGAAATCCCCTCAAGGATGCCAACTGCTTTTGCATAGTTTTTGTCCAATAGCAAACCATTTGCCGAAGCATCGACAATAGTTCTGGCTTACACATTGAGTCCATTGTAGAAGCTCTCCACCTGGGTCCATTTTTGGGAATCCATGCATGGAACACCTCTTCAACATGTCCTTAAATCTCTCCTAGGCATCATATAGGGTCTTACCACTAGCCTACCTAAACATGATGATCTCACTCCTCAGCTTGGTAGTGAGTTTAGGTGGCTAGAATCGCAACAAAAAATTTTGGCATAGATTTCCCCATGAGGTAACAACACCAGGTGACAAAGAGCTTATTCACATTTTTTCTCTTTCCCTCATGGAAAATGAAAATAATTTTAGCTTCACTATATCTTCTGATACTCCATGCTGCTGAAATAGCTGGCAAACTTCCATGAATTGCTTCTAGTGTTGCCTCGGGTCTCTAGTAGGTGCTCCATCAAACTGTCCAACATTCAAAATCGTTTGTGTCATCACCAATTTGAATTCAAAATTTGGTGTATTTACCTCGGGACTAATCAGTCCTGGCATCAAATTGTCTATATTTGGAGCCGAGTTTTTCCTGATAGGTCTCCCTTCCTCTACATTAACGGATGGTGGTATCCCATTGTGCATTGCTAGATTCTCTTCGTTGTTTAAGACACCATCTCCTTTAGTGCCTTGTTGTGTCATCTCTCAAACTTTTTTCTTTAACCTTCGTAGGGTTCTTTCAATTTTCGAATCGTATGGCCAATCTTCCACCATAGGGCAGTTTCTGGTCATACACCGATCAAAAAAATTAATAAAATCAAGCAAAAAGAAAAACAAGTGAAAATTAAAACAACAAATTTTGTCACAATCCCCGGCAATGGTGCCAAAAACTTTTCAACTTTGCTAACGCTTGGCAAAAGATAAAATATTTAGTGTAGAATGCAAGAGAATATTACCAAGGTGAGTCTTATGCGTGCAAGTATACACGGGTTAGAGAATATTACCAAGTGTCAATCTTTACTCCTAAGAGGGTTGACTCACTTCCGAACTAAGTTTATCTACTTGAACATCTTCTGTTAAAGCTTCTTTGTAATGCCCTAATTTTGGGCCCAGCAGTTTATAGGCTGATTAGACGGTCCGATGGATCGGGTTAGAGATTCGAGTCGAATTCGAGATTAAAAATAAGATTAAATATTTTTGAGTGAGAAAATATTTGGGAAAATATCTAAAAATTATTACTAAATATATGAATATTTTTGGTGAAGTGAATTTTAAAAAATGAGTTTTGGAAATCTAACATTTTGATCTAGTGACTAAAATGTAAAAGTTGAAAATTTGTTTTTTGTGACTATTTTGTAAAAGGGTCAAAACTTTGAATCCTTAAGGAGCTATTTGCCAAAGTCTAATATCAAACTTTTATCCCTTAATTGGCTATTTTAAAAGGGTTTTGAAAAATATAAATAGGCGGGGAGAATTAATTTTACAATTAATTGCTTAAACAAATTTCATGTAACTAACTTTCTCTAAAAAGATTTTCTCTTAAATTCTCTCCAGCCAAAGACTCTTTTCTTCTTCTTCAAAATCTTAAGTTAAATTCTTGTTTTCTTTAATCTTCTGATTTGAAATGGATTCTTGATGGTTTCCTATTAAAGCCTTATTGTTTTAATCTTGTTTCCTCATGTAAATAAACTCAATTAAGGGGGAAAGCAATATATTAGAGGTGAGCTTCGTTTTCTCCTTTAATATAAGGTTCTTTATTGAAATTATCATATTCTTGACTCCTTATAAATGATTTATAATGAGTTTTAATTATTTAATAATACAATATGGTTAAATCAAGGTTAATTGATGAGTTTATGTGATTTTCGAATTGGATCTATTTTATTGGGTTTTTGATTGATTTTAATCAAGATATTAATGTTATGTAATGTTAATAGATTGGTTTTAACACTGGAATCTCGAAGCTATTTGAATCTCTAATTTCATAGGTTGCTAGTTATGTATTTTTAAGGAGTTGTGGAGGTTTAATGTTTGTTGGAGATATAAGGATTCTTTTGGATTGTTTTTGAATTTCAATTGATGTTAATTGATGGATTGAAATGTAATATTATGGTTGGGTTATGTCTAGGTTAAGCTGGAATGTGTCTTTAGTTGTTTTCGGAAAGCGATTGATAGATGTTTGTGAGGCAAAGTTGAGAAGTGGTGTTGCTGGGATTATGAATGCATGATGATGCATTAATCGTTTATTGTTATGTGATTAAAATAGGGGAGAGTGATCCTAAGGTTGTCGGTGAAGCTTCAGAGGGTTCGAACGCTTGGTTTCGCATCAACGATTAAAGTTTTGCGTGTCGGAGAGTGAGAATATGGATTTTAGCTTTGAAATGGTTTAAAGGTTGTTTTGGGAATTTAAACTTAATCTTGAAATGCTGGTTTAAACTTGAAAGTATGATGAGATTTCTCCCTTAGTCATGCTTTAACGAAATTAATTTTATGCACTTGTTTTGAATTACATGGTACCTATTGTTTAAGCATTTTTTCAAGTATGTTATATACTTTTTTTGATCATATTTTGAAGATGGATACATTGGTAAATGATCCATGTAAGTATGAGGAATACTTGTGAATGCATTGGGTTAATGCATTAAAAATGGTTTTGATGTGTTGCTTTAAAAACAACGAGGTACATGGTTAATAATGAATTATATTGGCAAGTGATGTAGATTAAAATGTTATCGGATATAGTTGGTCGGCCATACGATTGATGGTGCACTATAAAAAGTCACATTAGATGTTAAGGGGTTTATACGGTGTACCGAATGCTCCATCCAAGTACCCTAATGGTTGAGAGGTTATTTGGTATCAAAAACTCCCGTTAGTGGATTATGTATCTAACCGATGATTGGGGTTGGTGTCCCCGAGTTATAAGTGGTACCATAATTCTGGTTGAGATGGCATGAAGTGTTGAGATGACACTTGTTAAATCCGTGTATCCGATGTAATATTTTGGAAAGTGGAACTTGTTTATTATCACATGATAGCCAATATAATTGTTGATGTATCATGTTGATGGAAGTTTATGTATAATGTTGGTTTATACATGTTTTACTCTTTAAGCTTTGCATATAGTTGCTATGCATCGGAAGGCTTAAATTGAGGGTTAGCATTGGGACATGTTGTTGATCCATGATACACATAGCATATGGTTTAATATGCTGGTTTTTGAAAGTGTTAAGTGCATGGTTTTCAAGGCATTGTGTTTTAAATTATGATTGAAATGGTGATTTCAATGTGGTTTTGGAAAATGGTTTAAAAATGAATTGATGATGTATGGTTTGAGCACTCCTCACTAAGCCTTGTGTGCTTACGCTCTTTTCGTCCAACAATGTAGGGATTTAAAGGTTGCAAGGCAGCGTACAGGCAAGTGAATACCAAGGACTTCGGGATTTGAAAGTATGATTTCAATTTAGACTTGTAGTAATAAAGTCAATGGGGTTCATTGTTGGTTTGGGAGGCGTTTTGATAAACTTCATGTTTTAGCATGTTTGCTATGTTGTTTCTGGGTTGTAAATGGCCTTTAATGCTTGGTATTGCTTGGATTTATGAATTCATGCTTGGGATAATTTGGTTTTTAGGAAGCATGCCTCTAGTTATCGCATTGAAGTGTAATGCCATGATTGGTTAGTGATTGTGTGATAAGTTGTTGTGGATTGATCCTTGGAAATGTTGTGATTATGTTATAAGTATGTTGGAATGTTATAGTATCTTAGAAAGCTTGCAAAATCAAAAAAATGGACATTACATGTCCAAGCGTATCGGTACACGTGTCTTTGTACCGGTACGGGTAAGCTATTTTGGGGTTTGTGCTTTTGTACGCGACAGGCAAGAGCATTTAGGCAAGGCGTATCGATACACCATAGTCGTATCGGTACAGTTTTAGGCTACTAGAATCTGGTTTTTGAGAAATGACAAAGCGTGCCGATACACTTGCATGCGTATCGATATGGGCAACTGTTAATTTATTTATTGTGATGTTTGGAAGTTTTAGTTTCTTCTGTTTTGGTCCTTGTATGTTATGTATGCAATTGCATGAGTTTGAATGATCATTTTGAGCTAATTTCTGTCATGTGAGCATGAAACCTGATTAATTAAGGATCGGTAACTTTAAAATGGGTTAAGTCCCTGTAATTTTCCAAAATTGCAATTTGGTCTCTAATTGCAATTACGAGCAATTGGATATCAATTCGATGCCCAATTGAGCTGAGTTTTCACCCGCTGCCAGTATGCACATCATAGGTTAATATGTTGCATCTAGATAAGATAAAAAGAAAAAAAGGACTTAATTCAAGTTAATTTTTACGGGTTTGTTTCAGCAAACCCAATATAGCTCACTCGGTTTGGTCTTGCGACTAGGCCGGTTTAAGGGGGTTACATTTGCTGGTATCAAATCTAGTTTTGCGATAAGTGGGATGGGATTACGTTTGTTGGAATGATGTTATTGGTTGATTACTATTGTTTGCTATGCACGGTGATTGTTTATAAGCATGTTGATTATTTATATGTCTCTGGATGACATATGTTATGTTGAGGGATAATTGTGGGACACATTGCCTTATAATACAGTCTGAAATGTTTTAGCTGGAAAGAAAGTCTTTGATCCTGGCTTGAAGCTGGCCTAATTGTTTTGCTTTGGTGTAATTATCACGCCTTAAAAAATGTGTTATGTTACGACCGAGGGGAGAATTTAGAAATAGTGTGATGATGTTGCCTTTGGTCAAGGAGTTGAGGATGATGCTATATCTCTTAGGGTTAGCCACCCGAAGTAAGTACCACTGCGCTTGATTGGGCGGTGTTGGGTGACATGATGCCTTTGATATAGGCGATGTCAAAGCTTTTAAGTTGTCATTGCTGGAGTGCATTTGACTGCACCAGCTATTGGGAAAATGGAGTTGTCGTTCGAATGTCTTTGTATTTTGGGAGGAGTTGAGTCATGAGGGTTGGTACCCAAGGCTTCTGAGGATTGGATGGCCAATATTGATCATATTTTTGACCAAATATGGTGTAATGATGCATGTGAGTTGGGATGTGTTGTGTCTCTGTTGCAAGGAGATGTGTATAGTTGGTGGACAATTGTGGATGCGGGTATAGAACCCGGTAATATGAATAAAGAGTTCTTTCGAACTGTTTTTAAGAAAAAGTATATGGGAGATAGATACTTGGGTGAAAAGAAATGTGAGTTTTAAGGCAGTATGTTTGTGGCTGAGTTTGAGGTACAATTTGTTCGGTTGACCTGGTAAGCTCTTGAACTGGTACTGGTTGAGAGGCATCGTTGTGCACGATTTCGTTACATATTGGTACAAGATGTTAAGACAAAAATGTTGGCTTTTGACTACACCGTTTCGACGTGTTGGTTACACTAGCAAAAGATATTTAGCAGAACTTGGGTTTATCATCTCGTGTGGGTGGTTATGGCTTAGGCAAAAGAGTTGCAGACTCTAGTTTTGGTGGTGGTCAGTGTAAGAAGCATTGTGATAAAACATGTCGCTCTGATTCGAGACGAGTTGGAGGTAGTGTTGGGCGTGGACCGTGTGGTCAGGATACCTAAGCTAGATCAAATTTTAATACCTATTGGGTATGTGGTTTACGTGATCACATAAGGTGGGTATATTCGCATTTGGCTTGTAAGGGACAAGCTCCTACTGTTGTTGTTGCTAACTCTTGTTGGAGTTGTGGATCGAGCAATCATTTGGGGCACAAATGCCCATTGTTGGTTGGTGGTGGACAGGCTAGGGCACCTCTGATTTGTACCACATCGAGGCCATGGTCGTGGGTGAAGGCAATTTTAGCATAGGGACGAGGCTCTGAGGATGGTGGCTCATATCGTTGCTATTCAACCTGAGGGTGGTGGTCCTACGAGGGTGTACATATATCATGAGGGATGCAATGACACTAATGTGATTGCAGGTACATTTACTTTGCTATTCTTGTCGTTGTTTTCTTTGGTTGATTCTGGTTCTACGCATTTATATATATTGCGTGAGCATGCACATTTGCTTGAAATACCTGCTAAGGTGTTAAATGTGGGAATACAAGTAACTAATTCTTTCAGTGAAACGAATGTTACAAGAAGGTTGTTTAGAAGATGTCCTTTGATTGTTCAAGATCATGTGTTTGCGGTTGAATTGATGGAGTTGCCGTTTCACGGTTTTGATGTAATCTTGGGTATGGATTGGTTGACCGAGCATAGATCCATGGTTGATTTTGAATCCAAGCAACATACCTTGAGACTTGTTGATGATTACGAGGTGGTAATCATGGATGGAAATGCTAAGTTCTTGTACAATGTTGATTCGGTTCTGGAAGCGAGTCGTTTGATGGATTTGGGATGTTAGGCATTCTTAGCCTATGTTATGAATTTGGATCGAAGGAGGTACGTGTACAAGACATCTGCATTGCGTGTGAATTTTTGGGTGTTTTTTTGGAGGAGTTACCTGGTTTGCCGCCGAATAGAGAGGTTGAGTTTGGCATTGAGTTGTATGCAAATACAACTCTAGTGTCTATTGCCCCTTATTGTATGGCCCCGAAAGAGTTGAAGGAGTTAAAGATGCAACTTTAAAAGTTACTTGATTAAGGGTTTATTAGGCCTAGTGTTTTGCCGTGGGGTGCGCCAGTGTTGTTTGTGAAAAAGAAGGATGGCACAATGCAGTTGTGCATAGATTATCGGCAACTGAATAAGTTGAAGATTGAGAATAAGTATTTTTTGCATGGATTGATTTCAAATGGATTCTTGATGGTTTCCTATTAAAGCCTTATTGTTTTAATCTTGTTTTCTCATGTAAATCAACTCAATTAAGGGGGAAAGCAATCTATTAGATGTGAGCTTCATTTTATCCTCAAATATAAGCTTCTTTATTGAAATTCTCAAGTTCTTGACTCCTTATAAATGATTTCTAATGAGTTTTAATGATTTAATTATGGAATATGATTAAATCAAGGTTTAATTGATGAGTTTATGTGATTTTCGAATTGGTTCTATTTTTCTGGGTTTTTGATTGATTTTTATCAAGATTTTAATGTTATATAATGTTAATAGATTGATTGTAACATTGGAATCTCGAAGCTATGTGAATCTCTAATTTCCTAGGTTGCTAGTTATATGTTTTGGAGGAGTTGTGGAGGTTTAATGTTTGCTGGAGATATAAGGATTGGTTTGGATTGTTTTTGGATTTCAATTGATGTTAATTGATGGATTGAAATGTTAGATTATGGCTGGGTTGTGTCTAGGTTAAGTTGGAAGTTGTTTTTGGTTGTTTTCAGAAGGCAATTGATAGATGTTTGTGAGGCGAAGTTAAGGAGTGGTGTTGTTGGTATTATGAATGCTTGATGATGCATTAATCCTCTGTTCTTATGTGATTAAAATAGGGAGAGTGATCCTAAGGTCATCGAAGAAGCTTCGGAGGCTTCGGACGATTGCTTTTGCAGCGACGATTAAAGTTTTGCGTGTCAGAGAATGAGAACGTGGATTTCAACTTTGAAATGGTTTAAAGGTTGTTTTGGGAGTTTAAACTTTAGCTTGAAATGCTAGTTTAAACTCAGAAGTGAGTATGATAACATTTCTCCCTCGGTCATGCTTTAACGAAATTGATTTTATGCACTTGTTTTGAATTACATGATACCTATTGTTTAAGCATGTTTTCAAGTATGTTATATTCTGATTTTGATCATATTTTGAGGATGGATGCATTGGTAAATGATCCATGTAAGTATGAGGAATACTTATGAATACATTGGGTTAACGCATTGAAAATGGTTTTGATGTGTTGCTTTAAAAACAGTGAGGTACATGGTTAATAACGAACTATATTGGCAAGTGATGTATATTAAAATGTTAGCGGATATAGTTGGTCGGCCATATGAATGATAATGCACTATAAAAAGTCACCTTTGATGTCGAGGGGTTTATACGGTGTATCGAATACTCAATCCAAGTACCCTAATGGTTGAGGGGTTATATGGTACCGAAAACTCCCGTTAGTGGATTGTAAAACCCCATTCTCGACCTAGTCGAAAACCGAGTCGGAAAATGCTATCGGTGAACAAAACGATGATCGTTGTGATAAAATCTCAGCAATGCATAACTCTTCATCATTATAATACCTTTCAATCATTACCCAGCATCAATATTAGCTCGATTTATCCAATGGGAACCAATATTTCGCCAATTAGGACCATTTTATAATATTTGCAAGTTTTAGGGACTAAACTGTAAATCTAGTAATTTAAAGGTCCTTTTCTATAATTAACAATGTCATAATGAAATTCAATTTAGAAATAGTAAGCTTGTAAATTTTCGTGTTATTCTAATAACATTTACCTATTCAATTAGACCATACAACATTCGGTGACCAATATGTAAATAATGCAAAACTGCACTTTAAGTCTTTTAACAGAATTAACTACCACCGTATCGATACACTTTGAGACTGTACCGATACCAGTGTACATAATTTAGAAGCCATTGAAACTGTCAAGTCCCATTTAAATCTGACTAGGACCGTATCGATACGGGTTGACCACTTTGACTTGCTAATTGTGGTCTTATAAGCTGTAATAATGGTCATACCGTATCGATACGGGAATACTCAGATTCACTTTTAACTTTCATTAACCAATGTCGTTTCGATACAACTCAGACTGTATCGATACGGGTTCCATATTTCAACAATAACCATTGGATCGATTCAGGATAGTTGATACGCAAATTCCTACACCTCGCCAAATCAATGAATGGCTAGTCCCTCTTCCTTGCCAATATGACCAACATCATAATACACCCCTCCGCCTTGCCAAATCAATATAAGCCGTAGCCCAAGGATTCTAGTCCACCCGTACACTAAGCTCATGAATTCTATGGCATGCTAATTGTATCCAAATTCCTTTCCAATCCAAGGTCCGGTGACAATAGCAATGATCGTTGTTCAATAGCAATGAAAATACTCATTATATATTCAATGATTTTATCAATGAGCAATTTTCAATATCAATGTTCTATAACATTATCAATGACATTAGCAACATTTCAATGATCTCAAAGAGGATATCGATAGCCGGTGATTCATTTGCAATGTTTCGATGACAATAACAATGTTGACACCAATAATCCATGGCAATGACAATAACAATGGCAATGTCAATGCTCTATAATCAATAACCTATAGTTCCATGATTCAATGATGATGACAATGTTAATGACATTAACAATACTCAATAACAATGATGATATATGTGTTCAATGTTCATTAACATTGATGATAACAATGACAATGCTCAATACTCGATGAGATAACTTACCGATACTTACCACAATATCCGCTAAGCAGTTCGATGCAGTAATCCTTAAGAAAATGGAGGTGCTTGCCACAATATCCCTTGTTCTAAGCTTTCGGTGGAGACGATGGATGCTCTCTATCAATTTCTCGAGCTACGTAAACAATAGGATTGTGTTAGAGTCAATATTACGATATCAAAATCAATATAACGATATCAAAATCAATATCTAAACATAATATTGACAATACTATGAATTATCTATGGATAGCAAAAAGCTAGCTTGAGATTACTCTCAATTCCTCCATGAATTTCAACGATTGTTTGCACGATTAAGCTTACTCGATCGATAGGAACATTTCGATAACAATAAACTGAAGGAAACTCAAGCTTTTCAACCCTCACAAATAGAGGTGCTTGCTTGAAAGATGATGAAGATGAAGAAGAGGTGCTTGCTTGTTTTATAATAATATGCTGGTTTTTGAAAATGTTAAATGCATGGTTTTCAAGGCATGGTGTTTTAAATGATGATTGAAATGGTGATTTCAATGTGGTTTTGGAAAATGGATTAAAAATGCATTGATGGTGTGTGGTTTGAGCACTCCTCACCAAGCCTTGTGTGCTTATACACTTTTCGTTCATCAATGTAGCGATTTAAAGGTTGCAAGGCAGCGTACGGGCAAGTGAATACCAAGGACTTTGGGATTTGAAAGTATGATTTCAATTTAGACTTGTATTAATAAAGACAATGGGGTTCATTGTTTGTTTGGGAGGTGTTTTGATAAACTCCCTGTTTTAGCATGTTTGCTATGTTGTTTCTGGGTTGTAAATGGCCTTTAATGCTTGGTATTGCTTAGAATTATGAATTCATGCTTGGGATAATTTGGTTTTTAGGAAGCATGCCTCTAGTTATCTCATTGAAGCATAATGCCATGATTGGTTAGTGATTGTGTGATAAGTTGTTGTTGATTGATCCTTGGAAATGTTGTGATTATGTTATAAGTATGTTGTAATGTTATAGTATCTTAGAAAGCTTGCAAAATCAAAAAAATGGACATTAAATGTCCAAGCGTATCGTACACGTGTCTTTGTACCGATATGTGTAAACTATTTTGGGGTTTGTGTTTTGGTATGGAGAAGAGCATTTAGGCAAGGTGTATCGATACACCATAGTCGTATCGATACAATTTTAGGCCACTAGAATCTGGTTTTGAGAAATGACAAAGCGTATCGATACACTTGCATGTGTATCAATATGGGCAAGCTATTAATTTATTTATTGTGATGTTTGTATGTTTTAGTTTCTTCATTTTTGGTCCTTGTATGTTATGTATGCAATTCCATGAGTTTGAATGATCATTTTGAGCTAATTTCTGTCATGTGAGCATGAAACCTGATTAATTAAGGATTGTTAACTTTAAAATGGGTTAAGTCCCTATAGTTTTCCAAAATTGCAATTTGGTCTCTAATTGCAATTACGAGCAATTGGATATCAATTCGATGCCCAATTGAGCTGAGTTTTCACCCGCTGCCAGTATGCACATCATAGGTTAATATGTTGCATCTAGATAAGATAAAAAGAAAAAAAGGACTTAATTCAAGTTAATTTTTACGGGTTTGTTTCAGCAAACCCAATATAGCTCACTCGGTTTGGTCTTGCGACTAGGCCGGTTTAAGGGGGTTACATTTGCTGGTATCAAATCTAGTTTTGCGATAAGTGGGATGGGATTACGTTTGTTGGAATGATGTTATTGGTTGATTACTATTGTTTGCTATGCACGGTGATTGTTTATAAGCATGTTGATTATTTATATGTCTCTGGATGACATATGTTATGTTGAGGGATAATTGTGGGACACATTGCCTTATAATACAGTCTGAAATGTTTTAGCTGGAAAGAAAGTCTTTGATCCTGGCTTGAAGCTGGCCTAATTGTTTTGCTTTGGTGTAATTATCACGCCTTAAAAAATGTGTTATGTTACGACCGAGGGGAGAATTTAGAAATAGTGTGATGATGTTGCCTTTGGTCAAGGAGTTGAGGATGATGCTATATCTCTTAGGGGTTAGCCACCCCGAAGTAAGTACCACCTGCGCCAGTTGGGCCAGTGTTGGGTGACATGATGCCTTTGATATAGGCGATGTCCGAAGCTTTTTAAGTTGTCATTGCTGGAGTGCATTTGACTGCACCAGCTATTGGGAAAATGGAGTTGTCGTTCGAATGTCTTTGTATTTTGGGAGGAGTTGAGTCATGAGGGTTGGTACCCAAGGCTTCTGAGGATTGGATGGCCAATATTGATCATATTTTTGACCAAATATGGTGTAATGATGCATGTGAGTTGGGATGTGTTGTGTCTCTGTTGCAAGGAGATGTGTATAGTTGGTGGACAATTGTGGATGCGGGTATAGAACCCGGTAATATGAATAAAGAGTTCTTTCGAACTGTTTTTAAGAAAAAGTATATGGGAGATAGATACTTGGGTGAAAAGAAATGTGAGTTTTAAGGCAGTATGTTTGTGGCTGAGTTTGAGGTACAATTTGTTCGGTTGACCTGGTAAGCTCTTGAACTGGTACTGGTTGAGAGGCATCGTTGTGCACGATTTCGTTACATATTGGTACAAGATGTTAAGACAAAAATGTTGGCTTTTGACTACACCGTTTCGACGTGTTGGTTACACTAGCAAAAGATATTTAGCAGAACTTGGGTTTATCATCTCGTGTGGGTGGTTATGGCTTAGGCAAAAGAGTTGCAGACTCTAGTTTTGGTGGTGGTCAGTGTAAGAAGCATTGTGATAAAACATGTCGCTCTGATTCGAGACGAGTTGGAGGTAGTGTTGGGCGTGGACCGTGTGGTCAGGATACCTAAGCTAGATCAAATTTTAATACCTATTGGGTATGTGGTTTACGTGATCACATAAGGTGGGTATATTCGCATTTGGCTTGTAAGGGACAAGCTCCTACTGTTGTTGTTGCTAACTCTTGTTGGAGTTGTGGATCGAGCAATCATTTGGGGCACAAATGCCCATTGTTGGTTGGTGGTGGACAGGCTAGGGCACCTACAGTTGTACCACATCGAGGCCATGGTCGTGGCTGAAGGCAATTTTAGCATAGGGACGAGGCTCTGAGGATGGTGGCTCATATCGTTGCTATTCAACCTGAGGGTGGTGGTCCTACGAGGGTGTACATATATCATGAGGGATGCAATGACACTAATGTGATTGCAGGTACATTTACTTTGCTATTCTTGTCGTTGTTTTCTTTGGTTGATTCTGGTTCTACGCATTTATATATATTGCGTGAGCATGCACATTTGCTTGAAATACCTGCTAAGGTGTTAAATGTGGGAATACAAGTAACTAATTCTTTCAGTGAAACGAATGTTACAAGAAGGTTGTTTAGAAGATGTCCTTTGATTGTTCAAGATCATGTGTTTGCGGTTGAATTGATGGAGTTGCCGTTTCACGGTTTTGATGTAATCTTGGGTATGGATTGGTTGACCGAGCATAGATCCATGGTTGATTTTGAATCCAAGCAACATACCTTGAGACTTGTTGATGATTACGAGGTGGTAATCATGGATGGAAATGCTAAGTTCTTGTACAATGTTGATTCGGTTCTGGAAGCGAGTCGTTTGATGGATTTGGGATGTTAGGCATTCTTAGCCTATGTTATGAATTTGGATCGAAGGAGGTACGTGTACAAGACATCTGCATTGCGTGTGAATTTTTGGGTGTTTTTTTGGAGGAGTTACCTGGTTTGCCGCCGAATAGAGAGGTTGAGTTTGGCATTGAGTTGTATGCAAATACAACTCTAGTGTCTATTGCCCCTTATTGTATGGCCCCGAAAGAGTTGAAGGAGTTAAAGATGCAACTTTAAAAGTTACTTGATTAAGGGTTTATTAGGCCTAGTGTTTTGCCGTAAGTGCACTTGGTGTTGTTTGTGAAAAAGAAGGATGGCACAATGTGATTGTGCATAGATTATCGGCAACTGAATAAGTTGAAGATTGAGAATAAGTATTTTTTGCATGGATTGATTTCAAATGGATTCTTGATGGTTTCCTATTAAAGCCTTATTGTTTTAATCTTGTTTTCTCATGTAAATCAACTCAATTAAGGGGGAAAGCAATCTATTAGATGTGAGCTTCATTTTATCCTCAAATATAAGCTTCTTTATTGAAATTCTCAAGTTCTTGACTCCTTATAAATGATTTCTAATGAGTTTTAATGATTTAATTATGGAATATGATTAAATCAAGGTTTAATTGATGAGTTTATGTGATTTTCGAATTGGTTCTATTTTTCGGGTTTTTTGATTGATTTTTATCAAGATTTTAATGTTATATAATGTTAATAGATTGATTGTAACATTGGAATCTGAAGCTATGTGAATCTCTAATTTCCTAGGTTGCTAGTTATATGTTTTGGAGGAGTTGTGGAGGTTTAATGTTTGCTGGAGATATAAGGATTGGTTTGGATTGTTTTTGGATTTCAATTGATGTTAATTGATGGATTGAAATGTTAGATTATGGCTGGGTTGTGTCTAGGTTAAGTTGGAAGTTGTTTTTGGTTGTTTTATAGTGAAGGCAATTGATAGATGTTTGTGAGATGAAGTTAAGGAGTGGTGTTGTTGGTATTATGAATGCTTGATGATGCATTAATCCTCTGTTCTTATGTGATTAAAATAGGAGAGTGATCCTAAGGTCATCGAAGAAGCTTGGAGGTTTTGGACGATTGCTTTTGAAAATTGACGATTAAAGTTTTGCGTGTAGGCAACAGAGAATGAGAACGTGGATTTCAACTTTGAAATGGTTTAAAGGTTGTTTTGGGAGTTTAAACTTTAGCTTGAAATGCTAGTTTAAACTCAGAAGTGAGTATGATAACATTTCTCCCTCGGTCATGCTTTAACGAAATTGATTTTATGCACTTGTTTTGAATTACATGATACCTATTGTTTAAGCATGTTTTCAAGTATGTTATATTCTGATTTTGATCATATTTTGAGGATGGATGCATTGGTAAATGATCCATGTAAGTATGAGGAATACTTATGAATACATTGGGTTAACGCATTGAAAATGGTTTTGATGTGTTGCTTTAAAAACAGTGAGGTACATGGTTAATAACGAACTATATTGGCAAGTGATGTATATTAAAATGTTAGCGGATATAGTTGGTCGGCCATATGAATGATAATGCACTATAAAAAGTCACCTTTGATGTCGAGGGGTTTATACGGTGTATCGAATACTCAATCCAAGTACCCTAATGGTTGAGGGGTTATATGGTACCGAAAACTCCCGTTAGTGGATTGTAAAACCCCATTCTCGACCTAGTCGAAAACCGAGTCGGAAAATGCTATCGGTGAACAAAACGATGATCGTTGTGATAAAATCTCAGCAATGCATAACTCTTCATCATTATAATACCTTTCAATCATTACCCAGCATCAATATTAGCTCGATTTATCCAATGGGAACCAATATTTACGATAATAATTAAATTAGGATTTTATAATATTTGCAAGTTTTAGGGACTAAACTGTAAATCTAGTAATTTAAAGGTCCTTTTCTATAATTAACAATGTCATAATGAAATTCAATTTAGAAATAGTAAGCTTGTAAATTTTCGTGTTATTCTAATAACATTTACCTATTCAATTAGACCATACAACATTCGGTGACCAATATGTAAATAATGCAAAACTGCACTTTAAGTCTTTTAACAGAATTAACTACCACCGTATCGATACACTTTGAGACTGTACCGATACCAGTGTACATAATTTAGAAGCCATTGAAACTGTCAAGTCCCATTTCGATACAGCTAGGACCGTATCGATACGGGTTGACCACTTTGACTTGCTAATTGTGGTCTTATAACTGTAATAATGGTCATACCGTATCGATACGGGAATACTCAGATTCACTTTTAACTTTCATTAACCAATGTCGTTTCGATACAACTCAGACTGTATCGATACGGGTTGACTAGAGATGACCTATTTCGGAACACCCTAAGACCGTATCGATACAATTAAATTCCCAAACCTTACTGCCAAAACTCGTATCAATACACTTTGACTAGAGATGACCTATTTCGGGCCTGTATCTATACACTATTGTTAACCCATGCTTTCCCAGGCCAAATATGCAAGGCCGTATGATACAACTAAACTTGTATCGGTACGCCCTGCACTATAATGTCAATTTTCTTCTGGGTTTTAGTCCATTTGACCTAGAAAAAAAGTCCAAATGCAATGAAACTTTACCAATAATATTTCAATAATATATTCTACTTGCAAGTTGAATTTTAGGGTTATTCGAATCCATTTACTAGGTTTTCACCTTTTAGTGCCAAATATGACTATTTAGTCATTTATAAGCCATACCAAAAAGCCAAGTAGAGCCTTAAACACCTTTACATGCTATGCACAAAACACACATATCAAAAGGGCCACAAATGACTAGTTCAACTACTTTACCACCATTCTAGGAGTTCGTAGAGGCAAAACACATTACTTGGGCTTGTAGTGGCTTGTCAACAACGTCGAATCTCTAATCTCCAACATTGAAATCCTTAACCTCAAATGTATGAAATGAAATGCATTAGGCATACATTGCCTAGCGAGGTTGTCACAACTAAATACTTTATTGATGAAATGCATTCCAAATCATGTCTTGACAACAACAATGCAATGTTTCAATAGTACCAATGCAATGATCATGTTCAATAACATTAAGTCCATATTTCAACAATAACCCTTGGATCGATTCAAGATAGTGGATACGTGAATCCCTACGCCTCGCCAAATCAATGAATGGTCTAGTCCCTCTGCCTCGCCAATATGACCAACATCACAATACATCCCTTCGCCTCGCCAAATTAATATAGGCCGTAGCCCAAGGACCATAGTCCACCCGTACACTGAGCTCATGAATTCTATGGCATGCCAATTGTATCCAAAGTCCTTTCGAATCCAAGGTCCAGTGACAATAGCAATGATTGGTGTTCAATAGCAATGACAATACTTAATATATATTCAATGATTTTGTCAATGAGCAATGTTTCAATATCAATGTTCTATAACATTATCAATGACATTAGAAATATTTCAATGATCTCAATGACGATATCGATAGCCGGTGATTCATTTGCAATGTTTCGATGACAATAACAAATGTTGACACCAATAATCCATGGCAATGGCAATAACAATGGCAATGTCAATGCTCTATAATCGATATCCTATAGTTCCATGATTCAATGATGATGACAATGTTAATGACATTAACAATACTCAATAACAATGACGATATCTATGTTCGTTGTTCATCAACAATGACGATACGATAACAATGACAATGCTCAATACTCGATGGATAACTTACCGATGCTTATCACAATATCCACTAAGTGGTTCGATGCAATAATCCTTAGCGATAAGGTTAGCAATGACAGTTTCATTAACAACAAAATTGGGAAAGGCACCTAGCCTAATCCCGAGACTCTGACTACACTCACCTAATAATCCGAAGCTTCTACAGCTCTCGGATAGCAATCCCCTTGTTCCTAGCTTTTGGTGGAGACAATGGATGCTCTCTATTAATTTTTTGAGCTAGGTAAACAATAGGATTGTGTTAGAGTCAATATTACGATATCAAAATCAATATAACGATATCAAAATCAATATCTAAACTCAATATAGACAATATCTATGAATTATCTATGGATAGCAAAAACCTAGCTTGAGATTACTCTCAACTCCTCCATGGATTTCACCGATTGTTTGGGGGATTAAGTTTACCCGATCGATAGGAACATTTTGATAATAATAAACCAAAGAAAACTCAAGCTTTTCAACCCTCAACAATAGAGGTGCTTTATTGAAAGATGATGAAGATGAAAGGAGATGTGCTTGCTTGTTTTAGAAATTGGGTAAGTTTCCTATCCTTTTTCATTTCTTTACTCCTATTCTTAATTAGGAGTTTTCCTTCAAGTGAAGGAATCCTTTCAGTTAGTCCCACGTGTGGGGCATTATAATTGAAGAGTGGCTAATTGCAAGGTTCATCCCCTAACTCTTAATTCTTTATACTTGTACCCCTAAACATTCAATTTCTATAATTTAGCCACTAACTAGGTTTTCAATACTTTCGTTAAGGTCTATAGACAATGATTTGGCTCAATTGGAGTCTCATACTGATACCTTTGACCTCACGGTCAACGTTAATATAATATTTGGACAATTCTGATGCAGGGTTTCCGGTCACTGGATCCCAATTCTGACTAGGCCAGATTTTGGGGTGTTACAAGGATTATGCATCTAACTGATGATTGGGGTTGGTGTCCCCGGGTTGTAAGTGGTACCATAATTCTGGTTGAGATGGCATGAAGTGTTGAGAGGACACTTGTTGAATTCATGTATCCGATGTAATATTTTGGAAAATGGAACTTGGTTTATTATCACTTGAAAGCCAATATAATTTTTAATGTATCATGTTGATGGAAGTTTATGTAAAACATTGGTTTATGCATGTTTTACTATTTAAGCTTTGCATATCGTTGTTATGCATGGGAAGTCTTAAACTGAGGGTTAACATTGAGACATGTTGATCCATGATACACTTAGCATATGGTTTAATATTCTGGTTTTTGAAAATGTTAAATGCATGGTTTTCAAGGCATGGTGTTTTAAATGATGATTGAAATGGTGATTTCAATGTGGTTTTGGAAAATGGATTAAAAATGCATTGATGGTGTGTGGTTTGAGCACTCCTCACCAAGCCTTGTGTGCTTATACACTTTTCGTTCATCAATGTAGCGATTTAAAGGTTGCAAGGCAGCGTACGGGCAAGTGAATACCAAGGACTTTGGGATTTGAAAGTATGATTTCAATTTAGACTTGTATTAATAAAGACAATGGGGTTCATTGTTTGTTTGGGAGGTGTTTTGATAAACTCCCTGTTTTAGCATGTTTGCTATGTTGTTTCTGGGTTGTAAATGGCCTTTAATGCTTGGTATTGCTTAGAATTATGAATTCATGCTTGGGATAATTTGGTTTTTAGGAAGCATGCCTCTAGTTATCTCATTGAAGCATAATGCCATGATTGGTTGGTGATCCTGTGATAAGTTGTTGTTGATTGATCTTTGGAAATGTTGTGAATATGTTAGAAGTATGTTGTAATGTTATGCTATCTTAGAAAGCTTGGAAACTCAGCAAAATTGGACATTAAAAGTCCAAACGTATCGGTACACGTGTCCTTGTACCGATATGTGTAAACTATTTTGGGATCTGTGTTTTGGTATGGAGAAGAGCATTTAGGCAAGGTGTATCGATACGCCATAACCGTATCGATACAATTTTAGGCCACTAGAATCCGGTTTTTGAGAAATGCCAAAGCGTATCGACACACTTGCCCGTGTATCAATACTAGCAGCTATTAATTTAGTTATTGTGATGTTTGTATGTTTTTGTTTCTTCTGTTTTGGTCCTTGTATGTTATGCATGCAATTCCATGAGTTTGAACGATCGTTTTGAGCTGATTTCTAACATGTAAGCGTGAAACCTAATTAATAAGGATTGTTAACTTTAAAATGAGTTAAGTCCCTATAGTTTTCTAGAATTACAATTTGGTCCCTAATTGCAATTGCGAGCAATTGGATATCGATTCGATGCCCAATTTAGCTGAGTTTTCACCCACTGCCAGTATGCACATCATAGGTTAATATGTTGCATCTAGATAAGATAAAAAGAAAAAAAGACATAATTCGAGTTAATTTTTATGGGTTTGTTTCGACAAACCCAATGTAGCTCGCTCGGTTCGGTCTTGCGACTAGGCCAAGTCGAGGGGATTACATTCTTGTCCTAGTATATGGCAACTGATCATTGCCTCTTAAGTTTGTTAAGATATTAAGGTGCAATAAGAACACAATGCCAATTGCAGTATGGCAATGGATTTGGAAAAATTATGTACTAGCAGAGAGAAAATAATGCCAAGGCATTCTAATTATTAAAAACCAAATATAAAATAAGCGTTAATCATAAACATCCCCCAACCAACTGTAAAAGCTTAGTTAATGGTTGGGTTTCCATCCACAAAACATCATCATTTCTCATCATCTTTTTGAAATAAAAATAAGTAAAACTAAGAGAATGGGCAAGAAGGAGATCTGTCGATGCAGTACTTCGAATACTCTAGAGCTCTCGGTCTTAGATGGTCGTACCACATCGCCTCTCAGTTCACCACGGTGCAACCTCTCTTCAATCCGTCCTCTTCATCTGGTTGCTTGATCTCCTTTAATTAGGCTTGTGTGGAAACCCTAGGATATGCTTTTGAGTTTGAATTTTGAATACGCAAGGGATAAGACGCATGATCATCTTATCTAGATTTGAATCCTAGGGCTGACGTGTACAAGGTCCAATGGCTACTTTGACCAAGCATAGGACTTCGATCCTTTGCCAGCCGAGCTTGGGATTTTTTAGTCCATCTATGCCAACTACTACTCAGTAATTCTCTGCTTCTTTTCCTGCGTTCACTGCCAGCGCTTCTCTACCATGTCTGCCTGCTTGTGTCCTGTATCAAAACCAGCAAAATAACCCTTCACACTGGCAATGGAATAGTTCCATAACTCTTTATGTAAATGCATGATTTTAACATCTAAATGCAACTAAATGTACTTAAAGGGCAAGCAAAGGCATTGTAAAATAAGCATAAAAATAGTACTTTTGATGAGTTGACAATGAAAATTGCGATATTATAATTGAAAAGACAGTTTGGCCAGTCTCCAAAAATTTTAAATAGTTTTGAAACTATGGAAAAGAGTTTTGATATGTGTCATGCTTAACTTAAAATGAAATGGTTAGGAAAAAATGTAATATTTTAGGTTTCACATACAAGGTTCGAAACTGTGTTCGTTAACATTCGATACTCGTTATTTTATTGAAAAGACAATTTATGCAATACGATTAATTACATAAACAATGAACATAAAGTTATGTGACATTTATTATTTTGCTTTGAAATAAACCACAACCTAATTTTGCTTTAGAAGAAGAGGGACAGCCTCACCAATGATGAGTTATCTGAAATATTTATAAGAGGTTGACCAGGCAGTTTTCTTATAAACTTTCCCCATTCCATTTTCTTCAAGGCATCCATGGAATCTTCTATTCTCACCATTGACGAGTTGTATGAAATATTTTCAAGAACTGATTTAAAGACAATAGAGAAGTGTCGATTGTTTTCAAAACAGTGTAATGCTATAACGTACGAATCAAGATTTTTGGCATCTTAAACTAGAAGGAAAAATTCAATACGCGGCTAATTAATTGCAAGCAATTATGAGAAATGTCGTTATTATAGTTTTTAAGCAAAGACCAATCAAGTCCTGTTGATGGGAAACTCACGCTCTATTTTTTGCCTCATTGGAACATCGACATCTTAGATGTTGCAGATACAGGTTTAGTGTGTTACAGAGCTCGTCCAAAAAAAACTATTATATTTATAAACCCATGACAAGGCAATTTCAAGTTATCCCAAGTCCATACAATGAACCTCGATAGCCTGAATATCAACCAACAAAGATTGGCTTGATTGTTCTCATATCAAGGCCCTTGGAGTTCAAAATCGTGTTGGTTTTCGATCAGTATTATGATTAAGTTGAAGGTGTTAAAGCTATTTGTTGCAAAATCTTTGATTCCAATGGTTGGATTTGGCATCACTCGGGTGATTTGAAGTTACTATCCCACGAGTATTTCGAGTGGAATTCATGCACCATATCTATGTGGTTAGCTGCATTGGCTGACACGAATGGATGAAAAGTATACAATACTTGTATGTGACCCTAAATCTGAGAGTTAGGAATTGATAATGGTGCATGAGTCATGCAATTCCAAAATTTTTAGGTCGCTTAATCTCGGCAAGCATGAAAGGAAGCTGACAATAATGTTAATGAGACGAGATGTGGCTCAGTTGGAGATTTGGATGATGGGAAACTACACACAAAAGTTATGGAACAAAAATATATTATTGATCTTGTAGGTTGTATCGATGAAATCGGCTATGGCAGGCCTGTGTCATTTTACAACACCAATACTATTTTGATGCTTGCTCCCGATAGAGTAATGTTGTATAATGTTTAGCATAGAAGCATTTCTCATCCGTTTATGCTGACCACCCCACATTTGTATCATTTATTCTAGGCAAAAAGTCAAAAGTAGCCCCCAAAGTTTGACCTTTTGGTCACTTTAGCCCTATTCTTTTTTTGGTGCAAACAATCACCTAATAGTTCATTTTCGTTTATATTTCACCCTTGTTGGATGGAAACCGTTAGTCAACTAAAGGTCAATGCCTGAGGCTGACATGGCATGTCTGTACAGCATGGGGAGATGACTTGGCAATGCCACGTGGCACTTTGCTGACTTGGCATTTTAAAAAATTAAAAATTATTTTTTAAAAAATATTTTTAATCAATCGGATGATGCAACTATAATACCCCAAAACTCGGCCAAGAAGAATACTACTAATTTGATTTCTAAGCCAAGTATTTCCGATATATAATTCGAAAGCTCAATTAAGCTTTAGGACCAAAACCCAAAATAAAGAAATTTAAAAGGTCAATTAGAGAATCGGTTAAACCGAAGGCTTTGTAAGGTAGCATGTCTAAACTGAACACCAAATTAAATTCTGAGTTGCTTGTTAAATAAAAAGATATATTGGTGATTAGTAATTGAAGGAGTTAGTGATCTATTGAGAATTTGCATAGTATGATAGCTAATTTGAAAGGACTAAATTGAAACCATTGTTTGAAGGGAGGATTGCATGTAATTCATAAAAAAATTTAAGGACACAAACATGTGTCTTGTGCGTACGGAAACAAGTGGAAATGGGAGAGGAAGGTCTCGGTTAAGGGAAAACTATCCTAGAGCCGAGTTATCACTTGCTTCTCCAATCTAGCTGAGATTAAGGTAAAGAGAGAGAGAGAGGGAGAGTTTGCCATGAAAGCTTAAAAATTAAGCTCGGTGCTGCCATCCTTTTTTTTAAGCTTGATCGAGTGTCCTAGAGAGGAAGTAAGTGTCCAGCTCAACCTTTTTCATCTATAATTCTTTAAGGGCTAAATTGCTTGACATGAAATTGTGTGTATATTATGTTATTGGACTGTTTTTGAATGAACAAATGTTACATGTGAAAGCTGCCCAGAATTTTGTGTATATATATTATGTTATTGGACTATCTTGACTTATAGAAAGGCATGAACATGTAATGCTACCATGTTTTGTAAATGTGTATATTTTAGGGGACTGTTTTCACGATTTCAAGATGTTAAAGGGCTGAATTGTATTAAATAAATGTTAAAGAGTTGCTTGATTAGTATGTAAATGGACATCTATAAAAATGAAATGTTTTGCATGTGTAAATGTGTGAGGGGCTGTTTTGAAACACATCAAAAGCATGCTGGCTAGTTGAGTTGTATATGTAGTAATACAATAAAATTTGGGATTGCTTTACATGTATAAAAGGGGCATTGGGGACTGGTTTGATATACAGAAATGTAATCATATGTGAGCTGCCCTGTTTCATGTATATGTGAATGCAAATAGATTGTTTTGGTTTGTGTATATGTGAACATATTGTAAAGTTGAGACTGTTTTGCAATGTTAAATTGTGTAAACATGTTGAATGGACTATTTTGGCTATAAATAATCATACCATGGACTGTTTTAAGGTGTTTAAATGTGTAATTTGGTGGACAGTTTTGATGCTCTAGT
The DNA here is from genome assembly GCA_019671005.1 of Hibiscus mutabilis. Classification (NCBI taxonomy): domain Eukaryota; kingdom Viridiplantae; phylum Streptophyta; class Magnoliopsida; order Malvales; family Malvaceae; genus Hibiscus; species Hibiscus mutabilis. Next base: position 44,298,335 of record CM033717.1, on the reverse strand, counting down.
ATGCATAAAGGTCAAATTGTCCTGTTTTGTTAAGTTTCTAACAGCCCTTAAGGAGTATGTATTTGAGTATTTGTGTGTATATATGTTGGCTGGGCAAAATTGCTTAAATTGAAAGTAAATGGACTGATTTTGAGTGATCAAATGTATACGAGTATAAGCTGTCCTGTTTGGTGAATGTTTGAAAGATTGAATTGATACTAATATATAGTTATATTCTTGTTATACTTAGACCAAGAAGAAGCTAAGAAAGGATTTGAATAAGTAACAAGATTTGATTGAGGATTTAGGTATCCTGTAACTTCGAGATAAGAGGTGAGTGTAGTTTAAAGCCTCGAAAAAGGTTAATAACTTTCTCGAGCGCTTCTTGCTAGTTATGATTTTTTTGAATTGATCTAATTACTATATAAATGCACAAGCTTGGATGCCAGGTAAGTTGCTAGTAGAAGATGAATGTTAGGATATGAAAATGTGATTAAAAGCATGGCTATGAATTTAAATACTCTTGATATCTTGAGATATGGACTGGTTTGAATGATCTATGTAATTAGAATGATTGATTGTTGTTGGTGGAAACAAATCATGATCATGCTTATTTCGTATGTGTAAGTTGATATATAGTATGTAAAGAAAGTTATAAATGAATTAGCAAGTGAAATTATGGTTATTAAGACATTCGAACAAGCATGTATGAGACATGAAATTCACAGTGGTGAATATATATATTATGCGCCCTAAATGAGAAAAAGGGTTTATGAAATCTTGATATGAAATCAATATAGAATTGAAATCATGGTGATAATAAAGATGACATGTAATAAAGCCTTGGTCTTAAGTTAGTCTTAGGTATAGTTGGCATGCCACAGAGTCTATAGAGATTAGTGTCGGGTTGGACTACGGTCTGGGACAGTGGTCCCTATTTGGCGACAGTAGGAGGGAAGTTGTTTGGTCACTTGGCGATAGTAGGAGGGATTGACCGGTACTGTGAGTACCACATGTTATGTTATGGGCGACGGTTGGGGACTCGTGTACCTAGGCAAGGAATTCGATTCACAATGCTATGATAATAAACGAATATGAATGAACTTACTTGTGTAATTCTTTGAAAGAATTACTTCTAATGCATATATACATAATATTGTATTGAGGAATTGCATAGTCTTGAATTATATGGATATACATGTTGTTAACAATGCCTTTCGAATGACTTGTCATAAGAATAGTCTTATTGTATTTGATGTTAAACCTTCTTAGGTGAATAACAAATAAATTATGTATCGAATTGGCTATGTTAAGGAGAAGTCATAAGAGTTTATAGCGAAACCAATGAATTATTGTGATGACTTGCATACCAAGTACAATGTAATTAGTGATTAATGAATGTCCTCTTGAATGAATAAATATGCTTGGTTGGAATGCCAACTGTATGCTATGTCTGCAGATATTGATCATATTTGGGCACTTGTGTTTGATTCAATTTGGTGTCAACCTTTGGTTATGATTTTCTTATGCAAGGATGTAATGTTCGATTATGTCCAATGGAAAGGCTGTAAGTTTGTGAAAGCTTGTGTGTTTAGAATGGTAACTTGAATGATGTGATTGCTAAACCTTGACCTACTTATTTTGACTGATACTAGAAAGTGATTGAAGTATGTCATAAAATAAATTATGCTATGCTAATATAGTAATGTGTGAATATTGCCCAAATATTAATAAGTAAAATGAAATAACTTAATTCATATGTTTGCAATATTGGTTAAGTTTCAAATAGAGAGACAAAGGATTGACTCAAATTCGACATGCTACGTTAATATGTACTACCTTGCTGACTTAAAAAACAAAAAAATCTAAATTAGGATAACCTTTGTAATGAGTAAATATGCTCGTAATATGCCATACTATGTGAGATATCTTGTGTCTAACAACTTATATCTAAATAGACTAGGTAAATGAGAATTCTTGAGAACTACAAGATGAACGAATAAACTATTGTAATGACTTGTATAATAAGTATGGTGAATTTATAAAAGTATATATATGTAATTTAAGAACTGTTTTGAAGGCAAATAAGTTCTTATTGGACTGTTTTGAACTTATGTGCATATGTATATAATTTAAGGATTGTTTTGAAGGCAAATAAGTTCCTATTGGACTGTTTTGAACTTATGTGTATATGCATATAATTTAAGGACTGTTTTGAAGGCAAATAAGTTCTTATTGGACTGCTTTGAACTTATGAGTATATATATGTAATTTAAGGACTGTTTTGAACTTATGTGTATATGTATATAATTGAAAGACTGTTTTGAAGGCAAATAAGTTATTGGACTGTTTTGAACTTATGTGTATATGTATATAATTTAAGGACTATTTTGAAGGCAAAAAAGTTCTTATTGGATTGTTTTGAACTTATGTGTATATGTATATAATTTAAGGATTGTTTTAAAGGCAAATAAGTTCTTATTGGACTGCTTTGAACTTATGAGTATATATATGTAATATAAGGACTGTTTTGAAGGCAAACAAGTTCCTAATGGACTGTTTTGGACTTATGAGTATATATATATAAATATATAATTTAAGGACTGTTTGGAAGGCAATAAGTTTCTATTAGATTGTTTTGAACTTATGGATCTATATATGTAATTAAAGGACTGTTTTGAAAGAATATAAGTATTGTTTTGGTCTGTTTTGAATTTATACAAGTTTATACAGGAATCAAGGGCTATTTTAGATATGTATTTACAAGTATGTTTTGAATACGTGTAAATGTATACTAGTGAATTAAAGATATTAAGGAGGAATTGAACAATTGGTATAAGTGAAGTGGATTGTTTAAATCGTAAAGAATATGATAAAGAAACCAATATAATATATGAGTTAAATAAAGTGTATCTTAACCTATTAAATGTTCTTTGTGATAATAGCTACGCTTGTTAAAGTACCTTTAAACTTGGATTGCTTGATAAGTAAACGAGACCTACATGGTAGGTTGGGTTAGATAGCTTTAGTGATAAATATTTAACTTTTATATGAGCTTGTAAAATCTATGGGGTGAAGTGTATGTCTTGATTGAATGTCATAAGTAGATAGCCAATTCCTTAATCAAGAATTAGGTTATGGTCTATGATGTGTTTTGTCTAATGACTTGTGTAGTGAGAGATCTATGTAATAATATATTGAAACCTTGCGTCCAAGATTTCGTGATTTGTCAATGGTTTTAGTATCTATTGGACTACGACTAGTTGAAAGAAAGAATGGAAGAAAATTATATAAGGTTTAATGTAATGCTTTTATTTTTAGTACTACCTCACTAAGCATTAGCTTATCCCCAATCTTTCATCACTTTCCAGGGAACCAAAGCTTTTGTTTATTTTCGAGCTAGGACGGGATCACCTATGTTTGGAAGTATGTTCGAAACTTCTTTTCGTACTTCTAGACGGTGGCACATAAATGATAATAGGATATTGAGCATTTAGATCTCCATTTTGGATTATATTTGTATAAGTCCTATTTGTTTATAAAGTTTTTAATGGGCCCCTAATTATTTCTTGGTTGTTGCATATCTTATATGATTTATTAGTTGGTAAGATTGGGTGATTGCTCAAGTAGCTTAAGAGACTTAAGTAAAATTTGGTTGTTCGAATGACTAGTTAAAGGTTAAAACAAACTTTTGAATGGGGTTAATGAATCTTGTGATTGGACTTATTATGTGAAGATTCTACGTGACTAGCTAGGTTGATTCTAGTAATCGAAGGTAATTATCATCTTTGTAAGTAAACCTATTTAGCTTCATGATAAGTTAAATCAAATACGATGACAATTGAATGTTAATAGTTGAATCTATGTTAGACTTAAACCTTGAATGCTTGTTGTTAAAGATGTATGTTTAGTGGTGATATATGTGTGGCCTAGTTGGCAATTTTTGTGTAACACCCCTAAATAGGGCTTAGAATGTTACCACTATTTAGAATTCTTAAATAGTTAAATCATCTTGAATTAAGTAAAGTTAATTAAGGGTTGAATTGAATAATTAACAAATATGAATGCCAAATTAAATGACTTAAATAGAAGAATGAATGAAATAAGTGATCAATTTAAAGTGACTATATTGAATTAAATGAGAAAATGATGATTGCATGCTAAACTCTTTGATTCCCCTAATGCCCTTGATTAATTCTATGATTAACAACTAATTAAGGCTAAGATAGTAAATTCCTAAATCCATTACAAGGGATGTCATCTTCATCCACTTTTTCACTTTGTCGATTTGAAGAAGAAGGAAATTAGGGAGAGAAAGAGTTTAAGAGATCAGCCATTGATGAAGGGAAATTAAGCTTTCATGTATAGGAATTTTTTAAGGAAATTAAAGCTAGAAGCAAAGTAAGTATGATTCTATTCTTGTTCAATCGAATAGGTAGCTATACTTATTGACTTGGGCTATTTTGATGATTGTAGATGAAATTAACTATTGAATATGTTGTTAGATGATTGAAGTGTTGTAGGATTATGTAAATTTGGAGAATGAACACTAGGTATTATGCTGGAATTTATGTGTAAGTGATGGTGTAACAAAATTAGGTTGCTGGAAATTTGAAATGAAATGTTGTTGTAAGAATTGAATTGTTAGAACATGTAATTGAGCTATGGAACTAATGAATTGAACATGATCATGATTAGGTAATGTAATTAAGGTGTTAAACAAGCTAAATTGTCAGTAACCAATGCTGGAAAAGAAAGATAAAAGTATAAACAAAATCATATAGCCTAGAAACTGTTTTAGTAAGAACAAATTGTGTAAACATGTAAAATTAAGCAACTTAACCAACTTACTATGTTTTGGCCACCTTGAAAAATGAATTAACATTGACTAAATATGTTTAGGATTTCATATGAAATGAATTATAGGGCCAAAACATTGGTTAAAATGAATTTAAGGAATTAAAATGTGAATAGGTGCAAGAACATAGTTCAAGTTAAAGGTGAAAAAAGCAACAACAAGCTTTAAAGTAAAATAAGAATTCTTATGCCACAAGATATCCTCTAATGAAAGTTAAAGATTTAAAAGACTTAAGTTGTCTTAAATGGAAGTCCTTGGATACATTGGTATGATGCTTGATATTCTTGGGACTACGGTCCATGAGCCACGGCTCGGGGGACGCCCCATTACATGTAATATGTTATTGGCGACAGTAGGAGGTAACGGGGGAGTTGTACGGAGATTGGCGATAGTTGGTTGGATAGTGAGAAGTATAGGATTCTTGGACCTTTATGGTCAAACACGGACCAATGTCATTCATAACCAATTGTGATCCAAGGCAAACATGTAAAAGATATGAACATTATTGTGAAATCAAATAAGAAATTCAAAGGAAAATCATGAATGTAAAATGAAATGTTAAAGAAGCTCTTGGTGAGCATATTGTTAAAAAGAAGCTCCTGGTGAGCATAATGTCTAAAGAAGCTCTTGGTGAGCATATGAAATACTGAGCTCTTATTGAGTAAATGAAGTGCTAAAAGGCATAAACTAAATTAATCAAGTGAAAAACAAATGAAGCATAAAGCTTACTTGAATACTTTAAATGCTTGACATGAAATTTTGAGTACATGACTTACTTGATCTGTATGCTTGAATTGATAAGGTGTATTCTTGAGTACTTGCTACTTGATATGAATTGAATGTGTTTAATATGTAAACATGATGTGTTGCTGCCATGTACACTTGTACATGGAAATATGGACTGTTTTCATGTGTTTAATATGTAAGCATAATGTGTTGCTGCCATGCCCACTTGTACACGGAAATATGGACTGTTTTGTGTATAAATGAACAATTATTGGACTATTTTGGATGTCCAATTGTGTGAGCTTGATTCATAGATTTTTTTGTGTATAAATGAACAATTATTGGACTGTTTTGGATGTCCAAATGTGTGAGTATGATCCATGGACTGTTTTGTGTATAATTAAACAATTATTGGATTATTTTGAATGTCCAAATGTGTAAGTATGATTCATGGACTGTTTTGTATAGAATAGGGACTGTTTGGACATTGTTAATTATGTGTACATGTTAGATGACTGAATTGTCTAGGCTAAGTGAAAACATGGACTGTTTTGGCATCGTGAATTATGTGTACATGTTATATGGCTGAATTGGCTAGATTACATGGAAATACGGATAGCTTGAAAATATATGAGGACTAAATGAACTATCTTGCATTACAAGAATGTGTAAATATGTATAATAGTTGACTTAGAACCAATGCTTAAATCAAAGAAAATAAACAGGAATCAAAGGAATACATGAATTGCTTGATAAGTAAGCTTGAACACTTGAATTGCTTGACATGTAATGCTTGATTTTTTTGACATGAAACTCATGAATTGGTAAATGTCTATACTTGAACCTTGTGTGGTATGATTCACTACTTGGAATGTCTCACGATTTTACTTGAATTGATGATCAATGGATTTGCTTGCTTGAATTCAAGTTACGAATATGACGTGACTCCATGCCCTTATTCGAATAATTTGAAATCCTTAGTTAGGATCACATGTCACTTGAAGTAATTGCTACTCAAATTGTTTGATACTTGAATTTCTTGAACTTGATATGTATGCTTGAATTGACACATGTGATACCTTAATTTCTTGCCATAGGATTTTGTACTGGAATGGCTTGCTTGATAAGTAATGTGACCATACTTGACTTTGACATGTTATGGATTACTTGCTATATGAGAGTTGATTGACTTAATATGGATAAAGTATGAATTGTAACAAGGCTTGCTTGAAAGGATTTGTATACTCGACTTGTAAAGCACGTATATGACTCGAATATGTATATGACTTGAATTAAAATAGATATATTACTTGGACATGGTATTTGATGTATGAAAAATGAGTAACATTGGATAATGTTGCTTAATCTAAATTGTTTGGTTCAATGATGTACTCGAATGCAATAGATACGATGATACATAATTCATGCTTGATTTCAAATGCTATGAACTTTAATAGGTCTACTTGACTAATTAAGACTTGATATATAAAAAAATTGGTTAGAACTAGGGCTACCTCACTAAGTACATAATTGTACTTATCACTCTCTTTTCGTCTCTTCCCAAACCACATGTTTAGAGTGCTTAAGGAGATTGCTTAATTTTGAAGTCCGATTCCTTGAACTTGAAGTAAGTTACAAGCAAGGGCTAAAGTATGAATTCATACTTGTTTTGTATTACTCCTAGTAGTTGGTGGCACCTAGTCTTGCATATAGTCATGCTAGATCATGCATTTGGTTTGTATTGAAAGTTTGTAAATATGTACAATGATTTGGCCTTGAATGTTATCAAACTTGGTTGTTATGACTTGACTAGCTACGCATATATGCGTGAATTATGGATCGAAATAAAAGCTTGCTAGTCTATATATACTAATCGAATGCCTCACATGTCTACATGATTAAGTAGCAAGAAAATTTTGAATGTAAATTTGGAAATGACTATATCCTAGCCTTGTACGTTGTTCGAATGTCTTAATTGGTTGGAGGAGTAGTAAACATCTTGAATTTATCTTCAAAATAAAATAACCAAAGTGGTGACCTAGTGTGAATAATAAAATAACCAAATTGTTGAATGATAAGCAACACATAGGTATATATATATATATGATCCTTGAATGGAAATGTAAACTTGTTAGCCTATGCATACAAAGTGATTTCCTTACATGCCTACCTGATTTAATAGTAGTTAATTTCAAATGCATGAAACTTGAAAGTGGTTAACAACTATGGTAATCTATAATGTAAAGAAGTATGATCACGATTGTATGATTGTTAATGAGTTTATATATAGATATGATAATGAATGAAATGGAAATTGGATTGAAAGAAGCATGCTTGGTTGTATGACCATTCGAACGCTATGTGATAACTTGAATGAAAATGTAATAGTAAATGAATGTGGTAACCTATAATGACATGTGATTACTTGTGTAAATCAAATATGTGCTTGCTTATGAAATAAGATATGTATGTCTATTGCTTACTAGTCACTCAACTCATCTAAAAGATATAAGTTCGAAAAATTTTAAATTGGCTTGTGTTTCCAACATTTTCGTAATGCTCCTGAGCCGGTTTACTACTAAACTGGGTTGGGGGTGTTACACTTAGCATATGTAGGCATTTAATCAATGGCCTTCAGAAATGGGACATTGAAATGCAGCTAGTCAAGAATATCTAAAAAATATTTGAACTGAAGGTCATCTTTTTGCTTCTTCAACCTTTGAGGGAAGGGTGGTGGGGGTCTGACTTCTTCCTCTATTGGCAGGGTTTTCTCTTTTGTTGTAGCAATGTTCGGTTCTCCATCAGCAGGTTCATTTGTCGAGCCATCATTCCCTTTCCCTTCTACAGTTAAATCCTTTTGCAAAGCTGGTTCATCAACCATAGATTCAGGTTTTGGGTCTTCTACTTTCTTCCCCCCAAACTTATCTTTCTTGTTAAGTTGGGTGCCACTTCTTAAAGTGAGTGCACTACACCACTTTTTGCCATGATTTTTAGTGACTTTAGTATCACTAGGCAAACTACCTTAAGGTCGAGCATGCAAAGCTTGCGCGATTTGTCCTACGTGGGTTTCCAAAGCCCTCAAAGACGAGCTATGACTCTGAAGCAGTGCACCTTGACTCTTGATAGACGCTGCATGTTCTCGAAATAAATCCTTCGTGGTTGTCATAAAATCTTGGAAAGTAGCTTCCAAGGAGTTATTGTTCGATGAAGAGGCTGAACCCTTGTTATCATTTTGCCAAGACATATTCTGCTAGAAACCTTCGGACTCAGTCTGATTTTGTTGCCGATTCAAGATGCCAACATTGTGGGTTCCTTAATTCCCCCAAGCAAGAATAGGATGTTGACGCCATAATGGATTATAAGTGTTTGAATAGGGGTTGTGGTTGTTCCTATTAAAGTTCCCCACATAGTTGGTAGACTCATGATTTTTAGGCACTCGCTCATATGATGGTGTCCATCACACCGGACACAAGTGTTTGCTACCTTCACTTCATTAGGCTGTTGGAGATTCTTCAACATAGTAGTGATGGCCGACAATTGGGCTAAGATTGATTCGTTGTTGTCAAGCTCACGCGTCCCATGAGTTCTCCTTCCCGTACTATGTGTCGAAGTAGGAAATTAGTAGCCATTGTTTGTGATCCTATCAAGGATATCAAATGCTTATTGAGGTGACTTGTCCAGCAAAGTGTCCTTTGCTAAAGTATCCAGCATCACCCATGTGGGAGCATTGACTCCATTGTAGAACATTACGACTTGAGTCCAGTCTTGAAATCTATGATTTGTACACTTGCGGGGCAGTCCCTTTTATCTATCCCAACACTCATACATTGACTCGTCATCATCTTGACGAAAGGAAGCAATGACATTCTGTAATTGGGTGTTCATGTTAGGTGGATTATACCGTAGCAAAAAACTTTTGCACAGATCTATCCATGATTCCATAGAACGGCTGGTACTCCACTCAACCAAGCTCGTGCTCGATCACGCAATGAATAAGGAAATAACTTGAGATTCAACACATCTTCATGCACAGCTTGTTGTCTAAAGGAGTCACATACTTCCAAGAATGCACGAATGTGTTGTCTTGCGTCTTCATGAGGTGATCCACCAAATTGCCCAATGGAGTTCAACATGTTGAACATCACATGTTTTAGTTCAAAATGAGCTGCTTGAATCTCGGGAGCTATAATTCTAGGATTGAGATCATCCAAGATAGGATTCAAGTGGTCTTTAATAGCTCGAGGTCAAACTATCGCTTCAGGATTTGTTGCAGCATTAGGTTCATCCAGATTTTCATCTACTTGATTCCATTCGTTGCCACCTCTATACATGGTTCTTAAGGCTTCTTGAATGCGTCTTCTTTGGCGAAACAAGTGCTCAATTTCAGGCACTATAGGTGTTAATGGTTCTTCGGGTCTTCCTCGTGCCATGCAAAGCACAAAACCTGAAAGAGAGTAAACAAAAACAACAGATAAAACCTAAACAAAAACAAGAAATAAACTAGTGCAAAGACTAAACTCTAAATAACCAATTGTGAATCCCCGACAACGGCACCAAAAACATGTTGCGTGTTGTGATGTACTAAAAATGATACGCAAATAGTGTAAGTATACACATCGAACAAGTAATACAGTGATGAGTGAGTATCGTATCCACATGGATTGGAGGCCAAACTAGCTTAGTCAAAACACACAAATTTGTAACTTAAAAATAAATGCAATAGCAATAGGAAACAGGTTCAGAAATGCTGTAGCAAACAACTGTACTATAAACTAGGTTAAAACAAGGATACTTCAAACGTCTTCTCACGTGTATGAAGCTCTCTATTGGGATGGCAGGCTGGGCTTATCAAGGACTCCTATGTCTAAGTCTCAAGAATGTTTAGCTCTAACTTGCTCATATCATGCTCGATAGAGTTTACTAAGGTGTTTTTAAACTATCTCTAGTAAGAAGCTTGACAACCAGAATGCTATGGCAATACCTCTCGGCATGAACCCTAGCAAGCTACTATCCTTGAAGTTCTACTCCTTTTATTCGTTGAAACTCTACATTTATCTCTAAGGTGAGTTTGGATTTTGCCTCTCAGCATCAAACCCCATTATCCACGTAGATCTAAGCCTAACTCTCTCGAATATTAAGTTATCCAACACATAAGCAAAGGCTAACTCTCGAAAGCTCTTACAAGCTTAAGGCATACAAAACAATGGACAAAGCATGTAAAGGGTAAGAAAGCAAACCAAACATTCATTCAAACATAAAACATAAGTATCCCAAAACAAGCCCAAGCCACTTAAAATCAGTTCATGGTTGGGAAAATATCATCCACAATCAATCAATTAAGACAACCCATCCAAATATAAAGAAATGAAACAACAAAAGCAACTAAAGAAAAGGGAGACTCCCAGCCGCCTTGGATTGCCGTGAACCTCTCTAAGCTTGCTGCTTCTCTCAAAGGCCAACAAGAAAACCCCTTGGAGCTTTAACAATGGAGGGCACAATGATGGAGAAGATGAAGAAAGGCAACCGTTTTTTTCTCTTTCTTAGCTCACAAAGTAACATTTTTGGCTCTCCTTTTTAATGTGGGTGTCTTTCTCTTTATATAGTGGGGGCTCCTAGGGTTTTGTGCCCTTAATTCCAAGGGAATATTCCCTTCACATATGGGGACATAGCTGGCTGGTAGGTTTACGTGTGGGGCTGCGAAATATCTTCAGTTCGTTGTCCTCTAGCACGCCCAGAATGCTATCCAAAATGCTAAGACATTTTTCCTTTTCTCATGCACTGCTCCTCATTTCCCTGCACATCACCACACCAAACAACAACCTTCCCAAGCAGCACCATTCTTATAAATAAACAAAGATAACCAAACAAATAACACCAAATTTAACTACATGAGCTAAATGCAACCATATGCTATGAAATGAGATGATATGAGCTTAATTTCACGCAATAACCTAAGTAAAGAGACACAAAATGTTAACCTTTTAAAAGGTTAACACATATACATGCTCAAAATAGTCCACTAATGTTTATATTCATGTCTAATCAATCCACTATACTTGCATACATATTTCTATACATCAAAACAGTCTATAAGCCTATCAAACAGTCCTCATATGCTTCACATACAACAACCCCTATCTTAAATACTCAAAATAATCTCAAACAATCCTATTTACATGTGTTCACACATACACAAAGCAGGACATTACCACTTATATACATATTTATACATTCGAAGCAGTCCTCATATGTTCATGCATATTTAAAACAACCCTCAAATTTTCCTATCAAGTAATGTAAGCATAATTCATTTTCAATTACAACTTATACATGTATCAAGGGTTCATCCTAATGTTTGACCTATCTTGAAAACAATAGAATTCAAAATTCAATAACTTAATAACCTGATTACATATGCAAAATTACACAAACATAATAATTAAGTATATTCAATCCAAGGGGACTAAAAGTCCCCCTATTCTAATTTGATCTCTAACAATTCTAGTGACCATATAGTTTTAGAATTATCTATATATATAATACAAAATTTCTTGAATAAAACTTGTATAGAAGGAACATATGATTATTCTCTTCTCATCCAACCCCATCACAAGTGCCCTCCTTCAAGGAGGACATATGTTTAAGTCATTATCTTAGACTCCTTTTTACATGCAAACCACTAATCTTTCTAAGCTTTCAGTTTGATCCTTTTCTAATTTAGTCATCTATTGATTTTATGATTCCAATTTGGTCCTAAGACTCCTAATTGTTCATTCTAAAGGCATCTCAATAATTTTGAATCACATTCGAGTTAAGGTCATAGTTCTAGGCCACATTTTGGGGTATTATATAACAAGTAACACATGTCTATGGGATACTATGTTTGATAATTTATGTGACAAGTACAACATGTTTATGAAATGCTATGTTTGAAATCTTGTGGCCTTATTGCCTTACCATTCGATTAAGTTGATATTTACGTGGACTTTGATAGACTTTGATGAAAGAGTAGAAATATAACATATAATGTTTAATACATGCTTTTCGGTTAATTATGCTACCTCACTAAGTGTTTGCCTACTCTATTCTTTCACCTACATTTCAGGGTAAACTTGTTTTCAGTTATCTTAAGAGCTTGGACGAGATCACAAGGGTCAAGAAGTATGTTTTGTAATCTTACTTTAAGAACTCCTAGATGGTGGCACTTAGATGTTATGTATGCATAAGGCATTTAAGTTACCTCTTTTGGTTACATAAGTATATAAGTATTTAGCATGATGTGTAATGGTCCTTAATATGCTCCATGGTTGATATTTGATTTGAGTTATGGTTGTTATGATTGTGTGTTTGGTAGTGTACATATACATATGTGCATATAAGATTTAGATCATCATGTTTCTATATATGAATGAAGGCTTAGAAGTATCTATCATTGTGTTAGGATCCTATCATGTTAAGTTGTTTTATTGGTTGGCTTGATGATTGTTATAATCGCATGATAGAATGACTATGATCTTGAACATGACAATGCTATGTGTTGGGAAATGAAATTGGATGGATGTAATGAAATAAATTAGACATGGGTATAACTAAAATTGATATTAAGTTTCAATGAATCTCATTTGCCTTTAAATTTCCTAAGAGGGGTCGAACCTTGTCGCCTTGTTTCTAGTTGGTTCCTTCTCTTTCTTTTGGTTTGAATAGGGTATAAAATGAATAAGAATAATTTATGATGTAGTCTTGATTTGTTAAATGGCATAGATTGTTTAGATGTCCATAGAATATAAAAATTTCGATTGTATGTGTAATGAAAGGCTTAACACCTATCCATGAATAATGAAGTTAAGTGCCTACAACCTTATATGCCATCTTGATTAAGAGTTTCAGACTCGTAGACAAAAATGAAAAGTTTGTGCTAGTTTTGATCATTAGTTACCTTTTGGGTTCGAGAAAAAGGGCTTCCTTGTGCTAAGCCAACCCTTGTTTGTTTGGTAACTCTTTGTAGTTCGGTTTACTCTTAAACTGGGTTAGGGGTGTTACATTTATTGGTATCAGAGCTAGAGTTTAGTCGATTATAGGACTAAATTGAGTCTCGTTGCATAATCATTTGATGCATGTGCCACCTAGGAGTTAAATTTGACAAGTACTTGTTATCTGTGTTTGTTACGAGCTCTTTGTACGTTGTTAGATAAAGTAAAAGTTTGAAATATATCTAGGTCGAAACTATGAGAGTCCGGCTGGCTCCTCCAATAAAGGAGGAAGAGTAATGATGAACTAGGAACAACAAAATCCTCAGATTGCTACTAAGAAGTAGCAAGAAGCTCCTCTTATCCATTCTGTATAGTAAGAATATTTCCTCGGTATAATTGAAATATTCAATCAATTTGTTGTTGTTCTGACACAAAACCCTCCAACTCCCCTCGTTCTTCCTTTGTTTGTGTAATAAGGGATCTTCTATCGACAAGATGGTTGGATATTGAATTTTACACCTTTGAGGGTACAAATGAATTGTACTCAAATCTTGTATATGTCTTGTTTGGTTCTGGTTTAACCCATTCTTTTATATGTTATGCTCTTTTGAGAAGTTTAATTTGAGTCATGAAGCCACATGTTGAAATCTTGCCACCCTCAGTCCTTTAGAAGATAGAGTTATTGTAAGCTGAGTGTACAAGAATTTGTATTTGTACATACGAGGAATTCCATTTCCTGCTAATCTTCTGCTCTATCCTTCCATGAATTTGACCTTGATCTGGGATTAGATGGATCAAGTATGCACCATGCCTAGATATATTATTGAGAAAAAAGACATTTTCTCCTTGGATTAGGAAACGAATCCTTATCCTTGTTAGGTAAGAAACCCTCAGAATCAGATTCAATATTTTCTGCTATATCTGAAGTCAATAGACTAAATTCACCCTTGAATCTATCTAATCCGTATCTAAATTTTCCTATCATATTTTCCAAAGAACTTCCGGATGGTCACTACGAGTTTCTTATAATTCCTTTCAGCTTAACAAATGCTCCAGCCGCATTCATGGACCTTGTGAACCGAGTCTTTAAGCCTTATTTGGACTTGTTTGTAGTAGTCTACTTTGATGATATTCTCGTCTATTCCAAAGACGAGGATGAACATTCAAAACATCTTCGAATTGTTCTACAAATTCTTCGTGATCAGTAGCTATATGCCAAATTCAGCAAATGTGAGTTTTGGCTATCCGAAGTACCCTTCCTCGGTCATGTAATTTCTGTAGAATGGATTAAGGTTGATCCCAAGAAGATCCAATTGATTGTTGATTGGAGACCTCCGAGAAATGTTGGTGAAATTAGAAGCTTTCTAGACTAGCTAGATACCATCGAAGATTTGTTAAAGGCTTCTCCACCTTAGTTGTACCTTTAACTAGACTCATTCAAAAGGATGAACCATTCGTTTGGTTGGAGAGCCAACAATAGAGCTTTGAGCAGTTATAGCAAGTGCTTACTCATGCTCCGGTCTTGACACAACCTAAATCGCGAAAAGACCTCACAGACTTTAGTGATACAATTTGGGTGATAATCGATAGATTTTCTAAGTCAGCTCACTTCATACCCATTCGAATGAGTATGAACTTGGATCAGTTAGCCAAGCTGTATATACGTGAAATAGTAAGTTTGCACGGTGTTCCTACCTCCATAATCTCAGATCAAGACCCTCAATTCACTACTAGGTTTTGGAGGTCCTTGCAAAAGGCTTTAGGAACCAAAACCAATCTTAGTACAGCTTTCCATCCTTAGTCAGATGGTCAATCTCAAACAGTAATTCAGATTCTTAGAGACATGCTTTAGGATTGTGTAATTGATTTTAGGGAGAATTGGGAGAAATCCTTATCTTTGGCAGAATTTAAATACAATAATAGCTATCAAACATCCATTCAAATGGCCCCGTTTGAAGCTTTATATGGAAGAAAATGCAGAACCCCCTTATGTTGGTTAGAATTGGGTGAAAATAAGGCTTTAGGGCCTGAACTGTTCAGAGAAACAGAAGAACAAGTACAAGTTATTCACAATAGAATAAAAGAAGCCTTTAATAGGAAAAAAAGCTTATGCTGGTGTGAAAAGAAGAGATACTCAATATATTGTGGGAGACCAAGTGTTTTAAAAAGTTTTTCCATGGAAGAAAGTTTTTAGATTCAGAAAGAAAGGCAAACTTAGTCCTCGTTTTATTGGACCTTTTGAGGTTATTGAAAGAATTGGCCCTGCGGTTTATTGTCTAGCTCTCCCTCATGAATTTGACAAGATACACAATGTATTCCATGTCTCTATGCTTCGAAAATATCGATCTAATCCTTCTCATGTGCTTGAGCCTGGAGATGTAGAGCTCAATCCAGATTTGTCTTACGAAGCGGAACCGGTCCAAATTCTTGATCGCGAAGTCAGCAGGCATCGAAACAAAATTGTTCCTCTCCTAAAAGTTTTATAGAGAAATCACAAGACTAAAGAAGAAACTTGGGAACCTAAGGCTGCTATGAGAGACCAATATCCTCAATTGTTCAACTCAGGTTAATTCTAGGACAAATTTCTTTTTAGGGGAGAATTGTAACACCAAAAAATGTAGCTTAGAAGTATGTAACAATTTGGTCACAAGCCAAATGTAGTGTAGTTATCATCAATTAGACTAATTAAATGATTAATGGACCAAATTGAAGTAAATGAGTTCTGGATAGTCAATTTTATGAAGGCCAAAACCAAATGTTTTGATTAGGGGAGACTTGAATGCAAAACTTTGAGAATTGTAAGGAGTTATCCTTGTGTCAAAATTAGACCATGACTTGTGTTAGGGGTCTCGGTTCTAGGGATGAAAATAACCCATAATTGCTTCATCCTCTTCATCCTCCAAGAATCGAAAACACTCCACTTTAGAGAGAGAGTTTGAGAGAAAGCTTGCAAGAGTTTGTGCATCTTAGTTTATTTCTTGATTTGTGATCGTTTAGCTTGGGGAGAAAGGTAGCCACACTATCCTTATCTCCTTATCCAAGCTTAAATTAAGTATTTGATGATAGATTATCATGAATTTTATGGTTGATAGAAATATTAGGAATTAAATTCATGCAATGCAATTCTTGATTCATTCGAATTGTGACATGGTTGGATTGCTTGATTGTTCAATTTTGGTTGGTTTGGCCTAGGTGGAATCGATTAAATGATTTGAGATTGTAAAGATTTTGAATATGCAAATGAATGTGTATGAAATGAGTTGTATGTTGCTATATAACGTCCATGATAATCTTGGATAAGGTGTTGAACCATTCAAATGATGCCATTGGTAACTAGTGAACAATTGTGATCTTACAAAATAGTTAAAGTGTTGATTTTCTTGATATTAAGCTTTAGAAATTGTTACAAGGGAAGATTGTTTGATGAAACCTGATGTAAATTGAGTTTGAAATGGTATAGTGATTATGTAGTTTAATAAGAACAATGGACCGCCTTAAAAAACCAAATTTAGGGGTTGTTTTCATAGGAATTGCTATGTTGGGTAAAAATAGATTTTTAGGACTATTTGCGAGAATAAAGGAATGTTTGGGACTGATTTGACAATAGAAAATTGACTAAATTGGTACTTTAAAAATAGGGGATTGTTTTAAAAAGCATATATGGGCTGTTTTGCAATTAAATAGGGGGCCGATTGGTTATTTAAAACAAAAACTGTTTTGTAAACAAATGAAGGGTTGTTTTGTAAACAAATGAAGGGTTGTTTAGCAAACAAATGAAGGGCTGGTTTACAACTGAAAACAAGGGCTGTTGTGTGAGTTAAATTTAAGGAGTAAATTCAAATAAAATTGTGTTGCTTTTCACTTATAAAAAGACTGTTTTATTACAACCTAAAATATGGACTATCTTACAAAGTAGGGGTTGTTTTGTATAAGACTAAAAATTGTTTTACGACTAAATTATCATGTATGCTTGATGTGTGTCATAGTTTGTTTAATAGAATTTATACATGATATGGTTAAGGTTAGAAATGAAATGATTTTGATGCATGGTTGCATTTTGCTATGTTTAGACCAAGAAAAAGTTGAGGAAGTAAGATCCAAAGGGGATCAAGCGGTAGATAAGCAAAAACAGATTGTGATTTGGGAGCATGTCTAGCTTAGACCAAACTGTGAGTGTAGTTTAAAGTCTTAGGATAGGCTTATAACCATCCTGAGCATTCTTGATTGTTTTACTTACATTGCTTTGCTCTTTAATTTAAGCTATGCATGTAAAAGCTTGGAATCGAGGTAAGTATCCATATAACAAGAATTCTATGAGATGAAATTCCTGATTTAGTGTTAAGCTCTTAGTATGATCAACACATGCTCATCTATGCTTTATGAATAAATCCTTGTCATGTATCATTCGACTAAGAAAAGTAAATAAATTGAGAATCATGTTCGATTTGTATACTTGCTCGATATGATAAGCAACAAACCATGATTCATATGATACTCTGATTAAGGAGCTAAGCTCACTTCCGATTCTGATATCAAAGATTAAAATTTAAGCCTTGGTTTCAAGTCAGTCATAGGTATAGTTGGCCTGCCATAGAGTCTATAGAGCTCATGTATGGGGTGGATTAAAGTCCTTATCTGGCGACAGTAGAAGGGAAGTGTTGTGGTCACTTATGTGACAAGTAACACATGTCTATGAGATGCTAAGTTTGATAACTTATGTAACAAGTAAAACATGTCTATGAGATACTATGTTTGATAATTTATGTGACAAGTAAAACATGTTTATGAAATGCTATGATTGAAATCTTTTGGCCTTATTGCCTTACCATTCGATTAAGTTGATATTTACTTGGACTTTCATAAACTTTGGCGAAAGAATAGAAATAGAAAATATAATGTTTACTACATGCTTTCGGTTAATTATGCTACCTCACTTAGTGTTTGCTTACTATATTCTTTCACCTACATTTCAGGGTAAACTTGCTTTCATTTATCTTAAGAGCTTGGACGAGATCACAAGGGTCAAGAAGTATGTTTGGTAATCTTACTTTAAGAACTCCTAGATGGTAGCACTTAGATGCTATGTATGCATAATGTTTTTAAGTTACCTCTTTTGGTTATATATGTATATAAGTATTATAAGTATTTAGCATGATGTCTAATGGTCCTTAATATGCTCCATGGTTGCTATTTGATTTAAGTTATGGTTGTTATGATTGTGTGTTTGGTAGTGTACATATACATATGTGCATATAAGATTTAGATCATCATGTTGGTATATGTGAATGAAGGCTTAGAAGTATCTATCATTGTGGTAGGATCCTATCATGTTAAGTTGTTTGATTGGTTGGCTTAATGGTTGTTATAATCGAATGATAGAATGACTATGGTCTTGAACATGGCATTGCCATGTGTATGTATTGAGAAATGAAATTGGATGGATGTAATGAAATAAATTAGACATAGGTATAACTAAAATTGATATTAAGTTTCAATGAAACTCATTTGCCTTTAAATTTCCTAAGAGGGGTCGAACCTTGTAGCCTTATTTCTAGTTGGGTGCTTCTCTTTCTTTTGGTTCGAATAGGGTATAAAATAAATAAGGATAATTTATGATGTAGTCTTGATTTGTTAATTGGCTTAGAATGTTTAGATGTTCATATAATATAAAGATTTCGATTGTATGTGTAATGAAAGGCTTAAAACCTATTCGTGAATAATGAATTTAGGTGCCTAAAACCTTATATGACATATTGGTTAAGAGTTTAAGATTCATAGACAAAAATGAAAAGTTTGTGTTGGTTTTGATCATTAGTTACCTTTTGGGTTCGAATAAAAAGGCTTCCTTTGTGCTAAGCCAACCCTTTTTTGTTTAGTAACTCTTCCTAGTTTAGTTTAGTCCTAACTTGGGTTTGGGGTGTTACATTTATTGGTATAAGAGCTAGAGTTTAGTCGATTCTAGGACTAAACTGAGTCTTGTTGCAATATCATTTGATGCATGTGCCACCTAGGAATTAAATTTGACAAGTACTTGTGATCTGTGTTTGTTACGAGCTCTTTGTATGTTGTTAGATAAAGTAAAAGTTTCAAACATACCTAGGTCGAGACTATGAGAGCTCGGTTGGCTCCTCTAATAAAGGAGGAAGAGTAAGGACGAACTAGGAACAACAAAATCCTCAGATTGCTACTAAGCAGTAGCAGGAAGCTCCTCTTATCCATTATGTATAGTAAGAATGTTTCCTCAGTATAATGGAAATATTCAATCAATTTGTTGTTGTTCTGACACAAAACCCTCGAACTCCCCTTGATCTTCCTTTGTTTGTGTAACAAGGGAGCTTCTATCGACAAGATAGCCGGATATTGAAGTTTATGCCTTCGAGGGTACAAATCAATTGTATTCAAATCTTGTATATGTCTTGTTTGGTTCTGGTTTAACCCATTCTGTAATACCCCAAATCATGGCCTAGTAATATGTCACAAACTAATTAGAATTTAATTGTACAAACATTCTACAAATTAGAAGAATTGATTAAATCTAGTGACCTAATTAGATGAATTTGATACTTAATGGCTGAACCATGAAGGATCAATTAGTAACAATGTTTAAATGTGGTTTTGCATGCAATTAGAATGTGTAATTCAGGAGTTATGAAGCAATTAGACCCTTGATTGCCAAGTGGTGGCATTCGGCCAAGCCAAGTGATAACAACTTGGATACGTGTCCATCTACCTATCATCTTCTCCACTCAACCTTTCTCCTACCTTGGCTGAAACCCTCTCAACTACTTAGGGAAAAGAAAAGCCACCATTGTAGACATTGGATGCTTGCATGTGATCCTATTTTCATGTAATTGGATAAGCTAGGAAGATTGTAAGTGATTTCTAAGTCCTTCCTCCCTAGCAACTTGTTCGAATGAATGTTGGATGATAGAAATTGAACTTGGATTCATAGAATTGTATGTTAGATGTTATGCTTGAGACTACCTTGAATTGTAGCTTGAATGTGGTTGAAATGCTATTGAAAATAGGATGAAACTATGCTTGGCCGAATGGTATATGTACATGAATGAAACCATTATTTGATCGATCATGAAATTTGATAGGTAGTTTGAATTGTCCATGAATTAAGACTTGAATTGAGTAAAAAGCTTGCTGGAAATCTAGAAACATGTTAAATTGAGATGTTATTCAATTGAAAATCATGATTGGATAGTGAAAATTGAGATTAAGGATGGAACTAGTCACATTTGATTGTTAAATTGCTAACTAGGGAATGTTTTGAAAGAATTGATAAATGCTGGACTGTTTTGACAGAATTGAGGGCTGGAAATTATGAACTAAAAACAGGGGATAGTCAATTTAAATGCTTGTTGGATTGAATTGCTTGAATAATGATCATTTGGACTACTATAAGATTCTTGTTGAGATGTATGTGAAATAGAGACTAGAATCGAAACCATGAATGATTTAGGGACTGAATTGTATGAATTAGGGGCTGGAAATGGTGACTTAAAAAGAAGGGAAGTTAGATTAAAAGTTTGTTAACATGAATTGTATGAGAAAACCACAAATTGGACTATTTTGTAGAACAAATAGAAGGGTGTAATTGCAAACTGTTTTAGTGGACTGTTTTAGCAAAAAAATAGGACAGTTGGGGACTATTTTGTATAGCATGATAAATACAGTTGAAATGGGACTGTTTTGGACAGTTTAAGAGCAGGGCAAAACTATTCTAATTGATTAAAAGGATAAGATTGATAGATTGTTGTAAATACAATGCTGACTCTAGTTTCTTGTGAACTTGGATTGCTTGAATTGTTTTGTTTGATGGTTGATTTTGATTCCATTATATTGGATGTATGTTAGAACAAGGAGTGGATCTTGTTGAAGAAGATAGAGTTGGGCAACCTAGTAACAAGCAAAAAGGAATTTGGATCAAAGATCAAAACTAGCTTGGAGTATTGTGAGTATAGCTTTTACATAGGGTTAGGACTTACGTCCTAACCAAATATGCACATTTACTATTCCATTAATATGTTTATGTTATGAAATGAATCTAAACTATGCTCGGAAATGAATTAAGGGAATAATGGCTTAAATGGAAACTTGGTAGTAAGATATGCTTGATATATGATTTGATAATGCAAATGGATCATGTAACAATGGATTGATCTTCTATGGTCCTTGTATTGACCTAATCAAATGAATCAAATATGCTTAGACATAATCTTGATTGATGCTATGATAACTTGAAATTCAAGCTTGTTAGAATTATAATAAATGCATGATATATTGAGCTAAGGCTTGAATGGCCTAAAGGCTATCTTGATCCTGATAGATAAACACTTGAAAGGGATGCTTGAATAAGCTACTAACTTGCCATGATCTTGTTGTGTACTTGCCTTGACTTGAAATCTTGAAGCTTACTTAATTGACAAGTAAATCAAATGAAGCCTTGGTTGCTAGTTGGTCATAGGTAGGATGGCATACCATAGAGTCTAGAGCTTACTATGATTGGGTGGACTACAGTCCTGGGCCAAGGCACTTATTTGGCGATAGTAGGAGGGATGTGTGTTATGGTCACTGGCGACAGTAGGAGGGATATGACCAGTTTCTTGTTTTATTGATAGTTTGGTTGGTGACTCGATTACCTAGACATAACTATGTACCAAGGCCTAATCTAAAATGAATGAACAAGAAAGAAATGCATGGCCTAAAGCTTGAATGATACTTGACTTGATACCTTGAATTTGCTTGCTTACATGATACTTGAAAAGTGATCACACTTGAATTGATATGCTTAAACATGCCTCTTGTCTTGATATAATACTCGATCCAACTTGAAATGGAAACAACCTTCTTGTTAAGTGTTGTTCGAATGGTATTGAAGCATGAATTAGTGTATATTACTTGAAATTGAAGCTTAATTATATGTTCTTGTGCTTGTGATGATGTGTATAAATGCTAATAGCTATAAATGACTACTTGCCTCCCTACTTGTCTTGAAACACTTGAAATCTTATGTTAGACTTAACTTTACATACTCAAACCTTAGCTAGGTTGTACTTGATTTAAAACTTCCTAAACTTGATAATTGGCTAGAAAATAGTTGCTACCTCACTAAGTACATTATGTACTTATCACTCTTGATTCTATCCTTCCCAAACCACAAGTTTAAAAAGATCTTAAAGCTATCTTTCTTGAGCTTGAAGCAAGATACAAGCAGAGCTAGAAGTATGACTTCGATTCTATTTTGTAACTCTCCTAGTTGGTGGCACTTAGATATGTACATAATTAAGCTAAATCATGCATTTTGTTTATTTTGAAGTTTGTATATATATGGCCTTGACCTTTAAAAGCCTGTAAGGACTTGGTTGGCAATGTTTGATGCCATGATAACATGATGCCATGTAAATGAATTAAGCATGAATTGTTGAACATGAAGAATGGAACTTGGTTACATGATCTATTTATATTTGAATGTTTTTAACAATGGGACACTATGTGCTTGACTCTTGTATGTTCTATTCGAATGGATCACTTGGTTGATTAGGTTGTTTCTAGTTTAAGTAAGTAAGGTCATGATAAGTTAGTTATGATTGCTAGTTGATGTTAAGCTTGCTTGAAGGAATGTTGATGGTATTATGATTTGAATGAATACATTGGTGTCCATGTCTAGTAACCAACATTATATGTAACTTTGTCTTGAATGTAAATTGCTAAAAGATTATGCTTAGTTAACTTGACATGAACATGAGATTGAAACCATGTTTGACATTGTCTTGAAATGGATCAAAGTTGCGCATACTTGAATAATCTTGAAGTAAATTTTGAGTCTTACCTTGAGTGTATTCGATTTCCAACATGTACAAGGGACTATGTCTATATTGCGAAAGCCATAATGTTTGTAAAGCATGATCTTGATGATTGTTTGGCTTTCTTGTTAGGCACATAACTTATCTAATAGGATGAGTTTCAAAGTTTTAAATGGCTTGTATTCTTGTTTGCTTGTTTTAACACTCTTTGGCCGGGTTACTCCTAACCCGGTTGAGGGGTGTTACAGAAGTGGTAATTAGAGCTAAAGGTTTAGTCGATTCTCGAACTAAACCGGACGATCATGCATCATATAGGATTAAATTATGCCACCTAGGAGTTGTATTTCAAGTATGCTTGTATTCTTGCTTAAACTAAACCTTTCTTGTTATATTTAAACTAGAAATGTCTGAAACGAGACTTGGCCGGGACGATGAAAGTCCTGAAGGCTCCTTGAATGAAGGAGACAATGTGAGGATGGAGCAAAATCCTCGAGATCAGACTGAACCTCGAGAACAAGCTCAATCTCAACAGGAAGCCCCTGCTATTCATTCTGTTCAAAGCAAATGTCTCCTTAGCATGAAGGAGATGTTTGATCATCTTGTAACCACTCTAAAACGAGACCAACCTGTTGCGCCTCCTGCTGTTGTGCCAAATAGAGCTCCAATCGACAAGCTGGCTCAACACCGGGCTTATACCTTCACCGGTATTAATGAAGCCAATCCTGAAGTAGCCAAGTACTGGCTAGAGGCTACTACTCGAATACTCACCAAACAACTTCCGTGTTCTGATGATCACAAACTTGAATGTGTCGTAGCTCTTTTGGAAAATAAAGCCTTAAGTTGGTGGGAAACCACAACCTTGACTGCCCCTGCTAACACCGTTACTTGGAAACTCTTTCTTGAGGAATTTAAGAAGAAGTATATCAGCGAGCAATACCTAGCCGAGCGTTGGAAGCATTTCTTGTACTTGAAGTAAGGTGGCAGACCCATTGAGCAATACGTGAGTGATTTCTAGAAATACTGCAAGTACAGCTCGGAGTATATAAAGATTGATGCAGACAAGTGCAGAATGTTCATCGATGGTCTAAACGACAAACTAAGTCCCATCTTTACGGCTCTAGGGATTACAGATTTCCAAAATCTGGTTAATCAAGCCATTGCAACCTAGGCAAAGATGAAAGCTTCGGAGAAACGAAAGGGTGGTAGCCACCAGAATGATAAGAGATCCAAGCATGATGACAAGCCTCATTGGAAGTCTAAGAAAGCTAAGTATCACAAAGAAAGCTCTTCAACCTTTACTCCTACTCAGATGAGTAATTACATACTGAGACCTCAATCAGTATCCAAGCCTCAGCCCCGGTTATCTCTGTTAAAAGCATGGTGAATCTTGGAAAAGTTACTCAAGTCCCTACTTGCAAGTTCTGCCAAAAGCTCCACTTGGGTCAATGCAGAACTCAATCCAACTTGTGTTACTTGTGTGGAGGCTCGGATCACTATATCAAAGATTATCCTCAAAATCCTAACAAGCTTCCAACTCGAGCCCTGATAAATGCTAGTGTCGCACCTTCCAATCATAGCAAAGGCCCAAGACAAGCTCAATCGGGAAATCAAAACAAGGGTAGAGGTCAGTAATTGACTTCTACACATCATGAGTCCCTAGCCCCTGCTCGAATCTATCACATTCAGGGAAAAGAAGACGAAGAGTCTCCAGACGTCATCGCAGATACTGTTGAATTAAATTCTAGTCATGCTTATGCTTTAATTGATTCGGAGTCTACCCATTCTTTTGTTTGCTCATCCTTGATTACTAAATTGAAATTGAAACTTGAAACTGTTGATAAAGGCCTTATAGTTTTGAACCCTATAGGGGGAATCACTTCCATTAACTTCCTTTGCAAGGAATGTCCCATAATCATTCGAAATATACCTTTCCCTATTGATCTATATGTCTTTCCATCTTGTGAATTCGATCTAGTACTGGGACTAGATTGGTTAGGGAAACACCAAGCCTGGGTAGATTGCCAAAATCGGAGACTTTATCTCTGAGGTCTAGGAAAGGAATCCATCATTCTTATTGATAAGAAACCTACATCCATCTTTACTGCTATGATTAAGTGAGATGAATATCATTTTGGATTGTCAACTATCCCTGTTGTATCTGAATTCATTGATGTTTTTCCCGAGGAACTCCCTGGTCTCCCTCCAACTAGAGAAGTAGAGTTTGAGATTGATGTCCAACCTGGAACGAATTTGGTGTCCATTACGCCCTATCGGATGGCACCGGTTGAGTTAAAAGAATTCCATAAGCAACTTCAAGAGCTACAAGACAAGAGTTTCATCCGACCTAGCTCATCACCATGGGGTGCACCTATCTTGTTCGTGAAGAAGAAAAATGACACGATGAGACTTTGTATTGATTATCGACAATTGAACCAGCTCACTATCAAGAATTGACATCCTTTGCCAAGGATTGAAGATCTATTTAATCAACTTAAAGATGCGGAAGTGTTTTCAAAGATCCATCTTCGATCTGGATACTACCAAATGAGGGTGAAAGAAGAAGATATACCCAAGACAGTCTTTCAAACACGATATGGTCACTATGAATTCCTCGTAATGCCATTCGGGTTAATCAATGCTCCAGCTGCATTCATGGACCTCATGAATCGAGTATTCAAGCCCTATCTTGATAAATTCGTGGTAGTATTCATAGACAATGTCTTGGTCTATTCTCAAAACAAGGAAGAACATGCTGAACATCTGTGAATTGTTTTACAAACTCTCCGAGAATGCCAGCTATTTGCAAAGTTATCCAAGTGTGTATTCTGGTTATCAGAAGTTTCATTTCTCGGACATATCATCTCGGCATAAGGGATCAAAGTAGACCCAAAAAAGATTCAATCTATTTTGGATTGGAGACCTCCGCGGAATGTAGGAGAGGTTAGAAGTTTCCTTGGTTTAGCAGGGTATTATCAATGATTCGTCAAGGGATTTTCAACCTTAGCCACACCCTTGACCAAGCTCCTTCGAAAGGATGAACAATTCTAATGGTCAGAGAAACAATAAAGAAGTTTCGACCAGCTTAAGCAAGCCTTAACTCATGCCCAGGTCCTTATACAACCAGAATCGGGAAAAGAATACACAGTGTACAGTGATGCATCACATTCGGGACTAGGATGTATCTTGATGCAAGGAGGCAATGTTATAGCATATGCATCACGTCAATTGAAGCCTCATGAGTTAAACTACCCTACACACAATCTAGAATTGGCTGCTATTGTATTTGCTCTCAAGATATGGAGGTACTACTTGTACGGTAAGAAGTGTTACCTATACACCGATCACAAAAGCGTCAAATACCTCTTGACTCAGAGGGATTTGAACTTGAGACAAAGAAGGTGGATGGAATTGTTGAAAGACTATGACTTGGTCATCGATTATCATCCTAAAAAAGCCAACGTAGTTGCGGATGCTCTTGGTCATAAATCGAACTTGGGTAAGCCATTCGAAAGACTTGTAGATAATCATATCCTTGAAAATTCCTCTTGAATCCATGAACCTAATTCTATAACTCTCCTTGTAGCTTCTCATGCAATCAATGCACACTTCCGAGTGTACAAAAAGCATGGACTCTTGTCTGAACTCCAAGTTCAATCCAACTTAATCTCTAGAATCAAAGATCTTCAATAAACTGACTCTGATATTCAAGTTATCATGTTGAAACTAGATTCATAACCAAATTATGATTTCTCCATTCATTCGAATGGGTTACTATATTTTAATGAGAGAGTTTGTGTTCCTAACAATGAAGAATTGAAGACGGAAATCTAACAAGAAGCTCACCAAAGTTCTTTCTCGATACACCCTGGATAAGTCAAGATGTATAAAGACCTGAAACCCCTATATTGGTGGCCAGGCATGAAGTCAGCTATCACAGACTTCGTGTCCAAGTGTCTAACTTGCCAAAGAGTCAAAGCCGAGCACAGAGTCCCTACGAGATTGCTTTAACCAATCGAATTACCCCAATGGAAGTGGGATCATATTACCATGGACTTTGTGAGTGGTCTTCCTTGTACTCCAAGAAAGAGTGATGCCGTGTGGGTGATAGTGGATAGATTCACTAAATCGGCTCATTTCCTCCCTATTCGAAAGAACTTAAGTTTGGATACCTTAGCTGAGTTATATATTCGTGAAGTAGTATATTTGCACAGAATTCCTACATCCATAATCTCTGATAGAGATCCTAGATTCACTACTCGATTTTGGAAATCCTTGCAAAAAGCCCTTGGAACCAAAGTGCATTTGATCATAACTTTTTATCCACAAAGTGATGGCCAATCAGAAAGGGTGATACAAGTACTTGAAGACATGTTACGAGCTTGTATTATAGACTTCAGGAAGAATTAGGAAAAGTCCCTACCTATTGTAGAGTTTGCTTACAACAACAGCTATCAGACGACAATTCAAATGGCACCCTTTGAAGCCTTGTGTGGAAGAAAATGTAGGACTCCCTTGTGTTGATCTGAATTGGGGGAAAATAAGGTGTTGGGACCTCGATTACTCAGAGAAACCGAGGAACAAGTTAAAATCATACATGATCGATTGAAGCAAGCCTTTGATAGACAGAAAGCCTATGCAGATTTAAAAAGAAAGACATCTAATAGAATGTGGGAGACAAAGCTTTTCTCAAAGTGTCTCCTTGGAATAAAGTTTTCATAATTGGAATAAAAGGAAAGCTTAGTCCCCGATTCATTGGACCGTTCAAAATTATTGAAAGGATTGGTCCAGTGGCTTATCGATTGGCACTCCCTAGTGAATTTGATAAGATCCACAATGTCTTCCATGAGTCCATGCTTAGAAAATATCAATCTGATCCATCCCATGTTCTAAAACCTAAAGAAGTTGAGTTGAATCCCGACCTATCATATGAAGAAGAGCCAATACGAATACTTGACAAAGAAGTTAGAAGACTTCGAAACAAGAATGTCCCCTTGATGAAAGTATTATGGAGGAATCACAAAATGGAAGAACCAACTTGGGAACCTGAGGCTACGATGAGAGATCAATATCCTCACTTGTTTAACTCAGGTAAATTCAAGGGCGAATTTATTTTAACGGGGGAGAATTGTGATACCCTAAATCATGGACTAGTAATATGTCACAAACTAATTAGAACTTAATTGTACAAACATTCTACAAATTAGAAGAATTGAATAAATCTAGTGACCAAATTAGATGGATTTGATAATTAATGGCCGAATCATAAAGGATCAAATACTAGAAATGTTTAAATGTGGTTTTGCATAAATTAGAATGTGTAATTAAGGAGTTATGAAGCAATTAGACCCTTGATTGCCAAGTGGTGCATTCGGCCAAGCCAAGTGATAACAACTTGGATAGGTGTCCATCTACCTATCATCTTCTCCACTCAACATTTCTCCTACCTTGGCCGAAACCCTCTCAACTCCTTAGGGAAAAGAAAAGCTACCATTGTAGACATTGGAAGCTTGCATGTGAAATAAGGACTACTATAAGATGCTTGAGATGTATGTGAAATAGGGACTAGAATCGAAACCATGAATGATTTAGGGACTGAATTGTATGAATTAGGGGCTGGAAATAGTGACTTAAAAATAGAGGAAGTTAGATTAAAAGTTTGTTAACATGAATTGTATGAGAAAACCACAAATTGGACTGTTTTGTATAACAAATAGAAGGGTGTAATTGCAAATAGTTTTAGTGGATTGTTTTAGCAAAAATTAGGACTGTTGGGGACTGTTTTGTATAACATGATAAATACAGTTAAAATGGGACTATTTTGGACAGTTTAAGAGCAGGGCAAAATTGTTCTAATTGATTGAAAGGATAAGATTGTTACATTGTTGTAAATACAATGCTTGACTCTAGTTTCTTGTGAACTTGGATTGCTTGAAATGTATTGTTTGATGGTTGATTTTGATTCCATTATATTCGATGTATGTTAGAACAAGGAGTGGATCTTGTTCAAGAATATAGAGTTGGGCAACCTAGTAACAAGAAAAAAGGAATTTGGATCAAGGATCAAAACTAGCTTGAAGTATTGTGAGTGTAGCCTTTACATAGGGTTAGGACTTAGGTCCTAACCAAATATGCACATTTACTATTCCATTGATATGTTTATGTTATGAAATGAATCTAAACTATGCATGGAAATGAATTAAGGGAAGAATGGCTTAAATGGAAACTTGGTAGTAAGATATGCTTCATATATGATTTGATAATGCAAATGGATCATGTAGCAATGGATTGATCTTCTATGGTCATCGTATTGACCTAATCAAATGAATCAAATATGCTTAGACATAATCTTGCTTGATGCTATGATAACTTGAAATGCAAGATTGTTAGAATTATAATGAATGCATGATATATTGAGCTAAGGCTTGAATGGCCTAAGGTTTATCTTGATCTTGATAGATAAACACTTGAAAGGGATGCTTGAATAAGATACTAACTTGCCATGATCTTGTTGTGTACTTGCCTTGACTTGAAATCTTGAAGCTTACTTAATTGACAAGTAAATCAAATGAAGCCTTGGTTGCTAGTTGGTCATAGGTAGGATGGCATGCCATAGAGTAGAGCTCATTGTGATTGGGTGGACTATGGTCCTGGGCCAAGGCCCTTATTTGACGATAGTAGGAAGGATGTGTGTTATGGTCACTAGCGATAGTAGGAGGATATGACCAGTTTCTTGTTTTGGTGATAGTTTGGTTTTTGACTCGATTACCTAGACATAACTATGTACCAAGGCCTAATCTAAAATAAATGAACAAGAAAGAAATGCATGGCCTAAAGCTTGAATGATACTTGACTTGATACCTTGAATTTGCTTGCTTACTTGATACTTGAAAAGTGATCACACTTGAATTGATATGCTTAAACATGCCTCTTGTCTTGATATAATACTCGATCCAACTTGAAATGGAAACAACCTTCTTGTTAAGTGTTTTTTGAATGGTATTAAAGCATGAATTAGTGTATATTACTTGAAATTGAAGCCTAATTATACTTTCTTGTGCCTGTGATGATGTGTATAAATGGTAATAGCTATACCTGACTACTTGACTCCCTACTTTTCTTGAAACACTTGAAACCTTATGTTAGACTTAACTTCACATGCTCAAACCTTAGCTAGGTTGTACTTGATTTAAGACTTCCTAAACTTGATAATTGGCTAGAAAATAGTTGCTACCTCACAAAGTGCATTATGTACTTATCACTCTTGTTTCCATCCTTCCCAAACCTCATGTTTAAAGAGATCTTAAAGCTATCTTCCTTGAGCTTGAAGCAAGATACAAGCAGAGCTAGAAGTATGACTTCGATTCTATTTTGTAACTCTTCTAGTTGGTGGAACTTAGATATGCACATAATTAAGCTAGATCATGCATTTTGTTTATTTTGAAGTTTGTATATATATGGCCTTGACCTTTAGAAGCTTGTAAGGACTTGGTTGGCAATGTTTGATGCCATGATAACCTGATGCCATGTAAATGAATTAAGCATGACTTGCTGAATAATGGAACTTGGTTACATGATCTAGTTATATTTGAATGTGTTTAACAATGGGACACTATGTGCTTGACTCTTGTTTGTTCTATTCGAATGGATCACTTGGTTGATTAGGTTGTTTCTAGTTTAAGTAAGTAAGGTCATGATAAGTTAGTCATGATTGCTAGTTGATGTTAAGCTTGCTTGAAGGCATGTTGATGGTGTTATGATTCGAATGAATACATTGGTGTCCATGTCTAGTAACCAACATTATATGTAACTTTGTCTTGAATGTCAATTTCTAGAACATTATGCTTAGTTAACTTGACATGAACATGACATTGAAACCATGTTTGACATTATCTTGAAATGGATTAAAGCTGCACATACTTGAATAAACTTGAAGTAAATTTTGAGTCTTGCCTTGAGTGTATTCGATTGCCTACATGTACAAGGGACTATGTCTATATTGCGTAAGCCATAATGTTTGTAAAGCATGATCTTGATGATTGTTTGACTTTCTTGTTAGGCACGTAATTTATCTAATGGGATGAGTTTCAATGTTTTAAATGGCTTGTATTCTTGTGTGAGTTCCTGTTTGCTAGTTTTAACAATCCTTGGTCGGGTTACTCCTAACCTGGGTGAGGGGTGTTACACATTCTTTCCTTTGTTCTACTCTTTTGAGAAGTTTATTTTGAGTCATGAACCAACATGTTGAAATCTTGCTACCCTCAGTCCTTTAGGAGATAGAGTTATTGTAAGCTGTGTGTGTTGAAACTCGTCTTCTGTACATACGAGGAATTGCTTTCCTGCTAATCTTCAGCTCTATCCTTCCATGAATTTAACCTCGATCTGGGATTAGATGGATCAAGTATGCACCATGCCTAGATAGATTATTGAGAGAAATGACCTTTTTCTCCTTGGATTCAGAAAAGAATCCTTATCCTTCTTAGGTAAGAAACCCTCAGAATCAGATCTAGTATTTGTTGCTATATCTGAAGTCGATAAGACTAAATTCACCCTTGAATCTATCTAATCTGTATCTAAATTTCCCTGTCATATTTCTTGAAGAACTTCTGGATTACCTTTGAACCGAGAAGTGGAATTTGGATTTGAAGTACAGTTAGGGTTAAATCCATTTTCCATTACCCCTTATCGGATGGCTCCAATTGAACTTAAAGAGCTCAAGAATCAGTTACAAGACCTACAAGATAGAGGTTTCTTTAGGCCTAGTTCGTCTCCTTGGGGATCCTCGGTGTTATTTGTTAAGAAGAAAGATGGATTGATACGACTTTGCATCGATTATCGGTATTTGAACAAGCTCACCATGAAGAACAAATACCTATTACCGAGAATTGAAGATTTGTTTGATCAGCTTAAGGATGCTACGGTATTTTCTAAGATCGATCTCTAGACAACTTTGTAGTAATCTTCTTCAATGATATTCTCGTCTATTCCAAAGACGAGGATGAACATTCGAAACATATTCGAATTGTTCTACAAATTCTTCTTGATCAGCAACTATATGCTAAATCAGCAAAAATGACTTTTGGCTATCCGAAGTACCCTTCCTCGGTCATGTAATTTTTGTAGAAGGGATTAAGTTTGATCCCAATAAGATCGAATCGATTGGTTATTGGAGACCTCCAATAAATGTTGGTGAAATTAGAACCTTTCTGGGACTAGCTGAATACTATCGAAGATTTGTTAAAGGCTTCTCCATCTTAGTTGTAGCTTTAATTAGATAGATAAATTGTTCGTTTTGTTGGAGAGCCAACCACGAAGCTTCGAGCAGTTAAAGCAAGTTCTTACTCATCCTCCAATCTTGACACAACCTGAATCGGGAAAAGACCTCACAGACTTCAGTGATGCAGTCTAGGTGAGAATCGATAGATTTTCTAAGAGAGCTCACTTCAAACCCATGCGAATGAGTATGAGCTTGGATCAGTTGGTCGAGCTGCATATACCTGAAATAATAAGTTTGCACGGTGTTCCTACCTCTATAATTTCGGATAGAGACCCTCAGTTCACTTCTAGGTTCTAGAATTCCTTGCAAAAGTCTTTAGGAACCAAAACCAATCTTAGTACAACTTTCCATCCTCAGTCAGATGGTCAATCTAAAAGAGTAATTCAGATTCTTGAAGACATGCTTCGGGCTTGTGTAATTGATTTTCAGAAGAATTGGGAGAAATTCTTATCTTTGGCAAAAATTTGCATACAACAACATCTATCAAACATCCATTCAAATGGCCCCGTTTGAAGCTTTATATGGAAGAAAATGCAGAACCCCCTTATGTTGGTCAGAATTAGGTGAAAATAAGGCTTTAGGGCCTGAACTGTTCAGAGAAACAAAAGAACAAGTCAAGTTATTCACAATAGAATAAAAGAAGCCTTCAATAAGCAAAAGCTTATGTGAAAAGAAGAGATATTCAGTATGTTGTGGGAGACCAGGTGTTTTAAAAAGTTTCTTCATGGAAGAAAGTTTTCAAATTCGGAAAGAAAGGGAAACTTAGTCCTCATTTTTTTGGACCTTTTGAGGTTATTGAAAGAATTAGCCCTGTGGCTTATCGTCTAACTCTCCCTAATGAATTTGACAAGATACACAACGTATTCCATGTCTCTATGCTTCGAAAATATTGATCTGGTCTTTCTCATGTGCTTGAGCCTGAAGATGTAGAGCTCAATCTAGATTTGTCTTACGAAGAGGAACCGATCCAAATTCTTGATCACGAAGTCAGAAGGCTTCGAAACATAACTATTCCTCTCCTAAAAGTTTTATAGAGAAATCACAAGGCTGAAGAAGCAACTCGGGAACCTGAGGCTGTTATGAGAGTTCAGTATCCTCAATTGTTCAACTCAGGTAAATTTGATGATGAATTTCTTTTTAGGGGGAGAATTGTAATACCCCAAAATGTGGCTTAAAAGTATGTAATAATTTGGTCACAAGCCAAATTTGTTGTAGTTATCATCAATTAGACTAATTAAATGATTAGTGGACCAAATTGAAGTAAATGAGTTTTGGATAGTCAATTTTGTGAAGGCCAAAACCAAATGTTTTGATTAGGGGAGACTTGCATGCAAAATTTTGAGAATTGTAAGGAGTTATCCATATGTCAAAATTAGACCATAACTAATTAAATGATTAGTGGAGAAAATTGAAGTAAAGGAGTTCTGAACATCTGTTTTAGAACTCGTAACTAAAAGTTCAGTACTAGTATAATTAAAAGCCAACTGAGAATGTGAGAACAATCGATACCGTTTTATGTTTGTATGTAAAGAGTTTTGAACACGTTGTTTGGATACATCCAAACGAAACGATAGCTTATTGGTTGGTAATCTTCTCAACGACAAGTTATTATATAGACCCATGTTACCACGTCATCCACAGATGGTTCCCGTCAACTAAAAATTTGCCAATTATATTTGTTTTCCATGTTTTCAATTGAATATTTATTATATTTTTATGAAAATTGCATTTATGATGTTTCCAAGGATTATATGCTGAGATTACATGTTGCCTGAGAGTGATCACATTAAGAGTTGATGTTTATGTATTGGCCATATCTTCTTATATTCAATTTTTAATATATGGATGCGTCTGGTAAAATTCTGATACTATAACTTTGAATTAGCAGACGCTAATGTCACAATTTCCTTTAATATATATAGGCTAAAACCTACCATATGGGAGCAAAATGACATTTATGGGATGTTTAATATTATAATTGAATGGACACTATATGGGTCCATTTAAATGACATTTATGGCATGTTTAATATTATTAGTGAAAAGACGGTTTCGGTCTGGAACTAGAAATGATGGTAACTTTGAAACAATTGACGTTGGTTTCGATACTTATAAAGCAAAAATTGAACTGAATTCATTAGGATAACATGTGATAATTTTGGTTTCATATGATAAGATTGAAACTGTATATGCAAACGTTCGATACTCGTCGTGGGTTTCACATGCTGGGAAGGACCCATGATATCATTCCTCGTTGACCAAGCAGTTTAATATGAAGAATAAATTTGTAAATATGAAAATTATATGTAAATATTATGTTTACTTTGTTAAATGTTGTATTCTTAATTTTTGAAATATGAATATTAAATAAAATAATTTTGTTATAAAATATATCGAGTAAGTTCAATTGGGTTCCAACAATTTAGGATTTTTTTTCATAAATGAGTTGTTCTTATGAAGGAATATTAATCATGAATAAGAATTCTATTTTGACAACATTTAAGGTATAAGAAAATGTGAAGTGTTTAGGGTATATATGCTAGGGTTTAGGGTATAGGAGGTATGCAAAACTCATAAACTTCATATCAACCTATTATTATAAAGTGGTTGGACAAAATAAGCCTTGAAGTAATGAGTTTTTTTGGATCCTTTGTATAAAATAATTTTAAATGGGGAAAACATTCTTGAAGATATATAAATATGGGGAAAATGGTCAATTTACAACGCACATCAATATATTCGATAGTGCGATCTGTATTTTCCTTGGTGTTATGATTTGCGCAATCTTGGAGACCATCTAGTAAATTTAACCTTGGTCTTATGATTGCACAATCTTTGTGACTCCGGTTTGTCTTGGCCGCCTCCCGATGTAGTTCCAAACAACAACAAACAATAGTATTTGAAAAATCTTGAGACCAAGGTTTTTCAAATACTATGTATGTTGGTGTTCATCCCTACAAATGGCTACTCATAACCTTCCAAATACCATTGTTTGTCCACACAAAAAACATAAAAACTATTGGCACTCCTCTAGGATCTATAAAATGAAGTCCCTGCACAGTAGCCATCGCCACCAGTAAAAAACATAAAACACACATACAATCATGTCTACAGAGACGAAAACTAGGAAGGAAAGAATAGTTGATGAGGATATGAAACTATGGCCTATTTATAAAATTGATGGGAATATGGTCCAATTTTTAAAATTACTATATTTAAACCTGTTTCGGTGCTCACTAAAATGTTTTGGAACAATGTGCATGACAAACAAACTGAAAATCATCAAAGTATAGTTCCAAATTACGGTTGGTAGTCCCAGTTTTGGAATGTTTTTATCCGATTTCGAAACTGCGTACTAAAACTTATCTGAAAAACATGTTCTGCCCAATTCAACAATTGAAAAGACATATCTGATGCTGACACATCTGAACGTGTTTTAGAGATTCGAAACTAACAGCAAAAAGGCTCTTTTATATTGGGAACATGTGTCTTTTGAAATTGGCAATCCAATGAACAGCCAATTTTTATTTTTTACGCCAAAAATTTTTAACACGCCAAACTTTTTGTTAACATTGTATAAGCAAACGTTCACTACTCTTCGTATTATTATAAAGCTCAAATATTCCTCCACCACACGTTTTACTTGTTCCTTCTCACAAACATTACCATTGTTAACATATTATTTATTTCCAAAGCTTTGATTTTTAGCTTAATAATGTTAATAGGGTGATATTTGTGTTCATTTTAGTTCCTAAGGTAAGAGTAGCTACTATGTTGTAATTTTTTTGATTAAATAAGAGGTATTACATTCCCATATCGGGATTCGAACCCACACAAGATGGGGCAATATGAGCATCCTTAGCCACTAGGCCAATTAGTGGATCTCTCTATATTGTAATTTAGTGTTATTGATTTATCGTATCAATTTTAATTCCTTTAAGGTTTTTTGGTTTAGGATTTAGGTCGTACTGTTAGTGGTTTAGGGTTTATGGAGTAGTTTACTGCTACGAATTAATGAGATGAATTTTTATTGCTTCATGTTTTATGGTTTAGTGTTTATTGTTATTGGATTAAGGTTTATGTTGTACCTTATGGTTAGTGGTTTATAGAATAATTTGTAAGGTTTAGGGTTTAGTGTTTAGCTTAGTGTATGAGATTAATTTCAAGCATTATATAGTCTATATTCTACAATATATACATAATATACCATACGATATGCTACTATTATTAATATAGTCTAGAGTGTATTTGTTGCGTGTTGTGATGTACTATAAATTATATGCAATCGGTGCAAGTATACACATCGAAAAAGTAATAATAGTGATAAGTAAGATCATCTCCACAGGGATTGGAGGGAATTCAAATAAACTTTAAGCACTCAAAATAAAGACAAGATATTGTATGAGAAAATTGTTGTGAACAATGAAAAGAAATGTTGAAGCAAAAATTGTATAAAAAACTGGAATTACATGATAAGGTTACGGAATATCCTCACGCGTGTGAAAACTCTCTAACAGGATGATAGGTAGGATTTATTGAGGAATCTTATGACTTGTTTCAATGAATGGATAACACTCTCCAGCAAATATGATGCTCGACAGAGTTTAAGCATGTGTTCCTAAACTATCTCAAGTAAGAAATTGACAGTAAAAATGCTGCAGCAATACCTCTCAGTGTGAACCCTAGCATGATACTATCCATAAAGTTCTACTCTATTTAGTCATTGAAACCTTATCCTTATCTCTAAGGTGAGTTAGGGTTTAGCTTTTCAGCTCAACCCCATTATTCACGTAGATCTAAGCTTAACTCTCTCGACCATTAAGCATCACACAAAGGTAAAGGTTAACTCTCGAAAGCTCTTACAAACCTAAGCCAATAAAATAGTGAAGAAAGCATATACTAAACTGGAAAATGCTTCAACATTCATTCAAACAAAATCATAATCATCCAACAATAAACCCAAGCAACTTAAAGTTAGTTCATGGTTGGGTGAACAACATCCAAAATCATTCTTCATTACAACCTATTTTAGAAAATATGGAAAGATAAAGAGCAACTAAGAGTAGATAACTCCTAAGCCGTCGTGGACTGCCATGAACCAACTGAAGCCGCCCAGTGTAGACCTTCAATCTTTGGCCATTGGCCTTGAAAATTGTGTCATCGTCAAGGTTCTTGATGTCCATAGCACCATGAAGATAAACCTTGTGCTATAACACCCCCTACCCAGGTTAGTAGTAACTCGGTTCAGGAGCGTTACTTAGCAAGCAAACAAAACAAGACAAGGCATCGCAAGGCAATACATTCGAACCATACAATAAATCTAGCACACATTTTTTTCTTAACATACAAGAAATTCACATTTAAAATTGATTCCCTAATCAAGCATACATTTGGCAATCACATCCAAGAAGAAAACAATCATTCATACTTGATTTCTTAGCTAACAAGAAAGCTCATACTTGACTCCTAACATCTACACTATTCGAACTAGACCAAGCAAGGAAGAAGCATGCATTCAAACAAGGCAAGCAACCATTCATGCATTTCTTTACATGCAAGTAATCTCAAATGTGACTTCATGTTCATCCTAACCATTCGGCTAAACTAGAAATGCTATTAGATCAATTTCTTTCTTGCTTATAATTCAAGTTACTACTTTATCAAGTAGATTACACTTCATTGCTCCCTATCTTGTATGCTTTTATACATCTTAAGCCTATTCTTACTCTGCATGATCATCTAAGCATTCTTTGACATAGAATTTGTTCCATACTAACCTTACTCTAACTCATACATTCAACCATTAACACTAGTCATACATTACAAGGCATGTAACTAGTTCCTTAAAGAATCAAAACCATTCGGCAATCTCATCTACAAGCATACATATCACCATCTCAAGCATTCACAGTAGCATGACAAGATTATCAACTATTTCCAGGCCATTTAGGTCATCATAAGATCATTCTATAACATTCAAATATGCGCAACAACATTCAACCATTATAAGCTAGTTAAGTTCATTATAAACCTTAATCTATATACATAACATAGATAGGCTATCAAACATTATATACAATCCTTCAAAATGCATGTTCAAGCTAATTAGATACATCTAGTGCCACCATTCTAGGAGAATACAAAACAAGTATGGAATCATACTTTAACAAGCTTGCGTGGGAAGCTTCTTGCTCAAGGAATCAACTTCAAGATCAAGCAATGTTGAATCCTTTAACCTGTAGGTTGGGAAGAATGAGACAAGAGTGGTAAGTACAATATTGTACTTAGTGAGGTAGTAACTAGTCTATCCATTTTGTTATATCATGTTTCATGTCTTTTAGATCAAGTGAAGGCCTAGCTAAGGCTTTCAAGCATTAAAGTATACTTAGCTAGTCTTTCAAGTATCAAGAGTGACCTTATCTAGTCTTTCAAGCATCAAGGATATCCTATCTAGGATAGCATACAATTCGGCCAACAAGATTATGCAACAAGAAAGCTTAAATCATGAATCAAGCAACATGTTTGCAAAACAAGTAACCAAGGAGTCATGCTTCCAAATCAAGCAACATACATTTCATGGCAATACAAGACAAGTATCATGTATAATTGAGTCATAATTCATTTGTTATTTCATTTAACAACCCCCTTGGTACTTAGTTTGTATAGGTAATCGAGTCTCCAACCAACTGTCGCCACAATATGCACCGTAGTACTGGTCAACCCTCCTACTATCGCCAAAGACCACATATGTACCCTCCGTCTGTCGCCAAATAGGGGCCTTAGCCCTGGACCGTAGTCCACCCGTACACAATGAGCTTTAGACTCTAAGGCATGCCTTTCTACCTAATCCAACTAGCTACCAAGGTTGTTCGAATTACCATTTATTTCAAGTAATCAAGTTCAAGATTATGTCCATGTAAATCAAGATCATTTCATGTTAAGCCCTTAGGCTATTGAGCCTTAGCTCACAAGTCAAGTGATTTCAAGATTCATTTCATCAAAATGAGATCATCATATCTCAACCAAGTCATTAGCATTCAATCATGTTTTATCATAGCACATACAAGCAACCAAGTTATCACTAATCATGCATAGCATTTCAAGTAAGCATGTACATAAAACTAGGATCGTGTTTCATGTGTTTCATT
The DNA here is from genome assembly GCA_019671005.1 of Hibiscus mutabilis. Lineage (NCBI taxonomy): Eukaryota > Viridiplantae > Streptophyta > Magnoliopsida > Malvales > Malvaceae > Hibiscus > Hibiscus mutabilis. The sequence goes on along the minus strand of CM033717.1, from coordinate 44,258,566 downwards.
AATCATTCTTCCCTTATTAAGTCATATTCATGCTTAGATTCATTAACATAACAAGAATGTAACAAATACATTGGTTAGGACCTAGTCCTAACCCTAGAGGTAACTACACTCACAATAAAATCCAAGCAAGCTAGCAATTATCTTGTATGGCTATACCCTTGTTCTTAGCCCTTGATTGCTGCCCTTGATCTAGCAAGCATAACACATACACATCATCAAAACAAGCACAATATATCATACAATCATAGTAGCAATGTTGTCACAATGTACCTAACATTTAGCTTCTGTTTTTATACTCCCTTTTAAGCATTTCTTACAAATTTATTTCCACATTGTTATCACTTCATTTTAAAGCATAATTGGACAGATTACAATGTCCCAAAACTGTTTTGGAAACAGTTTACAACTAGGTGCAAAAACAGTCCCAAACTGCCCAGGACACTGCTGCCTGGCAGTTTGCACACTGTCCCTTTAAATGGCCATATCTTTTAATCCGTGCGTCGGAATTTCAATTTCTATACACCGTTAGAAAGATAACAAAATTTCCTATAATACCATGTAAGACTTGTATTTTAGTTCTTAGCCAATTAATACAGTTTATTGTTCAAAGACAGGGCTTTTACACTGCCTGGACAGTTTGCACTGTCCAGCAATTCCTATTTACAGTTTTCAGCATAAGACCCAGTTTTCAGTTCTGTTTTCACCTAATGAAAATAGAAATTCTAAGGATAATGTCATTAAAATTTCATCCGTGAATTCAATCTATACAATTTTTGGTGAATTTTCAAAGTGACTTCCCAGAACAGAGCAATTCTGGGCAGATTGCATCTAGTCACATTTTAATGCTTTTAATCCATTTTAACCAATGCCTTAGCTCTATAATTCATTTCATATGACATTCTAAACATTTTAGGTCCATTTTAGTTCATTAAACAAGGCTTCCAAAACAGATTAGATTGATTACAAGGTCTAATCTTTCATGTTTACACAATTTCAAATCCACAAAACAGTTTCTATGTCACTTAACTATGTTCATGCTTTTATCTTCAATTTCCAGCATTGTTTGCATCTAATTCAATTTGTTTAACAACTTCTATACATTATCTATTCATGATCATCATCAATTCATTATTTCCTTAGCTCAATTTCAAGTTCTATTCATTCAATTTCCATCTCAACAACACAATTCAATTTCCAGCAACCTACGTTTGTTTTCCTAGCATATACACATAATTTTCAGCCTTGTACCTAGTTTCATTCTTCAATTTAGCATGATTCAACAACCATATAATCACCTAACAACATATTCAATGTCTGATTCATCTAACATCATCAAAAACAGTCCAATACCACAATCATAGATGCCTATTCAATTAAATACAAGAAGGATTACACTTACATTGCTTCTAGCTTAATTCCAATGAAAATTTCCTACACGTGCAAGCTAAAATCCTTACTTCAATGGCTGAATTCTAAGCTTTCTCTCACTCTCCCTTTCCTCTCAAACTTTCGGCCAAACATAGGATAATGAGGAAGATGACAACAACAATTCCATGTTATTGGAATTGTGTTTTGTCTAAATTGTCCCTTGATTAGTTACTAATCATGTAATTAGTCAAGGGAAAATAAGAGATTCATGATATTTATCATGCAATCTCAATCTTTCTCTTTTAATTCAATGTAGTCATTCTAATTTAGTCACTTATTTCATTCATTCTTTCAATTTGGCCCTTAACTATTCAATTTAGCTTAATTCTTAATTCAATTAAGCTATCAACTTATGAAATTAACTTCCAATTCTTCGAAGCTATGATTTGGGGTGTTACATGTGCACTTGGAAGGGACCCGACCATCATGATTTGAGCTTGCCAAGGAATATCTTGAGCCTAAAGTTGTAGAGGATCACTTGTTGGCCTTCTGAGAAATGTCATGGCAAAAAATACTTTTCATGCCACTTCTTTGTTTTCTATTTGTACAAGCGTGCATTCTGATAAGCTTGGGCTCTAAATTATTCCATCTCATTCAGCTCTAATAACTTTCTTTCTCCAGCTAGTTGGGCGTCCATATTTTTCTTTTTAATGGCCCAATAAGCCTTGTGTTCTAGCTCGACGGGAAGGTAACATGCTTTTCCATAGACAAGATTGGATGGGGATATTCCCAAAGGTGTAACATCCCTAAAACCGGTCTAGTCGGAATTGGGTTTCGGTGATCGAAAACCCTACACCGGAACGGTCCAAATATTGTGTTGACTTTAATCGTGAGATCAATTGCATTGATATTAGACTCTAATTAAGTCAATTTATTGATCTTGGACCTTATTGAATAATATCGAAAACCTCTAATGGTTGAGCGATGAAAATCAAAAGTTTGGGGTAGAACTATAGATCATTGAGAGTTGAGGAACAAATCTTTCGATTAGCCCCTCTTCAATTAAAATTCCCATACGTGGGATAAATTGGTGATGTTGCTTCATCACAAGGAAAGCTCCTAAGCCTATAGTAAAGGTAGAAGAATGAAAAAAGGGAAGTCTTACCCAGTTGCAAAACAAGCACACAACTCAACCTCACCATCATCTTCTTCTCATAAGCAAGACCACCATTGTTGGCGGAGCGAAGTTTAGATTTTTCTTTGGGTTATTGTTATCGAAACGTTACTACTGATCGGGTAAGCTATTTCCCCCAAACAATTGTTGAAACCCATGGAGGATTTGAGAGTAATTTCAAGCTAGGTTTTGGGTATCCATGGATAATTCGTAGATATTGTTTATATTGAGTGTAAATATTGATTTCGATATCGTAGTATTAATTCTGACACAATCCTATTGTTTACCTAGCTCAAGAAATTGAAAGAGAGCATCCATCATCTTCACGGAAAGCTAGGAACAAGGGGAATGTTATCCGAGAGCCGTAGAAGCTTCGGATTATCGAGGTGAGTGTAGTTGGAGTCTCGGGATTAGACTAGGTGCCTTTCCCAATTTTATTGTCATTGATTATAGTATGGCTAACAATATTGTCAGGGATTATTGCATTGAACCACTTAAGTGGATTCCATTGGTAAGTTAAGGTAAGTCATTGCATTGAATATTGACCATTGATATTGCTATAGTCATTGTCATCGCTTATTGTCATTGAATTCGCCATCGATATAGTCATTGAATTATTGAAGCATTGAACATTGGACATAGAGCATAGTCATTGCTACTGTCATCGTCATTGTTATTGTCATTGCATATTGATATCGACAAAGTTATTATCATCGAAACATTGTAAATGAAGCATCGACCATTGCTATTGTCATTGAGATCATTGAACATTGCCATTGTTATTGATATTGCTATTGAACATAGACATCGGAACATTGATTATCGATAAGAACATTGAGCATACCTATTGTTATTGAACATCGATTATTGATATTACCGCCAGACCTTGGATTCGAAAGGACATTGGATACAATTGGCATGGAATATAATTCATGAGCTCAGTGTACGAGTGGACTACGGTCCTAGGGCTACAACCTACATTGATCTGGTGAGGCAGAGAAATGTGTTGCATATTGGTCATATTGGCGAGGCAGAGGGACTAGACCATTCATTGTTTTGGCGAGGCGTAGGAATTCACGTATCCACAATCCCAAATCGATTCAAGGGTTATTGTTGAAATATGGACTTATTGCTATTGAATATGATCATTGAATTGCTATTATTGACTCATTGCATTGTCATTGTCAAGATATGATTTTGAATGCATTTCATTGATAAATTGTTTAGCTGTGACTACCTCACTAGGCAAAGTATGCCTAATGTATTCCATTTCATACATTTCAGGTTAAGGAAACTTATCGTTGGAGGTTGAAGTGTTGGAAAAGTCACAAGCAAGCTTAAAGTAATGTCTATCGGACTTATGAACTCCTAGTAAGGTGGCAAGGTACTTAGAATAGTCATGTATGGTCCTTTAGATACGTATGTTTTATGGTTGTGGTGTAAAGATGCCTAAAGCAATAAATGGCCTTTTGCAATGGCCTAAAATTGGTTAAATTGGCCTATTTGGCTCATAAGGTGGAAAACCTGGTAAATGGATTCGGATAACCCTAAAATTTGACATGCTAGTAGATTATAGTGATTGAATATTACTGGTAAAATTTCATTGCATTTGGACATCGTTAGATAGGTTAATTCGACTAAAAACCATATAAAAATAGACATTACAGTGCAGGCCGTACCGATACAGGTCCACCTGTTTCGGTACGGTAGTGCATATTTGGTCAGTCAAAGTGCAGCTCAACCCATGCGTATCGATACGGCTTTAAAGCATTTCGATACGACTTTGGCAGTGAGGTCTGGAAAATTAATGGTATCAGTACGGGTACAGAGTGTAGCAAAACGGGTCATGGTCAAATTCAATGTTAGTCAACCCGTATCGATACAGTCAAGCTGTACCGATACGAGTTCTTGAAATGCTAGAATTGGTTGTCACCCTTGTATGTGGTATCGATACGACCCTCGGTCGTATAGATACGTGTTTGGATAGTTTCTTTTAGAGCTCAAATTCATGTACACTCGTACCGATACGACACCAAGGTGTTTCGGTACGGTGGTAGTTAACTCCGTTAAAAGGCACTGAATATAGTTTGAATAGTTTACAAAATGGTCACTGTTTATTGCATAGTCTAATTGAATGGGTAAATGATATCAGAATGACATAAAAATTTACAAGCTTACTAACATGGTATTGAATTTCATTTTTGTCAAGTTAATCGCACGAAAAGACTCCTAAATTTACCATATTTACAGTTTAGTCCCTAAAACTTGTAGGAGTTAAAATCGACCCTAATTGAGTAATCATTGTTTCGTATGGGATAAATTGTGCTAATATTGATATTGGGTAATGATTGAAAGGCATAACAAAGATTAAGTGTTAATCATTATTGAAATTTTATCGCACAGATCACCGCACCGTTCATCGATAGTACACTCCGACCTGATTCTCGACCAGGCCGGGAAGGGGGTGTTACAAAAGGTGTCTTGAAAGTTGTTTGATAAGCCCATAAGGCTTCATCAAGTTTTGGAGACTAGTCTTTCCTTTTGGGGTTGACCACCTTCTCTAATATTTGTTTTATCTCTCGATTGGAGATCTCAGCTTGGCCATTGATCTGGGGGTGCTATGTTGTAGCAATTTTGTGCCTCACCCCATATTTTTGTAATTCTTTGGCAATAAGCATGTTGTCGAAGTGGGTTCCCTCATCAATTATGATGGCTTTTGGGGCTCCAAATCTTGTGAAAATGTTCTTGTGAAGGAACTTCAAAACTGTCTTGGAGTCATTTTCCGGTGTAGCCACTACCTCGGCCCATTTTGACACGTAATCCACAGCTAATAAGATGTAGAGATCTCCAAATGATGAAGGGAAGGGTCCCATGAAGTCTATTCCCCATACATTAAACAATTCCACCTCCAAGATGCATTGTAATGGCATTTCATGCCTTCGAGATATATTTCCTATCCTTTGGCATCTGTCACAAGACTTGCAAAATTCATGTGCATCATTAAAGAGTGTGGGCCAATAGAATCCAGATTGTAGGACCTTCACATCAGTCATAGTTCCTCCAAAATGGCCTCCACTCGAAGATGAATGGCAATGGAATAAGATCTTCTGTTTCTCTTCTTTGGGGACATATCTTCGAATCATTTGGTCAGCACATTGCTTGAATAAATAAGGTCTGTCCCAATAATAAAATCGCACATCATGTCTAAATTTTCTTCTTCCCTAGCTATTCAAATTAGGAGGCAAAATACCACTAACGAGAAAGTTAACGATATCAGCATACCACAAAATTGGCGCATCAAATAATTTTTTCTCATCAGGAAATTCCTCCTTAATTTCTAGTTCATCATTGCATCCAACCTTATTCTCTAGCCTAGAAAGATGATCAGCAACTTGATTTTTAGTGCCCTTTCTATCCCTAACCTTTAAGTCGATTTCTCGCAAGAGAAGTATCCATCTAATAAGTCTAGGTTTAGTATCCTTTTTAGTCACTAAGTACTTAATAGCTGAATGATCGGAATGTACAATGACTTTAGTTCCTATCAAGTATGCTCTAAACTTATCAAATGCAAACACAACAACAAACAATTCTTTCTCAGTGGTTGTGTAATTGATTTGGGCATCATTTAAAGTGTGGCTACCATAATAAATAACATGAAAGATTTTACCTTGGCATTGCCTGAGTGCTGCTCCCACTGCATAGTCACTTGCATCAAACATAAGCTCAAATGGTGAGGTCCAATCCAAGAGAACAACAATGGGTGATGAGATAAGCCTCTCCTTAAGTTCCTTGAATGCGATGTAGCAGTCATTATTAAACACGAAGAGTTATTTTTGTTGTAGTAGAATGCATAGTGGCTTGGAGATCTTGGAGAAGTCTTTTATGAACCTCCTATAGATGCCTGCATGTCCCAAGAAACTTTGAATGCCCTTCATGGTGGTGGGAAGAGGTAGCTTCTCGATCACTTCAACCTTTGCTTTGTCCACCTTTATCCTTTTTTATAAGATCTTGTGGCTTAAAACGGTCCCTTCGGCCACCATAAAATGGCACTTCTCCCAAGTGAGAACTAAGTCTGCTTCTTCACATCGTTTAAGAACATTTGATAAATTAACCAAGCATGACTCGAAGTCATCTCTGGAGACTGAAAAATTGTCTATGAAGATCTCCAAAAACTCTTCAACCATGTTTGAGAAGATGGCTAACATGCATCTTTGAAAAGTAGCTGGAGCGTTGCAAAGTCCAAAGGGCATCTTTCTAAAGGCGTAAGTATCATAGGGGCATGTGAAGTTTGTCTTCTCTTGATCCTCTGGCACTATAGCAATCTGGTTGTACCCTGAGTATCTCCCTAGGAAGAAATAAAAGGATTTGCCCGCCAATCGATCTAGCGTTTGATCGATGAATGGGAGGGGAAAATGGTCCTTGGTTGCCTTGTTGAGCTTTTGATAGTCCATGCAAATCCTCCACCCTGGGACAGTCCTTGTTGGTAAGAGTTCATTGTCCTCATTGCTCACCACGGTCATGCCTCCTTTCTTTGGTACACATTGCACAGGGCTAACCCACGAACTATTGGATATCTGGTAAATAACTCCAGCGTTGAGCCAGTTAATTTTTTCCTTCATGACCACCTTCTTCATGATTGGATTAAGCCTTCTTTGGGGTTCAACAGAATTGTTGTGTTATTCATCAAGTAGAATTTTGTGTATACGAATAGTAGGGCTTATACCCTTCAAGTCAACCATAGTCCAATCTAAAGCTTTTTTATGTTGAGCTAATATATTTATCATGCTACGTTCTTGTTCAGGCTTAACACTAGAAGAAATTATCATAGGCAAAGTCTCATTGCAACCCAAATAAGCATATTTAAGGTGTGATGGTAAGGGATTTAATTCTAATGTAGGTCCATGCTCAAGTTAGGGTTTTGGATGAGTAAATTCAGCAAAATCTAAATGTTCGAATTGCATACCTAGTCTAACTATGAGCAAGCCAGACTACTGCAACTCCATTGGGAACTCCTCGAGCTCCTTGTTGTCATCTTCATTGAGCTTCAAATAGTCCTCAATCTGCGAACATTTACTGCAACAAAATTATGTAGCTTCCTCTTTTACTATAGCGTCGATGTCTTGAAGACATTGACACTCCTCATGATCATCCACATATTTGAGGCTGTTGAAGACATTTATGGTCACCCTCTAATCAACCACTCTCATAGTGAATTCACCCTTTTCACAGTTAAGCAAAATTCAACCGGTGGCTAGGAACGGTTGCCCCAAAATAATGGGCGCATTATCATCAGCTTCACAATCAAGAATGAGAAAGTTAGCTGGGAAAACAAATTTGTCCACCTTCACTAGAACATCTTCGATCCTTCCTTCAGGACAAACGTGGGATCAGTCTGTTAATTACAAAATAACAGTGGTAGGCTTGCATTTCCCATACCAAGCTTCATAAAAACTGACTTGGGCATTAGATTCACACTAGATACAAGACGCAGAGAGATTTACCCACATAATTATCCCCTATCGAACATGGAATGATAAAAATGTTTGGATCCTTCCTTTTACGTGGCAATTTGCTAAACATAGAATAGCACTTTTGTGTTGTAGCAACAGTCTCATGCTTCTCAACCTTCCCTTCCTGGTGACGATATCCTTGAGGAACTTCGCATAAATGGGCATTTGATCAATGGCTTCCAAAAATGGGACATTGATGTACAACTTGTCAAGAATATCCACGAATTTCTTAAACTGAAGTTCTTCAGTTTGCTTCTTCAATCTTTGAGGGAATGTGGGGGGTCTGACTTCTTCCTCTACTGGTGGGGGTCTATCTTTCGCTATATCAATATTCAATCTTCCATCAGTAGGTTCACTTGTTGAGCTCTCATTCTTATTCTTTTCAAGAGATGAATCCTCTTGCAACTCAGGTTCTTCATGCACTGTCTTGCGGTTGGAATCATTCACTTTCTTCCCCACAAACTTATCTTCTTTGTTAGGTTGGGTGCCACTCCTTAAAGTAAGTGTACTAATCTACTCCTTGCCATGAGTTTTAGTGACTTCAGTATCACTAGGTAGACTGCCCTGAGGTCGAACATGTAAAGCTTGCGCGATTTGACCTACTTGGGTTTCCAAAGCTCTCAAAGATGAACTATGACTTTGTAGCAATGCTCCCTGGCTCTTGATAGATGCAACATGGTCTTGAAATAAAGCCTTCGTAGTCGTCATAAAGTCTTGAAAGTAGCTTCCAAAGAATTTATGTTCGATGAAGATGCTGAACCCTTGTTGTTGTTTGGCCATGGCATATTTTGTTGAAAACCTAGGGGTTCAGTCAAATTTTGTTGCCGATCTGAGCTGTCAATATTGTTGATTCCTTGATTTCCCCAAGAAATATTAGGATGCTAATGACATCTAGGGTTATAAGTGTTCAAATGGGGTTGTTGTTGTTCCTATTGAAGTTCCCCACGTAGTTAGTAGACTCGTGGTTTTTGGGGTACTCGCTCACATGATGATTTCCATTGCAAAGAACACAAACAGTTGCTACCTTCACTTTCTTCACCTCATTAAGAAATTGGAGATTCTTCAACATATTTGTAATGGCCGACAGTTGAGCTGAAACGAAATCCTTAGCATCAACCTCAAGTATCCTATGAGTCTTCCTCCCATTCCGTCTTGAAGTAGGAAATTGGTAATCATTATTTGCTATCCTATCAAGGATATCAAATGCTTCTTCAAGCGACCTGTCTAGCAAATTTCCATTTTCTGATGCATCTAGCATCATCCTCATGGGAGCATTGACACCATTTTAGAACATTACAAGTTACGTCTAATCGTGGAAACCATGATTCGTACATTTGCAAAGTAGTCCCTTGTAGCAATCCCAGCACTCGTCATCAGCTTGATGAAGGGAAGCAATATCATTCCTTAATTAGTTGTTCATGTTGGGTGGATTATACTTCAGCAAAAAGCTCTTGCATAAATCTGTCCATGACTCCATCGAACTAGCGAGCACTCCACTTAACCATGCTCGTGCTCGATCACGCAATGAATAAGGAAATAACTTGAGCTTCAACACATGTTCATGCACACCTTGTTGTCTAAAGGAGTCACAAACCTCCAAGAATGCAGGAATGTGTTGTCTTGCATCTTTATGAGGCGATCCACCAAATTGCCCAATAGAGTTCAGCATGTTGAACATCACTGATTTGAGTTCGAAGTGGGCTGCCTGAATCTTAGGAGCTATAATCCCAGGGTTGAGATCATCCAATATAGGAGTTAAATGGTCTCTAATAGCACGTGGACGAGCTATAACTCCTTGATTTGTTGCAGCAATAGGATCCTCCGGATCCTCAGTTGGTTGATCTCCTTAGTTATGACCTTTGTACATGGTTCTTAGAGCTTCTTGTATACGTCTTCTTTGACGAAAAAGGTGTTCAATTTCAGGAACTATAGGTACTAATGGTTCTTCAGGTCTTCCTCGGGTCATGCAATATCACAACACCTGAAAAAGGTAAACACAACAACAAATAAATCTATACAAAAAAAGATATAAAATGGTACAAAAACTAAAGTCAAAATCACCAATTGACAATCCCCAGCAGCGGCGCCAAAAACTTGTTGCGTGTTGTGATGTACTATAAATTATACACAATCGGTGCAAGTATACACATCGAACAAGTAATAATAGTGATAAGTAAGATCATCTCCACTGGGATTGGTGGGAATTCAAATAAAGTTTAAGCACTCATAATAAAGAAAATATATTGTATGAGAGAATTGTTGTGAACAAATGAAAAGAAATGTTGTAGCAAAAACTGTATAAAAATTGTAATTACAAGATAAGGTTACAGAACGTCCTCACACGTGTGGAAACTCTCAAATAAGATGACAGGAAGGAATTATTGAGGAATCCTATGACTTGTTTCAATGAATGAATAACACTCTCCAGCAAATACGATGCTCGAGTGAGTTTAAGTATGTGTTCCTAAACTATCTCTAGCAAGAAATTGACGGTAAAAATGCTACAACAATACCTCTCATCGTGAACCCGAGCATGATACTATCCATGAAGTTCTACTCCTTTTAGTTGTTAAAACCTTATCATTATCTCTAAGGTGAGTTAGGGTTTAGCTTATTATCTCAACCCCATTGTTCACGTGGATCTAAGCTTAACTCTCTCGACCATTAAGCATCACACAAAGGTAAAGGCTAACTCTCGAAAGCTCTTGCAAACCTAAGCCAATAAAATAGTGAACAAAGCATATACTAAACTGGAAAATGCTTCAACATTCATTCAAACAAAATCATAATCATCCAACAATAAACCCAAGTCACTTAAAGTTAGTTCATGTCTGGTAAGCAACATCCAAAATCATTCGTTCATTACAACCCATTTTAGAAAATATGGAAAGATAAAGAGCAACTAACAGTAGAAGAAAACTCCCAAGCCGTCGTGGACTACCGTGAACCAGCTTAAGCTTGTTGCTTATCTCAAAGGCTAGCAAGTTCGCCTCTTTGGAGCTCAACAATGGAAGACACACGATGAAGAACAAGAAGAAGAGTGGTCACCTCTCGCTTTTCTCCTTCTTATCTCATAAAAATCCCCCTAAATGTGGGTGTCCTATTCTTTATATAGTGGGGGCTCTTAGGGTTTTGTGCCCTTAATTCTTTGTGTACCCTAGGGAAAAGATTCTCTTCATGTGTGGGGCACAGCTGGCTGGTGGAATTCATGTGTGAGCTGTAAAATATCTTCACTTTTAGTCCTTTTGTGCACCCAGAAATGCGCCATCCAAAATGTTGCAGCATAATTTCCTTCCCCCAGTAGTTCTCCTTAACTAACATGCACATCACCACACCAAAACAAACCCTTTCTCTCAAAGTAGCACTAGTTTCATAACTATATAAAACTAATCTAGCAAATACCCGCATATGTAACTATATGAACTAAATGCAACTATATACAATGAAATGAGCTTGAAATCAAACAATAACCTTAGTAAACAGGCATGAAATATATCCTTTTTACAAGGTTAACAATATTTCTTCTAATCGTCTTTAGTGTATTGTACTAATTTATAATGGACAAAAGTAGGATCATTTAGTTTTATGATTTAGGGTTTATTTTATTATTTAATTTATTTTATTAGATAAATGGAAAAAAGTAATAAAAATTAAAAATCTAAACATATTAAACATTTAGTATTTTATTGTTAAAAAAACTAAAAGGGAATAAGGGTATTTAATATAAAATATTTTTAAAAATGATTTTTTTTATATTAATTATATTATAGACATAAAATTTTAGATGGGAAGCTTTACATTTTTATTGTTGTTGACTTTTTTTGTAACGATTCATCAAAAAAAGTTGATGATTTTACGAAAATAGTTATATACATTTTTATGCAAATATATGTAATATTGTAATTTACTAATTAATAGTTTAACTTGTTAAAAAGGAAAAGTTATCCTACGGAGAAGTTGGTAATTTTTGCTTCTAATTATTCTTATATTCCTCCAACCAAACACTACAGTTTTATGTTCCTACCAAATAAATCAAATAAGAGTTGCGACATTTATGATCGTAGTATGCAAACTATGGAACTTGTATAAAATTCATAATTTGTTTAATTTGTTGTACTGATGCGGGTTTTGCTACATGTATTGAAAACTTAAATTGAAATCTTTAGGAATACAGTTACATTTTATGTTTACTAGAAAACAGCCAAAGTGCAACACACATCAACAGCTTCAAGAATCTGCTCTGCATTGGCCACCTTCCGATGTAGTTCCAACATCAACAAACAAGTCAATATTTTGGATTGTCTTTCTCGAAAAGCATTGAAAATACTTTGTCTGTTGTTGTGCATCCCCAAAAAATGGCTAATCATAGTCTTTCAAATACCATTGTTTGTCAAGATAAAAAACCTAAAAATAACACTCCTCCCAGATCTATAAAATGAAGTCTCTACATATTAGTCATTGCCACTAGTACTCCTGATATAATGTTGTAGAGAAAAAAACTACAAAGGAAAGAAAACACCACTCGCCTAATCAAGGTATGAAATTAAGGACCATGGCTACTCCTATTTATAATAGAAAAAAGATACCTGATGTTTATAATACTATTTATATTAGAAAAATGATTTTTGAAAAATGGTATTAAACCGAAAATCTTAAATATACACATTTAATTTTATGGTTGGTTTAGTGGGTTTCAAAATTTTAATCCTGTTTCGAAACATCCAATTCATACTTATCTAAAAATTGTTCTAACCAATGCAACAATTGAAAAGACTTATCTGCTACTACCGTATCAGAACGGGTTATAGAGATTCGCAACTGACAGAGATAAGACGCGTATATATTAGGAACATGCGCCTTTTGAAATATGAATAAAGGAGTTCAAAACATCAGTTTCAGAGCTCTTTAATAGATGTTCGATACTAGTATAATTAAATTCCAACTAAAAACATGAAAAGAAGTGGTACATTGTAGGTTGGGAGGTCTTTAATAATGTAACATCAGTTTTGGTACAATTTACAGAGTTTCGATACTGACACTGAAAAGACGTTTGCTTATCGGGAATATGTGTCTTTTGAAATGTGACCAGTAACATTATAAGATTTATACTTCCAGACCAAGCAACAACTTATTGGTGGGTAATCTTTTCAATCGCTAGTGTTGAAATATGAACATCCACATTTCCCTATAAATACCGTCACTTTGTGTTTTGCATCTTCTATACCATATTAAACTGTAATCATGCAAAAACATGTCCATACTTTTTGTTATTCGAAGCTAGATGTGTACTGTCTGGCAGGTTCCTAAAGTAGCCCATTATCTACTTTTTGGTAAACATCCCTATATTACATTGTTCTTTAATTTAATGGTTTCCTTTTCATACAATTTGTAATTATCGTTATTATTCTTAAGTAATGGAAAAATTTTATGGATCTTCCTATTATTATCGACTTCGAATTGTTGCACCTGCTGTCAGCCCTTATGAAGGCCATGAATTTGAAGCTTCTATTATCTACCCACTTGACTACCCATACTTTCCTCCTAGGGTAATTAACCTGGCAAGATTTTTATTTTATCTTGGTCAATTTTTTGACACTGCAACATTTAATGGACAACAGTTTTATGTTTTTGTAGATGGCTATTAGATTTGATGGCGATCTATTCCACCCCAACATTACTGAGTCTGGCGGCATTAGGTTGGCCATCCTCCATGAAAAGTGGAACCCTTCTATCAAAGTTGTGGACATTTTTGAGGCTATACTGGGTTTGTTGTGTGCTCCAAACCCAGATGATTCTCACACAGATTGTGAGTGTAACACCCCTAACATGGCCTAGGAGATAAACCGGTTTAAGACGTGTTACTAAATAGACATTCAAACATTCATGGTAACTTATAACAATCAGTTGAACATGCTTCAAAGTCAGAATAAATTAGAACCTTTTTAAGGCTTCCAAGGGTCCATCACCAATAACAAATTATATATAATCAGCTAATCATACATTAGGCAACTTGCATCAACTTCTAAAACAAGGCATACTCCTTTAGTTTAGGTATTTCAGATCTCAAGGTTTGATGCACTACTTCAACTCATCATAAGAGTACTTATTTTTCATACAATTTATCAAATTCTAACTTAGTTACTCACAAGTAAACTTCTGGCCATTTTAAGGTGTAAAGATCAATGCTTGTGGTCAATCAGTAAATAGTAAACCACTTGTTTAGTGATCTTTCAGACACAAGTTATACCATTTCTAATCAAGTGTCTTCATTCGGAAATTTGTCAGACATCATATACCACAATTAATCACTCAACAAAAACGACAAGTATTTCGGTGGGCGGGACAAGCTTATCCTAAACATTAAACAACCATTCAATTATCATATATATATATATATGGACTCATCTTACAAATTATTTCAAGGCATGAATAACCGTTTACATAAAGGTGATAGGTATACTTAATTACACAAAAAATCAGATATTCGGCAACATTAACCTTCCTTATTCAATTGCATACGACTTCTACATACCAATACCATTTCTCTATCTTAAATTTCAAAACAAAGCAACCAAGTTCGACTATTCAATAATATATAAGATCTAATGAGTCCATTTGGGTTAATATCAATTTTAGAAATACCCAGACTAGCTTATTACATAAATTAGACCATTCAGTTTTTACTCTTATTGAGCTTATTTAGTAAAAACATTCACAGGTCATAGCTATAATCACACAACTAATACTATTATTCATACACTTCTTCTGATCATGACTATATTAGGGCCCTAACTCAAGATAGGTACTTGCAAATAGGCCATGACAAGTAAAACCTTATTTTTTTAATGCTATATGCGCATATACAAGTATACACCATCAACCACGCAAACAATCCATATAAAAAATTCAAAGCATTCAACCAATCATCACAATTACTTAAGTCTAATCATTCAAGCTACCACTCCTAAGATTTAGCTCGCATAGTACTTAGCATTCATTCATATTCTTAATTTCATACCAAAGCATTCAAGGCATCACCAATCATGAAATCAATTATAGATTATTATTATTATAAAGGACTTTACAAAACTTGATTACTTATAAGGCTTACAAACATAATAAGCCACCATAGAAATTTAGATGCATAATGCATGCTTATCTAGTCATGTGCCACCATTTAGGAGTACGTTAAAGAATTTACAACATACTTTTTGGTCCTTGTGATCTTGTCCAAGCTCTTAAGATGACCGGAAACAGGCTTACCCTGAAATACATTGAAAGGATAAAGTCAGCATAAACTGAGTGAGGTAGTTCACTTGCAAAAGCATGTAACACCTTTTTCCTTTCACAAAGATCTTTTAGTTGTAACATTTGACCTTAAGCTTGGATAAGAACTAATCATTTAAAATCAAGTATTTCAGTCAGCTTTAACTTATGTACAAAGACATTCATGAAGGAATCTATATACGAACATAGTTCTTAGATCAAACGTGTACTTACATATACATGACACCCTTAACAACTTAGCATATACACATGAAACTTGTAACAACTTAGCATATGTACATGAAATTCATAACAAGCATAGACCTATACACATGAAATGCATAACAAGCTTAGATATATGCTCATGAAACTCATAACAAGCATAGGCATATACACAATGTCTTAAATCAAGTCATAGGTTTAAACACATATATCAATCACTTCTAATCACCTAAGTATATTAAAAGTTTGAGAGATCTAATCTTACTTATCAATCAAATGGTTGTTGTAATCCTATTTACCAACTTATAACTTCTTTTGATTTCTTTCAAAAAAAAACTTATTAATTACTTAAATCTTTGTCCATTGAGTTATTAATTATAACACACCATGCAAGATAATCTACTTATAATTTATCCACCAGTTCTTTCTTTACATCAACCCATTGATCATATATATTTATAACATGTACAAGTAGCTAAGTAATATAAAATAAGGCATTTGATTAGGCAAATGCTTATAGGCATGGCTATTTAACAACTTTATGTGTAACGGTATGCCATGCTCTCAATTAAAAATTAAATAAACAATTACAACTTAAAAGTTCTCAAAGAAAACATGATTTAAATTCAATGATATGAGTATTACTTGTTATATAAGTGATTTCATTACTTTCTTGATTTCTTTATAAGTTTCATAATTTCTTTTTAGCATAGCCTTGCGGATCAAGTAACAGCCTAGGTACACGAATCCCCAACCAAACTGTCGCCAAATAAATGGTACTCGCAGTACCGGTCAATCCCTCCTATTGTCGCCAAGTGACCACAACACTTCCCTCCTACTGTAGCCAAATAAGGACCGTAGTCCACCCCAAAACTAAGCTCTATAGACTCTATGGCATGCCAACTATACCTACGATTGACTTGAAACCAAGGCTTTCACATTTATTGTCTTTCTTATAACAAAGTAAGAATGGCTCATGATCATAACATCATAGTAATATCACATTACCCCATTTTCAATTTGGGTATGTGTTCACCTCATGTGAACCTTCCATTATAGATGAGCATTGCTCCATGATCATAATATCATACGAACAAATTATATGTTCTTCCATGTCAGGTATATGTTTGATTCTTATACATCTTCAATAATTCATTCTTTTAATTCGAATAGTGATGTAGCAAGGCCATTATCAAACATTTACAAGCATAACTATCTTTCAATATAATCATATCTTCATATCCAAGTAAGTCATAGAAAACATGTCATATTCTCCATCTCATTAAAGCTTATTAACTTATGAAATCATATCAAATTATACATGACTATAACTCCATGATTAGGTTACTAATTAAACATGGCTTATTATACATTATGTTAACTCATATCCCAGTCATTCATGATTCTCAAATCAAACTTAAGACTTGTCCAAAGATTAGCTAAACAAGGATTTCTTGTCAAGCAAATAAAAGCATATATAAGAGTTTACTATGAGCATAACATCAATTAAGTATTCCATTCTAAGGATTATTCCATATTAGGTACTTACCTCGAATCCAAGCTTATAGAATCCCATATCTTAACTCAATGACAAAACAACATACTTATAAATAATTAAGCATGCTTGGGAAGGTAGTAAGCCTATCCCGAGATTTAAAACTACACTCACAGTTCAAGCCGAATTAGATTTGCTCCCGAGTCACGACTCCTTATTGCTTTCTCTACGACGTGATCTACCTTACGCCTTACTTCATCAATTCCTTCATGGGCTAAATATAAAAAGGAATATATTCCATTATTAGAATTAATCCCTAACATTCCACCATCCACGATACAACCTAGAACTCAAATTTTCATTTCATTTTTCACAAGACAGTCCATCAAAGTTCTTAGATTAGCAAAACAGTTTTAATTGCATATGTACACAAACACATGTGCAAAACAGTCCCTAATATGTTTATATGCACTTAAAGCAGTCCATTGCTCAATTTCACATATATATACAAGCTCAAAACAATGCACTATATAGTCATGTTTTCACAAAATAGGGCAGTTCTGTTTTTAAACATATTTGCTTACCAAAACAGTCCTCTTTTCTTATTTATGAATTCAAAACAGCTTCTATTTCATCTATACTCAATTTATATATTTCAAACAGCTTGAAACAGTCCTTATTCTAATACAAAACAGTTCTTATCTCTTGTTTGAATTCAATCCTTAATTATGGTGTAAAAACAGTCCTATAACAGCCCCTGTTTCAGATTTGTTAAAACAGTCCAAGGCGGCCCTTGATTCAAAACACTAAATTGTACAACTTAGAACAGTCCATGACACTCCCAAGTATTCAAGGACAGTCCTAAATATATATAAATACATTTATATGTGTAATTCAATTCATTAGTGCCACAAACAATCGAAACAGTTCAAGTTACCTCCAATTCTTTGAAACAATCTTTAATGGTTTATATTAAAGTAAAGCAGTCTTGCACTACTACAATTCGTATATAAACACATGCATCAATTTATTCATACTTCTAATTCAATAATCTAGCAAATTTAGCATCCTAATTAGGTTGTGAAATTATAAAACATGGCAGATTAAATGTATAACACCCGATGACCAAGAGCTATACTATAACTCACAATCGAAACCCAAGCAAGATTACATACACATTTTAACAAATTCCACACGTAGATCAACTTAATGCATGAATCGAGCAATAAATTTAAAGGTATTCCCAAGCATGGATTAATTATTCGAACACTAACAACATCACAACATCAAAAGATTAAAACCAAATTCCAACAGATTCTTCAATTGAAAAGAAGGGTGGTCTTGCTTACCCTCTTCATTCGGTTCATAATCAAGGATTAAAAGCATGGACCTTCAAGTGTTTTTAAGCTAAGCCTTAAATCCTTCCCCCTTCAAATTTCCATGGCCACCAACGAGCATCGTCTCCTTCTCTCACTTTTGAGCATTTCGGTCACTTGGGAGAAAAGGAGAAAGATGTTTAAGTGCCTCCTTCCCTATGACCGATTTTCCCTCATGGCATCACAAGATGTTGACATGTGTTCAACCCTTAAATAAAATTCTAGTTTACATGCAACACTCCCATAAATCAAGCTTTACAATTTAGTCATTTCATTATAGCTAGCAAGCATTCAAATGCTTCACATATAGTCCTTAATTCACTCATGCCATAGTTCTTAAGCTATCTTAAATCTATTTAGATAACTTGAATTAATTACATATTTCTAGGCCACATTTTGAGGTATTACAGTGAGGGTGTTGCTCTAATTTACAAGAGGAATCTCCAGCGCTTTGCAAAGTATGTGGGGAAAATTATGGGTTGAAATGTTTATGTATTAGAAAATATGAATCTTGTGTTCAATTTTTAATATATGGATTCGTCTGGTAAAATTTTGATTTCATAACTTTGAATTTGTAGCCGCTAATTTCACTATTTCCTTTATTATTTTGAGGCTAAAACCTACTATATGGGACATAAATCACATTATTGAGATGTTTAATACTATAAGTGAAAAGACACTATACAAGAGCAG
Source organism: Hibiscus mutabilis (assembly GCA_019671005.1). Taxonomy (NCBI): domain Eukaryota; kingdom Viridiplantae; phylum Streptophyta; class Magnoliopsida; order Malvales; family Malvaceae; genus Hibiscus; species Hibiscus mutabilis. The sequence continues at coordinate 44,239,462 of CM033717.1, read as the reverse complement.
TTAAATGACATTTATGGCATGTTTATTATTATTAATGAAAAGACAGTTTCGAGCGAGAACCAGAAATAAAGGTAATTTTAAAATAATGGGCGTCGGTCTCGAAACTTGTAAAGCAAATCTTAAACTAAAATCAGTAGGATAACATGTAATATTTGCAGTTTTGCATGATAAGTTTAAAATTGTATATGCAAACGTACGATACTCGTCATGGGTTTCACGTGCTAGGAAGGACCCATGATATAACTCCTCATTGACCAGGCAGTTTGCAGTTTAACATGCCGAATAAATTTGTACTTATGAAAATTATATATAAAGATTTTGTTTAGTTCGTTAAATGTTGTGTTCTTAAGTTTGTAAATATGAATCTTTAATAAAATATTTTTATGCAATATTTTAAGTTCAATTGGGTTCCCTCAATTAAGGAAAAAAAAATTTCATAAATGAGTACTGCTTATGAAGGTGTATTAATTCTAAATACAAAATCCTATTTTGACAACATTTAAGGTATAAGAAAATATGAAGTGAAAAACTTTTCAAATTCATTCAAGTAACAATACTTTATTCACTTTTTCCACTAAGCAAACAAATTAAAAAATATAGTTTTTGCTATATATTTGAATCCTCATCGTTTTCCTATACTCTCCTAAAATGGTTTGCGCTTTAAGGCTTATGATTTAGGATGTAGGTGGTTACAGGGGTTGGGTTTTACTAATTATTGGTTGATGATTTCTGTGGTTGTTGGGTTTAGTTTTTAGGTTTTAGGGGGTTATTGGTTTTATGAGATGGGTTTTATCGTTTAGGGTTTATTGTGTAGTTTTTAGTTTTATATTTGAAGGTTGATGGTTTGAATTATGGTTTATTGTTTAGTGTTTAGGGTATATACGGTAGGGTTTAGGGATTAGGCGTATGGAAAACTCATAAACTTTATATCAACCTGTTTATATAAAGTGTTTGGACAAAATAATCCTTCAAGTAATGAGTTTTTTTATCCTTTTTACAAAATAATTTTAAATGGACAAAATGTTCTTGATGATATATATAGGAAACTGGTCAATTTCCAATGCTAATCAACAGCTTTGACAGTGCGATCTGCATTTGCCTTGGTCTTATGATTTCGCAATCTTGGAGACCATCTGATATAATCAACCTTGGTCTTATGCTTTTGCAATCTTCAAGTCTCCAGTTTGCATTGGCCACCTCTCGATGTAGTTCCAAACAACAACTAACTATAGTATTTGAAAAATCTTGAGACCAAGGTTTTTCAAATACTTTGTCTGTTGGTGTTCATCCCTACAAATGGCTAAATATAGCCTTCCAAATACCATTGTTTATCGACATGAAAAATCTAAAAACAATCACCAGTCCTCCAGAATCTATAAAATGAATTCTTTGCATAGTAGCCATCGCTACCAGTAAAAAAACATAAACAACACATATAATCCTATAGAGACAAAAAGTATGAAGGAAAGAATAGCTAATGAGGTTATGAAACTATGGGATATTTATAATACAAAAAGGAATATCGAACCCGGCATTAAGATTTATCAAAAATATTGTTTTCATGGGCATATGGTCCTACTTTTACAGTTCCTATATTTAAACCTATGTCAGTGCTCATTACAATGTTTCGGAACAATGTTCATGATAAATAAACCGAAGATCGTTAAAGTATAGATCAAATTTAGATTGGTTGGCTTGGTTTCGGAATTTGATAACTGGTTTCGGAACTGCTTAATAACAATTATCTACAAATTGTTCTGCCCAATGCAACAATTGAAAAGACTTATCTGCTGCTGACGTATCTGAACAGGTTACAGAGATTCGAAGTGATGACGTTATATATTTGGAACATGCATATTTTGAAAATCGAAATCCATTGAACCGCCAATTTAATTTTTTTTGAACACCCAACGAATTTATTTTTTTACGCGTTCTTTCAGTAAGGGTTGATGAAAGACAGTTCGGAGCAGGAACCACAAATTTTAACTAGTTTCAAACCTATGATGTGGGTTTCGATACGTATAGATCTAAACATAAACTGAAATCATTACTAAAACATGTAATATTTTAGGTTCCTCTGGAAACGTTTGAAACTTTATATGCAAACGTTCCATACTCATCGTATTATTATACACTATTTAAATCGTAAATATTCCTTCCGCAAACGTTTTACTTGTTCATTCTCAAAAATATTAGCATTCTTAACATATTATTTAGTTCCTGAGATTTAATTTTAACCCTAAGAAGTTCAATATGGTGTTATTTGTGTTCATATCAGTTCCTAAGATTTAATTTTTACCCTAAACCCTACAGAAGCAAAACCAAAATCAGTTAGAGTAACTACTATGTTGTAATTTACGTTTATTGGTTTATGAGATTAATTTTTATGGCCTTAAGGTTTTTGGTTTATGATTTACGTCTTAGTGGTTGTGTTTTAGGGTTTATGGTGTACTTTAGAGTTATTACTTTAGGAGCTGGTTTTTATGGCTTTAGGGTTTAGGGTTTATGATTTATGGGTTACTATTAATGGGTTAGGGTTGATGTTTTACTTTAGGGTTAGTGGTTAATGAGAAGTATATTTGTATGGTTTTAAGGTTTAGTGTTTAGCGTAGTGTATGACATTAATTTTATATAGTCTATAGTCTACAATCTAGATATAATATACCATACTTTATGATATTATTATAAATACAGCCTATAGTATATGTCTCTACGCTCTATAGTCTATTACACTGATACGTGAAGAAGTCATGTGTTATGTGATGATATAATTTGAGGTGTATATTCGTAATATGGTAAGTATAATGATATAAATGTTCTAGTAAATAATTTTGAAATTAATGTTTTCTATTAAAGTAATTTAATATGATAAGTATAATGATATGAATCTTGAACCAAATAATTTTCAAATAAATATGGTGAGTATATTCGTAATATGGTAAGTATAATGATATATATGAATCTTCTAAAACTATAACTCTGAATGCTCAGCCGCGAATGTTACAAAGTAATTTAATATTTTGCGTATGCAAACTATGTCACGTTTATAACATTTATGGCACATTTAATTTTTTATGAAATTGAAGTTTTGGGCGGTAACCAAATAGGTTCGAAACTATGGATGCAAATTTCGGTACATGTTAAGGAAAACTTAAACAGTAATCTTTATGAATATATGTTACGATTTGAGGTGTGATATGATCAGTTCGAAACTCATTATAATAATGAGATTTTCCATTTAGGTCACAAATTCATGGTAGGGTTTATTTATAATAGAAAAATTATTTTGAAGGGGATACAATCCTAGTTTTACAGTTCATGTATTTAAACATTTTTCAGTGCTCTTTAAAATGTTTCAGAACAATTGGCATGATAAATAAATTGAAAATCTTTAAAGTATAGTTCCAATTGTCGGTTAGTAGTTTGGGTATCAGAAGTTTATAACCGGTTTCGGAACTACTTATTAAGACTTATCTCAAAACTGTTATGCCCAATGCAACGCATGAAAAGACATATCTGATATTGACGTATATGAAAAGGTTATAGAGATTCGAAACTGACAGTGAAAAGACTATTTTATATTGGGAACATGTGTCTTTTGAAATTAGAAATCCATTGAAAAGCCAATTAATTTTTTTGAACACGCCAAATTACTTTTTGACACGTTCTTTTGCTACGAGTTGGTGATGACTTATTGGGACTCGATTATGGCACATTTAATATTACAATGGCAAAGACAGTTAGGAGCGAGAACAAAAAATTTTAACTAGTTTCGAACCTATGAACATGGGTTTCGATATGTATCAAGCGAAACATAAACTGAAATCGTTAGTAAAACATGTAATATTTTAGCTTTGAGGCGATGATATTATTATTAGTAAAACATCTATATTCTATAATCTATATTTAATATACCAAACGTTATGATATTATTATTAATATAGTATATAGTATATGTCTCTAATGGTATTTATTCTATTATACTGACAAGTCAATAAGTCATGTGATATGTGATGATATTTTTTAGGGGTTATAGAATTATAGCCTATAGGTTTGTGTCACTAGTAGGGTTTAGGTGTTTATTGATGGAATTGAACCACATGTATTTTTCATTTACATAATTAGGTCTAATAAAGTAAAGATTGTGTAATTTTTGTTCGTTTTAGTCCATTAACTTTTAATTTCATCCAAAATTGACCCATATTATTTCTAACTTTTGTAATTTAGCCCAAACCCTATAATTTTTGTAATTTAGTTCAAACAATATAAATTATAAGTCCATATAATAATTCTAAAACTACAGCTCCAATTTCAATGATAAACATAAATTGGGACTCGATTGAATTAAATTAAAAACCTAAAAGTTCCTTTCATGCCATTACCCGACTTGAAGTTCAACTAAAATTGATATTACCCTAACCTGAATTAACTCGTTATTTACTTGATTTATACCTGAACCATCTTGTCCTACACATAAAGTGGCACATGAATATTACGAATACATGTTACATTTTAGGTTCAAAGTTACAAAATATCATTTTATTTGATTAATTACATAATTAATGAACATAAAGTGGAACATGAAAAGTTCAAGGTCCAATTTCTATGTTCATATACAAGTGAAGGAAAACTTGAACTTAAATCATTAGGAAAACATGTTACATTTTAGGTTTGAAGTGGTAAGTCTGAAATTGTGTGGAAACGTTCAAAACTTGTATTACTACGAAGACACTTTTTATGAGTACTTCATGACATTTGTGACAAGTTTCATATTATAACTGAAAAAACAGTTTTTCGATACAAAAGAATGATCATTACTCACTGGAATATGGTAGAAATACGCTATGGTTGCAAAAGAATTTGGGAGAATTTGCAAAGCATTACTTACTAGAATATGGGTCATTTGTGGTTTTCCAATACAAAGGGAATGATCATTTTTCATGTTTAAATTTTTTATAGAAGAGCTTTAGAGGTTGAATTTCCCTATACTAGCACTGATGATGTTAGTAGGAAACGACAAACAAAATCAGATTTGTCAAGTCCATTGCACAAAAGAAAATTAAAACTAATTCAATACATAAAACTGCAACTGATTTCTTCTAACAGAATAATAAATTTTAGATTGTAATCGTTTGTTGTTGCTTGGTTGTTGTCACGGTGACCACAATTGATCAGACCCACAATTGACAATTGACCAGCCACTTTGATGGTATATATCGGGAAAACGCCCAACGCCTACCATATTCACAGGTTCAACAATCCAATATGCATTCTCCACGTCTCAATGTAGTTCCAAACACCAACAAACAATAGTATTTGGAAAATCTTGTGAGCAAGATTTTCTAAATACTATGTCCGCTGGTGTTCATCCCTACAAATGGCTAATCATAGCCTTCCAAACATCATTGTTTGTCAACATGAACAACCTAAATAAATAATCAGCACTCCTCCCGGATCTATAAAAAATTATTTGCATACTAGTAAGCAACCAACACATAATGGTATAGAGACAAAAACTACAAAGGAGAGAATACAACAATCGCTCATTAGGGTATGAAGCTAAGAACGAAAATGACTCCTATTTATAATATAACAGTCACTTATTTAATGGGAAATGCATCATTTGAAATTATTTAAATGAACCACCAATTAAAGATTTTTTATTTAACCCACCAAATTAAACTCGTATGCGTTCTTTCAATAACAGTTGGTGATAATATTAGGTTATATTTATGGCCAATTATATTAGAAAAGAAAAGGCAATTTGGGGTGGGAAACGCAAATTTTAAATTGTTTCGAATCAATGAAATTGGGTTTCAAAACTAGCTAAGCAAAACTTAAACTGAAATCGTTAGTAAAATGTGTACTATTTTAGGTTCCACATAAAAAGTTCAAAATTGTATATGCAAACGTTTGATACTCGTCGCATTAACTAAAAGACACTTTCTACGAGCAGTTAAATGGAACATTTATGTTGACATTTAATATTTTACTATATTATATTTACAAGGGCAAACATGTCAAGAAGCATACAGATCAAGTACACAATTGGTCTACTATTACTTTTTTAAGATTAATTACATCATTAATGAACATAAAGTAAAACATGTAATGTTCAAGATCCAATTTGTAAGCCTATAACAAAATGTAAAAGGCACGCATCATCGTGCAGTACAAATAGGATCAAGTCAACAAGATTTAATCATAATATCTTTTATCAATAGTATCCATATGGTCATGCGCAATTCACCATTAGGTCTCATTCCTATAGTTATAAGATTTTTAATTATTTAATAACATAGTTTATTCTTTAAAGAACCAAATCAAACCAATTATCGATTAATAAACAAATCATCACACGATATTATCGATCCATAAAGTATGGACTTATTCACAAGTCGACTATGTCTATAAGACATTACATCTTTTCAAATGTTTTAGCTCAATTCCATGATATATATATATATATATATATTACTTATAGATTCCTCTAATCAAAACATTAATAACCAAAGATCCAGATTAAACCAAGACAAGATGAGCATATCAAAATACTTATAAGTCAAAATACAAATTAGGGTATGAAACTACAAAGTAAAGGTTCGGTACTAGGAGAATCAATGTCCAACTTAAAATGTGAGAACAAGCAGTAATATTATAGGTTTGTTTTTTATGAGTTTCGAACCAATTACACCTGGTTTCAAAACTATATATTTGAACGTTCCACAGCGATTATCACAATTTCAATACATATTTGAAGTTGCAATTTTCTAAGTTCTAGTACAAATTTACCAATATCGAGATTCATAATTCGAGTGTCAATATTTATTTTCCTAGTATATGCAAAAACTATCTCAAATAAACATTATATGTGTACACTAAAATGCGTACATAATTATCATTCAACATATAATTACATATCGTTCAAAAACTCATAAAAGGTGATAGTCTTCTTCTGCAGTTTGAGTGGGATTGTTTGAAGCTCCACAGTCACTCATCCATACTTCCTCATGCTCCTGATAAGGGCAAAAAATTGTTTCAAACGTTATAATTAACCAGTGAATACACGCAACATGCAATTTAATAAATAGGGACTAATGTTTTCATCAATCGGATGCATATTGTCTATTGCATTCTCTAAAAATTCCAAGTCTGAAGCATAAAAATCATCATTACATGCGGATGATGGTGTTTCCAATCCTAGCTTCAACTCAGGACATGCCACTTTATTGTGTCCTTCTGAATTTCAAATTGAACAATGGTGCCTACTCCTGCTTCCAACTTTCTTGGACCCTGTATCTGGACTTTTTGCCTTTCTTCCTTGACGGGTCCTGAACTCTTTTGAGTGGTGTGGTTTGATCATAAGAATCCTTCAACATACAAGATGCATCGAGTTCGATCGTAAGTTTATGAATCTCATCTTTGGCTCGTGGGAAGCTCTCTTCTATATTTGATGAAATATAGCAAAGTTTATTTGAAATCGATCAGAGCGAAGCGAACAGAGCCATGTGTTTCACTTCATGAGGAACATTGAAGTCCACAATTGTTGGGGCAACAACCTTTGCATTCTTTGTCCATCGATTTAGAATCAATGAATTTGGGATATGTGTGTTACCCAGTATCTTAAGCACGTGTAGTTGATGTCTTTTGTGTGGAAACCCGACTGTCTCAAATTTACAACAACAACATGTTAGGGTTTGCGTGACAACATCAAATTGTACTTCATATTCCTTGTTTGATTTTCTATATTTCGTCAGATAAATACTACGAACACCATTGTCTTCATCATCATGCTATGATACACTATACAAAGTCTTTAATTTAAGTTCCTATTGGAAGGTCCTATATGATTTTCTTGTATACAGTTCAGCTGCATAGCTCTCTCAATTTTACCAATTGCATCGGTTGACTCTCTGTACTAGTAAAATCTGCTTTCAACTCATTCAAACGCATTTGACCTATGTCTTCTTCGATTGCATGAATAAACTCCAAATATGTTTTCTAGCACTTAAGGAAAATAGACAGAGACGCATTCATTGATTCGCACCTTTGGGTTGACAGCAAGTTCGTAAAAAATGACTCGTAATATACGCTTGTGCCCATAAGTGTCAGATGTTGCTCTTCTTCAACACCCACTAATGGTTTTTCACATTAAACTACTCAATAGTTATCTCCCACTGTTCATCAAATTCCTCAGGTGTCCACCAAGCATACATGCATTTACTAAATTTCTACGTAAAATTTTGATCCCAATATTTCCTTGTGCATTGCGAGCTAGATGCCAACAACATATTCGATGTTTACCATTAGGAAAAACTTTTTGATCACCCTCTGTATTGAACTATCTCCATCTATAACCATTAGAAGCGGAGACTTCTCCACCATAGCTTCTGTAAAAGCATTTAATACCCACTAAAACGTATTTACAATCTCGTCTACAAGGACAGCAAACAGAATTGTTTGATGGTGGTGATTTACACAAACAATAGGCATAAAAGGTCGACTATATGCATTACCCTTGTAGGTGGTGTGAAACGCAATAACATCACTGAATATGGCGTAGTCAGCTCTAGAAGTTGAATCAGCCCAAAATAGATTACACAAACGATTTGAATCATCGACAGAGAATGTCATGAAAACCCTTGGGATCTATCTCTTTCTTGTTGTCAAAGTAACCTATTACGGCATTGACATCCCTATCTGATAAGATTTCTTTCCGAGGATGTGGAATCACGAATCAAGTTGCTTGGAAGCAAATCTATGTGCTAGACTCAACGAAGAATGGTTGATGATTGTTCTTGAGATTCAAGAACAATTCGATGGGTGTTTCTTGATTTTTCTAAAATCAACAAACAAAGGTTAAAGAAAAAAGATGAAGTTGGTAGAATCAATGGAAAAAAATAAGAAAACAATGGAAAAGATTAATAAAGATAGAGTTAAAGGATAGAAAACAAATCTGAAAATTCATATTTGAATTTGGTGATAATGGCGTGATGAATGACTGTAGAAGATGATGGCTATGGCTTGTTGATTTGAAGGATTTGCCCGCGGTACCCTCCTAGTTGCAATTAGTTAGGAAACCTCCATGATATGGCTTAAAACTGACCCTCTTACCCAAGATTAAATAGGCAACCCAGAGTGTGAAGATTCTCCCTCGCTCAACTCGGTCAAACATGTTGAAGAAAGCTTCGAAGACATAAGTTTACCGACACTTGCAAACATGTACTCAAAAGGATACCCTTTTATTTAAAAAAATTAATTCTCAACTCTTATTTACAATGAAGAAGTTCCCGTCCTTTTATAGAGGAAGAATGACTAAACTAGTAGGAATTCCTATATAGAATCGGACTCTATTCCTAATAAAATAAAATTAAAAATAATAATAATACAATATAAAAACTAATATAATAATGGGATAAATATAAATCTTTGTTGGATTTGAAGTCCTAGGCCTTCACATAAGAGATGGGCTAAAATACAAAATCCCGTAATAAATCATGTATCCAGTTTTCTGTCTATGTAGTCTTCATTAAAATGGATGTATCTTGAGTTTTTGACAACAAATTGACGCGTTTCAAAATGGGTTGAAAAGGTAACTGAATTTTGGTCAATTCTTCAAAAGATAACTCGACCTAGAATTGCTCGAATCCTATTCGAAAAGTCATCTCAATTCGGATGATGCTCCAACCTTGCAAAACAGTTTTAGTTTATCTAAAATACAACGCTTTACACCTCCAATGCATGGACTGTTTTGGCCCTTGTTGATTACATCGAACAAATTCAACTTTTTGTCCAAGATAAGTAATGTTACCCTTCTCATGCATGTAACACCATCAATAACTTCATTGGCTTTTATGTTGTGGAGGGCATTGTATAGGTCTTTCTTAGTAGAACCAACATTTTAATAACCACCAGATTGTTGCATGAAGAATTTCATAATTTTTTATTTTCTGACACCAACATTTTGTAATGCCGAAGCCTCTGCAATATCGGTCTCCATCACAAATCGATGCAAATGAAGGAAGGGTTCCTTGCAACTGGTCCTTGTTAGTGGACGTGGAGCTCGTGAACGCTTCGCCTAATCTACTTTTGATTTCCGTTGCCTTTCTTTTAAACAAAAAAACTCTTGCTGGTATTTATTTCCATTTGGATCAACCCGACTTGTTCCACAACATTCACTAAATCCATTTTGATTTGTGTATTTCTTATAAAATTCCTATGCTTCTTCAAGTGATGCAAATGTCATGTCAACGGTGTTATTCGAAATCTCCACACTATCTCCTCCTATTTTAGCATCACCTACTATACTCGAAACTTCCATGATGAGTATACTCCAGCACCTAAGTAAATGAATATGAAATAACTGAAACATTGTATGGAATTAAGTTGCATAAAAATAAAAAAAAAATCTTATTATGAACTTGCTTACCTTCTTAAGACCGTTATTGCTAGAAAAAAGGTTTATGAGCTTCAAATTAAACAACTTGTTCAATGGGAAGAAGATTAAGAGGAAATAGACATGCATTTAAGTTGGTAGTACCTACCCTAGGATGGTAGTTGCAATATTTATTGGAACTTTTATTCAACATTTCGAGAATGGTTGTTGTTGGAGTAATAAATTTGACTATTCTACATAAAATTTATTTCACAAATTTTGAAATTTCATCTTTATGTTTCGATGCGGATGAAATGTCTTATGTCACAGTGCTTGCTGTAACGTATCGGAATTGGTATCTAAGTTTTGATATGTTAAAAATATTTGGACTTTGCTTTATGACATTTTTGGTTTTTTAACTTCAAATATATAACTTTTTTTCATTGTTGTTCCCACTTCTTTTTTCATTACAAGTATCAAAACTTATAACCTAGTTCCGATACTTAACTTGGGATATATATATATATATATATCAAAGCTGGAAGGTCATAACCAAAAAATAATGCTCTTCTTCTTCTCTCACTGAGTTGTGCGCACCGATTTGATTCATGCATTCCTTCAGTTCAAAATCTTTAAATTCAAGGACTTTTCACTTTATCCTTTCACCAATCAAACCTTCTAAACACCATCTCTTCATCAAAATCAGTTTAATTTGAATCTGCAGGCATCGAAGGTATTTCTAGGAACTCTTGTTTTTTAAATGGCCTTGCTTTTGTATGGATTTGATGTACTTTCCACTGCTGGCCCTTGATGTTGAAAATATGGTTGATATTATTGATGAGTTTTTCAGATTGTCTGATTATTTTGTTTAAATTTTTTCAGGAACCCTTAACCCAATCCACTTAGAGTCTGACGGAAGAAAATGTATATTTCTGAAAACCCTAATTATGTTAGAATACCCTTGGTTTTGTTTGGTTTTCGTTTAATCTCTATGGATTACCCTTGATGTTGAAAAATTGGTTGATATTATTGATGGAGTTTTCAAATTTTTCTATTGATGTTAGAATACCCTAAACTCAACCCTGCCTGCTAGAATCAAAGGTACATTTCTGGAAACCCAAACTTTTTTTATAACATTCCCTTATTTTTTATTGGTCTTCATTTACTTTTCATGCCTCACCGTTGATATTGACAAATTGGTTGATATTATAGTTTGGGTTTTTAAGATATCTAGCTAAATTCATTTAAAGTCTAATAAGAACCATAAGCCCAATTGAATCAAAGGTCTTTCTGGAACCCTTAAATTTTTACATACTATTAGAGTTTCTTTTGTTTGGTTTTCCAATTCTTCCCATGGCTTAGCTTTAAACTTGGGAATTGCTTGATATTATCGATGTGCTTGGCTTCATGTTCAAAACACGTTTGATATTACTCATGGGTTCCTCTAAATTTTCTTTTGTTTTCATATATTATTCATTGATGGGGTTGGCCAAATTCTACAATTTGTGATGTTCATCGACTTGCAATCAATTGTTTTATTCCTTACAAGATCCTTAAACCCAAATCCTACTCAACTCTTCTTTACTCTACCCATCAACGATGCAGCAGCCAACCAAACATCAAAAAATCGTTGAGCCAACACCATCTATTGATGAATCCTATTTTAGAGACGATGATAAAAAGACCAAATTTTATAAACATTTCTACAACAGACCAATTCGTAAAGAACGTGTTGTGGCCATGCATTTCCTTCAGAACTCAGACTACAACTTCAAAATAAAGTCAACTTTCACGAATGGGTTTGGGATGCTTTTCTTGAGATCAACCCGAGGGCTTGTGAAAAACTTGTATGGGTCTTTTACAGTAATTCCACAATTGTATGTGATCCAAATTCAACTAAGATCATAGGCATCAACTATTTTGTTATGGATAAGGAACTCTTTATTACCCCTTAAATCAATTGCATCTGATTTAGGTATTGAAAATAAAGGCCCTTATGATGAAACTGATACTAGATCTATTGAAAAGTACAAAGACCACAGCCCTAGAAACCTTTCTTTTGAAGAGAGAATGTAACACCCCGAAAATCAGTCTAGTCAGAATTAGGTTCCGGTGATCGGAAACCCTACACTGAGAAGCCTAAATGTTGCATTGTTATTGATTATGTGGGTTAGTTTCATCGATAATGTACCTTAATTAAGTCTAATGTTCAGTAGGGACCTAATTGGAATGTTTAAATTCTAAAAATTGGCCAGGCGTATCGATACAGTAGGATTCATATTGAAACGGTCTAACTTTTTCCTAACTAACTTACCAAAATGTTACTAACCGTATCGATACAAGCTATAGGTGTATCAATACGGGTCCCTGTTAAAATCTATTTTAGTGGCCAATTTGTAAAGATTGGAAATTGGGGATGACACACCTACCGGGTTGCCACCCACATCATGTGGAATCATCTGAAATGTAAGAAAGATGACAATTAGTTATCAAATGTTAAAAATTAAGAAATGGATAAGAAAGATGGATAACAGTAGTTTAAGCAAACCCTTGGCTAAGGGAAAGCTTTTTATTGGCTCATTGGGAGGTGGGGAATGATTATGGCTATGGCCTCTTCATAAGGAATAAAGAAAGGTCCATTTCCTTGTTTTGCTTTTCACCGTAACCAAACTCAACCCTTTTTTGAAGGAATCAAGAACGCACCTCCATTGTCATCTTCCCCACCAAGCTCAAGCAAGCACCTGCCTTGTTTGTGCAAGCTTTCAATGATTTCTCTACACTGATTCATAGCTATTTTAGTGGTAAGTAAAAGCCCCTAAACAATTTTACAAGCCCATGGAAGATTAAAGTATAATTTTGATTTTAAGTTAAGGAGCTTAAGGCTAAGATCATGTTCTCGAATCTCAAAATCTATGGGAAGCTATTGGAAGATAGCTATTGTAAGTTTGAATATCGATTTTGAATTATGACTTTGATACTTACAATTCTCCTATTGTTTTCCTAGCTTGAGAAGTAGGGATTGAAGGACCATCATCTCCTACGAAAGCTAGGAATAAAGGGATCATCATCCGAGAGCCGTAGGAGCTTCAGAAGTAAGGTGAGTGTAATCGGAGTCTCGAAAGTTGGCTAGGTGCCACCTCGAATCATCAACTATTTTTTATTTATTGCTAACCATTGTATTGAAGGTTTTTGCATAAAACCCTATTGAAAGTCACATGGGTAAGAATGGGTAAGTATTGCATTAAAATCATGTTCGCAACATTGTTATTGTTGCCATGGAAAGCATTGAAGCATTGCCATATTAAGCTATGGAATATTGAACATTGATTATTGCATATTGCCATTGAGACATTGATATATGTTATTTCTATCGAGTTACCGTATTGAAACATTGTTATCGAATCATTGCTATTGATTTATTGGTATGAATCATTGCTATTGAACCATTATTATTGAATCATTGCTATTGATACATTGATATTGAATCATTGATTATCGAACCATAGGATCGAAAGTATTGGATACAATTGGCATGCCATAGAATTCATGAGCTCATTGGCACGGGTATAGGTTACGGCCTTTATTGTGGTGCGGCGGAGGGAATATGACTAGACCATTATTGATATTGGTGTGGAGGTGGAATTCGTGTATCCATATACCGTGAAATTGATCCAAGGAAACCATTGAATATTTCTATTGATCATTGATATGGTATTGATTATTGTTGTTATGATGATTATTGATGTCATGTTATATGTTGAGCATGATAACTATGTCATGTTGAATCATATGCCTTTGTTAGCATGGGTAGATTTGTTATTGAAGCATGTTGGAATGCATACCATGCTCAATCATTGTTTATGGCTACCTCACTTAGACTATGTAAGTCTTCCATATTTCAGGTTAAGAAAGTGTACTAGATCGAGATCGGAGCGAGTTGGAAGTTCAGCAAGTCACCACAAGCTTAGAGTAATGTGTTTTGTCCTTATGAACTCCTAGAATGGTGGCAAAGTAGTTTAACTAGTGTTATATGGTATATTTGTTATGTGTGTATTATCTATGTTATGTATAGGTCTTAAAGGCCCTAAATGATATGTTGGTTTTGGTTAAAAGTGGCTTAAAGTGCATATTTCGCTTAAAAGGGTGAGAACCTAGTAAAGGGATTCATATTAACATGGAAATTGGCATGATAGTAGATTAAAGGTTAAAAACTTGCTGGTAAAGTTTCATTGCATTTGGACTTCATTTGATAGGTTAAATCGAATAAAAACCAGCTAAAATCTGTCATTATAGGGCAGGGCGTATCGATACAGGTGATGGTGTATCGATACGGTCATGTATAATTGGACTGGTCAACGGTGGTCAAAGGGGGCGTATCAATACTGCTTAGGCATATCGGTATGGGTTTTGGTCACTGGAATTTGGTTACAAAAATGGTATCGATACGGGTTTAGGGCGTATCAATACAAAGTCGACGCGGTCAACCTGTATCGATACGGTCTCAAGTGTACCGAAATGGGCTTGTACCCTTTTAATCTAGAATCCTTGAATTAAGCATGGTGTATCGATAGAGTCTCCAGGGTATCGATACGGTGGCAGGTAAATTAGTTAAAAGTGATAAAGAACAGCTTTTAAGTTTTGCAATGTAGTCACTAAAATCTTGTAAGTCTAATCGATAGGGCTAATGAACTCTGATTAGCATGAAATTTTACTGGCATACTATTATTGCATTGAATTTCATTGGGTAGTGTTAATTACAGAAAATGACCCCTAAATTATCAGATTTACAGCTTAGTCCCTAAAACTTGTAAAAGTTATAAATCCATTCTAATTGAATGATTAATGTTCCATACAAGATAAATTGGACTAATGCCTATAATTGGTAAAGTTTAAAGAGTATAATATCGATTGAATGTTAGCCATTGATTGAAATTTTATAGCACCGATCACCGTATCGTTCAATGGTAGCACGCTCTGACCCGGTTCTTAACTAGGCTGGGAAAGGGGTGTTATACAGAATCTTCCACCTTATTGTGGCATGGTTTTTTTTATCATCCGGTGGGAAGGTTGGAACAATCTGAGAGATTGATTATTGGTGGCTTAACCAATATCCAATTGAGGTTGCTCCTAACATTGCAAAAATCATTTTCCTTCTGCTAGTATCCTTTGTCTATAAGGGTCATGAGGCCTCAATGTCTCTTCCATATGCTTGTGTCCTTACACACATCTTTCAGAAGAATGATGTCGATTTTTCTTTGGACCCACCTATCCCTTTAAAGGAAAAGTTTAACATTTATTCAGCTTACAAATATGGTTACATCTTTCAAAAAATGGTTGGATTTATAAGGACTCAAAAGATGCCGCCAATGCAGAAAATATGGAAGAACATTCCCCTTCGCCTGCCGAACAAGTTTCTTCTACAAATCGAGCGGAGATTATGATGAAGTCACTACTTGACTACATGGTTACTTGTCATGAACATGTTGATTCGCAGTTAGCTGACCTTTGTAACCATGTTTATTCACAGTTCGCGGAGCTTTGAAACAATGTTGAGTCTCGGTTTGCTGAGCTTCGTATCCATGCAGATTCGCAGTTTGCTGAACTTTGTAACTATGTTGATTCTTAGTTTGTAGAGATTCGCAAGGAAATGACCTCCCTTCGTCAAGAATTTAGTACCCGTAAGACAAATGACAAGACTTTTAATGTAATCACATTTGAAGTTGTTAATATTTTTGGAATTTGATGCGTAGGAACTTAATGTTTGATGGACTTCATTTTATTTTTTCCATACATTTTTGCAAATTTAAAATTCCATTGCTTTTTATTTTATTTTATTTGCCAAATTATATATTGTTCTTATAATCCTCTCCAACATCAATTGTTTCAGTTTTCCTTCGACGATGTCTACTGGAAGTTCTAAATCACGCGCCGAAGGAAATATTGTTCACTGTTATTGTGGATTGCAATCACCAGTTTGTACTTCAAATGTATGAAGGAGCAAAAGGAAGAGATTTTATGGATGTGCTAGAGGCCCCGAGGTATTAAGTAATAATTTGGGTTTACTGTTCCACTATTTTGATTAATGCATTATTCTGAATTTCTTTTGCACATTTGAAGAACCACTGTGATTTCTTTAAATGGAGTTATAATGATGGAAATTCGATTGATGTTGATAAATTGGGAAATCGGGTTCAAACGTTGTTGCCTGAAAATGGGGAAATCAGAATTCATAATGCCAAATTGCAGAAAATGGTGAATATGGATGAAGTAAGAAGGTTGTACAAAAAAATGGAGAAATATGAAGTCAAAAGAAAAAACCTGAAAAACAATACGATGTTCTACAAGTCTGTTTTGATTATTTCATGGCTGTGCTATGTTGTAATAATTTTTTATATCTACAAATATGAACACGATCCAACTGATCTTATAGAAAATAAACAACTCCAGAATACGTTTCGAAACTAACAACCACTTCCTCATCATCAATGTAAAATGAAATACTGACAAGTCACAACACAACTAGTAAGAAATCCAAACACAATCGTGAAAGTAACCTGAGTGAAAGCTATACTCTGACACGACTCATGTCAGAATCTCTTATGCTTATCGATGACACGTCATCTCATTATAAGGATTCTCTATTGTACGTACCTGACACGTCTTCTCTTGTCAGGAATCTTAGCTGTAACAGAATGTTGCGATACTTAAACATTTAAAATGTACCCATTCCTGTAAATATTTTATACTAATCATGTACAATGTTCATGTTCATGTCTTGAAATGTATATAAGAATTTCAATACTTATAACTAGAACGACAACCTTAAATGTTGCCATATCTTGTAAGATTTTAGGTTCATATTGAAGAATATCGAAAAGCGAAGCATAGTATTGATACTTATCAATGCTAAAATGATGTCGAAGGCGTTTAAAGATGTATTCAACTCTGATTAAGTCGTTAAAATCTGATTACATTTGGTATATTTTTTTGAGGAATCGATGTCTGCTGAGAAATATGATCACCAACACAAACAAAAATTAGATTCAAAAGTACGATCTAAAATTCAATACATGGTTCATTTCTACTAAGCTTAGTCCAGTTAAAATGAATGGAAAAAAAGTTTGTTTCCGTGTTGTCGTAGTTTGTAGATATATCAGATGTGACGTTTAATTCCCCAATTATTTTTTCTTTCTCATGTCGTCTCTTGGAATTCCGTACACAAACAACGTCTTCGTTTGTAGAAGGTGGAGAACCTCCTGGGATTCTTGATGAACTAACACCTTCATCAAATTTTACATACAGTTGTTACCCCCTATACGATTATATCTCCTAAACATCTTGTGAAGGTCGCTTGCATTATATATCTTTAGCATGTAATGAGCTTTAGGAACGGGCTCATTAATGAGGACTTTGGCTTCTAATAAACACAATTTCGTCCTTGTTTATTTGCTAACCTCCGTGAAAATCAACTCAAACAAATTATCCTTCTTGATGTTGTTGTTGAGTAAAGTGTAAATGTGTGTCCCTAAAAAGAAAATGGTTGCAGAAAATCTTACCAGCATTTTAAAATATTTCTTTAAAATATGGTAAGTGTATAAGTACTTATAGAATATTTGTAAGGGTAAAATTGGGTCGATGCATAAAATGTTACCAATAATTAGTTTGGGGTTCGGCACCTAAAATGTTGCCGATATTCATTTTGGGTTTTGGAACCTAAATTGCAACTAATGATCAATTTGGGGTTCGACACCTAAAATGTTACTGCTAACCAATTTGGGGTTCGATGCTTAAAATGTTATCGATAATCAATTTGAGGTTCAGATTGTTAAATGTTAATGAAATATGGTTTGGGGTTCGAGACCTAAAATGTTACCCAAAACGAGTTTTAAGTTCGACACCTAAAATTTTATCGAAAATAAGTTTGGGGTTCAACATTTAAAATGTTACTAGTAACGAGTTTGGGGTTCGTGACCTATAATGTTACCGAAAATCAGTTTTGCATTATGAATCCAAAACGTTACCAGAATTAGATTTGGGATTCGGACCCTAAAATGTTAATGAAATTTAGTTTCAGAGTCGACACCTAAAATGTTACCTACATTCAATTTGACTCTAAAATATTAATGAAATTTAGTTTTAGGATCGGCACCTAAAAGGTTACCTACATCCAGTTTGGCATTAGGGAACCTAAATTATTACCGAAATATTTAACCTTTGTTAACGGAAGCATTTCACTCGCCACTTAAAATGTTACCGAAAAACAGTTTGAATGGTTAGAGAACCTAAAATATTACAAACATATTTCACTTTCTAAGTTCAAAGGGAAACATTTAACATTTTAGGTGCTGAAAAGCAGTTTGAGTGAGAACCTAAAATATTGTGGACATAATTCACTTTCTAAGTTCAAAAGGAATCTAAAATGTTACAAGAAATCAGTTTGGGGTGACCCTAAAATGTTATTGAAATTCAATTTCGGCCTCGACACCTAAAATGTTACCTACATTCAGTTTGGCATTAGGGAACCTAAATTTTTACCGAGATGTTTAACTTTTTAAGTTAAGTAAATTATTTCATTCGCCGCCTAAAATGTTACCGAAAAGCAATTTGAGTGGTTAGAAAATTTAAAATATTACGAACTTATTACACTTTCTAAATTCAAAGGGAAACATTTAACTCAGCGCCTAAAAATGTTAGAAAAAAACAGTTTAGGGGTAAATTATTTCATTAGCCAACAAAAAATATTAACCAAAACCGATTTAAATTGGTTAATAACATATAACTGGGAGAACATCATTAAACGTTTGTTCATGCCTTTGACGTAAAAGAATAGCCCACAATGACAGTGACCGGGAATATGGAAATCCCAAGCAAAAAAAGAATCATAAGCATTCCCTTCCCTCGTAATATCTTCATGACTGAGAGCTGTTCAGTAATTGGGCATTCCTCTTTTCTACGGGCAATTGTGGTTGTTGCATTTTCTCATCTTCCATTGGAATGGTATTTGTCATCAAAGGTGCTGTGGCAGTTGTCATCTCAACCCTCCTGTTCAGAAACCCTGTCACAGTTATGGGTATTGGTGGTTAGACTGTAACTATCCTCGGTGTCATTGCTGATGGAGAGGCAAAGATAAATGATTCGTCTGCCACATTTTACCTATTCGACCTGCTGCTAATGTCGTGTTTGCCTGAAGAGAAGAAATGTATATCTTCGGTCTTAAGCGAGTGGCATTACTTTACATGTATATCTTCCCTTGTGTACGTTATTTATTTGGGGAGACAGGAGACTTTCCCGTTGTAATGTACTCTTCGGCTAAGCAGGCTATATAAGAATCGGCTACAAATACAACTTCTGAATGAACTTGGGTGATCACAAAATAATATAAGATCCTTGCTGGGCATTGGAAATTACAATTTAAGTTTCGTCACAACACTATCACACTTAAAATGCTCTTCGGTCTTAAATCACAGTATTTAACCAACTTTTTTAAACAGCTTTCCCGCGCACCAAATTAGCCCACAAGATCATCAACGGGCCTGAAGTCAAAGGGTATCTAAAACAAGTAGAAATTCATGACCCCAACCAAGAATCAAAATCTGTGAACAAAAGAAACCTTAGTCCACTTTGGAGGGCCAAAAATCATGCAATCTCTGGACCACTAGGAAGAGCATTATAACCATCATGGTGCTTTTGCTTAACATCTGCGCTCTCTACAGGGATGCACTTGAGAATCACACCAACAATCAAGCTAACTGACCCAATTAAGATGCAAAGTAGCCAGTGTTGCCAGCTTAGGGGCACAGTGCTGGCAAATGTCCCCAAGAACTCAACGATCACCACTTGGAATGCTACAGTTGCAACCATCACGCCTATGAATATCCAGCTGCTAAACATGCCCCGGAATACATTTATCTTATCTATTTCACGGCTATTAATTTCATTAAACACCTGGAAACAACCAAAGAAAACAAAAGGACAATAATGAACACCCTGAAATAGGGATCTTGGAAGCTTTTGAGGATGGCCTGTCATACTTAATTGATGAAGTGAGACTATTTGTCATGATCCTAAAATATACTTAAACAGCGACTGCTTACATAGCAACAGTTACTTAAATCTGAAAAATCATACCTGGCAAAACACAAATGAATTGAATATCACAGTGTTCAGAACAATGGTGGCATCTGCACCTGTAAGCCCTAGAAGCTGCTTCCCATCAAAATTGAGAACACCAAGGACAATTAGTTGATATATACTTTGGCCAATGATATTTCTCCACATCAGTTTGGTGATAAAACTTGCACCCCTCGGGACAGGTTGCCTTTTCATTAATGCATCATTTGGAGGCTCTGTAGCTAAGGCCAACGCCCCAAGAGTGTCCATTATCATATTAACCCATAGCAATTGTACAGCTGTGAGAGGGGCAGATCCTGAAACTCACGCACAAGTCAGCTAATGATAATGTTTAATTATTACGAATATAACATGCCTGACAAATGCCAGCATCGTAGAATAACAAACCTGAGATGCATGCAGAGACAAAGTTTATTATAAGAGCTACAACGTTAACCGTTAACTGGAACTGCACAAACTTTTGGATGTTAATGTATACTGCACGTCCCCATTTGGCTACATTTACAATAGTAGCAAAATTATCATCCATTACGATGACATCAGCATTTTCTTTTGCAACCTGTAAAATCAAGGTATTAGCAACATGAAAGAGGGAGCAGAATGAGAAGAACGTTAAAAAGCTTGATATAGCAACAAGGTCAGCCCAGAATACAAATATATAAGTGTTAAAGCACATATCTCCATATACAAGAATGAGAAAGAACAGTGAACAGTGTCAAACAGACATCTTAATCCATTCTAAATACCTCAAGAACTAAATGTCACTGTGCTGCTATTCCTAAATATTTCAAGCAATTCACAGAAAACTTGATTTACTTGCACGAATAAAAACATATGGATGTCCAGCACAAAGAATAAAAGAAAATAACTTTAAATCAATCCAATAAAACTCATCAGAAGCTGTGGTTATCCAAATATCTCTACAGAGAAAAGGCTCATTTACAAAACTCCACAGGTCTTTCATCCAGAAAAAGATTGCATATCTGCAAAAAAATGCTTAAAATATAGAAACGGGGAGAATTAAGTTCAATGATACCAAGAAAATGGAAGCAACAAACCAGCAATGGGTCCAAAAAATTTATTTTGATTGAGGCCACTTACAAAATTATATAGGCCATTCTTCCAAAGAATGGGAGAAACATCTAATTAAAAAGAGAAGTGGAGAAATATCAAAAGCTTAAAATATTCGCCAAAGTAATCTTTAAAAAATTGATGTTGGAACCAAGATATTGAGAAACCTTGTTTAAAAAGCCAATAAATTACCTCTGGAAAATAATCTTTGTTTTCCTTTCCTAAGGGATCAACTAATTCAGGGAAGTCAGAAAATATAAGTGATAGGGTGGTAAAAATGAAATTCAAAACAAAACAAGAGAAAATAGAGGAGACAAATGAATACAAAAATCTTGTACACTAGTTTATTCCATAGAATAAATCCATTTTTCAACTCTTGATGTAAATTAAAAACCAGAAAGAAATACAAAGATGTTCCTGGAGAGAGATGATATCCAATGGAAACAAGAGTAACAAAAAACTAACATCACATAGGATGGTAAATAGCATGAAAAGTCGTGAGCAAATAAAAAAAAGGTAAGCATGTCCAAGCTTATTATAATCATCATTATTAATAAAACCACACAAACCTCCGTTCCAGCTATCCCCATAGCAAGACCGATATCTGACTGGCGCAAAGCTGGAGCATCGTTGGTTCCATCACCAGTCACAGCAACAACTTCTCCATACATATTTCTCAAATGGGTTACAAAGTTGAGCTTATCAGAAGGCTTTGACCGTGCCATTACCTGAAATCACAACAGCATTCAAGAAAATGTACACCTCATGCAGCATAAATAAAATGATAAAAAAAAGTTTTTTATGGTCAACAGAACCTGAATATTTGGTATAATGTCCCTTATCTCATCAAGAGACTTGCTACTAAATTCCAGTCCTTCTATGGCATTCGCATCTGCTGTTAGAATGCCACATTCTTTAGCTATTGCTTTCGCTGTATTAATATTATCACCAGTGACCATACGGACAGTAATTCCAGCAGCTAGACAGGTTTGAACTGCTTCCTTGACTCCAGGACGCACAGGATCCTTGATCCCAAAAACTGCTATTAAGGTATAGCCACTATCAGGTATGTTATTCTCATTAAAAGTTTCATCTGCATCTTTAACAGCCAAGCACAGAGTCCTTAGAGCATCTGAAGCAAAGCCATTTATGGCCTCTGTTATATTTCTCGCTCGTTCTTCAGATAAATGAACTAGTTCCCCATTGCAATCAACAACCTTTTCGCACATACATAATAGTATTTCAGGCGCACCTTTGCAAAAGGCTTGAGTTCTGCCGTCAGGGAAAGCCACCAACACAGACATCTTCTTCCTGTCTGAATTGAAAGGCTCAACCTTGAGAATCTTACTCTGTCTTCGGTATGCATCATGATCACTACTCAAAAGAAGCCCAAATTCCAACAGTGCTGTTTCTGTTGGTGTTCCCAAAATGGAGTTCTTTCCATTTTCACCCTTCACTACTTCAGCACTACTATTTAGGAATATAGCTCGCAGAAGGATGCTGAAAACACTTTCAGATATCTCCAGCTCATCAAGGTTTTTGTTCTCACTACCACCAATGTTTTTAATTTTCTCACATATCCATATCTTATTAACCACCATATGGTTTGTGGTTAGTGTCCCTGTCTTGTCAGTACAGATGCAACTAGCAGAACCCATTGTCTCACATGCAGAAAGATGTCTGACCAGTGCCCTTTCATCCATTAATTGCTTCATTGCAAAGGCAAGGCTGAGTGTCACTGCCAATGGTAATCCTTCTGGAACAGCAACAACTATTATAGTTACAGCAATAGCAAAATAGTCTAGAAGCGTCAATGCATCAGTCGAAGACCAATTTGTGAAATCATTTTTCACGGCTTTCTCAATGAGAAACCTTACTGTTAAAACCAAAAAAGTGAGCACAGCAAAGGTCAACCCAATTTTACCAATAATTGTAGCAACACCATTCAATTTCACCTGAAGTGGGGTCTCATCTTCTCCCCCCTCATTCAAAGTTTCCATTAACTTCCCCCATTCGGTTCTCATACCAACTGCAGAAACCAGCATCTTTGCTGACCCATCTCTGACTTTGGTTCCGGAAAGAAGAAAAGGATGTTGTTCATATATGTCAACCGGATCAGTCTCCCCTGACAAACTTGACTCATCTATCAGCAAGCTGTATCCTGAAACGAACAACCCATCAGCTGGAACTTGGTCGCCAATACCCAAATGAACAACATCACCGACAACCAGGTCATAAATAGAAACTTGCTGCCTACATCCGTCTCTAGTAACTTGAACAGAAATCTTTTTTTTCTCCCTGTCAAGGTCTCTGAATTGTAAAGATTGCCTGTAGTCACTAATAGCAGTAACTAATACTACCAAGATTATACTAAGTAGAATTCCTGCTCCATCATACACTCCCTTTGGCCACCCCTCTGTAGCAAGTCCAACACCTATAGATGTCACAGCACAAATCATAAGGATAATCAAGGTCAAGTCTTGTAGTGCATCCCACACAAACATCCAGAAATTTCTTGGAGGTTTCTCTGTGTATTGGTTGAAGCCATAAATCTTTTGCCTAGTAGATAAGCTTTCTGAGCGGACACCTTCATCAAGGGAGACTGTGACTTTCTCAGCAATCCCTTCAACTCCACCATGCAACTTTAAGCGCCTCTTATCATGGCCATGAACAATGGACGCAAGTTCATCTGGTTCAATTCTAAAATTTGCTTCTCTAACCTCGTCCGTAAGCTTGTAATCAGGTGGACCAGCAGCTGAATATGATCAAAGGATCAGTTGATTTATACAGAAGAGCACAGATAACATAAAAAGGGCTATCTTATAAGTTTTGTTATAACATCAAAACTGCATACCATACCATCAATAAACTGCAAAGCTGCTTTCTGAACAATAAGAGCAACTCGAATTTTCTCCTGGTTTGCGTGAAAATATCATAAACAGATGATAAGTATTACAAGATCAAAGGAGTTCAGAAGAAAAATAGTCTATTCATTGCAGTAGTAATACTTGGCGTTGTAGCAGAACTTTAAAGACAGTTGTATTTATCAGAAAAAAGCAATAGTATATCCATTGCAATAGAAATCTTAAATGTTCTTTGGGAACATTTCAGATTATCGTTGGAATTTCTGATCTTCCCATAGTAATCTTAAAAAGTTCCCTGTCATGTTCCCACAGAACATTTTCAGATTAGCATTGGAATTTATGATCTTGACTGGGAACTGATCTTTAAAATGCGAAACATTGTACCATGTTTCAATATCTCAAAAATTAATTATTAGGAAAAGAACAAATCTCATTATGGACATATTGTTTCCAATGCATCTGAATTCATGAATGACTGTAGTGCACATATATTGCCAGCTAAAAGCAAGTGATTTAAGATGCTCCAGGGGCAGCATTTGAGCTTATCAAATAATGTTCTGATAAGAATAAGGTAAGCTTACCAGGATTCATTTCATCAACCATATCCATGCTTTTTTCAATTTCCATCATGTCTTTGTAACAAGTCATTTTTATTTTTACTTTAGTTGATAAAAATTATCATAGAACCTATTCAAAAGAAATCTAGCCTGTGCATTTTATTAGGACTATACCTTCACTGAACATGAAACCATAGCACTACCAGAATCCAAAAGTGCCCCCAGCGCAAGAAAGGCTTTTAGAACAAGAAAGGCTTTTAAAACAACCCTTCAGTTGAACTGACGCATTTAAACATTTCCATTATATATTCATTTTTATCAGAATGTGCGCACATGCTTTAAAGAAATCAAACATGGCATTCTTTATCAGGTTCTTAACCCCAAGCTTGAAAAACACGCAATTTTTGCAAATACATGATATATCACACAATGGAGATTTGATCATAGTTTTCTACTACAGTTAGCTGAAGCTAGAAGACAAGCCAACGGCTCCAACGGTTCAAAGCTCAGAAGGCAATAAACAAAGCACCAATATTACTTTTAGAAACAAAAAGAGACTACCCACTTGACCAAATCTATTAATATCATTATGGATAAGAAATGTGAAGTGGGGCATGATTCTTGCAGAGCAAATGGGACAAATAAAAGGGTTTCCGATGGCTTCTTCTGAATTGTACTGTATTGATTGCGTACAACACACTTGGGCCCATTCACATTTAAATCTTAATCCTGAAACGTATAAGGAAACTTCAAGGAAGCTTCATTTGAAAGCTTTTATTGATTTCTAAAGTCAAAAAGGTTGATTAATTCTGGCGTAGCATAAAAGAAACATTTCCAATTCAGACCCTAGCTCTGCGTCACAACCAAAGGGCGCTCCAAGAAAGACGACCTGAAACTGAAAGTGCCATTAATATGTTTAAAACCAACAAAATTTATTAGAGTAACTGGAAGCAGCCCCGTTTTGTTTGACTTCTAAAAAATCTATTCACAATTGTTGTAAAACCCATGACATGATGATGATCTAAACTTATAATTATTTTAAAACCCACAGCAAATTGAATATATGAAAAGGAAATTAAAAATTAAAATATACCGAAATTTGACATTCCATCATATATCAAAATAATATAAATGATAGATTGTAATATAGGTGAGTAGGTTTTTAAAAGTAATTTTAAAAAAACGAAAAAAAAATAAGTGTTTTACAAATCTTTTAATAATTAAAACACTAAAATCAATACAAATAATTTAACTTTTACAAAGATGCTCCGCATCGGGGAGGAAGAGTAGGCTACGATCAGATCCAGAGCTTCAAAACATTTTATGAATTTTTACAGAAAGAATCTGTTTTGAAATATATATATTAAAAAGATATAACCTTTTTCGTCGTATAATTATTATCTTTTGAAAAGTTGATAAAATCCTCAACTTGGGTTGTTGTCAACCCAGCAGCGGATCACCACCCAAAAGAAAATTGAAAGGTACACCACTACAATGGTGGATGTTCCACTGTAAAAAAGCAATGGAAGCAGTAGATTTCTTGAATTTTTTCATAAAGGGAGATTTTCTTGATTTACTGAAGGCGTAGCTTATTTGACCGAATCACAGACTGCCACGACACTCATTAATGTGAGCACTTATTCAACCACGAGCTGCCCTAAACGTGGCAGCACATCATTTGTACGTGCAGATAAGTACGACAAAATGTTTCCCTAATCGTAGGGACCTACGCCTGCATCTGATCCACCAGATCCAAAACTCTAAACTTCAAAATTAATTAAATTGCCATATAGTTCATAAAATAAGAAATGGAATTAGATTCCCTAATCTGTGATTAACTGTTAAAATACACACTATCTGTTTCCCAAAAACAAATGAAAATTCCTAAGCCGTCCCTTTGGTTCCTCAGAACAAATTTTAATAAAAAGAAAACGGGGAGAATAGAATTCTTTTTTCATCTTAGAATATAATTCTATTCTAATTCCAAAGGAATGGCTTCCATTTTCTTTCATTCCACGAGTTGATTAAAAATGTGGAAAAAAAACACGGACAAATATACTGTGCATTTTCTAGTCCGGGGGAAAGCTTGAGAGAAAAAGAATGATAAGAATGGAATAATCAATAAAAGTATTAAGGGGGAAATTAGATGGAAACCTTGATTTTGAGCTTTTGCTGCTCGGCTTCGGATCGCTTTTCGAGATTCGCAATCATACGGAACCTCCGGCGAGGGTTCCTAACAATCGTGACAAGCTTTCTCCACCGCCGCAATGCCGCCTCCGACGAGTTTTTCGGCGGCACTTCAAAGTCCTTCAACAGTTCATCCATATTTCTGCAGCAACAAAACCAATAACAAACGAGTTAGCTTATTACCACTCTCTGTCCCTCGTTTCTCCCTGGTTTAGGCTTCTAGCAATCAGAGGAATATATATATATATATATATATATATATATATATATATATATATATAATACTAAGTGGCAACTGCAACACCTTTCTTAGGGTTTACTTTCTGTGGATTCCCTAAATAGATCTCAATAGTGAATATTAAAAAGAAAGGGAAACAAATAAAACACCATTATTAAGAAAGAGAAAATATTTCATCAAATTGTCTTCAAAAATTGAATAACAGATTCACAAATATATATATTAAAACATTTTGGTTTATTAAATTAAATTTTGGTTATCAAAATCAGAAGAAAAAAAGTGACAGGCTTTTAGAAGAAAGGTCGAAGAGGGTGGAATTCTAAACAAAACAAGTTAGGAAGAATATCAAGGCTTTTTTTTTTTTGAGATAGAGAATATCAAGGCTTTTTGTATATAGCGGGAATGCTACTATTTTATAACAGTAAAGTATATAAATGGTCACTAAACTATTTTTAAAAATATAAAATGGTTATCGATCTTTTAAAAGTTACATAATAAGCATTAAATTTTAGTTTTTGATACAAAATTGTCACTAAGCTATTAGCTGTCTTTAATCGGGTGACGTGACAGTTGCAGAAATTTAAATAATATAACATTTAATCCTCTGTATTGACAAATTCAATCAATTTATTCCCAATTTAACCATCATTATTGATGTCTAAATTGATTGAATGTGTAAATATTGATGATTAAATATGTTATTATACAAATTTTCATAACTGTCATGTCAGTTAACGATAGTTAATGGCTCAGTGACCATTTGTAATAAAAACTAAAGCTTAAGCCTATTGTGTAGCTTTTGAAAGTTTTGTGACCATTTTGTATTTTTAGGAATAGTTTAGTGACCATTTGTGTACTTTACCCTTTTATAAACTATTGTTGCCATAGTTGCATATATAATAATAACTAAAAAATTAAAATAAAATAACAATTTAAAAATATTAAATAAACCAAAAAATCTTTCCTTACTTTCGGGTTGAATTAACCATGGCGCTTCAGTTAAAATTGTCTTCAACCTATCAAAATTCTTGTCTTTTTTCAGTCTATTTAAAAGTCATTCTTTTTAAATAATTTTGTTAAGGGTGTCGCAATGATAGAAAACTCTTCAATGAACCTACGATGGTAACCAACCAATCCTATTAAACTTCGAACCTCATGTACACTTTTTGATTGCTACCACTCCAAAATATACTCGATCTTCTTCGGATCATCTCGAATGTCATCAACTGATACATGTCCCAAAAATACCAATTTCAAAAATCAAAATCCAAACGTACATAGCTTAGCATAAAATTGATTCTTTCGCAAGATATGAAGAACAATTCACAAATGTGCATCGTGATCATCATCTGTAACTGAATACACAAGGATGTCGTTTATAAAGACAACTGCTAACTGATCCAGATGTGAATGGAATACCCAGTTCATCAAGTCCATAAATGTATCGAGGCATTTTTCAAACCAAACATTATCCAGATACGAATGGAATACCTAGTTCATAATGCCCATAATGTATCCTAAACACGGTCTTCAAGATATCATCTTCCTTCAACCTCAATTGATAATATCAATTCTATCTTAGAGAATACAGTCGCACCTCAAATTGGTTAAACAAATCATCTATTTGAGGCAATGAATACCTATTTTTGATAGTCAACTTGTTCAACTAATGGTAATCGATGCACAAGCTCAACATATCATCCTTCTTTTTAACAAATAAAACCAGTGCACCCCACAAAGATACGCTCTACCAGATGAAACCTCTATCAAGTAATTGTTGTATATGTGTCTTCAACTCTTTAAGCTTTTTCGGTTCCATGTGATAGAGAGCAATAGACATTGAATTAGAACCAAAACAAACCTTGATGACAAACTCAACTTCATGATTCGGTCACAAATCAAAAAAGATATTAGGAAAATCCCTCACGGTATAAATATCATGCACATTCACTACCTTACTTATTGAGTTCATAACATAGGCAAAGTAAGCTTCACATCCCTTATTCAACATCTTCTATACCTTAATTGTAACCCCCTAGACACGGCCTAGTCACAAGACCCGAATCAAGATCACATTGGTTTACCGAAGCAAACCCGAACTAGCTAACTCGAATAACATCCCATTTTTATCTTATCTAGTGGCATCTTTAGGTCCTATGATGTACATACAAGAAGCGATTCCAATTTTATTCGAATCGGATACCATTTAGACACTCAATTGGAAGAATAAGCATTTTAGGGGCTAAATTGAAATTATAGAAAACTATGGGGACTTAACCAAGTTTTGGGTTATCAATCTTTAATTAATCATGTTTCATGTTACCATGTGAATTTTTAGCTTAAACGGACGATCCGAACATATCCAATTGACATACGAACAAATAGGGACCATAATGACAAGAATCTAAAACACTTCATTAAACCAACTGCCAATAACTGCAATCCGTATAGGTACACGAGATTCCCATATCGGTACTTGAGATACTTGTACCTGTATTGGCATTTTCAGTAACATAAAATTGTACTGGTGTAGCACCCCGAACTAGGGCTTGGGCGAATTACACGAATTGATGATTAAATTAAGATCTCTAATTGTAATATCGATTTGGAGGACTCAATAATTAAGGACTTAAATAGGAAGGATTAAAAGTAGTCACCAATTTTAGGTGACCAAATTAACATAATTAAATCATGGATGGTGTGCATATAAATTTAAAAGTGATTAAGACCTTAATTATGTGTCACTTAAGCAATCTTCCAAGTGGCATTAGGAGAACCTTAATCGGCTAAGGGAGGGGAAATAGATCAAAAAATTTCATTCTCCTTCTTCTTTGTTCTCACCGAAAGAAAGGAAGAAAAGAACTTAAAGACACTAAAAATTCAACCTTCAATTGGGAGAGTATTATGCGTTGGATTCTAGCACAATCTTGTTTGTTTTGGTAGAGGAGGTAAATTAGTTCTTACTCTCCTTGTTGTGGTGAATGTTAAGAAAATTTGTGTTGATTGTGGTTCTCTCGTTTATGGTAGAAATTAGTGATCATGATAATATTTGTTAGAGAATTTAGTCAAGGAAATCCATGTATGTTTGCTTGAGAATGATTAGAATATTACAATTTGTTTGTATAAAGAATTGTAAGTGATAATTTGGAGAATTGTTGTTTGTCTTGTAAATTTAGTAAACCATAAAGAAAATTACTTGAGTTGTTTGGACTGGAATGAAAATGCCGAAATCAGGGGAAGGGGCTGCTCTGTTCGAAACATGAAGAAAGGATGTTCAATACATTGATTGGTTATTATAGGCATGTGCTAAGATGTTCAATATGTTTGTTCAAGTAAATGTTTGAATTCTAGACTGAATTAGTTATATCGAGAATTTAGGGACAATTTAGAATTAAAATTATAGAAATCATACAATTGAGGGTTGCTTTGTTAAAAGAAAAATAAATTAGGAATTTATTGAGAACAATGGGGAAAATTAGGATTGTTTAGATGCCATTTAGAGGCTGCCCTGCTTTTCTTGGTTTAAATATGTATTTGAAATTGGATGAATAAGTGAAGCCAAATCAATAATATGTTAATAAGGTGCATATTTTATGTGGCGTCCTAAACCCGGCCTAAAAGAAAACCGAAGTTTAAGATGTCACAGCAAGAGAAATCGAAAATATGAATCGAAAAAATTCAAAGTTTATTTATTATTTAACCAAAGCTACCCAAAAGATCATTTGATTCTCATATCAAATTTCAATGCTCATGAATTGCCAATATTAACATCTATAAAACAGTCTCTTGAATAAGACTCTTATTCCTTGAATCAATTCACTTTAGTTATAGTATTTACAATTAACTTCTCAACGCTCCTCTTATTCGAACTACAAGTTTTATTCACTTGATTCTTATAAACATATTTTCAGCACATGTATTACCAAACTTTTCAAAGGCCCTATTCAAACATATTAAGGTAGAAATCAAGGTCATACTTTAAACTTTTTTCTCTTTTATAGCATACCTTTATCTTTAAGGTTTCTTATCCAGATTCAGACTCTATTAAGAGAGCTTCCAAAATTAAAACTTAGCAATCAAGAAGTTGATTCATTTTAGTATATTTTAAGCTCTTTACAAAGTGGCGTACAAACACTTTAATAGCCTCATGAATTTTATTTGTGGACGCACATTTTAACTTAACATCATTTTCCATAATTCGTTTAATTGTTAACTAATATATATCTATTTTATCTGAATCACAGTATCAACCGTATATCCTTAAGCTTCAAATATCCTATCATAACAAATTATACTTTCATTTTAACATTCATTCCTACATAACATGCATCATTAGCCAATATTCTATTAACAATCAAATAAAACCTAATGATTAGGTAATCCGTTCACATTTTCAATCAAGCATACATGGCACTTTAACAATCATTCGATTCATTGATATACAAGAATATTCATCTATCATTCAAATCAGTCAATCACTAACTAAGCTAGGATACACCACATTAACATTTCTTTATAGTAATTACATAACAAATATTTACAACTAGATTCTTAAACATATACAACGTGCCACCATCCTAGGAGTACACTAGCTAAGAAGGAATCCAATTCTACTTGGATCTCGAATAAAAGCTAGCAAACCATGTCCTTACTTGAATACACATGAGCTTTAATAAACCCTGCAATGCATGATTATGAAGTGCATTAGGCTTATATAGCCTAAGTGAGGTTGCAAACATCAGAATGACAAAACATATAGGCACGACTTTCAATGAATTACACAACCAATATACAATCATATGTTAGCATTGTTATGAGTGTCTTTGTAACACCCTAAACTTGGCCTAGGAAGGTTACCACTATCCAAACTATTGACTAATTGAATATTGTGCTAATCAAATTTAAGAGGAAAGAACATTAGATATCTTTAAGATCAAATTAGTGAAATTAGAAACAAATTTAATTGAAATTAAAACTAGAAGGCTTAAATGGAAGGATGGAAATGTGAAAAAGCAAAGCTCTAGAGTTTTCATGTAAATTGAATTAGAACTGGAGACCTAGACACATGTTCTCATTTGATGAGAACATGTGCCAAGTGAGTCATGACTCACGGCAACAAGGTGGGTAAGATGAACAAAAATTGTGTCATTTCCTTCATCCCATAGCCGAATGCTTCAGAGAGAAAGGGGGAGAGAAAACATCATAGATCATCTCCAATTCATGTTTCTTGATTGAACTTTGATCAAATTAGCTTTGAGAAGGTAAATTGCTTGATTCCTACATGTCATTGAATGCTTGAATCTTGAATTTGTGATGTTCTTGTTGCCTAAATTGAATAGGATGATTGTTATGCATGATAAGATAATGTTAGCTTCTATTGGTACTTGAAATTGTGAGTGTTAGTAGCTAAATTTCTAAAGAGAATGTGTATGGTTGCTGGAAATTGAGAATAAGGGAATGTTTTGCTAGGAGAAAATGTGTAAGAATGCTATATGTATATAATGCCTGATTTTGTCACATTGCTAGATGAATTGAGCCTTGAATAGAGTAAATAGCTTGCTGGAAAATGAATGCACATAATTGGATTAGTTAAAGCTAGGTAATGGACTGCTCAAATGGTGCATTAGAAGTATGATGTTGATCAAATGGATCAAAATGAACATAGCATTATAATGCCCTATTTTAAGAACATTTATAGGTGAATTAGAATGACCTAGACATGTAGGAACATGAAACTAAGTTGAATTACAATGTTAGAATCTTGTTTGGATGAGTTATGAAGCTAGAAACTCAACCTAGTGTAATCTGCCCATAATACTCTGTTCTGGGCAATAACTTTGAAAAATCATCATAAATTGTATAAAAGGAATTTATGGCTGAAGTTTTTATGGAAAATGCCTTAACATGTCTAAATTCATTAGGAGAAAACATAACTGAATTCTGAATTGTAGAATGAATTGTAAAGAAGAAACACTAGGGACAGTGCAAACTGTCTAGTGTTGTAAATTAACCTATCTTTAAGTTAAAAACTGTATTAATTGGCAAAGAACTAAAATGCAAGGCCTATATGGTTAGAAAGAAAATTAAGTTAGCTTTGCAACGGTGTAAAACAATTGAAATTCCGACGTACGAAATGAAAGTTATGCATGTTTAAGTGAGCAGAGTACATGCTGCCTAGTAGCAAACAGTTTAGGTAATTGTACACAGTTTTGTATACAGTTTTGAAAATTGTTTTGTAA
Organism: Hibiscus mutabilis; assembly: GCA_019671005.1. Taxonomy (NCBI): domain Eukaryota; kingdom Viridiplantae; phylum Streptophyta; class Magnoliopsida; order Malvales; family Malvaceae; genus Hibiscus; species Hibiscus mutabilis. The sequence continues at coordinate 44,205,800 of CM033717.1, read as the reverse complement.
ACAGTTTTGGGGCAATGGTTACTGCCTTGTTTTACATGGATTAGAGTATAGACAAGTGTAGTTATTTGTAGTAGAGAATATATATGTACATGCTGCCAGATTTGTATATGTTGTGTACTAGTAATATTGCCTTGGATGAATGATTATGTGAACTTGTTTTAATATGTATTTACTTGTGTAATGTATTAGAACCAGGAGTGAACTTGGTGGAAGAGGAAAGGGTGGAACATCCTAAAGCTAAGAACAAAGGAGTGTGGATCCAAGACTAGCTAGCTTGCGAGTATTGTGAGTGTAGTTATTTCTAGAGTTAGGACTAGGTCCTAACCAATGCTTGTATGTCTACATTCTTTTAATGTTTAAATGGACCTAATATGGACTTGGCCTAATAAGGGAAGTATGATTAAAGTAATGCATGAAATTTGATCACATCCTTGAATTCATGTATAATTCGATTGCTAAGAAAGTTTTAAGTGGTAACATTGGTGCTTGTATGTGTGATATGGCATGTGATCGAATGCTTAAAGAAATTGCTTGAAATATTATCCCAAATTGATGAAGTGAACACATGAGAATTACATAATATGTAAGCAACGGCTGAATTTGCCTAAGGGCCTAGTATATAATGAACTTGGTGAATACTTGACATGATCTTCAACTTGAAATACTTGTATGAATGGCTAAAATTGAACAACCTTGGTAGCTAGTTGGATTAGGTAGAAGGGCATGCCTTAGAGTCTAGAGCTTATTGTGTTAGGGTAGACTACAGTCCAGGGCGAAGGCCCCTATTTGGCGATAGACGGAGGGTACGTTTAAATGACAACAAATGAAATAACACTAGCTACCTATACAAACTAAGTACCAAGGGGGTTGTTTAAATGATAACAAATGAAATAGCAATCTTATAATACATGTTACTTTCCTTGAAAGTTATATAATGAATGTTACTTGACATGAAAGCCATGAATTGTATGTTACTTGCCATGGAAGCATGAATTGCTTGAGACTTGAGATGAGATGTATTGTTGCTTGACATGTAAACCATGTAATGTTCGATATTTGGCATGTCAGCTTGATTTACTTGGTAAATGTATACCATTCGAATGTTTAGATAACACATTTCTTGGTATTGCTTGCATTGTTACTCTAATAAGATACAATTCATGCCTATTGCTTGCTAGATTGTTCGAATGATATACATGCTTGGTGATTGTGATTCTTGATTTACTTGAAATGCTTATAAAATTTAGTTAGGTAGACTTGATAAATGGCTAAATAACATGATAAATGGTTAGAACTAGTTGTTACCTCACTGAGTACATTCTTGTACTTATCACTCTTGTTTTCATTCTTCCCGACTATAGGATAAAGGATTCCAGTGTTGTTTGATCTTGAAGCCTGATTTCTTGAGCTCGAAGCAAGACACAAGCATAGCTAAAGTATGGTTCATACTTGTTTTTTACTCCCCTAGTTGGTGGCACTTAGATTGTATCTAGTTAGTTAGTGCATGCATGCATTTTGAATACTTGTATATATGTGTTCTTGAATGGGCCTACTATGTTATGAACTTGGTTGACAAAGTGAAACAAGTATGTATTGAACTTAAATTTCACGTAATGTATAAGTAGTTGTTGCGCATATATGAATATACAAATGGAATGTTCAAGTGATTGATCTTGTTTATATTGCCATTCGAATGCCTTGGAAATTATATAGTCACTTGTGTGTGAACAAACCATGTTGTAAGTGTTTTATATGTTTGTATGGTAATTGCCGAATGGATAGACTTGGTGTATGGCTTGATTGGAAACAAGTTACATGCGAATTGTATGTTCAACAATCATGTTTAGTAATTTAGGTATGAGATGTTATATGTATCAAACTAAGGAACATTGAAATGAAATGAAATGAAATGCCATTCGAATGAAGTATAGTTTGGAACACTTAATGGAATTATTAAAGTAGTAACCTATAATGACTTGAAATCATTCAATGCTCACTAAGAGCTTTTCAATTTGATGCTCATCAAGAGCCTTCGATTCCCTGCTCATCAAGAGCTAACAATTACATAGCCTTTTCATAACACTTTTGCACTCTTTATTTAATATCAACATTTCCTATCTTTTACAGGTTTGCCTTGGATCACTATTGGTGATGGATAACATTAGTCCAGGCGATACTTAGCTCAGAGCACGTAGCAATGGCTAATATCGTAATCATATCAACAAGCGATGATAACTTAGTACCATCGAAACATATCAATGGGGCGTCCCCCGAGCAATAGCTCATGGACCGTAGTCCTGATATACCAAGCATCAACCCAAAGGATCCAAGGTCTTCCATTTAAAAGGCAACTTAGATAGGTTATCATAGCATCACTATTGAGGTAGTATCTTATTGCACAAGTAACATTGATTGTTATGAATTTAATGTCTTATAATACCTTTATAAGCTTTTGCTTCTTTAAGCTTATTGATTAGTACTTTCTTAGGTTACAAGTAACCTTGCTTGTTTCCTCATTTCAATAACTTATAGCAGAAGTCAAGCTTTCTTGCTTCTTAGCTCTTTAGAATTAGCTACTCAACCTTTTATTGAAATTCTTATTGCCATTGGTTAGTCATTATTCCAAGCTTTATAACAAGTACACAATTCATCAATGTCAAGGAAATTCCATAATCAATCATTCAAGCATAGCAAGGCATTTAAAACATAAGAAATGCAACATCATCAAAGTCTTAACATAATGCCATGCTATGAATGTATTTCACCCAATGCGCTCTACTTGATCCATATGTACATGTTTATGCAATCTATTCAAGATACATATCATAGAAACTAAATTCGGTGTGACACCGTGTCACCCGAAACCATATAACTACACTCACCTCGTTATTTCAAGGTTATGGAATACCTGAACCCACAATCATACTTTCCCTAGCTTCCTTTTATCAATCTTTTCCATACTCGAACATGTACCTCAAATAGATAGCTAACATTAGAATTCACTTATTTCAATACATTTAGCAAACAATCCAATAACTATACTATATTTATACAAACTTAATACACAAATCAAGACAGCCTTAATGCCTTTAAACTTATTGGACTAAGATAGTTTCCATACATTCATGTTTTCATGATATTTTCTAATATCTTATATGGCTGTTGTTGCCGGGCAGACTGCGCATCACTCAGTTAAAATTTCATAACTTCCATTCCGTATATTGGAATTTCGAACTGTTTACACCTTTGGAAAGCTGACTCAACTAGCTTTCTAACCATATAGGCCTTGCATTTTTAATCCTTATGAATTAATACAGATTTTTAATCTAAAGATACACTCAATTCTGCCACCAGGCAGATTACACTGTCTTTGAACAATTGTGTCTACAAGCTGTTATAAAACTCGAAATTCAGTCTTGCTTGTTTTAAATGAAACTAGACATGACACGCTTTTCAACCATATAAATTATAGGTTCTAATTCCACCAATACAATTTATAGCAATTTTCCAAAGTCACAGCTAGTGCAGATTTTAAAACTGTTTACAAGGTACAAAGCAGAGCAGTTTCTTTATAACTCATTTCCAGCCTTTGTTTTCCCTCTAACAAGACTTCCAGATACCTTAGTTGTTCCTACTATCGATTCTACATAATATAGCCTTGAAATCTAGCAAAACATTCATTCAGAGTCAACCAAAAATAGTCTCAATTTTGCATATAAAACAGGGCAGTCCCCCAAACTGCATTAAACTGAACTTAAACAGTCCCATATGCATCTCTAATTAACAAAACAACTTCTTTAATCAAATATACATATTTTTAGACTTATTTAACCATTAGAATCAGTTTAGACATTGACAAAAACAATCCAATATATGCTTATATATGTGCAAATCAATCCAGCATATGCAAAATCAGTCCCACGTATCAAATCTGCCCTTAATTTAATACCACAAGCAATATGAACAATTTCATATTTAAGCATATTTTACATTTCTAACAAGATATCACTAAGATGTTCCTTATAACTTAACAATCATGAATTTCATCATTAAACAATATAACATCACCACTAAAAACAGTCCTCAACAAATCAAAATATAGTAAATCAATCCTTAAATTGTTTTTATCCATCAAAATGGTCACAAATTGATTCCAACAATGTTTACATAATCACAATGTTCTAACCAATTGTTCAATCTAATCCAATCACTAAAAATTCATTATTAAACAAAGCATTACTTTAATTATCTTGCAAACTTACATGTGCATAATTGATAAGTGTTCAAAAGTACTATTTTTCTTACCCTTTTTACTCATATTATTGTTAGACTTAGGCTCATATTAGTTGCATAATTAGCCATTCATGCATTAATCCATGTTTCCTTCCATCGTTGAGCTTGATTACATAACTTGGTAGATTTTGTGGGAAAATATGCTGCTTTGGTGTGTTTTGTGTGTATTGCAGGATCACTTGCCAAAGCAAGGCTAGAGCTAGTTGCCAGGGCAATGCAAGAAGGAGATGCCGAGCTAGTTGCCAGGGCAATGCATGAAAGAGACGCCGAGCCAATTGCCAGGGCAATTGTCGACAAAGAATAAGGTGATATGGTAGTCGAAATTGATGGCTAGACAAGCCCAAGATGACGTGGAGCAAAGCTAAATCCCAAAGGAATTTGATTTCCATGAAGAGATTAAAGAAGAATTAAATTCCAAGAAGATAGGAGAAGTTCTAGTAGGAATATAATTATAATAAAGAATTATATTCTTTAAAGATAATTTAATTCCAACTTAACTTCCTCCTCAAAGAAGGACTTTGACCTAGTCCTATAAATTAGAGGCCATGCAGTCAACTCCAAGAGGAGAGCAAGAGGAGAGAATTTTCGACAAGCATCTAGGGCAAGGAGATTTCGACAAGCTTCAATTCTTCATCTTTTTCTTTCTTGTTCAATTAGGTTCATGCTAGGGATTATTTATCTTGTGTTTCTTTGGAACCTAGCCATGAACTAAATCTATTTGGCTATGGTTATTGTGTTTTGTGGTTGTGAGAAGCTATTGGATTTTGTTTAGGTAATAAGAGTTTGCACTTTTCTATTCAAGGTTTATTCATTCTTGGTTTTTATTCTTGTTTGCGAGTGAATTGGGAGAGGATCTCGTGATTTCATCTATTTATTTAATATCGGGAGAGTTAGATTCAAGAAACGAATGAATATGATCTTTATTCAATCTGTTGATGGTGAAGATTAATCCAGCTTAGGAATAAGTCAAGGATTTCAATGGCTAAGAGGAGCGCAAGATTGGTTATTGTTCACCCTTGATTCACGTAGGGATGTATTATCAAGGCATGCACAAGTAGCTAGAGTTTCGACTTAGGGATAAGAAGAAACCATTGAAGAACGCTCTGCCGAACCTTGAAGGTTGCTGCCCAGACACCCAAGTAGTTGCCCAACTAGTCGCCCAGGCAACCATCGATTAGTTGCCAAGGCAACCCCGTTGTGCAAGTTGCCACGGCAACTGAGTTGCCCGTGCACTCTTTTACCAAGACGATCCAATCGGCTATCACACCTCAACTCACGATAACCTGACCTATCTCTCTCATTTGATCTCATTCATTCTTTTACTTTATTTCCTTCTAGTTTAGTTATTAGTTAAAACTCCTATAATCCTTTATTTGTGTTTTTACTTTTTTACAGTGCAAGAGACTAGATTCTTGAAGTGGAACCAATCCCTGTAGAGACGATATCTTTTATACTATAACTTACAACGTGTATACTTGCACAATTGCGTAGCACTTATTACGCGCAACAAGTTTTTGGCGCCGTTGCCGGGGATTGGCAATAGCGACTTTGTTTTTATTTTCTTGCACTTTCTTTTTACTTTTCTTGTTTAAGATTCAAAGGGCTAACAAACTTTGGTTTTGCATTGGTATATGACCAGGGCAAGACCGATTACACCAGAATATCCCTTTGATCCAGAAATCGAACGAACCTTACAAAGACTTAGACGAAGGATAAGAGTAGCAATGGCTAATCAAGACGGCAATATGAATCAAGATGTTCTAGCAGGAGGAGGAGTGATTCTTGCATGAAACAGAACTATTCGAGACTATCTTGAAGAAGATATTGATGGACTTAATCCAGGAGTTGTTGCACCTGAAAATGAAGCCAACCACTTTGAGTTGAAACCGGTAATGTTTAATATGATCAACACAATTGGTCAATTTGGCGGCTCAGCAACTGAAGATGCACGACAACATCTTAAATCTTTCCTCGAGATTTGCAACTCGTTCCAAATACACGGAGTCACCCCCAATGTTTTACGATTAAGATTATTCCCCTATTTACCGAGGGATAGGGCGAAAGCATGGTTGAATAGCATTCCTGCCAGATCAATAGCATCTTGGACCGATCTTTGTCGTGATTTCCTTACGACATTACTTCTTTTCGGCAGGCAGATGATGAATCCATGTACGAGGCTTGGGAGCGAAATAGAGAACTTCTACACAAATGCCCCTATACGGATTCCCGGTGTGGACTCAAGTAATAATGTTTTACAACGCCGTGAATACACCAACAAGGATGATGCTAGATGCCTCGACAAACGTCATACTCCTAGATAAGTCACCGGAGGAAGCAATGCAAATTCTAAATAGGCTGGCCAAAAATAATTATCAATTCCCCTCTACTAGAAGAGGAGGAGTTAGACGCCAAGCCACAATACATGAACTAGGATCATCAGATTCAATTTCGGCACAATTGGCCACTTTAACCAAGATGGTCCAGAACATGCAAAAACCAAACAACACACATGAGGTCAAGGTAATAGATTCTTTTTGTGAGTTATGTGGTGATACCCATGATTCTTCTGAATGTATGCAGAATCCGGAATCCAGCTTCTACGTGGGGAATTACAATCGGAACAACAATGTGATGTCCAATACATACAATCCAGCTTGGAAGAAGCACCCAAATTTTTCATGGAGTAATCCCAACAATGCTCTAAACCAGAACAATCAGAATGCACAAGCATCAGGATTCCAGCAGAATATGCCACGACAATAGTTGCCGCAGCAACAACCGACAACATCTAGTTCTTTGAAAAATTCTCTAAATGCTTTTATGATGAAAACTGAATCTTATATGGCTGAGAATAGTAACTTAATAAAAAGAACTGATGCTTTTATTAATAGGACCGAGATGAGATTGCAAAACCAAGAGGCGACAATCAAATCATTGGAAAATCAAGTCAGACAATTTGCTCAAAATCTGAATACTAGACCGCAAGGAGGTTTACCTAGCGATACTGAAGTCGCAAGAGGAACTGGCCATGAGCAATGTAAGGCAATCACCACTAGAAGTGGCCAACAACTTAGAGAGGCTCAAACCCGCTCATCAAACAAAACTCCACAAAAAGATCAAGACGAACCTAGCCGCAAAGCCTCAAATGCTGAACCAGGAATTGCCACGGCAACCGGCAATAAGCATGCCTCGTCAACCGACGATAAGGATGCTTCGGCAACTTGTGATAAGCATACCTCGACAACCCCAGTTGATAATGCCTTGGCAACTCCAGTTGTCCCGGCAATGCTGTCAATCAGGTTCCAAACCAATGAAAGGATCGAAGATATCTGACTTCCACCACCATTCCCACAAAGGTTGAAGCGACAAAAGCAAGAATATCAATTTAAGAAGTTTCTTGATATCCTAAAGCAAGTCCACATCAGCTTGCCATTGGTGGAAGCAATTGAACAAATGCCAAACTATGCCAAGTTTCTTAAAGACATTGTGTCCAAGAGAACAAGGCTAGGAGAGTTTGAAACAGTTACCGCAACAGAGGGATGCATGGCAATGTTACACAATCGTATGCCACCCAAGTTGAAGGATCCTGGAAGTTTCACAATACCCTGTTCTATTGGAAACCACTATGTCGGGAAAGCATTATACGACCTTGGGGCTAGCATAAACTTGATGCGTAAATCAGTTTTCCAGAAACTAGGAATCAGGAAGGCAAGACCTACAACAGTTATGCTACAACTAGCCGACAGATCCTATGTGCATCCAGAGGGAAAAATCGAGGACATACTGGTAAAAGTTGATAAATTTATTTTTCCCGCTGACTTTATTGTTTTGGATTGTGAAGCAGATGAGCATGCACCTATCATTCTCGGGAGACCATTCCTAGCAACAGGGAGAACCTTGATCGATGTTGAAAAGGGAGAACTCACAATAAGGGTGAATGACCAGCAAGTTAAACTAAATGTGTTCCAAACACTAAGGCATGCCTATGATCTCGAAGAATGCCAACTTCTTCATGCCACGACAGAGTTTAACTTCGACTAGGAATTTAGTTACCTCGGCAACTACATCACCGATCAAGAGAAACTTGAGGAGTATGAAGAACCGGTCGACGAGGAACAACAAGAAGAGGCAAATTGGCTAGTCAATCGACCAGGTACATACTTTGAACCACTGGATTACTCAGGTAAGGAAGGTAAGCTCGAAAAACCCTCTATTGAACAACCACTGATTCTTGAGTTGAAACAATTGCCAGAGCAACTAAAATATGCATACTTAGGAACTGATAATACATTGCCTATAATTATTTCTTCTAAGTTACAGCCTGAGCAGGAAAAGAAGCTGATCAAAATGTTAAAGCTACACAAAAAGGCAATAGGGTGGACAATTGCCGACTTGAAAGGAATTAGCCCGGCAGTGTGCATGCACAAGATTTTGTTGGAAGATGATCACAAACCTTCAATTGAGGCCCGGAGGAGATTGAATCATGCCATGAAAGGGGTTGTAATGAGAGAAATCATCAAGTGGCTTGACGCTGACATTATATACCCCATCTCTAATAGTACATGGGTAAGTCTGGTACAATGTGTACCGAAAAAGGGAGGTATAACGGTGGTAAGTAATGAAAACAATGAACTCATTCCAACCAGGACTGTGACCGGTTGAAGGGTTTGTATGGATTATCGAAAGCTCAACAAAGCCACTAGGAAAGATCACTTCCCATTACCCTTTATTGATCAAATGCTTGACCGTATTGCAGGTAAACCCTTTTATTGTTTTCTTGATGGTTATTCAGGTTACAATCAAATTGCCATAGCACTAGAAGATCAAGAAAAGACAACCTTCACATGCCCATACGGTACTTATGCTTTCCGAAGGATGCCGTTCGGATTGTGTAACGCCCCGGCAACCTTCCAAAGATGCATGATGGCACTCTTTTCAGACATGGTCGAAGACTTTCTTGAGATCTTCATGGATGATTTTTTTGTTTTTGGTAATGACTTTGACAGCTGTCTTGGTAATTTAGAGAGGGTGTTGGCAAGATGTGAAGAAACTGATTTAGTCCTCAATTGGGAAAAATGCCATTTTATGGTAGATGAAGGAATAGTGCTCGGCCACAAAATTTCCTCCAAGAGAATTGAAGTAGACAAAGCCAAGGTCGACGTGATCGAGAGATTACCCCCACCAAGTTCGGTTAAAGGAATTCGAAGCTTTCTTGGACATGCAGGTTTTTACAGGAGGTTCATTCATAATTTTTCTAAAATCACTAAACCCTTGTGCAATTTACTTGAACAGGATAAAGTCTTCGATTTTGATGATTCTTGCACCCAAGTATTCAAAACCCTAAAGGAAAAGCTTGCCTCGGTACCCATTATCATTTCACCAGATTGGACGCTACCTTTTGAGCTCATGTGTGATGCAAGTGATTTCGCGGTAGGAGCAGTCCTAGGCCAACGCATAGGTAAGACCTTCCATGTGATATACTACGCTAGTAAAACTCTTAATAGTGCTCAAGTGAATTACACAACAACGGAGAAAGAATTACTACTTGTAGCTTTCGCATTTGGCAAGTTCCGATCCTATTTGATTGGTACAAAGGTAATTGTTCATACGGACCATTCGACAATCAAATATCTATTTGCTAAAAAAGATGCCAAACCTCGTTTGATTCGTTGGATATTACTTTTACAAGAATTTGATATTGAAATTAAGGACAAGAAAGGAACAGAAAATCAAGTGGCCGATCACTTATCACGTTTAGAACGCAATAGGGAGGAGGATGTGGATCTAGAGATATGCGACGCATTCCAGGATGAATAACTTTTAGTTGCCTCGGCAACCATAGACGCGCATGCCTCGGCAACCCTCAACGCCTCGGCAACCATGGACGCGCACGCCTCAGTAACTCTCAATGCCGCAGCAGCCCTTGACACGCACACCTCGGCAATTTTGGGAGCAGTCGCCAAGGCAGCACATGCCTCGGCAATACCCTGGTATGCGGATTTAGTTAATTTTCTTGTTTGTGGTATTTTACCTTATGGCCTTACTCACCAAGGGAAGAAGCGGTTCCGCCATGATACTAAGCATTACTTTTGGGACGAGCCTCTTTTGTTTAAACAATGTGCAGATCATGTTATACGCCAATGTGTCCCTGAAGAAGAGCAACAGAATGTACTCTGGCAATGCCATTCTTCACCCTATGGAGGACATTTTGGAGGAACTCGTACCGCAGCCAAAGTTTTGCAATCCGGTTTGTATTGGCCAACATTGAACAAATATGCCCAAGACTTTTACAAGCAATGTGATCATTGCTAGATGACGGGCAATATCTCAAGACGACATGAGATGCCGCTCCAGAACATCATCGAGGTGGAATTGTTCAGTGTATGGGGGATCGATTTTATGGGACCTTTCCCATCTTCATTCGGCAACCTCTACATTCTACTTGCCGTCGACTACGTGTCTAAATGGGTTGAGGCAGCTGCAGTTCCCAACAACGATTCCAAGACCGTGCAACGATTCTTGCAGAAAAACATATTTACACGGTTTGGGATGTCGAGAGAAATTATCAGTGACGAAGGCAAGCATTTTGACAACAGACTTATTGCCAAGATGTTGCAACGCTTCAGCGTATCACACAAGATCGCCACGGCATATCACCCACAAACCAACGGGCAAGCAAAAATTTCCAACCGAGAATTGAAGGGTATACTCGAGAAAGTTGTAAATCCCTCTAGGAAGGATTGGTCATTAAGACGAGATGACGCACTTTGGGCATATCGCACTGCACTCAAAACACCCTCAGGTATGTCCCCCTTCCGACTTGTCTACGACAAAACATGCCATCTACCGGTGGAAATCGAACACAAGGCATACTGGGCAATCAAGACCGTGAATATGGATTGGGAAAGTGCCGGACAAAAGCGTTTGTTGGACCTCAACGAGATAGAAGAATTCTGTGTACTCGCCTATAACAATGCACGGATTTACAAGGAGAAAACAAAGCAATGGCATGACAAAAAGCTATTTCCACGACAATTCACGCCAGGGCAACTAGTTCTCCTATTCAATTCTCGACTAAAAATTTTCCCGGGAAAGCTGAAATCAAGATGGTCGGGACCATTCGAAGTTGTCAAACCATTCTCCCATGGTGCCATGATAATCAAGTCCATCACTGACAAACATGAATTCAAAGTTAATGGACAAAGATTGAAATACTACAATGGTGCCCATGTGGAACGTAACAAAGAAGTGGTCAACTTAGGAGATGCATGAGCATGCTCTCCCTTTGATATTTTATTTTTATTTTTATTATTTTTGATTACTTTTATTTTTTTAGTTTTTTTCTTTCGAACTAATTATTCTTTTATTTTCGATTAGTATTATATTTTTAGGATAGATTTTTTTAATCTCTTTAAGTTTAAGAATCCCTTTACACATCTTTATTTATTTTCTTTTATTAGTCTATCTTTAATTTTAATCCTTATTTGATTTGTCTTTGAATTGTAGGAAAAGAGTTCAAGATAAAGAGGAATTTTAATCCAAGAAGGAAAACATCTTCAACAAGGAAATTAATGGGCTGAACCTAAGGCTTATATAAACCCTCCAACTTACCCTAATTAAACACCCCTTGCCGTCACCCTTCCCCTAAACCAAAAACCTTTTTTCGTTTTCCCCTAATCCCACCCACCATATTTACCACCTATCTTTTCTATAAAACCCGTCACCCTTAACCTATTCCTACTTTTTATCTTGCAACTCTTTAGTTTCTTTTATTTTCTTTTATTTGTTTTTACAAAACTCACAACCAAGATCATCTATGACATCCAAAATTAAATTTTTAGTTCATCCAAGTTCCTCCAAAGAACCAAGATACAAGAAGTTTGCTACACCGGTGGTTCAAGAAAGATTTCACTCCAAGTTTGAAAGCCGGAAGATTTATGAAGAACAAGGCTTTGAATACTCCAACTGTCATCAAGATTTCAACCTTGAACCATTCATCTTCGAGAGGATTGCACATCAAAAGTGGCAAATCTTTTGCCATCAATCGAAACAGGGCAACATCTCATGGGTAAGAGAATTCTATGCTCACTCACCTAACCCGGATAATCCTTATGTTTTTGTTCGTGACAAGGCCATAATCATAAGCCCCGAAAACATCAACACCTTTTACGGGCTTTACATTGAGAAGGACGAGCATCAAGCATTCGTTGATCAAATCACGCCCAAGCAACTTGATAAGGTGCTTCAAGAACTCACTCAACCGGGAACTCATTGGAATGACGGTAAATACAAGGGCACGGTAAATCGCCTTCGACTTAAACCCGAGGCAAAACTATGGAATAAGTTTGTTAAAAATTCTTTAACGCCCACCACACACAATACTACCGTTGATATACCATGTCTTTTGCTCATACATTCTATTTTGCATAATCGCATCATTAACATTGGAAAAATTATTTGTGATGAGATTTTTGTATGTAGCTCAAAAGATAAGGGTTCTCTTTTCTTCCCTTGCTTAATTTCTAATCTTTGCAAGGAGATGCATGTCCCAAGTGAGTCCACCGATGAAAAGGCCCTACCAAAGTCTGGTTGGAATCAAGCACAAATCCGAAAGCTAATGGGAGAGGCACCGGGAAAATCTTCAAGGCCTCCAATTGCCGCGGCAACTCCTGCCGCCCCGGCAATCCCTAATGCCCAAGCACCTAATGCCCGGGCAACTCGGCCATCAACCCCGGGACACTTTGAAGCACTCTTGCAACCATTGGTGAGCCACCTAAGGCAAATTGAAGACCGGCAACTAATGTTCATGCGGTACATGAAGGAGCACAACAATGCCATCACCCAAGTCATCCTAGAAAAGTACCCGGACAATCACGTGCCGTTCCCAATCTTTCCTGTCGAGATCCGTGCCCTGGCAACCAATGAAGCAGTCGCCATGTCAACCACAATAGATGACGCACCGACAACCTTCATCGTGCCTGCACAAGCAGATGCCCCGACAACCAACCCTGAAGATGCCAAGGCAACCAAAGCTAAAGACATCCCGACAACCACTGCAAAAGCCAAAGGTAAAGCACCTATGCCCGAATCAACTCCTACGGAATCATTTTCTGATTTTTCAGATTCAGGCGAGTCCTCCATTGCACCAACAAAGACCGTATCAATTGAATCCTCTAAGTGAAAAGCCAACGACACTGATGAAGAGGACAATGAGGACAACCCCGTACGAGGATCGATTCCACCACCGCCAACAAGGAAACAACCATCACGTTCAAGCAAGAGAATCAAGACACCGACCAAAAGGAAACTAATCATCCACGATGATGAACTCTCGGAGTAAGTCCTCGTATGCATTTTATTTTTCGTTATTCTTATTTTTCTTTAATGCACGCATTGAGGACAATGCCTCACTCGAGTTTGGGGGGGGATTGTTATTAGTAGTTACCATGTTTAGTTGCATTCATCTTAAGTATTACATTTAGGATACATAAATTGCTTGCCATGCCTTTAGTTGGAACAAGAATTGCTTAGATTTGATGAATATCCGATGATGACTTTGCCAATGCACTTAATTGATAGAATTTTTATTCTAGGATAACCATGGAAAAACTTAGAATTTTACTATGATACTAAATTTGATGAAACACTGTTGTGGTTTGATTGATTTAAGGAATTCTAGTGAACTTAGGCTGATAATTAACAAATTGGGGGATTAGAATAAAAATTGGATGAATGCTAGAGGTGCCCGAAATTGGCTCTAGCATGTGCTAAAAAAATTGATTGCTAGAGGTGCCCGAAACTGGCTCTAGTATGTGCTAAAAAAATTGATCGCTAGAGGTGCCCGAAACCGGCTCTAGTCGAATAAAACTAAAAACAAAACACTAGAGGTGGCCAAAACTGGCTCTAGTTAAAACATGTTAAAAAGAACCCAATGAAGTAATTTGAAAACCTCTTGTTTGCATAGAATCCGAAAAATCAACTTGCACACAACTCCGCACACACTCACAAGCATTATAGTTTGATTCCGAGTAACTCCTAAGTTTTCCGAAAAATGAAAAGCCAATCATACTTTGTGCCCGGTTCGAGAATTGAAATCAAGTTCAAAGCTAAGTTTGTGAAAATTGAAATCTTGGCGGTGTAATTATTAGTTTGCATTGCTTGAGGACAAGCAATAGTTCGAGTTTGGGGGTGTGATAAGTGTTCAAAAGTACTATTTTTCTTACCCTTTTTACTCATATTATTGTTAGACTTAGGCTCATATTAGTTGCATAATTAGCCATTCATGCATTAATCCATGTTTCCTTCCATCGTTGAGCTTGATTACATAACTTGGTAGTTTTTGTGGGAAAATATGCTGCTTTGGTGTGTTTTGTGTGTATGTGCAGGATCACTTGCCAAAGCAAGGCTAGAGCTAGTTGCCAGGGCAATGCATGAAGGAGATGCCGAGCTAGTTGCCAGGGCAATGCATGAAAGAGACGCCGAGCCAATTGCCAGGGCAATTGTCAACAAAGAATAAGGTGATATGGTAGTCGAAATTGATACAATTTTTATATCAAGGATTTCACTAATATTAACACAGTTATGGCAAGAAACGTACATGGGCTAAAAAACACGATACACACATAAATTAATCTAAAAACTTAAGCTATTTAAATAAAATAATAAAATAAAAAGGGATGCAAGCATGAACTATTGGATTTAATAAAAACGAAATAACATTAACATAACACATATTAATAAAGCTCTAAAAACATACCATAACACATGCCAAGCATATCACCTTAGACTAACATGTGATCTACAATGTAAAATAATCGTAAAACTCATGTAAACATACTACTAATTAAACTAAACTTAACATATAAAACAAATATGCACATAACACGAACAAATAAAACATGATATCACCCATATTAATACACATATTGAAAACATAATATTTAAACGTAAATACACACACAAAAGAAAAGCAATACAACATTATAAGAAAATAAAAACAACGATAAAATATTTAATACATGAAAAGGGACTGAAATGCAATGAGATGAAACATAACGGAAGAAATTAAAAATGATTTAAGGACTGATCTTGGACTGAGCAGTCCCGGAGTGAATTACACGCGCGCCAGCTGGATCATCTTGGACTGATCTGGATCGTTGGATCAAATCTTGATCCAACGGCTGGGAGGGTGACAGCTGTAAGAAAGAGATAGGATATTAGATAGGATATTAGATAGGGTTTTAGGGTTTTTTCAATATTGGGTCAGGCCAAAATGGGCTATGTAATTTATTTAAGTTGGGTTTTACATTTGTATTGAGGACTGGACCCTTATAATAATATTGACTAGTTTTTTATATTAAGATCTGTTTTTTCAATTTAAATAATAATAATAATAATAATAATAATAATAATAATAATAATAATAATAATAATAATATACATTCGTACACGTATAAACATACCTACAATGTACATTATGCACATACATAAACACATACATATATTGCGTATATATTAATAACACGTATATAATAAGCACATATGATAATATAATATATGTATACACGCAATAATAATAAATTGCCATGCAATTGAAATGGGAGCATGGCCGGCCGCAAGGCTGGCCGGGGTTGGGGGCAGTGCCCTCGGCCCCAGTTGGTTCGATCCAACATTCGATCGGGGTCCTAATTTGGATCTGATCTAGTTAATATTTTTGGAGAGGTCGCGGTAGATCTCAGTGGGGTTCATTCGGGGTTCGTCATTCGAGCTCCTAGTTAGGTATATTTTCTTCCCTTTTTATTTGTGTTGTAATTTTTATAATTTAATGAAGTATTAGTAAATTTAAAATTGTGTTCTTTTTTACTTTGTATGTTTATTTATGCTTTAGATTAATATTTATTATGTTTTAAATTTATGTTTTATATTAATATTTTAGTTATGTTAAATTTGTTTTTTATGTGTTAGATTAATATTTATGAATGTTAGTATTTTATTTATGTTAGATTTGTTTTTTTATAAGTTAGATTAATATTTATGTATGTATGTTTTAGATTAGTATTTGTTTATGTTTTAAATTTATGTTTTAGATTAATATTTTATTTATGTTAGATTTTTTTTTATTTATGAGTTAGATTAATATTTATGTATGTATGTATGTTTTAGATTAGTATTTTATTTATGTTAGATTAGTATTTGATTATGTTAGTATTTATTTATATTTTATCGTATTGTATTTATATTCTCCATGTTTTAGGTTGCATAACAGATATATAAATTGTCAATGCGGTGCCCTTTTTATCGAGCGTAAACGGGGCGATGTCGCGTAGTGATAGTGGTTGGGCGTTTACTCTCGGATAACGGGGCCTTTAAAATTTATTCGCAATTATAACCAAATTTTAAACTAATCGTCACTTTAATCTGGAAAGTCTAATATTAATGAAGCGGTAATTATTAAAGTACCAATTTTGGGCGGTGTGGGGGTGCTAATCCTTCCCCATCTGTAACCGACTCCCGAACCCAACAGTTTTTAAATCTCTGGTTTTATGGTGTCCGGCCTACCTAAGTGGCCGGTGGCGACTCCAATTTCTAATAAAATTCGGTTTTTTTAAACCCCACGAAATAAACGTTTTATATCCAAAAAATCACAAACACTTCGAAAAATTGTTTTTTTAGCGGAAAAGGACATCGCTACAACA
Source organism: Hibiscus mutabilis (assembly GCA_019671005.1). Taxonomy (NCBI): domain Eukaryota; kingdom Viridiplantae; phylum Streptophyta; class Magnoliopsida; order Malvales; family Malvaceae; genus Hibiscus; species Hibiscus mutabilis. Next base: position 44,188,812 of record CM033717.1, on the reverse strand, counting down.
GTGCAAGAGACTAGATTCTTGAAGTGGCACCAATCCCTGTGGAGACGATATCTTTTATACTATAACTTGCAACGTGTATACTTGCACAATTGCGTAGCACTTATTACGCGCAACAAGTTTTTGAAAAATGAAAAGCCAATCATACTTTGTGCTCCGATTCTGAAAATTGAAATCAAGTTCAAAGCTAAGTTTGTGAAAATTGAAGTCTTGGCAGGTAATTATTAGTTTGCATTGCTTGAGGACAAGCAATAGTTCGAGTTTGGGGGTGTGATAAGTGTTCAAAAGTACTATTTTTCTTACCCTTTTTACTCATATTATTGTTAGACTTAGGTTCATATTAGTTGCATAATTAGCCATTCATGCATTAATGCATGTTTCCTTCAATCGTTGAGCTTGATTACATAACTTGGTAGTTTTTGTGGGAAAAGATGCTGCTTTGGTATGTTTTGTGTGTATGTGCAGGATCACTTGCCCAAGCAAGGCTAGAGCTAGTTGCCAGGGCAATGCATGAAGGAGATGCTGAGCTAGTTGCCAGGGCAATGCAAGAATGAGACGCCGAGCCGGTTGCTAGGGCAATTGTCGACAAAGAATAGGTGATATTGTAGTCGAAATTGATGACTAGATGTTGCGTGTAATAAGTGCTACGCAATTGTGCAAGTATACACGTCGCAAGTAATAAAGTGATATGAGTATCGGGTATCGTCTCCACAGGGATTGGTTTGGGCCACTTTGCTTAAGTTACTGCACTGTGAAAAGTAAAAACACAATTGATAATAGGAGTTCTAATTAACAAGTAAACTAAGAGCAATAAACTAAAAGAATAGATGAAATCAAAAGAGAGAATGGGTCAGGTTATCATGAGTTGAGGTGTGATAGCCGATTGGATCGTCTTGGTAAAAGAGTGCAAGGGCAACTTGCACAGCGGGGTTGCCTTGACAACTAATCGATGGTTGCCTGGGCGACTAGCTGGGCAACTACTTGGGCGTCTGTGCAACAACTTCAAGGTTCGGTAGAGCGTTCTTCAATGGTTTCTTCTTATCCCTAAGTCAAAACTCTAGCTACTTGTGCATGCCTTGATAATACATCCCTGCATGAATCAAGGGTGAACAACAACCAATCTTGCGCTCCTCTTAGCCGTTGAAATCTTTAACTTATTCCTAAGCCGGATTAATCTTCACCATCAATAGATTGAATAAAGACCATACTCATTCGTTTCTTGAATCTAACTCTCCCGATATTAGATAAATAGATGAAGTTACGAGATCCTCTCCCAATTCACTCGCAAACAAGAATAAAAGCCAAGAATGAGGAAACCATGAATAGAAAAGTGCAAACTCTTATTACCTAAACAAAATCCAATTCTTTCTCACAACAACAAAACACAATAACCCCAACCAATCAAGTTAGTTCATGGTTGGGTTCAAAAGATATACAAAGAATAATCCCCAAACCATGAATCTAATGGAAGCAAAGAAGAAGAAGAAGAAATCAAACTCTCTCCCCCTTGCTCTCTTGTCGAAATTTCTTCCTTCTTGCCCTTTGGAGTTGTCGAAATTTTCCCTCTTCTTGCTCTCTTCCAAGTTGATGATATGGCCTCTAATTTATAGGGCTAGGTCAAAGTCCTTCTTTGATGAGGAAGTTAAGTTGGAATTAAATTATCTTTAAAGAATATAATTCTTTATTATAATTATGTTCCTACTAGAACTTCTCCTATCTTCTTGGAATTTAATTCTTCTTTAATCTCTTCATGAAAATCAAATTCCTTTGGGATTTAGCTTTGCTCCACGTCATCTTGGGCTTGTCTAGTCATCAATTTCGACTACCATATCACCTTATTCTTTGTCGACAATTGCCCTGGCAACTAGCTCGGCGTCTCCTTCATGCATTGCCCTGGCAACTGGTTCTAGCCTTGTTTAGGCAAGTGATTCTGCACACACATAAAAACACACCAAAGCAACATCTTTTTCCACAAAAATCACCAAGCTATATAATCAAGCTCAACGATGGAAAGAAACACGAATTAATGCATGAATTACTAATTATGCAACTAATATGAGCTTAAGTCTAACAATAATATAAGTAAAAAGGGTAATAAAATAGTACTTTTGAACAATTATCACACCCCCAAACTCAAACTATTGGTTGTCCTCAAGCAATGCAAACTAACAATTACCTGCCAAGACTTTAATCATCAAAGACATGCTTCAAACTTGAATTCAAACCTCGGACCCGTGGCACAATGTATGATCACCTTTTAATTTTTCGGATAGCACAAAAATTTCCTGGAACAAAACTATAATGCTCGTGACAATGTGTGTGCGTAGTTGTGTACAAGTTGATTTTCAAGATTCTATGTGAACAATAGGCTTTTATCAATTTAATTATCGGGGCATTATTTTTATTTTCACTAGAGAGAATTTCGGGCAACTCTAGCAAAGTAAGCAATTTCTCATTTTATTTTAGTCGACTAGAGCCAATTTCGGGCACCTCTAGCGATTATTTAATGTGCATTAACTACTAGAGCCAGTTTCGGGCACCTCTAGCAAGAATTTAACTTTTAATTTTCAATTTTAAATTTACCCAAATTTTAAGCAACCTAAGTTCACTAAGTTTCTTTCAATCAACAAGCCACAACCGTGTAAAAAAAATTCAGCATCATAGTAAAATTCTAAGTTCTTTTCATGTAATCCTAAAATTAAAGGTTCTTTCAATTAATTGCAGTGGCAAAAATTCATCATTGGATATTCAACAAGTCTTAAGGAATTAAATCCAATTAAAGGCATGGCAAGTAACATATGCAACCTATATGTGATTGCTAAAGATGAATGCAACTAATCATGAAACTAACTAGAAACCAACACCCCCCAAACTCGAGAGAAGCATTGTCCTCAATGCATGTAAGAGTGAAACAAAATTTAAAAGAAACTAAATGAAATGAGTTAGTCGGAGAGGTCGTCACCTCGAGTGATAAGTTTCCTTCGTGCCGTTTGCTTGATTCATTTTTCAGTCGGTGGTTGAATGCTGGTACCGCGTGAATAGCATTGCTTTGATTTGATCCATGTTTGCCGGTGCAAGTTCACTTGCATGGGCATCAGTAGTTGCCGAAGCCATTGTTGTTGCCTGGGCATCGCCAGTTTCTGTTGTGGTTGCTGTGGCAAGTAGTCGGCAGTAAATTTCCTTAGCATGGTGGTTGTGAGTCTTGTTGTGGAAAAGAAACCTGGAAACTAAAGATAATGAAGAAAAATAAAATCTATCCTAAAAATTCCAAAAATAAATAAAGAGAAATAATAACCGAAAATAATAGAAAGAAAAAAAATAAAAAGAAAAAAAAGAAAATATCGAAAGGAGAGCATGCTCATGCATCTCCTAAGGTGTCAACTTCTTTGTTTCGTTCTACATGGGCACTGTTGTAGTGCTTCAATCTTTGTCCGTTAACTTTGAATTCATGTTCGTCGGTAATGGACTTGATTATCACGGCACCATGGGAGAATGGTTTGACAACTTTGAATGGTCCCGACCATCTTGATTTTAGTTTTCACGAGAAAAGTTTTAGCTGAGAATTGAATAAGAGAACTAGTTTCCCTGGCATGAATTGTCGTGGTAATAGTTTCTTGTCGTGCCATTGCTTTGTTTTCTCCTTGTAGATTTGTGCATTGTTATAGGCGAGTGCACGAAATTCTTCTATCTCGTTGAGGTACAACAAACGCTTTTGTCCGGCACTTTCCTAATCCATATTCACGGTCTTGATTGCCCATTGGTTTGTAGGTGATATTGCCCGTCCTCTGGCAACGATCAGATTGCTTATAAAACTCTAGGGCATCTTTGTACAGTGTTAGCCAATACAAACCGGATTGAAAAACTTTGGCCGTGGTACGAGTTCCTCCAAAATGTCCTCCATAGGGTGAAAAATGGCATTGTCGGAGTACATTCTGTTGGTCCTCTTCAGGGACACATCGACGTATAACCTGATCTGTACATTGTTTAAACAAAAGAGGCTCGTCCCAAAAGTAATGCTTAGCATCATGGCAGAACCGCTTCTTCCCTTGGTGAGTAAGGCCATAAGGTAAAATACCACAAACAAGCGTACCAGGGTATTGCCGAGGCATATGCTGTCGTGGTGACTGCTCCCAAGATTACCGAGTCGTGTGTGTCTAGAGTTGCCGAGGCATGCGCATCCATGGTTGCCGAGGCGTCAAGAGCTGCTGCAGCGTCGAGGGTTGCCGAGGCATGCGCATCCATGGTTGCCGAGGCGTCAAGGGTTGCCGAGGCGTGCACATCCATGGTTGCCAAGGCAACTAAAAGTTGTTCATCCGAGAATGCATTGCATATCTCTAAATCTGCGTCCTCCTCCCTATTGCGTTCTAACCGTGATAAGTGATCGGCCACTTGATTTTCTGTTCCTTTCCTGTGCATTGGCTTAGGACTGCTCCTACCCCAAAATCACTTGCATCACACATGAGCTCAAAAGGTAGCGTCCAATCTGGTGGAACGACATGGGTGTCGAGGCAAGCTTTTAGGGTTTTGAATGCTTGGGCGCAAGAATCATCAAAATTAAAGACTTTATCTTGGTGGAGGTAGTCTCTCGATCACGTCCACCTTAGCTTTGTCTACTTCAATTTCCTTGGATGAAATCTTTTGGTCGAGCTCTATTCCTTCATCTGCCATAAGATGGCACTTCTCCCAATTAAGGACTAAATCGGTTTCTTCACATCTTGCCAACACATTCTCTAAATTGCCGAGGCAATTGTCGAAGTCATTACCAAAAACGGAAAAAATTATCCATGAAGATCTCAAGGAAGTCTTCGACCATGTCTGAAAAGAGTGCCATCATGCATCTTCTAATGTTAGTGCATATATGAGAAAACTTGAGGATGGTTGTTTTCGATACTTCTTATAGTCCATCCGCACCCTTCATCGGGCGACAATATTGCCCAAAAAGAGTTTGGCCAATGTGCTTGCCACTACTCCCTTTTGCGTTACCATGGTGGAGGTGTCTTTCTTCTTTGTTCGCTTGTAGTCCATGTATACTCTCCACCTTGCTACTATTCCTGAAGGCATAAATATATTAATAGGAAAAATTATATCCATTCTCAACCATTCAATTACCCCATTCTTGTCAACTTCTATCATGGTTGGATGTAGCCTTTGATGTCATGGCAATTGCTGCTCAAGCCAATTGCCGTGGCAATCAGTTGCCAAAATTTGCTGTAAGTCAAGGGAAGAACCAATTTTCTGAAAAGCTTTACGAATCCAAACACCGTTTTCTTTTGGCCTCTCAAACATCTCTATCAGTAGAGATTTCGATGGCTTCAAATCTACCAACCTCGGTTCCTCAAGACATACCTGCAATGGACGAGGTGAGTTTTTAAAGAATTCAAAAGGTTCAACTATTACCTGCTCATATTCTATTGGCAAAGTATTATCATCTCGTTGATCTTGCATGTGGTCGTGTAATTGCCGTGGCAATTGTAGATGTGAGCAATCTACAGATTCCTGCTTCAACATCAACGTTGTAACCTTTTGGGCATCAGGTTCCTCAGAAGTATTGTTGTTCTCAGCTTCACTGAGTGTTGTCGCAGCATTGCTCTGTTCAGGCTCCTCAATCATTGCCGAGGCAATTTGTTGTTCAAGCTCATCATGTGTTGGGCAGTCTCTTTCATTGGCATCCTCTTGACTTTGAGGTTCTAGTTGTTCCCCACACATCAGAGAGCTTTCTTTGCATTGCTCCTTATCCTCTTGCCTTGGGACGTTAGTATCCCTAGGAATGAATTGTTGGTGCATGTTATCCATGACATATGTGGATCTCCCCAATTGATCTTCTGAATCCCCTAAGGTTGCATCCCACTGAGCTATCCTCGTATCCATAGATTTTGATAGCTCTCGAATCTCTTCAATTGATCCGTCAAGTCTAGCCAAGGAAGCTAGTAAAGTTTCCTCCAAGGAATTGGAATTCTCTTGAAAAGGACTACATTGCCATGGCATATCTGTTGCTGTGGCAAAATTGTTATTGTAAAAAAAATTTTGAGCTTTTTGACCATACCATGAAGAATTTTGCTGCTGGTTCCCTCTATGGTCCTCCATGTAGTTATATACACCGAAAATGTGAGGGCAATTTTCAAACACATGATGTTCTCCACACATAGCACAAGATTTTTCCACGGTATAAGTTCTTTGGGCTTTTCTCGGTTGGTATAGGTAATCATCAAAGGGTGCAAGAAACTCTTGATTGGATTGATTCATATCTTCCAACATCATCTCTCGAATAGATTGGCTTTTATTTCCCAACATGTTGATGTTCCTTAACTTGTAGCGCACCTAATTTTTTTAATAAAACAAACAAAAAGAAAAGTTAGTAAAACTAAGAGAAAAAAAATGCAATAACAAAAACAACTAACACCAATTGCCAATCCCCAGCAACGGCGCCAAAAACTTGTTGTGTGTAATAAGTGCTACGCAATTGTGCAAGTATACACGTCGCAAGTAATAAAGTGAGATGAGTATCGAGTACCGTCTCCACAGGGATTGGTTTGGGCCACTTTGCTTAAGTTACTGCACTGTGAAAAGTAAAAACACAATTGATAATAGGAGTTCTAATTAACGAGTAAACTAAGAGCAATAAACTAAAAGAATAGATGAAATCAAAAGAGAGAATGGGTTAGGTTATCATGAGTTGAGGTGTGATAGCTGATTGGATCGTCTTGCTAAAAGAGTGCAAGGGCAACTCAGTTGCCGTGGCAACTTGCACAGCGGGGTTGCCTTGGCAACTAATTGATGGTTGCCTGGGCGACTAGCTGGGCAACTACTTGGGTTTCTGGGCAGCAACTTCAAGGTTCGGCAGAGCGTTCTTCAATGGTTTCTTCTTATCCCTAAGTTGAAACTCTAGCTACTTGTGCATGCCTTGATAATACATCCCTGCGTGAATCAAGGGTGAACAACAATCAATCTTGCGCTCCTCTTAGCCGTTGAAATCCTTAACTTGTTCCTAAGCCGGATTAATCTTCACCATCAATAGATTGAATAAAGACCATACTCATTCGTTTCTTAAATCTAACTCTCCCGATATTAGATAAATAGATGAAGTTACAAGATCCTTTCCCAATTCACTCGCAAACAAGAATAAAAGCCAAGAATGAGTAAACCTTGAATAGAAAAGTGCAAACTCTTATTACCTAAACAAAATCCAATTCTTTCTCACAACAACAAAACACAATAACCCCAACCAATCAAGTTAGTTCATGGTTGGGTTCAAAAGATATACAAAGAATAATCCCCAAACCATGAATCTAATTGAAGCAAAGAAGAAGAAGAAGAAATCGAACTCTCTCCCCCTTGCTCTCTTGTCGAAATTTCTTCCTTCTTGCCCTTTGGAGTTGTCGAAATTTTCCCTCTTCTTGCTCTCTTCCAAGTTGATGATATGGCCTCTAATTTATAGGGCTAGGTCAAAGTCCTTCTTTGATGAGGAAGTTAAGTTGGAATTAAATTATCTTTAAAGAATATAATTCTTTATTATAATTATATTCCTACTAGAACTTCTCCTATCTTCTTGGAATTTAATTCTTCTTTAATCTCTTCATGGAAATCAAATTCCTTTGGGATTTAGCTTTGCTCCACGTCATCTTGGGCTTGTCTAGTCATCAATTTCGACTACCATATCGCCTTATTCTTTGTCGACAATTGCCCTGGCAACTGGCTCAGCGTCTCCTTCATGCATTGCCCTGGCAACTAGCTCGGCATCTCCTTCATGCATTACCCTGGCAACTGGTTCTAGCCTTGTTTAGGCAAGTGATTCTGCACACACACAAAAACACACCAAAGCAACATCTTTTTCCATAAAAATCACCAAGTTATGTAATCAAGCTCAACGGTGGAAAGAAACATGAATTAATGCATGAATGACTAATTATGCAACTAATATGAGCTTAAGTCTAACAATAATATGAGTAAAAAGGGTAATAAAAATAGTACTTTTGAACACTTATCACTAGACAAGCCCAAGATGACGTGGAGCAAAGCTAAATCCCAAAAAAATTTGATTTCCATGAAGAGATTAAAGAAGAATTAAATTCCAAGAAGATAGGAGAAGTTCTAGAAGGAATATAATTATAATAAAGAATTATATTCTTTAAAGATAATTTAATTCCAACTTAACTTCCTCCTCAAAGAAGGACTTTGACCTAGCCCTATAAATTAGAGGCCATGCCGTCAACTCCAAGAGGAGAGCAAGAGGAGAGAATTTTCGACAAGCATCTAGGGCAAGGAGATTTCGACAAGCTTCAATTCTTTATCTTTTTCTTTCTTGTTCAATTAGGTTCATGCTAGGGATTATTTATCTTGTGCTTCTTTGGAACCTAGCCATGAACTAAATCTATTTGGCTATGGTTATTGTGTTTTGTGGTTGTGAGAAACTATTGGATTTTGTTTAGGTAATAAGAGTTTGCACTTTTCTATTCAAGGTTTATTCATTCTTGGTTCTTATTCTTGTTTGCGAGTGAATTGGGAGAGGATCTCGTGATTTCATCTGTTTATCTAATATCGGGAGAGTTCGATTCAAGAAACGAATGAATATGATCTTTATTCAATCTATTGATGGTGAAGATTAATCTGGCTTAGGAATAAGTCAAGGATTTCAACGGCTAAGAGGAGTGCAAGATTGGTTGTTGTTCACCCTTGATTCACGCAGGGATGTATTATCAAGGCATGCACAAGTAGCTAGAGTTTTGACTTAGGGATAAGAAGAAACCATTGAAGAATGCTCTGCCGAACCTTGAAGGTTGCTGCCCAGATGCTCAAGTAGTTGCCTAACTAGTCGCCCAGGCAACCATCGATTAGTTGCCAAGGCAACCCCGTTGTGCAAGTTGCCACGGCAACTGAGTTGCCCGTGCACTCTTTTACCAAGACGATTCAATCGGCTATCACACCTCAACTCACGATAAACTGGCCTATCTCTCTCATTTGATCTCATTCATTCTTGGACTTTATTGCCTTCTGGTTTAGTTATTAGTTAAAACTCCTATAATCCTTTATTTGTGTTTTTTACATTTTTATAGTGCAAGCTGTGGAGACGATATCTTTTATACTATAACTTGCAACGTGTATACTTGCATAATTGCGTAGCACTTATTACGCGCAACAATAATCATTCATCCTTTGAATCATTCGATTAGACCTAAACCTACTGAAAATCTTTTACAAGAAATTCAACTATACCATCTTTCAATGCATCTAGAATTTCCATAACACAATTTCTATTCCCCAAGGTTTCTGGAATACACAAGATTAACATCAGCTTTACAACAAAATATAGACTCAAACTCAAGATAAAAGAAAAAGGGGAATGAGGTTACCTTTTTACTATAGTTGTTCAAACAAGAATCAAATAATTGGACTTGAATTTGACCAATTTGCAAGCTTTCTCTCTCTATACTAGAGGGATTCAGTTAAATGGAGTGAAGGAGAAGATGATGACTACATTTCTTTTATTGTTTCCTTCAAGTTGCGGCTATCCAACCTTCCACATGTTCTTTCTCCTATGACACTTGTAATTGTCCTTAACCTTTAAATTTTTTAACATGCCATTTCAATGCTTTACAACTCATTCAGTTTGGCCACTTATAAAACAACCAGCCTTCTTATAAATCTTCAATTTTAGTCCCTAATTCAATTAGTCATTTAATCCAAGATACTTAATTTCAATTTAAATCACACTCTAATTTGTAACATATTTCTAAGTCACATTTTTGGGGTATTACATTTTACATGTTGCAATATTTCAAATATATGTGATTTGGAAATTGTCAAATAGGATGTTGATCACTATCTAGTAGTTTAAATGGTAATGTAATTCAATTGATCACCCTTCATTTTTAATAATGTGCTGCTATGTTATATGATAGACCGAGAAGATACGGAAGAGAGGAGGGCTATTGTAGATCAAAATATCGATAGACAAAAGGGAATCATAATCCGGGATCATCAGTAGCTTGGATCTAAGCTGTGAGTGTAATTTAGTTTTGGGATAAGCCAATCGCTATCCCTAGTGCTTTGTTATATTAAAATTCATTAGATAATTGATGCTATGTTTGGATGGCTTGCTAGTTTGAGGTAAGTTTTGAGGTAAGCATTTATAGGATGTTTCCTAAATAAATGATCTAAGATTACACTCTCCTTGTTGTGAAATATTGTTCATGATAGTAGTGGAACAAGCAAATGTTGATTAATGAATTACAATCAATGATAACCGAATAATGAAGAAAAATATATGCATAAGAAGCCTTGGTTTGAATTAGTCCTAGACACAATTGGCATGCCATAGAGTCTGTTGAGCTCGTATAAGTTTGAACTACGGTCCCTTGTTATTCAAGATCTAATGATCTATTAGTACTATTTGTGTACCCTTGTTTTGGTACTTTGTGTACCCTTGTCTCGATACTTTGTGTACCCTTGTTTGCTACTGATTGTATAGGATTCGAGTGTCTAGACTACTAGTTTATCAAGGCTGAAAATAATTAATTAACTATAATAATAATCTTGTTGGAAATGAATGAAATGATGGACTATGCTCCCTTGATAGATTAATGAACTATGTTTCCCTTACTGATTGTTGGACTATGTCCCTGGATGAATTGAGATGAGGCGAATGAATAAACTGCTACAATACATAAATGTCTTGAACATCATTTTCGAAAAAATCTAAACCTTGGAATGGATATTAGCATGTTTGTGTGAATCAATTTGATTGACACTTAATACGATCTTGTTTCATGCATGCTCTTGTTGTTACATACTGGTAACTCAACTCGAAAGCATTATAGGATACTAGAAATTATGTATATAAGAATTTATTCTCTTGATTTCCTTTTTGTACCAAAGGTTGATTATTCTCCTTAATGTTTTTCAGGGTAATCGATATTTTGGCTATATAAGGAGAAGGGCAAGATCACAAGAAGCTTTTAAGTGTATGTTTGTTTACTTATTTTGACTCCTAGGATGGTGGCACCTATATGATGTGTAATCTTTTGTTTTATACTTTTATGGCCTGTAAAGGCTTAATTGAATTCGTATACGTATGTATATAAGCTTAGTCTTATCCAACAAATGCTTGAATGGCTTGGTAGATTAGTTACATGGTTGATAGTTCATGCTTGGATGATTGAATGGTTATTTGATGTGGTTATATATTATGTTAGCCAAGTAGTTAATGGTATAGTATGCTTGGTTTAACACATTAAAGCCAGTTTAGTTGTAAGCCGGGTCTAAGGGTGTTGTAACTGGTGCCGTCAAACCCGAACCGATACCCATGCCTGATTTCACTTCTTCAGGTCGATGTCAGGCCTCGTGTACTGATCGAGTGGGCACCGTACCGGTATGGGTAGGCATATGATGCCTAACTTTTATGGTTTTTCAACTTTAGTCCATTCTAAACATGCTCCAATCAATCTAATATGCTCCTTAAACTTAAACCACATATAAAGCATTCTTCAAAGAACTTACAAACCAAACTTTATGCATTTTCAATTATAAATGCTCAATCTAGAGGCATGCTCCCTAATTGCATAAAACCAACATACTTGAAATATGAACTAAGGATTAAAACCAACCAATCATTCTATTCAACATCCATACATGTCATTTAAAACTTGCTCAAGTAACTAAAGCCCAAAATTAGGCATCTATGCATTAAATGCATTTTAAGGCAAATCACAATATCAACATGATTAAAGATCATCAAACCAGCATGATATTAAGGTCTAAAACAAGCCAAAAACATATTACAAATTCCCAAATGAAATTGTGACACATTGCCTTATTAACCGAATATCAAAACTAGTTTTTATACTCAAGTTTAACGGTGTTCTTGGATTTCCTTTGGTCGTAAATGCTTCCCTCAAACCTTAGTTCTATGAAAAGATGAAACGAGAGCGTAAGTAATGCATGCTAAGTGAGGAATGAACAACAAATATTTATCAATGCAATATAAAATCATTTGCAAACCATGCTTTCTTTCCAATCTTTTATTTCTCAAACCATGCTTATACAAAGCATATGCATCATTCTTTCATTCTTGCTTTCCATCATATACTCATATATTGGCAATTAATGTGACCATAGAGAAACCATCATTTTGTCATAAATAACATCAGATACTCAGATTACAGTGGTGATAGTCTTTCAATCACCTTTTAACGGTGGAAATAGTCTTTCAATTGCCTTTTAACGGTGGTGATAATCTTTCAATTGCCTTTTCATACCTTCAACCTGGATAATGTCTTTCAATTACCTCAAAGCGCCGAACGATCGATTAGGCTTTAAGCCCTTTTTAGTTTATAGCACACTTTCAATCCTATGGAATACCAACTATATTCGATACATTTTTAGTGTGTCAAATAGCCAATATAGAACATACATGCATGGGAACTTACTGTTTTCTTTTCAATGCAACATCAATACATTTCATCTTTTTATACTCAAATTATGCTCTTAGCATCTTAATCAATGGTTGTGCATCTTGTACACATATTTAAACCATTCTCATGTATGTAAAACATGGCAAATCATAGTCATAATGCATTATAACAATAAGTTTCAACCTCATGCATTTTATCAAATCAATTTGAAAATATTTATGTGCATTATAATGCCAAAGGTTGCAATAAATTCAAGTAAAACCATTTCCACTTACTCCTGTACTTAGGAAAGCTTTTCACACTTTCCCTAAGTCCCCAAAACAAAGCCAATAAAGCTTTGTTACCCTCTTAAACCCATTTTCACTCACCGATACGCAATCGTTTCACTTGCCAATGCGCATCGAGCTTCCAAAATAAGACGATAACTAAGAAGAAATCTATCCTTGATCTTCTCATGTTTCTACAACAAAAGACCAGAGGAATAATGCATCAAAATGCATTCTCACAACAACCATACTCATTCCTCTGCAACCTCAACAAAAACACTTCCAAAATCTACTCGAAAAGAACGAAAACATTATCAAACTTCGTCTAAACAACATCCAGCCTTAACTCTATGATTCTATCATCTAAACTTCATCAATTAACATCCAAAACACGTTCAAACCATCCTTAAACCTCCAACAATCACATATCACTCAAAATAACCCCAAAGCTAGGTAAATATCCACCTAAAAATCAAGCAATTAAATAGTTTTGATATTTATAACAAAAAACTCATTTCACATTATGATTATACAACTAAAATTTGAATCAACCCAATTGAAATCACCAACATACATTATCTTAATAAAAAATTTAGGAAAAACACCAAAATTATCATTAAACACTAATTTCTTGAATTAAATTGCAAAATCAAGTTATAAAACAATAAACAAGAGTTAATCACTAGGAAATATCAATAAAGAGCCTTATTTTTAAGAGAGAAGAAGAAAATCACCTTTAGAAGCTTTCCACCAAAATTGACGTAACTTTTCCTTTGGGAAAAAATGGAAAATTGAAGAGATCTTTGGAATATCTTTGTGAGGTTTTGTTAGGAAGTAAAACATGAATCAAATTAAGTAATTCCCATGGAAAACAAACAAGATGTAATGACCCATTTTTTGGTCAATCATCTGGACCTAGAATCCGAGTCGGATATTTTAATTCAAGTATTAAATTAATGAAAGGAAACTTTAGACTTCTCCTTAGAGAGGTTGGTCAAGTTATACGTTAAGAAGATTATGAGAGTTTATGGTGTGCCATCATCGATCATCTTCGATAGAGATCCGAGGTTTACTTCCAGGTTTTGGAAAAAGTTACATGAGGAGTTGGGCACCGAACTACACTTCAGTACATGTTTTCATCCCCAAATAGATGGTCAGTCGAAGAGGGTTATTCAGATTCTTGAGGATATGCTTCATGTTGCATCATAGATTTGCGGGTAGTTAGGAGGAGCATCTTCCATTGGTTGAGTCTGCCTACAACAACAGCTTTCAAATGAACATCTAGATGGCTCCGTTTGAGGCATTGTATGGACGTAAGTGTAGAACTCCTTTGTGTTTGACTGAGTTGAACGAGAGATGAATTATAGGCTCCGACCTGATCAAGCAGACTGAGGAAAAAGTTCAGATAATCAAAGATAGGTTACAAGCAGCTTTCGACCGACAAAAGGTTTATGCAGATTCATATTGTAAGCATATTGAGTACGAGGTTGGTGACAAGGTATTCCTTAAAGTTGTAATCACTCATTTTTATCTGAGTTTGTAATATTGTGCCGTAATAATATAGTAATTGGTTAATATTGTCACGTGTTTACATATATGTATGTGTGTACATGTGATTAATGCATACGTAATATCTATATGTGTGGATATTCATGTTGATTATGTGTGTGATTGTGTATGCATGTAGGATTCTATATGATATTAATTAAAATGTGTAATATATTAATATTTGTATATATGTTTGCATGTGTATTATTAAAATCATTATTACGTATACGAAAGAGTATTGCATGAATTGTATATGTGTGTACGCAAGCATGTATGTGTATGTGTCCATGTACGTGTACGTTTATATGTATGTATATATACGTATTAATTATTATTAATAATATTATTATTACTATTGTAAACAGATAAAGTGTCATAAACCCAAAAAATATAATAATAAATTAATATCAGTCCATTATAATTTGCAAACCCACAATCTTTTACATTGGGCCCTAACCGGCCAGCCCACATCCTAAGAAACCCTAACCCATATTGGAACCCTAATGCCCGTCTTTCATCTTGCGCAGCTGCACGAGGGCCCTTGGATTAGATCTGGATCCAACGGCCACGATTGAAGCATAAAGACTCCTCATCTACCGCGTGAAGTCCACGCGCGGGCTGTTGGGTTCCCCACTCGCGCGTGTGAGACGTGCAAGACCATCTATCTTCTTCAGGCCACCTGGCGCGATCCCAGACCAATGCATCATTTTCGAGGCCTCATCTCAGCCACCCGATCATCGAGCAGTCCTAGCCGTTAGATCAGATCTAATCCAACGGATAGGAATGATTCTGGCGATAATAATCGCCTCGCCTCCCGAGACGCCAGTCTGCACAGACGAACGGTCACTTCCACCACGCCGCTCCCCATGCCGGCCGTACCAACCACCAAGTATGGCCAGACATGCCAAAGACGCAAACACAGAAAGGCATCAGAAAATCAGATCAGAAAAGAGATATCTTATGTACTAGTCTAAGAAAAACCAAAAAGGCAGAGAAGATATATGTAACAAAGACAAAAATGAAAGAGCTCAGTTCAGTTGTAACCCACTTTTTCAGAAATACAAACAAGTCTCATCCTTTCGTTCTTTTCTCAAAAAATTTACAAAGATCATACAAAGGTATCAATCCATATTGAATGTTGCATGCATGTATGTATTCTAAAAGTAAGGAAAGGAAAGGAGAGTGAGGTTTTACCTTCGGTGGTCAGTTCCTCTACCGGCAACAAGCCTTAATCTGGTGAGCCGGCTAAAAGGGAAAGGTGTTCCTTCGGTCTAGATAAAAAAAACATATACGGTTTTCGTTTTTCTTTTCTTAGATCTAGGACGAAGAGGGGCTTTTTCTCCAAATCCAAGTTCGGATTCGAGTTTAGGGTGAAGTAAGGTTCATTTCGGTGTTTTTTTTGGGGCTCGCCGGCGCCGGCTAGCGGCGGCCGGCGGAGGAGAGGACGACGGTTGGCCGCCGGTTTCTGGGTTCATCATAGGTTTAGGGGATGAGTTGAGAGCAAAGACGAAAGGGATAGTTATTATAAAACGGGTTTTGGGAGAAAAAAATGGGAAAAGTTTAAGTCTGGGCCGAAAAAAGGGGTTTTATAGGTGTTTTTATTTTATGAAATGGTGAAATTCTGTAATAAATCCCCCCCGCGTTTTCGATATTTTCGTTTTTGTCTCGCCGCAAGGGATATTTACAACTCTGGTCCCCATCAGATTTCGAAATCTTGCATTCCAGTCCCTAAATTAAATTGAATCAGTTTTTAAATGGCGAAATTACCTCACTAGTCCCACCGCGTTTTTGAAATTTTCACTTCGAGTCTGCCCCTTGGTCCAATTACAGTTTCAGTCCTTTCAAGTTCGGTCCTGCTTGCATTTTCGTCCCTAAATCGCATATTATTGTCCTTTAATTTCTGTTCCTTATGTTTATTTCTTTTCATTTCAGTCCTGATTCTATGTTAATATTTATGTTCGTTTATTATAATCGTGTATGTTGATGTAGCCTTTTGCCTTTTCTTATATCTCTCGTATATGCTTTGTATTTTCATGTTTACATGTATATGTGTGTTAAGTTTATGGTGATTATGTATCTTTATGCATTCGTTCGGTTATTCGTATCACATGTATTAGATTGATATTTGAGTTGGCTCGAACACAACCCGTTTTATATTTTCAGCATGTATTGCATGTTTTCTTTGCTTTTAGGCTATGTGTTGATATATTTTCTTGGTCATGTATAATGCTATATTTTACGTATGTTACAATGTGTCTTATGGTAATATGTACATTTTTATAATATGTGTTTTTGTTCCATGCCTTGTAATTGTGACATGTTAGGTTTATTTTTAGTCATGATTAGGGATAATTTGTATATATGTATATTTTAGATTAGTATTTTATTTATGTTCTGTTAATAGTTTATTATGTGAATATTTACTGTATTTAAATTATTGGCCATGCTTAATATTTTGTTCACTAAGGTTGCATAATGCAATATAAATTGTCAATGCGGTGTCCTTTTATCCGAGCATAAACGGGGCCAGTATCAGGCGTACTGATAGTGGTTGGGCGTTTACTCTCGGATAACGGGGCCTTTAAAATTATTTGCAATTATAACCGAATTTTAAATTAATCGTCACTTTAATCCGAAAAATCTAATATTAATAAAGCGGTAATTATTAAAGTACCAATTTTGGGCGGTGTGGGGGTGCTAATCCTTCCCCATCCGTAACCGACTCCCAAACCCAATAGTTTTTGAATCTCTGGTTTTATGGTGTCCGGCCTACCTAAGTGGCCGGTGGTGACTCCAATTTTTAATAAAATGCAGTTTTTTAAAACCCCACGGAATAAACATTTTTTATCCGAAAAATTCACAAACACCTTCGAAAACCCGTTTTTTAGCGAAAAGGGACATCGCTACAGATGGCGACTTCGATGGGGAACATTTTTGTTTTTCAAAAACAAATGAGATTCAAGCTTTTAAAATAATTACCGCTTTATTAATATTAGAAATTTCGGGTTAAAGTGACTATTAAATTAACATTTGGTTATAATTGCGCGTTTATTTTAACGCATTTAAAATATGGCATATAAACCCGTTTTTAAGTGGGGGGAAAACGCTAATGCTTTCGTGGAGATATCGTTCTCCCGTATGGGCCTAGCAAGTACCTTCGGGGTTCGAGTACCTTATGCTTTCGTAAGGATATCGTTCCTTCGTAAGGGAATAAGCGAATGGGTCCCCCTGAATTGAACCCGGTTGAAAGGAGCCTATAATGGGTGATGATCGGGGGCCTTGCTACTCTTAGTAGAGGACAACAAGGACAATTCGGGTACCTCCTAGAACCAAGACTGCATGTAGAGAATACATAGAAACCTACCCATTTAGAGCCATGCGGATAACCTTAGGTTTTAGATGGGATAAATAGGGTTGTTTTGTGTGTTTATTCTGTTTAATTTTGTCCTTTTATTTATATATTTATTAATTTTATCTGGTACTGACTTGTTTTCTTTTTTGCTTTTTTTTTTTTTGGACATCATACATTTGCATCACATAAAGGTACTTTGGATCAAGTGGTTTGCCCGATCGTAAAGTCTTTCACCATGGAAAAAAAGGTGTCTTAGGAAAGAAGAGCTTAATTTGTCATCGGACATTGGTCGAGGTCAACCAAAAACCCAAGGGGACAGTTCACCGAGCTAACAGCGTAATAGCAGGGTACACCTATGTGAGTCTCCAACAGAACAACTTATGGGATCTTCAAAACATTTGGGAAAGATGGGACCGAAGACTACAAGACTTGTTCTGCGATAGTTATGGCGACATTGCACAAGCTGTTATATGTCCGGGTTAACCAGCCCCGCTGCTCCGAGCTATTGTCCGATTCTGGAATCCGCCTTTTGTCGCTTCACCTTCAATGGGCAGGACATGATGCCTCTGATGAGAAGAATACAATCGCTTTACTTAACGTAAGAACATTGGGGAAGATTGGATCTACACGAAGCCTCGAGGAATCGAATTACACTGCGAAGCTCAAAACCTTTTTGAGGAATGAGTGACGATTGGGTTAATGGCCTGCTTCAGCTCCGAGGAGACAATACAGTTTTTGCATGGGAAAGTATTCGGGACATCATACCGACACATCCAAACGAGGCAAAGAAGATGGACCTATTCGCCTTAGGAATATATGGCTTGGTGATCTTTCCAAGAGTACTCGGGAACATTGACATAGCCATTCTGGACTTGTTTGAGCGGGTGAAACAGAAAGCAAACCCAGTACCAACAATCTTGGCCGAGACTTTCATTTCCTTAAATGCTAGCCGGAAGCAAGAAGAAGGACGTTTTCAAGGATGCGCACAGTTGTTACAGGTATGGATTCAGAGTCACATGTAGAAGACACCGACGAGGGTCCTACCGGGGATATCCTTCCAAGGTTTTTCGCCTTTACGGGAGTACTTAGCACAAGAATGGCGAGAGGACTTGAAAACAAAAATGTGGACTAGCTTCTTCAGGAACATTCAAGACGAAGACATAGCATGGAGGGTCCCATGGCTCGGTAAAGTTAATTACTTTCTATATAGTTGTGGCGATTTCAACTGGCTGATGATGTTGGGATTGCACGGAGGGATCGCCTGTACTCCGCTTTTAGTGTCTCGATAGTTCGGATCATGACAATTCATTCCCAATACCGCCGGGTTAAGCCAAACTGAATTTCTCTTCAAAGGGGAGTTCAAAGGAAAAATTCAGACCATCATGAGGGCCTGAGACCATTGTTACCGGATCAGGGTGGAAGGAGATACCGAGCACATGACTACCCCAGACTACGATCTTTGGAGACGTTTGAGGGTTAATAATGTGATTCCTGAATCTGATCAAGGACCAGCAGTGTCACTCGAGGAGCTTACAAGGGTGGTACCGTCTGAGACTGACATCTTACGAAATGAACTCGAAGAAATTAAAAGGAAAATGGACATCCAACAGACTCAACATGCGAGCGAGTTCTATAAGGCAAGCTTAGAGGTTGACGAGCGGGACGGGATCATTAGGCAGTTGAAGAAATTAAATGCAGATTTGAGCGACAAGAACGCTCTTTATCAAAAAGATGCCCTTCTACTACAAGCAAAAATACAGAAGGCCGGCCGAAGTCAATTCATAGCTCTGGAAAAAGAAAGAAAGAATGGTATCCGTTTGGTGGAAGAAGAACGAGAAATCAGCAAGAGAGCGATCGAGAAGGAGATAGAAAGCTGCCAGTCGGCTATGGAGGAAGAAAAATGGTTCTCCAAGAAGGCCATTGACCAAGAAAAGGAAAGACTCAGGCAAGAAATCAACAAGGGAAAACAAGCTGTCCATCATGAGAGAGAAAACGCTACCGTATGGAAAAGAAAGTCCATGAGTAGCCGGAATAGGCTGTTAGAGATGCAAAAGTTGTACGATGACACTATTCAAAATCTGGAGCGAAGCCAAAGTCAGAATGGCGAATTAAAAGGAAATATGGTGGAAGTTGAACACTCCCTTTGAATGTACTGCCAGAGAAATGGTTTCGCTGAGCTACAAGAAAGAGAGCGCGAAGTAGGCGTGTTACGAGCACGAATTAAGTCCCTCGAAGCAACTGTTGAGGATTACAAGGAAAGAATTAGTGTGTTCGAGGAGGCTGCAGCCGGAGGGGACACCTATTGGCAAAGGAGACTGCGTGACGCTGCCCGGATGGTACAGGATAGGGACTAATATTACGCAAACTTGATGGTGGACATACAGCGAGTCGCCAGGCATGTGAATGATTTGGCCATCGAGGCTGAAACACTCAGACCTTTCATAGTCCCAGAAATGGAAAAAGCTCCCAGGTTCAGCAAGTTGCTCCAAGCAATTGGAAGATTAGGAGATAGAGCTAGAGCTTATCTATAGGACTCTGTGTTGTAATTAGATCTTTTGTATTAGGAATCTTTATTTTGTAATACGAACTCTGTTGTAATCTAGACCCTTTAATTCCCGTGGAAGTAGTTCAAAAGGGTGATTACCAGCGGAATCAGTACCTTATCTGCATACATTCTTGCATTGCATCATGACATTCGCATCATTATACATGCATTTATTTTCTTGCAACCATATTAACATTATGAATATTGTGGCAGTGTGTAGTTAACCCGCAATTATTCATCATCCATACCTTACCCGATTACAAAGCAAGCTCATGGAAGATAGGATAATCAGTCTAGAAAAAGGGCAAAAAGAGCTCGAGGCAAGGCTTGAAGAGGCTCAAAGAAGCCTCTGTGACCAGATTGCTCAGTCACAAGCATCGATAGTATTCGACATAACCATACTGTTGGATAAAAGTCTTGGAAAAATAGTGGAAGGAGAAACCGTTCAAGAGCCAGAGGGTACCCCAGCTCACTATAAGGTTCAACCAGCTGCACCAAATCCGGCTAGAAAGATGTATATCGACCCTACTGGAATGACAGCTAGTCTTCAGATAAGGGCACCTAAAACTCAACCCCTCGACACTGAAGCACTCTATGAAGAGGAGGTGCCAGACCTGAATATGGTCGAAAGGATCAGGACAAAGGTAGAGAAAAAGTGGGAGGAGAGGTTTCACCTCATGGAGGAAAAATTTAAAACGTTACAATGTATGGAAGAGTCAGGAAATGACGCTAGCGACTTAAGTCTGGTGTCCGATCTTGTCCTACCGCCAAAATTTAAAACACCAGAGTTCGACAAATACGATGGAACCACGTGTCCTTCTGCACACATAACAATGTACTATCGAAAGATGGCGGCCTACCTTAAGGAAGAAAAGCTACTGATCCACTGTTTCCAGGATAGCCTAACTGGAGCGGCGTTACGGTGGTACACCCAGTTGAGCAAGGCGAATGTTAAGACATGGAAAGATCTGTCGAGATCATTCATTGAGCAATATAAGCATGTAACAGATATGACCCCCAGTAGAATTATGTTGGAAAATATGGGGCAGAAGCCCAATGAAAGTCTACGGCAATACGCTCAAAGGTGGCGGGAAGTGGCCGCCCAAATTCAGCCACCCCTCCCGGAACATGAAATTACACCGTTATTTGTTAATACTTTGAAAAGGGGAACTCTTTGATCGCCTCATTAATAACTCAACACAGTGTTTTGCTGACTTAATCAGGACTGGGAAGTCCTTTGAATTGGCAATTAAGAGTGGTAGAATTGATAGCGGGGAAGGGTCTCAGAAATATAGCAAGAGGAATGAAGTAAACGCCACCAGCACTTATACCACCCCGAAGAACTTTACAGTCTCACAGCCACAAGCACTTGTGGGAAAAACACAAAACTCGAATCAAAGAGAGGAGAGAACCTCCAGAAAAGAGAAAGAGAGGAAAACTTTCACTCCCCTACTTGTTTCGTACTCGGAGCTTTATTCCCAGTTGTATGAAGCGGACCTGGTCCGTCCATACATCGTTACTCCTTTCAAGCCGCCCTTCCCTTCTTGGTATAATCCGAATGCGCATTACGACTATCACGGCGGTGCCCCGGGACATCCCACCGAGAACTGCCTTGCCTTCAAAAAACTTGTGCAGAATTTAATCGATTCTGGGATATTGAAGTTTGAAGAACCAAGTGTAGCTATTAACCCGCTACCTAATCAGGGGAGCAGAGGAGTAAATGTTATTGAAGAATACTTTACCAGGAGGATTAAGGATGATGTGTCAGAAATCAAATCTCCTTTACGGTGGGTATTTCAACAGTTATGCATGGCCCGTGTGATCGATAAAGGCATGATAATAAGGCAGAAGGGATATGGAGTGTATTGCGAATTCCACCAGAATGAAGGACATGACATCCAAGAGTGTGATGAGTTCAAGAGATTGGTACAACAACTGATGAATGAAAATCAAATAGAATTCTTCGAGTAGCCCATTGGAAAGAAGGGGTCGGACGTACATATGATGGATAGCCCCAAATCTAAATACGTGAAGGATAGACCTTTTATCATCTCTCCCAGGCCAGGGAATGCAGGTGCCTCCCAAGGAGAAACCAACAAGATAAGTCCCA
Organism: Hibiscus mutabilis; assembly: GCA_019671005.1. Taxonomy (NCBI): domain Eukaryota; kingdom Viridiplantae; phylum Streptophyta; class Magnoliopsida; order Malvales; family Malvaceae; genus Hibiscus; species Hibiscus mutabilis. The sequence continues at coordinate 44,166,587 of CM033717.1, read as the reverse complement.
GGATCATCATTTCAGCACCATCCCCGTTCCCATTCAAGGATATGCGGCAAAACCCCTGGAATTATGCTATAAATGTGACCACGCCAAAAAAACTAGAACATGGTCAGGTAAAAGAGCCTACGCTAAAAGACCAACAAAGCCAAAGCGATGTAAATGTTGGTGAGGCGGGCCATTTCAAAAGGAGCGGCAGATGTTATTCCTCTGAGGCTTTGAAAGCAGCTGAAACAGATAAGGGAAAGAATACAACAGTTAGCCCCATGAAGATATTCGGAGAAGAACCTCCCCCAAAGATGAATGAGCCGGTAACTGAGGCTCAAGCCAAAGAATTTTTGAAGTTCTTGAGACATAGCGAGTACAACGTAGTGGAACAACTACGAAAGCAACCGGCTAGGATCACAAGATCTTGGAATTTACTCTTGAGTTCGTAAAGGCACCGGGAGACGCTATTAAAAGTACTAAATCAAACTTTTGTGCCCCAGGATATTTCTTTGACAAATCTGGACAGGATAGTGGGGCATATCACTGCCTATAATCATATAACATTCAGTTATGATGAGATCCCTGAGGGAGGAATGGGGTCCACCAAAGCCCTTAATATCACAATTCTTTGCGCAAGGGTATGTAGTACGGGCGTCTTGATTGACAACGGTCAGCATTGAACGTCCCGCCTATGGTGACCTGCGAAACTACCAATAGATGGTTCTCACCTAAAGCCTTGCCACAATTCAAGAAGAGCCTTTGACGGTGCGTAAAGAGGAACAATGGGGAAAATTGAGGTGCCTCTATTGATCGGACGACCGAGTATGTGATCGATTTTGTGGTAATGGACATAAAACCATCTTTGTTGCTTATTGGGAAGGCCATGGATCCACTCCGCGAGAGTTGTCCCCTCATCATTGCATCGAAATTAAAATTTGTAGTCGAAGGCAAATTGGTCTGATGAGAGGCTGAGCGGGAGGTTGTTGCTTGGTGACATCGGACGCCCCTATATTCAAAATGACGAAGATCTTTGCAGAATGCTCGTTCGAGCATTAGAACTAGTGAATGCCACGTTCGTTTCGGAGGGAAGTCGGATCCCCTATCCCAGGTTATCTAATTGTACCAAGATGACCGTCGCAGAAACTTTGGGCCGAGGAGCCAAAGTAGGAAAGGGGTTGGGGAAGAAATTACAAGGAAACTTGAGAGCCAAAAATATGATAACCAAGAAAGATCGTTTTGGGCTGGGTTACAAACCAAGTGTCCAACAAAGAAAAGAAGAGCAAAGAAAAGCCAGATTTAAAGGAGAATACATTCCGTGGAGACCAATGTCCTTTCCTAGTTTGAAAACCACTTTTGTCTCCGGAGGATTCTACCAGCTAGGTCAAGAAGTTGAAAAAGCAATCAAGGAAAATGACGTACTCAACCAGGAGGAAATATTCAATGAATCACTTGAAGGGATGTACATCAACATGATAGCTGGAAAGGACCAAGGCAGCAAAATGTTGACCAGCATCCGCCCCTGTCGTCCCGGGGAAACACTCGATAACTGGAGTTGCATTGATCTACCCGTGGTTTTTAGGAATAGACTAGAGTAATGCTCCGAATCAACCTTTTGTTTTTGCCCATAAACAATGGGGATCTCTTGTATAGGGCACCTATGTTAACTTTTTGATTGAAATGAAAATATCCCCACTTTCCTGAATGACCAAAGTTTCATTTGTTTCACTCATGCATTCTTCATGTTCATTCCCTTCATATAAAGCCGTCTTCTTCCCAATACAATTCATTCTCATTTAATGCAGGTCGCTCATGATTGACGATATGAATGATACCGGATCCAATCCTGGAGTGAATTTTGAATGCCCTGAGGTCTCAGAGGGAATTGAGGAAGGAGATGATGAGATAGAAGGTGAGGTCCCGGAAGAGTTGAAGAGAATGGTGGCCAACGAAGAAAGGAAGATCATGCCCCACCAAGAAGAAACGTAAGTTGTAAACTTGGGGACTGAAGAAGAGAGAAAGAAGTAAAAGTAGGAACGACGATTTCCTCAAAAACCAAGCACGAACTGATAACCCTACTTCAGGAATTCAAGGATGTTTTTGCCTGGACTTATCAAGATATGCCAGGGTTGAATACTGACATAGTGGTGCACAAATTGCCAACAAAATTGGAGTGCAAACCAATACAGCAAAAACTTCGGAGAATGAGACCAGATATGTTATTAAAAATCCGAGAAGAAGTAAAAAAACAGTTTGATGCTGGTTTCTTGGAGGTAGCCAAATACCCCGAATGGGTTGCAAACATTGTACCGATACCAAAGAAGGACGGAAAAGTTCGTATGTGTGTAGATTATAGGGATCTAAACCGAGCCAGCCCTAAAGACAACTTCCCCTTACCACATATTGACACGCTGGTTGACAACACTGCAGGACACTCATGGTTTTCATTCATGGATGGCTTCTCAGGGTACAACCAGATAAAGATGGACTCTAACGACATGGAGAAAACTATGTTCATAACCATGTGGGGCACTTTTTGTTATCGGGTGATGCCGTTTGGGCTAAAGAACGCAGGGGCATCATACTAAAGAGCAATGGTGACTCTTTTCCATGACATGATGCACAAAGAAATAGAAGTATACGTGGACGACATGATTGCCAAATCCCGAACAGAGGAGGAGCACCTACAGAACTTGAAAAAACTATTCCAAAGACTACGGAAGTACCAGCTGAGGCTCAATCCTGCCTAGTGTATCTTCGCCGTTACCTCTAGAAAACTCCTAGGGTTTGTGGTAAGCAGAAGAGGGATTGAGATCGATCCGGATAAAGTGAAAGCCATTCAGGATATCTCACCACCCCACACTCAGAAAGAAGTTCGCGTCTTCCTGGGGAGGTTGAATTATATCTCTCGTTTCATTTCCCAATTAACCGACCGATGTGACCCGGTCTTCAGACTTCTTAGAAAAAATAATCCTGGTGTGTGGGATGAGGAATGTCAAAGAGCCCTAGAAAAGATCAAAAAGTACCTGACAAATGCTCCAATTTTGGTCGCACCAGTACCAGATCGACCATTAATTCTCTACCTGACAGTCTTTGAGAATTCAATGGGATAAGTATTGGGGCAACACGATGAGTCAAGAAAAAGGGAGCAAGCCATCTATTACTTAAGCAGGAAATTCAATGATTGCGAAACGCGGTACCCGCCAGTGCAAAAGCTGTGTTGTGCTCTAGTTTGGGCTACCAAGCGGCTTAGGCAGTATATGCTGTACCATACTACTTGGTTGATATCCAAGCTAGACCCATTGAAGTTCTTAATGGAAGCGCCAACACTAACAAGAAGGATGGCCCAATGGCAGATGCTCTTATCCGAATTCGATATTGTATACGTGAGCCAGAAAGTTGTAAAGGGAAGTGCTATAGCAGATTTCCTAGCTAGTCGCGCTTCGGACGGCTATGATGCATTGAACTTTAATTTCCCAGACGAAGACTTGATGTGCATTACAACCGAGGAAGAGGTTTCAGATGATAAATCGTGGAAACTTTACTTCGATGGAGCCTCTAATGCCCTCGGACATGGGATAGGAACCGTGCTAATTTCTCCCGAGGATGTCTATTATCCCTTCACCAGCAGATTAAAATTCTTCTGTACCAACAATATAGTTGAATACGAAGCTTGCGTTATGGGACTAAACTCAGCTATTGAAAGAAAGGTTAAGGAACTTCGAGTATTCGGAGATTCATCCTTAGTAATTTACCAATTGCGTGGGGAATGGGAAACCAGGGACCCGAAGTTGGTCAAATATTATGAATTGAATCAAGAGCTCACCAAAGAGTTCGAAAGGGTCAGCTTCAATTACCTTCCCCGAGAAGAAAATCAGATGGCAGACGCCTTAGCGACCCTGGCATCCATGTTCAAAACAAACACTGGGGCAGAAATAAAGCCCATTGAGATGCAGACGTTTGAAAGGCCTGCTCATTGTTGTAATGTACAGGAAGAGATTGATGGAAACCCATGGTACTATGACATCTTGCAATATGTCAAGCTTCGAAAATATCCAGAAGGGGCAAATGACAATGGCAGAAAAACACTCAGAAAAATGGCAACAAGATATGTCCTAGATGGGGAGATCCTATATAGGAGAAGTCATGATCAGACATTGCTGAGATGTGTGGATGCCCGGGAGGCGAAGGAGATTTTAGCCGAGGTACATGATGGGCTCTGTGGAACGCACGCCAACGGGCTGTCTATAGCCCGAAAAATTATGAGATATGGCTATTTCTGGTTGACCATGGAGGGAGATTGTATTGATTACGCCAGGAAATGCCACAAATGCCAATTTTACGCTGACAAGATTCACGCACCCCCATCGCCTTTACACACCATGAATTCTCCGTGGCCTTTTGCGGCGTGGGGCATGGACGTCATCGGGCAGATTCATCCGAAAGCTTCTAATGGACACCATTTCATTTTGGTCGCCATAGACTATTTCACTAAATGGGTAGAGGCAGCGTCTTACGCCAACATCACAAGGACTACAGTATGTAAGTTCTTAAAGAAGGAGATTATTTGTCGATACGGATTGCCGGAAAGGGTCATCACCGACAACGCTTCCAATCTGAATAACAAAATGATGACGGACGTGTGCACTCAATTCAAGATAACACACCATAATTCCACAGTCTATCGTCCTAAAATGAATGGAGCAGTGGAAGCAGCAAACAAGAACATAAAGAAGATCATAGCAAAGACGACGGATACCTACAGGGATTGGCATGAGAAGTTGCCATTTGCCCTTTTCGCCTATAAGACGTCCGTTCGCACATCAACGGGGGCAACACCCTACTCCTTGGTGTATGGTACCGAAGCAGTACTCCCCATCGAGGTAGAGATCCCGTCTCTCCGGGTCTTAAATGAAGTAAAATTGGAAGAAGCCGAATGGGTGCAGGCCAGACTCGACCAGCTAAATCTCATTGATGAAAAGAGACTAAAGGCCATTTCTCATGGTCAGATGTACCAAAAGCGGATGATGCAGGCATACAATAAAAAGGTGCGCCCAAGAGAATTCAGAGAGGGGGATCTGGTGCTCAAGAAAATCCTCCCGATTCAGAAACATTCTCGAGGAAAGTGGATGCCCAACTGGGAAGGGTCGTACGTGGTAAAAAAGGCCTTCTCAGGAGGAGCCCTAATCCTAACAGAAATGGATGGAGACGAGCTGAAAAACCCTGTAAATTCTGATGCTGTTAAGAAATACTATCTTTGAAAAAAAAAGAAGAAATAAAAAGAAGAAAAGAACAAAAATGGAGAGCTCAGGGCAAAAACCCGAAATAGGGCATCTTGAAGCAGAAGGAGGACCTGAGCTGAAAACCCGTAAAGGGCGGCTCAGATAAATTGAAAGGTTGGATATCCGAAGAGAAGGGTTATCCCCATGAACACCGTGAAGAGGGAGCTTCAGGCAAAAGATTCTACGCCGGTTGACAGGATCATGTATCATTCATACCGAAGATAATGAGGGATCTTGTAGTTCATACTTAACTTTTCTTCTTTCTCATGTTTGTCACACCTCTTTTAAGATATCCCAAGCCCTTAATTGTAATAAAATCGTGTTTTTGAGCATTCATTCCTTGCCTTCTTGTTAATTTCAGGCAAATAAGCTAACATAGGCTTATGGTAAAACAAGAGATTTCTGAGCATTACTGTGATCTAACCTTAAAAATGCAAGTGATTAAAAAACGATGTTAACTTCGCCCTCTAGCTCCCTACATAACGGCTGTTGATAGGGAGGGTGGAAAGCTTCAAACAACCGGATAGGATGACCAATGGTGTAGGCCCTGCTTATTCAAAGAAAGCATGCGAGATAACAAGAGAGATCTCCCGGGTGAAAACCCAGAAGGGCACCCCTCAAAAAAAACTCTAAAGCGAAAACCCGAAAGGGCACTTTAGAATCCCAAGTCGTAAATTGAGAAAAAGAAAGGTTGGAATGGTTGAACCTGACAGTGAAGTGGGGTATCACCGCCCGTGAAAAAGGAGAAAGTGAACAACGAGATTGAATAAGGACTAAAGCAAGCCCACCAAGATATTGACAGTCATGCATCATGAATAGTCAGACATCACTAGGATTAGGAACATGTCAATTCATTTGTCATAGCATTTTGTTTTATCTTAGACAGGTATCTATGGATTCAAAGAGACATCAGTAGCCATCATGGTGTGAATCCCAAATGTGAAGACAATGGTTCTACATACAAAAGGCCTATGTTTCCAAGCGCCTGCAGAGAGAGGTTCTATATAGGAAGAATCCGCCGCTCCGAGGCTTCAGAAGCTGAAAGTTTTGTATAGGAAGGACTTACAGCTCCAGGGTGAAGGCTAGCAGTTCTATATAGGAAGAACTCCCAGCCGAAGGAATTCACCCGTGACACAAGGTTATATAGGAAAACCTGTTGTGTCTGAAAGAGAAGAGTCTTATATAGGAAGGGCTCCGAGCTTCACTGTCTTAGAGTAAAAGATTCTATATAGGAAGAATCCGTAGCTCCAAGATTTCAGAAGCTGAAAGTTTTATATAGGAAGGACTTACAGCTCCAGGGTGAAGACTAGCAGTTCCATATAGGAAGAGCTCCTAGTCGAAGGAATTCACCCATGACACACAAGGTTATATAGGAAAACCTGTTGTGTTTGAATGCGAAGAGTCTTATATAGGAAGGGCTCTGAGCTTTACTGTCTTAGAGTGAGGGGTTTTATATAGGAAGAACCTGTAGCTCTGAGATTTCAGAAGCTAAAAGTTCTATACAGAAAGGACTGACGGCTCTAGGGTTTGAAGACTAGCAGTTCTATACAGGAGGAACTCCCAGTCGGAAGAATCCATCAGCGATGCAGAAGGTTTGATATAGAAGAAACCAGCGTTGAAGGTGAAGAGTTCTATATAGGAAGGACTCCAAGCTTTACTGTCTCGGAGTGAAAAGTTCTATACAGGAGGGACTCATAACTCGAGGCTTCAGAGTGAAGGGTTCTATATAGAAAGGGCCTGTAGCTCCAAGATCAGAAGGTGACGAATTTCTATATAGGAAGAGCTTATGAGCCTGAAGATTCAACTAAGAAAGAACGGAAAGTTTCAGAAGAACACGTGACTCCAAAGCTACAAAAGGGAAGTCGGATAAAAATGAGTGCTTATAATCTTTGCTTTGTTCTTGTTCCACAAGAACAAGCAAAGAGGGGCAACTGTAATCACTCATTTTTATATGAGTTCGTAATATTGTGCCGTAATAATATAGTAATTGGTTAATATTGTCACGTGTTTACATATATGTATGTGTGTACATGTGATTAATGCATGCGTAATATCTATATGTGTGGATATTCATGCTGATTATGTGTGTGATTGTGTATGCATGTAGGATTGTATATGATATTAATTAAAATGTGTAATATATTAATATTTGTATATATGTTTGCATGTGTATTATTAAAATCATTATTACGTATATGAAAGAGTATTGCATGAATTGTATATGTGTGTACGTAAGCATGTATGTGTATGTGTCCATGTACGTGTACGTTTATATGCATGTATATATACGTATTAATTATTATTAATAATATTATTATTACTATTGTAAACAGATAAAGTGTCATAAACCCAAAAAATATAATAATAAATTAATATCCAGTCCATTATAATTTAAAACTCACAATCTTTTACATTGGGCCCTAACCGGCCAGCCCACATCCTAAGAAACCCTAACCCATATTGGAACCCTAATGCCCGTCTTTCATCTTGCGCAGCTGCACGAGGGCCCTTGGATCAGATCTGGATCCAACGGCCACGATTGAAGCATAAAGACGCCTCATCTACCGCGTGAAGTCCACGCGCGGGCTGTTGGGTTCCCCACTCGTACGTGTGAGACGTGCAAGACCATCTATCTTCTTCAGGCCACGTGGCACGATCCCAGACCAAAGCATCATTTCCGAGGCCTCATCTCAGCCACCCGATCATCGAGCAGTCCTAGCCGTTGGATCAGATCTGATCCAACGGATAGGAACAATTCTAGCGATAATAATCGCCTCGCCTCCCGAGACGCCAGTCTGCGCAGACGAACGGTCACTTCCACCACGCCACTCCCCATGCCGGCTGTACCAACCACCAAGTATGGCCGGACATGCCAAAGACGCAAACACAGAAAGGCATCAAAAAATTAGATCAGAAAAGAGATATCTTATGTACTAGTCTAAGAAAAACCAAAAAGGCAGAGAAGATATATGTAACAAAGACAAAAACGAAAGAGCTCAGTTCAGTTGTAACCCACTTTTTCAGAAATACAAACAAGTCTCATCCTTTCGTTCTTTTCTCAAAAAACTTACAAAGATCATAGAAAGGTATCCATCCATCTTGAATGTTGCATGCATGTATGTATTCTAAAAGTAAGGAAGGGAAAAGAGAGTGAGGTTTTACCTTCGGTGGTCAGTTCCTCTACCGGTAACAAGCCTTAATCTGGTGAGCCGGCTAAAAGGGGAAGGTATTCCTTCGGTCTAGGTAAAAAAAACATATACGGTTTTCATTTTTCTTTTCTTAGATCTAGGACGAAGAGGGGCTTTTTATCCAAATCCAAGTTCAGATTCGAGTTTAGGGTGAAGTAAGGTTCATTTCGGTGTTTTTTTGGGGCTCGCCGGCTAGCGGCGGCTGGCGACGGCTGGCGGCGGAGAGGACGACAGTTGGCCGCAGGTTTCTAGGTTCATCATAGGTTCAGGGGATGAGTTGAGAGCAAAGACGAAAGGGATAGTTATTATAAAACGGGTTTTGGGAGAAAAAAAGGGAAAAGTTTAAGTCTGGGCTGAAAAAAGGGTTTTATAGGTGTTTTTATTTTATGAAATGGTGAAATTCTGTAATAAATCCCCCCGCGTTTTCGATATTTTCGTTTTTGTCTCGCCGCAGGGGATATTTACAACTCTGGTCCCCATCAGATTTCGAAATCTTTCATTCCAGTCCCTAAATTAAATTGAATCAGTTTTTAAATGGCGAAATTACCTCACTAGTCCCACCGCATTTTTGAAATTTTCACTTTGAGTCTGCCCTTTGCTCCAATTACAGTTTCAGTCCTTTCAAGTTCGGTCCTGCTTGCATTTTCGTCCCTAAATCGCATATTATTGTCCTTTAATTTATGTTCCTTATGTTTATTTCTTTTCATTTCTGTCCTGATTCCATGTAAATATTTATGTTCGTTTATTATAATCGTGTATGTTGATGTAGCCTTTTGCCTTTTCTTATATCTCTCGTATATGCTTTGTATTTTCATGTTTACATGTATATGTGTGTTAAGTTTATGGTGATTATGTATCTTTATGCATTCGTTCGGTTATTCGTATCACATGTATTAGATTGATATTTGAGTTGGCTCGAGCACAACCGTTTTATATTTTCAGCATGTATTGCATATTTTCTTTGCTTTTAGGCTCTGTGTTGATATATTTTCTTGGTCATGTATAATGCTATATTTTACGTATGTTACAACGTGTCTTATGGTAATATGTACATTTTTATAATATGTGTTTTTGTTCCATGCCTTGTAATTGTGACATGTTAGGTTTATTTTTAGTCATGATTAGGGATAATTTGTATGTATGTATGTTTTAGATTAGTATTTTATTTATGTTCTGTTAATAGTTTATTATGTGAATATTTACTGTATTTAAATTATTGGCCATGCTTAATATTTTGTTCACTATGGTTGCATAATGGAATATAAATTGTCAATGCGGTGTCCTTTTATCCGAGCGTAAACAGGGCCAGTATTAGGCGTAGTGATAGTGGTTGGGCGTTTACTCTCGGATAATGGGGCCTTTAAAATTTATTCGCAATTATAACCGAATTTTAAATTAATCGTCACTTTAATCCTGAAAATCTAATATTAATAAAGCGGTAATTATTAAAGTAACAATTTTGGGCGGTGTGGGGGTGCTAATCCTTCCCCATCCGTAACCGACTCCCGAACCCAATAGTTTTTGAATCTCTAGTTTTATGGTGTCCGGCCTACCTAAGTGGCCGGTGGCGACTCCAATTTTTAATAAAATGCGGTTTTTTAAAACCCCACGGAATAAACATTTTATATCCGAAAAATTCACAAACACCTTCGAAAACCCGTTTTTTAGTAAAAAGGGACATCGCTACAAAAGTTTCATCGTAGAAGCGAGCCATACACTTAGGATGCAAAGGAATGTTGAGTCCGAGATTCATTGGGTCGTATGAGATTATTGAAAGAGTTGGGTCGGTGGCTTACTAGTTGGCTTTACCCCTGAAGTTAGAGCGAATACATAATGTGTTTCACGTTTTGATGCTTCGTCGATGTCGCTCTGATCCCTCCCATGTAACAAAGATGAAAGCTTTATTTCAATAGTTCTTCATTTCAAAATCTAAAGGTAAGATTTGAAATAAGCATGAAAGGACCTATATTTTGAGGTAGAAATCTTGAGAAATGGTGGTTAGGAGGGAAACAGGTTTTGAAGGAAATTTAGGTTTGGAGAGGTGTTAGCCTAATTTTTGTGTGTAGTAATTCATTTTTACTTCTTTCTAATCATCTAGAGGTGTAACAATGTTTTTATTACACTTGTGATTAGTGAAGGAAGCGGGACAAACATCCAAAACTAAGGAAAAAGAAAAGAAGTGAAGGGCTTACTTGTCGGTGGAGGATTTTGAGTTGTTGAGGTTAGTACATCTCTAACCTATCTTATTTCCTGCATTTCCTAAATAATTGATTGCTTGGCTAAATTTCATTAGGGTAAGGGTTTGAAAAAGCATGATATGATGGGGTTTTTGGCTAGATTGTTGAGTTGACAATTTTTTGATGTTATGAGCTTGTTTTAGGTGGCTCTTGAGTGGCCAAAATCACCTTAAAACTCTCAAGCAAGTTAGGGTTCGAGTATGAGTGTCTAAGGGTTGTCTGGAAGCAAACAAGTAGCTAAAATGCCAATTTTGGGTTTGAGTATACTGATACCAAGGGGGTTTCAAGCCTTAACTAGGTGGTTTGGTGCTTGCGTACCAATACAACCTTCAAGCGGTACCGATATAGGTCTTCGTGTATTAGTACGATCAATTTAGTACCGGTACTAAGCCACTTACCAAAATTCTAATAGCTACTTTTGGTACTAGTACAGTTGAGCCAATATTGGTACCTAGACATGAGTATTGATACCTAGTGGGTCGCACCGGTACCCACTAGAGACACTGGCCAACTTTTATTTTTTTGTATGTGAGCCCCGTGAGGGTCTTGGTAAAGCCCAAATGGCCCCTAATGGTATGGATGATTTGTAATGAGCATGTATTGTAGTACTTGGCCGAATTGCTTACCCGATGCTTTGTGATCTCGGGTGTACCTTTATGAGTTGTTTCTTGATGCTAGGTGATCCTGAGTATAATTGTGAATGTGAGTATTCGATGCTAGGTTATCCCGAATATGATAATGTTTTACTCGATGCTAGGTGATCCCGAGTACCTTGTGTTTGACTCGATGCTTTATGATCCCAGGCTATGGTATATGCGTGTTAGTTTGGCTTACTTTTTATCAGTGGTTAAATGATAATTTATACTTGCTGATATCTATGAAATGAATGAATTAGTTTATAGTAGAAATGTACTACTGAGCTTTTTTAGCTCAGCATCTGGATTTGTTGTTTCCGTGCGTAGGTTGACAGGTAGCTTGTTCATGGGAGCATGTCATCAAGGATTCCCAACATCGATTTGAAGAATAGAGTACAGTTCTTAAATTCTTGGGTCTGTAAACTCTTATTTTCATATTTTGGAATACAGTGATTGAAACTTGTATTGAAGCTCCTTATTTTAAGATTTAAACTTGTTTATGGAAACATTTTATCATGGTCTAATTGATATTTATCTATGGTTAAACTTGAGGTTTTGAATCGAATAAAATTTTGAACGATCGAGTTAGAGGTAGCCTAAATGTAGCATCTTGGATTTGTAGGATAGGGGTGTTACAATTCTAGTAAGCAATTTTAGTATCAGTACGTGTATGAGTACTGGTACCAAGGGTACCGTACTGATAACCGTATTCGAGTACCGATACCCATTGAACTGAATAACCTATAATGCTAGCGAAAGATGGGAATCGAGGTGGAGGATTAATGGTTTGATTAATGTCTTAATTAATACGAAAATATGAATTAATGAAGATAATAAATGAGATTAATTCTATACTCTTCCATAATGTATTAGCAACTCGGTAATGTAAAATTAATGATGTGTTGATGATTAGCAACAATAGGGGGATCCTTGGGATCATGTTGCTTGTATGCTGGATATGCATTTAATTAGTTGAGTCAGTGATTGATGGGATATGGATACCTAGAGAAAGAGTGTTGCAACACCATGGTTAGAGATATGAATGGAGGTTACTGATGTTGTGTGACCCAGGCCGGCCTCATTCGAAGATACTCGAGGGGGGATTCTAAGTATGGGTGTATGTTTCGATGCTACGTGACTGTGCCTCACCCAAGGTGTATGTTTCGATGTTGCGTGATCGGACATCACCCAAGGAGTGCACGTTCCTAATGCTGTATGACTCGAGCCTTACTCCAGAGTTGTTGTTGTTGTTGATATATGTGTTTTTGCCTATATGATTTGATGAGGTCTCAGGTATGTTTGGGCTTTGTGTGCCACGTATGAGGATTGCTGTAATATTCCAAACTTAGAAGCATGATTGAATGAATTAGAATAGTTTTAATGGATCAAATGATTGATTTATTGATTAAAGGAAGTATTAGGGCTAAATTGAAGTGAGGCCTAATTAAGTGGCCATTGTGGAAGGACCACTTTGTATAGGAAACAAAACTATGGGTTTGCATGCCCATCTTTAAAAGATTGGTGGACATGGATAGGTGTCCTAAGGAGAGAAAATGAATTACCATCATCATCTTCCTCCTTCATTGTCTTGAACCGAAACACATAGAATTAGAGATAGAGTGAGCTTAATTTGAAAGGTTAAGGAGAATCCTTTGATGATTAGGTTGAATCCTAGTGTTTTGATTTTAATCAAAGTTTAAAGGTATGAATTTCTTCTTCATTGCTTTCTTTCATGAATGATTAAGTTAGATAAATGAGGAATTAGATGATTCGATGAAATTTGGATGAATTCCATATTAGAATTTCGAATTCTAGTTTGATAATTGAACTAGTGAAATGAATTGATTAGATGATATCAATTATAACTGAGGCCATATGTTTGAGCTTGCTATGACAATTGAAATGTACAAACTCAAATTATACCGAATTCTATTCATGAAATTCTTGAATACTATGTTTGATTGTGGTCTGAGAATGAAATTGAGAGCTATGGTGAATATATATATAAAGAGAGCCTAAATTGTTTGTTTGATGCAATTGAAAGTACAGATTGAGCATGTGATTGAAGGCTTTCGGTCTTGATTATTCTAATGGAAATAGATTAGATTAAGATTGGTCTCTTAATTTTGTTAATTGAATCAGGTAATGGATCAAAACATGGGGTTGTTCTGTATCGGTAAAACAAACTAGACTGCATCTATAAAATGTGATTTACATGAATAAATTGTTAGCTAAGGGGGGGATTCTAATGTGGTAATTAAAGGGCTAATTGATATGTTCCAGATATAATTCGTATAAGTGAAACTGCCCAGTTTAAAAACAAGTAAGTTCAAAACTGTTTTGTGTAATTAGTAAACTAAATCGTTAGGGAGTGGAAGGTTTAAGTGATCAAGTGACAATAGATTAGAAATTGAACTATATGATTGAGTATAATGGATATTTGATATTGCTTTAGTTGAATGAAGTTTAAGGCTAATGAAATCTGCCCTGTTCGACTTATGAAGAACTAAATTGGAACTTTCATTGTAATGAATGTACATGTGTGACTTGTGGACTGCCGAATACAGAAAATTGACTAACAACCATGAAAGTTGCTATAAAGTGTGAACCAATGTTAACCTACCATGATTAATAATTGAGCATATATTGTTCCATGATAGATCGATAGGACATTGAAGAAAAAGGGACTAGTGTAGATCGAAACACTGAAAGACAAATGAGAATTATCATCCGGGATCATCAATAGCTTGGAAATAACCCTTGAGTGTGGTTTTAAAGACTCGAAATAGGGATAGCAACCTTTCCGAGCATAGTTTTTACTTGTTATATTTAAAGAGTAGCATTGTATGTGCAAATCATGCTTGTGGCTATGTTGCTTGGAGAACAAGGTAAGTATTTCCTTATGGGATACTTGTAGAATATAGATTGATTGAGATGCATGGCTACTTTCGAATGGTTAGTCTAATGAGAATGCTTGATATATCAAAATGTTAAAGTTATGCCATGTGAAAATTTTGAAGAAGAAAACAAATGAATTATGTAAAGGATAAGCTTATATGTTAACTATGAAAGTTTAATGATTCATTGAAAGAAATCAAGCATGTATGAATAAATGATTCGGCCATGGGCCAATGATGTTATTGACTTGGGACAATGATCTTAAAATGTATGCGAAAAGTCCCAAATACGAATGGGATAATGGCATTTTGATGTGCAATGTATAAAGAGCTATGCTCAAAATGATTAAAGAATGATAAACAAAGTAAGCCTTGGTTTTGAGTCTATCGTAGATATAGTTGGCATGCCATAGAGTCCATAGAGCTTAGAGTCGGGGTGGACTAAAGTCCGGGATAGTGGTCCCTAATGGGCGACAGTAGGAGGGATGTATATTGGTCACTTGGAGATAGTAGGAGGGATTGACTGGTACCTCGAGTACCTAATGTTTTATGGACGACAGTTGGTTGGGGACTCGTGTATCTAGACTAGGTTATCAAATCTCAAGGCTATGTTAAATGTGTACTCTTAAATAAAAGATTTGATATACTTAATGAATTGATTTATCTTAGTTGTTGCGTAATGTCTAATTGACTAATTCATACTTTATAAAAGAAATTGAAAAGCTGACTATATAATATGTATGGATTGTTTAACCCAAATGTTTGGAAATTATGCCAGTTCAATTACTTATCTTGTAAATGATAGTTATGGCTAGTATCCATTCGATTGTTTGCTTAGCCTTAATGCTCCAAGCTTAATTTGTGTACAAATTTACGGTAGTAGTGATAGAGACTTTATAGTTAGATATCTCATTGAATGTTTAAAACCCACTCACTAAGCCATTTCTGAACAAATCACTCTCGCTACATTTTCAGGTTAAATCTTTTGATAACCATCTTTGCAAGGAGCTTGATCAAGATACTACTTTGTTAAAAGTATGTTTTGTATTTAATTAAGAACTCCTAGGATGGTGGCACTCTAGTGACTGTATATAATATTGTTGTGGTCGTAACTTGGTTTGTAATAACTAAAAATGTTATGTTTGTATGGCCTCTTTTATGGTGATGTTAGGAGCAAGCAGAAGTAAGTTGTTTGATAGTCATATTTTAGGAAAATGGCTAGATATGTGCATGTCTTGTAGAGAGTAGTTGCATATTTGAAATGAATGTCTTGTTCGGCAAATGGTTAATTAAGCAAACTCGTCTCTATCTAGATCACAGTCCATTCGATTAATCATTAGAAAACATCATTGTTGTTGTTGTTGTTGTCTTACACATGGATGAATAATTCAATTAGTATATAATAACATGGAAACCCGTAATTCTAAAGATCATGGTTGGTAATCTTGAATTAGGAAGAAATAAGCAACTTGAATAGTAAATAACTACATGATCCTGAAAGCATGACCCTTTTCGATCTTGTTGCTTGTGATCCATTGAATCTTTGTTTGAGTTTCAAGAATGGACTTTGTATACTCAAAATTTTTGAATCCTCTAGAGAAGTTCGTTAGTCCTCCTTAATATCCTTAAATTGGTTTTTCTTCTAGGCCCTTTTTAGGATGTTACAAATTGGTAATTAGAGCTAAGGTTGCATGATCCTAAGACTAAGTTGTAGTATTGTATTGATTGTTTTAGTGCCACCTAGGAGTTAGCCTGTTGTGACTTATTCTGATCAAGATCTTTCTCTTCTTATATTAGAATGTCTAAAACAAGGTTGGGAAAGGATAATGAAAGACCAACAGGATCCTCCAATGAAGGAGGAAGTGTGAGGATGAATCAAGATCCTCCAAAGGTTGCTGAGCCTCAACAAGTTCAGCAAAAAGCTCCTGCAATTTATCCCGTTCAACGAGATTGTTTCTCTAATTTAAAAGAAATGTTTGACCAAATGATCGTCTCTATGAGATAAAATCCCCCAACTCCTCTCAATCCTCCGGTAGTAATACCGGTAAGAGCTCGAATTGACAAGTTAGCTCAACATCGAGCTTACACCTTTACTGGAGCCAATGAAGAAAACCTGAAGAAGCTGAATTTTGGCTAGATTTGACAGCGATGATTTTGACTAAGCAGTTACAATGTTCAGATGAACACAAGTTGGAGTGTGCGGTGGCCCTTTTAGCTGAGGAAGCACTTAGCTGGTGGGAGACTACAATTCTCACGACCTCGATTGTAAATATTACCTGGGACTTCTTCCTTAAGGAATTCCGAAAGAAATACATTAGTGATCAATACCTTGCTGAACGTAAGAAGCGATTCTTGTATCTGAAGCAAGAAAGTAAACAATTGAGCAATACGTTAGTGAGTTCTGTAAGTATTGCAAGTATGGGTTTGAATTTATTAAGAAAGAAGAGGACAAGTGCATAATGTTTATCGATGAGCTTAACGACGAGTTAGGTCCGATGTTTACTGCTCTCGGGATTACAAATTTCCAAGATTTGATCAATCGGGCGATAGCCATAGAGGCTAAAATGAAGGCCTCAGAGAAAAAGAAAGGGAATCAATCAAAAGGTGATAAAAGACACCGGGATGTTCATAAGCCATATTGGCATAATAAGAAGCAGAAGTACCATGGAGGGAATTCTTCCAATTTTAGTAATTCCTCAAAGGGCAATTTCATTCCCAAACCTCAATCCATGAGTAAAAATTCTGCACCATCTGCATCGGTTAATAGCACTGGAAATAATGGAAGAGAAATTCAAACTCCAACTTGCAACATTTGTCAGAAGCATCATTCGAGATTATGTAGAAAGCAATCTAATACCTTTTATTTGTATGTGGAGACTACACACTTCATCAAAGATTGTCCCCAAAACCCGAATAAAATGCCCTCCCATGTGTTTAGAGGTTCGAATCAGAATCTTTCACCAAAAGGAAAAGGGTCGAAACAAGCCCATTTTGGAAACTATGGAAAGAATAAAGGCCAAGGATCATATGCTACTTATCAAGAGTCTCGGGCATCTGCTAAAGTTTATTCGAGGGCATGAAGAGGAATGATCACTTGATGTAATTGCAAGTACAATCTTCCTATACACACATCTTGTTTATGCTCTTTTTGATTCGGGTTCAACCCATTCCTTTATAAGTTCATCAATGATTGAAAAGCTTAACTTAAAAATTGAACCCATAAATAGTGATCTCTTAGTCACGAATCCTTTGGGAGATAGAGTGGTAGTAAATCAAATTTGTAAAAGTTTCCCTTTGTTCGTACAAGGTATACCATTTCCTGCTGATCTTTTAGTCCTATCCTTCTATGATTTTGATCTTATATTGGGCTTAGATTGATTGGGTAAACATAAGGCTTGGATAGATTGTACCAAGAAAAGATTGTATCTTTTGGGTTTAGGGAAAAATTCTATTTCCTTGCTAAGCATGGAACTATTCGAACAAGTGACTATGTTTGCACCCATATCTCAATTGAATGAATCCAATTTGTCTTTTGAATCCATTTTAACCGTAATTGAATTTCTTGGTGTGTTTCCTGAGGAATTGCTAGGATTACCTCCAACAAGAGAAGTCGAATTCGGAATCGAAGTTCAACCAGGTTCAATATCGGTTTCTATTACACCCTATCGTATGACCCCGATTGAACTCAAAGAACTTAAAAGTCAATTACAAGAATTACATGACAAAGGCTTCATCAGACCAAGATCATCTCCTTGGGGAGCCCCGGTGTTATTTGTGAAGAAAAAGGATGGATCTATGAGACTCTATATTGATTACAGGAAATTAAATCAACTCACCATCAAGAACAAATATCCTTTGCCAAGAATAGAAGATTTGTTTGATCAATTAAAAGGTGCTACTATATTCTCCAAGATTGATCTGGGTTCAGGATAGTATCAAATGAAAGTCAAGGAAGCTGATGTTTCGAAAACTACTTTCCGAACCTGTTGTGGTCACTATGAATTTTTAGTAATGCCTTTCGGCTTAACTAATGCTCCTTCAGCCTTTATGGACCTTATGAATCGGGTTTTTAAACCTTATTTAGACAAGTTTGTTTTGGTCTTCATAGATGATATTCTTTTCTATTCTAAAAGTAAGGAAGAACATTCAAACCATTTAAGAATTGTTTTGCAAACTCTTCGGGTCAAGCAATTATATGCTAAATTCAACAAATGTGAATTTTGGCTTTCGGAAGTGTCCTTCCTTGGCCTGGTAATTTCTGCAGAAGGTATAAAAGTTGACCCAAGGAAAATTTAGTCCATTGTGGATTGGAAGCCACCAAAGAATATTAGAGAAATTAGAAGTTTTCTCAGGTTAGCTAGATATTATAGAAGATTTGTTAAAGGGTTCTCAATCCTGACTGATCCTCTAACTCGACTTCTTAGAAAGGGCATACCATTTGAATGGTCAGACGATCAGCAAAGTAGCTTCAATCAATTAAAGCAGGTTCTCACTCGAGCTCCTGTTTTAATTCAACCTGAACCGGGGAAAGATTTTACAGTCTTTAGTGATGCGTCCCACCTCCATTTAGGGTGTGTTCTAATGCAAGATGATAATGTAATTGCTTATGCTTCTCAACAATTAAAGCCACATGAATTGAATTATCCAACACATGACTTGGAATTGGCTGCAGTTGTTTTTGCTTTAAAAATTTGAAGACATTACTTGTACGGGGAAATATGTCATCTTTTCGCAGATCATAAAAGTCTAAAATACCTTTTGACTCAGAAAGACTTAAACTTAAGACAAAGGAGATGGATGGAGTTAATCAAGGATTATGACTTGGTCATCGATTACCATCCGGGGAAAGCGAACGTTGTGGCTAATGCACTCAGTCGAAAATGTTCTTCTAGTAAGATCCTAAAAACTTAAAACATGTTGTATCGAGCCTTTGTCTATTCGAAACCCTTCAAGCTTGGTGTCTAAAATGATTCATTGTTTTTGTAGCTCCTTCTATAATTAATGCTCATTTCAGACTGTAAGGAAATCAAAGACAACTAGCTAAACTTCAGATTCAATCTGAATTCAATTCAAGAATTAAGAATCTCCAGCAAGTCGATCCCGAGTTACAAAAGATTATAAATAAGCTTGATTCTTCCATAAATTATGATTTCCTCCTTTATTTTAGAAATTGAATCTGTGTGCCTAATGATAAAACTTTAAAGAGGGAAATGCTTCATGAAGCCCATAACAGTCATTTTTCGATTCATCTTGGCTCTGTTAAGATGTACAAGGATTTAAAGGAAGTCTACTGGTGGCCAAAAATAAAATCTGACATCACTGAATACGTATCCAAATGCTTGAGCTGTCAAAGAATCAAAGCTGAACACCAAGTACCTTCGGGGTTACTTCAACCTTTGGAAGTACCCCAATGGAAGTGGGAACGTATAACTATGGATTTTGTAACCGGGCTACCTTTGTCACCAAGAAAGAATGATGTTGTTTGGGTGATAGTTGATAGATTTTCTAAATCAGCCCATTTCATTACTGTTCGAATGGATATGAACCTGGAGGTATTAGCTAATCTCTATATCAAAAAAATAATTTGTCTCTACCGTGTTCCTATTTCCATTGTTTCAGATCGGGATTCTCATTTTACTTCCAAGTTTTGGGGTTCCTTACAAAAGGCTTTAGGAACCAAAACCAATCTTAGTACTGCCTTCCATCCTTAATCTGATGGACAATCTGAAAGAGTAATTCAAGTGCTTGAAGATATGCTTAGGGCATGTGTGGTTGATCTCGGGAAGAATTGGAAAAAATCTCTATCATTGGCCGAATTTGCCTACAATAATAGTTATCAAACCTCTATTAAAATGGCACCTTTGGAAGCCTTATATGGGAGAAAATGTAGGACTCCTTTATGTTGGTCCGAACTAGGTGAAAACAAGGTCTTAGGACCTAAAATGCTTCGGGAAACTAAAGATCAAGTTCCGATTATACACAATAGATTGAAGGAAGCTTTTGACAGATAGAAAGCATATGCTAATTGTAAGAGGAAGGATATTCAGCATGAGGTGGGATATCAAGTGTTCCTGAAGGTATCTCCTTAGAGGAAAATCCTCAGATTTAGGAAGAAAGGAAAATTAAGTCCCTGTTTTATTAGACCTTTTGAGATTATAGAAAGAGTTGGGCCAGTTGCTTATAAATTATCACTCCCCAAAGAATTTGATAGAATTCACAATGTCTTTCACGTATCAACGCTAAGTAGGTACCGATCAGATCCATCACACGTTCTAGAGCCTAGTGAGGTTGAACTTAATCCTGATTTATCATATGATGAAGAACCGATACAAATTTTGGATAGATAGGTTAAAAGATTGCGCAACAAGATGGTACCCTTAGTTAAGGTACTATGGAGAAATCATAAAATTGAAGAAGCTACGTGGGAGCCTAAAGCAGCTATGCGAGAACAATATCCACATCTTTTTCCCACAGGTAAATTCGAGGACGAATTTCTTTTAAAAGGGAGGGAATTGTAATATTCCAAACTTAGAAGCATGATTGAATGAATTAGAATGGTTTTAATGGATCAAATGATTGATTTATTGATTAAAGGAAGTATTAGGGCCAAATTGAAGTGAGGCCTAATTAAGTGGCCATTGTGGAAGGGCACCTTTGTATAGGAAACAAAACTATGGGTTTGCATGCCGATCTTTAAAAGATTGGTGGACATGGATAGGTGTCCTAAGGAGGGAAAATGAATTAGCATCATCATCTTCCTCCTTCATTGTCTTGAACCGAAACACATAGAATTAGAGAGAGAGTGAGCTTAATTCGAAAGGTTAAGGAGAATCCTTTGATGATTGGGTTGAATCCTAGTGTTTTGATTTTAATCAAAGTTTAAAGGTATGAATTTCTTCTTCATTTCTTTCTTCCATGAATGATTAAGTTAGATAAATGAGGAATTAGATGATTCGATGAAATTTGGATGAATTCCATGTTAGAATTTTGAATTCTAGTTTGATAATTGAACTAGTGAAATGAATTGATTAGATGATATCAACTATAAGTGAGGCCATATGTTTGAGCTTGCTATGACAATTGAAATGTACAAACTCAAATTATACCGAATGCTAGTCATGAAATTCTTGAATACTATGTTTGATTGTTGTCCGAGAAAGAAATTGAGAGCTACGGTGATTATATATAAAGAGAGCCTAAATTGTTTGGTTGATGCAATTGAAAGTATAGATTGAGCATGTGATTGAAGGCTTTCGGTCTTGATTATTCTAATGGAAATATATTAGATTAAGATTGGTCTCTTAATTTTGTTAATTGAATCAGATAATGGATCAAAACAGGGGGGTTGTTTTGTTTCGGTAAAACAAACTGGAGTGCTTCTATAAAATGTGATTTAATTGAAGAAATTGTTAGCTAAGGGGGGATTCTAATGTGGTAATTAAAGGGCTAATTGATATGTTCCAGATATAATTCGTATAAGTGAAACTGCCCAGTTTAAAAACAAGTTCAAAACTGTTTTGTATAATTAGTAAACTAAATCGTTAGGGAGTGGAAGGTTTAAGTGATCAAGTGACAATAGATAAGAAATTGAACTATATGATTGAGTATAATGGATATTTGATATTTCTCTAGTTTAATGAAGTTTATGGCTAATGAAATCTGCCCTGTTCGATAAAGAACTAAATTGGAATTTTTATTGTAATGAATGTACACGTGTGACTTGTGGACTGCCAAATACAGAAAATTGACTAACAACCATGAAAGTTGTTATAAAGTGTGAACCAATGTTAACCTACCATGATTAATAATTGTGCATATATTGTTCTATAGATCGAGAGGACATTGAAGAAAAAGGGACTAGTGTAGATCGAAACACTGAAAGAAAAAAGGGAATTATCATATTAGATCATCAATAGCTTGGAAATAACCAGTGAGTGTGGTTTTAAAGACTCAAAATAGGGATAGCTACCTTTCTGAGCATAGTTTTTACTTGTTATATTTAAAGAGTAGCATTGTATGTGCAAATCATGCTTGTGGCTATGTTTCTTGGAGAACAAGGTAAGTATTTCCTTATGGGATACTTGTAGTATATAGATTGATTAAGATGCATGACTGCTTTCGAATGGTTAGTCTAATGAGAATGCTTAATATATGGAAATGTTAAAGTTATGCCATGTGAAAAATTTGAAGAAGAAAACAAATGAATTATGTAAAGGATAAGCTTATATGTGAACTATGAAAGTTTAATGATTCATTGAAAGAAATCAAGCATGTACGAATAAATGATTCGGCCATGGGCCAATGATGTTAAATCTTTTGATAACCATCTTTGCAAGGAGCTTGATCAAGATACTACTTTGTTAAGAGTATGTTTTGTATTTAATTAAGAACTCCTAGGATGGTGGCACTCTAGTGATTGTATATAATATTGTTATGGTAGTAACTTGGTTTTTAATAGCTAACGATGTTATGTTTGTATGGCCTCTTTTATGGTGATGTTAGGTGCAAGAAGAAGTAAGTTGCTTGATAGTCATATCTTAGGAAAATGGCTAGATATGTGCATGTCTTGTAGAGAGTAGTTGCAAATTTGAAATGAATGTCTTGTTTGGTAAATGGTTAATTAAGCAAACTTGTCTCTATCTAGATCACAGTCCATTCGATTCATCATTAGAAAACATCATTGTTGTTGTTGTTGTTGTCTTGCATATGGATGAATAATTCAATTAGTAAATAATAACAGGGAAACCCCTAATTCTAATGATCATGGTTGGTAATCTTGAATTAGGAAGAAATGGGCAACTTGAATAGTAAATAACTACATGATCCTGGAAGCATGACCCTTTTCGATCTTGTTGCTTGTGATCCATTGAATCTTTGTTTGAGTTTCAAGAATGGTCTTTGTATACTCGAAATTTGCATGATTGAATCCTTGAGAGAAGTTTGTTAGTTCTCTTTAATATCCTTAAATTTGTTTTTCTTCTATGCCTTTTTTAGGATGTTACAATTGCTATGATGTTAACATGTGTTTAGGCAACTAGTGGTAGCATCGTGTGTTTATTTATCTCTCCTTATTCATCGTACTAGCTTGCATGCTCATGTTTATGATTAGCATGGAGTATAGTAGAGTAGATATGTACCACTGAGATTTGTAAGCTTAATGCACAAAATCAGTGTTTCCGTGTTTAGGTTGATCGTTGGATCGTGGGATGGAGGAGAACTATTAGTATGGGATTTCAACAAGCGAATGATGACCAGAGTACAACACTTGTATTTTGTAGGCTGTGTATTCATAAGACCTTACGTGGTCGAGTCTGTAACTCTTATTTTAGAATTTTAGTGATCAAGTCGCAAGCTTAAATGTTTTAAATTAAATTGGAGGTTTTTGTATCAATTTAATCACTTGTCTATATTTTCAACTATTGGATTTAAATAATTTTGGAAAATATTTTATTTGGGCTAAACCAAGTTGAGAAATTTTATAGTAAGAGTTTGGGATTAAGGCCCAAATATGACACATGGGTTTAGGGTGTTACATTTCGTGGTATTAGAGCTTAGGTTTAGCCTGTTCTAGAAAACCCCGAGGTGGTATAGGTATTGTAGTAACGTGTCTAGTGAATACAAGACCGTAAATCAAGTTCATACTCCTTAAGACTGGAATCCTGATGGTACGTCCAATGCTACGACACGAAGATGGTTACGATCGTGGCCGAGAGGGTCGAGTTAAGTGTTGAGCCACTCATGGGTAAGATTCTGAGGGTGAAGTCACCCCAGACTGTTGAGATGTGAGTTAGTTGAATGATGCTTGAGTCGAGGATGTTCCTCCTCCCGCCACTTGAATGGTGCCTTCATTTTGTATAGTAGTTGTTCTAAATCCTTCTAATATGTTACGAAGAGTTCGCGGCAGAGAATTTTCACCATTTTGCACGAATAACGTGGTGATGCTAGTATGGATAACCCACTTACGAAATCGATCAGTAGATGCACGTTGGTTAGAGAACTCTTTGTTCAATTAAAATGATTATTGTTGATACTTAGGAAATATCATTGCCCTTTTTAAGGGTATTTCTCGAAGATGGTGGGCTCAGGATCCATTGGGCCGCTTGAGTGTAACCGAAGTTAGATGTTTTATAGGTTTGATAGAGCTACCTTTTTAGAGTTTTGCACCTTGGAAATTGATTTGGTTAATCAAGCGTGACACTAACCTGTAATGTCTATAGTTGCGCTTGAGGTTTCGAGATCTCAAGGGAACCCAACCTTTGTTAATGAGAACGTTGAACTGTTGCCCTTCTATCGTGATTTTTGTAATGGTCACTTAGAGAATGGCATAACGGGGTTGTGAGACATGTTTGACTATTCGATATATTCCAATGTAGAGATTTCTATGCTCAAGAGCTTTTGAACTTTCAGAGTATTTGTTTATTCTTCTTGGAGGAGTCACCAAGACTTCCTCCCTATCAAGGACACGAGTAGACGTTAGGGTAAGGTTGAGTTTGGCATCAGTGCCTGTCACTTTTATCAAAAGATATTGACCTAATTAAGAAAGTCAGAGGTTCCGTTGCGAGGGCGCCACTCGAATGAGGTTTCTTTTGTCTAAGTGTTTCATCTAGGGGTGAACTGGACTTGTCTGCTAAAAAAGAGTTGATTCGTTTAAATGATGCGTGAACCGTCGATAGTTGCTAAGTGACAATGAAGAACCGTTATTCGCTTCCTAGGGAGGATAACTTGTTAATCGATTTCAAAGTACATGTTTGTTTTTTGAAGCTAGTTCAAGAATGAAATACTTAAGGCTAAAGTGTAGAAGTTTAGAAATTTTGAAATGAATTTTTAGAATAAGGTTTTATCTCTCTAACACGTGTCGTAATAAAGGTTTATGTCTACATTGATGTTCGAGATGTTTCAGCAATGTTAGGATGGGCCACCAGATTGTCTCCCGAATATTAATTTGATGCTTTGCGTCACACGTGTGAATATATATGGATTATGGAATTATAAGTGTTAACAAGATATTTACCTAAATGCTCTCATGTGTAGGATAGGCTAGTTACCGTGTGATCAGTTAAAGAGACAAAGTGTTTGAGACTTTGTAAATGTTTTTGATAGGTATCACAGTTTCCCTTGAACGAGCCAAGGAACATTAGTGGAGATTCGAGTTGCTCGAGACCATTTTGTTGTGACAATGGTGTTGACTTGATTAGAGTCAAGTAAGAATTTGGGATCATCGAGGATATTTTGTTATTTTGACAATGGTGTATCTTGTGCGAGAAGATGGAATGTCGCATCTACCCAACATCGAGAAATTTTGAGTAGTTAATCACTAGGGAATTTGAGATTAGGGCAGCGATGTGAGTCAAAGTAGTTAAGAACTATTGATCGTGTGATCAATCAGCCCTATGTGAAGTGAACTTGATTGTGATGGATTGTACAGAGTTAGTTCGGGCGGAAGGTGGTGGTTGTTGATCATGCTGTCCATATGGGGCAATCAAGGATGGAAGGTGGTGGTTGTTTGAGGGAGTACCGATACTAGCTCCATGTGGTACTAAGAATCGATTCATTTGGCGTAAATACTGATCGGTTAGTATCGGTACCCATGTGTTTCATTAGTTAAGCTCCAAGTTGAGAATTGGTTAACTTTGGAGGCCTTGAGATGTAGCTTCTAATTGTAATTAAGTGGGTACAATGTTGTGGTTGATTTTAGGTTCAATGTTTTTAGGTGGACCATGAGATCTTGTTGTGCGTATTTTAGAAGAATGATTTATTGAGGTAGAAGATCCTTCGTGTATGGTCAGTATATAGTATTTTTGAGGGCGACAGTTTGTACCAACTATCGTTGTATGGTTTGGGAGATGGTAAAGGAATGTAAGTGAGTTTGTTGATGAATGTTTGACCACTATCATTTTGGGAGTCAACCATCAAGTCCTTTAGAGTTGTTTGGAATACTTCAAGATTTCCTTCAGTGAAGTAGATAGAACAATCATGGATTCTTGTAAAAGATTTTTAAGTATGTAGCTTCGATGGGATCACGTCTTGAATGAAAACCTCCTTGGTGAGCATCATACGTGTATCTTTTGGTAAAAACAAAATTCGAGTGGAGGGTTTACTTGGACTGAGCATAGTTGGGTCGTACGACACTTCGGTGTGTACACTTCTATCTCTTGATGCGAGATTGTAGTCTTGGTGAAACTCACCTTTGGTGGGATTTCAAGTGATGACAGATTGCAGTGAGTGTGTAACACCCCATCCCCGGGTTAGTCGTAACCCGGTTCTAGAGTGTTACTAGAACGAGAACAAAGCAATAGATAGGTTACTTGTCGAACAAGTAACCTCAGAATACTTGACTTGCAATGCAAGTAACCTAAACACAACCATTAAAAACATACAATACATACAAGCAATCCACACTAAACAAAACCAACATACTTAGCATGCTAATTTAGGTACGAATTTGTTTCATTTCATACTTATAACCTAAGTTACCATTAATATTTTTCTATTCCATTCAAATCACATACAACCTTCAAACATCAATCAACAAGAGTAGCATACTTCACAATAGGTTACTATTAGACATGATCTCACTTTCATTCTTATTATAATTCCATGTACACTATTCGAATGTTACTAGGTGATCACTAAACATATTTTAACTAGCTTACTTGCATCTCAAGAAACTACTTATTCAACAAATTAACATGATCAATACAAGGCATACAACTTACATTCTTTTACATGTTCATTCACTATTCGAACAACAAGGTGATCTCTAATCACATTTCATTTGATTCTTACAATAAAGTCTTACCATTTCATAGCATACCTAATTGGTACATTGTTAATGCATGCTTGAACATACCTTAGCTTAAATCTCAATATTACCAAATCATTTCAAAGGCCATAACATCTACTTATATATATACGTATCATCATTGAAACAAGATTCAACCATCATTGAAATTCTATCATAATTTGCACAACATCTACTTATATATATACGTATCATCTTGGTTCATAAACATAGTTTAAGTCATCAAGGTTGATTACAAGAGAGGCCCAAACAAAACATTACATTTACTAGTCTTAAAAATACCACAAAATGCATGATCAAGACTACCTATTACAAATTCTAGTGCCACCAAACTAGGAGCATACAAAGAGTATGAAATCATATTTTCAAGCTTGCTTCAAGTGTTGCTTCAAACCCAAGATATCCTCTTGAAGTATCTTTAATCTGTTACGGGAAGAAAGAAGAGTGGAGTGGTAAGTACAAGCTATGTACTTAGTAAGGTAACACTAAGTCTAGCCAATTTCCAAACATACATATCCAAGTTTACATTTAATTCAAAGAATCAAAACCATCACCATAAATCATATACCAATCGAATGCATGGAGCAAAACATAAGCAAGATTCATATATCACACATTCAATCATAGCAACATCCATCATATACCCATAGGCTATTAGAACATCTTGCTTAGATGACAAGCAACCAATACTCCAATTACCAATTAGGCATTCTTACACAAGGTCATCATTTATACATTTCTTCCATGAGAAGTAACTAGATATACAACCATTCATCTTTCAAGGTAAGAAAGTTCAATCAAGTATCTTGCAATTCAAGAAATGTTCTTATCACACATCTAAGCAAACAATGTTAATTTGAATTATTAAGTCATCTTATAACACCCTTGGAAAGTAGTTTACTAGATAATCAAATCTTTAACAATATGTACCGAAGTGCCAATATGCACCGAAGTGCCAATATGCACCGTCGTGCCAATATGCATCGTAGTGCCAATATGAGCTCAAGATTCTAAGGCATGCCCTCCTATCTATCCAAACTAGCTACCAAGGTTGTTGATTATCCATTTCATTCAAGCTTTATACAATTCTTTATTCAATACAAGTTTATGCCATTCAAAGGCCAAGCCCTTAGGCTTATGGAGTCTTAACTCCCAAGGCAAAACTATCCATGCCATTCGAATGGCATGAATGCGAAGTGGTACCCTTGTTCATTTCATTTTAACCAGCCAAGTACATCAATCACAATCACATACATATGTATGCAATGTGCGTACCTTATTCTCCAAGCAAGCATGTCATTTCATACCTTTGACATAAGCAATGCAACATGACAAACATTTCATTACATTTGCTTAACCCCCAAGTAAACACATAGATCATGGCATCAAACAAGTTATCATACATGTCATTCATCCCTTAATTAGCCAAATATGTATTAGGTCATGTTACATGGCAATAACATTGAATTAAGACAATAACAAGGTTGGTTAGGACCTAGTCCCAACCCTAAGGATAGTTACACTCACAATACTCCTAGCAATTCAATTGTCTTGAATCCAAATCCCTTTGCCTCTAGCTTTGGGATGTCCACTCCTATCATCTTCTTCCCCAACTTGCTGTCCTTGGTCTAGCAAGCATAGCACATATACATATCATCAAAACAAGCACATAATATCACACAATAATAGTAGCAATGTTACCACATTTGTACCTAACATTTAGCTACTATTTTTATGCTTCCTTTTAAGCATTTCTTACTAGTTCATTTCCATATTGTTATTACTTCATTTTAAGACATAATTGGTCAGGTTACAATGTCCCAAAACTGTTTTGAAAACAGTTTGCTACTAGGTGCAAAAACAGTCCCAAACTGCCTAGGACACTGCTGTCTGGCAGTTTGCACACTGTCCCTTTAAATGGCCATATCTTTTAATTCGTAAGTCGGAATTTCAATTACTACACGCCGTTGAAAAGATAACAAAATTTTCTATAAGGCCATGTAAGACTTGCATTTTAGTTATTTGCCAATTAATAAAGTTTATTGTTCAAAGACAGGGTATCTACGCTGCCTGGACAGTTTTTAGTTATGTTTTCACCTAATGAAAGTATACATACTAAGGATCATGTCATTAAAATTTCATCCCTGAATTTGACCTATAGAATTTTTTGTAAATTTTCAAAGCAACTGCCCAGAACAGAGTAATTCTGGGCAGATTGCACATAAGCACATTTTAATGCCTTAAATTCATGTTAACCAATGTTTTGGCCTTATAATTCATTTCATATGATATCCTAAACATGTTGGGTCAACGTTAATCCATTAATCAAGGCTGCCAAAATAGAGTACGTTGGTTACAAAGCATAATTTTGCACGTTTACTCAATTTCAATTCAATAAAATAGTTTATATGTTATATGACTATGTTCATGCTTTTATCCTTCATTTGTAGCATTGTTTGCTAACAATTCAATTTGTTTAACACCTTCTTTACAATATCTAATCATGATCCTAATCAATTCATTAATTCCATAGTTCAATTTTAAGTTCTAATCATTCAATTCTCACTTCAACACCACATTTCAATTTTCCAGCAACCTAGCTTTGTTACACTATCATAAACACATAGTTTCCAGCATAGTACCTAGTGTTCATTCTTCAAATTTGCATGATTCTACAACCATTTAATCATCTAGTCACATATTCAATAGCTAATTTCATCTAACATCATCAAAACAGTCCAATTCCGCAAGTATAATTGCCTATTCAATTGAACAAAGGTAGAATCATACTTACTTTGCTTCTAGCTTTAATTTCCTTACAAAATCCTATACATGCAAGCTGAATTTTCCTTCTTCAATGGCTGATTTTCTCAAGCTTTCTTTCTCTTTATTTTCTCTTCTTCCAAATGGTATAATAGAGAAATGGATGAAGATGACATCCTTGTAATAGATTTAGGAATTTACTATCTTATCCTTGATTAGTTGTTTATCATAGAATTAATCAAGGGCATTAGGGGGAAATGAGAAATTTAGCATGCAATACTTATCTTTCTCATCTAATTCAATGTAGTCACTTTAAATTGGTCACTTATTTCATTCATTCTTTCAATTAGACCCTTGACTAATCAATTTAGCTTAATTCTAAATTCAATTAAGCTATCAACTTATGCAATTGACTTCAATACTTCTAGGCTAGGATTTGGGGTGTTACAATTCTCCCCCTTAAATTAAATTCATCCTCGAATTTACCTGACTCGAATAGGTGAGGATAATGCTTCCTCATGAATTCTTTAGATTCCAGGTAGCTTCTTCCACCTTATGATTTCTCCATAAGATCTTAACAAGGGGAACAATCTTATTTCGAAGCTTCCTTACTTCCTGGTCAAGAATTTGAATAGGTTCTTCTTCGTAGGACAAATAAGGATTCAATTCTACTTCTTCAGGTTCGAGAATGTGTGAAGGATCAGATCGATACCCTCTGAGCATTGAAACATGGAAGACATTGTGTATTCTATCGAATTCTCTAGGAAGAGCTAATCGATAGGCCATTAGACCAATTCTTTCAATAATTTCAAATGGTCTGATGTATCGGGGACTGAGCTTCCATTTTCTTCCAAATCTAAGCAGTTTCTTCCAAGGTGAGACCTTTAAAAAGACTTTGTCTCCAATAGCATATTGGATATCTCTCCTTTTCAAGTTAGCATACGCTTTCTGTCTATCAAAAGCTGCCTTCAATCGATATTGAATGATATTGATTTGTTCTTCGGTTTCTCGAAGCAATTGAGGTCCCAATACTTTGTTTTCTCCCAATTCAGACCAGCATAAGGGAGTTCTACATCTTCTACCATATAGAGCTTCGAATGGTGCCATTTGAATAGAAGATTGATAGCTATTGTTGTAGGCAAACTCTACAAGGGGTAGAGATTTCTCCCAATTCTTCCCGAAGTCAATAACACAAGCTCGTAGCATATCTTCTAGCACTTGAATGATTCTCTCAAATTGGCCATCTGATTGAGGATGAAAGGCCGTACTAAGATGTACTTTAGCTCCTAGAGCTTTCTGCAGAGAATTCCAGAATCGAGAAGCGAATCGAGGGTCACGATCGGAGATAATTGTTGTAGGTACACCGTGTAACCGAATCACTTCACGAATGTATAGCTCAACAAGGGTTTCCAAGCTCATGTTCATACGAACAGGGATGAAGTGAGTAGATTTAGTGAATCTATCAACAATCATCCATACAACATCATTCTTTCTTGGAGTAGAAGGAAGACCGGTGACAAAGTCCATAGTAATTCGATCCCACTTCCACCGGGGAAGTTAAATAGGTTGGAGCAATCGAGTAAGGACTTGATGCTCAGTTTTGACTCTTTGACATGTTAAGCACTTAGATACGAAGTCCGTGATTGCAGATTTCATGCCTGGCCACCAGTATAGTGGCTTTAGGTCCTTATACATCTTAACCGATTCGGGGTGGATCGAGAAAGAACTTTGATGAGCTTCTTTCAACATTTCTTGTCTTAGTTCCTCATTGTTAAGAACACAAACTCTATCTTTGAAATAGAGGGGTCCATTTAACTTGAGGGAGAAGTCAGAGCTAGACTTAGAAGTAAGCTTAGATATGATCTTCTAAAGATCTGGATCAACTTGTTGGAGTTCTTTAATTCTCGAGATGAAATCCGATTGAACTTGAAGTTTAGACAAAAAAATTTAGCCCTTGGATAGTCGGAAATAAGCATTGATAGCCGTATTAGCTACGAAAGAATTAACAAGGTCATTAGAATGATTTTCAATAGATTTCTTGCAATGCAAGGCACTATTCCAATTGTTTCTTGAAGAACAAGGCATTATTCAAATTCTTTCTTACAAGCTAAGAAAGACTCAATTTCAATGGTTACAAGTATTTTAGACACAATTCTTATTTGAATGGGTTACTTGTATTTCAAGGAATATTAGAATAGTAACTTGTAGATTAAGGAAACTCTAAATTCATTGTTTGCAAAACAAGAAAAGGCATGATTCAAATGAATTTAATCAAAATTCTAGATTTAGGAGTTACCCGAGTATGGTCTGGGACTAAGGGCGTCAGCAAATACGTTTGCTTTCCCTAGATGGTAGTCGATAACCAAATCGTAGTCCTTAAGTAATTCAAGCCATCTCATTTACCTCAGATTCAAAGTCCTTATGAGTTAGAAGGTATTTAAGACTTTTGTGAGCAGTAAATAGATTGTATTTCTCCCTGTATAGATAGTGTCTCCATATCTTAAGAGCAAGCATGATAGCTGCTAATTCAAATCATATGTTGGATAATTAGACTCGTATGGCTTCAGTTGTCTTGAAGTGTAAGAAATTAACTTTCCTATCTTGCATCAGGACACAACCGAGTCCTAGATGAGAAGCATCACTATAAACAGTGAATTCCTTGCCCGATTCTGGTTGGATGAGTACGGGGGCATGAGTCAGAGCTTGCTTAAGTTGATCGAAGCTTCGTTGTTGACTTTTCAACCAAACAAAAGGCGTATCTTTGCGGGTAAGCTTAGTAGGACTTGCGACAATAGAGAAAAAGACTTTAACAAATCTTCTATAGTACCCAGCTAAACTGAGAAAGCTTCGGACCTCGCTTACATTCATCGAAGGTCTCCAATTTAGAATAGACTGAATCATGTTTGGATCAACTTTGATTCCTTCAACTGAGATAACGTGGCCGAGGAAAGCAACTTCTGTTAACCAAAATTCACATTTGGAGAACTTGGCATACAATTGATGTTCTCGGAGTGTTTGTAAGAGAATTCAGAGGTGTTCAGCACGTTCCTCCTTATTCCGAAGTACACCAGAATGTCATCGATGAAAACAACTACAAATTTATCGAGATAGGGCTTGAATACTCGATTCATAAGATCCATGAAAGTAGCCAGAGCATTCGTTAACCCGAATGGAATTACGAGAAATTCGAAGTGGCCATATCGAGTACGAAAGATTGTCTTGGGTACGTCTTGTTCTTTCACTTTCATTTGATAGTACCCCGATCGAAGGTCGATCTTAGAGAATACGACAGCATCCCTAAGTTGATCAAAAAGATCTTCAATTCTGGGCAGGGGATACCGATTCTTGATGGTGATCTTGTTTAACTGACGATAATCAATACAAAGCCGCATAGTCCCGTCTTTCTTTTTCACGAACAAGACTGAAGCACTGGTTAGCCTGAAGGGCATAACTAGGAACTCGTAGTGACCATAACGAGTCTTGAAAGCCATTTTAGCTAACAATAATCGATGCATAGCCTCATCGTCCCGTCCTTCTACTTAAAGGACAATAGGGGTGCTCCATGGGGTGTAGAGCTAGGCCGAATTCAAATTCATATTGCATAGTCATGGCAACAAAGATTGAGGTTGGTTTTCTATCAATTAGGAGGATTGATTCCTTCCTTAAGCCTCAGAGATATAGTCTCCTATTTAGGCAATCTATCTAGGCTTCATGTTTGCTTAGCCAATCTAGTTCTAACACTAGATCAAACTCACAATTTGGCTATACATATAAATCAATAGGAAATGGTATGTTTCGAATGACTATAGAACATTCCTTGCAAAGGAAGTTAATGGATGTAATTCCCCTATTGGGTTCGAAACTACAAGGTTTTGCTTTACGATTTTAGGTTTAATCTCGAAAGATTATCTCCTTCATTCGAGGAGCCTACGGGACTTTCATTGTCTCGACCCAATCTTGTTTCTAACATTCTAGTTCAATCAGAACAATAAGAGTTTCAGTTATCACATGTACACATTTAAGCAACAACACAAGCTTATATCAAGTCTCCTAGATGGCACAATATCCTATATGATGCAAGTGAGCTTATAGAACCTACTAAAAAGCTCTGATACCAATAAATGTAACACCCTATCCCTGGGTTAGTCGTAACCTGATTCTAAAGCGTTACCAGAATGAGAACAAAGCAATAGATAGGTTACTTGTCGAACAAGTAACCTCAGAATACTTGACTTGCAATGCAAGTAACCTAAACACAACCACTCAAAACATGCAACACATACAAGCAATCCACATTAAACAAAACCAACATACTTAGCATGCTAATTTAGGTACTAATTTGTTTCATTTCATACTTATAACCTAAGTTACCATTATTATATTTCTATTCCATTCAAATCACATACAACCTTCAAACATCAATCAACAAGAGTAGCATACTTCACAATAGGTTACTATTAGACATGATCTCACTTTCATTCTTATTACAATTCCATGTACACTATTCGAATGTTACTAGGTGATCACTAAACATATTTTAACTAGCTTACTTGCATCTCAAGAAACTACTTATTCAACAAATTAACATGATCAATACAAGGCATCCAACTTACATTCTTTTACATGTTCATTCACTATTCGAACAACAAGGTGATCCCTAATCACATTTCATTTGATTCTTACAATCAAATCATACCATTTCATAGCATACCTAATTGGTACATTGTTAATCCATGGTTGAACATACATTAGCTTAAATCTCAATATTGCCGAATCATTTCAAAGGCCATAGGAACAAATGCATGATCATACCATTCTAATCTACCATTCGAATGAGACAAGATTCAACCATCATTGAAATTCTATCATAATTTGCGCAACATGTACTTATATATATACATATCATCATGGTTCATAAACATAGTTTAAGTAATCAAGTTTGATTACAAGATAGGCCCAAACAAAACATTACATTCACTAGTCTTAACAATACCACAAAATGCATGATCAAGACTACCTATTACAAATTCTAGTGCCACCAAACTAGGAGTATACACAGAGTATGAAATCATACATTCAAGCATGCTTCAAGTGTTGCTTCAAACCTAAGATATCCTCTTGAAGTATCTTTAATCTGTTATGGGAAGAATGAAGAGTGAAGTGGTAAGTACAAGTTATGTAGTTAGTGGGGAAACACTAAGTCTAGCCAATTTCCAAACATACATATCCAAGTTTACATGTAATTCAAAGAATCAAGACCATCACCATAAATCATATACCAATCGAATGCATGGAGCAAAACATAGGCAAGCTTCACATATCACACATTCAATCATAGCAACATCCATCATATACCCATAGGCTATTCGAACATCTTGCTTAGATGACAAGCAACCAATACTCCAATTACCAATTAGGCATTCTTACACAAGGTCATCATTTATACATTTATTCCAATCGAATGCATGGAGCAAAACATAGGCAAGCTTCACATATCACACATTCAATCATAGCAACATCCATCATATACCCATAGGCTATTCGAACATCTTGCTTAGATGACAAGCAACCAATACTCTAATTACCAATTAGGCATTCTTACACAAGGTCATCATTTATACATTTCTTCCATGAGAAGTAACTAGATATACAACCATTCAAGTCATCTTTCAAGGCAAGAAAGTTTATTCAAGTATCTTGCAATTCAAGAAATGTTCATATCACATATCTAAGCAAACAATGTTCATTTGAATTATTAAGTCATCTTATAACACCATTGGTAAGTAGTTTACTAGATAAACAAATCTTTAACAATATGCAGCGAAGTGACAATATGCACCGTAGTACCAATATGCACCGTAGTGCCAATATGAGCTCAAGATTCTAAGGCATGCCCTCCTATCTATCCAAACTAGCTACCAAGGTTGTTGATTATCCATTTCATTCAAGCTTTATACAATTCTTTATTCAAAACAAGTTCATGCCACTCAAAGGCCAAGCCCTTAGACTTATGGAGTCTTAACTCCCAAGGCAAAACTATCCATGCCATTCGAATGGCATGAATGCAAAGTGGTACCCTTGTTCATTTCATTTCAACCAGCCATGTACATCAATCACAAACACATACATATGTACGTAATGTGCGTACCTTATTCTCCAAGCAAGCATGCCATTTCATACATTTGGCATAAGCAATACAACATGACAAACATTTCATTACATTTGCTTAACACCCAAGTAAACACATAGATCATGGCATCAAACAAGTTATAATACATGTCATTCTTCCCTTAATTAGCCAAATATGTATTAGGTCATGTTACATGGCAATAACATTGAATTAAGACAATAACAAGGTTGGTTAGGACCTAGTCCCAAACCTAAGGATAGTTACACTCACAATACTCCTAGCAATTCAATTTTCTTGAATCTAAATCCCTTTGCCTCTAGCTTTGGGATGTCCACTCCTATCCTCTTCTTCCCCAACTTGCTTTCCTTGGTCTAGCAAGCATAGCACATATACCTATCATCAAAACAAGCACATAATATCACACAATCATAGTAGCAATGTTACCACATTTGTACCTAACATTTAGCTACTATTTTTATGCTTCCTTTTAAGCATTTCTTACTAGTTCATTTCCATATTGTTATTACTTCATTTTAAGACATAACTGGTCAGGTTAAAATGTCCCAAAACTGTTTTGAAAACAGTTTGCTACTAGGTGCAAAAACAGTCCCAAACTGCCCAGGACACTGCTGCCTGGCAGTTTGCTCACTGTCCCTTTAAATGGCCATATCTTTTAATCCGTACGTCGGAATTTCGATTACTATATGCCGTTGGGAAGCTAACAAAATTGTATATAAGACCATGCAGGACTTGGATTTTAGTTCGTATCCAATTAATAGAGTTTATTGTTCAAAGACAGGGCATTTACACTGCCTGGACAGTTTGCACTGTCCAGCAATTCCTATTTACAGTTTCCAGCATAGGACCCAGTTTTTAGTTCTGTTTTCACCTAATGAAATTAGACATACTAAGGATCATGTCATTAAATTTTCAGCCCTGAATATGATCTATATAATGTTTGGTGAATTTTCAAAGTGACTGCCCAGAACAGAGCAATTCTGGGCAGATTGCACCTAAACACATTTTAATGCCTTAAATTCATTTTAACCAACGTTTTGGCATTATAATTCATTTCATATGATATCCTAAAAATGTTGGGTCAATGTTAATCCATTAATCAAGGCAGCCAAAACAGACTAAGTTGGTTACAAAGCCTAATTTTGCATGTTTACTCAATTTCAATTCAATAAAGCAGTTTCTATGCTATATGACCATGTTCATGCTTTTATCCTTCATTTCCAGCATTGTTTGCTAACAATTCAATTTGTTTAACACCTTCTTTACAATATCTAATCATGATCATAATCAATTCATTAATTCCATAGTTCAATTTTAAGATCTAATCATTCAATTCTCACTTCAACACCACATTTCAATTTTCCAGCAACCTAGCTTTGTTACACTATCATAAACACATAATTTCCAGCATGGTACCTAGTGTTCATTCTTCAAATTTGCATGATTCTACAACCATTTAATCATCTAATCACTTATTCAATAGCTAATTTCATCTAACATCATCAAAACAGTCCAATTCCGCAAGTATAATTGCCTATTCAATCGAACAAAGGTAGAATCATACTTACTTTGCTTCTAGCTTTAATTTCCTTACAAAATCCTATACATGCAAGCTAAATTTTCCTTCTTCAATGGCTGATTTTCTCAAGATTTCTTTCTCTTTATTTTCTCTTCTTCCGAACGGTATAATGGAGAAATGGATGAAGATGACATCCTTGTAATGGATTTAGAAATTTACGATCTTATCCTTGATTAGTAGTTTATCATAGAATTAATCAAGGGCATTAGGGGAAAATGAGAAATTTAGCATGCAATACTTATCTTTCTCATTTAATTCAATGTAGTCACTTTAAATTGGTCGCTTATTTTATTCATTCTTTCAATTAGACCCTTGACTAATCAATTTAGCTTAATTCTAAATTTAATTAAGCTATCAACTTATGCAATTGACTTCAATACTTCTAGTCTAGGATTTGGGGTGTTACAGAGTGTTTGTATAACACCTTCTAAGATGAGATATAGTTGCGAGCATGACCCGTCATGGTGTGGTCACGGTTTGTGTAAGAGCTATGTTAGTTGCACAAGTTTATAACGGGTCGAGAGTTAAGTTCTGTACATGAGATGAGTTGAGACGTCTTTCACTTTCAAAAGTCTTGTACCAGACAAGCAAGTATTTTGATAAAAGTTATTATCAGAGTTAGGGTCTCCTTCAGGGAGTTATCGTGAGAGGAACCGTTTCATTTTGTTGCAACGACTGTTTAACCTCCTGTTCTTTTAAATTGTACGAAGTTGTGGAAGGATCTTGTCGTATATTCACCTTTTGAGGTTTTACGATATGAGTTAGATTCCTTTAATGACGTGTTCGAGTGACGAGTTTGTTGAAGTACCGTTGGTTTTGTTTCATGGGTTAGGTTATGCACCAAGTGATAATGGATCTCTTTAAAAGAACTATTTAGATGAGATTATGGTTGTACTATTAGAAGACAAGGGATATAATATCTAAGTATGATGAGAGATCAGAGTAGCGCATCGAGAAATATGTGAGGACTTAGAAGAGTTAATAAAGTTCCATCATATTTTGTTGAGTAATGGATGCAAATTTCAAGGACAAATTTTTTTAAGCATGAGAGAGTTATAACGACCCAATTTTTGAGTCAATCATCTAGACTTGGAAACCATGTAACGACCCAAATTTTCAAGTCAACGATTGGGCGTTGACTCGGGTCATGGACCCTCGTGCTAGATTAGGTAATTAGACCCAATGGGCAAAGTTTGGGCCTTATTGGACGAGGAAGTGGTTTTATGTGATTGGATGGTGACCATTTTGTAATAAGAATTGAAGGTCTTATATTGCAATATTACCCTTTTTTATGTGAAAGGTTGATCACCTTTGGTTTTTGGTGAATCACATGAATAAAATGGGGGAAGGATGTTAACTCCTCAAAGGTACTAGTTTTCATGTATATAATGCCATGCTTTTGCTTGACTTTGGGTAGCAAGTAGAATCATGCATTTGCATTAAGGAGTTGAGTAACGTTTCTTTTTCCAGAGTAAAGAGGTATTTTCTTGCTTTGGTGGCAGGTTAGGAACAATTGGCAAGAGTAGGATAGTAGCAATGGTAGGAAGCTAGATGAGCAACTGAGAAATGCCAAGTCGAGTTGGCACAAGAAAGACAAAATTGCCAAGCTCGGTTGGCAAAAGAAGGATGGTCGATGTTCGGCCTATTAGTCATTGGTCAAAGATCCAGTCATCCCTAATTTCAAAAGAGAGGATAAGAAGATGACACGATTATCTTAGTGCGTAACAAACTTTCAAATTCAAACCCAATCTAGGGTTTCCAATAGTGCCTATACAAAGGAAGCCCATTGATGAGCCAAGGGGGCTACGCTGTGGTGATGAAAGAAGGTAGATGGCAAACCGTGGTTCGAGCAGGCTGTGACCGAGAGCTTTGGATCCATTGAAGGGTTGCATTAACGAATCTCCTTCTTTGCCCATTTCTCTTAGTTTAAGTATGATTTTTATGATGGTGTTGATTACAAGCAATATTTTGTTGATGGTTTCCTAGCCATGAACTAATTTTCTTTAGTTGACTAGGATGAACGCTTGTTTTTTCATTTTTTAATAATTGAATGCCTTGGCATTTTTGTCTATCTTGTTAGTGCTTAATTTTCCTATATTGTTTGCCATACAACAATTTCAATTGCATGCCTATTATCTCTTAATATCTTAACAGACTTATGGGATAATGATTAATTAATAGGTACTAAGGAGAGAAGCTTCGACAGAAGATGTTCAAGTAGATGTTCTTACTCTAGAAGTGAATCTACCCCTTAGGAGTAAAGATTAAAACTTTGCCAAGTTAATTATTGACAAACATCACTATAGACATATAGGATTTAATCATAATTAACTTAGGGTATTACTATCGATAGAGGCAATACTAACTTAAAAATTTGATCGGTAATAATTACCATCGCGAGTGTGAAATCCAAGCATCCCTTTCCAATGCTTAACCATCATCTTGATTCAATTATTTGCTTAAATTGCCTAAGTTTTTATTTTTATTAGTCATTTTCTTAATCAAAATCCGGAATGAATGCAACTTATTTGTTTCCATTCACAAGTAAAATATCGTGGCATTTAATTCCTAGACAATCTATGTGGATGTGATACTCAGCTTACTATTGTATTACTTGTTGACCGTGTATACTTGCACACAAAAAGACCTATTCTTGGCATTATTTTCTCGCATATTTACGTTAATTCATCAATTATTTGCCAAGTGTTAGTCAGGCGACAAGTTTTTGGCACCGTTGCCAGGGATTACAATGGAGTTTATTGTTTTGATTTACTTGTTTCTATTGCTTGTCGAATAGTGATACACTTTAGAGCAAGTATACTCGTCGTATCAAGTAATAAAGTGAGAGTAGAGTGTTGAACCCATGAGGATTGGATCAATAAATACGAAGTTATCATATTCAGGAATATGTCTCAAGTATTGATGAATGTTGGTTTAAGTGAAACTAAATTAACTAATCTAAAGATAACTATGATAAAGACAAACAGCTGCAGCGACTTAAGAATTAATTATGGACTTTGGGATTATTGCAAAGGATATATGCTTGATTACCTATCTCAATGCTATAGCAACGAGTAATACATGTCTGCGTAAACCCTTAGTTTCTTTATCTACTTGACAGGATTTTCTAATGAACTTCTGACTCTCTCGATGCCTAGAAGTTAATAGCGTTGTAGTTAAGGTGATACATGTCTGCGTTAACCCTAAC
Source organism: Hibiscus mutabilis (assembly GCA_019671005.1). NCBI lineage: Eukaryota > Viridiplantae > Streptophyta > Magnoliopsida > Malvales > Malvaceae > Hibiscus > Hibiscus mutabilis. The sequence goes on along the minus strand of CM033717.1, from coordinate 44,125,872 downwards.
AACTCTATTATTTGTTTACGAGCTTCCTTTTAGTCGTTGGAACTCAAAACTTATGTCTAAGTCGAATTAAGACTAAGTTGATAGCTTAGCCCCACTGTTCACGTTTGTATAACTTAATTCTCTTGAATATTAAGCCTCTGATCAATAGTTAATAGGCCTCTCTCAAATAGCTCTTACGATTAACTATGCATTAAGAACATGAACATAATAGATGAAGATGAAAACAACTAAAACATTGAAATATAGTAATCAAAACATAAAATCCTGGGACGCAATAATCCCAAGTAAGAAGTTTAGCTCATGTCTAAGCCTAAAATATCCATAGTTAAAAGTATAAAGCATGACAATTTATCAAGCAAGAGAAAAGAAAGTGTAATATCCCAAAATATAACTTAGAAGTATGTTACTAAATTGATTGTGGCTCAATTTGATTACAAATATCTTTAGAATTGATAATTGAATGAGTTATAGACCTATTAAGAAATTTGCATAGTTTGTTAACAAATTTGAAAGGACTATCGAAAGAATTGCTTGAATGTAGGATTGCATGTAAAACCAAAAAAATAGGACTTAAACATGTGTCAGGTTTGTGTGAATGCAAGTGGAGGGGGGAGGTCTCAGCCTAGGTGGAAGATAACCAAAAGTTTGGTTATCACCTTCCTCTTCCTCCCATCAAGCCGAAAACCTCTAAAGAGAGAGTGAGAAATTGCCAGGAAAGCTTCAAAAATTAAGCTTGGTTTAATGCAATCTCTTTGAATCCTTGATCGAGTGTCTTAATGAAGAAGTAAGTATCCTTTTCTATCTTCTAATTTAGAGTTTTACAGAGATCGAATTCCAAACTTTCATGAATCATGTTATTGCTAGAATTGTAGAAGGACTAAATTCATGCTATGGATCTCTTGTATTATTTGCATGATTATACATTATTTAATTGACATGTTTTGTGACCTTGAAACATGATCAAGATGCTAAACTTTCTTGAGTATGAAATTAGAGACTTAACCGAATTGGTTAGGTTGTATAATAGTAATTTCTAGGGTTGTCAAGATAGATTGAACTTTCGGATAGACCATTGATGGCTAGTATTGTGGAGTTTAGAATTGAATTGTGCTCACCATGCTTGATATAAATGTTGGTGGATATATATGTGGATATATGAATGCTAGGGGCTAACTTGCATGTATAATTAGACTATTTTGAGTATTTATAAGTACAAGTGGGCTATTGTGATGAATATATATATATGTGTGTGTGTGTGTGTGTGTGTATACAAGTGATTTGGATTGTTTTGTATATACATGATTGGTAGAGTTAACAGGTTTTCCACAAAAGGAATCCCTTGAATCACCACAGGGCAATTCTTACATACGAAGTTTATGATGACACAATCACCAAGTGGATTAGTTACAGAGATCCTCGTTGCTATAGGTTCACTACTCATTCCATACTTCTTGACCAGTTCAGTACTTATAAAAGAATGAGTAGAGCCAGGGTCAATCAATGTATATAAAGAATAGGAATACAGTTCAATGATACCTGCAATGACATCAGGCTCCTCACATGGTACATCTGAGTAAGAGTCTTGGATTCTTGCTTACTCGGTGCCTTGCCAGAGCCACTGGGCCTCCCTATAGCTCCTGACAAACCTTATCTTAATACCTTACCTCAGAAGGACTAAGTAGGGGATGTCGTACTTGCCGGTGTCGTCACAGACTTGGTTGCACCCAAGGGACAATCACGAAAATGACCCTATTCACAACAATAGAACCATGCTCCAGTGCTTTCAACTAAGGCTGTCTTGGCAAAAGACTGGGTCATCGTCTGAGGTTTCTTGATATTCCTAGAACGGGAAGGTTGAAAATACACATTTTGCTTGGGGCTTGATTCTTACTCTTTTTATTCCACCTGGGAGGTCAAGAATCATCCCTAACCTTCTTTTCAGTCCTGCTAGTTCCACCTGACCTCAAGGTCTTCTATGCAGCTTCAGTGGCCTTAACTCGGTTCACAAGATCTTGGAAATTGGTGATCCCCAAGGCAGTAAACATAGGGCATAATTCATCACTAAGCCCAACAATAAACATCCTGCATTTGTCTTCTTCCCTCTTGATGTACTCTACACCATAACGATAGCACTTGCAAAAATCATGAATGTACTACTCAGAATTCTTAAAGGAAGAACTCCCAAGTGACTGATTCTTCAGGGACGGTAAGAATTGTGGTCTCCCACCACTACAATGCTTCATCAGATAGCAATGCAAGGGCGAACTCTAGCTTGTGCTCATACGAGCACTGTAGTTGTTTGTTCAAGATCCTTAGCGTGTTGTCCAGCCAATATTTCACAGTCTCAGGACTATCATCATCTTGTCCGGTGGAGGTGTAAGCTCAAAGTGTTGCTAAATTATCAATAAGGGCTCGAGTATACTAGACAACTGGTGGGGTCTGTTGCACCACTGTCTCGGCCCTTATAGATGCCATGAATTGCTTGAACATGTCAGCCATGTTCCGATAACATTCTGCCTGTGCACCAGGCACTACTGGCTCGGCATGCTGAGCTGGGGGATTAGTTGGGTTTAGTGGGTCCCCCTCTCAATTCCTCGCCATGGGTCGAGGAGCCAATGGCATACTCGTGAATGTGAGCCTCGTTTGTCTCAGACATATCTATAGCATAAAGAGATCGAATTAGTTAACAAGTCACAATATACATAATGTACAACTCCTAAGTGGCAAAGTAACACAATAACAATGCAATAAATTTCAGTTTAGTCCTAGAATCGACTAAACTCTAGCTCTAATACCACAAATGTAACACCCCCTTCCCGGCCTAGTCGAGAACCGGGTCGGAGTATGTTACCGATGAACTAAATGATGATCGATACGATAATTTCATACAACGAGCGGTGATGACAGGCCCAACCTTCAAGAATGAGTAACATAAAATTTCAATTAATCTATTGCGAGTCTATGATTATCCAATTAGGACCAAATTATAACATATACAAGTTTTAGGGACTTAACCGCAATTTCAATATTTTAGTGGTCCTTTTTTGAAATTAACCTTGCCAAAATGAAATTCATCACTCAAACAATAAGCATTTTCATATTATTCAGAGTTCGTTTTCCCATTCAACTAAGCCATGCAATAATTAGTGACCATTTGGCAAACAATTCAAAATTGTGTCCTTTATCTTTTAACAGATTTAACTGTCACCGTACCGATACCCTTATGACCGTATCAGTACCCTAAACCTAATTCCCAAATTTCAGAATCATTTGCAATAGACTCATATTGATACGGTTGAGGGCCGTACAGATACAGGTTGACCATGTTAACTTCTTATCGATACGCCTTAACCCCGTATCGATACCATTTTAACACTTAAATTCCAGTAGCCAAAATCCATATTGATATGCCTAGGTCGTATTGATATGCCCCTCGTTGACTTGGCCAAATATGCAAGGCCGTATCGATATGCCATCAACCGTACCGATACGCCCAGTCTTGTAATGACATATTTTTGCTAGTTTTTATTCAATTTAAAATATCAATCAAGGTCCAAATGTAATGAAATTCTAATAGTAAGTTTTAAACAATATAAACTATATATCAGTATACCAAATTTCATGTTGATCCTAATCCATTTACTACGTTTTCACCTTTTATAGCCAAATATGCATTTTTTGTCACTTTTATGCCATTCCAAAAGGGTCATTAGGGCATTAAGAACTATTACACCACAAACACAAAATACACATATCAAAAGGACCTTGTATGACTCTTCTAAGTATTTTTCCACCCAACTAGGAGTTCATAGGTACGATACACATTACTTTGAACTTCTTGTGACTTGTACAACGCAACAACTTCTCTGATCTCTGATGTTGAATCTCTTAACCTGAAATGGATGAAATGCAATGCATTTGGCATACCTTGCCTAGTGAGGTAGTCACAAATAACACTATGTCATGGAAATGCATTACAATTCATATCTTTTCAATAACAATGCAGTAGATTCATGGAAACAATGCAATGATCATGTTCAATAACATTAAATCCATATTTCATCAATAACCCTTGGATCGATTCCGAATAATGGATACGCGAATTCCTATGCCTTGCCAAATCAATGAATGGTCTAGTCCCCCTGCCTTGCCAATATGATCAATATCACAACACATCCCTCCGCCTTGCCAAATCAAAATAGGCCGTAGCCATAGGACCATAGTCCACCCGTACACTAAGCTCATGAATTCTATGGCATGCCAATTGTATCCAATGTCCTTTGAATCCAAGGTTCAGTGACAATATAAATAATTCATGTTCAATATCAATAGCCATATTCGATGTTCTTAACAATAAACAATATTCTGGTGTCTATGTTCAATAACAATAACAATGGCAATGTCCAATGGTTTCAATGACATCAATAATGGTTAATGCTTCATTTATAATGTTTCAATAACAATAACGATGTTAACATCAATGATCAATGACAATGGCTACATCAATGCTATATCAATGTTATATCAATGCTATGTCAATATCCTATACTTTCATGGTTCAATGACAATGGAGATGATAATGATAATAACAATACTAAATGACAACAACAATAGCTATGTCTGATGTTCAATAACAATGACGATGGCATTAACAATGCTCAATACTCATTGCGATAACTTAACTATACTTACCATAATGTCCGATAGGTGAATCGATGTTGTAATCCTTAACAACGAAGTTAGCAATGACAAGTCTATTAACGATGAAGTCGGGAAATGCACCTAGCCTAATCCTGAGACTCCGACTACACTCGCCTTGATATTCTGAAGCTTTCAAGGCTCTCGGATAGAAATCCCCTTGTTCCTAGCTTTAGGTGAAGCCGATGGATGCTCTTTCTTAATTCCTTGAGCTAGGAAATCAATAGGATTCGGTTAGATTCATTTTTATGATGCCAAAATCAATATAACGATATCAAAATCAATATCTAAACTTAAAATAGCTATTAGCTATCAAACTCCATGGATGGCCAAACCCTAGCTTGGGATTAAACTTAATACATCCATGGAATTCAAGGGTTGTTTAAGGATTATAGCTTACCTGATCACTTGCAACGATTCGATAACAATAAATCAAAGAAATAGCTAACTTGAAATCAAGCTCCAACTTGCTTATGTGAAGAAGATGATAAAATGAAGGTGCTTGCTTCTCAAGTCTCAGGTAAGTTGTTCTTCTTTCTTAGCTATTTACTTTGTTTTAATAGCAATATGTTTGCTTATATTTAAGGAAACTTTACCGGTAATCTCACGTATGGGATTTATAATTGAGGAGAGGATAATCGCAAGATTAGTCCCTCAACTTTCATCTTCTTTTACTTTTATCCCTAAACTTCCAATTTTTATAATATAGCCACTAAAAGGTTTCATGTACATTCAATATGGCCCTTAACCAATAATTTGACTCAATTAGAGTCCAATATCAATACAATTGACCTTGTGGTCAACACCAATACAATATTTAAATATTTCTGATATAGGGTTTCTGATCACTGGAACCCAATTCCGACTAGGCCAAATTTCGGGCTGTTACACAACAGGACTAACCTTTCTCTTTCTTGTTCTAGCAGAAGCAACAAGAGGGCTGCGTGAAATTTCTTCCTTATCTACGTCGTTTGTTTTGTCTTCTTCTTCTTCTCTTGGTTATTGACTTCCAGAAATCTCCACAAAGTAAGTCTCTAGAAATACTGGAAATGCCTTAGTAGACCCAAGGGACAATTGGTTCAGCATGACTTTTATTTCCATATAATTTGCTCGAACATATTCGAAGTATGGCCTAAAAAACTCTTCTAATGCACCAAACAGAGCGGTGCACATCGAATTCGTGGCTATGATGCTGAAAGGTGTTGAGCTACATACCAGCCCCTTAAGTTTGGGTATCTCCTTTGGAATTGTCCCTATAGAAGTATTAATGATCAAATTAACTGGTTTAGCTCAGACTTGCACCTTTTCACATAAGGTAGTTATCAAGCTAGGGAAAAGTAGAGGGCGTTTCTTGCCAGAGGAAATTGCTCTACTAACAATGGAGTCATAGGACATATTGCCAATGTTGAGTGATCATCCGGTTATTACCGAGTGCAGGAACATTCTATCAATAGGATTGTAGAATGGTGACTTGTGGGGCCCATTCTCGAGTTCATGAAGTGGATCCAGAACTTAGTGTATTGTTTCAGTTGGACATGTTTCACAATCTTGTGGTTGGTTGATTTCTACATCCATGCAGTCCCTGGATTGCACAAATCTCGTAAAACCTCGTCGTGGATGGTATTGGTTGTCATTGCCATGAACTCCTCATGGTCATCATCTGCATTGTCAAGGTCATATAGTAGATTGATTGTATCAGCAGAGAAGTTTACCATATTTCTGCGAACTAATGCGGTGGTGCCAGTGGCCTTGGTAATAGTGTAGAACTTGCTCACCCATAAGACATTATTCCGCCTAGGGCACAAGATAAACTCTTTTCATCCATGGGTCTCTATCACCGAGCGAATATTTTCATCAAATTTGGTCATGTGCGTGCTGATGAACTCCAATCCTTCCTCCAAAAGTAGTTGTCTATTCTTGAAGATCTCAAATCGATGGTTTATCTCCGGAGTAGAAAAGGTTCTATAAGGATCAACATCTTGGGCTTTTTCGAGACTCTATGAGAGGTTGATGCAAGGGTTTTCTTGGATAGAGTTTTCCTAGTGGGCTTTAGAGTTACAGATGAGGCACTGGCGTTGACGCGGTTCATAGTTCTTATTTTGGCCATTGGAAAAAAATATGAAGGTTGAGAATGAGATTGTCGGAGGGATAGGCAGGAATCAAGCGCGTGGACAAAGAGGAAGACTAAGTAATTTAGGGTTTTGGGTAACATGTTGAAGGAGAGAAGGATTGGTTTAATTGTGTGTGATTGGTGGGAGGCTTGTGGCGGCAGGAGAAAAGTGTGTAGGGTAATGTGAGCATGGTGGATTGGTATAAAGTGGTTTAAAAAGCCTTCTTTTTGTTTTCAAAGGAATATCCCCTTTGATCAAATGCTATTGTCCTGCCTTGTAGAGGGCCTCACAGATAACCTTGTATGATAGCCGCCAAAAATTATTAAAGAAAATTTTTAAAAGAAAGTGAAAGCTAAAAAATGTGGAATTTAAATTGCAGAAAATAAATGCAGAAAGTAAAAGGGAGTAAGTGGAGGATTTTGCTAAGCTCTTAATAACGAGAGCTTAATCTTGTCATAAAGAATCAATGCTCCCTTAAAAATTTGTAACCATTGCAACAACTCGTTAAGCTTGCCCAAATTAGGAATTAGCAATGTATATGGGTCCTAAGAAGCATCAAAGATGAGGCAGCCACGTCCATTGTTCCATTTGATGATCTCCAATTCATCTACAACTATTCTAATTGGAACGAGTTTCCACCATGGTGCCATTCTTCTATTGTTCTTGCCTCATTCTCCAACGTCATGTATGGCTTTATCAGGGTTAGTTTGCTTAGCATAATTGGGCATATCCTTTTGGCACATTTCAAACAAACTTCCCTTAGTAGGAGCTTCTTTAGTTTTCACAAGCTGGCACTCTTCGTATTCATCCACATACTTGGGCATGCTGAAGACGTTGAATGTGATCATCTGGTCGTTCATTTTCATGGTGAAATTGTTGTTCACATAGTAAATCACGATCTGTTCAGTGGCTAGGAATGGTCTCCCCAGGAAGATGGGACCATTCTCATTTGCTTCACAGTCAAGGATGATAAAATCTACTGGGAAGACAAACTTATCTACCTTAACAAGCACATCTTCAATTCTTCCCTCAGGTCAGATTTGAGATCGATCAGCCAATTGAAGGATCACTGATGTTAGCCTTGCTTTTCCAATCCTTAATATTTTAAACACATATTTCGGCATCAAGTTCAAACTTGAACTGAGATCACATAAGGCACAGCTCGAGCATGGAATGGTGAAGCTGTAAGGATCCTTCATCTTGGGTAGCAAATCACTCAGAGCTACCACAAACTCGCCCATGGTGGTGACAGTTTCAACATCACTCACCTTCCTTTTCTTTGTCACGATTTCCTTCAGAAACTTTGCATAGATCGACATCTGATCAATGGCCTCCAAAAATGGGACATTGATGTGCAACTGTTTAAGCATCTCCAAAAATTTTTGGTACTAGGCATCTTGTTTCTGAGCTTTCAATCTCTATGGGAATGGAGGTGGTGGTCTAGGTTCGTCTAGTGGCTTACTGGATGCAGGTGCATCCTTGACTTTATCATCCTTGCCCTCAGCAACAAGGTCACTCATTATATCAGGCACAAGAGTTGGTTCCTTTGATGCAGGAGCATCAATGGATAGCTTGCTTGGAGTAAGATCTACTATAGAGCTTCCCCCAAACATGGCTTCTATCCTCAATTGCATGACACTATGAAGAGTAATGGCATTGCATTGCTCTGCATTAAAGGCCTTAGTGACTTCAGTATCACTAGGTAATTTGCCGGGTTGTCTTGTCTTCAACATCTAGGAAACCTGCCCAACTTGAGTCTCCAAGGACCTAATCGAGGTAGTGTTGTTTTGCATGATTGATTGCTGGTTTTACAACATGGCAGCCTGTGTTGTAAGCATGTCACTATGATTCTTCAAGTGGGCTGCTTAATCCTGCATAATGACATGGGCAGTTTCCATAAACGTTTTATAAGAATTATCAAAAGAATTAGAGTTAGAAGCTCTATGGTTCTGCCTCTGATTCTTTTGGAATCCATGAGGGGCGATTGACGTAGCTGGTTGTCCTCCTAAATTTCCTTTGTTACCTCTCCAACCAAAATTTGGATGTTACCCTCACCCTAGGTTGTAAGTGTTGGAGTAGGGGTTTGTGTTACAATTTGTATTCCCTACGTAACATACATATTCTTATTGTTGAGGGCATTCGCTCGACAAATGTTCCCTATCACAATGCTCGAAAGTGTATTGAACCACCTTGGCCTCTCGGACATTGGTGGTTCCTTCAATGTTCTTGAGTATGTTAGTGATTGTAGAGAGTTACGCTGCTACAGTCTGAGACTCATGTAATTGGAGTGTTCCAGCAACTTTAGGTCCAAGCTTCAATCTCCCTCTTGAGAACTAATAGTCAACGTTGGCTATCCTGTCAAGGGTCTGGAAAGCCTCGTCAGATTCTTTATCGAGCAAAGTACCATTAGTTGACGAGTCAATCATCATCCTTGTTTGTTCATTGTTGCCATTATAGAAATCATGACTTGTAGCCAATCTATGAATCCAAGGATTGAGCACTTTCGAAGCATATCTTTGTATTTGTCCCATGCTTCATACATGGATTCATCATTGTATTGTTGGAAATAGATGATGTCGCTTCGCTTCTGAGTGTGCACGTTCGGTGGATCATATCGGTGTAGAAACTTGCTGCACAAGTCATCCCAGGATGTTATAGATCCTGCGGAACAAGTGTTCAACCATGATTTGGCTCGATCACGCAACGAGAAAAGGGAATAACATAAGTCGCAAGGCATCGGTAGGTATATCTGGTTTCCTAAATCAATCACAGACTTCTAAAAAATCTTGGATGTGCTCGCAAGCATCTTCTCTTGAGGACCTCTAAATTGTCCAATATTATTGAGCATGTTGAACATAACAAGCTTTGTAACACCCCCTACCCTGGGTTAGTAGCAAGCCGGCTCGGGAGCGTTACCAAGAACATTACATTACAAGAATGAGGCAAGAATAGGTTAACTCCTCCCTATTCGGTGAGTTACTTAACTAGCAAGCAACCAAGCATTCATATTTGTTTACAAGACATTATGGGTTACTACTTCACATTTTAATTAACATCATCATACACTAACATTCTAATAGCCTAAGTGAGCAAACATACTTCCATTTCATTTCATTGTTCCTTAGATTGATATATGTAATATTACATACCTAAATTTACTAAACATGATCATTTGAACATACAATTGCATGTATCTTATCTCCAACAAGCCATACCATTCAACATTTACCATACACACACATAAAAAAGCACCTACAACATGGTATATTCACACAAGTGACTATATAATTTCACAAGGCATTCGAATGTCACAATAGGCTAGATCAATTACTTTGAAACATTCAATATATACACATATGCGCAGCAAACTAACTTTTCATTACATATAATTTGAGTTCATTACATACTTTAGTCTTAACAACTATGTTCTTAACATGGAAGGCCCATACAAGAGCATATATATATACAAGTATTCAAAACATCAAGTAGCCGTGTTCATGCATATATACAATCCACCCAAAACAAACAAGATGCATGGTCTAGTCCTAGCTACATATATATGTCTAGGTGAACCAACTAGGAGAAATACAAAACAAGTATGAACCATACTCTAGCTATGCTTGTGTCTTGCTTCGAGCTCAAGAAATCAGGCTTCAGGATCAAGCAACAATCAAATCCTTTATCCTGTGGTTGGGAAGGATGAAAACAAGAGTGATAAGTACAAGAATGTACTTAGTGAGGTAGTAACTAGTTCTAACCAATTGTTATATCAAATTAAGTGTCAATTAGTCAAGAATGATCCTAGCTAAGGATTTCAAGGTATTCAAATATCATAAGTAGCAAGAGACAATGAATCATAATTCATGCTTATTCCATTTCAAGTAATCAAACTATTCATGGTCACATATCAAGTAGTCAAGCAATTCATGCTTACATAACAAGAAATTAAACAAATCATGCTTACATGACAAGTAATCAAGCAAATCATGCTTACATGACAAGTAATCAAGCTATTCATGCTTATTAGCTCATTTATTATCTTATTAACACAATCATTGGTTCATAGTTTGTCTAGGTAATCGAGTCTCCAACCAACTGTCGCCACAAGATGTACCGTAGTACTGGTCAACCCTCTTACTATCGCCAAAGACCACATACGTACCCTCTGTCTGTCGCCAATTAGGGGCCTTAGCCCTGGATCGTAGTCCACCCTGACACAATGAGCTCTAGACTCTAAGGTATGCCCTTCTACCTATTCAACTAGCAACCAAGGTTGTTTGATTATAATTCGTTTATTCAAGGATTTCAAGCTTTTCAAGTTCAAGGTCATGTATCATTCAAGTGTTCAAGTTCTTGTCAAGCATTATCTTTTTCAAGAGTCATTTCGAGTATTGCATAGCAAGTGTATACATGCATTAAGCCCTTCGGCCAATAGAGCCATAACTCAACATTTCAAGTGTTCATTGCATCATCTAAGATAGCACATCAAGCATTCAATTTAAGCAATTTGTCACAATACCATGTCATACATACAAGCATCAATGTTATCACATATACATGCTAGCATTCTATTTATACAACACTTCAAGGATGTAGTCAAGTTTCATGTATTATCTTATTTCATACTTCCCTTATTAGGTCAAGATCGTATTAAGTCCAATTTAACAATTCAAGAATTTAGACATGCTTGCTTTAGTTAGGACCTAGTCTTAACTCTAGAATAAACTACACTCACAATACTCCCTAAGGTAGCTAGTCTCGAAAGACTATTCCCTTTTGCTTGTCCCTTGAATGCTCGACTTTAGATCCTTCTCCAAAGTCCTCTCCTTGCTCTAGTAAATCACATAGATAGAACAAGGTCAAAACATGTAATCATAAAATCATTCAACATGGCAGCAAGGTTAATACATTATATATACAAAACATATAGCATCTTCATATACACGCCTTAATGCACATTACCAAACTGCCTACATTCCATATTAAGGCAAAACATGGTAGCAATTAAACTGTCCCAAAACTGTTTGCAAAACAGATTACAAAACTGCCACAATACCTAAACTGCTGCTACTAGGCAGCATGTACTCTGTTCACTTAAACATGCATAACTTTCATTATGTACATCAGGATTTCAATTACTTTACACTGTTGGAAAGCTAACTTAATTATCTTTCTAACCATATAGGCCTTGCATTTTAATCCTTTGTCAATTAATACAGTTTTTAACTTAAAGGTAGGGCAATTTACAACACTAGACAGTTTGCATTGTCCCTAGTGTTTCTTCTCTACAATTCATTCTATAATCCATAATTCAGTTATGTTTTCTCCTAATTAATTTAGACATGTTAAGGCACTGACCATAAAAAAATTCAGCCTTAAATTCCATTTATACAATTTATGGTGATTTTTCAAAGTTACTGCCCAAAACAGAGTTTTCTGGGCAGATTACACTAGGTTAAGCTTCTAGCTTCATAATTCATCTAAACAAGATTCTAACATTATAATTCAACTTATTTTCATGTTCTTACATGTCTAGGTCAATCCAATTCACCTATCAATTTGATGGCCATTTGATCAACAACATTCCTCTTATATCACCTATCTCAAGACATCAACAATTTTACGAGAAGTCTTACATGTTCCACAATGCTTCACCATACTCGAGGTCACATAGCCTATCAAGTCACTCGAGCTCACTTAACCTATCGAGTTATTACATTCATAAGCTATAATCCATAGCATCTACATAGCATACATAAATAAATCCATACATCATCTACATAATGGATAACAAAGCCCTACTTTACCTGTGATCACACAACCATCGGGCTACCCATGCTCGCGCAGCCGTCAAGTTGAATGGACCATATCCGGATCACCATAGCCATTGATACGTCCAAGAAATACTTGGATCACATTATCCATAAGTAGCCATTACTTGAGGTCACTTAGCTTGTCAGGTTACTCAAGCTCACTCAGCTCATCGAGTTAATTACCTTATCCAGATAACCATAGCTACGGATAGGTTTCTAACCGCACCCAAATAACTCAGCCCGTGGGTACGTCTGAAGTACTTGTTCACTAATCCTTAAGTACACATCCCCTTATATAAGTACTGTAGTACTGACTCTAGGACGTCCAGATTCCTTTATACAACCATAAGATAATACATGCTCCCCGAGCATTCATACACTTCACCAAAAAGTAATTGGCACCAAGACAAGCTATCAAGAAAATGCCCCCAAGGCATGACATCGACCAACATGATTAGCTCTCTATTTATCATCAACAGTCCCTCAAGTGCCTACCTAACACATAAGGACAACATTAACCCACTTACCAGCTCTATGGTTATTATCATAAACAAGTCACACTAATCTTAACAAGTTATTACAGCTTATGCTCCTTCACGGGGGTTAAATCTTAGTTTCTCAGTTTTAGAATTCATTTTACCATATTAGAAGTCCCTTGGACCATAGTCCTTGAATGATCAACCCCTTGAACTCATTTTCAACATTTACGGGCAGATTGTTGAGTGGGTACCAATACCCAACCACGAGTATCGATACGACTCTCTATGTCCCGATACCTACACCATGCGTACTGATACTTGAGCTTCACAGGGAAGGGGTTAACCGATAACCCTGTACCAGTACATGAACCCGGCATACTGATACCCCTTCAATAAGATATGCCCCCAAACATACTGGTACGAAACCTCGCTACTAGTATTTCATCAAAACAAGGGGTACTGGTACCTACTCCAAGCATACCGATATTCCTTTCATGTTTTGCTTGTATTCGTCAATCGAAACAAGGGATACCGATACTGGATCCCCGTGTATTGATACCAAAGCCCAAAAATGGCACCCTAGGCTTAGAAAATTGCTCCTAAAGCCCCCAAATCGTAGCCACTAACCCTTAACTTGATCCTACATCTTATAGAAGTTATTAGGATGGTTTGCTACCATTTTTACGCATTATTAACAATCAATCTAAATTTTATCATTAACAAGGCTTTAAACTACCAAAACTCCAAACTAGCAATCATTAACCACAAAATCAAGCAAGACAATCACTTTATGATCTTCAAGAAGAGTAAGAGTCAGAGATGTATTGACCTTAAGCAAAAAATCTAGAAATATCCTCTTAGCCTAAGCTCCTTCAATCTTCCTCCTTGACTCAAGCTTGGAAAACCCCTTTTAACCTTTTTCACATTCTATACAAACACGAAAATTGAATAAAAACTCTAACAAATTATCATGGTGAGCTTAGCTACGAAATTATAGCTTCATAATCTTGAGAAAACTCCATGGGGACCCCTAAAACTTAAACCTTTCTAAAACCCATAATTACAACCCTTACCTTTTCACCACAATTTTATGCTTTTTCTTGAAGCTTTTGAAGGGGGTATTAACATTCTAAAATCTTGCAACTTTGGTGGAAGAAATGAGGTTGAAAGTTTGGATCTTTAATGTTAGAAACTAATCTTGAAAGAAAGAGAGAATAGGGTGTGAGAGAAGGTGAAGCGAATGATATCATCATGTCCTTTGTCGACCGACTAACACTTGGCAAATAATTGATGAATTAACGTAAATATACGGGAAAATAATGCCAAGAATAGGTCTTTTTGCGTGCAAGTATACACGGTCAGCAAGTAATACAGTAGTAAACTGAGTATCGTATCACAGAGATTGTCTAGGAATTAAATTCCACTATTTTACTTGTGAATGGGAGCACATGAGTTGAATTGGATTTCGGATTTCGATTAAGAAAATGACTAAGGAAAATAAAAACTTAGGTAGGTTGGCAAACAATTGAATCAAGATGATGGTTAAGCGTTGGCAAGGGATGCTTGGATTTCACACTTACGATGGCAACAATTAATAAATTACAGCCTTGGTTTTATTGCCGAGCAGGTTTTAAAGTTAGTATTGCCTCTATCGATAACAATAGCCTAAGTTAATTATGATTAACTCGTGTATGTCTATAGTGATGTTTTTTAATAATTAACTTGGCAAAGTTTTAATCTTTACTCCTAAGGGGTAGATTGACCTCCAAAGTAAGTTCATCTACTTGAACCTCTTCTGTCGAAGCTTCTCTCCTTAGTACCTAGCAATTAATCATTATCCTAAGTCTGTTAATATATTAAGAGATTATAGGCATGAAATGCCAACTATCGTATGGGAAAGAATATAGGAAAATTAAGCAATAGCAAGATAGACAAAAATGTGAAGGCATTCAATTATTAAAAACTGAAAAGCAAGCGTTCATCACAAACATCCCAGCCAACATAAGAAAATTAGTTCATGGCTGGGGAAACCGTCAACAAAATATCAGGTGTAATCAACCTCATCATAAAAATCAGATTTAAAACTAAGAGAAATGGGCAAAGAAGGAGACCCACCGATGCATCCCTTCAATGGATCCAAAGCTATCAGTCAAAGCCTGGTCGAACCACGGTTTGCCCTATACCCTCTTTATGCACCACGGCGTAGCCCCTTGGCTCATCAATGGACTTCCTTTATATAGGTACTCGTAGAAACCCTAGATTGGGCTTGAATTTGAAATTTTGTTACGCACTAAGATAAGAGTGTTATCCTTTTGTCCTCTCTTTTGAAATTAGGGCTGACTGGATCTTTGACCAATGACTAACTGACTGAACATTGACCATTTTTCTTTTGCCAACCAAGCTTGGCAATTTTGTCCTTCTTTTGCCAACTAAACTTGGCATTTCTCTACTGCTACTCTGGCTTCCTACCACTGCTCATGTCCTGCTCTGGCCAATTGTTCCTAACCTACCACCAAAGCAAGGAAATACCCCTTTAATCTGGCAAAAGAAACATTCCTCAACTCTTTAATGCAAATGCATGATTCTACTAGCTAAATACACAAATATGTACCCAAAGTCAAGCAAAAGCATGGCATTATATACATGAAAAGCAATACTTTTGAGGAGTTAATACTCCCCCAATCCTAGCTCATTGCTTGTCCTCAAGTAATGCAACTAAACTATAAAAAATAGAGTACCTCGGCAAAAGTGTCTTGATTAACAATGCATGCTAGCAAGTAGAATCTGGCCCTAGTTTTGTCTTAAGATAGCGTAGTGAAATAATGCCAACAAATCAATAGATCAAGTGCAGCAAAATAACTCTAATATAGGGTCATAAAGTGTGCATGAGGTGCAAGCAATTTTCATCAAGTATACTTTAACTCCCTTAGCAACTCTTTATTGTCCAAACTCATTTTTTTATTTATTTATTTGTTGAGGATTTCTTTTTGATGGCATTAAGTTAGGGTTCACTTTATATTGTTGCTTGGCATGAGAATTAAGAAGGAGCAAACTACGAACCCCCACGTTAATCCACACTCCATCACTAGCTTACCTAGTACACTCATACCCTAAAGTTTTGTTGGCTTGAGAACTAGGAGGGAGTATACCACGAAGCCCCAAGTTACTTATTGTCTCTAAGGCAGAGGAGTGTTCTATATTTTTCTTTCATTTGGCAAAAATTTGTTTCCATAATCTTTATATTTACCTTGGCATTATTTTTTTATAATTCTAAGTTCAACTTCCAGAATCCTAATTTTTTCTTGGGAACTAGATGCATACTACGTATTTAAGTGAGACTATAGTTGCATAGGCTAGAGATCAATTGCCAAGCAATCTAACATTACTAGTTTGCTGGCTCATGCTAACTAAAGATTCTAATTTCATCATCGAACATTGACTACTAGTGCTAAATCTAACTATGCTAGAAAAGTGTTGGTAAAATTATTAGGTTAGAAGCATGTCGTGGTAAAACGTTTTTTAAAGGTTTGGTATGCATGGTTATACCTAATCTATATGGCAATAAGATGAAAACATAAATATAAAGGTGCATGAATGTCATGATAATAAATGTGAGGCAACACAATCCCCCAAACCAAAGGTGTGCATTTTCCTCAATGCATTAAAACACATATATACAAATGAAGTGCATGATGAAAATGAAAAATATGAAATTAAGGAGTTAAGGGGAAGAAGACTCCCCTTTAGAATGTTCTGGGCATGAGACGTGGTTCGTTCTCTTGGCGAAGCTCCCTCAATTTAGAGTCATGTGCTTCGTTCTTTTCATATGGGGTTTTGATGCGGCAGTGGAGGCCCTCACATCCTAGAGTACATCCTCTGTTATCCTCATCGACTCAAAGGCAGTGAGGGTCACGAGAGAGATGGAAGAAGCATGTGCAACTAGTGGCATATCGGTCTTGGTAAGCGCATCATCATCAAAATCTGGTGGAGTCTCGGTTGCGGTAGATTCAACTTGGACTAGAGAAACATGTATTATGGCATCAAATTTTTGGGTTGGAGTGTGAACAGACTGGTGGTTGGCTGGCATTCCTTTGTGTACATTAAGCTCAGGCAGGAACTCTGGAATAATGGTAGAGGATAGGCATATATGCTTTCAAGAGTAATCTTGATGGCATGGTCCCATGCTCCAATATATTGCTAGAGCACTAAATTTTGCTCCTCAGTCTTCTTTAGTTTCTGAAGAATGAGTTCTTGTCACTGATAAATTTGGGAAAGTAATGCCAAGGTGCCAACTGGAATTGGTGTGACAGGTTCTGCCTTTGGCGTTTTGGCAGCAAATACTAGCTTAGTAACCTTTCCATTGCCCTTCTCTTTTGCCTTCCTGACAAGCAATTGGCTTCACAGAATAGACGTAACTTTTCCCTTGCATTTCTAGATGTTGTTAGAGTAGAGCTTTGGCACCTGCATATGAATTCTAGATATTAGTGAAGGAAAAACAAAACTGTCATTTCCTTTACTGGCTCACTTGTAGATTTCACCAGCGATCAGACGTGCCATGTTGATTTTCCTCCCCATCATGATTGAATATAGCAACGCCATCCTGTCTTCTGAAATATTCTCGTTATATGTGGTCAGCATGAGATTAGCTTTCAAGAAGTGGTTCCATCCCCTCGATTGTGGTTTCAATGCCAATCGTGTCACTGTTCTATGACCTTTGGATGAAACGTTCCATTTTGTACCAGGCTTACACAAGTCTTTTAGCAGCAACTGTCTCTTGGCAGCGTCCATGGATTCAATAAATTCCAAATGTTCTTTTTCTTGCGTCATCCAACTTAAACAAACCATTAATGTATCCTTCATCGAATTAAACACATGTACCTCGTACAAACAGAAAAGGTGAATCCTTATTAGTGTGGTGGGAGTAGAATTCGTGAACGATGGTGGAGTCAACCTCCCCTGGCTGTTGGCAAAAGGTTTCACATTTATGCTTCTTGACTATGGCAACCACTTCCTACGAGAACCCTATATTAGGTTCGTTCATGAAGTCAAACCTTTTCTCATAACAAAAAGTTTGAGCCACAAAATTTTCTTCATACTGCTTGATTTATTCATTGAAGAAAATCTTGAACGAGGCTGAAGAAGATGCCATGGAAAGAATTTGGGGAAAATGGTGATTCGCGGGAAAGATAAAGAGAAAGTTTGTTTCTTGCTTTCTTGTTGTACGAGAGAATGAGAGGAGAGTAAATATTTTGCTTAAGGGAGAATGGGGGTTAAATAAGAGGAAGGATAAATGGTTGAGTTGGTCTAATGGTGAGGCTAGTGGAGATAATGATAGAGTGGAAGTTATGCATGTAAGGGAAAGTGGGGTAATGGTGGGTTTAGGGCTAAAAGGCTTTCAATTTGCTAGATTTTTCAAGTTAGTCATCTTAATTTAGTCACTCATATCATTCAATCTTCCAATTAAGTCCTTAACTATCCTAATTAGCTTAATTACAAGTTCAATTTAGCTATCAATTTAGGCAATTAGTTTCAATACTACTAGGCTATGATTTAGGGCATTACATGATAAACTATCATACTTTATAGTTTTAATTATGGATATTTTAGGCTCAAACATGAGCTAAACTTCTTAGTTGGGATTATTGTGTCCCAGGATTTTATGTTTTGATTATTATATTCTAATTCTTTAGTTGTTTCCATCTTCATCTATTATGTTCATGTTCTTAAGGCATAGTTAATCGTAAGAGCTATTTGAGAGAGGTCTGTTAACTATTGATATATGGCTTAATATTCGAGAAAGTTAAGTTATAAAATCGTGAACAGTGGGGCTAAGCTATCAACTTAGTCTTAATCCAGCTTAGACATAAGTTTAGGATTACAATGACTAAAAGGGAGTTCTTAAACAAATAATAGAGTTGTTAGGGGTAATGTAGACATGTATCACCTTAACTACAACATTATTAACTTCTAGCCATTGAGAGAGTTAGAAGTTCATTAGAAAATCCTATCAAGTAGATGAAGAACCTAAGAATTTATGCAGACATGTATTGCCCATTGCTATAGCGTTGAGATAGGTAATCAAGCGTATATCCTTAGAAATAATCCCAACCTCCATAATTAATTGTTAAGTCACTACAATTGTTTGTCTTTATCATAGTTATCTTTAGAGTAGTAAATTTAGCTTCACTTAAACCAACATTCATTAATACTTGCAACACATTCTTGAGTACAATAAATTTGTGTTTATTGATCCAATCCTCGTGGGTTCGACACTCTACTCTCACTTTATTACTTGATATGACGAGTATACTTGCTCTAAAGTGCATCACTATTCGACAAGCATCAAGTTTTTAGCGTCGTTGCCGGGGATTGGCAATTGATAATTACGTTAAATTGCACTTAGGACTTTTTCTTTTATTGCATTTAATTTTTGTTTTTATTTTTATTTTTCTTCTTAGGTTTGTTCCAGTTCATGACCAGAAAGTCTACCAAAGAACCTATTCATATAATTCGGAGATCGAAAGAACCTTTCTGGGACTTCTATGGGAGAACAAGATGATGGTGAACGACAAAGAGATTCCACCAAGGAACAACCTTGAGGACACGCGTAATCCACAAGAAGTACTTCCAGTCGGTGGACAACAAGGTATTAAAGCGGGAAATAATGCCCAAGTCCAATAGGAGGATCCACTGCCTATCAGGCCCAAAAGACACATAAGAGATATCATCGGAACCCTAAACCCTAAACCCGATTATGCTACCTAATCTAGGGATGGCCCACTTTGAGCTAAAGCTTGTAATACCCCAAATCCTAGCTTAAAAGTATACCTTAACCTGCTCAGTAGTTTTTGAAATCTATTTGCTATCTTTTAGACCAAATTGGTGAAATTAGAACCAAATCGAATTGAAATTAAAGCTAGAAGGCTTAAATGGAAGGATGGAAATGTGAACATGCAAAGCTCTAGAGTTTGCATGTAAATTGAATTAAAGTTGGAGGCCTAGACACATGTTCTCATTTGATGAAAACATGTGCCTTGTGAGAGATGACTCATGGCAAACTAGAAGGGAATGATGAACAAAATTATGTCATCTTCTTCATCCACCATAGCTTAATGTTTGAGAGAGAAAGAAGGAGAAAAAGCTTCTTAGATTATCTTCAATTCATGTTTCTTGTTGAGCTTTGATCAAATTAGCTTATGAGAAGGTAAAATGCTTGATTCCTCACTTCAATTACATGCTTGAATCTTGAATTAGTGATATTCTTGTTGCCTTATTTGAATAGGATGATTGTTATGCATGTTAGAATGATGTTAGCTTCTAATGATCCTTGAAATTGTGAGTGTTAGTAGTCAAATTGCTAAAGAGAATATGTATATGTATGGGTTGCTGGAAATTGAGAATAGGGATCATGGTTGAAACTAGTTTTGATTAAGGACTGTTTTGCTAGATGAAAATGTGTAAACATGCTTAATTGTATATGCTGCCCTGTTTTGATCACATTGCTAGGTGAATTGAGACTTGAATAGAGTAAATAGCTTGCTGTAAAATGAATGCATATAGTTGGATTGGTTAAAGCTAGGTAATGGACTGCTCAAATGACTAAATTAGATGATAGAAAGATGGCCATTTGTCCATGTTGTTATCATATGGCTTGACTATTTGTCTCCACTTGGCAAATTATGGTCTAATTGCTTCATAAATCCTTAATTACTCATCCTTATTGCATGCAATTCTACATTTACAATTTGTTACTATTTGATCCTTCATGATTAGGCTACTTCTTTATCAATCCATCTAATTTAGTCATTAGGTTTAATTAATTCTTCAAATTTGTAAATTGTTTGTACAATTAAGCTCTAATTAGTTTATGACATGTTACTAGGCCATGATTTGGGGTATTACACTGATTGACAAACATAGGCTAAAATTGAAAGGCGTATCGGTACGCTTGGAGCAAGTACCGATACCCACTATTTTGATGAAATTCCAATAGCATGGTTTCATACTGGTACGCTTTGGGGCGTATCGGTACATAAGGGGTATTGGTACGTGGGGTCCATGTACCAGTATAGGGTTATCGATTAACCCATTACCTGTGAAGCTCGGGAATCAATACACTTGTGGTGGGTATCAGTACCCTCAGAGCGATATTAGTACTTGTGGTTGGGTATCGGTACCCACTGGGCAATATTCCCTTAAATGTTGAAAATAAGTTCGAGGGGTTGATAATTCAGGGTCTATGGTCCAAGGGACTTCTAATGTGGTAAAATGAATTGTAAAATTGAGAAACCGAGAATGAACCCTCATGAATGAGCATAAGGTGTAATAACTTGGTAAGCTTTGTGTGACCTGTTTATGATAGTAACCATAGAGCTTGGTAAGCGGGTTAATGTTTTCCTTGTGTGTTGGGTGGGCACTTGAGGGACTGTTGATGATAAATAGAGAGCTAATCATGTTGGTCGGTGTCATGCCTCGAGGCATTTGCTTAATAGTTTGGTTTGGTGACACTTACCTCTTGGTGAGGTGTATGAATGCTCGGGGAGCATGTATGATCTTATGGTTGCGCAAAGGAATTTGAATGTCATAGAGTTAGTACTGCGGTACTTATATAAAAGGATGTGTATTTAGGGATGAGTGAACAAGTACATCTGACATACCCATGAGCTAAGTGATCTAGGTGCGGTTAGAAATCTATATGTGGCTATGATGATCCATATAAGATAATTAACTCAATGGGTTGAGTGACCTCAAGTAATGACTACTTGTGGATAATGTGATCCAAGTATGTCTAGGATGTATACGTGGCTTTGGTGATCCGAATATGGTTTATTCAACCTGACGGTTGTGTGAGTACGGGTAACTTGATGGCTGTGTGTGCACGGGTAACCCGATGGTTGTGTGAGCATGGGTAACCCAATGACTGTGTATGCACGGGTAACCCGATGGCTGTGTGTGCACGGGTAACCCGATGTTGTGTGAGCACGGGTAACCCAACAATTGTGTGATCATTGGTAAAGTAGGACTTCATTGGCCATTATGTAGATGATGTGTGGATTTATTTATGTATGATGTGTGGATTCTATGGATGTTAGCTTATGAATATATTAACTCGATAGGCTAATTGAGCTCGAATAACTCGATAGGCTATTTGACGTAGAGTATGGCGGAGCATTGTGGAACATGTAAGACTTATCGTAAAATTGTTGTCTTGAGATAGGTGATATAATAACTCTAGCTAGTGTAGGCTAGATTATAACTCATAGATAGTGAAACCTTATCTATGCTCTCTAAACTATATTTATCTTGCATGCTTATTTTATGATAATCACAAATTGTGGTAGAGCAGAAATGTACCACTAAGCTTTGTAAGCTCAGCATTCAAAATCGTTGTTTCCGTTTGCAAGTTAGTAGGTTGTTCGTGGTCGCGGATCACATCAAGAAGGGATTTCCCAGCACCGTATCGTTTTAGAGTATAATGATTAGTATTTAGTTTTGGTCTTATGTATTCATAGGACCTTACAAATGGTGAGTTGGTGAACTCTATTTACATTACTATTTTGATATACGATGTTTTAAACTTAGAGCTCTTGTTTTGTAAACTCATTTAATGTAACGTCCCAATTTTGGTCCTAGAGGTTTATAGGCTGTTTAGACGGTCCGGTGGATCGAGTTAGAGATTCGAGTTGGATTCGGGGTTAAAACTGAATTAAATATTTTTGAGTGAGAAAATAATTGGGGAAAGTATCTAAAAATCGTTATTTATTATATGGATTTTTTTGGTAAAGTCAATTTTGGAAAATGAGTTTTGGAAATTGGACATTTTGGTTTAGTGACTAAAATGTAAAAATTGAAAACTATTTTTTGTGATTGTTTTGTAAAAGAGTCAAAACTTTGAATCTTTAAGGAGCTATTTTTCCAAAGTCTAATATTAGACTTTTATCCCTTAGTTGGCTATTTTAAAAGGGTTTTGCAAAATATAAATAGGTTGGGAGAGTGAATTTTATAATTAATTGCTTAAACAAATTTCACGTAACCAACTTTCTCTAAAAGGATTTTCTCTCAAATTCTCACCAGCTAAACACTTGTTCTTCTTCAAAATCTTAAGGTAAATTCTTGTTTTCTTTAATCTTTTGATTTCAAATGGATTCTTGATGGTTTTCTAACAAAACCTTATTGTTTTAAACTTGTTTTCTCATGTAAACAAATCCAATTAAGGGGGAAAGCAATCTATCAGAGGTGAGCTTCATTTTCTCCTCTAATATAAGGTTCATTACAGAAATTCTCAAGTTCTTGACTCTTTATAAATGTTTTCTATTGAGTTTTAATGATTTAATTATGGAATATGGTTAAATCAAGGTTTAATTGATGAGTTTATAAGATTTTTCAATTTGATCTATTTTGCTAAGTTCTTGATTGGTTTAAATCAAGATTTTGATGTTTAATAATGTTAATTGATTGATTTTAACATTGGAATCCCGAAGCTATGTGAATCTCTAATTTCCTAGGTTGCTAGTTATGTGTTTTTGAGAAGTTGTGGAGGTTTACTGTTTGCTGGAGATATAAGGATTGGTTTGGATTGTTTTTTAATAGCAATTGATGTTAATTGATGGATTGAAGTGTTAGTTTGTGGATGGGTTGAGTTTAGGTTAACTTGAAAGGTGTTTTCGGTTGTTTTTGGAAGGCATTTGATAGGTGTTTGTGAGGCAAAATGGTGGAGTTGTGTTGAAGAGATTATGAATGCATGATGATGGATTAATCCTCTATTGTTATGTGATTAAAATAGGGGAGAGTCATCCTAGAGTCGTCGGTAAAGCTTCGGACGCTTGTTTTCATATCAACGAGTAAAGCTTTACGTTGTTGGTGGGTGAGAACATAGATTTCAGCTTTGAAATGGTTTAAATGTGGTTTATGGAAGTTTAAACTTAGCTTGAAATGCTGGTTTAAACTTAGAAGTAAGTATAAAGGGATTTCTCTCTCAGTCGTGCTTTTACAATATGGTTTTTATGCGCATGTTTTAAATGACATGGTACCTACTGTTAAAGCATGTTTTAAAGTATGTTATATACTATTTTTGATCATATAAGCATGATGGATGCATTGGTAAATGATCCATGTAAATATGTGGAAATACTTGTTTAAAAGCATGGTTTGTTGCTTTGGAAATGGTTTTGAATTGTTACATATAAGAACAATGAGGTACATGGTTAATAATGGATTATATTGGCAAGCGATGTGGTTTAAAATATTATCGGATATGGTTGCCTGACCATAGGATTGATAGTGCACTATAAAAAGTTGCCTTGGATGTCGAGGGGTTTATACGGTGTACCGAATACTCCATCCAAGTACCGTAACGGTTGATGGCTTATATGGTACCAAAAACCCCGTTAGTGGATTAAGCGTCTAACTGATGATTGGGGTTGGTGTCCCCGGGGTTTCGATTGTACCTGGTTGTGAGTGTACCACGGTTGTGCTCATACCATAATTTCCGGTTGAGATGGCTTGAAGTGTTGAGAGGACATGTAATACCCCAAATTATGACTTAGAATTCTTGATGTGATCTGAATGTGGCTCGAATTGATTGAAATGTCCCTTAGAATAATCAATTATTAGATTTAGGACTCAAATAAGAATTATAAACAAGTTGAGAGCTATATTAAAAGGGCTCAAAAGAATCTATGACAAGACTTAGTGTTTGCATGCAAAAATTCCTAATAATTGGAGGGCATGGACACTTGTCATGCATTGTGGAAAACATGTGTGCGTGGGGGGGGAGAGTGAATCGACATTTGGATGAAAGGATACACCAGGATTGTATCTTCTCCTTCTTCCCTTACCATGACCGAATCTTAAACTAGAGAGAGAGGGGGAGAGACAACTTAAGCTTAGCTAATCAAATTCCTTCCACCATGGACCAGGTAGCTTAAGGAGAGGGTAAGCATCAACTTCCTTTCCTTAATCCAATTTTCGATATGAGAATTTGTGAGAAATTCCTTGTATACTAGGTGTTATTAGATTTTTAGAGAATTGAATCCATGTTAGAAATTTGTAAGTGATGAACACACATGACTTTTTAAAATTGTGACATAGTTTAGAATGTTAAATTGCTTGGTGATAAGTCATTGATTGATTGCATAGTTGAGTTGAAATTGAAATTGGCCAAGCTTGCTAGAAATACAAAATTTGATTGTTTAAGAATGTATGTGTATGGATATAAAATGGGACTATTATAGGAGCATTAGGGGCTGCTTCGATGAAAATATATAAATACATATGTGTACATGAGAACTGGATATATATATATAAATGTGAAAAGATATGGACTGTTTTGGTGGTCTAAAACAGGGGGAAAATGTATTTTGATTCTAAGGGGTTGTTTTGTGTTAGAACGAGCATAATGGGGACTGTTTTGAAGCATGTAATTGTACGAAAAAGGAATTAGAGCAGAATTGCATTTATAGAAGCCTTAGGAGACTGGAAGTATGTATTTGTGTGATTATGAGTAAGGGACTATTTTGCAACAATATAAATGCTTTCGGGATTGTTTTAATACTTAAAAATATGTATATGATTGTAATGGGCCGTTTTGTGTGTTTTAAGGACACTAGAGGATTTTATTAAGCATATACTTGTGTGTACCATAAAATGGGATTGTTTTGGGTGAATCTATGCATATTCATGATTTGTGTGTGGTTTTGCAAATGAATGTTTGTTAGAAATTGACCTAATATGTGGTTGTACTCTCTATTATGTTTAGACCAAGAAGAAATTGAAGGAAAAAAGGGCAAAAGTAGATCAAAGTATATATAGGCAGAAGGGGATTGTAATCTGGGAGCAAAACTAGCTCGGTAAGAATTGTGAGCGTAGTTTAAAGTCTCAGGATAGATTAAAACTATCATGAGCGTCTCTATTTGCTTTAATTTACATTGCTTGTTTGTTAAATTAAGTGATGTCGTGCGTTTAAGCTTGGGTTCGAGGTGAGTACTTTAATAAAAGTACCTTAAAAATGAAATACATGATGAAGGCATGATATCTATGTTTGAAATATACATAAGATCCTTTATGCTTGATATGATAAGTTATAAACCTTGTTTTGGATTATGCGAACATGGAGTTATGTTCATCTCTAGTATAAACAATATATGTTATAAAATACATGTTTGAAAGCTATATGTGATTGAAAGTGCTTGATATGTTATGAAATAAGCCTTGCTCATATGTTAGCAAGTATGTGGAGCTAAGCTCGTCTTTGAGAAGAATATGATATGTTTCTTGATTATATGAACAAAGAGCTAAGCTCAAATTCGATTCTGATAAGATAAGATTTGATTGGAAAGCCTTGGTTTTGAATCAGTCATAGGTATAGGTGGCATGCCATAGAGTTCATAGAGCTCATGTTTGGGGTTGACTACGGTCCTTATTTGGTGACAATAGAAGGGAAGTGTTGTGGTCACTTGGCAACAGTAGGAGGGATCAACCGGTACTGTGAGTACCATTTTATTGGAGACTGTTGGATGGGGATTCGTGTACCTAGACTACTTGAATCACAAGGCTGAATTAAAAGATAATATGAAAACTTGCTAATCACTTAAGTAAACTATTACTATGTTGCATGATAAGTAAACTATTGCTATGACTTGTATGATAAGTAACTATAATTAGTTGATAACTAATTTTGGAAGTATAGATTGAAATGATATCATGCTTATCTATGTGAGAATATATTGGATTGTTGTGTGTAGGCATGATTTATTCGAATACCCTTGAATGCATGATAATGTTTATGGCTTCGAATGCTTATCTTATGTTAGCTATTTTCTCATTTAAGCTTATGTAGGTATAATTGGTTAATGAATTGTGAAGAATGGATGATTGAATGCCTTTTTCTTTAGCCTTTTGACTACCTCACAAAGTGTATACTTATACCCTTATTTCATCACATTTAAGGGTAAAGTTTTGAAAGCAAAGTCCTTCTTTGAGCTTGGTCGAATCACAAGTAAACTAAAGTATCTTATGTAAGCTCTTTTTGTTTGTAATAACTCCTAGATGGTGGCACTTGTTTTAATCATCCTAGTTGGTATGCATTCTGTCATATGATGTGTAAAACTTTTATAAAGCACCTATGTTATGTATATAAGGCTCCAAATGTATTTGTGAATGGTTGTTGCTTAGGTAATCATAGTGTCGTATATGTTAGATAGCATGATTGGTAGTTGGTTATAAATGGAGCATGAATGTGAATGTGAATGTGACTAAATCTAGAATGTGAATAGGTAATCCTTGAATCCGAAGTTCAT
This sequence comes from Hibiscus mutabilis, assembly GCA_019671005.1. Classification (NCBI taxonomy): domain Eukaryota; kingdom Viridiplantae; phylum Streptophyta; class Magnoliopsida; order Malvales; family Malvaceae; genus Hibiscus; species Hibiscus mutabilis. The sequence continues at coordinate 44,098,474 of CM033717.1, read as the reverse complement.
GCTAAATATATGTATATCCAATTCATGTAGTTGAGTTAGTATTTGAATCATGTTCTTATCTATGTTACAACCTTGATACAAATGGTCTAAACAAGGGATATGAGATAGGCTAGCTTTTGAGTGGCCCTATAAGGATGTTTGTTTAAAATTTGGTAAATGGTTTTGATATGTGGTATTAAATTGGAACTCATAACTTATTTCTTTAAAAATAAGTTAGTCTCTTGAGTCATATGTTCACCTAAATTAAGATCTGAAAATGGTAGATAACAAGAGGGTAAGATGTTTAAGTACTATTTCCTTGATTTATAGGTTGTTCGAACACTGACTTGTGGTACAAGTTAGTCTTTTGTTTAGCCTTTAACACTCTTGACTTGGTTTACTCCTAGGTTGGGTTTTAGGGTCTTACAGGACACTTGTTGAATCTGTGTATCCGATGTAATATTTTGGAAAGTGGAACTTGGTTTATAATCATTTGAAAGCCAATATAATTGTTGATGTACCATGTTGATGGATGTTGATGTATAATGTTGGTTTATACATGTTTTACTCTTTTAGCTTTGCATATGGTTGTTATGCATGGGAAAACTTAAATTGAGGGTTTGCTTTGGGATATGCTGTTAATCCATGATACATGTTGCATATGGTTTAATATGATGGTTTTTGAAAGTGTTAAGTGCATGGTTTTCAAGGCATTATGTTTTAAATTATGATTGAAATGGTGATTTCAATATGTTTTGGAAAATGGTTTAAAAATGCATTGATGGTGTGTTGTTTGAGCACTCCTCACTAATCCTAGTGTGCTTACGCTCTTTTTTCCCATCAATGCAGAGAATTAAAGCTTGCGAGGAAGCGTGTGGGCAAGGGATTACCTAAGACTTAGGAATTTGAAAGTATGATTTCGAATTAGACTTGTAGTAATAAAGGCAATGGGGTTCATTTTTAGTTTAGGAGGCGTTTTGATAAACTCCTTGTTTAAGCATGTTTGTTATGTTGTTTTGGGTTGTAAATGGCCTTAAATGTTTAGCTTTTCTTTGGATTTATGATTCGTGCTTTGGATGATTTGGTTCTTAGGAAGCATGCCTCTAGTTTACTCTTTGAAGCATAAAGCCATGTTTTGATGATGATTCTGTGATGCTTTGGTATAGATTGATCCTTAGGGATGTTGAGTTGATGTTTGGACCATGTTGGAATGATGTCGTAGCCTTTAAAGCATGTAAAACCGGCAAAATTGGACACTACAGATCCAAGCGTATCGGTACGCATGTCCCTGTACTGATACGGGTAAGCTATTTTTGGGTCTGCATTTCAGTACGCAGAGAATCGTTTTGGTACGGGCAAGGCTATTTTGGCACGACGTATCGATACGTAGAAGCCATATTGGTACATTTTTGAGCTACTAGAATCTAGTTTTTGGAAAATTGCCAAAGCGTACCGATACACTTGCCCGTGTACCGATACGAGCAGTAGTTTATTCAATTATTGGGATGTTTGGAAGTTTATGTTTCTTTTCTTTTGGTCCCTGAATGTTATGTATGCAATTGGATGAGTTTGAATAATCATTTTGAACTGATTTTTGGCATATTATCATGAAACTTGATTAATTGAGGATCGGTGAACTTAAAATGGGTTAAGTCCCTGTAATTTTCTAGAATTGCAATTTCATCCTAAAATTGCAATTGCGAACAATTGGATATCGATTTGATGCCCGATTGAGTTAAGTTTTCTTTTGCTGTCAGTATGCACACCCTAGGTTAACATGTTGCATCTAGATAAGGTAAAAGAAAAAATAATGATAATTCGAGTTAATCATTACGAGTTTGTTTTGGTAAACCTAATATAACTTGCTCGATTCGATCTTGCGGCTAGGCTGGGTCCAGGGGGTTACATTTAAAATGCGTATTTACTTTCATGGTATCATGGAAGATTTAATGCTTTGAAAATGGCTAAATCTAAGGTTTATATGTGGATATTTTGTGGGTCGATTTTGGGTGACCTGAATGTAGCGCTTCGGATCTGGATTGGGATCGGGGTGTTACAATCCGTGTTGGATATTTTAATTCAAGTATTAAGTTCATGAAAGAAAACTATTGGAATATTATTTTAAAAGAAAAATGGGTGACCGTTTTGAGTGAGGATCGTAGATGGATGACCTCGAGCGCAAAGTACCTATCTATGTTTGGAAGACAATATTTTGAATTAAAAAAGGGAAAAGGGGAGGGAGAAATCATATTTCATCTTTTCTCTCTCTTTTTTTCTTTCTCTTTCCTTTTCTTCCATTGGAGTGTCCGTGTTTGACACCTCCTACACCATTATGTTCATCTCACCGAGATGAGTTGGCTAGTGGTTGTGGCATCATCGTTGGAGCCGCCATTGGAGGGGGTAAGAGAAAGTAAATTTTGGGTTTTCAAGATGAAGGGGTTTGAGTGTTCAAAACCAAAATTCGAGGTCACCATTGGAATTAACATGGTCAAAAACATCAGACGCGAGCTCGTCGCTGTCGTCTGGCCACCAGAGGACGTCGCACGTCTGTGCATACCTCGCCATCCTGGGAGTGGGCCACAACTGGCGGGGCCGAACAGGCTGGACCGAGTCTATTGGACCGGCCGACCCAACCTTCAGTAGGCCCAAACGTACTACCAGCCCAAACGCCCGACCAGACCTCGCCGGCGTTGAGTTTTTCTAGGCGACCCTACCTAGGGTTTTTTTTATGTTACTAGTCTGTTGGCGCAATCTGTTTCACAAAATTCAAACTGGGTAAGCTAATTTTACGTGTTTGACCTTACATATTAGTTAAAGTATGACGTTAATTAATGCCGTGGTATTCATATTTTTATGAGGATTATTCGTGATCGACTATTAGACCAAGTGGGGTAGCCAAGAAGGTTATATGAGGGTTATCGCTAGTTGTCAAGGTTAGTACACCTTGAACTCCAAATGTTTCATGAGCATCATAAGTGTAATTGTCTTGCTTGTTAGCATTTGAAAAATAGGTAGACGAGGAATGAACATGCTTAAAGACCAGGGGTTATAAGATTGATATGTATGAGATGCATGATGAGTTTGAGAATATTCGAGTCTTGTAAGGGCTTTAGAGACTGTGTAGGGTCATTTAAATATTTGTATAATTATTTGACTAATTGATTGATATTTCGCGTTGCTTTGGTGCTAGTGATGTGAAAATTGATGTGTTTGATGAAAATTGTGTTTAAGGGATAAATATAAAAAAATACTCAATTAAATTATCATGAAGCCGATAATTAATATTAATTGATTTAATATGTTAGTAGATAAACCCTAATGACATTCATAAGCTTTAAGGGTCGAATAAAACGTTGTGACATTGTAATTCGTAAAAATAGTACAAACTCATGAGTAGGGTATCGGTACAGGCTTAGACCGCATCGGTACGTTGTTCAATGTTGTATTGATACGGTCAACCCGTATCGGTACTCGAGGAATTTCAAGAATTTTAGTAAGCAATTTTAGTATCAGTATGCGTGTGAGTACCTGTACCGGTACCAAGGGTACCATACCTACACTCATGTTCGAGTATCGGTATCCATTGAACTAAATAACCTATAATGCTTACTAAAGATGGGAATCAAGGTGGAACAATGATGTTTTGATTAATGTCTTAATTAATGGAGATATTAAATGAGATTGATTCTATAGTTTTCCATAATGTATTAACAACTCGGTAATGTAAAATTAACGATGTGATGATGATTAGCAACAATAGGGGGCCCTTGGGATCATGTTGCTTGCATTCCAAATAGGCATTTGATTGGTTGAGTCGATAATTGATGGGATCCGACTACCTAGAGAAAGAGTGTTGCAACACCATTGTTAGAGATACCAAATGAATGTTATCGGTGTTGTGTGACCCGAGCCTCATTCGAAGATAGTCGAGGGGGGATTCCGAGTATGGGTGTATGATCCGATGCTATGTGACCCGACCTCACCTAGGATGTATGGTCCGATGCTGCGTGACCCAACCTCACTCGAGGAGTATTCGTTCCTAATGTTGTGTGACCTGGGCCTTACTTCAGAGTTGTTGTTGTTGATATGTGTGTTTTTGCCTAGATGATATGATGAGATCTGGGGTATGGTTGGGCCTTGTATGCCATATATGAGGATTGGTATGATGTTAGCATGTGTTTAGGTGACTAGTGGTAGTGTCACGTGTTTATTTATCTCTCCTTATTACTTGTACTATATTGCATGCTTATGTTTATGATTAGCATGAAGTATAGTAGAGTAGATGTGTACCACTGAGCCTTGTAAGCTCAGCGCTCGAAATCGATGTTTCTCTGTGTAGGTTCATCGTTGGATCGCGAGATCGAGGAGCACTATCAATACGGGATTGTTGTAAGTGGATGATGACCAGAGTACAACACTAGTATTTAGTGGGCTTTGTATTCATAAGACCCTACGTGGTCGAGTCTGTAACTCTTATTTTGGAATTGTAATGATCAAGCCGTATGTTTAAATGTTTTAATTTAAATTGGAGCTCCTTTGTAACGATTTAATTATTTTCTATATTTTCAACTATTGGATTAAAATGTTTTTGGAAATATTTTATTTGGGCTAAACCAAGTTGAGAAATTTTATAGTAAGGGTTTGGGCTTAAGGCCCAAATGTGACATCCGGTTTTAGGGTGTTACACAAGAAATATGGATTTTATGAGAAAGAAAATGAGAGAAAATCTTAGAAAATGGGAAAAAATAGGAAAATGATTTTGAGAAACCAATTAACCGTTAAAATATTTTGTCAATTAAGGTGGTAAACCCAATTAAAACATTTAGAAAATATACCTCTCTAAGGATTCTTAGTATTTACCCTTTTACAATTTAGTCACTATAATTTTTTTTTACAAAACTTACATTATAGTCACTAAAACCAAAATGTCACTTAAATCAATTTAATCAACCTCCAATTTATTTACCAAAATTCTTAATAAAATAATTAAACATTTTTAGATGTCCAAACCGATTTTATTATAACAAAAATTATATTTTTAAGTTATTTATTTTCCCCGAAACCTATTTAACCAATTAATCTAGTTTGACCGGTTTGAACCGAATACAATCGAACCCTTAATTCTTCTAAACCTATTTTTTGGTTGTTACAACTCTCCCCCTCTAAAGAAATTTGGACCTCAACATTTATCTGAAGGGAAAAGATGAGAAATTTGCTTTCGCATATACTTCTTCATCTCTCATGTGGCTTCCTCGACTCCTCAATGACACAAAAACACCTTGACCAAATCAATGGTCTTACCACGAAGAACCTTCGTTCTAGAGTCTAATATTTCTACTGGCTCATCATCATACATCAAATCTAGACACAACTTTATCTCCTCAACTAGCACAAAATGATACATATCCGATCTATATCTTGAAGCATCGACACATGGAATACATCATGTATCTTCTCAAGCTCTTCCGGTAATCTCAATCTATAAGCAACCAGGCCAACACGGTCAAGCACTTCATATGGTCTAATGAACCTAGGGCTCAGCTTACCCTTGTGTCCAAACCTCATAACTTTCTTCCAATGAGAAACCTTTAAAAACACTTTATCACACCCACTGCATAGTCGATCTCCTTTCGCTTCAAATCCGCATAGGACTTTTGTTAATCCAATGCTGCCTTTGGCCTATCACAAATGAGCTTCACCTTTTCATTCGTACCTTTAAGCAAATTAGGCCCTGCAACATACTTCTTGCCCATTTTCGCCCAACAAAGAGGCGTCAAACACTTACGTCCATAAAGAGATTCATAGGGAGCCACCTGAATACTCGACTAATTGCTATTTTCATAAGCAAACTTTACCAATGGGAGTTGCTTCTTCCATGTCCCATGAAACTCAATGATACAAAACCTCAACATATCCTCAAGAATCTGAATAACACACTCATACTAACCATCCGTCTAAGAATGATAGGCAGTGCTGAAATTAAGCCTTGTTCCCAAAGCTGTATTTAGACTATCCAAAAACCTTGAGGTGAAATGAGAATCTCTATTGGACATAATTGATTTAGGAATCCCATGCAATCTTACAATCTTAGAAACATACATCTCAACCAACCTATCCAAAGTATATGTCGTATGCACAGCAAGAAAATGTGCACACTTCGTAAAATGATCAATAATCACCCATATCGAATGTTCAACCTTAACACACTGACATACTATACACCGAGCGACAAACTCCGCCACATCCTTTTTCAAGCCAACCTAATAATACACCTCCTTTAAATCAAGGTACATCTTAGTACTACCGAGATCTTTAGCGAAAGGACTAGAGTGAGCCTCCGTCAAAATAGTGCACCTCAACTCAAAATCTTCTGGCACAACTATTTGATCCTTAAAACATAGAACACCATCATCATCAAAAGGAAAATCCGTCAGATGACCGTATGAAAAGTCCTTAACATACAGAACCAATGAATCATCATACGGTTTTCTTGCTTTATTCATTTGAGATAGTGTAGGCTTAACTTGCAATTCGACCAACAAACTACCTTCACGTGTTACACTCAACATAGCAAACATTGCTCTTAGCTCAACGGCTGTCTTACAACTTAACACATCCAGCACTACATTAGCTTTTCATGGATGGTATCCAATTGTCAATTCATAATCCTTAAGCAACTCAACACATCTTCATTGCCATTCAACTCCTTTTGGGACATTAAATACTTTAAACTCTTGTGATCTGTATAAATAGTACACTTCTCACCATAAAGATAATGTCTCTAAATCTCCAAAGTAAACACAACTGCAACAAGCTCTAGATCATGTATAGGATAGTTGCGCTCATGAACCTTCAATAGTCTCGATGCATAAGCTACAACTTTCCCTTCTTGCATCAACAAACAACCCAAACCAACATACGATGCATCACTATAAACCACAAACACCTTACCAGACCAAATGGCATCACCAAGAACTCATAATGCCCATATATAGTGCAAAAAGCAGTTTTAAGCACATCTACTTCCTTAACCTTTAACTGATAGTACCCAAATCTCAAATCAATCTTTAAGAACACTAAAGCACTATGGAAATTATCAAAAAAATCATCAATCCATGATAACGAGTACTTATTCTTAATTATCCTTATTTAGTTGCTGATAATCAATGCACATGCTCATGGTTCCATCCTTCTTCTTCACGAACAACACCGATACACCCCAAGGTGAAACACTCAGTTGAATGAAACCATGATCCAACAACTCTTGAAGTTGAATCTTCAATTCCTTCAACTTTGCACCATATGATAGCAATGAACACTAGATTCGTACCAGAGTACATTTGAATATAGAACTCAACTTCTAAATCTGGTGGCAATCCAGACAACTCCTTAGGAAACACTTCTGAAAAATCACATATTATCTGAATATCTTCTACTTGAACACCTTTGGTACCTGGATTTATCACAAATGCCAAATAGGCTTTACAACCCACTCGTATCATCTTTTCAGCTTGCATTGCCGAAACAACGTTAGAAAATAACTTAATATTCTCGCCTACTACAACCACAACATAGTTGTCGACAAGCTTCAAAGAAATCCTTTAGGTTCGAAACCCACAATGGCCCTATGCCCCGTTAACCAATCCATACCCAAAATAACGTCAAAGCCATGGTATGACAACTCCATTAAATCTAGTCCAAAGATATGACCTTGAACAACCAATGGACATCTCCTATACAATCTCCTAACTGTAACTGTCTCACCAAGAGAACTAGTTACCAGTACACCAACATCCAAAATTTCAACAGGTATATCAAACAAATGTGCATGCTCGCTCAATATGTATGAATGCTTGGAAACTGAATCAACCAAAGAAAATAATGGCATAAATTGCAAGGTAAAGGTACACGCAATCATGTGAGTGTCATTACGGCCCTTGCGATGAGCATACACCCTTGACGATCCTTTATTCTTCGCCTGAATATAAACAATAGGTGCTATAGTCCTCTGACCCTTTCACGCCTCTAGAAATTACCCTTACCATGGCCTCAGCCTTAAGTAGGTGCAACATCAACTACCGCCTAAACCTGTGTATCTCTAGCAGTATATGGACAATCTCGCATCTGATGTTCTTGCAAACTGCATAGATAACAAGTTCCAGATACCCTCCAGCACACTCTTAGATGACGTTTCCCATAATGCTAATAATCAGTAGTGGCAATAGTAGTAGTCTATACATTGTGACCATGTCTACTGTCGCCACCTCGTTTGCAATTCAGCTTGTATTGTTTATTACATGACCTCTTGTTCTATCTCCAAAAATACTCAGATTCTGCAGCTCGCTTCCCAAAATCAACATTCACTGTCTGGGAAGAAAAACCGAATAACTACTCAATATCCTTGGTTCTGTGACCAACACTTCAAATTTGTGTAATCAGAAGCCAACAAGTATGTCTTGATATCCTTTACAATACCATATCTAAACCTGTCACATCTTTAGCGGTCATCTAGAACCAGCTCAAGAGTAGAATAGCTTAAACGGAAAAACTTCACCTCATATTCAACTACTGACAACTAGCCTTGCACCAAAGGCATAAAATCCCTCTTCTTTGCATCCTAATATTGTGAACCAAGATACTTCCTCTTGAAAGGTCTTCGAAAGAACTCCTAATTCACATCAGCAACAAGCACTCTAGCTATGGTTGTCATCCACCAATGATAAACATCGCCATACAACAAGGATACCGTGCAACCAAGATTACATGCATCAGTGCACTCTATCTTCCTAGAATGCGCTCGGTTCTTGCAAATCATTCTTTTGTTGCTTCAAGATCTAATCCTCTAAATTTAAAACCTCCTAAACTATGAAGGTGCTCTAGTGGTAATCCAACATTAGCAGCAACAATAGGTGCTGGCACCTGAACATGAACTTCAGATACAACTGCTTGGAATGAACCAATCATCACCTACATCAACAACGTCATATCCCCAATGATAGGTCCTTATAGAGCCTGAGATGCATGTTCAATACCCACACCAACTGGTGGGATATTTGGAGGAGAAGGTAACTGGTACGAGGTACCAATCCTTCCTTGGGATTCTGTTCACGTGGAATGTTACTCGTAGTAGATCGATTCCCATGTCTCAGACGCATATTCAGTAATGTCTAATACACATAAACACAATTTAAATAGGTTCACATTCGACAAAGAATGAAAGATAACCTGTAAAAATCATTTAAAAATAATGGTTATAGGCAATGTGTCCCTAATTATCCCATATCATAGCGAATAACATCAATACGATCAATAGTCATGCTTACAAACAATTAACATTATCGAATTAATTCAACAACATTTCCCAACAATCATAACCTGCCTCTGATACCACCAAATATAACCCTCAACCCGGCCTAGTCACAAGACACAAATCAAGAAGATCACATTGATTTGCTGAAGCAAACCCGGACTAGCTAACTCGAATAATAGCCTATTTTCTCCTTTTATCTTTTCGAGAGGCATATTTAGGTCTTATGGTGTACATACAAGCAACGGTTCAAATTTCATTTGAACTGGATACCATATAGACACTCAATTGGATGAATAAGCATTTTAGGGACTAAATTGCAATTATGCAAAATTATAGGGACTTAACCAAGTTTTGGGTTACCCATCTTTAATTAATCATGTTTCATGCTATCATGTGAATTTTCAGATCAAATGGACCATCTAAACATATCCATTTTACATACGAACAAATAGGGACCTTAATGAAAAGAATCGAAAGCACTTCATTAAATCAACTGCCAATAACTGCATTTGTATCAGTACACGAGATTCATGTACCAATACGGTGTGCTATGTACCGGTACTTGAGATACCTATATCGGTATTGACATTTCCAGTAACATAAAATCATATCGGTACGACTGGATCCATACCAATACCATGCTTGAATTTCACTTTTTCAGGTCGATGTTAGGCCCAGTGTACCGATACAATGGGCACCGTACCGATACGGGCAAACTTGTAATGCCCAAATTTTCTAGTTTTTGAACTTTAATCCCTTGTAAACATGCTCCAATCAATCTAATATGCTCCTTAAACTTAAACCACACATAAAGCATGCTTCAAAGAACTTACAAACCAAACTTCATGCATTTTCAATTGCAAGTGCTCAATCTGGAGGCATGTTCCCTAATTGCATAAAACAAACATCCACACATGTCATTTAGAACTTGCTCAAGCAACTAAAACCCAAAATTAGGCATCCAAGCATAAATGAATTTAAGGCAAATTAAAGCATAAAGCTCTCATACTTGGTTCAACCAAATCACAATATCAACATGCTTAAAATTCATCAAACCATCAATATATTAAGGTCTAAAGCAAGACAAAAACATATTAAATTTTCCAAATAAAATGGTGACATATTGTCTTATTAAACGAATATCAAAACAAGTTTTCATACTCAAGTTTAATTGTGTTCTTGGATTTTCTTTCACTGCAAATGCTTCCCTCAAACCTTAGTTCTCCGCAAAGATAAAATGGGAGCGTATGCAATGCATGTTTAGTGAGGAATACTCAACTAATATTCATCAATGCAATATAAAATCATTTGCAATCTTTTCTTTCTCAAATCATATATCAAATCATGCTTGTACAGAACATATGCATCATTCTTTCATTATTGCTTTCCATCTTATACTCATATATTGGGAATTAATGTGACCATAGAGAAACCATAATTTTGTCATAAATCACATCGGATACTCAAATTACGATGGTGATAGTCTTTCAATCACCTTTTTAATTGTTTAAATAGTCTTTCAATTGTCTTTTAATGGTGGTAATAGTCTTTCTATTACCTTTTGATACCTCTAGCCCAGATAATGTCTTTCAATTACCTCAAAGCCGCAAAACGGTCGATCGATTAAGCTCTAAGCCCTTTTTAGTTTATAGCGCACTTTCAATCCTATGGCATGCCAACTATATCGATACATTTTTAGCGTGTCACATAGCCAATATAGAAAATACATGAATTGGAACTTACTGGTTTTTTTCAATGCAACATCAATATAGAAAATCATGCTCTTAGTATCTTAATCAATGGTTGTGCCTCTTGTACACATATTTAAACCATTCTCATGTCTATAAAAATTGGCAAATCATAATCATAATGCATTATAAAAATAAATTTCATCATCATGCATTTTATCAAATCAATTTAAAAATATTTATGTGCATCATAATGCCAAAATATTTATGTGCATCATAATGCCAAAACTTACTAGATAATTTTGGCTTAAAGGTACTAAAAGGTAAAAACCTAGTAAATGGATTCGAAATGCTCTAAAATTTTGTATGTTATTAGAATTATGGATTAATAGCGTGTTGGTAAAATTCCATTGCATTTGGACATTATTCAACAGGTTAAATTGGATAAGCACCAAATAAAATCTGTCATTATAGTACAGGTGTATCGATACAGGTCAAGCTGTATCGATACGGCCTTGCATATTTGGGCTAGGTAAAACAGAGTGTATCGATACATTAAGGGGTGTATCCATACGGATCTTGGCAGTGAGGTCTGAGAAATAAATTGTATTGATACAACCTTAGGGTGTATCGAAACGAGTCAACCTTGGACAACGCGTATCGATACAGGTTTAGCCATATCGAAATGGGGTCTAAATGAACAGAGTCAACACCAATCAACTTGTATCGATACGGAGATGGCGTATCAATACAGGATTTGGCAGATTCAAATAAATATGTGATTTAAGTGTATCCATATCGATATGGACCCAAGGTGTACCGATACAGAGGTAGTTAATTCTGTTAAAAGGCTTTGAATATAGTTTTGAATAATTTACAAATGGTCACTAAATATTGTATGGTCTAATTGGGTAGGTAAACGACCTCAGATTGTAATGAAATTTGACAGTCTAATAATTAGAAAGTTAAATTTCAGATTGATAACATGAATTTTAGTTAAGGACCCCTAATTTGTAAAATTTACAGTTTAGTCTCTAAGTTTGAAAAAGTTTAAAATTGACCCCAATTTGAGTAAGTTGTTAATAAGTTGGTTTGATAAGTCTTAAATGAGATTAATCGAACAGCCTAAATAAGCTTTCGATCTCCGAATATGTCTTCTTGTAACACTTTTCGACCCGATTCTCTACTAGGCCGGGAATAGGGTGTTACACATAATGCAAATGCAAAAATCTAAGCCTGAGATCTTTGATTCTCCATAGACAATCTTTCAAAAAATAATCTCTTGAACCATAAAGAAAACATCCACTAATTATCTTGTGACACTTCCATGGTGTGTACGATTATCTTGAGTGCATCTATGAAGTCTTTCACATTTCCATGTTGAGACATTATCGATCCAACCTAACTCATATTATTTGTGTTCATGGGTTTGCGAAAATTGGAGAAAGTTTGTGATACTCTAATTAGTGATATGATGATTGTATACATGTTTATGTACAAATATGATGATGATTGTTGTGTCGGGGTACAAGTGGGAACACATTGCCTATTACCATGGTTTTAAAATGTTTTGTGAGGTTATCTTGGATCCTTCGCCAAATGCTAGCCCGACTTTATTGAGTTCTATTGTTTGAATAGGCTTTTGGTAAGTATGGTTCCTCAATGTGAGACGCGTGCTAATGCAAGTAATGTTCAGAATGTTCTAAATCCTAAGGATAGTGTGATTCCTCTTAACAGTTTACCTCCTCCTCCACCTATTCCTTCGGTAGGTGCTGAAGATGGGGTGGGTGGTGGCCCTCAGGTTCCAAAGGGTTGGTGTTTGGCGATATGACGCCATTGATTCAAGCAATGTTGGGAGCTTCTCAGGTAGCGATGGCTGGGGTACACATACAAGCACCAGCACCTGCTGTGAATGTTAATCATAGGTTGCCTTTGGAGCGTCTTCGCAGTTTGGGAGGCATAAAATTTAGGGGTTTGAACCCTAAGTTAGCCAAGGAATGGTTGGAGAGTACTATATGTATTCTGGTTCAGATAGAATGTAATAAGGCACGAAAGTTGGGTTGCACTGTGTCTTTTTTACATGGTAATGCTTATCATTGTTGGGTAACCACAGTTGCAGGAGTTTTGGAAGCTAGCATGACTTGGGAGTTCTTTCGAAAGCTTTCAAGGGAGTTCTTTGTTACATGTCGTTGGTGCAAGACGACATGGCAATGGTTGAGTATGAGGTAAAGTCTATCCACTTAAGTCAGTATGCTTCTGAGTTGGTGCCAGATAGTCATCGCAGATGTGATCGATTATGTTACGGTCTTGCTAAGAATATCAAGGCATATTTGTTGTTTGTGGATTATACAAATTTTAATGTGTTGTTCAACCGGGCTAAGGATATCAAGCAACCCTTGGTCGAGCCAGTTCAATCAGCAAATATGAGCTTAGGCAAGTGAGTAGTTGATTTTGGGTTTTTTGGGAGAAAGAATAAGAGATCACGTGATAAGCGTTTCAAGACGGATTGCAAGTGTGGCAGTGGTGGTAATCGTAATCAGAATGTGCGAGTTGTTGCCGGATCTGAGCGTTGTGGGAGACGTCACACTAGTGAATGTTGGGGTACTGTTGGAACTTGTTGGGGGTATGGATTACTTATAGCGTGACTGTCCCTGTGTTGCGAGAGATGTGCCAGCACAGGTTGCCACACCTTCTAGAGGCCGAGGTCGTAGAAGGGGTAATTTTTAGAGGATCGAGGATGGTCAGAGAATTGTGGCTCATATAGTGGCAGTGTGATAGAAGAATGATGGACTCGCTCGAGTTTATGCTCATCGTGAGGGCCGGAATGGCACTGACATGACCGCGTGTACCTCTACCTTGCAATCTTTGTCATTATTTTCTTTAATTGATTTGGGGTCTACTCATTCATACATCTTGAGTGAGCATGCGCATTTATTGAATGTTCCTATTGAGATCTTGAATGTTGGTATGTTGGTAACTAGTTCTTTTGTTGAGACAATTATGGTTAGAAGGTTGTATAGGAGATGCCTTTTAGTTGTTTAGGGTCACGAGTTTGTTGCAGATTTGATGGAGTTGTCATTCCATGGTTTTGATGTTATTTTGGGTATGGATTGGTTAAGCAGGCATAAGGTAGTTGTGGATTGTGAATCTAAAAGGATTTCTTTAAAGCTTGCTAATGATTACGAGGTTGTGGTGGTTGGCGGGAATGTGAAATTATTGTCTAATATTGTTTTAGCTACGCAAGCGGAGAAGATGATGCAAGGAGGTTGTCAAGCTTACCTTATAGTTGTGATGAATCTGGAAGTCAAGGGTGTTCGAGTGTAGGATATTCGAACTATTTGTGATTTTTCAAAGGTGTTTCTTGAAGAGTTATCGGTTTTACCGTCGGATAGAGAGATGGAATTAGAAATCGAGACTTACTCGGGTACGACTCTGGTGTCCGTTACTCCTTATCGTATGGAACCAAAGGAAATAAAGGAATTGAAGATGCAACTTCAGGAGTTGTTAGATTGTGGGTTTATCCGACCTAGTGTTTCACCTAGGGGTGCACCAATTCTTTTTGTGAAGAATAAGGATGGTACAATGCATATGTGCATTGATTACCGTCAATTGAATAAATTGACGTTTAAAAACAAGTATTTATTACCTAGGATTGATGACTTGTTTGATCAATTTTGTGGCGCGACGGTTTTCTCTAAGATTGATTTGAGATCGGGGTATTATCAGTAAAAGGTTAAGGATACGAATATATCGAAGATTGCTTTTTGCACAAGGTATGAACATTATGAGTTTTTGATGATGCTGTTTGGTTTGACAAATGCCTGGCTGCTTTCATAGATATGATGAATAGGGTGTTTCATGAGTACCTTGATCATTTTGTGGTTGTGTTTATCGATGATATTATAATGTACTCTCGTACCGAGGAGGAACATTATTAGCATTTACGAACTGTATTGCAAGCATTAAAGAAGCATCAGATGTATGCCAAGTTGAGTAAGTGTGAGTTTTGGCTAAAGAAAGTGATGTTTAATGGTCATGTGGTTTCCGCGGAGGATATTTGCATTGATCTGCGGAAAGTAAAGGCTATTCTTAATTGGAAACAACCTAATTCAGTATCTGAGGGTCGTAGTTTCCTTTGGTTGGCTGCGTATTATCGTCATTTTGTTGATGGGTTCTCTAGTTTTGCTTCTCCATTGATAAAGTTGATGCACAAGAATGTTCTTTATGTGTGAACAGAGAGTCAACAACATAGTTTTGAGAAGTTGAAGGAGGTTTTGACCCGTGCCTCAGTTTTGATTCAACCCGAGTTAGGAAAGGGGTTCGTGGTCTATAGTGATGCATCCTATGTTTGTTTGGATTGTGTGTTGATGCAAGAAGGAAAAGTTGTGGCTTATGCATCTAGACAGTTGAAGGTGTACGAGCGTTATTATCCTATGCATGATCTTGAACTTGTCGCGGTGGTTTTTGGGTTGAAAATTTGGAGGCATTATCTTTATGGTGAGAAGTGTATTGTGTACACGGATCACAAGAGTTTGAAGTATTTGATGACGCAAAAGGATTTGAATCTTAGGCAGCGATGGTGGTTGAAGTTGCTTAAAGATTATGATTTGATGATTGACTATCATTCGGGTAAGGCTAATGTTGTAGCCGATGCTTTGAGTAGGAAGGTTGCGATGGAGTTGTGGACGATGTTTGCACGGTTGAGTGTGGCACAAGATGTGGGCTTGTTGGCTGAGTTGCAAGTTAAGTCTTTATTGTCACAATAAATTAAGGCAAAGCAACCTTTTGATGAGGAGTTGATACCTCATGTTAATGATATTATGGATGGAAATCCAACGTATTTTCAATTTAATGATGATGGTGTTTTGTGCTTCAAAGACCGGTTAGTGGTGCCTAATGATGATGATTTGAGGCGTACCATTTTGACTGAAGCGCATACTAGTCCTTTTGGTATGCATCCCGGTAGTACTAAGATGTATCGAGGTTTGAAAGATAAGTACTATTGTGTGGGATTAAAGAAAGATGTGGCTGATTTTGTTGCTGGATGCATGGTATGCCAGCGTGTCAAAGCTAGGCATCAGTTTCCTTCTGGGTTGTTGCAACCCTTGAGAATACCATAATGGAAATGAGAGAGAATCACTATGGATTTTGTGTTTGGGCTTCCATTAACACCAACTAAAAAGGATTCTATTTGGGTGATTGTGGATCAGTTTACGAAGTGTGCACATTTTGTGCCCGTGCATACGACGTATACCTTGGATAAGTTGGCAATTTTGTATATTCCTGAGATTGTGTGTTTGCACGGGGTTCCCAAGTCCATAGTTTTGAATAGAGATCCATGGTTTATAGCAAGGTTTTGAGAGTTTTTGCATCAAGCCTTGGGCACACAGCTAAATTTTAGTACTTCGTATCATCCCTAGACGGATGGTCAGTCAGAACATATGATTCAAGCCTTGGAGGATATGTTGGGATGTTGCATCATTGAGCTCCAAGGAACATGGGAGAAGCAGTTGCCTTTAGTGGAGTTCACTTATAATAATAGCTATCAAGCTAGTATACAAATGGCGCCGTATGAAGCCTTGTATGGTAGGAAGTGTCATACGCCTTTGTGTTGGGATGAAGTTGGAGAAAAGCATGTTTTTATGCATGATGTATCGAAAGGCACGAATGAGAAGGTAAAGCTTGTGTGTGATAGCTTAAAAGCGGGTTTGGATCGTCAAAAATCCTATGCGTATTTGTAGCGTAGAGAGGTTGAGTATGCGGTTAGTGATCACGTGTTCTTGAAGGTGTCGCCTTGGAAGAATGTGATGCGGTTTGGACGTAAATGAAATCTTAGTCTAAGGTTCATTGGGCCATATATGAGGTTGTGGAATGTATAGGTCTCGTGGCTTATCGTTTGAGGTTGCCTCCTAAGTTGGAGAAGATTCATGAAGTATTTCATGTATCAATGTTGCGAAGGTATTTGTCGGATCTATCGTATGTTACGCCGGTGGAAGACATTGAGTTACGGCCAAATTTTTCTTATAAGGAGCAACCTGTAAAGATCCTTGATTCTAGCAGCAAAGTTGTTCGTGGCAAAACGATTGAGCTTGTGAAGGTGTTGTGGTGACACTGTGGAATTGAGGAAGCCACGTGGAAAAGTAAGAAGGACATGTTGAAACAGTTTCCACATCTGTTTCCTTCAGGTAAATTTTGAGGATGAAATTTCTTAAGAGAGGGAGAGTTGTAATGCCCCGATTTTGGGGCCTAGGAGTTTGCTAGGTTGATCAGACGGTCTGGTAGACCGGGATTAGAGATTCTAATCGAATTCAGGTTAAAAATTGGAATAAATATTTTTAAGTGAGATAAAAATATGGGAAAATATCCTAAAATAATTATTTAATATATGTATTTATTTGGTGAAATCAATTTTGGAAAATGGGTTTTGGACAATTGACATTTTGGGTTAGTGAGCAAAATGTAAAGAATGAAAATTGTTTTTAGTGACTATTTTGAAAAAGGGTCAAATCTTAGAATCTTTAAGGAGTCAAATTATCAAATATTTTTATCAGATTTTCCTCTCAATTAGGATTGATTTTAAAGAGTTTTAAGTAAGAAATTAAAAGGGGATTTAATAAAAGAAGGTACTTATTTCATTAAACCACTTTTGACGTAATTTTTGCTTTGAAACTTTTCTTTCAAAATCTCTTCAGCCAAACACTCTCTTTTTCATCAAAGATTTCAGGTAATGATCTTGATTTCTTAAACTTTTGGTTTTCAATGAATTCTTCAATCTTATTTTCAAAAATCTCATGTTTTCTTTTGTTTTTCAAGAGTAAAAACATCCAATTGAGAGGAAATGCACTCACTAGAGGTAAGGTTCGTTCTTCTCCTCTATGAAAGGTTCTTTACTGAAATTCCCAAGTATTTGATCCTTGTTTAATGTTTTCTAATGAGTTTTGATGATTTAATAATAGAATTTGGTTAAATCAAGGTTTATTTGTTGAGATAATGTGATTTTCGTATTGGATCTATTTTGCTAGGCTGTTGATTGGTTTTAATCATGATTTTGATGTTTGATATTGTTAATAAGTTGGTTTTAACATTGGAATCCCTAAAGTAGATGAACCTCTAATTTTTAGGTTGTTAGTTATGTGTTTTTGAGGAGTTGTGAGAGGTTTATGGATGCTGGAGGTATAAGGATAGATTGTTTTTTAAAGTTAATTGATGGTAATTGATGGATTAAACCAGTGGGTTTTGGCTAGGTTGAGTTTGGAAGGTGTTTGATGTTGTTTTCGATGGTTTCAACTAGTTTTTGGAAGACGAATGTTCAGATTGCAGGAGATCTTTGTTTAGCACCGAGTTGAATGCATAATGATGCATTTTCCTCTGTTTTTATGTGGTTAAATCAGGGGACAATCAAGGAGGGTTGCCTAGTGGTGTATGTTGCTTATCGGAGGCTCAATTCGTGTTGGCAAGCGAGGCGAGGCGAACTGGTGAGTGAAAATGGGTTTAAGCTCTTTAAAAGGTTTGATCATTAGATCATGGGGGTTTAGTTATAGCCTAAAAAGCTTAACTAAGCTCAAGCGTAAATTGTTCTTACTTCGCTTGATTAATGGTTCGAGATGAGCTTGAGAATTTCATGTTGGTTTAAACATGGTTGATTTTCATGTTTTTGTTTTAAATATGGTTTGATTTACTTACTTTAAATGCATCATTTTGAATAAATTGCAATGTTTATCAAAGTATTTGAATGCATATGTGCATTGAGAATTGTTCCTAAGAGGAATGTGATGTTACCTTTGGCAATGTGGTATTGCATATGAAACAGCTTTATGAAATTCATTGGAAGACAGAAAGTAAATATATTTGGAAATGATATATTGGCTTTGTGACATAAAGAGAAAGTTTCGGATATAGTTGGCTTGCCATAGGATGAAAGTGCACTATAAATACAAAATCGATCGTGTGAAATTCTTTGGTTACACAATAGGGGTAGTGCTATTGTGAAGTGATATGGGTAGTGCTATCACAACAGGATAAGGGTAGTTCTATTCTCGGTCGAAGTGAGTTATGGTGGGGGTAGTACTGCCATGAGACTTGATGAGGGTAGTTCCATCGAGGGAATCTATGTATTTGAACATGTATGGATAGGGGTAGTGCTATCCAAGGATGGGGGTAGTGCCATACAGGTCACTTAAATTACCAATATATGTGAATCATTGAGACATATGATGTTTATAAATGTTTTGATGCATATGGTTATTATGCATGATTTGTTGTGGAAACAAATGAGAAATGATTTGGTAATTAAGCATGAGATTTATAAATAATGATGCATATGGTTGTTATGCACTATTTGTTTTGGAAAACAAATAAGAATGCTTGGGTAGTTAAGCATGTTTTGAGAACAAAGTGGTTTTTTGTTTTCAAATGGTTTTTAAATGTATCAATGCTTTGTGTATGAGCATACTCACTAAGCAATCGTTCTTACGCTCTCTTTTTCACATTGATGCAGAGCATTAAAGTTGTGGGGCAGCAATGGAACGGGAAGGATGGTCCAAGATCAAGGCAATAGCTTTAGTATGAAACTTGGTTTTAAATTCGGTTAATAAGGCAATGTGTTTACCATGTTTTGGGGGATTTGTAATCTAGATTTTGTTTGTTTTTTGATGGTTTATTCTCTATGGTTTGATGGCTCTCATGGTTTGGATTGAAGCATGAATGTTGATAATTTGCTAGCATGAGCTTATGCTTGATGTTTTCTCTTTAGCAAGAATGTTGCTTGTAAATGCTTATGATCAAGTCCTTAGGGGTTCAAGCATGTTTTAAATGATGTATTAGGGTTTTTGGTTCTATGCTTATATTGAAGTATGCTTTAAATCTCTTTATGGGTGTTGAACTAAACGGTTTGTAGGAAACACGCCTTTAGAATTATGTTGATCCATGTTGCTATGAGTTGTTCATGTATCTTTGATGTTCTGGCATGGATTGATCCGTAGAATATTTGTGCTTATGGTTATGTATGATTGGGACATGTTTGAATTCGTAAATGTATGTTAAACCAACAAATTTGGACGTTGCAGGTCAGAGCGTATATATACGCGTGAGACCGTATCGATATATATTAATGTTTTCAAGTATAGCGTATTGATACTTGAAGAAGTGTATCAGCACAGGTTTGACATACTGGAATCTGGGATTTTGAAAATGCACAGGTGTACCAATACACTTGCTCATGTATCGATATGGGTAGTCGTTAATTCAGTTAAAATGTGTTTTAAAGGTTTCTGATTTATTCATTTCGGTCCTTGATTGTCGTGAATGCAATTGTATAAGATTGGGTGATCGTTTTAAGTTGAAATTTGGCACACAAGCATGTAATATGACTAATTAAGGAATGGTAATCGTAAAACTAAGAAAGTCCCTGTAATTTTATAGAATTGCAATTTGGTCCCTAAATTGCAAATACGCGTAATTGGATGTCGAATTCATGCCCAAATCTTCTGAGTTTTCACCTGCTGCTAGAATGCTCACCTTAGGTTAATATTATGCATTTAGACAAGATAAAAAGAAAAAAATGGACGTAATTCGAGTTATCTCTTCATGGGTTTGTTTTGGCAAACCCAATGTAGCTCGCTCGGTTCGGCCTGGCGTCTAGGCCAGTTCGGGGGGGTTACAACATCCCTATAGTGAAGTTTCTATGACATAAACATGATATTAAAGGGGCCATATGGGAACCTAAGAACTTGAATCAGCATTAGTACTCTCATATGTTTGAAACTTGTACATTTTGAGGATTGTATAACATAAGTTTAGGAAGTTTGGGAAGTTTAGGGACCATCCTTTCAATTTTCCATCATTCCCTTATTCTTCCAAGTCAAAAAATTATAATTTAGAGGTATAGAGCTAAAGGGCTCAAACCCGCATCCTCAATCACCTTGCCCACATTCCTTACTATAAGTACTAGAAACTTATGTGATGTTTTGAATATCAAACCTCTTTATCTTCTTTTTCTAGTAATGTATAACTTAAGTTATATAAACTTTATTTTAACCTTTGGAGACTTTTCTCTTCCATATGTTTCCAACTAACCTCTTTCTCTCTCTCAAGTTCTTTCTTTTTTCCTTATCACTTGTTTTCTTTAAAGCTCCATCCATCGTCATTTGTCACAGTTTTTTTAATTCTGAGACTATTAATTGATTCAACTCTTTATCATGAGTAGACCCTTCATCGTTTGTTGTTCTCCTAAAATAGAGTGAAAACCCTTCATTTTTCCTTTGCACCACTGTGTCATGGTTGTATCCTTTGGTAAGTGGTCGTTGAGTCTCTCTCTCTTTTCCTTTTATTTTATATTTTTATTTTTTTTAGTTGTGATCTGTAGTAGTCCTCACCAAGCACTAACCTGCTTAAGTCTTCTGTCTACATGTGCCTTTGACCTTAACCCTAATCTCTAACCCATACCAATCCCTTAACCCACTCACCTAGCCAAAAACTATTATTATAATACCCCTAAAACCCGGCTAGGAGTTTTTAAGATAATCACAAGCTTTGAAAGGTTATCTTTAGATTTTTAAAGACTCGGTTGGAGCTAATTAGATAAGCTAGCTAATGAAATTAAAAGTATAGTATTTAAGAATTAAAAGAGTTAAGGATCAATTAGGAATTGTTAAGTGAGCATATTACAAGGTTTGAAATGGATTGTATATCAAGAAGTAGTATTATCAATGAAACTAAAACTTTGTGTGATAGATTATAGTGATTGAGGATTAAAGTGAATTAAATAGAAACTTTGATTGAGGGCCATTTTGATAGAAAGAGGAAATATGAAATTGCATGGATAATTATTCCACAAATTATGGTGGAATATACTTGTCAATGAAATAAAATGGATGAGTGGTACATGTGGGGCTGCTGATTGGTGGATTTGAATGGGAGAAAGAGAGAGTTTCTTCTATCATTTTCAGCCTTCACTCAACTCAACATGTATTCACCAAAACCAACCACCATTGAAGAAAAAGGGGAAGCTTGAAGAGAGGTTAAATTTGGGCAGCTTTGGTCTTTACACTTGAAGTAAAAATTCATAAATGGTAAGCCCACTCCTTCACTCCATGATTTTGGTTATAAATTGCATTGAGGATTGAAGATTTAGATGTTGTAAATTTGACAAATTGGATGATGTTTTTGTTAGAATTCAGCTTTGATTATGGCACCCTTAAGAATCTGATTTCATTTGTTTGTTGTTGAAAGTTAGAAACTATTTTGGAAGGGAAAACAACGATTTAAAGTTGTAGTATAAAGGTTTGAATTGGTTGTAAATTAAGGTTAGTTAGTAAAGAAAGGGTTTGAATGAATGGTGGTTGAATATAGATGAGTTTGGATCACTTAAATTGGTTAAAACAATGGATATGCAATCTACCCACAAAAGCTCTGTTCTGGTAGTAAGTTTAGAAATTAATAGAAAATCGAATATGCTGAGTTAGAGGACAAATTTTATATGAATAGAACCATGTTTAAGTCTAGTTTTGTCTCCACTAAACCGTGATTGATTTCGAGTTCTAAATCAAAAGTTATGAATTTTTAAGTGAGGGTAGTGCAGAAAATCTAGAAGCAGATTCTTCTCTGGACAGTTTCTATTTTGAGACTTCTAAGAATTCTCATAATTTTTGTGGATCTTGTTAAATTATGAAACTGATACTGTTTAAATCGTAGTTGAATCTAGTTTGTAACGGTGTAAAGATCTTTAAAATTCAGTGTGTACTTTGTTCTAAAGAGTCAGTTCTTTGATGATAGCTCAAAATGCCAAAGGTTGAAAACAAAGATTTAACTTGAAAATGGAATTGAGGAATGACTAATATATGTATGGTTATTGCTTGAATGATAATATTGGTTATGCATATTGAGTAAATGTATGATGAAAGGCATGTATATTAATGGATGTATTTGTGATTTTTTTGAACTAAAGATTGGAAGAGGAAGCAAGGTCAATGAAGAAAAAATGTGTGAATCATGTTATGTTAGATGTTTGGTTGCATATAATTGAGTATGTATGATATATGAATGTTTGTCGTGCTAGTAATGATGTGCTTGACTAGGTTGGACTATGATCTTATTGATAAGCATGAGTTGTCTTGATACATGATAAATTGATAAGTTAGTATTAGAAATGAAATGATGATTAATGAATAGGCAAACTTTTAGATCTATGATTGATAGGATCAGTCACTAGGATCGTTCATAGATTTCTCAATAAAGGAGTTCAGGTTATGGATAAATTACATGCCAAAAGTTAATATGATTATGGTAAATTCTATTATTGGTCTTAGGGTATGCTAAGTTAATATAATAATTCTTACAGGCCTTAAACTTATGTTTATAGACTGGAATCTCATAGAGCAATAAAGGAAAGAGTAAATAAACTATAGGAATCATAAGATAGATTGCCTTATTATTGTTGATATCAGAAGGAAAGATATGCATAATTGGTCATTATTGCCTTAATGATCTAAAGGACCTTTTTTGTATGAATAAATGATTGATCATGGAAATTTGTTTGTATGATTGAATGTATGTTTATGGTCAATGTTGTTACTGGTCTAATTTGTATGTGATAGCATGATGAAAGAATGATTGAGTGGAGATCAATGTTAATGTATAAATGTATATGATTAAGTGTTTGAACCTAAAAATGATAAAGTTATGTTTAGATTAAATGAATATTGATGTTGTCATGTAAAAACTTATCCTAGTAAATAAAACTAGGCCTTGTTAATACGAAATCTTTATATCAAATGGTATAAGTACAAAACCTATAGTAAGGAACTTTAAATTCCACCTAAGATTCACTTACCTCATCTTAAGTATGTGAATTTATTTATGAAAAATGTTTAATTTAAGGAATAAAAGACATCTAAAAATGTTTTAATAGGAATACGACTTCATAGTGATTGATTTGTCAATCTTGATAATAATAATAATAATAGGAACTGTATGATGTGAATCACAAGACTTAAGAACTCTCAAATATTGAATCCTTATTAGCATAACAAACCCCCAAACTATTTTTGTTTGTAATGTTCCAATAAATGGTAACTTTAGAAACATGAAACTTATGACATTGGTAATGCAATGAGCTAAATGTCTAAAATGATTAGAAGAGATATGATAAGCTTTGTGAACTGGTGTTTATTAAATATAGTGTAGGTTACGAGCTATAAGTGATGTGTATTGCATAATGAGTGCATAATTGATTATACATATAAAGCTGCTAAAGCTTGACTTATGAAACAATTTAAAGAAAGAAAAAAAGAGTTAAATTATCTTGAAAATTCTATGGTTTTATAAGTTGGTCTCAAGTCTTAAATGCATTGTAATGTTTGTGTGTTTGTTTGGTAACACTTCCTAAACAGGTTTAACTCCTAAACCAGGTAGAGTGTGTTACAATTACCTATGACCCACACAAGTATGTATATCAACCAAATAACATAAACCCTAATCTATAATCCATACCAAACCCTAAAACACTTAACCCACTCACCTAGCCCAAACCTATGACATGTGACCCATGCATGTGCGTGCATGCGTGATCGAATGAATGAGGATCGTTACCTTTTTCTTTAACCCATGTCAGCTTGCCTTAACCCAAACCTACACCAAGGCCCAAATTGTTATAGCCCAAATGGTTGACCCATTAGCTGACCCAAACCGGTGGAGGAACTCGTCTAACATAGAAACATAACCTATTATCTGATCCATCTAACCCGACTATAATGCTTTTCAACCTAAATCCAAGACTCGACTTGTTAATTGTTGACTTTGACTTTGAAAAAGCATTGACGTTGTCTACTAACTCTAAATTATGGATTTGTTTTACCCGATTTTGACCTGAAACCATTCATTTACATTTTGTACTCTTAGTCTCAAAATTTAGAAAATCATTTCTATTCATAAATTAATAAAGGCTTAATATATAAATAAGTACTTAAACTATTCCTTTGTTTTGTAACACCCCGATCTTGATCCGGATCCGAAGCGCTACATTCAAATCACCCAAAACCGACGCAACAAAATTTCCACTTTAAAACCTTAGATTTAGCCATTATCAAAACATCAAATTTTACATAATTACATGGAATTAAATAGGAATTAAAAATTAGTTTACAAAATAGGAGCTCCGAGTTTCAAATGTCATATATCAAAATAATATTTTAAATAGAGTTATAAACACAACTCTTGTAAGGTCCTATGAATACTTAAGCCCAAGACTAAATACTAAGCATTGTACTCTAAAATGGTGCAGTGCTGCGAAAACCCTCCATGATGTGCTCCTCGATCACGATCAACCTACTAACCTACGAACGAAAACAATGATTTCGAGCACTGAGCTTACAAAGCTCAGTGTTACATTTATACTCTAGTACAATTCATGATTATCATAAAATAAGCATGCGAGATAAATATAGTCTAGAAAGCATAGATATGGCTTCACTATCAATAAGTCATCATCTAGCCTGCACAAGCTAGAGTTCTTAGATCACCTATGTCAAGGCATAATTAAGCCTACAAGAAGTCTTTCATGTTCTGCAATGCTTCGCCTTACTCAAGGTCACTCAACCTATAACACCCCCTTCCCGGTCTGGTAGAGAGCCGGGTCAAAAAGTGTTATCGAAATACAAATTTGAAATTTCAGAGACAGACTCGGGGTTTAAGATTTATTCGGAAGGTCTTATTAATCATTCTTAAGGCTTAGCGAACCTAACCGTTACTAGACTTCATCAGAATTGGGGTCAATTTTAAACTTTTTGAACTTTGGGGACTACTCCAGATTCTTTATTACCAACTTGTAATTAAACTTACCAATTATTACCCTAGGGAACGTGCCAGATTCTTTATTACCAACTTGTAATTAAACTTTACAAATTAGCGATCCTAATCCAGATTCTTTATTACCAACTTGTAATTAAACTTACCAGTTATTAATCTGTAAAGTTCCGTTACTATCGGATATTGTTAACCTAATCATTTAGACCGTATAGTTATTAGTGACTAATTTGCAAACTATTTTTATGCCTTATAAAAGATTTAACTATCACCGTATCGATACCCTAGGGGCCGTATCGATACGCTAAGCCTAATTTCAGATTTCCAGATTCAAGGATGTCAAGCCCGTACCGATACAGCTAAGCCTGTATCGATACAGCTAAGCCTGTATCGATACCAATTGACTGCGTTGACCTTATATCGATACATTATAAGATCGTATCGATACCATTTTTCAAACCAAATTACGGTGACCAAAATCCGTACCGATACGCCCAAACCGTATCGATACACCATGTTTAACCCATGTTGACCAGACCATTTATGCAAGGGCCGTATCAAT
The DNA here is from genome assembly GCA_019671005.1 of Hibiscus mutabilis. NCBI lineage: Eukaryota > Viridiplantae > Streptophyta > Magnoliopsida > Malvales > Malvaceae > Hibiscus > Hibiscus mutabilis. The sequence goes on along the minus strand of CM033717.1, from coordinate 44,072,136 downwards.
ACGCCATCACCTGTATCGATACCCCCTGACCTGTGATGACAGATTTTTACTAGTTTTTATTCGAATTAACCTAGCAAACGTTGTCCAACCATTACCAAATTTTACCAGCAAACTAATAAACAGTAATTCTAATGGCATGTCAAATTTTAGGGCGATTCGAATTCATTTACTAAGGTTTTACCATCTAGTGACTTAAGGCACATACACCACCTAGACACTATTAGGCTTATACAACCATCTCAAAATAAGTCATTACAACCCATCTAAACCTTATGCCACCTTACTAGGAGTTCAGAAACAAAAGTAAACATACATAGCTTGCGGAAGTGACTTACAACCGTGAGATTACACAATTGGGGTTCAGAAAATATCAAGACCCTTAAATGCTTGAGACACACATATGTTAGGCTTACATAGCCTAGTGAGGTAGTCATAACAACATAAGCAATAACAATACGTAAATGGCATGCTATGAACATGAATGGCATATTGGAATACTTAACTATCATAATTGATAAGTGTTCAAAAGTACTATTTTTCTGACCCTTTTTACTCATATTATTGTTAGACTTAGGCTCATATTAGTTGCATAATTAGCTATGCATGCATTAATCCATGTTTCTTTCCATCGTTGAGCTTGATTACATAACTTGGTAGTTTTTGTGGGAAAAGATGCTGCTTTGGTGTGTTTTGTGTGTATGTGCAGGATCACTTGCCAAAGCAAGGCCAGAGCTAGTTTCCAGGGCAATGCATGAAGGAGACGCCGAGCCAGTTGCCATGGCAATTGTCGACAAGAGCAAAGGTGATATGGTAGTCGAAATTGATGACTATACAAGCCCAAGATGACATTGAGCAAAGCCCAAACCCAAAGGAATTTGATTTCCATGCAGAGATTAAAGAAGAATTAAATTCCAAGAAGATAGGAGAAGTTCTAGTAGGAATACAATTATAATAAAGAATTATATTCTTTAAAGATAATTTAATTCCAACTTAACTTCCTCCTCAAAGAAGGACTTTGGCCTAGCCCTATAAATAAGATGGAGATTTCGACAATCCATAGAGAGGAAGAGAAGGGAATTTCGACAAGTCCAAGGAGGGCAAGAGGAGAGAATTTTCGACAAGCATCTAGTGCAAGGAGGATTTCGACAAGCCTCCTTCTTCATCTTTTTCTTTCTTGTTCGATTGGGTTCATGCTAGGGATTATTTATCTTGTGTTTCTTTGGAACCTAGCCATGAACTAAATCTATTTGGCTATGGTTATTGTGTTTTGTGGTTGTGAGAAACTATTGGTTTTTGTTTAGGTAATAAGAGTTTGCACTTTTCTATTCAAGGTTTATTCATTCTTGGTTCTTATTCTTGTTTGTGAGTGAATTGGGAGAGGATCTCGTAATTTCATCTATTTATCTAATATCGGGAGAGTTAAATTCAAGAAACGAATGAATATGATCTTTATTCATTCTATTGATGGTGAAGATTAATCCGGCTTAGGAATAAGTTAAGGATTTCAACGGCTAAGAGGAGCGCAAGATTGGTTGTTGTTCACCCTTGATTCACGCAGGGATGTATTATCAAGGCATGCACAAGTAGCTAGAGTTTCGACTTAGGGATAAGAAGAAACCATTGAAGAACGCTCTACCGAACCTTGAAGGTTGCTGCCCAGATGCCCAAGTAGTTGCCCAGGCAACCATCGATTAGTTGCCAAGGCAACCCCATTGTGCAAGTTACCACGGCAACTGAGTTGCCCGTGCACTCTTTTACCAAGACGATCCAATCGGCTATCACACCTCAAATGACGATAACCTGGCCTATCTCTCCCTCATTCGATCTCATCTTTTCTTTTACTTATTTGCTTTCTAGATTAGTTATTAGTTAAAACTCCTATAATCCTTTACTTGTGTTTTCTTTTACTTTTTACAGTGCAAGAGACTAGATTCTTGAAGTGGCACCAATCCCTGTGGAGATGATATCTTTTATACTATAACTTGCAACGTGTATACTTGCACAATTGCGTAGCACTTATCACGCGCAACAAGTTTTTGGCGCCGTTGCCGGGGATTGGCAATAGCGACTTTGTTTTTATTTTCTTGCACTTTCTTTTTACTTTTCTTGTTGAAGATTCAAAGGGCTAACAAACTTTGGTTTTGCATTGGTATATGACCAGGGCGAGACCGACTACACTAGAATATCCCTTTGATCCAGAAATCGAACGAACCATACAAAGACTTAGACGAAGGATAAGAGTAGCAATGGCTAATCAAGACAGCGATATGAATCAAGATGTTCGAGCAGCAGGAGGTGTGATTCCTGCACGAAATAGAACTATTCGAGACTATCTTGAAGAAGATCTTGATGGACTTAATCCAGGAGTTGTCGCACCTGAAATTGAAGCCGACCACTTTGAGTTGAAACTGGTAATGTTTAATATGATCAACACAATTGGTCAATTTGGCGACTCAGCAACTGAAGATGCACGGCAACATCTGAAATCTTTCCTCGAGATTTGCAACTCGTTCAAAATACACGGAGTCACCCCCGATGTCTTACGATTAAGATTATTCCCCTATTCACTGAGGGATAGGGCGAAAGCATGGTTGAATAGCATTCCTGCCGGATCAATAGCATCTTGGACCGATCTTTGTCGTGATTTCCTTTCTCGATTTAATCCTACAAATTTGACTGATAAGCTTCGTAACGACATTACTTCTTTTCGGCAGGCAGATGATGAATCCATGTACGAGGCTTGGGAGCGATATAGAGAACTTCTACACAAATGCCCCCTACACGGATTCCCGGTGTGGACTCAAGTAATAATGTTGTACAACGCCGTAAATACACCAACAAGGATGATGCTAGATGCCTCGGCAAACGGCATACTCTTAGATAAGTCGCCGAAGGAAGCAATGCAAATTTTAAACAGGCTGGCCAAGAATGATTATCAATTACGATCTACTAGAAGAGGAGGAGTTAGACGCCAAGCCACAATACATGAACTAGGATCATCAGATTCAATTTCGGCACAATTGGCCACTTTAACCAAGATGGTCCAGAACATGCAAAATCCAAACAACACACATGAAGTCAAGGTAATGGATTCTTTTTGTGAGTTATGTGGTGATAACCATAATTCTTCTGAATGTATGCAGAATCCGGAATCCAGCTTCTATGTGGGGAATTATAGTCGGAACAACAATGTGATGTCCAATACATACAATCCAGCTTGGAAGAAGCACCCAAATTTTTCATGGAGTAATCCCAACAATGCTCTAAACCAGAACAATCAGAATGCACAAGCATCGGGATTCCAACAGAATATGCCACGGCAACAGTTGCCGCAGCAACAACCGACAACATCTAGCTTTTTGGAAAATTCTCTAAATGCTTTTATGATGAAAACTGAATCTTATATGGATGAGAATAGTAATTTCATAAAAAGAACTGATGCTTTTATTAACAAGACCGAGATGAGATTGAAAAACCAAGAGGCGGCAATCAAATCATTGGAAAATCAAGTCGGACAGTTTGCTCAAAATCTGAATACTAGACCGCAAGGAGGTTTACCTAGCGATACTGAAGTCGTAAGAGGAACTGGCCATGAGCAATGTAAGGCGATCACCACCAGAAGTGGCCAACAACTTAGAGAGGTTCAAACCCGCTCATCAAACAAAACCCCACAAAAAGATCAAGACGAACCTAGCGGCAAAGCCTCAGATGCTAAACCAGGAATTGCCGCGGCAACCGGCAATAAGCATGCCTCGGCAACCGACGATAAAGACGCCTCGACAACTTGCGATAAGCATGCCTCGGCAACCCCAGTTGATAATGCCTCGGCAACTCTAGCTGTCCTGGCAATGCCGTCAATCAGGTTTCAAACCAATGAAAGGATCGAAGATATCTGACTTCCACCACCATTCCCACAAAGGTTGAAGCGACAAAAGCAAGAATACCAATTCAAGAAGTTTCTTGATATCCTAAAGCAAGTCCACATCAACTTGCCATTGGTGGAAGCAATTGAACAAATGCCAAACTATTCCAAGTTTCTTAAAGACATTGTGTCCAAGAGAACAAGGCTGGGAGAGTTTGAAACAGTTGCCGCAGCAGAGGGATGCATGGTAATGTTGCACAATCGTATGCCACCCAAGTTGAAGGATCTCGGAAGTTTCACAATACCCTGTTCCATTGGAAATCACTATGTCGGGAAAGCATTATGCGATCTTGGGGCTAGCATAAACTTGATTCCTAAATCGGTTTTCCAGAAACTAGGAATTGGGAAGGCAAAACCTACAACAGTTATGCTACAGCTAGCCGACAGATCCTATGTGCATCCAGAGGGAAAAATCGACGACATACTGGTAAAAGTTGATAAATTTATTTTTCCCGCTGACTTTATTGTTTTGGATTGTGAAGCAGATGAGCATGCACCCATCATTCTCGGGAGACCATTCCTAGCAACAGGGAGAACCTTGATCGATGTTGAAAAGGGAGAACTCACAATGAGGGTGAATGACCAGAAAGTTAAACTAAATGTGTTCCAAACACTAAGGCATGTCGATGATCCAAAAGAATGCCAACTTCTTCATGCCACGGCAGAGTTTAACTTCGATGAGGAATTTAGTTTCCTCGGCAACTACATTGCCGATCAAGAGGAACTTGAGGAGTATTAAGAACCGATCGATGAGGAACAACAAGAAGAGGCAAATTGGCTAGTCAATCGACCAGGTACATACTTTGAACCACTGGATTACTCAGGTAAGGAAGGTAAGCTCGAAAAACCCTCTATTGAACAACCACCGATTCTTGAGTTGAAACAATTGCCAGAGCAACTAAAATATGCATACTTAGGAACCGATAATACATTGCCTGTAATTATTTCTTCTAAGTTACAGCCTGAGCAGGAAAAGAAGCTGATCAAGATGTTGAAGCTACACAAAAAGGCAATAGGGTGGACAATTGCCGACTTGAAGGGAATTAGCTTGGCGGTGTGCATGCACAAGATTTTGTTGGAAGATGATCACAAACCTTCAATTGAGGCCCAGAGGAGACTGAATCATGCCATGAAAGGGGTTGTAATGAAAGAAATCATCAAGTGGCTTTGACGGCATTATATACCCTATCTCTAATAGTATGCGTAGGTAAGTCCGGTACAATGTGTACGAAAAAAAGGGAGGTATAACAGTGGTAAGTAATGAAAATAATGAACTCATTCCAGCCAGGACTGTGACCGGTTGGAGGGTTTGTATGGATTATCGAAATCTAAACAAAGCCACCAGGAAAGATCACTTCCCATTACCCTTTATTGATCAAATGCTTGACCGTCTTACAGGTAAACCCTTTTATTGTTTTCTTGATGGTTATTCAGGTTACAATCAAATTGCCATAGCACCAGAAGATCAAGAAAAGACAACCTTCACATGCCCATACGGTACTTATGCCTTCAGAAGGATGCCGTTCGGATTGTGTAACGACCGGCAACCTTCCAAAGATGCATGATGGCACTCTTTTTCGGACATGGTCAGAGACTTCCTTGAGATCTTCATGGATGATTGTTCATTTTGGTAATGACCCGATATTTGTCTCGACAATTTAGAAGGTGTTGGCAAGATGTGAAGAAACCGATTTAGTCCTCGATTGGGAGAAATGCCATTTTATGGTAGATGAAGGAATAGTGCTCGCCACAAGATTTCATCCAAGGAATTGAAGTAGACAAAGCCAAGGTGGACGTGATCGAGAGATTACCCCACCAAGTTCGGTTAAAGGAATTGAAGTTTTCTTGGACATGCGAGGTTTTTACAGGAGGTTCATTCATAATTTTTCTAAAATCACTAAACCCTTGTGCAATTTGCTTGAACAGGATAAAGACTTCGATTTTGATGATTCTTGCACCCAAGCATTCGAAACCCTAAAGAAAAAGCTTGCCTCGGCACCCATTGTCGTTCCACCAGATTGGACGCTACCTTTTGAGCTCATGTGTGATGCAAGTGATTTCGCGGTAGAAGCATTCCTAGGCCAACGCACAGGTAAGACCTTCCATGTGATATACTACGCTAGTAAAACTCATAATAGTGCTCAAGTGAATTACACAACAACGGAGAAAGAGTTACTAGCTGTAGTTTTCGCATTTGACAAGTTCTGATCCTATTTGATTGGTACAAAGGTAATTGTTCATACGGACCATTCGGCAATCAAATATCTATTTGCTAAAAAGGATGCCAAACCTCATTTGATTCATTGGATATTACTTTTACAAGAATTTGATATTGAAATTAAGGATAGGAAAGGAACAGAAAATCAAGTGGCCGACCACTTATCACGCTTAGAACGCAACAGGGAGGAGGACGCAGATCTAGAGATATGCGATGCATTCCCGGATGAACAAATTTTAGTTGCCTCGGCAACCATGGACACGCATGCCTCGGCAACCCTCGACGCCTCAGCAACCATGGACGCGCACACCTCGGCAACTCTCGACGCTACAGCAGCCTTTGATGCGCACGCCTCGGCAATTTTGGGAGCAGTCACTACGGCAGCACATGCCTCGGCAATACCCTGGCACACGGATTTAGTTAATTTCCTTGTTTGTGGTATTTTACCTTATAGCATTACTCACCAAGGGAAGAAGCGGTTCCTCCATGATGCTAAGCATTACTTTTGGGACGAGCCTCTTTTGTTTAAACAATGTGCAGATCAGGTCATACGCCGATGTGTCCCTGAAGAAGAGCAACAGAATGTACTTCGGCAATGCCATTCTTCACCCTATGGAGGACATTTTGGAGGAACTCGTACCACGGCCAAAGTTTTGCAATCCGGTTTGTATTGGCCAACATTGTACAAAGATGCCCAAGACTTTTACAAGCAATGTGATCGTTGCCAGAGGACGGGCAATATCTCTAGACGACATGAGATGCCACTCCATAACATCATTGAGGTGGAATTGTTCGATGTGTGGGGGATCGATTTTATGGGACCTTTCCCATCTTCATTCGGCAACCTCTACATTTTTCTTGCCGTAGACTACGTGTCTAAATGGGTTGAGGCAGCTGCAGTTCCCAACAACGATTCCAAGACCGTGCAACGATTCTTGTAGAAAAACATATTTACACGATTTGGGATGTCGAGAGCAATTATCAGTGACGAAGGCAAGCATTTTGACAACAGACTAATTGCCAAGATGTTGCAACGCTTCGGCATATCACACAAGATCGCCACGGCATATCACCCATAAACCAACGGGCAAGCAGAAATTTCCAATAGGGAATTGAAGAGTATACTCGAAAAAGTTGTAAATCCCTCTAGGAAGGATTGGTCATTAAGACTAGATGACGCACTTTGGGCATATCGCACTGCATTCAAAACACCCTTAGGTATGTCCCTCTTCCGACTTGTCTATGGCAAAATATGCCATCTACCGGTGGAAATCGAACACAAGGCATACTGGGCAATCAAGACCGTGAATATGGATTGGGAAAATGTCAGACAAAAGCGTTTGTTGGACCTCAACGAGATAGAAGAATTTCGTGCATTCGCCTATAACAATGCACGAATCTGTAAGGAGAAAACAAAGCGATGGCATGACAAAAACTATTGCCGCGGCAATTCATGCCAAGGCAACTAGTTCTCTTATTCAATTCTCAGCTAAAACTTTTCCCGGGAAAGTTGAAATCAAGATGGTCGGGACCATTCGAAGTCATCAAACCATTCTCCCATGGTGTTGTGATAATCAAGTCCATCTCTGACAACCATGAATTCAAAGTTAATGGACAAAGATTGAAGCACTACAATGGTGCCCATGTGGAACGTAACAAAGAAGTTGTCAACTTAGGAGATGCATGAGCATGCTCTCCTTTCAATATTTTCTTTTTATTTTCATTTTTATTTTTTTAAGAGATATTTTATTTTTCTTCATATTCTTTTGTTTTCAGGTTTTCTTTGTTTTCTTTTCCACAACAAGACTCACAACCACTATGCTAAGGAAATCTACTGCCAAGATCCGTGCCCTGGCAACCAATGAAGCAGTCGCCACGGCAACCGCAAAAGATGACGCCACGGCAACCAGCCCTGAAGATGCCACGGCAACCAAAGCTAAAGACATCCCGGTAACAAGAAAACAACCATCGCGTTCAAGCAAGAGAATCAAGACACCGACCAAAAGGAAACTAATCATCTACGATGACGAACTCTCGGAGTAAGTCCTCGTATGTATTTTATTTTTCGTTATTTTTATTTTTCTTTCATGCATGCATTGAGGACAATGCCTCACTCGAGTTTGGGGGGGATTGTTATTAGTAGTTACCATGTTTAGTTACATTCATCTTAAGTATTACATTTAGGATAAATCACTTGCCATGCCTTTAGTTGGAACAAGAATTGCTTAGATTTGATGAATATCCGATGATGACTTTGCCAATGCACTTAATTGATAGAATTTTTATTCTAGGATAACTATGGAAAAACTTAGAATTTTACTATGATGCTAATTTTGATTAAACATTGTTGTGGTTTGATTGATTTAAGGAATTCTAGTGAACTTAGGTTGATAATTAACAAATGGGGGGATTAGAATAAAAATAGGATGAATGCTAGAGGTGCCCGAAATTGGCTCTAGCATGTGCTAAAAATTTATCACTAGAGGTGCCTGAAACTTGCTCTAGTATGTGCTAAAAATAATTGATCACTAGAGGTGCCCGAAACCGGCTCTAGTCGAATAAAACTAAAAACAAAACACTAGAGGTACCCAAAACTGGCTCTAGTTAAAACATGTTAAAAAGAACCCAATGAAGTAATTTGAAAACCTATTGTTTGCATAGAATCCGAAAAATCAACTTGCACACAACTCCGCACACACTCACAAGCATTATAGTTTGATTCCGAGTAATTTCTAAGTTTTCTGAAAAATAAAAAGCCAATCATACTTTGTGCCCCAGTTCAGAGAATTGAAATCAAGTTCAAAGCTAAGTTTGTGAAAATTGAAGTCTTGGCAGGTAATTATGAGTTTGCATTGCTTGAGGACAAGCAATAGTTCGAGTTTGGGGGTGTGATAAGTGTTCAAAAGTACTATTTTTCTTACCCTTTTTACTCATATTATTGTTAGACTTAGGCTCATATTAGTTGCATAATTAGCCATTCATGCATTAATCCATGTTTCCTTCCATCGTTGAGCTTGATTACATAACTTGGTAGTTTTTGTGGGAAAAGATGCTGCTTTGGTGTGTTTTGTGTGTATGTGGAGGATCACTTGCCAAAGCAAGGCCAAAGCTAGTTGCCAGGGCAATGCATGAAGGAGACGCTGAGCCAGTTGCCATGGCAATTGTCGACAAGAGCAAAGGTGATATGGTAGTCGAAATTGATGACTATACAAGCCCAAGATGACGTGGAGCAAAGCCCAAACCCAAAGGAATTTGATTTCCATGCAGAGATTAAAGAAGAATTAAATTCCAAGAAGATAGGAGAAGTTCTAGTAGGAATATAATTATAATAAAGAATTATATTCTTTAAAGATAATTTAATTCAAACTTAACTTCCTTCTCAAAGAAGGACTTTGGCCTAGCCCTATAAATAAGATGGAGATTTCGACAATCAATAGAGAGGAAGAGAGTGGAATTTCGACAAGTCCAAGGAGGGCAAGAGGAGAGAATTTTCGACAAGCATCTAGGGCAAGGAGGATTTCGACAAGCCTCCTTCTTCATCTTTTTCTTTCTTGTTCGATTGGGTTCATGCTAGGGATTATTTATCTTGTGTTTCTTTGGAACCTAGCCATGAACTAAATCTTTTTGGCTATGGTTATTGTGTTTTGTGGTTGTGAGAAACTATTGGTTTTTGTTTAGGTAATAAGAATTTGCACTTTTCTATTCAAGGTTTATTCATTCTTGGTTCTTATTCTTGTTTGCGAGTGAATTGGGAGAGGATCTCGTAATTTCATCTATTTATCTAATATCGAGAGAGTTGGATTCAAGAAACGAATGAATATGATCTTTATTCAATCTATTGATGGTGAAGATTAATCCGGCTTAGGAATAAGTTAAGGATTTCAATGGCTAAGAGGAGCGCAAGATTGGTTGTTGTTCACCCTTGATTCACGCAGGGATGTATTATCAAGGCATGCACAAGTAGCTAGAGTTTCGACTTAGGGATAAGAACAAACCATTGAAGAACGCTCTGCCGAACCTTGAAGGTTGCTGCCCAGACGCCCAAGTAGTTGCCCAGGCAACCATCGATTAGTTGCCAAGGCAACCCCATTGTGCAAGTTGCCACGGCAACTAAGTTGCCCGTGCACTCTTTTACCAAGACGATCCAATCGGCTATCACACCTCAACTCACGATAACCTGGCCTATCTCTCTCTCATTCGATCTCATCTTTTCTTTTACTTATTTGCTTTCTAGATTAGTTATTAGTTAAAACTCCTATAATCCTTTACTTGTGTTTTCTTTTACTTTTTACAGTGCAAGAGACTAGATTCTTGAAGTGGCACCAATCCCTGTGGAGACGATATCTTTTATACTATATCTTGCAACGTGTATACTTGCACAATTTCGTAGCACTTATCACGCGCAACAATAATCACATTCTTTTAATCACAAGGTCTCATGTTTAGGCCATTTATCATAATTTCACATAATATAATGAAGCTTATACACATTTAAATTCCGTTGGACAATATAACAAATGGATACACGGATTCCCCTTTACGCCACACATATATCGAAAAATAGGTTGTAGCCACATATAACGGAAAATAGGTTGTGGCCTTGAGCCGTAGCTCTAGATAGTCCCTTACACAATTCATCCATATCTCCCCCACATATAGGCCGTAGCCCCGGACCATAGTCCAATCCCTTACTTATACGAGCTCAAATAACCCTATGGCATGCCAATTGTATCCAAAACTCACAAATGTCCAAGGTTACACATATTTCATTATATTATTTACCTTTATGCCTATTGGCCATAACGTATCTGAATCGGAATTGAGCCTTATCTCCATAACATATCATATCATGATCATATCATATTAGAATCATACCATATCATAATCGTAACATATCGGATACCACATATATACTCACAGACATATCGAATAATGTAAGGACTTACCATGCTAGCTGCTAGCATCCACACATGTTTGCTCTATGTGGGCCTTTAAACAAAATGCAATTATAACATAAACGAATGCAATAGGATGGCTCATTGCCTATCCCTTGACACCACTACACTCACCTTGATTACAGAAGCTTTTAGGATTCCCGAATTTCAATTCCTTTGCTCCTAGGCTTGATTGAAGATGATGGATCGTTCTCTTCCAATTTTTGAGCTAGGAAAAAACATAAGGAATTATCATAACCAATATACCATGGTTTAAGATTAGGCTTAGGGTTTACAACTCGAAATTAAATTCCAATTACCTATGGAATCCAACAATTGAAGGAAGGGCTTCTTCTTACCCAACCGATGGCTTTTTGATGGAGTTTTCAAATCAAAGAACACTTGATTTTAAGGTGGCCAACAAAGGAGGTGTGTGCTTGGTTGAGGTTGAAGACAACAATGGAGGAGTTTGCTTATTTGAAGACAAGGTTTTTGGGCTTTGCCTTCGGGAGTTCAAAATATGTGAACTTCACATTGTTTCATTATTTTAATACTTATTTGTCCATCCTAATCATGGCTCACCTATCCTACAACCAATAGAAACATTTCCTTTGTCCAAGGGTTTTCCTAAACCCAATGGTCATTAGCTTTCCAAGTTGGCTAATGACTTCAATAGTCATCTTTTCTGAAGACTTTCACGTGGGGAAGGCCAAGCATGGTGATGAGTAAGCACCTTGCTTCAATTTCTCTCAATTAAGCCTTAAACGGATTCAAAATAGGGGACTCGTATCGATACACTCGTGGTCGTATCAGTATGCCCACGCTAAAACGGGTAAGTTAGTTATTGGCAGTTGGGTCGTATCGATACTGGTTTGACCATATCGATACACCTTTCTTAGAATTTGCAATTTGGATTTGAATTTTATACAAGGAAGTTCATATACTCAAATAGGACCAAAATGTAACTTTGTTATACAAGAGGGGTACAAAGGTCAATTATTACAAACGTTTAACACATTGGATTCAAAAATTTCGATCATCAAAACCTACTTCTGGCTAGGCCGGTTTTTGGGATGTGACAACTCTCCCCGTAAGAAAATTCGTCCTAAAATTTTTAACATCAAGCAAAGAGGTGAGGATACTATTTTTGCATGGTTTCTTCAGGTTCCCATGTTGCCTCTTCAACCGAGTGGCTTCTCCAGAGAACTTTCACTAAAGGCACAGACTTGTTAAGAAGTCTCTTGACTTATTGTGTGATGATCTACACTGGTTCTTCCTCGTATGTCAGATTGGATTGAATTTCCACAGATTCCGGCACGATCACGTGGGAAGAATCTGACCGGTACTTGTGTAACATAGATACATGAAGACGTTGTGGATCTGACTTAGCTCTTTGGGGAGGGATAATCGGTATGCAATAGGTCAAACTTTTTTTATCACTTCGAATGGGCCAATGAAACGAGGACTTAGCTTCCTCTTTTTGCCGAAACAAAGGATCTTCTTCCACGGAGACACTTTGAGGAGGGCCTTCTCACCAACCTCATACTGGATATCTCTTATCTTCAAATTAGCATAGGACTTCTGTCAGTCGAAGGCAGCCTTAAGCTGATCGCGAATAATGGTTATCCTTTCTTCAGTTTCTTGAAGTAAGTCAGGACCTAGCATCTTGCCTTCACCGAGTTCTACCCAATAAATAGGAGTTCTACATCTCCTTCCAAATAGAGCTTTGTACGGAGCCATTTGAATCGAAGTCTGATAACTGTTGTTGTAAGCAAATTCGACCAAGGGTAGGGATTTCTCCCACGTATCCCCAAAGTCGATAACACAGGCTCGGAGCATATCTTCCATAATTTGTATAACCCTTTCAGATTGGCCATCGGTTTGAGGATGGAATGCAATGCTTAGGTGCACTCGCGTTCCCAATGCCTCGTGTAAGGTCCTCCAAAACTGTGCTGCGAATCGACGGTCACGTTCAGCGATAATGGATATTGGGACTTCGTGTGAACGAATGACTTCACGGATGTACAACTCCGAGAGCTTAGCTAAACTGAGATCCATTCTCACCAGAAGGAAATGATAAGACTTAGTGAATCGATCCACAATGACCCAAATAGCGTTGTACTTCTTCGGTGTCATTGGTAGACCACTTACGAAATCCATCGTAATACGCTCCCATTTCCACTGTGGAATCTCGGTAGGCTGCAGAAGACCAGCAGGCACCTTGTGCTCAGCTTTGACTTGTTGACAAGTCAAACACCTCGCCACGAAGTCTGTGATCTCATTCTTCATACCAGACCACCAATATAGCTCTTTTAGATCTTTGTACATCTTGATAGCTCCCGGATGTATAGAGAAAGGGCTAGAATGAGCTTCACCTAGGATCTGATTCCGAAGATCATCATCATCGGGCACACAAACACGGTTGCGGAAACATAACAAGCCTTCAGAATTTCATAGCAAAATCAGTATTTGTATCATCCTTGACTTTAGCAATGAGGTTGCAACTCTTCATCGGATTCTTAGAGTGCTTTGATTCGGGATACAATGGTTGACTGAACCCTCAATTCCGCCAATAACTTGCCATGCTTCTTAAGTCAAAAGTGAGCATTCAAACATCTCGGACAGGGAGTGGGCTTTCGACTAAGAGCGTCGGCCACAACATTGGCCTTACCAGGATGGTAATCAATAACCAAGTCGTAGTCTTTTAAAAGCTCCAACTAACGACGTTGATGAAGATTTAATTCCTTCTGAGTTAGGAGTTACTTTAGGCTCTTGTGATCAGTGTACAAGTAACACTTCTCACCGTAGAGGTAGTGCTGCCAAATCTTTAAAGCAAACACAACTGCGACTAACTCCAGGTCGTGGGTCGAATAGTTTAACTCGTGAGGCTTGAGCTGACGTGAAGCGTAGGCTATGACCTTTTCTTCTTGCATCAGTACACAACCTAATCCCAAGTGGGATGCATCACTGTATACAGTGAAGTCTTTACCCGACTCGGGTTGCACCAAAACAGGGGCATGGGTCAGAACTTGCTTAAGTTGATCAAAACTCCTTTGCTGATCCACTATCCTACAAAGGGAGTTTCGGAGAAGCTTCGTCATGGGTGCAGCAATCAGTGATAACCCTTTAACGAATCTATAGTAGTAGCCTGCAAGGCCTAGAAAACTACGAACTTCTCCAACATTCTTCGGAGGGATCCAATCAAGGATTTCTTGGATCTTCTTTGGGACAACTTGGATTCCCATTAGAAGAGATTACATGGCCAAGAAAGGATACTTCGGATAGCCAAAATTCACATTTAATGAATTTGGCGTACAGCTGTTTCTCTCAGAGAGTCTGAAGCATAATCTGGAGATGTTCTTCATGAGTAGCAGCATCTTTGGAATAGATCAAGATGTCATCTATAAAGACAACCATGAATTTCTCTAAATACGGCTGAAACACGCAGTTCATCAGGTTCATAAAGGCTGGGGGTACATTCGTAAGCCCAAAAGGCATCACAAGAAATTCGCAATGGCCATATCTAGTTCAGAAGGCAGTCTTTGGAACATCAAACTCCTTTACTAACATTTGATAGTACCCATATCAAAGGTCTATCTTTGAGAAAACGAAAAAATCTTTCAACTAATCGAAAAGATTGTTGATTTGCGGTAACGGATTCTTATTCTTGATTGTCACCTTGTTCAACTGACGATAGTCAATGCATAGGCGCATCAATCCATATTTCTTCTTAACAAACAAAACCGGTGCTCCCCAAGGTGAGGAACTCGGTCAGATGAATCCTTTATCTAGAAGGTCTTGGATTTGGGCTTTTAGCTCTCTTAGCTCCACCGGAGCCGTCCTATATGGAGTAATAGAGACTAGAGTAGTCCTAGGTTGCACTTCTATCTCGAATTCTACTTCATAGGTGGGAGGGAGTCATAGAAGCTCATCAGGAAACACATCGAAAAACTCTTTCACTACCGGCACGTTCTCGAGTTTTGAATCTTCTTTAGACTCTGTGTCACACACAAGACTCTTTTTAGGCTTGGGTTCCAATTTCATCAAGGTTATGTTTTCCTTACTGAGTCCACGGAGATATAACTTCTTCTTAGAATAGTCCACCAACGCTTGGTGTTGAGCTAGCCAATCGAGGCCTAGGATGAGGTGGAACTCCCAAAAAGGCAAGGCCATCAAATTGGCCAAAAATGGGATCCCTTGGATCCTCAAAGGGCAAGCTCTACAGATCAACCGGATAACCACACTATCTCCTAACGGATTAGAGATAACAATCTCGGAAGCAATAGGTTCAGGTTCTAAATCATACTTTGCAATTAATGGTTCACTAATGAAAGAGTGCGTAGAGCCCGGATCTATGAAAGCATAAACATGATAAGAATATGATTCCACCATACCTACAATCACATCATGATCATCCTCCTACTCACGCCCTCGAACGTGGTACATATGGGTTGAAGTCTGAGGGTCACGACTAGCTGGAGGGGCATTGGTGTTGCGAGGTCTCCCCACTGGTCCAAAATGCACTTGCTTTGCTTCTCTCCCCTTGTTAGGGTTGTTCTGATAAGCTATAGAGGTAGGAGCATGAGGATTCTGTAGAAACTATCTGATAAAGTGGCCAGACTCGCCACAGAGATAACAGGATCCTGATTGTCTACGACACTACCCTGGGTGCCCCTTCTGGCAGAAGTTACAGAGAGGAATCTGAGAACCCTTCGCGGAACCACCCGTACTATCCACTGAAGTTGTATGAGCAACATATGTTCCTACAGACTAGAATTGTGGTACATAGCCAGATCGTGGGAACTACTAAAAAGTGGCAGACTTCTGGTCCCACTACCTTCATTTCTTCTATCACATAAGAGGCTTAGAGTCATCTCGAAACCTCTTATCGGATCAGGCTTGATTCCCTTTTCTTCTTTTAGAAGCCCTCTAGGAGGCTTTAGTAGTGATGGCTCGGTTGAAAAGAGTCTGAAAGTCCTCTATCTCCAAAGCAACAAAGAGGGGACGTAATTCATCACATAGGCAATCTATGAACATTCGACACTTTTCCTTCACTGTGTGGATGATCTCGGTTCCATATCTTACATATTTGTAGAAGTCGTGGATGTACTGTTCCACGGGTCTTCCCCCTTGTCGCAGATGGAGGAACTTCTTACGCCTCTCAGCGATGTAGTGGTCACTAACATACTTTTTGCCGAACTCTTAAAGGAAGAAGTCCCACGTAATCTTATGCTCGGGTATGGTAGTGTCACAGTGCCCCACCAACTCTGAGCTTCTTCGGTGATCAAAGCCAAGGCACACTCTAGCTTGTACTCCTCGAGGCACTTCATTTGCTTATTTAGAACTTTGAGCGTATTCTTCAACCAGTATTCTACGATCTCAGGATTATCCAAGTCTTGGCCGGTGAAGGTATAAACCGGGTACTGCTTGAGCTTATCAATAGAAGCTCTCGATATAGGCAGAGGTGTTTCAGCAGGCTGAGGGAGTGGTTCTTGTCAGAGTGACACAACCACTTGCTTAATCATGGCAGCCATGGACGTCAGGTATTCCTGCTGAGCATGTGGCATTGGAGAAGGGTGAGGTGGTTCGTTCTGCCCCACTTGTTCAGGCCTTGCTTGGGGCATCAGATTATCCCCCTGATTCAAGGAGGAGCCAGGATTGGGTTCATCCGCAACGCATCTATCAGTAGGCGCAATCATTTTTGGATCTAATTATACAGAAAGATTAATTCGTGTAAGCTGCAAGTCACACATATCATAAACAAATAACTCCTAGGTGGCATAAGTACATACGGACTCATAATGGGCTTTAGTTTCCTCTTAGAATCGACTAAACCTAGGCTTTGATACCACAAATGTAACACCCCCTTCCTAGTCTGGTAGAGAGTCGGGTCGGAAAGTGTTATCAGAAAACAAATTCAGAATTTTAGAGACAGACTTGGAGTTCAGGATTTATTTGGAAGGTCTTATTAATCATTCTTAAGGCTTAGCGAACCTAACCATTACTAGACTTTAACGGAATTGGGGTCAATTTTAAACTTTTCAAACTTTGGGGACTAAGTCGTAAACTTTACAAATTAGCAATCCTAATCCGGATTCTTTATTACCAACTTGTAATTAAACTTACCAATTATTAATATGTGAAGTTCTGTTACTATCGGATATCGTTAACCTAATCAATTAGATCGTATAGTTATTAGTGACCAATTTTTAAACTGTTTTTATGCCTTATAACAGATTTAACTATCACCGTATCGATACCCTAGGGGCCGTATCGATACGCTAAGCCTAATTTCAAATTTCCAGATTCAAGGATGTCAAGCCCGTACTGATATAGCTAAGCTCGTATCGATACTAGTTGACTACGTTGACCCCGTATCGATACGCTATAAGACCATATCGATACCATTTTTTTCAAACCAAATTCTAGTGACCAAAATCCGTACCGATACACCTAAACCGTATCGATACACCCTGTTTAACCCATGTTTACCAGACCATTTATACAAGGACCATATCAATACACCATCACCCATATCGATACCGCCTGATCTGTAATGAAAGATTTTTACTGGTTTTTATTCGAATTAACCTAGCAAATGTTGTCCAGTCATTACCAAATTTTACCAACAAACTAATAAATAGTAATTCTGATGGCATGTCAAATTTTAGGGTGGTTTGAATTCATTTACTAAGGTTTTACCATCTAGTGACTTTAGACCCATTTAAACTAGTTTACCAAGTTCAAAACATATCATTAAGCACATACATCACCTAAACACTATTAGGCTTATACAACCATCTCAAAATAAGTCATTACAACCCATCTAAACCTTATGCCACCTTACTAGGAGTTCAGAAACAAAAGTAAACATACATATAGCTTGCGGAAGTGACTTGCAACTGGGAGATTACACGATCGGGGTTTGGAAAATCTCAAGAACCTGAAATGCATGAGACACACATATGTTAGGCTTACATAGCCTAGTGAGGTAGTCATAACAACATAAGCAATAAAAATACGTAAATGGCATGCTATGAACATGAATGGCATATTGGCATACTTAACTATCATAATCGCATTCTTTTAATCATAAGGTCTCATGCTTAGGCCATTTATCATAATTTCACATAATCATAATGAAGCTTATACACATTTAAATTCCCTTGGACAATGTAACAAGTGGATACGCGGATTCCCCTTTGCGCCACACATATATTAGAAAATAGGCTGTAGCCACATATAACAGAAAATAGGCCGTAGCCTTGAGCCGTAACTTCAGATAGTCCCTTACACAATTCATCCTTATCTCCCCCACATATAGGTTGTAGCCCCGGACCGTAGTCCAATCCCTTACTTATATGAGCTAAAATAACCTATGGCATGAAAATTGTATCCAAAACTCACAAATGTCCAAGGTTACACATATTTCATTATATTACTTACCTTTATACTCGTAGGCCATAACGTATCGGAATCGGAATTGAGCCTTAGCTTCATAACATATCATAGCATGATCATATCATATCGGAATCATACCATATCATAATCATAACATATCAGATACCACATATGTACTCATAGACATATCGAAAAATGTAAGGACTTACCATACTAGCCGCTAGCATCCACACATGTTTGCTCTATGTGGGCCTTTAAACAAAATGCAATTATAACATAAACGAATGCAAAGGGATGGCTCCTTGCCTATCCCTTGACACCACTACACTCATCTTGTTTACGGAAGCTTTTAAGATTCCTGAATTTCAATTCCTTTCCTCTTAGGCTTGATTGGAGATCATGGATCATTCTCCTCCAATTTTTGAGCTAGGAAAAACATAAGGAAATATCATAACCAATTTAAAAACATGGTTAAAGATTAGTCTTAGGGTTTAAAACTCGAAATTAAATTCCAATTACCTATGGAATCCAATAATTGAAGGAAGGGCTTCTTCTTACCCAACCGATGGCTTTTCGATGGAGTTTTCAAATCAAAGAACACTTGAGTTTAAGGTGGCCAACAAAGGAGGCGTGTGCTTCCTTGAGGTTGAAGACGACATTGGAGGAGCTTGCTTATTTGAAGAAAAGGTTTTTGGGTTTTGCATTTGGGAGTTCGAAAGATGAGAACTTCACATTGTTTCATTCTTTTAATACTTATTTGGCCATCCTAATCATGGCTCACCTATCCTTCAACCAATAGAAATATTTCCTCTATCCAAGGGTTTTCCTAAACCCAATGGCCATTAGCTTTCCAAGTTTGCTCATGACTTCAATAGTCATCTTTTCTGATGACTTTCACGTGGGGAAGGCCAAGCAAGAAGGTGAGTAAGCACCTTGCATCAATTTCTCTCAATTAAACCTTAAACAGATTCGAAATAGGGGACCCATATCGATACGCTCATGGCCGTATCGATATGCCCATGCTAAAATGGGTAAGTTAGTTATTGACAGTTAGGCCGTATCAATACTAGCTTGACCGTATCGATACGCCTTGCTTAGAATTTGCAATTTGGCTTTGAATTTCATACAAGGAAGTTTATTTACTCAAATAGGACCAAATGTAACTTCGTTATACAAGAGGGGTACAAAGGTCAATCATTACAAATGTTTAACACATCGGATTCAAAATTTTCGATCACCGGAACCTACTTCCGACTAGGCCAATTTTCTAGATGTGACACAACCTATCGAGTTAATACATCCATAAGCTATCATCTATAGCATCCCTAGCAACATACATAATTTAAATCCATACATCTCTATATACTGGCCAACGAAGCCCTACTTTACTCGTGCTCACATAGTCATCAGGTTGAATGGACCATATCTAGATCACCCTAGCCATAGATACGCCCTGAACATACTTGGATCACATTAACCATAAGTCATCTTTACCTGTAGTCATGCAACCATTAGGCAACTCGAGCTCACTTAATCTATTGAGTATATTTCTAACTGCGCCCTTATCACTCAGCCATCGGGTACGTCGGATGTACTTGATCACATAGCCCTGAGTACATATCCTCTTGATTAAGTACCATAGTAATGACTCTAAGACATTCAGATTCCTTTACAACAACCATAAGACATGCTCTCCAGGAGGTAAGTGGATCCAAGCCACTCTATTAAGCAAATACCTCCAAGGCATGACACTAGCCAACACGGTTCATCTCTAGATTCATAAATATAAGCCCATCAAGTGCCTACCTGATACACAAGGACAACATGATATCAAACATCTTCTAGGATTGCTATTATATTAATTCTCTCTTTTACAATTGTTGAGTTATTACACGTTATGCTCTTATTTAGGAGTAAAATCTCAGTTTCTCAGTTTTATATGTTCTATTATCTCAATAGAAGCCTATTGGGCCATAGCCCACAATTTTCCAACCCCTCAAGCTCTAATCAATATTTTTGGGTAGATTGCCTAGTCAGTAGCGGTATAGCGCTACGCGTACCTGTACGCCAATCCAGGTATCGGTACTCACACGCGTACCTATACAAAAACTACTCACTAGAATTCCTCAAAGACTATTAGTACCGGTATAGGGTCGATCGTAAGGGTACTCGGGCCTTGGGTATCGGTACTTATATGCGTACCTATACCAAAATGGTTTATTGAAATTTTACAAGCCTATGCGTACCGATAAGGGTCGACCGATACTGATACTGCCTTAAATTGCGTACTGGTATAAGTTGAACACCATACCGATACTCATCTCATAGGCCATCATATTTCTTTATTCGAACAAGGGGTACCGGTATGGGCTCCTCGCGTTTCGATACTGAAGCCCAAAAATAGCTTTCAAAGGCTCAGAAAATCACTTCTAGCTTGTCTTTAAACATCTTAGATCCACCCAAGTGGTTAATAAAATTTATTAGGTTAAATATAGGCATATTGGAGTCATTTAACAACATTTTTAATACTAAAACTGCTACTTTGATTTCATAGGGCATTTTTCACCCATACAATACCCATAAACCATAAATCAAGCCAGATGATCACTTTTTGATCTTCAAAGATATATAGGAGTCAAAGATGTACTCATCTCTTAGCAAGAATCCCGAAATAAA
The DNA here is from genome assembly GCA_019671005.1 of Hibiscus mutabilis. Lineage (NCBI taxonomy): Eukaryota > Viridiplantae > Streptophyta > Magnoliopsida > Malvales > Malvaceae > Hibiscus > Hibiscus mutabilis. The sequence continues at coordinate 44,050,985 of CM033717.1, read as the reverse complement.
CTCACCCACTTAGCTCTTTCAATTTCCCTTTCTTGGACCGAAGCTTGAAAAAAAACCCAACTACTTCCCCTTGCCATACAACCATGGAAAATGAATCAAGACTTGAAATAAAAAGCCAAGGGAAGATTCATCTACGAATTTGCAACATAAGAAATGGAAGAGAGCTCTTAAAACTCTCAAACCTTCAAAAACCCATAAATGACAAACTTACCATTTTCCTCAAAAATATACTTTTCTTAAAGCTCTTGAATAGGAGATTAACATATATGATTCTTGAATCTCGGATGAAATAAATGAGGTAGAAAGCTTTAAACTTTGGTGCCTAAAGGTTATGGTATTTTGGAGAAATGATGGAGGAAGAAGGAAGAGAAAGGAATGAGCTAAGCATGTCCCATCTTCCACATGTGAAACAACAAAATATTAATGGGTTATTAGCTCCTTTATTTTAAATGATGGTAAAATCTCAACATAAAACCCCTGCTTTTTCCTCCACCAAAGTAGTCACATCTCAAGCCCATGTAAACAAATTATCATCCAATTAGGCCTATCATCCAATTAGGCCCAAACTTGGCCAATTGGGTCCAATAAATTGTAAGAACAGGAAAGTCCATAACCTGGGTCAATGCTCAATTGTTGACTCAGAAATTTGGGTCGTTACAACTCTTCCCTCCTAAAAAGAAATTTCATCCTTGAAATTAAACAAAGGAATGAGACACAACTATCTCAGATCCAACCATTGTTTCATCTCACACACGTTCACCTTGAAATTAATTAAAGGAGGATGTTCTATCCACAATGATATCCAACACTTTCTTTGAATCACTCACGGCCACCACAACTCTAAGGTTCCTCTACAGAACTTCCCTAGTTGAAGCTTTTAACACAAAATTTCTCAACACTAGAAAGATAATGGTTCCTCACACCCATTACTAGCAAATTGGTTCATCCAGAACCACTAAGCTTTGAGACTCCCGCTCGAAAACTAAGACATGCATCGTGATCAAGCGACCTGTTCGAGCACAACGTAACATCCAAAAAAAGAGTGTAAGTCTAACAAGTCCAAGGGGATGGTTACTCTCAATCCTCACTAACCATCCATTGTAAAAATCTTACCTACTAGCACTTACAAATCTGACGAATTAATCAATCTAAAATCTACCTCTAGATCTTACCACAACACTTATTCGACGAGAATCAACACCATTGTAAGGAAGAGAAATCATGTTTTCGTCAATGCAACAACTGAAATCAAAATGAAATATAGATTCCTAACATATCATCGGTAGCAAAATTGTCATAAGTGGCCTAAAAGACATACTATCTAGCAATGAGTCGAGTGCTGACTCTAGAGGCGGATCTCAGAATACCTCTACCATAGTATCCAGGTGATGCTCTAGCATCACCTCTAGTGAAAATCTAACCATGCTGAGAAGGAGTCAACCTTTGAGATTGAAGTGGAGCAACATCATCGTGATCAGGAAATCTTTCGCCATGTGACCGGGTGCTCAACACCTGTAGCAAACCCTAGGTAGCAAGAAGCACATTCCAAAATAATGTTGGCTACAATGCTCACAAACTGGTGGAAGTGACGCTCTAGTTGATCTATCAGTACTCCCCTCAAGAGTAGAAGTCAAAGGCTCCCTATGAACCCTCTGTGTGAAACCATGAGCAGCCCTCTATGACTACTCCAAAGAAAATCTCTTTGAACCCCTCAAAACCTTCTTAACAGAGACTAAGATGGACTTATGATGTCATGGGTCCCCATATCATGGCTCCTTGAGTCCTCAGTCTAACTTGGTGTCATAACCTGAAGTCGTTCCAGTACTTTCACACTAGTGGCTAATTCCGAGAATATCCCAAGTGGAATCGTTGTCACAAGCCTCTAGAGGTCGATATTTAATCCCTACCTAATTATCTTACACGTTAACTCCTCGTTGGCAACCAACTCTAGGGTAAATTTGCTAAGCTATAGAAAATCTTGTTCATATTCAAATATTGGTTAGTCTTCTTAGACTAGGTGCATGAGCTCTCATCTCATCCATGTGAACCTCACTCATGTAGTTCTTAAACTCGTCCAACAAGATATCCTAGGTTGGAAATGCAAGTTACAGCCCCAACTCGACAGTCTCCCACCACTCATGAGCATTGCCCTTATAGAGGGCGACAATGTAATTGAGGTCATCCTCAGGTGTCTCTCAACCACTGGTCAACTTTGAATGAGTCATCCTCACATGAACCTTCAAAGTCCTTAGGTCTATATTGGTGAAGTCTCAACCATGAAGTTCAGGTTATGGAAGTAGTTTGCCCCACCGCCACCAACCTCTCTTGGGTTGCCTATTTCCCAAGATCAAGGACAGAATTCTTCATGAAGTTTTTCCATGAGAGACGTGGCTCTCCCCATGACTTTCCTGGTCGTGCCCATCGAATATGAAATCAAAAGGAAACAAGGTAGAGACATCAAAACTCCTAGTCTTTGAAGAGTACAACATAAATTTAGGGGATTGTATTCACTAGACACCTTACTATGACATTTATACAACCCCAGTGTTTCCTAGAACCGGCTAAATATAGGCTTCGATACAACTAAATGTAACACTCCTATCTCGATCCAGATCCGAAGTGCTATATTCGGGTCACCCAAATTTGATCCAACAAAATTTTGAATTTAAAACGTTAGATTTAGCCAATAACAAAACATCAAATCGTCCATAATTCTATGTAATTAAATAAGCATTACAAATCAGTTTACAAAATAGGATATTCGAGTTTAAAACACTGTATATCAAAATAATATTTCAAATGGAGTTACAGACACAACTTTTGTAAGATCCTAAGAATACATAAGCTCAAGACTAAATACTAAGCATTATACTTAGAAGCGGTGCGGTGCTGGGAAATCCCTCCACGATTGCTCCTCGATCACGATCAACCTACTAGCATACAAATGAAAACAACAATTTTGAGCGCTGAGCTTACAAAGCTCAATGGTAAATTTCTACTCTACCACAATTCGTGACTACTATAAAATAAGCATACGAGATCAATATAGTCTAGAGAGCATAGATATGACTTCACTATCTATGAGTTATAATCTAGCTTACACTAGCTAGAGTTCTTAGATCACCTATCTCAAGGCATAATTAAGTCTACAAGAAGTCTTACATGTTCTATAATGCTTTGTCGTACTCGAGGTCACTCAACCTATCGAGTTAATACATCCATCACCTATCATCTGTAGCATCCATAACAACATACATAATTTAAATTCATACATCACTATGTACTGGGCAACGAAGCCCTATTTTACTCGTACTCATACATTCGTTGCGTTACTCGTGCTAACATATTCGTTAGGTTGAGTAGACCATATCTGGATCACCATAGCCACGAATTTGTCCTGAATGTACATGGATCACATTAGCCACAAGTCGTCCTTACTTGTGGTCACCCAGGCATCAGGTTAGTCAAACTCACTCAATCTATCGAGTAGATTTCTAATCGCACCCTCATCATTCGGCCATTAGGTACGTCATATACACTAAATCACACATCCATGAGTACACATCCCCTAGATTAAGTACCATAGTGCTGACTCAAGGACATCCAGATTCCTCTACAACAACTATAAGATAATGCATTCTCCCCGAGGATTCATACACCTCACGAAGAGGTAAGTGGCTCTAAGCCAAGCTATCAAGCAAATGCCTCCAAGGCATGACACTAGACAACGCGGTTCATACATTGATTCATAATTATCAGCCCCTCAAGTGCCCACTCGGTACACAAGGACAACATTATACCAAGCATCTTTTAGGATTGCTATTATAATAATTCTTTCTTTTACAATTGTCGAGTTATTACACGTTATGTTCTTATTTAGGAGTAAAATCTCAATTTCTTGGTTTTATATGTTCTATTATCTTAATAGAAGCCTACAGAGCCATAGCCTGCAATTTTCCAGTCCTTCAATCTCAAGTCGATATTTTTGGGTAGAATGCCAGTTATTGTCGGTACTAAGCTATGTGTACCAGTACACCACCCCCAGGTTACGATATTCACATGCGTATCGATAACAAAATGGCTTTGTGGAATTTTACAAGTCTATGCGTACCGGTACAGGTCGACCAATATCGATACTGCCTTAACTCGTGTATCGGTACAGGTTGAACACCGTACTGGTACTCATCTCATAGTTCATCCTTGTTCTTCATTCGAACAAGGGGTACCGGTAGGGCTCCCCGCGTACCAATACTAAAGCCCATAATTGGCTTCCTAGTGATCAAAAATCACTCTTAACTTGTCTCTAAGCATCTTAGATCCACCCCAAGTGGTTACTAAAATTTATTAGGTTAATTATGGACATATTGCATTCATTTGACAACATTTTTATTACCAAAATCGCTACTTTGATTTCCAAGGGCTTGTTTCACCCATACAATACCCATAAACCATAAAATCAAGCAAGGCAGTCACTTTATGATCTTCAAGAATATATAAGAGTCAGAGATGTACTGACCTCTTAGTAAGAATCTTGAAATAAACTCACCCACTTAGCTCCTTCAATTTCCCTTTCATTAACCCAAGCTTGGAGAAAACCCCTACTACCTCCTATTGCCATATAACCATGGAAAATGAATCAAGACTTGAAATAAAAGCCAAGGGAAGATTTATCTACGAATTTGCAACATAAGAAAAGGATGAGATCACTTGAAACTCTCATTCCTTCAAAACCCCTTAAGTGCGAAACTTGCCATTTTTCCTGAAAATATACTTTTCTTGAAGCTCTTGAATAGGAGATTTACATATATGATTCTTGAATCTTGGATGAAATAAACGAGGTAGTAAGCTTGAAACTTTGGTTTCTAAAATTTATGGTGTTTTGGAGAAAGGATGGAGGAAGAATGAAGAGAAATGAATGAGCTAAGCATGCCCTCTCTTCCACATGTGAAGACAACAAAATATTTAACGAGTTATCAGCCCCTTTATATTAAATGATGGTAAAACCTCGACATAAAACCCCCAACTTTCTCCTTTGACCAAAGTGGTCACAACTCAAGCCCATGTAAACAAATTCTGATCCACTTAGGCTTAAACTTGGCTCAATGGGTCCAATAACTTGCACCAACACGAAAGTCCATAACCCAAGTCAACGCTCAATCGTTTACTCAGAAATTTGGGTCGTTACATTATTAAATTTAAGTGCCTAAACAATTTTCTATTTATACTGTTTAGGCAATTTTCTATTTATACTGTTACAATTTTAGGTGTCTGGTCGTTAAAGGCCGGTAAAAATCTATTATCCAATCAATGCTTGACACGTGGTAATAATTATATTTTTTAAAAAAAATTTGAATTTTTTTTCAAATTTTAATTTTAAAAAACCTTGATAGCCCATGTCAACTTGCCTTTAACCCAAACCTTCGCCAAGGCCCAAATCGTGATAGCCCAAATGGTTAACCCATTAGCTGACCCAAACCGATGGACTAACTTGTCTGACATAGAAACATAGCCCATGACCTGATCCGTCTAACCCTACTATGATTCTTTTCAAATTGAATCCAAAACTCAACATGTTAATTGTTGACCCCTTTAACCCATGTTAGCTTGCCTTAACCTAAACCTACACCAAGGCCCAAATCGTGATAGCCCAAATGGTTGACCCATTAGCTGACCCAAAATAGTGGACTAACTCGTCTGACATAGAAATATAACCTATGGCCTGATCTATCTAACCTAACTATGATGCTTTTCAACCTGAATCCAAACCTTAACTTGTTAATTATTGACTTTGACTTTGAAAATGCATTGACTTTGTCTACTAACTATGAATTATGGTTTTGGTTTGCCCGATTTTGACCTGAAACCCTTCGTTTATGTTTTATACTATTAATCTCAAAATTTAGAAAATCATTGCTATTCATTAATTAATAAAATCTTAATATACAAATAAGTGCCTAAACTACACCTTTTGTTAACTTTAAGTGCTTAAACTATTTTCTATTAAAAACAGGTGCCTAACTTTCATACCATTACAATTTTAGGTGCATGGTCATTAAAGGCCACTTAAAAAACATGTTGTCAAATCAATGCTTGACATGTGGAAATAATTTTATATTTTAAATTTTAAAAAAAAATCACAAAACTTAAAAATGCCAAAATCCTCACTGCTACTGCCACCACTGACCCACCCCTTCAGTCGCCAGACCTATATAACCATTTCACCCAACGTTCTATCACTGTAAATCATCGAACAACATGCCAAACAAGTGATGTTTTTGCACTCGTTGTTCAATGCTTGACTGACATATCGTTCGTTAGCTTTTGACGATGACACGTTGTGGAAAATGATACGAATAAAGGAGTGGGCTCAATGGTGGTGGCATTAAGGATGTAGGGTTTTTGGAATTTTAGGGATTTGGGGAATATTTTAGAAATTCTTAGAATTTTAAGATATTTTTTAAAATTTTGAAATTATTAAAAATAAAAAATTAATTAAAAGAAATTAGAAATTAAAACATGACACATGTCATATGTCAAGTTTTAACTAGTTAATGGATTTTTTAATGATAGTTAACCACTAGGCACCTAAAATCAACGAAATGAAATGTTAGACACATATTTTTACCAAAAAAATAGTTTAGGCACCTAAAGCTAACAAGTGGTATTGTTTGTGCACTTATTTTTATATTAAGCCATTAATAAATGATTATTTTATTGTGAAGGGATCGAGCCTCTCTTGCTCACTCTCTTATTAGGCCAAACACTACCTACTTGACGAGAGGGACACATAAGTTAACAAAGTTATTAGTCTATTACATTATAAATTATGATTTAGAATATGTTTTTTACTTATATAGTGTTGTTTTGACACATAGATTCTAGTGTCACTAGACCCAATGTTGGAAAACGTGTTAAATTGGTAACTTTGAGCCATATTTTCTATGGGTAAAGGTGAGTTTCGAATGATGAATTTATTAGTTCATATTCTACTCCCTAAGTTCTTTACAATGGTATCTCATATACTCAAAATGATTGATTGATAACTGAGAAATTGATGCTCAAAGTAAGGTATTTGTGAATTGTGTAAGTAAAATGGAAAACCCTTGTCACACAAAGATTGTGTTTTAAAGCTTCATTATTACACCACTTAAAGGATAATGATGACAATAGTTAGAATATTTCAAACTTGAAACTCAGCAGTCTAATTCATTTAGACAAATGGATGTCTACATTCATTCTAAAGGCTACAATTCTTCTTGTCAGTTATTAAGGGAAATCTGATGAATGCAAGCTTAATTATCGCCATCATAGCATTCATTTGGAGATCATAAATTCCATGTGATTTTTATTATTCAGTTATTTGTTCTTCCATGTTATAAATAGGAGTATCATTTCACTTTGTAAAAAGTTTAGATTAATATTACTTTGTGAGTTTTTGGCTTCTCTTGTTTTATAATAATTCTATCGACTTATCATGCATAGTGCTTGTGGCATCATTCATAGTTTTCCATATATTGTTGTTTCATAATTTTCTAATTAGAGGGTTGTAGACTGACTAATGTTTGGCAAATAAATGATGAATTAATGTAAATATGCCAGAAAATAATGCCAAGTGTAGGTCTTTTTGTGTGCAAGTGTACACGGCCAGCAAGTAATACAGTAGTAAGTTGAGTATCGTATCCAGAGGAATTGTCCAGGAATTATATGCCATGATATTTTACTTGTGAATGGGAACATATGAGTTGAATTAGATTTCAGAGTCCGATTAATAAAATGACTAAGGAACATGCACTGAAAATGCAAACAGATTGACAAGCAAATGTATTCAAATGGATGGTAGGTGTTGGCAAGAGATGTATGGAATTTAAGCTAGCAAAGACAACAATTAATAACTTCTAGCCTTGGTTTTATTGCTGAGTAGATTTTAAGGTTAGTATTACCTCTATCAATGGCAATACTCTAAGTTAATTACGATTACCCATATATGTCTATAGTGATGTTTTTCAATAATCAACTTGGCAAGGTTTTAACCTTTACTCTTAAGGGGTAGATTCACTTTCTAAGTAAGCTCATCTACTTGAACATCTTCTATCGAAGTTTCTCTCCTTAGTACCTGGAAATTAACCGTTATCTCCTTAGCATGTTAAGATATTAAGGGATAATAGGCATGCAATGCCATCTGTCGTTTCGCAAAGAATTTAAGAAAATTAAGCACTAGAAAATAGATAAAAATGACAAGGCATTCAATTATTAAAAATTGAAAAATAGCTAAGCATTTATCGCAAAAATATCTCAGCCAACCTAAAAGAATTAGTTCATGGTTGGGGGAACCATCAACTTATCAGCGTTTGTATATATTACCATCGTAAATGAAATTAAAAAAGTAAGAGAAGTGGACAAAGAAGGAGATATGTCGATGCATCCCTTTAATGGATCCAGAGCTCTCGGTCTTAGCCTAGTCGAACCATGTTGCTTGTATGTCGGGTAGGCATTTGATTGGTTAAGTCTTCTTGATTGATGGGATCCGAATACCCAGTGGAAGAGTGTTGCAACACCATGGTTAGAGATACCAAGTGTGGGTGTATGTTCCGATGCTATGTGACCCGGCCTCACCTAGGGTGTATGTTTCGATGCTAGGTGACCCGGCCTCACCCAGAGTGTAGCTGCTCGAGGAGGGATTCTAAGCAAGGGTGTATATTCTGATGCTATGTGACCCGACCTCACCCGGAGTGTATGTACTGATGCTATGTGACCCGGTCTCACTCCAGAGTTGTTGTTGATGTGAGTTTTCGCCTAGATGATTTGTTGAGATCTCGGGCTTGGTTGGGCCTTTTGTGCGATGTATGATGTTTGGCTATGTTGAGAGAATTTGTTTAGGAGACTAGTTGTAGCGCCACGTGTTTATTTATCCCTTCTTATTGCTCATACTAACTTGCATGCTTATGTTTATGATTTGCATTAAGTATACCACTGAGCTTTGTAAACTCAGTGCTCAGAATCATTGTTGTTGTGCGTAGGTTGATCGTCGGACCGTGGGATCGAAGAGCACTATTAGTATGGGATTCCAACATTTGGAGGCTTTCAAAGTACGATACTAGTGCTTAGTGGGCTATGTATTCACAGGACCTTACATGGTGGAATCTATAATCCTTATTTTTGAAATTGTATTAATCAAGTTAAATGTTTAAATGTTTTAATTTAATTAGAGCTCTTTTGTAACGTTTTAATCATTTATATATTTATTTTTAAATTGTTGTCTTTAAATGTTTTTGGAAAGCATTTTATTTGGGCCAAACCAAGTTGAAAAATTTTATGAATTTAGGTTGAGCTTAAGGCCCAAATGTGACATTCGAGTCGAGGGTGTTACATTTAGTGGTATCAGAGCTTGAGTTTAGCCGAATCTAGGAAACCCAGGGTGGTATAGGCATTTTGATAAGGTGTCTAGTGAATGCAAGCCCTTAAATTAAGTTCGGACTCCTTAAGACTGGAATCCTAGTGGTGCGTTCAATGTTACGACGCTAAGATGGTTACGATTGTGGCCGAAGGGCCGAGTTAAGTGTTGAGCCACTCATGGGAGTTATTCTGGGGGTGAGGTCCTCCCGGATTATTGTGATGCAAGTTAGTAGAATGATGCTGGAGTTAAAGAAGTGCCCTCCCCTTGCCACCTAAATGATGTCCTTGTTGTGTGTTGTTGTTATTCCTAAGTCTTCGGATATGTTATGAGAGTTTGTTGCAAAAATCTTCATTATTGTGTATGAATAACGTTTGTGTTGAGGGTATACATAACCCCCTCATGAAATCAATAAGTGGATGTACGTTGGTTTGAAGACCTTTTGTTCTCTTTAAAAGGAGTTCTAATAATACTTGGGAAGTATCGTAGCCCTTATCAAGAATATCTCTCAGAGATATTGGATTTGGGATCCAATAGTTTGTTCAAGTGTGATCAAAGTTAGACGTTCTAAATGCTCGATAGAGGTGCCTTCTTGGAAGTTGTTGCACCTTAGAAATTGCTTTGGTTAATCAATTGGGATTCTAGCCGGTAATGTCGAGAGTAGGCTCGAGGCTCAGATACCTTGAGGGAACCCAACCTTTGGTAATGAGAATGTTGAACTGTTGCCCCCTACCATGATTTTCGTTATGGTTGTTTAGAGGATGGCACAATGGGGTTGTCAAACATGTTTTACCGTTCAATAGATGCTAATGTGTGTAGTTCGACGCTCATAAGCTTCCAAATTGTTAGATTGTTTGTTTACGCTTCTTGGAAGAGTCATTAGGACCTCCTCCCTGTCAAGGACGTGAATGGATGTTGAGGTAAGGTTGAGTTGGACATCGGTGCCCATCGCCCTATTAGAGGACACTGACCCGTTGAGAAGGTTAGAGGTTCAGTAGCGAAGCCGCAACCCGAACGAGGTTTTTTTTGTCTAGGTGTTTTGCACAAGGGAGAGTCAAGCTTATTTGTTAATAAGAAGTTGGTTCGTTCAGATAGTGTTTAAACCATTGATAGTTGTTAAGTGATAGTGGAAGATCGTTACTTGTCTCCAAAGGTGGATGACTTGTTTAATTGATTATGAAGTACCCGTGTGTTTTTTCGGGATTAGTTTGGGAATAAGATGGTTGTGGTTAAAGTATTAAAGGCTTGTAGTTTTGAAATGGATTTTGGAATGAGAAATTCTCTCTTTAAAGTGGGTTTTGATAACGGTTGATGTCTGTAGTGATGTTTGAGCTGTTTAAACGATGATAGAGTAAGGGTCATCTAATCGTCTCTCGAATATAAGTTTGATGCTTTGCGTTACATGTGTGAACGTATAAGAAATATGGGAAGATGAGCATTGGCAAGATAATTACCATAATGACCTTGTGTGTGTAAATGGTTAGTTACCCTGTAATCAGTCACAGAAGCAAGGGTTTGAGACTTCGTAAATTCTTTTGTTGTATCATTGTTTTCTTGGAACGAGCCAAGGAACATTGGTGGGAATCCGAGCTGCATAAAACTATTTTGTCGTGACAGTGGTTTTGAATTGATTAAAGTCAAGTAAGATTTCAAGATCTTTGAGAATGCTTTGTTGTATTGTCAAGGCTGTATTTTTGTTCAATAAGAAGGAAGGGTGTGCCTACCCCAACAATGTGAAGTTGTGGTAACTTAATCTTTAAGGAATTTGAGATATTAGACAACTTCATGAGTTAAAGTAATTGAGAACTGTTGATTGTGTGATCGATCACCACCTATGTAAAGTGAACTTGATGAGTGATAGATTGTACGAAATTAGTTCAGGTTAGAGTATCGTGCTACCCATGTGGGGCGATTAAGGTTTACAAGTGATGGTCATGTATAAGAGTTCCAATGCTATCTCAATATGGTACCGATACTCGATTCTTATGGTGTCGGTATTGATTGGTCAGCACTGGTATCTGTGTGTTTCATTAGTTAAGCTTCGAGTTGAGGATTGATTGTTTTGGAAGCTGTAAGAAGTAACATTTGATTTTAATTAAGAGGACACAATGTTATGATTGATTTAGGTCTAATGGTTTCTGATGGAATTTGAGATCTTCTTCTGGGTGTTTTAGAGAAAGACATGTTAGGGCAAAGGATTCTTTCTTTATGGTATAGTGGTCAAAATATGGCGAATCTTGAGAACAACAGTTGGAATCAAACTTTCACCTCGTGTTTTAGGAAATAGTGTGGAGTCGTGTGTTTGAGATAGTGATAAGAGGTTGACTTGTCGTCAGTTGCGAGTCTAACGTTGAGTGTGACAGAGTTTTTCTGATGCTTCGATGTTCCTTAGTAGAAATTAAATGGATGGTCGTAGACCTTGTAAAAGATTTGTGACTGCACAATTTCGATGGAATTTCTTTGAGTAATAATATAGTCCATGGTATGTACCGTTTGATACTTTCAGCAAGAGTGAGAGCTAGATAGAAAGTCAGCTTGGTTTGTAGTGGATTGGGTTGTACAACACTACGGTGTGTACATGATATCTTTTGGCATGAGATTCAAGGTTTGTGATGGAACCTTATCCCTTAGTGGGATTTCCATGCGATGATAGATCCGAGTGATAGTATATATGACATGTTTCCTGGACACATTATAATTGAGAGTATAAGATTCTTACATAAGCCAAGTTAATGAGATATGCTTTAGTTACCGATATGAGTTATCATGCTAAGCTTAAGGTAAGCGCTTGGGGCGAGTTGAGAAGTCGTTCATTTTCTAAAGTCTTGTACTTGGCAAGCAAGGTTATAGATATGGGATGCCATTAGAGTTAGAGTCTCCTTCAGGGAGTTACCACGAGAGGAAATCGTCTCGTTTTGGAAGTAACGACTATTTAATATCTTGTTCTTTTTAGATTGTATGTTTTTGTGAAAGGATTTTTGTGTGAAAAAATCTTTTGGGATCGACATTGTAAGTTAAGTTCCTTTGATAACGTAGTCGTGAGAGAATTTTTTTGGGGTACCGTTGAGTTCTTCTTGTCGTCTATAATGTACCAAGTGAAGATGGATTCCTTCTGGTAGAAAGAATCAGTCGAGATTATGTTTGTATCATTAGAAGACAAGCGTTATAGCTGACAAGTGTTGTGAACAGATCAGAATAGCACAACGGGTTATGTTGAGAGTGTTGGATAGTTATAAAAGTTTCAGCATCTTCTCTGGTTTATCAGTATAAATTTTGAGGACAAAATTTCTTTGAAGGAGGGGAAAGTTGTAACGACTCAATGTTCGGTTTAGTGAATCAGGTCTCAGGCATGAGATTAGGCATTTATCTTTTAAATTAAGTTAAGGGAATTTAGGTAGGCCAATTAATTTTGGAAAAGAAGGTTGAATTTTAAATATGTGTGGTTGGTGGAAAAAGAGAGGAAGACATGATAAGGAGAGAAAAAAGAAAAAAATGTGAAAAGTAGAAGTGAGAGAAAGAGAAGAGAAAAAAGAGAGGAAAGGTAAAGGGGGGATTCAATCTTCGATCTACGAAGATTCATCCATCCATTGTCGACACCTCCACCGCCATTATGTTCTTCTCGTCGAGACATGTTTGTTGGTACCAGTGTTGTTGTCATCGGAGCTGTCATTTGAGGGGTGAGAGGAGAGAAGTTTCAGGTTGTTGATTTCAGGGGGTTAGAGGGCTCCAAATGAATAATGGAAGCCCCTATCATGATCATCAGCGTCGAGAGAGTCGGTCTGGGAGTTCGTCGATGCCGCCCAGCCACCATAAGTTGTCGCACGTGCCGCCACGTGTCGCCCCTATGCGTGGGCGACGTCTAGCTGTGTGGACTGCTATATCAGCTCAAGCCTAGCTGTTGGGCCAGCCGGCTAAGCTTGCCTGTTAAGATAACCCAAGCCAAGCAGTAGTTGAGTCGCAAGCCAAGCCGTCAGCTGCATCGCCAGTTGTCGTCACGCCGTCGTTGACCGTTGATTAGTATTGACTTTTTCTGAAGGACTCTACCTGGAGGTTTCTCGATGTTTCGGATGCATTGGTGTAATCTGTTTCACCAAATTCGAACTTGGTAAGCTTTTTTTACGCTTTTGACCTTTCAAATTCATGGAAGCATGTGATTAAGAGATGCTTACGGTATTAATTGATATACGAGGATTATTTGGGAAGCTTGGATGAAGATTTTAGCGATATCGGCTTAAGGTTAGTACACCTCGAACTCCTATTTAGTATTCGCAAATTAGGTTGACGATGAATATGCATGCATGGAGACCAATAGTATGTGACTCGATATTTTGAGATGCATGATGATGTTACGGATATAATGGGACTAGTGGAGGCTTTAGAGACCATGTAGGGTCATTTGTGATGCTTGTCTGATATTGGATGATTGTTGATTGATTGATAATCATGATGCCTTGTTTACTTGTTCGAATAGGTTAATGTATTCGATGGAAACTGTGTAAGAGATGAATAATGGTAATATTCGAATAAATGATTAAGAAACCAGTAATTAATGTTAATTGAACGAATGCAATAGTAAACAAACCCTAATGAATTTTATAAGCTTTAGGTATCGAATAAGCATCTTAATATCATAATTTGAGGATATTGTATGAACTCGTTGATAGGGAATAGGTACGAGCTTGAGTCATACTGATATGCATCTGGGATCGTATTGGTACGGGTCAACTCGTATCGGTACTTGTGAAAATTAAAGATTTTTGGTAACCAGTTTATGTATCAGTATGCATGTGAGTACTGATACCCGAGGGTACTGTATCGATACTCGTGTACGAGTACCAATACTCGATACGATAAATAATCTCTAAATGCAATTTAAGGATGGAAATTGATGTGAACATTAATAATTGAATTATGCATTAATAAACGAAATAACAAGATTAATTATACACTTCTCCATAATGTATTAACAACTTGATAATGTAAAATAAATGATGTGACAGTGTTTAGAAACGATAGCGAGATCCTTGGGATCATGTTGCCTGTATGCCGGGTAGGCATGTGATTGGTTGAGTCTTCTTGATTGATGGAATCTAGATGCCCAGTGGAAGAGTGTTGCAACACCATGGTTAGAGATACCGAGTGTGGGTGTATGTTCTGATGCTATGTGACCCGGCCTCACCCAGGGTGTATATTCTGATGCTAGGTGACCCGAACTCACCAGAATGTAGATGCTTGAGGGGGATTTTGAGCAAGAGTGTTGTTACCTCCTCAAAAGTACTATTTTTATGCCTATTTTATAATGCCTTTGCTTGCTTTTGAGTACAGTTAGTTACATTTAGTTGTTAAAATCATGCATTTACATAAGGAGTTAGGATTTGTGTCTATGCCAGTGTAAAGGGTTGTTTTCTTGGCAATATTGCAGGCTTGGCATAGCAGTTGGCAGCGCAGGAAGGAATGCCATAGAAAATGCCGAGATGCTATTAGCACAGGTGGACCAAATAATGCCAAAGCTCCGGTTAGCAGAGAAGTGGAATTTGATGACAAACCAAGTAGCTGTTAAACGCAAAAAATAGGACCAGATCAGGCTGCGAGAAAATAGAAATTGGATCAATCTCTAAAAAAATAGCGAAAAAATAGTGCCAGCTTGGTTGGCAAAATGATGCCAAGCGTGGTTGGCGAAGCAGTGACGGTAGATGACGCCAGCCCTAACTTGATCAACTCACATACAAACTTTGGATAAAATGATCACATCCCTTATCCCTTGAGCATTCAAAATTCAAACTCAAGAGCTTATCCTAAGTCTTCCTTGCACGCCTATTTAAAGAAAGATCAAGCAATCATTCAGGGGGATTTTTTTTGGAGAGATCTTGAGATCCATCAACGATTGGCTGCACCAAGGAGACATGGTTCGACCAGCTTGACCGGGAGCCTAAACCTTGGAGGGTTGTATCAAGAGACGCCTTCTCGCCCATTTTCTTTGTTTAAGTTATTTTTATTTTCTTTTAAAGATGATGTGTTTGCAAAACAATGAAGTTTTTTAGTTTATACCCTCACCATGAACTAATTTTATAGTTGGTGGGGGATGTTTGCATTAAATGTTGTTTTTATATTTAGTTTTTAATAATGAAAATGCTTCGATGTTGTTTTCCCTATCTGGCATGTTCTACAATGTTTTATCAAAACTGTGCCAAGCGAGAGCTAGCATTGTTGGCTTATTGAACCTTAATATCTTAACAAACTTAAGGGCAACGATCTGTTGCCAAATACTAAGGCGAGATGCTTCAAAAGAAGATGTTCAAAGAGATGAAATTACTTCTGAAGTGAATATACCCATTAGGAGTAAAGGTTGGGACTTCATTAAATTGATTTATGAAAAAAACATCACTATAAAGATATAGGGGTTTTTACATGGTTGAATTCGGGTATTGACCATCGAGAGAGGTAATGCTAATTTTGAATCTGCTCATTAAACGATACCAAGGTATTATATTATTAAAGGCTGGCATGGCATGAATAGCGTGAAAACCAGGCATCCCTTGCCAACGCTCATCATTCATTTTAAGCAATCTCCTTGCCAACTCTATTTTATTTTCATTCCTTTTCTTTCAAACTATTTTCAAACCCAATTTCAACTCAAACAACATTCTTTTTCCTTTGACAAGTAACAATCGAAGTAGTCAAATTACTGGTTAATCTATGTGGAATCGATACTCAGCTTACTATTGTATTACTTGCAAGGAAATTGAGGAAATGGTGTGTTAAATAATGGGGAAAATCCACACAATAATAATGGGATACCGCTAGCTCCTATTGCCTCAGCTGTTAATGTGGAGGAAGAGAGACCTATTAGAGAACACTCAGCACCAAACATTGATAATTTGATGCCAGGACTAATTGGTTCTGAGGTAAATTTAAACTTAAACCGGTAATCATACAAACGCTTTTGAATGTAGGGCAATTTGATGGAGCACCTATTGGAGATCCGAGGCAACACTTGAAGCAATTCATGGAAGTTTGCCAGCTATTTCAGCAACCTAGAGTATCGGAGGATACATTGAAACTGAAGTTGTTTACATTTTCTCTGAGAGATAGAGTAAAATCGTGGCTAAGTTCTTTGCCACCTAGTTCTGTCATCTTATAGGGAGATCTATGCCAGAAACTTTTGCTACGATTCCAGCCACCTAGACTCACTGCCAAGCTGAGGGGTGAGATTATCACATTTAGGCAGGCTGATGATGAGACCTTATATGATTGCCTAGGAGAGATATAAAAACATATTGAGGAGATGCCATATGCATGGATTCCCAAAATAGACCCAGATAGAGATCTTTTACAATGGACTTAATGCACAAATCAGAACAGTTGTTGATGCTCCGGCAAATGGTTCATTGCTTGACAAAAACTACATATAGGCAGTTGGCATCCTTGAGAAGATTTCAATCAATGACTTTGAATATCCTACTGCCAAACTTGAGACCGACACTAAGACTAGACAGAAATTACAGATAGATAAGCTCACATCCATCCATGCTGAAATTTCCAATCTTACTACCATGGTGAGAACCTTGCAAAAGAGCAATGAGGTCCAAGAAATGAAGGCATTAGCCCCATTCTATATGATATGTGGAAAGGATCATCACACAAAATATTGCCCTACCAACCCTAAGTCGGTAAATTTCATTGGCAATTTTAATCGTAATTATAATCCGAATTCCAATACTTACAATACAGGATGAAGGCAACACCCAAATTTAGCTTGGGGGAATCAAGGAGGCAACCAATACAATGCCCAACATCAGAACAACAGTGCCCAACGTTAATACAATGCCCAGTGTCAGAACAATGCCATGCCAGGGGTCAACCAGAATGCCCTACCACAGCGGGCACAAAATAATTTTTATGTAGGGAAAAGGAACAACTAGGGGACTTTGACGGATTACATGGAGAGGAATGATGCAATTGTCCAGAGTATGGCAGCATCTATACGAAACTTGGAGGTACAGATTGGATAGATTGCCAGTGCCCTCAACAACAGACCCTAGGGAGCTTTGTCAAGTGATACAGAGGATGCCAGGCAAAACCGCAACGAATAATGCAAAGTTATAACTCTCCGGAGTGGCAAACAATGTGTGGATGAGATGGCTGCCAAGCAGCCAAATAGTTGCCATGAGAAGGAGAAAGTACCAGTAGATAAACCAAAAGAACCAGAGAAGAAAGAAGCAGACATAAGCGATGCCAGAGAGCAAACTTATGCCATACAGTAGTCTGATGCCAAACCTCAATTGGATGCCAACAAAACCTTGGCAAATCCGGTGGAACCAGCGTTTGATTATCCACCTCCACCATTTCCACAAAGACTACAAAAGCACAAGCAAGATCAGTAATTTAAGCACTTCTTGGAAGTCCTTAAACAACTGCAAATTAATCTACCATTGGTGGAAGCTCTCGAACAAATGCCCAAGTATGTCAAATTCATAAAGGACATCTTGTCCAAAAAGAGGAAGCTGGGTGATTTCAAAACTGTAGCTCTCACTAAGGGATGCAGTGCAATGATACTCAATCAGTTGCCACCAAAGCTAAAAGATCTGGGAAGTTTTACTATTCCCTGTACCATTGGCAATAGATTTATGAGTAAGACATTGTATGACTTAGGAGCCAGCATCAATTTGATGCCAATGTCTGTCTTCAGAAAGCTTGGCATAGAAGCAAGGCCTACCACGGTGACACTCCAGCTAGCAGACCGATCTTTTGCACATCTTAAGGGTAAGATTGAGGATGTGTTGGTAAAGGTAGACAAATTCATATTCCTAGCTGATTTTATTATTTTAGATTATGAGGCAGATGTTAATGTCCCAATTATATTGGGAAGACCTTTTCTTGCTACTGGTAGAGCTTTGATTGATGTACATAAAGGAGAATTAACAATGCACATGAATGATTAGCAGGTTACATTTAATGTGTTTCAAGCTTTGAAATATGCAGATGAATCGGAGGAATGCCAAGATGATGAAATGATAGACTATATTTATAAAGTGGACGTGGCATAGTTGTGCCAAGATGCAGATGATGATGCTAGAGAATTGGATGGCAATTATGGGACGAGTAAGGAGCTTGAAGAACCTTTGGAGACTGAAAAGGTGAGCTATTTTGAGCCACTAGAGTTGGCTGGTAGAGAAATTAAGGCACCCAAGCCATCAATTGAAGAACCATCAGAATTAGATCCTAAAGAACCTTTGGAGACTAAAAAGGTGAGCTATTTTGAGCCACTAGAGTTGGCTGGTAGAGAAATTAAGGCACCCAAGCCATCAATTGAAGAATCGCCAGAATTGGAGTTAAAACCGTTGCCAAACCATCTCAAGTATGCTTATCTAGGTAAACAGTCAACCTTGCCAATGATCATTGTTGCTGATCTCACTCATGATCAGGAGGAAAGATTGTTGGAAATTCTAAGCAATTACAAGCAAACATTGGGATGGACCTTGGCTGATATCCGAGGAATAAGCCCATCCATTTGCATGCATAAAATCATCTTGGAGGAATATCACGACAAGACCGTTGAGGGTCAAAGAAGACTCAACCCGAGCATGAAAGATGTTGTTAAAAAGGAGATTATCAAGTGGTTGAATGTTAGGATAATCTATCCCATTTCTGATAGGTCGTGGGTCAGCCCAATGCAATACGTGCCAAAGAAAGGTGGCATGACCGTGGTGCAAAATAGCAAAGAAGAATTGATTCCCTCCAGGACTATCATAGGATGGAGAGTATGCATGGACTACAGGAAGCTAAATAGTGCCACAAGGAAGGATCACTTCCCATTGCCTTTCATCGATCAGATGTTAGACATGCTGGCATGTAAAGCTTTTTATTGTTTTTTGGATGGTTATTCAGGTTATAACCAGATTGCCATCACCCTGATGATCAAGAGAAGACCACTTTTACGTGTCCATATGGGACATTTTCCTTTAGAAAAATTCCATCTAGGTTGTGTAATGCCCCAACAATGTTTCAACGTTGCATGATGTCCATTTTTTCTGATATGATTGAGCATAATTTGGAAGTGTTCATGGATGATTTCTCAGTGTTTGGCAAGACATTTGAGGAATGTCTTTAGAGTTTGGAGCAAGTCTTGAAGAGATGCATTGAGACAAACCAAGTGTTAAATTGGGGGAAATGACACTTCATGGTGAAGGAATGCATTGTTCTCGGGCACAAGGTAACCAAGAGAGGATTAGAGGTAGATCAAGCAAAGGTTGAGGTAATCAAGAAATTGCCACCACTGACTAGTGTAAAAGGTATTAAAAGTTTTTTGGTACATGCAGGTTTTTACCGACGTTTTGTCAAAGACTTTTCTAAAATTTCTAAGCCTTTATGCTTGTCGTTAGAACAAAATGCCACATTTGCATTTGATTATTCTTGTTTAAGAGATTTTCAGAAACTTAAGGAGAAATTGATTAATGCCCCTATAGTCGTGGCACCAGATTGGAATGAGCCATTCGAACTAATATGTGATGCCAGCGACTATGCCGTCTGAGTAGTGTTGGGACAGAGGCGTGGCAAAGTCTTTCATACCATTTACTATGCTAGCCAGACACTAAATGGAGCTCAGCTAAATTACTCCACAACTGAGAAACAATTTCTTGCAGTTGTGTTTGCTTTTGATAAATTTAGATCTTATTTAGTTGGTAACAAAGTTGTTGTTTACATAGATCATTCGGCACTGAAGTACCTCTTGGAAAAGAAGGATGCCAAGCCCAGACTAATTTGATGGACGCTTTTACTACAAGAATTTGACCTCGAGATCCGAGACAAGAAAGGTAATGAAAATTTGGTAGCTGACCACCTATCACGCTTAGAGCATCACCTTGAAGATGGTAAGGTTGCTACCATAATAGATGAGTTTCCAGATGAGCACTTGCTTGCAGTTAATGATATGCCATGGTATGTTGACATAGTCAACTACTTGGTAAGCAACATTCTGCCACCAGATTTGGCATACAATGCTAGGAAACATTTCCTGCGAGATGTTCGGTACTATTATTGGGATGAGTTGATTCTATTCAAACAGTGTGTCATCAAGTGATCTGCCGATGTGTGCCAGAAGATGATCAGCATAGTATATTGCAATTATGCCATGCCGCACCATATCGAGGTCAGTTTCCTAGGATGAAGACTGCTGCCAAGGTGTTGCAGTCAGGATTCTTTTGGCCCACACTATACAAAGATGCCCAGAATTATGCCAAGGCATGTGATCGATGCCAACGGACAGGAAACATCTCTGGCAGACACCAACTGTCGCTCCAAAACATTATGCTAGTGGATTTATTTGATGTATGGGGGATAGACTTCATGGGTCCATTTCCTCCATCATTTGGTAATGTATATATTCTTGTAGCCGCTGACTATGTATCAAAATGGATAGAGGTTGTTGCTCTAACAAGGAACGATGCTGAGGTTGTTGCCAAATTCTTGCACAAACATATCTTTGCACGATTTGGTACCCCCGGAGTGATTATTCATGATGAGGGTACCCATTTTAAATGCAATCTAATCTCTAAAGTTTTGTGTAGATATAGAATTCAGTAGAGGATTGCCACGGCATACCAACCATAAACAAATGGGTAGGATGAGATTTCAAACAAGGATATCAAGAGTATCCTTGAAAAGACTGTGAATCCATCAAGGGAAAATTGGTCCTTAAGACTAGATGAATCCTTGTGGGCTTACAGGACAACATTTAAAACTCCTTTGGGTACTTCATCATTTAGACTCGTTTTTGGAAAAGCATGCCACCTACCGGTGGAGATGGAGCACCATGCATATTGGGCTATCAAAAATCTTGATATGGCATGGAGAGCTGCTAGAGAAAAAAGGCTACTCGACCTAAACGAGTTGGAAGAGTTCAGAACACAAGCCTATGAGAATGTTAGACTTTACAAAGAGAGGACAAAACATTGGCATGACAGTAAGATAATGCCAAGACAATTAGAGGTAGGCCAACGTGTTTTGTTATTTAACTCACAGCTAAAATTGTTTCTAGGTAAACTTAGATCTAGATGGTCGGGCCCTTATGAAGTTGTAAAGCCATCTATCCATGGAGTTGTGGACATCAAGAATTTGATGATAGGAGATATTTTTAAGGTGAATGGCCAACGTTTAAAGGACTATTTGGAAGGTGATCAGAAGCATGCCAAAGAGGTTATCCTCTTGGAAAAGGTACCATAACATCATCATCATGGTTTAATTTTTTGTAAATATTAGGTTAGATTTTTTCTTTTCCAGCATTTTCTTTATTTGTTTATTTTTCTTTCAATTTAAATTTTCCTTTACTGCGTTGAAAAGTTTTCTTAGAGTATGTGCAGATTTAGTGTGCCAGGGATAATGCCAAGTTAGGACTTGGCATGAGACGATGACATACTGAGAGAATTTTGCGTGCCAGGTAGAATGCTAGCGTAGAAGCTTGGCATGCGACGAATTGGAATTTTGGAAGAAGAGATTTACCCTAGCTTGATTAAATACGGCCCATTGAAGAGAGAGAGAGATTATTTTTTGTTTGAATTTAACCCTAGCCGCCCAAATTGAATTAGGTTAAATTTTAAATTCAATTTAAACACCTTATCACTCCAATATTTAAACCTATCATATCACTTACAACCTTATCACATCACCCTTATCAGTTAACCCCTTATCAAATTAAATCTTTTTCTTTTCGATCATCATCCTCATTAAATTCGGTTACTTTATTACACCCCATTAAACACTTAAACTCTTTACTTTCTACCTACCCTAGTCATTCAAAGAAACAAAACCCTTTCCATCTCTTTCTTTCTTTATCAAGCAAGAAACCCTTGAGAAGATGTCCCCATGTGTCTTGCCAGACTTCCCAGATTTCCCTACCGAGATCTTTGATGCCATGCAAGCCAGTCCCCAATCAGCTCGTACACCATTTGATGCCACTGTCCTGTTATCTCCAGTTCAAGTTGAATCTGCTAGTACTGAATCCCTAGTTGAATCAAAAGAAACAAAAGCCAAGTCTACCAAAGCTAAGTTTACTACAAAGCATGCCACAACACCTGTTAAACCTGCTTAGTCCGATGCCACCGCTACTCTTGCCGCGTCAGAACCTGCCAAGATTGTGGAGGGAGTTCTTTGAGATGTTGTAGCTTTCACTACCTCCTAAAAGCCAAGCATGAAAGGAAGGAATGGAATGGCCCCTAACTGTGGAACCTTTATAAAGAGAAAAACTTGTGTCACGCGATAAGAAGTCTCCGAAGGGGAGTCCTCTTCTTCCAAAACTCTTTTTCATTTCATTTTATTGCATTCACATGTTCATGCATTTTATTTTTCTATTTTAATTGCCTATATGTGTTGTTTTCATGCATTGAGGACAATGCGCATCTTTGGTATGGGGGTGTGCGTTGCCTCACGTTTATGCCATGCCATGCATTCATGTTTACATTATTGCTGCCATGCTATTTATGCCATATAGATTAGGTTTAAGCCATGTAACATATCCGACCTGGATGCCACAAATTGGGCATCAAGCCTAACCCAAACCATTAAAATCTACTTCTAGATTTAGCCAAACATTATCCATTCCATGAAAACCATTAAGTTAAAGATATTTCAAATCGATAAAACGTTTAAACGTTACATGATGAACTCCATTTAAAATACATAGTTAAAAGCATTCGACATAGAGTTCAAATTAAAAATACAAGTTACAAAATACATAGGGTCCTACGGATACATGGCCCAATAAACCTAAGTATTGTACTTGAACACAATGTCGATGTTGAGGTCCTATTCCGATGGTGCTCTGAGATGTACGCCAACCTACTAACCTACGAACGGAAACAACAATTCCAAACGCTGAGCTAACCAAGCTCAGTGGATACACTTCCACTCAACCACAATTCATACAAATCATAAATATGTGCATGCTACAAGATATCATGGCATAAGAACAATGACGCTACCATAATCACCTAAACACAAGGATCAAGGATATGCAACTTCCTAGTTAAACATAGAAATCACATTATAAAACCTGAAGTGAAACCCAAAGTCTCACGACTTCTGAATCATGCACCCTTGCTCAAAATCTCACATCGAGCATCGTCACTCGAAATCTCACATCAAGTGGTCTTCTCATGAAGAAACATTCTTGTATTGGGTATCCAGATCCCGTAACAAAGGTTTACATCACATAGAGCCCTTACCAGCACCCTCACACATAACCCACTAAAGATTTACGGGGCTTGCAACCATATACATACATCACCCCTTTTTAATAAATCAAATTAATTATCATTTAGATCTCAAACAATGTTAAAGACTTAACTTCTTCTTATCATTATTCATTTTACCATTTCAGGGACCCATCGGGCCCTTACTCTCGAATTATAGAGCCCTTGAATTATAAATGAAGTCTTTAGGTAGATAGCCTAGGCCGTATCGATACACTTCTCAAGTGTATCGATACGTCTTCCCTGTGTATTGATACCCCGTTCAATATCCTCGGCCCCTTAGAGGACCAACCCGTATCGTTACATGCAGAGGTGTACCGATACCTGCAGTGGCATACCGATACGCCCATGGCGTACCAATATGGAGATCGGCTACTGGACTTCTACTGGCCAAAAAGGTATTAATACGCCTATCCCGCGTATCGGTACGGCCCTCACAAACCCTTACATTTCCTCTTGAAATAGACTTAGGGGATCGATACACCCAGGCCTGTATCGATACGCGAACCTAGAATTCAAATTCTAGAGTTTGAATTTTGCCCCGAAAACCTCCAAACCCCTTAGGCAAGCCCCCAAACTGATCCTACAAGTTATGGGTAAGCTTTTAGGTGAGTTTCTACTGATTTTACACCATATGAACATCTTATCCGAATTTTACCATGAATGTCATTTACAAGCTCTAGTTTCATTTTCTCAACATTATTAAGCAAGCAAACAACAATCCATGATTTCTACAAATATGCAAGAGTTAGTAGTATACTAACCTTGGTTTAGGACTGAAGAAGAGGTCCTTCAACAAGCTTCAACCCTTTCTTATTCCTCTAGCTTGGGATGCCTCCCCAACTTCTTTCACTCAAAATATAGATCCTTGGTTGCTGGACAATTTACCTCAAACCTCAATTTCGTGATTCTTACTCCAAAATATAAAGGTTCAAGCTTTTCCTTGGGTGAGAGATAAGTGATGAGAGTTGATGAAGAAAGAAGGCAAGGGAGACAAAGATGAGCTCACCCTCTTGCTTTCTGCAGAGAGTTTAAGAGCTCCCCAATCTTCTTCCTTCAAAAGGGGGGAAATTACAAGCCTATCCTCCCACCAACTTCCAAACCCAACACCTAGCCCAAAACCTAAGCCTAAAACTAACATGTTAGTCCCCTTAAAGGCTATCAAGGGCCCAAAGCTTAGCTCAACCGAAGAGCCCACGCTTCGGTGAAATTCGACTCTCGAATTTCGAAATCCAGGTCGTTACAACTCTCTCTTTCTTAAGAAAATTTCATCCTCAAAATTTACCTTTTGGAAACAAATGCAGATAGAGAAGCTCCATTTCCTCTGCGTCCTCCCACGTGGCTTCCTCAACTCCATGGTTTCTCCATGACATCTTCACCAAGGGAATACACTTGTTACACAGCTCCTTGACTCCCCTATCAAGGACTCTTATTGGCTCTTCTTCAAAAATCAAATTATTGCTAGTCTCGATCTCCTCAAGCAGGATAACATGAGAAGGGTCAGAGCGGTAACGTCTCAACATAGACATATAAAACATGTTATGGATGTGTACCATCTTCAGAGGTAAAGCCAACCGGTAAGCCACCAGCCCAACTCTCTCAAGGATCTCGTAAGGTCCTATGAATCTCATACTCGACTTGCCCTTCCGTCCAAAACAAATCACTCACTTCCACGGGGATACCTTAAGAAATACCTTGTCACCGACTTCATACTCGATGTGCTTATGCCTTCGATGCACATATGCTTTTTGACAATCAAAAGCTGTTTGTAATCTTTCCTTGATCAACTGCACTTTCTCTTTGGTTTTCTTAATCAATTTTGATCCCACTATTCTCCTCTCATTAAGCTCGGTCCAGCACAAGGGTGTTCTACACCTACGCCCATACAAGGCCTCAAAATGGGCCATCTTGATGCTTGACTGGAAGTTGTTGTTGTAGGCAAACTCAGCAAGCGGTAACTGTTTCTCCCAATTTTCCTCAAGGTCAATAACATAACATTGGAGCATATCCTCCAAAATCTGGATAACTCGTTCCGACTGGCCATTAGTCTGAGGGTGAAATGTTGTGCTAAAATGTAACTGGGAGCCAAAAGCCGTAAGTATCTTTTTCCATAACCTCACCATGAAACGCGAATCTCTATCCGATATGATCGACGATGGCATGCCATGAAACCTTACTATTTCTCGAATGTACAACTATGCCAACCTCTCAAGCGTGGAATCCATCTACACTGGTAAGAAGTGAGCAAACTTCGTCAATCGATCCACAATTACCCATATGGCATCATGCTTCTTTTGCGTCAGCGGCAAACCCATCATAAAATCCATGGTCACACGATCCCACTTCCATTGTGGAATCTGAATGGGCTGAAGCAAGACCGAATGAACCTGATGCTCAGCCTTAACTTGTTGACAAGCCAAACACTTTGTCACGAACTCAGAAACATCTCTTTTTATGCTAGGCCACCAATAATAAGGTTGTAGATCTTGGTACATCTTGTTACTCCCTAGATGGATGGCAAACAGGCTACGGTGTGCCTCCCGTAGGATGCAGTCTCTCAAATCCTCTAACGCTGAAATACAAAGCCGCCATTTAAAATATAAGACTCCACCATCTCGTATCTCAAAGTCAGTTTCCTCACCCCTTTGAACCATCTTTATCTTTGCCACCAACTTTTCATCTGACACTTGTGTCTTCTTAATCTCTTGCACCAAGGTTGGTTCCACCCGAAGCTCAACTAACAACCCACCGTCCTCGGTCATCCTTAACCGAGCAAACATTGACCTTAAATCTGACATTTATTCCCTACTTAAAGCATCAACCACCATATTGCTTTATCGGGATGATACTCTATAATGCAATCATAGTCCTTTAATAACTCGATCCACCGCATTTGCCTCAAGTTCAACTCCTTCTGGGTGAGGAGGTATTTCAAACTCTTATGGTCGATGTAAATGTGACACTTTTCCACATACAAATAATGTCTCGAAATCTTCAAAACAAAGATCACCGTGGCAAGCTCCAAATCATGAGTAGGGTAGTTCTTCTCATGGGGTTTAAGTTGTCTCGAGGCGTAAGCCACGACCTTGCCTTCTTGCATAAGAACACAACCAAGGCCATTCAACGAAGCATCACTAAACACCACATAATCTTTCCCTCGTTCGGGCTATGTCAAAACCGTAGCCTCGGTGAGGTAAGTCTTTAACTGCTCAAAGCTTCGTTGCCTACTCTCATTCCAAACAAATGGAACTCCCATTTGCAACAGCCCGATCATTGGTGCCGCAATAATGGAGAAACCCTTAACAAAGCGATGGTAGTATCCGGCAAGCCCAAGAAAGCTACGGACCTCCGCGATATTCCTAGGTGGTTTCCATTCTACTACAACATGAATCTTTTGGGAATCTACTCAAATCCCATCTACCGCGACAATGTGACCCAAAAATGCCACCTCGGAAAGCCAAAACTCACATTTGCTAAACTTGGCATAAAGCTGTCTCTCCCTCAAGGTCTAGAGAACAATATGAAGGTGGTAGTCGTACTCCTCTTCTGATCTCGAGTAGACCAAAATATCATCAATGAACACTACCACAAACTGATCTAGGTAAGGATGAAAGATGCGGTTCATCAAATCCCTAAAGGTTGTTGGTGCATTGGTTAGCCCAAAAGGCATTACCAAAAACTCATAGTGCCCATACAATGTCCTGAAGGCGGTTTTCTGAACGTCCTCTTCCACCACCTTCAACTGGTAACAACCCAACCTTAAATCAATATTCGAGAACATACGGGCACCCCTCAACTGGTCAAATAAGTCATCAATTATTGGTAAGGGTTAATAATTCTTCACCGTTACCTTGTTGAGATGGCGCTAGTCGATATACATCCTCATTGACCCATCCTTTTTCTTGACGAATAAGACCTATGCACCCCAAGGTGGGACGCTTGGTCGAATGAAACCTCTTTCCAACAACTCTTGAATTTGGTCCTTCAACTCTCTCAACACTATGGGAGCCATAGGATATGAAGCGATAGATATTAGTGTCATGTCGGGCATCACATATATCCGAAACTCTAATTCTTGATATGGTGGTAACCCTAGCAACTCTTCTGGGAACACATTGGTAAACTCTCTAATGGTCTGAAGACTTTCAAGTGTCGGACTCCCAATGCTTGTGTCCACAACATGAGCAAAGAACGCTCACATCCCTGTTGGATCATCATTTGCGCCACCAAGGCCGACACTACATTGGAAAGGCAGGGGTTTCTCTCACTCTTTACTACTAACCTTGATCCATTAAAATCGTGAAGCTTTAAACTCTTCGTCCTACAACCCAATCGTATATCATGCTCGAACAACCAATCTATCCTTAAGATGGCATCAAACTCCTGAAAGGGTAACACCAACAAGTCGACCAAAAAAAACTGAGCCTTGAATCTCAATCGGACACCTCCGGTACACTTGATCTACTAAAACGTCATACCACAATGGGCTGGTCACACGAACTCCAATTTCAAGATTCTCGGCATGAATACCCCACTACTGAGATAACCCATTACGGATGTAGGAGTGGGTAGACCCCGAGTCTATAAAAGCAACAATAGGAACTGAAAACAAGGTGAACATACCTGAGATAACATCGGTAGCCTCACAGTCCTCTTGAACCTTGACTGCACACTGCCTAGCAGTGGACTAGATCGTACCCCCACTCTGATGTCCCGAAACGTGGCTCACTCCTCCTCTAGCAAAGCCTCAACCCCTCTGAGCTGGGTAAGAGGTCCTTTGAGTCTGGACTGGGGTGGTGTTAGCAGATGTTGGGCAACTCTTCACAAGGTGATCCGCACTCAAAGCAAACTCTAATTGTTCCCCAACACTCACCTCGGTGTTTACGTCCACGCTGGTTACAAACTGGAACACCTCCACCCCTTTGAGACTCCTCCGGACTCATCATAGGTGAAGATGATGAAGGCTACCTACAGCTAGCAAACTCCTACATATGGTTTAATCCCGAACTCTGAGTCGAAGCTCCCCTTCCTTGGCCCCAACGATTTCGATTCCTCCCAGAATAGGACTGTAAAAGGTTGAAGGAATTCTGATTCCTCGCACTCGAGCTTCCTTGCCCAACAGATAAGCCATAATTCAAACCTTGCACTTGCTCAGAGGACTTAGCACTAGCAGTCAAATCTGAAAATACCTTCGGTGGGACAGCAGTCAAGTATGTCAGAATTTCCTTCCTCAATCCTTTCAAAAACCTCTTACATCTCATCTTCTTGGTAGCAATCAACTCGGGGGCATACCTACTCAACTGTAAGAACTCTTGCTTATACTCAAAGACTGACCGATTTCCTTGAACCAAGTGGGTGAACCGATCCCTCAAACTGTTAATGTGGGCTTCCCCCACATATTTCTTCTCGAATTCCTCCAAGAAATCATCCCATGTGGGCCGGTTCGGGTACCAACCCATCTCTACATTTTCCCACCATTCACAAGCATTCCCTTTCAATAAGGAAAGAACACACGTCAACTTGTCCTCAAATCTCAACCTCATCTGTTGCATGATCCAACGAGTATCCTTCAACCATTGATCTACCTTGACCGGATTGTCTTGTCTCGTCCCAAAGAAATTCGTGGCATAGAGTTCGAATACAAAATACAAGTTACAAAATACATAGGGTCCTACGGATAAATGGCTCAATAAACCTAAGTACTATACTTGGACACAATATCGATGACGAGGTCTTATTCTGATGGTGCTCCGGGATGTACACCAACCTAAAACGAAAACAACAATTCCAAACGCAGAGCTAACTAAGCTCGGTGGATACACTTCCACTCAACCACAATTCATACAAATCATAAATGTGTGCATGCTACAAAATATCATGGCATAAGAACAATGGTGCTGCCGTAATCGCCTAAACACAAGGATTAAGGATATGCAACTTCCTACTTAAATATAGAAATCACATTATCAAACCTGAAGTGAGATCAAAAGTCTCACTACTTCTGAATCATGCACCCTTGCTCAGAATCTTACATCGAGCATCATCACTCAGAATCTCACATCGAGTGTGAAGGCTCAAAAACTCGCATCGATCATAATCATCACTCAAAATCTCACATCTAGTGGGAAGACTCGGAATCTCGCATCGAGCATAATCATCACTCAAAATCTCACATTGAGTGGTGTTCTCATGAATCAACATTCTTGTATTGGGTATCCGGATCCCGTAACAAAGGTTTACATCACATAGTGCCCTTACCAGCACCCTCACACATAACCCACTAAATATTTACGGGGTTTGCAACCACATACATACATCACCCCTTTTTAATAAATCAAATTAATCATCATTTATGTCTCAAACAGTGTTAAAGACTTAATTTCTTATTATCATTATTCATTTTACCCCTTCGGGGACCCATTAGGACCTTACTTTCGAATTATGGAGCCCTTGAATTAAAAACAAAGGTTTTAGGCAAATTGCTCAGGTTGTACGATACACTCCTCAAGTGTATCGATACGCCACCATGTATCGATACGCCTTCCCCGCGTACCGATACCTCATTCAATATCCTTGGCCCCTTATAGGACCAACCCGTTTCGATACACACAGAGGTGTACCGATACCTCTAGTGGCATACCGATACGCCCAAGGCGTACCAATATGGAGATCGGCTACTGGACTTCTACTGGCCAAAAAGGTATCAATACACCTATCTCGCGTATCGATATGGCCCTCACAAGCCCTTACATTTCCTCTTGAAATAGACTTAGGGGATCGATACACCCAGGCTTGTATCGATACGCGAACCTAGAATTCAAATTCTAGAGTTTGAATTTCGCCCCTAAAACTTCCAAACCCCTTAGGCAAGCCCCCAAACTGATCCTACAAGTTATGGGTAAGCTTTTAGGTGAGTTTCTACCAATTTTACACCATATGAACATCTTATCCAAATTTTACCATGAATGTCATTACAAGCTCTAGTTTCCTTTTCTCAACATTATTAAGCAAGCAAATAGCAATCCATGATTTCTACGAATATACAAGAGTTAGTAGTGTACTAACCTTGGTTTAGGAATGAAGAAGAGGTCCTCCAACAAGCTTCAAGCCTTGCTTTTCCCTCTAGCTTGGGATGCCTCCCCAACTTCTTTCACTCAAAATATAGATCCTTGGTTGCTGAACAATTTACCTTAAACCTCAATTTCGTGATTCTTACTCCAAAATATAAAGATTCAAGCTTTTCCTTGGGTGAGAGCTAAGTGATGAGAGTTGATGAAGAAAGAAGGCAATGGAGAGAAAGATGAGCTCACCCTCTTGCTTTCTGTAGAGAGTTTAAGAGCTCCCCAATCTCCTTCCTTCAAAAGAAAGGGAATTACAAGCCTATCCTCCCATCAACTTCCCAACCCAACACCTAGCCCAAACTAACATGTTAGTCCCCTAAAGGCTCTCAACGACTCAAAGCTTAACCTAACCGCGAGGCCTACGCTTCGGTGAAATTCAACTCTCAGATTTCAAATCCGGGTCGTTACAACTCTCCCCTCCTTAAGAAAATTTCATCCTCAAAATTTACCTTTTGGTAACAAATTCGGATAGAGAAGCTTCATTCCCTCTTCGACCTCCCACGTAGCTTCCTCAACTCCATGGTTTCTCCATAACATCTTCACCAAGAGAATACACTTGTTACACATCTCCTTGACTCCCCTAAAACTAACATGTTAGTCCCCTAAAGGCTATCAAGGGCCCAAATCTTAGCCCAACCGCGAAGCCTACGCTTCACTGAAATTTGACTCTCAGATTTCGAAATCTGGGTCATTACAAGCATGCATACTGAACCATTAAAAAATGAAAGAAAATTTTGCCTCGATTTACTTTTGAAGAATGTTAACACTTTGTTTGGCAAGTTTAATTTGATCTAGATTAGTCTGTCCAGTGAAGAAATTTTAAATCTTTATTTGCCTATACCAGCAAAATAGTAATGCCAGGTCTGCTTAGCAATTGATCTCTAGTTTAGGGAATTGAACTTTCACTTGACACGTAGTATGCATCTAGTTCCCAAACAAACTTAGAACTGTTGAAACTAAGCTCAAAATAAAAAATGAAAAAAATTGATTCCAGTGTAAAAAAAAAAGAAAGAAAAGAATAAGGAAACAATGTTTTGCCAAGGCAAGAAAAAGAAAATAGAATTATCCTCTCCCTAGAGATAATAAGTTACTTGGGGCTTCGTGGTTTGCTCCCTCTTAGTTCTCAAGTCCAAAACTTTAAGGTATGAGTTGAAGAGTAAAAGCATATTAATGTCTGGATTAACGTGGGGGTTCGTGGTATGCTCCCTATTATTTCTCACGCCAAACAGTGTTACGAAGCAAGCTTAAAATATTGCCAGCAAAAACCCTCGGTAGGAATAAAAGAAAAAAATTTTGAGTTTAGGTAGTAAATTGGACTAAGGGAGTAAAAGGATACTTGATGCATATTACCTACACAACGTGCACTCTTCATGCTCTTATACTAGAGTTATATTGTTACGCTTGAATTTACTACCTGCTTGGCATTGTTGCACTGAGATACCTAAGGACAGAAATAGAGCCAAATTCTGCTTGCCAGCACTTATTAGCATTCCAACCAAAGTTTTACCGAGGTACTATTTTCGTATTTTTTTATTTTTTGCATTAATTCATAACAAGCAATGAGCTAGGTTTGGGGGAGTGTTTTCTCCTCAAAAGTACTATTTTTATGTCTATTTTACAATGCCTTTGCTTCCTTTTGAGTACATTTAGTTGTTAAAATCATGTATTTACATAAGGAGTTAGGATTTGTATCTATGCCAGTGTGAAGGGTTGTTTCTTGGCAATATTGTAGGCTTGGCATAGCAGTTGGCAGAGTAGAGCAAAGCAAGGTAGCGCAAGAAGGAATGCTAGAGAGAATGTCGAGATGCTGTTGGCACAGATGGACCAAATAATGCCAAAGCTCTGGCTGGTAAAGAAAAGGAATTTGAATTTGATGCCATGCCAATTAGTTGTTGAACCTGAAAAAATAGGACCAGATTAGGCTGCAAGAAAATAGCAATTGGATCAATCTCCAAAAAATAGTAGAAAAATAGTGCCAAGCTTGGTTGGCGAAGTAGTGACGGCAGATGACGTCATCCATAACCTGATCAGCTCATATTCAAACTTTGGATAAGATGATCATATCCCTTGAGCATTCAAAATTCAAACTCAAGTGCTTATCCTAAGTCTTCCTTACACGCCTATTTAAAGAACGATCAGGCAACCATTCAAGGGTTGGTCAGAGAAAGATTTTCGGGGATATTTTTTTGGAGAGATCGTGAGATCCATCAATGATCAGCTGTACCAAGGAGACGTGGTTCGACCAGCTTGACCAAGAGCCTAGACCTTGGAGGGTTGTATCGATAGACCCCTTCTCGGCCATTTTCTTTGTTTAAGTTGTTTTTATTTTCTTTTAAATGATGATGTGTTTGCAAAACGATGAAGTTTTTTGGATGATACCCTCAGCATGAACTAATTTAATAGTTGATGGGGGATGTTTGCGTTGAACGCTATTTTTATGTTTAGTTTTTAATAATGAAAATGCTTCGGTATTATTTTCCCTATCTAGCATGTTCTACAATGCTTTATCAAAATTGTGCCAAGCGAGAGCTGCCATTGTTGGCTTATTGAACCTTAATATCTTAACAGACTTAAGGGGCGATGATATGTTGCTAGATACTAAGGCGAGATGCTTCAAAAGAAGATGTTCAAGTAGATGAGCTTACTGCTGAAGTGAATCTACCCCTTAGGAGTAAAGGTTGGGACTTCATCAAATTGATTTATGAAAAAACATCATTATAAATATATAGGGGTTTTTACATGGTTAATTTCGGGCATTGACCATCGAATGAGGCAATTCTAATTTTGAATGTACTCGTTAAACGATGCCAAGGCATTATATTATTAAAGGTTGGCATGGCATGAATAACGTAAAAACCAGACATCCCTTGCAAATGCTCATCATTCATTTTAAGCAATCTCCTTGCAAACGTTGTTTTATTTCCATTCATTTTCTTTCAATCTATTTTCAAACCCAATTTCAACTGAAACAACATTCTTTTTCCTTTGACAAGTAACAATCGAAGCAGTCAAATTCCTTGCCTCACTCAAGAGTTGTTGTTGTTGATATGAGCTTTTGCCTAGATGATCTATTGAGATCTCGGGCTTGGTTAGGCCTTTTCTACCATCTATGATGTTTTTCTATGTTGAGAGAATTTGTTTAGGAGATTAGTGGTAGCGCCACGTGTTTATTTATCTCTCATTATTGCTCGTACTAGCTTGCATGCTTATGTTTATGATTAGCATGAAGTATAGTAGAGTAGATGTGTACCACTGAGCTTTGTAAACTCAACGCTCAGAATCGTTGTTTCCGTCCGTAGCTTGATTGTTGGACCGTGGGATCAAATAGCACTATCAGTACGAGATTCCAGTATGTGGAAGCATTCAGAGTACGGTACTTGTGTTTAGTGGGCTATGTACTCATAGGACCTTACGTGGTAGAGTCTATAATCCTTATTTTTGAAATTGTATTAATCAAGTCAAACGTTTTAATGTTTTAATTTAATTGGAGCTCCTTTGTAACGTTTTAATCATTTATATATTTATTTTTAAATCGTTGGCTTTAAATAGTTTTGGAAAGAATTTTATTTGGGCTAAACCAAGTTGAGAAATTTTATGGATTTGGGTTGGGCTTGAGGCCCAAATGTGACATCTGGGTCGAGGGTGTTACACCTTCACTCTGGCAAAGAAAACGTTCCTCAACTCCTTAATGCAAATGCATGATTCTACTAGATAAATGCACAAATATGTACCCAAAGTCAAGCAAAAGTATGTCAATATATACATGAAAAGTATTACTTTTGAGGAGTTAACAAGGGTCATAGTCTTTTATTTAGGATCAGTATAGAATTAGGGTCTTTACTCGTTATAGTAAAGGTTCTTTCCTCGATCAATTAAACTTGCAATAGGATTTGGGTCAACACTCCTTATAATGTTGGTTCTTTCCTCTATTATTTTATCCACAAATCCATAATATTTTCTCCCACCAAAAGTCACTTATTCAATGAACACCGTTTACAAAACATTTCTATCTTTTCGTTTGCCATATTACCTTTTACAATCAACCTATTTGTTCCATAGATATCACAGTTTGCAGCTTATTCATCTTACACTATCTATTCGCTGCATCGTTTAATATTTGCAACACAAGTCATTTCTTACTTCGATTAACGATCGGGCAAACTAGTGCATTATGGTTATTCCACAACCGATATCACATCAGAGTTGATGATAGAATATTTTTTGTTCTTGGAGAATTTTTAATCTGACCTTGCAATATCTATCTGATTAATTGTTCTACTAGTAGAGTATGCATAGGAAACAAAAGGTTTAAATAATTTCTTTCCAGAAAGATGACATAGTGGCTTGTATTTCTTTCATTAGGTGGTGTTTTGGAATATAGATACCCTGCAAACATAGAGTACTCCAGAAGAAAACAAATTGATTATTACAGATGTGCTCTTTAGGCCACATTCAACTTAGTTGGCAACGACTTCTTTTAATAAAATTGTGCTATTATGAGTTGCAGCCAACATAATTATCTTCTTTTAATTACAACTTGGATCTTTTTTAAAGTTTTGTGCATATTCGTGATTACATCTTTTATTATTCTATACTTTCTCTATTTGTTGTCAGATTTATAGCATTGTAGACATTTATAGATTACAATCCCCTTAATCCACCTTTAATTCTTTTTTCCTAACATTAACTATCATTTAAGTTTTCTAGCATTGTAGACATTTATAGATTACAATCCCCTTAATCCACCTTTAATTCTTTTTTCCTGACATTAACTATCATTTAAGGTATATAATAAGTGTTGTAATCTTTATCACAAATGGATTGTTGGATTAGTGGTAAGAGTGTTTTATATTCTACCTGCTTCCCTCGTTACATTTTGATGTTGTTGTATTTTAATAATCTTAAGATGATTACAAGATAGTATTTGTTCATACTTTTCTTAACTCTTTGATGTGTCACACACCTTGTAGATAAAGTAGATTGAACCTGGATCTCCTAGGATGAATAACATCCTCTTTTCAACTAGGACCACTCCATGGGTTCACATTTGATGTTGTTACCTACAACTACAAGATTTAGTAAATTATGTTTGTTTGTTTTTTCATTATGCATTGGTAGTCTATAGTAGTTACCGTCACTTAAATAGTTACGTGGTTAAATTGGCATAATTGAAAGTATGATGGTCATATCGCAACCACCCCATAGTAAGGACAGTCATTTAAGTAGTTTACTCTTTATTTTATTATTATCTTTACTTTTACTAGTTTAAGTTAAACTCTTTATTTGTACCCTATTTGAAGGTATATCTACAACATATAAATTTTTGAGTTACAAAAAAAAAAAAAAAAGCTTTGGAGCTCTTCAAAGGGCCTACCAACCTTGAGAGTTGCTTATCTCAAGTTGAATGATTTTCTACATGCTTCTCTCATTACATTTTGATGTTGTTAAACCTACAACTACAATATTTAGTAAATTATGTTTGTTTATTATTTATTTTTAATTTATATTGTTTATTTATTATCCCTAGTAATTACTAATGATTATGGGGTTGACAGTTAATTTTTGGGTTAGTTTTGGAAGGAAAAAGGTCTCTCGAAGTACCTTGTGGGATGGTATTACCAGATGTAAATGTAATATACCATTGACAGTAAAGTATTATTAAAGAATTATCCTAGTTTCCTAACAAATTGGTATAAAATTCATTGTTTCGAGTAGAATGGATGGCAGGATGGAAGGATTAAAGAAGACAATGAATACGTACAAGGGATCAACGTCCAAGTGAAGGATTTTTTGGATCAATTACAACCTTGAATTTTAAAAAAAGAAAAAATAGATACTGAAATTCTTAGATAGTTGAAGGATAAATCAACGGTTTCCTTAGATTGAAATGATGGCTGAAAACAATGATACCAAGGCTTTGTGAGTCATTTAGAGGTTGTCCAACTTCGAGATGAGACTCGTCCTAGAAGATTGACTATGAGCCTTTTTTTTTTCAAGGTTGACAGATTCACCTTGCTAATTTTTCAATCGAAGCTTTCTTCAACACGAATCTTCTAGTTTCTGTGAGGGATGTCATCTTTAAACTCCGTGTTGCCTAATCAATTGCAGTTAGGAAGGTCAATTAGAGCCATTATTGTGGAGATTGCCTAGTCAATTGCGGCTATGAGGGTTTTATAGGACAACTAACTCGTTTTTTACATCAAGAACACGTTTTCTTTTCGATTAACTTAACTTAGAATTTTGAGGTTTTCTCAAATTATATTATGGAGGTTGGTAGATTAATTGTAATTTAGAGGATTCTTAAATTTTGAATTTTTCTCAAGTTCCATAACGTAATTAGAAGAAATAAAAATTTAAAGAAAGTGTTGAAAATAATTCTCCATTCAAATGAGTAAGTCCTTATTTACTTAACGCTTTTACCCATTTCCATTGGAAAATTCTAATGGATAGTTTCATCGAACATATATAAAATAGTAAATCACTGAAATTATTAATTTTCAATGAGTAGCAAATATGCCCTCGATTGTCTCGAACTTAAAGTACATATATTAAATTTGAACTTTTAAACAAGTATCTGTTATATTTTGTTTTTTGAAATTAGAATATTGTCATATTTTTTTCAACAATATATTGGCTGAATTTTATTAAACAGTTCAAAAACGAAATTGTAGTAAAAAATAAATGAAGACACAATAAATTTAAATTTAAAAAAATTAAAAACAAAACATTAAACCAGCAAAACACGTTAAGTGGGCTACAAAATAATAATAAAGATGAAACACTAGAATAATAGAACTAGAGAGCAAGATTTCTTGTCTTTATTAACCTACACTCTTCAGAATTGAAGTAGGAGTGGTGAGGTAAACCAACAATCTTAGAGGCTGCTTCGTAAAACAAATCTAACTGTATCGGCAAATGAACCACAAAAGAGGATCAAATTGCTGAAGACCACCAATAATCTGCAAATTAGAATCGAACATCGTGAAAAATGTATCACTAACGCAGATCTACCACAACAATAGACAATAATGTTTTATAAGGTAGAAGCGTGGCACAAGGTAGAGAAAAAACGTATTACAAGGCAGATAAAAACTAAAAAAATTAAAATATAAAAATAAATAAAAACTTAATATAAAAAAAAGAATTACCGACGGTGGCGACTAACATTCAAACTGACGCCACCGCCAATAAATCTAAAACTAAGGAAAATCGAAAGCTGGACTAGAATTTTAGGAGAATGGGAGAGCGGCGTTAGGGTTTCATATATTCATATTAAAAGTTAATCAAAGTTAGATTAAACCTTGTCATATTTAAATCTTATAAAAACATATAGTATGTCTCTCTATTTATTATATAGTATGTCATAGATTAATCGAGTCCCAATTTACAACAATTAAATTCACTACTTAATGATGAAATATGAGATTAATGTAGAAATTGTTTTCTAAATTGACAAAATATAATATTAATATAAAAATGAGTTATATTTTGATACACAAGACCCTAAACTCTAAATTTTAACAATAAATTTTAAATTCTACACATTACAATATAAACCCATAAACCTTAAATTACAATCTAAATTTTTAAACCTTAAAATTAAAAGTTTGCCTAAAGTATTTTCCTATAAAAATAATAAAATATCCAGATGAGAGATTTAATATATATATATACATTGTAATGAGAAATAACTGCCATTCCCTCCTATGCACACTGCACCTAACAGTCGTTTGATGTTTGGTAGTTGAAGCTTTGAGCTTCGAAGAGAAACAACTGGAAATAAGCAAGACCGAACCATATGAGCGAGAAACACACTGCAACTTGTCCAAACATATACTTAATTCATCCTTCCACCTTCTCTTCAAATCTTCAACGTCCCCGTCAACAATCAAGTTGTTTTTTCAACCATGTTTTCTTTAGGGGCTCATTACTTCATGTACTGTACTGACCAGCCTTATTCTCCATCCATTTCTATTCTTTTTTGCTCCTATGGGAAGCTTCAAATTCTTTAGATTTTTCAGTTTCAGAACCCAGTCTGACTTCCTCCCTCGTTCCAACCCTGTTCATGAAAACCTTTTCAATGGTGGTAATACTGATGCCAATCAT
Source organism: Hibiscus mutabilis (assembly GCA_019671005.1). Lineage (NCBI taxonomy): Eukaryota > Viridiplantae > Streptophyta > Magnoliopsida > Malvales > Malvaceae > Hibiscus > Hibiscus mutabilis. Next base: position 44,012,121 of record CM033717.1, on the reverse strand, counting down.
CGCCACCGGGATGGATCCTTTTCAAGTTCGGTTTTCGGGTTTCTCCGGCGTTTTAAGTCAAGAGGTGAGTTGTTGTCCTAACAGTAGTTTTGTTTGTGACAGTGTTTCTGAGCTGGGATTTTCTGATTTTTGGTTAATGTTTGAGATATTTAGTAAAGATTGATGGGGGTTCAAAGACAGAAGAAGAAGAGAAGGTTTATTCTTGGTTATATGCTTTGGCCAGATCAGAAAGATATTTGGCTTTTGAATATGTTCGATCCACGGAAAGAGGTAGGCTATATTTCTTTATGGATTGGGAAATAATTGAATCAATCCACTGATTTTGTGTGGTTTTGAGTAGGCTTGAGCTTTACTGAAGCTGAGAGGAGACTGAAGGAAAATGGCCCCAATGTTCCTCTTGAATGCACATTTCCAAGCTCTTGTCATCTTCTGTGGAACGCCTTTTTTCATCCTTTCAACATCATTCTTATTGTGTTGTCTGCGCTCTCATACATAACCAGTGATAATCCAAATGGCTGCATCATGCTTGTATTGGTTTTCGTTAGTGTCTCCCTTCGATTCTATCAGGTGCTTCATGCTTTAAGTCGCTCAATCAACTCAATTGTCCGTGGATTTGGCTTTTATATAACCATAATACCAATGCAACATCCAGGAATATGTCAGTTCAAAAGCAGCCATGCAACTTTCAGAATACGTAAGATGTCCGGTTAAAGTTCAAAGATGTGCAGGGAGAGTGGTTCAGACAGAATTAATCGTTCAAGTCGACCAAAGAGATGTTGTTCCGGGAGACATTGTCATTTTTGAGCCCGGGGACCTTTTCCCTGGTGATGTGAGACTATTAACTTCAAAACACCTTGTTGTAAGGTACAGCTAGCTTCAAAATTTCCCCTTTTTTGTATCAAAAATCAAGATTTAATCTCCCTTTTTTTCTTGTTTCTGGTAATACGTGGAATCCCTTAATTTACATCCTCCCTTCTTTGGCAGTCAGTCCTCATTAACAGGAGAGTCTTGGCCAACTGAAAAAACAGCTGATGTCAGAGAAGATAGAAGCACTCCTTTGCTAGAATTAAAGAATATTTGTTTCATGGTACTCTTCTGTTCCTTGTTGTTGCTTTATCATGAACAATGGCTGGTCATTTAATCATTTGCATATCTGAATAGTAAACAAGTATGGGAACTTCAGTTTAGCTAACATATCCAACTGTTGTCTACTAGTAAGTATGTAACCAAGATTATTACCACGCAATAAGCTGAGGTATTTGTCGTTGCAATTAATATTTCAGGGGACAAATGTGGTATCGGGTACTGGAACTGGTTTAGTTGTCTCCACCGGATCCAAGACCTACATAAGCACCATGTTTTCAACAATTGGAAAACACAAACCAGCAGATAGTTTCGAGAAGGGTATTCGGAAGATATCGTATGTGCTTGTTGGTGTAATGCTTCTAGTAGTCACAATCATGATACTGGTAGAGTACTTTACCTTCCATGATTTGAGTGAGAGTACTCTTTTCGGGATCTCGGTTGCATGTGCTCTTACTCCCCAGATGCTTCCCCTCATCATAAACACAAGTCTTGCAAAGGGTGCGCTTGCTATGGCACGGGAGAGATGTATTGTCAAAAGCTTGTCTGCCATACGAGATATGGGATCTATGTAAGTCTGATATTTCTCCTGAAATATACAGCTGAAAGACTTTAAATCATTTCCATGCAGATCATTATTTGAAGTGCATTGAATCAACTTTATTAATGAGTATAAAATCAGATGGTTGAAACAGAACATTGAGTTGGTCTTCCACTCAGATCCTAGATTTGAATAAATAGGAAAATTGCAAAGTATAACAATAATTAAAAGTATATAGCACTAAAAGAAAATGCCCTCTGTTGTTAAAGACTGTTACTAAGACTGGATATGGTTGTTATATAAGGTAGCTAGATATCTCAACCTTTTTTTCAAATATCTGGAAGATCATAAACTCAAATGTGCCAGACATGTTGGCATGGACAATAAAAGAAAAAACATGGAGTTCACAGGTTATATCATGTGAAGAGTCTCATGTTCTATGTTTAAACACACTAGATTCATCAAGTTTTTCGTTTTGAAGTATAATGCCATGGCATCTCATTACTTGTACTCATTTTAGCCTTTTGTTTTGGCAAGGGATATTCTATGTATTGATAAAACTGGGACGCTCACCATGAACCGTGCAATCATGGTTAATCATCTGGATAGCTGGGGTGCTCCGAGAGAAAAGGTCTTACATTTTGCCTTCCTGAATTCTTACTTCAAGACTGATCAGAAATATCCACTAGACGATGCAATTTTGGCATACGTGTACACAAACGGATACCGATTCCAACCATCCAAATGGAGAAAGATTGATGAAATCCCTTTTGATTTCATAAGAAGAAGAGTATCTGTTATTATGGAAACAGAATCTAACTCGCAAGGCAGATATAGCCAACGCTTTCACAGATTGATGATAACCAAAGGAGCACTTGAAGAAGTGGTGAAAGTTTGTTCCCATGTAGAGCATGTAGATAGGGATGAGATCACAGCTTTCTCTGCAGAACACCATCATAGGATCTTAAGTGTAGTGGAAGAGCTTAGCAATGAAGGATTAAGGGTTATAGGAGTTGCAATAAAGAATCTGCAACAAAGAGTGAGTTCGAATATCCACTAAACCATTGTCCTTTTCTTCTTATTTTACTTTTTCCAGGAATGATTGTCAAGCGTAGAGAACCAATGCTTAAACCCTTGAATGTAAAACAACTTTATGTCATGTTGCAGGAAGCAAGTGAGCAAAACATGGAAAACGAGGATGTTGTTGAATCCGGCATGGTGTTCCTTGGTGTTATAGCATTCTTTGACCCGCCTAAGGACTCGGCAAAGCAAGCGCTATGGCAATTGGCTGAGAAGGGAGTAAAAGCAAAAGTACTAACTGGTGATTCACTGTCTCTAGCAATAAAAATTTGCCAGGAAGTTGGCATCAGAACCATACATGTAACAACAGGACCAGAACTGGAGCAACTGAACCAGGATGCCTTTCACGAGAGAGTGAAAAGGGCGACAGTTCTGGCTCGGCTCACCCCTTCTCAGAAACTGAGAGTAGTGCAGTCATTGCAGACGGTCGGTGATCATGTTGTTGGATTCTTGGGAGACGGCATTAATGACTCGCTCGCATTGGATGCTGCCAATGTAGGTATATCAGTCGATTCAGCAGCATCGGTTGCAAAAGACTTGGCTGATATCATTTTACTAGAGAAAGACTTAAGCGTGCTTGTTGCGGGAGTTGAGCAAGGCCGTCTCACATTCGGCAACACAATGAAATACATTAAACTTTCAGTCATTGCTAATCTAGGGAGCGTTCTTTCACTCTTCATTGCAACTCTTGTACTGAGATTCGAGCCATTGACCCCGAAGCAACTCCTTGTGCAGAACTTCTTGTATAGTGTGGGTCAGATTGTGATTCCATGGGACAAAATGGAAGAAGATTATGTGAAAATTCCACAGAAATGGTCTACCAAAGGTTTGCCGATGTTCATCCTATGGAACGGTCCTGTTTGCACTCTCTGTGATGTAGCCACTCTATTGTTTGTTTGGTTTTATTACAGTTGTGGTAGCAAGTTGAGTTCAACCTTCTTCCGTTCTGCTTATTTCATCGAAGGGCTTCTGATGCAGACCCTGATTTACCACTTAATCCGGACGGAGAAAATTCCCTTCATTATGGAGATTGCTTCTTGGCCTGTGGTTGCTTCAACACTCCTGATTTCTGCCATTGGTATCGCTATACCCTTCTCAATAATTGGAGATTTCATGGGATTCACCGACTTGCCACTCTCATATTTCGGCTTCCTGGTTGTGCTTTTCATAGCCTATTTTACAGTTGGTCAAGTGGTCAAGACAATATACATTCTGGTCTACAAGAAATGGTTCTAGATGCATATTCTCATGCTTAAAGATTTTTGTTTCTTCATTCTACATTACTGAACATACTTTCCCACTGTTTTGACAGGATTGAGTTGACTGCAATAAAATTGTGACACACTTTCATCCTTTTAAACACCATGCTAATGTCTTATGGAACTGCAACCAATAAAATTGTGACACATGATGTCATTATTTTGACCAGCCAATGTTATATCAACAAATTGATTAGTTGTTGAAATACTACATTAATACCATCTGCTAATTTGAGAATTTATTCAACTTCATATAGCAATTAATTCAACTAGTTTATATCGTAAACCTTAAAACTTCAAAAATCTCCCCTACACCTTCCGTGAACATTAAAATGGAATTGATTATTGAAAATGTAGTGTTAAGAATGTGTTTGTTAAGTAATTTTTATAATATTTGGTACTCACGAGACGATATTAATTATATTAATAAGTTAGGTGAACTAAAACGCTTTACTAAGAATGTGAGGTAGCTCTAAAAATATTCCATAAATTAAAAGAGAAAAAGTTTGATACACAGTTTGTGTAAATTAGAGTTTACACGTGCTTTTTAAATTTAGGGGTTAAGAATTTAGTTTAGGGTTTAAAGTTTAGGGGTTTAAGTTGTAGGGTTTAGAATTTAAGGTTTAAGGTTAGAATTTATGGTTTAAAGGTTAGAGTTTAAGGTTTAAAATTTAGGGTGTTAGGGTTTTAGATTTTAAATTTTATAAAAGGATTGTATAAAAATATTTTACACGAATTGTGTATTAAAACAAAACCCTAAATCAATTGCACATTTTTCTTGTTTTTACTTTTTCCAATATATCTTTTAGTATCATGATATCATCTAGATTTATATCACAGGTGTTGTACGTGAAGGATAACAAAACTTATATTTTAAATAATCAACGCAAAACACATAACTAATATTAACGATATTTATGTGAAAAATCTCTAAAACAAATGGTAATATTAACGATATTTATGTGAAAAATTTCTAAAACAAATGGTTACAGCTCTTAGTTAATACATCTAACTTGATTAAAGTTTAAAGTGTATTTTATTTTTTGAACTCACACCAAACAATCATTATAGTTTATTGTAAAAAAAATACATCTAACTTGATTGTAGATCTTTTAAATTGCATCAATTTAATCTATTTTCTTAATATATCGATTATATACAATTTAATAATTTTCTACTTATCATGGTATATCTATTTCTTGATGGGCTAATTAACGGATGTCAATGGGGTGGGTTTTGCAGGGATTCGCCCCACTTCGCAATCAATTGGGCAGAGATGGTTACAAATTTCGTAGGTTGTGAGGCAGAGATAAAGATAAAAACTAGATTCATCGTGGGTGGTGGTGAAGGCATGGAAATATCTTTGTACTCGCCCTATCCCCACCCGCCTCGCATCATCCCCACCTACCTCGCATCATCCCACTCGCCCCAACAGATCTTATAAAATGTTATTATAAATGTTATTAAAAATACAATACCGATTTGTATCATAGACAAATTTAAGATAATTTATATTGACTTTTTCTTAGGATATTAATGAAAAATTCAATATATATATGTATATAATTGAGTTTGAAATTAATCATATCAAATTTATAAATATTTTTTAATATATCAATTTGAATCAGAGTCAAATTTAAGATAATTTATATTGACTTATCTTAAAATATTTATGAAAATTTATATATATATATAACATTTATTATGTTTATTGGTTTATTCTTTTTGTTGTTTGTCGTTATGTCTTCTTCTTAAGGTTTTTTTCTTCTCTTCAGTGCTCACCATATATATGTTATTCTTCTACTTTTTTAATTTTATTTTTCCAATATTATATGTCATTTAGATTCTATCGGTATTTGTTCTATATTTTTTAAGGTTGTTTTTTAATTGTTATGTTTTTTAGTTCTTTCTGTAATATTTATTTGTTAAGCAATTGAAATATTATTTTACATGTTATTTGTGCTATTTTCGATCCTTTACAATAGACTTTAATATCTTTTAGTTTAAACTTTTTTGTTGTACAATTTTAATTTCGTATATTATTTTTTAAAAAAAAATTGTGACAATTAGAAAAATTTTACTATGTGGTGGGAGTCCGAATGACGGGTATTTTATACTTTTTCATAACAAATTTGATTTATATTTTTAGTTATAAAAATATTATATGAAAGGGTTACGGGGCGGGTAAATGGGAGATTAGGTGGGTCTTAGGACCCACGTGGGTAATTGGGCGGGGATGGTTTTAGTCTTGTGGGTTGTGGGGCAGATAAGGTTTTATATTTTGTATTCGCAACAGGTCGTGAGGCGGAGATAAAGATGAAAATTCTTGACAGGGATGGATGTGGGAAGAGTACCATTCACACCCTCCCTTAGGCTAATTGCACTTTAGATTTTTACGGGTAGTTGTAAGGTAAGGAATTTTAAATTAAAAAACTACTCTCTTTGTCCTACTAAAACGATCACATATTGACACTTTTTGGTCAAATTTTTTTAACTTTGACTTCTTATTATTTAAAATTTATTATTGATTAAAAATACGAAAAATATATTTTCCACACCTTTAATCAAGTAGTTTTAAAATACATATTTTATAAAATTTAATGAATTAAAATATATATAATCAAAATTGAAAAAATTGACAAAAAAATATCAACATGTGATAGTTTTAGTGAGACAGAGAGAGTATTTTGTAACCAAGGAGAGAGAAGGACTAACAGGGGCAATGAAATCCCCTAAATGAGAAAATTTCAATACAACACCCTTTGAATTTCAAATTTTTAAACTAAGTAATGATACAATTTCATCTAAACACCAAAAATGATAGAATTTCAGTTTAATCCCCCTAAAATTATATAATAATTAACTTAAAAATGGTAAATTTATACTTTGGTCTTTTAAAACTTTATAATTTAATTCTATCCCCCTAAAAGATTTTCTCACCGCGCCTCTATTAGTAAAGTTTTTATGTAATTATCCAATTAAGTAAAATATTACTCAATTACAAAGTTATTGTAAATTTTCAAATATTTGTATAGTTACACAAAACATTACACAATTCATAATATTTTATGTTACATAATAAATATTATAAAATTATAATATTTATATAGTTTAATAATATTCTATGTAATTTTCTTACCGTAATTTTTTAAACTTAGCTTGCGACGTCAATGTATCAGGATTATGGCTTTCTAGAATAAAAGGGGAGGTGTAATAACCTCGAACAAGAATCAAGAACTTTCAAGAGATAAAGAAGATTGGAGGAGAAAAAATAGAAGAAGAAATAAGAAGGTTTGAGGAGAGATAAAACTCAGTTCATTACACCGATAATGGGGCTAGCAGTGTGCTACACCCTATAACCCTAACGGTCACAATGGACTGGGTAAAACGACAACAGTTTATATTCATTAAAACATAAATGAAACGCAACATTTAATTAAGAAGATTCTTAATCGGAATTCAAACATTAACCAACTTAAGCTAATTACAATACTATCTATATCCATGTTCTTAAGGATGAAAATTTGAAAATTACTACTGCAACTGATGGAAGACCTCACAGCTGGCATACTTGAGAAAAGAATTTGTCCATTCGACTAGAACTTTTGTCACTACCATGTTACCCTTCTTAGTCATCCTTCTATCCAAAATTTTCACTGGTTCCTTTGCAATGGCCCCATCTGATCCCATCACTGACATATCCAACTTATAACCTACCTTTCCCACTCGTTTGATTACTCGATAAAGATCAAACAAATTTGAAGCCATCTTCTGACAAACTCTCCTCTAAACTGTTTGCTGCCTATATGGTTGCAACTTTAAATAAACTTAATCCTCAAGCTGCAATTCACGGTCAAATTTTTCTTTATGTACCTTCTACTTCATCCTCTCTTGAGCCCTCTGTAAATAGAACTTAATCATCTTAATAGTTTCCCCCTTTGTTGCAAACTTTTTTCCAAAATAACTATCAATGATTCTCTAGATAAGTAAGGTAGGTGAATAAGAGGATCTGTCCAAATAGTGACATGTGAGGAGTTGTTTTAACGAAGAATAGTAGGAAATGTTGTACCACCACTCAACCAAGCATAACCAACAGCTCCAGTCTCTTGGTTTCGCCCCTGTAATGAATCTGAGATAGGTTTCCAAACACTTTTTTTCCTTTTTGGTTTGATCATATGTCTCTAGATGGTAGGTTGTAGAAGGTGTTATAGTCACCCCTAAATTCTTGAACAATTCTCTCCAAAAGATACTCATAAATATCTTGTCTTGGTCACATACTATATTTCTTGGTAAACCATGGAGTTTAAAAACATGTTCTATGAACAGTTGAACATTTTCCACTGCTGTAAAAGGATGAGCCACAAGTATGAAGTGAATGTATTTGGTTAGTCTGTCTACCACCACTATAATGACTTCTTTATCCTTAGACAGTGGCAAGCCTTCAATGAAGTCCATACTAATAGATGTAAACACTTTCTGATATAGGGAGAGGTTGCAATAATCACCTGGTTGTTGTAGATCACTCTTATTCTTTGCAGGTTGTGCATTCTCTCACCATACTTATAATATCCTTCCTTAGTCCCTTCCAGTACAACACTGTAGTAGCCCTTTTTGTTGTCGCATGAACCCCATAATGTCCCCCATAAAGAATCTCATGAGAGAAATTCAAGAGTTCTTTCTTTATCTCTTTTATATCTCCAATTGTCAATTTCTCTTTCCTCCTCAAAATCCACTCATCTCGATTGTACTTCAAATTAGATGTATCTCCCCCTTTTATATTAACAATGATCTTCTTAAGTTTCCCATCTAATTCCCAAGACTCGGCAATCATGGACATAAAATTAGTGGTCACACTGCTAACTGTCATGTTATGACATCCAACAAATAAAGGATTTTGAGCGAGCAAGGCAGTCACCTTATTATGTATTCCCTTCCTATAACAAACTTCATAATTGCACCCAATCATCTTCACCACCGATTTCTATTGAGAATGGGTGAGTGTTTGTTGTTCAGTCAAAAATTTCATACTTTGATGATCAGTTTTGATCTTGAAATGTCTCCCTAACAAGTAAGAGAACCATTTCTTAATTGCCATTAGGATGTCATATATCAACAAACTCTTATGCCTAACTCCTACGTTGTTACTGGAAAATGCCAAGGGTTTCTCCTTTTGCACCAGCACCGTCCCACTCGTATGGCTGAAGCATTAGTCTCCACCACAAACTCTTCATTAAAATTAGGAAATGCCAACACTGGTGAAATCTTGACAGCTTCTTTCAATTTTCCCAATGTTTCTTCCTCTTCAATGGACCATTTCCAAGCACCCTTTCTTAACAAATCAATGAGTAGCTTTGTAATACTATCGTATCCCCTTATGAATCTTCTATAATAGCCCAAGAAACCCAAAAATCCTCTAAAATCTTTCACTAAATTAGAACTTGGCCAATCTAATATGCATTGAACTTTTGACTCTTCCATAAATATAAATCCTCATGAAATTACATACCCCAAGTGATCTACCTTTTTGGCCCCAAAACTGCATTTTCTTTGCTTGGCATACAACCTATGTGACCTCAACAATCCCAAAACTTCCCTCAAATGCTTGAGGTGATCCTCTCACTCCATGGAATACACCAACATATCATCTAAGAAACTAAAATTGATTTTCTCAATTGCTCTTTAAACACTCTATTCATCAATCCCTAAAACGTAGTAGGGGCATTAGTCAACCCAAATGACATGACTAGAAATTCATAATGGCCCTCGTGGATTATGAATGTTGTTTTGGTTATGGTTGGCTCCCACATCTGATTTGATGATACCCTGATCTAAGATCCAACTTCGAGAAAAACTTTGCACGTCCCAATTCATCCAGTAGTTCCTCAATTATTGGCATAGGAAACTTATCCTTTGTTATCAACTAGTTAAGTCTCCAATAATCCACACACATCCTTTAGCTTTCATCTTTCTTCTTTACCATCACCACCAGGGATTCAAACTAACTGTTGTTATCCTTGATGATTCCATTTTTTAGCATTTCTTAGGCAGCCTCTCTATCTCATTCTTGTGGCAAACTGTATATCAGTAAGGTTGTATTTATATCACTGCTCTTTTATCCAATAAAAGGGATACTGTGATCTTGCCCTCTTTCAGTTGGAATCTTCATTGGTTCCATAAATTCATCCCAAAATTATGTCAATAGAGTCTTCATTTCTATTGAACAAACCTTCATTCCTAGTTTAATATGCAACTGAGCCTCCATCATTAAGCATATTGTTTATGGACCAGCACCACTCCTCAAAACCTTCAAACACGATTTCAATTATATACACTACAAAGGTCCTAGGTGAATTCCTAGTAGCTGCCTACTCTTTCCTTGATACTGAATATCCATAGCCAAACCTGAAAAGTCCCAACTTATGGGTCCCAAAGTAGACAACCATTGAACTTCAAGCATAATACCATATCATTTTAAAGGTAAAATTAGAAATCCAGTAACAAAGGTGTGATTTCCATTTTCCCACTCCACCCTTTTTCACCATCCCAAAGTTTCTAACCAACCACTATAGGCTATAGTGACCTTCAAATTACATTTCTGCTCCATCTTAAATTATAATCTCTTTACAAATGTTGTGTTCAAGAAATTATGGGTATTGTCTGAATCAACTAAGGTTACCAACTCTTTTCCTCTCATGTTTATCCTCAACCTCATAGTTTAGTAACCTAACATTCCCCACATGGGATGAAGTGATAATATGGGACTGTCTGTAATGACCCAAATTTTAGAATTCAAGGGTTGCTTTAACCCGAAGCGTGGTTGGACTTGTGTTTGGGTCACTATGTTGGACCTTGGGAACCTTATTGGGCTTATCCCTTGTTGTTGAGCTTATTTTGTTATTGTGGGCTTGGGTTGCAAAGAGTTAGAGAAGGGTATTGTGGTAAATGTTTTTTTAGGAAAAAATAGGGAATGGGCTTTAATTTTCTACACAATGCAGAAAATGGTGAGATCACCATGCTTTATGGTCTCTTCCTCCCTTCCAAACTCATTCTCCAACCCAAAACACCACCACCAAAGGTAGAATCTTGAGGTCTTGCTTTTTGAATCACGTTTTGCTTGTTGAGGTAAGTTTTATCAGCATTCAAGGATCTTTAGTTCAAGGTAATTTTGGCTTATAATGGTGGAGGTTGAGTTTTGATGAGGGTCCTTGGGGGAGAATGGGAGTGAAGTGTTGAGGACTCCATTTTTAGTTTAATTAGTGTTCTTAACTCCCTTATTCTTTCCAATAGTGTAGTAAATCGTTTGGTAATCTTCCCTTGTAGTGAAAGAAGTGGGAGAGCCTTCCAAAGCTCTTAGGAAGGAGAAAGCTTGAAGGCTTGGTAAGTATCACTTCAACCTTCAAAGTTGAGGTTAGTACACTATTAACTCCTATGTATTCTTTGGAATCATCAATTTGTTTGCTTGCTTGATTCTATGATGTTTTGGTTGAGGATTAGATCTTGGTGTTCATCCATGGTAATTTCCAAACTTGGTGTTGAAAGGGTGTAAAAATGGTATGAATCCACCTAATAGAACTTGCAGAACTTGTAGGTTTAAATTGGAGCTTTGTTATACAAATTAAGGGGTGTTTAGTGGGGAGTTTGAACTCCAGAATTCAAAATCTAGGTTCACGTACCAGTACTGGGTGGACCAATATCGGTACCCCTTTGTAAAAGATAGCTTTTTCAGGCAAAATGCAAAGGGGGTATCAGTACCCATTGAGGTGTACTGATACCACTGTTCCATTGTGAATTCTAGTAGCAGAAAATAGTATTGGTACGTATGGGGACGTATCGATACCAATTGTGTATCGATACACGTCTCTTGTGTATCAGTACAGGGTTTTGGTTAAACCCCTTCAACGTGCTAAGCTGAATATCAGTACGCACAGGTGGGTATCGGTACCCATAGGATCGTATTGATACTTCTAGGCAAGTATCAGTACTCACTGGGCAATCTACCCGAGAAACTTTGTTTTAAGCTCGTGGGTTCTATAATTCGAGGACAAGGGTCCAATGGGTCTTCTAAGGGGTAAAATGAATAGTAAAACTGAGAAATTGAGTTTACAACTCTGTTTGTGGCCTAATGATTAATAACTTAGTAAATGAAAGGGAAAATTACTTGTATTAGCAAACCTTAGGGATCCTTGATGGATCATGTATGAACATTCCAGGTAAGGGCACTTGTGTGGCTAAGTTATTTGATTGATGGGATCTGGATACCCATTGAGAGTGTTGCTACATAAGTTGATAAGATTCTGAATGTACGTTCCCGAGGCCGTGTGACACCGGGCCTCATCCGATGATACTCGATGAGAGATTCTGAGTATGAATGTACGTTCTCGAGGCTGTGTGACATTGGGCCTCACTCTAGGTTTGTTGGTATAATGTATGCGTGTTGCATGAGATAATGTATCCTTGCTTACTATGTGTTTAGGCGATTATGTTAGTGCCATTGCTTATCTTATCTTGATATCATATTTGTAGTATGCTCTTATTTCTGATTTATATGAATCTTGGTTGAGTAGAAGTGTATCCACTGAGCTTTTTAGCTCAGCGTTCAAAATTGTTGTTTCTGTTCGCAGGTTAGTAGGTTGGCGTGCATTGTTGGAGCAGCATCGGAGTAGGACCTTAGCATCGACTTGTTGTCCGGGTACAATACTCAGATTATTGGGCTATGTATTTGTAGGACCGTATGTTGTATTGTAACTCTTATTTTGGGATTTTAATTTATGAGTCGAATGCTTTTAATAATGTATTTTAAATGGAGTTCCCATGTAACATTTTTAACTATTTGGTATGTCAAGTATTTGAACTTATTGAATTTTATGAAATATTGCTATTTGGGCTAAATCTAGTGGCAAATTTTTTATGGTTTTTGGGTTGGACTTGAAGCTCGATTGTGACATCCAGGTTAGGGATGTTACAATCTCCCTTACTGCTCTCCGAAATATCCACGTTTTCTTCCTCACAGTCCAAAAACACCTCAGGTTTAGCCTTTTCCTCCATTCCTTCAACAACAATATGATACAACACATATTTAGTACATTTATGTCATGGTGTGTATTTAGCTACACTCCAAAAGTACAACCTTTTTTTTCCTTTAAATCTCAATTTTGACAGGGGTTAGCATCTTCCTAGTACCCTTTACACTACTAGAATTTTAAGACTTACTAGGGTCATGATTGTTAGAGGACACACTTCTCTAATTATAGGTTGTGGTGAGAGAAATAAAGACACCCCTCAGGGAATTGCTAGGCACTCTTGTAGGAATGAATATAGTGGAAGGTGGTGAAGTTTTCACATAAGATGAATAGGTTCTTCTTTGTGCAGGAAAGAAAATAAACTCCAAATGTTTTGCCATTTTAAAAGCACCCATTAATGTATTAGGCTGTAGTAACTTCAGAATTTGAGAAATTCTAACCTCAGATGGTTCTTAAAAATGCTAAGATCGCATTTGTCTAGCGGTTGTATATGATTCAGTAATTATACAAATTCCTCATAAAATTGCTCCTGCGATTCTGTCTGTCTGGGCACTACCAAATCAACAAATGATTCATCATAACCCCCTAATGCAAATATGTCCTTTAATAGCTTCAAGTACTACTCCAAGTAAATTGATTCAGATTTTCGTGATTCTTTGTCACAAATTGGTGCCATTGTAGGGTGTTTCCTTCTAAGTGCAACATAACCAATTTGATTTTAGCTACCTCTGGAACTTCCTCTACCTCAAAATATTGCTCCAACTTCGAGAGTCGACCCCTAAAATCAGTGTCATCAAATTTTACGCACAACTTGTACACAAAATTACTCGCATGTGGTTGAGTCTCCCTTGGAGTTGGTTGGACATCATCCTCTGTTACCACCGTAGTTGGACTCATATTCAGATGGCTACTAGTCGATTGTGGGTTTGGGTGAGAAACCAACACTCCTTGAATCGAAATCGAAACCCCCACTAGTCCTTGTGTCTGAACCACTGTCTGAGGTAGAACCACTATCTCTTCTTGTGCGACTGGCTTACCCAAAGTGATATCGATCAATTTATGTAAATCTAACATAAATGAAGTTCGCATCTCACTCATTCAGTCCTCCATCTTGTCATTGGGCTAGGCAACGCCCAATTTCACTGAGGAAAACTCATTTTGCAATCGAGTTGCCTCATGTTACTATTAGGGAGCTTGGGTTTGCTTCGTTGTTGTCGTTTGAGCCTCCAAAGCTAGCTGGGTTGACTAACTACAAGTTAGGACACCGTCAACCATATTTCGGGAACAAAAGGTCTCTGATACCTTTGTAATAACCTCGAACAAGAATCAAGAATTTTAAGAGATAAAGAAGATTGAATGAGCAAGAATAGAAGAAGAAATAAGAAGGTTCGAAGAGAGATAAAACTCAATTCATTTTATCAATAATGGGGCTAATAGTGTGTTGCACCCTATAACCATAACAGTCACAATGGACCAGATAAAATGACAACGTTTTACATTCATTACAACTTAAATGAAATGCAACGTTTAATTAAGAGAATTCTTAATTGAAATTTAAACATTGATCAACTTAAGCTAATTACAGAGAGGAAAGAGAACTGGGGAATGATGGATGGATGTGGAATTGGGATTATGATTCTTTAGGGAATTGAGCTGCTTGTTTAATAATTGGCCAAGTTATATGTATATAATAATATAGAAAATTTTCTACTTTTATTTCCCCTTTCTTTTATTCTTAAAAACTCTAAACCCTAAATCTTGATCATTAGATTTCTAAAAAGCTTGTTTAATAATTAGGATTATGATTCTTTAGTAAAAGAAGTATATAACTATGCAATTCTGAAGTTAATATGTAATTTTCTTATCTTAATTTTCTAAAATTGATCATATTTTTTTGAAGTTAATATGTAATTTTTCTAAACCTTCTCTCTTTTTTTCTCTATTTAGCTGACTGTCTTTATTTTTTTTCTTTTTTTTCTTTATTTGGCCGACAATGACACTAATTTTAGTGTTGGTCGCTGATGTCGGTGACTCATATTTCTCTTTGTTTTCTTATATTTCATTGTTGTTTTTTTCTTTTTCTTTATTATTTTTTAATTTTTAATAAAAATATCTTTACTTTGTTTTTCTATTATTCGTCCCAGTTTATTTATAAAATTATAATACTTAAAATAAAAAAATATTAGTTACTTTTTGGGTGCATATTTTGCATTATTAAATACTTCTATCATCATTTAATTACCATAAAACTCATTGTTTTATGAACCAAGAAAGAAAAAGAATACTCATTGCTTTTTGTCAATGGCCATAGAACATTTTGCTTTTTTGGTATGAAGGCTGGGAGATTTATTAATCAGATGGTTATAGGGAAAGTAATTTAATCCGAATAAGATTTGAATTTGATCTAATTCAAAGAAAAAATTCGGTCCAAATCACATTGTGTTAGATTTGTGATCTAAATTATTTTAGGATTTAGTTTAAAGTTAGAATCCTACTTTTAGTATATATTGTTTACTTTACCTTAATTAAACATAGGAAACTCATTTTGAGTAGAATTTATTTCTATGCAAGTTTCTTTTGTAAGCAAAAAATCTATCCCTATAAAAAATACTAGGGGTTAGGGGGTTAGTAACAACATTATATATCAATTGTAATCTCTTTCTCCATCATAGTGGAAGTTCTCATCCTATGCCCATGATTTTTCCCTTTTGGGTTTTCCACGTAATTTCTTGGTGTTAATTTTCTTTTCTTTTCTGCGTTTGCTTTTATTTACTTATCTCGTCATTATCGTCTCGATAGTATAACGAAATGGCATTAGAGCATTTCAGGTTACTCAGGTTAATGATGACGATGAAGTATGAAATTTTGTTGTTGAATCGCAACGTCACACTTTTGCTATAGCAGGTGAAGGTTTGTGATGTTCTTGTTTACATGGATTTAGATGATGCATTGGATGGGTTTGATAATATGCCGAAAAATGGTCGGATATAGAGAAGCACCACAAGGATTAGAAAGCTACTTCCCAGATCCGTTTGTACGTATCAAACAAAATTTTGTAGGATGTTCACAAAGAGAAGACAACTTTCGACTTATGGGAAAAATTGGAACAATTTGCATGACGAAAACTTTGACCAATAAGTTGCTACTGAAGAAGCGTCCATACTCCCACAAGTGAGCAGAAGGTTCGTGTCTTGACGACCACCTAATCGACTTCAAGGAGAACGTCTCACATTTGCAAACCATGGAGGTAAAGTACAATGAAGATTACCTATGTTTGATTTTACTTTGCTCGCTACTCGTTTCATATTCTTCTGTTATAAGCACACTCCTACACAACCGTGATACCGTTACTCTTGAAGAGGTATATGATAATATGAATTTGCATGACCAGATGCAACATCTTATCGGCTCCGAGTTCTAAGCAGAGGGTCTCATGGTGCATGGATCGACTAGTTCAGTCCATAGAAAAAAGGTGATCGTAATTTTGACAGTTAAAATAAGGGCAAATCCAAGTCGTCAAATCAAGGTAAAATATGTTATTTCTGCAAAAAAATGTCACATTAAATTTGAGTGTTACAGATTACATAATAAGATAAAGAGGGAATATGAAAATTAGAATTCTAGTGAAAATGAAATTGATATTGCAGAGGAGTACAATGATGGTGAACTTTTAGTTGCTTTGGGTGAAGACTCTACAACAAGCAATGAGTGGATTCTTGACTAGTGAAGGCGTCTTGATTGAATCCATTGTTTCCTTCTTCATGTCAAATGATGATGTTACTAGTGAAGGCGTCTTGATTGAATCAAGTAAAAGAGGATTTTGTGTTAAACATGGCAATCGGGAGCATAACGGATCTGGTAGGCAGAAAAAAGTTCAATTTCGTGGGCATAATGGATTTGAAAAGCTTAAGAGAGTTCGATTTGCTACAAGGATGAATAATGAGAAAGTATTGCCATTGATAATCGGGGACTTTTTATGCATGATATTTCTCGTGGTGATGTAGTTGTGAGAAAAGTTGGCAATAATGTTGATCTTACTGATGTGAAGACTAAATTACCTTGTACATCCAAGCTTGAGCAAGGTCTGGATTCAATCGGTGTTCATTGTTGAAGATTATTGTCGGCGATATAATGCTTGGCAAAACATTGACGATTCAGCGTAATTATACAAGTAAATAATGCCAAGTAAAATATCTTTTTTTGCGTGCAAATATACACATTCAACAAGTAATATAGTAGTGAGAGAGTATCGTATCCACATAGATTGTCCAGGAATTAAATGCCACAATAAATACTTGTTAATTGAAACAAATAAGATGGCAATTGATTTTGGATTTAATTAAGAAAATGATTAAAGCAAATTGAAGCAAAGGTTAAGGTAGATTGGCAAACACAAGTGTTAAGATGATTGATAGGCTCTGGAAGGGATGCTTGGATTTCACACTAGCGATGACAGCAATTAATAATGTTAAACCTTGGTTTTATTGCCGAATAGATTTCAAGCTAGTATTGCCTCCGTCGATGGCAATATCCTAAGTTAATTACTTTTAAAACCTATATGTCTACAGTGAGCTTTCAAACAATTAACTTGGTGAACATTTAATCTTTACTCCTAAGGGGTAGATTCACTTCAGGTGCAAGTTTAACTACTTGAATCTCTTCTGTCGAAGTTTCTCTCCTTAGTATTTGGCAATTAATCCTTATCTCCCAAGTATGTTAAGATATTGGGGGATAACAAGCATTCAACACCAACTGTCGTGGGCATAAAATATGATAACATTGAGAGAAAGCAAAATAGACAATAAAACCAAAGCATTCAATTATCAAAAACCTAAAACTAATCGTTCATCGCAAACACCCCTAGCCAACTTAAAAGATTAGTTCATGGTTGGGGAAACCAACAAGACATCATCGTTTTTAAACGTCATTACAAAACCATAAATATTTTCAAGAGAAAAGGACTAAAGAAAGAGATCTGTCGATGCAACCCTTCAATAAATCTAGGGCTCTCAATGGATCCAATTGAACCTTGGTTCACCCCTACCCTTTTTTCTTCTTTGCGGCAAAACACTCTCTTTCTCATTCTTTGGACTCCTTATATAGGCACACACGAAAACCCTAATTAGGGTTCGGGTTCTAAGGGTTTGTTACCATAATTCTCGGCGTGTTTACTTTTCAAAGAATTAGGGCTAACCTGGTTCTGACTCAGGGTTGTTTGACCGGGCATCGAACTTCCTTCTTTTGCCAACCAAGCTTGGCATTCTTCTCTTGATTTTTCCAACTATGCTCAGCATTTCTCTCCTACGTTCACCGACTCCAGACCTGCCAAACCTGCACACCATGACAAGAAGACATCCCTTCACTCTGGCAATAGAAACTGTACATTCCTCAACTCCTAGATGCAAAAGCATGAAACTATTGGCAAAATATATCAAAGTCAAACACTGGCATGTCAATATATGCATGAAAAGTACATCATTTGAGGAGTTAACAACTACCCCTTGAAGGGTTTCCTGGAAGAGATATAGATATTGTTTAACAAGAATTTGTCCAAAGGTGGAGATTTATTAGAGTTGTGATCCAAAGTCTTTTAGGATTTGGTTTAAAGTTAGAATCCTACTTTTAGTGGATCTTTTTTACTTTACATTAATTAAATGTAGGAAACTCAGTTTGATTAGATTTTGTTTCTATGCAAGTTTCTTTTGTCAACAAGAAATTTATCCCTATAAATAGATACTAGAGATTAGGGGTTTAGTAACAACATTAAAAATCAGTTGTGATATCTTTCTCCATCATAGTGAAAGGTCTCATCATTTACTCGTGGTTTTTCTCTTTATGGGTTTTCTACGTAAATTCTTAGTGTTATTTTTCTTTTATGCATTTGCGTTTATTTACTTATCTCGTGATTATCGTCCCAATAGTATAATGGATTGAAAAAAGTCCAAATCCGAATTTAAAAAATAGATCTGAGTCCTAATAAAAGGTGGATTGGATGTGGACTTTGCCAAGAACAATATGAATCTCATCCAAATCCATATCCTATTCCAAATCAAAACATTTAAGACTTGTAATTCTTAAAACAAAACGAAATTTATAATATTTATAAAAATCCCCGTTTATATATATATACATAGAGAGGGATAGGATCCTCTTACACTATGTAAAACTTGAAGGTTTTACACTTTTTTGGGACCGTTGGTTGAAGGTAAATGAATGGATGTGATTAATAGTCCAAATCTGAATTTAAAAAATAGATCTGAGTCCTAATAAAAGGTGGATCATATGTGGACTTTGCCATGAACAATCTGAATCTCATCCAAATCCATATCCGATTCCAAATCAAAACATTTAAGACTTGTAATTCTTAAAACAAAATGACATTTATAATATTTATAAAAATCCTCGTTTATATATATACATAGAGAGAGATAAGATCCTCTTACATTATGTAAAACTTGAAGGTTTTACATTTTTTTGGGACCGTTTGATGAAGGTAAATGAATTGATGTGATTAATAGTAGAAAGTGTGAAGATTATCGCAGGAAAAAATAAGGAAATGATCTTAGTAATTTATTACCATCATCCAATGGTCCAAAAATATAAAAGTAATTGAATTTTACACAATGTAAGTGGATCCTACCCCCCCCCCCCCACACACATATGGGTTAGGATCCACTTACACACAATGTAGAAGTATGGGTTTTACACATTTTTTGGATCGTTGGATGTGTGAAATAGATGACTGAGATTAACTTGTTACTTTTTAAGTGATAATCTTCACATGTTCTAATGTTAATCTCATTCATTTTACTCATCCAACAATCCAAAAACGTGTAAAACTTAAAAAGTCTTACACCGTGTAACAGATCCTATCACTATATATATATATATGGAATATGATCCATTTACATTGTGTGAAACTCAAATACTTTTACACATTTTTTGGACCGTTGGATGATGGTAATAAATTACTAAGATTATTTCCTTATTTTTTCCTGCGATAATCTTCACACTTTCTACTATTAATCACATCCATTCATTTACCTTCATCCAATGGTCCAAAAAAGTGTAAAACCTTCAAGTTTTACATAGCGTAAGAGGATCATATATATAGGGTTAGGATCAACTTATATTGTGTAAAATTCAATTACTTTTATATGTTTTTCGGATCGTTGGATGATGATAATCAATGGATAAGATTATTTCTTTATTTTTTCCAAGCGATAATCTTTATATTTTCTACTGTTAATCTCATTCATTTATTTACTTTCATCCAAATGTCCAAAAATATTGTAAAACTTGAGTTTTACATAGCATAAGAGTATCGTGCGTGTGTGTATATATATATCGTGAAGCCTAGAAGCTTGCACAGATCTCGTCTAATGTTTTATTGAATTACGTGACACCCATCCATCCTTGCCTAATCTACATGGTTCAACCATAGTAATTAAAAGGGTTTTTAATGTCTTTTTATTAATTGTTGTTTGGTGTTTTAAGGGGATTTAATTTTTTTAATCATTTGTTCCAATCTTTTAAAAAAATTTCAGAAAGCTCCCATCTCTCTTATGCTCTCTGCTCCTCTGCATTTATGTTTACCGTCATCATCATCGGTCTAGCTCCAGCGACGACAAAAGTTTAAAAGAAAACACTCTTCTTATCCGTCTTTCTCCCCTAAATTCAAACCCAAGATTATTTTTAGCAAAATTAAAATGAAACAGCACAGATCTAAAAAAGTCTGAAATTTACCTTGTTCGATCTTGGAGATAATCGTCAGATCAAATTTCTCTTTCTAGTATGTCAATTTCTGATGGTGCCACGAGTCCGTCCACCTTTCATGCTTCGTTGTAGTTGCTCCTTTCTGCACGGATCCACAAAATTTTGTTGACTTCTTCTGCCTTTACTTTTTTCCTTCCGATATCACTCAAACTTATTTTTTTGCTGACTATTGCTTCTTTTCGCTTCGATTTTTGCTTTCAATTATTCCCTTACTACTCGGCTTGATCTCACTAAGGTCAATTGGATGGATATTGCTGGGATTCACCTCACTTCGTATTTAATTAGGCAGGGATGATTATTATTTACGTTGGTAGTGAGGCAATGATGAAGATAAAAATTATAATCACCGTGGGTAGTGGGAAATGCGTAAATATGCCTTTGTAGCTACCACATCCCCACCAGTCTCGCATCATCTCCGCCCGCTATAACAGATTTTATAACATGTTATTTATAAATATTATTAAAAATATAATATCACTTTGGATAATAGTTAAATTTAAGGTAATTTATATTGACTTGTCTTGATATATTAATGAAAATTTAAATATATATATATATATAATTGAATTTGAGATTTATCAAATCAAATATATAAATATTTTTTAAAATATCAATTTGAATCAGGGTCAAATTTAAAATAATTTATATTGACTTATCTCATAATATTTATGAATATATATAACATTTATGTTTGTTGGTTTATTCTTTACTATTGCCTGTCATTAAGACTATTTTCTAAGGTTTTGATATGGAAGCCAATATCCAAGAATTACCTCAAAATCTAAGAACGCTCTAGATCGCAATTGATTTAGCAAACTCACTAACACAACCCGAGAAAACCTCAAATTCCAAATTCAGCACATCAACAAGAAAGCATGATCTTGATATAGAAAACGAGATAGTTGACAGTGGTGGTGATGTTAGATAGATTTGTCCTTGGCACCCTCATAGTCGCAATTGAATAGGCAAACACCTGCAAACGGCATGAATCTCTTCGATGAATGGATGATGGCGAAATAGATGTTGTCCTAGGCACCTTCCTAATCGCAATTAATTAGAAAAACACCATAATGGGCTCTAACCCACCCTCCTAGACACAATTACCTAACAAGCAAGAGTGTGAAGATGATCTCCCTCACAAGAACTTGAAGAACTTATGTCGAAGAAGACTTCGGATACGAAAAATAATCAAGGTGAATCCATCAACCTTGAAAAGAAAACGGCCTATGGCCAAAAGGTTTTTTGCAACTCAAGTATTCATGATGTTGTTGTTGTTTTATTAATGAAGCAAATATATCTTTAAATAGACTACAAATAAAGAGTTCAACTTGGACTAGAAAAAGTAAAGATAATAATAAAATAAATAAACATATTTTATCTAACCTAAAAAACTAATAAATAACAAAAATAATCCTAAATGATCTAAATATCTTCATAAAGAATCCTAGATTGAATTAAATTACAAATAATCAATAAAATTATTGAAAATTCGTACTAAATAGTAATTCTTATAATAAATCCGTATAGAAATTTCTGCTCGCATAGTCTTCACTAAAACAAAAATAACTTGAGCTCCCGACGTTGGAAAGCTAAGAGACAGATGAATATGTTTGAAGGAGACATGTAGACCCAGAACTTCCTGGATCCCATCCAAATATTCGATGCACGTCGGCTGAAATTTCAGACTTATAAAACTGCTTCAACTTTTTGGCTAAAATGCATCGTTTTAGCCCTCCCATGCATGTATCATTCTCCCTCTGTTGAAAATGATTCGTCCCGAATCTTATAAATTTTTTATCACAACTTTCAAGTCTCTTGGGATGTCATCGGGAATGAAAAATTAAAACTAGGATCTATATAGAGAATTAGTTTTTTTTTCTCAACTACTTAAAACAGTAAAAGATAATTGTTTTAAACACCTAAAACAAGGCTCTGAATACCAATTGATACGAAAGCCAGGATTCAAGAATTACATCAAAATCTAGGAACCCTCTAGATCGCAATTGATCTAGCAAACTCACTAGTATAATCCGATAAAACCTCAAATTCTAAATTCAGCACATCAGCAGGAAAGCATAATCTTGATGTAGAAAACGAGATAGTTGACGGTGGTGGTGATGTTGGATAGATTTGTCCTTGGCACCCTCCTAATTACAATAGAATAGGCAAACACCTGCAAACGGCATGAATCTCTCCGATGAATGGATGATGGCGAAATAGATGTTGTCCTAGGCACCCTCCTAATCGCAATTGATTAGGCAAACACCATAATAGGCTCTAACCCACCCTTCTGGACGCAATTACCTAGGCAAGCAAGAGTGTGAAAGTGATCTCCCTCACAAGAACTTGAAGAACATATGTTGAAGAAGACTTCAGATACAAAAAATAATCAAGGTGAATCCATCAACCTTGAAAAGAAAACGGCCCATGGCCAAAAGGTTTTTTGCAACTAAAAAATTCATGATGTTGTTTTATTAATGAAGCAAATATGTCTTTAAATAGGGTACAAATAAAGAGTTCAACTTCGACTAGGAAAAGTAAAGATAATAATAAAATAAATAAACATATTTTATCTAACCTAAAAAACTAATAAATAACAAATCTAATTCTAAATGATCTAAATATATTCATAAAGAATGCAATTGAATAGGCAAACACCGCAAACGGCATGAATCTCTTCGATGAATGGATGATGGCGAAATAGATGTTGTCCTAGGCACCTTCCTAATCGCAATTAATTAGAAAAACACCATAATGGGCTCTAACCCACCCTCCTAGACACAATTACCTAACAAGCAAGAGTGTGAAGATGATCTCCCTCACAAGAACTTGAAGAACTTATGTCGAAGAAGACTTCGGATACGAAAAATAATCAAGGTGAATCCATCAACCTTGAAAAGAAAACGGCCTATGGCCAAAAGGTTTTTTGCAACTCAAGTATTCATGATGTTGTTGTTGTTTTATTAATGAAGCAAATATATCTTTAAATAGACTACAAATAAAGAGTTCAACTTGGACTAGAAAAAGTAAAGATAATAATAAAATAAATAAACATATTTTATCTAACCTAAAAAACTAATAAATAACAAAAATAATCCTAAATGATCTAAATATCTTCATAAAGAATCCTAGATTGAATTAAATTACAAATAATCAATAAAATTATTGAAAATTGCGTACTAAATAGTAATTCTTATAATAAATCCAGTATAGAAATTTCTGCTCGCATAGTCTTCACTAAAACAAAAATAACTTGAGCTCCGACGTTGGAAAGCTAAGAGACAGATGAATATGTTTGAAGGAGACATGTAGACCCAGAACTTCCTGGATCCCATCCAAATATTCGATGCACGTCGGCTGAAATTTCAGACTTATAAAATCGCTTCAACTTTTTGGCTAAAATGCATCGTTTTAGCCCTCCCATGCATGTATCATTCTCCCTCTGTTGAAAATGATTCGTCCCGAATCTTATAAATTTTTTATCACAACTTTCAAGTCTCTTGGGATGTCATCGGGAATGAAAAATTAAAACTAGGATCTATATAGAGAATTAGTTTTTTTTTCTCAACTACTTAAAACAAGTAAAAGATAATTGTTTTAAACACCTAAAACAAGGCTCAATACCAATTGATACGTAAAGCCAGGATTCAAGAATTACATCAAAATCTAGGAACCTCTAGATCGCAATTGATCTAGCAAACTCACTAGTATAATCCGATAAAACCTCAAATTCTAAATTCAGCACATCGCCAGGAAAGCATAATCTTGATGTAGAAAACGAGATAGTTGACGGTGGTGGTGATGTTGGATAGATTTGTCCTTGGCACCCTCCTAATTACAATAGAATAGGCAAACACCTGCAAACGGCATGAATCTCTCCGATGAATGGATGATGGCGAAATAGATGTTGTCCTAGGCACCCTCCTAATCGCAATTGATTAGGCAAACACCATAATAGGCTCTAACCCACCCTTCTGGACGCAATTACCTAGGCAAGCAAGAGTGTGAAAGTGATCTCCCTCACAAGAACTTGAAGAACATATGTTGAAGAAGACTTCAGATACAAAAAATAATCAAGGTGAATCCATCAACCTTGAAAAGAAAACGGCCCATGGCCAAAAGGTTTTTTGCAACTAAAAAATTCATGATGTTGTTTTATTAATGAAGCAAATATGTCTTTAAATAGGGTACAAATAAAGAGTTCAACTTCGACTAGGAAAAGTAAAGATAATAATAAAATAAATAAACATATTTTATCTAACCTAAAAAACTAATAAATAACAAATCTAATTCTAAATGATCTAAATATATTCATAAAGAATCATAGATTGAATTAAATTACAAATAATCAATAAAATTATTGAAAATTCATAATAAATAATCTTTCCCGTAATAAATCTGTATAGAAATTTATGCTCGCATAGTTTTCACCAAAACGAAAATAACTTGAGCTCTTGATGTCAGATTGAAGCGTTTCAAGATACATTGGAAAGCTAAGAGACAGACGAATATGTTTGAAGAAGACACGTAGACCCATAATTGCCTAGATACCATCCGAATATTCGATGCATGTTGGCTAAAATTTCAGACTTATAAAACAGATTCAACTTTTTGGCTAAAATGCATCGTTTTAACCCTCCCATGTATGTATCAGGTTTGTTTTCTTCTCCTCAATCCTCACCATAGGTATGTTATTCTTCTATTTTTTAATTTTATTTTCCTAATATTGTATGTTATTTAGATTCTATTGGTATTTGTTCATATTTTTTAAAAGTTGTTTTTCATTGTTATTTCCTTTTTAGTTTTTTCTATATTGTTTATTCATTACAAAAATTAAAATATTATTTTACATTTTATTTGTGTTATTTTTTGGTCCTTTACAATAGAATTTAATATCTTTTTAGTCCAAACTTTTTTGTTGTATAAAATTTAATTTCACATATTATTATTTTTTAAATTTGTAATAATTTGAATAATGTCACATATGTGGTGGGAGTCCGAATGACGGGAATTTCATACTTTTTTCATAACAAATTTAATTTATTTTTTAACAAATATTTATAAATATATTTTATGAATAGGTCATGAGACAGGTAAAGAGTGGATTAGGTGGGTCTTAGGACCCACGTGAGTGATGGGGCGGCATGATTTTAGTCTTGCGGGTTGCGGGGTAGGGATGGTTTTAGATTTTATATTCACAGCGGGTCGTGAGAAAGGGATAAAGATGAAAATTATTTCCGGGATGGGTGTGGGAAGAGTACCCTTCGCACCCTCCCCGCCCAATTGACATCCCTAGATCTAACCCGTTCACATGCACTTTTATTTGGATTCAAACTTTCATACTTGGAATGGGATCATGAATATTATATTTGAATCAGACTCAGATTTAGTGTATTCAGAGTTTGATACATTATCATGCCTAAATGATTAAGATTCAGAGTAAGAAATTGATTGTAACACCCCCTACCAGGCCCAGTCGAGAACCAAGTCGGAGAATGCTACCAGTGAACCTTGTAGTGATCAGTGCGATAATTTCAAACAAAAGACGACATTCTTAGACTCTTAATACCATATTATTCAATAGACGTTTCCCCTAATTCGTTACGAGTTTACGATTGCTCCATTAGGACCTACTTTAAACCAATCCAAGTTTTAGGGACCCAATCGTAAAGTCGTTACTATAGAGGTCCTTCTTTGAAATTGGGCTTACTACAATGAAATTAAACATGTAAATATCAACCACGCAAATTTTCATGTTAATCAAAATTCATTTGCCCTTCCAATTAGTCTATACAAGATTTAATGACCTCTTTGTAAAAATGCAAAACTGTTTTCCATGGCTTTTAACTAATTTAACTAACACCGTACCGATACACTTGGGGCCGTATCGGTACGCCAAGCCTAAATTTCTAATTTACAATATGAAGGATAAGAGACCCGTATCTATACGGTTAAGGCCGTACCGATACTGGTTGACCGCATAGACCACGCATCGATACGCCTTGACTCCGTATCGATACCATTTTTACACCCAAAATCTAGCAGCCAAAATCTGTACTGATACGCCTAGGACATATCGATACGCCCCTTTTTGACCAATGTTGACCTGATCAAATATGCAAGGTCGTATCGATATGCCATCAACCGTATCGATATGCCTTGACCTATAATGACATATTTTTGCTGGTTTTTATTCGATTTAACCTACCAAACATTATCCAAATGCAATGAAATTTTGCACAAAATATTTCCAGGCCATAAACTACTAGCATGACAAATTTTATGATCATACGAATCATTTACAATGATTTCACCTTTTAGAGCCAAATATGCAACTTTAACCCTTTTTAGTCACTTTTAAAAGGTCATTTAGGGCCTTAGCTACTTCCACCAACCATGCTTAATACATACACACACGAAGGGTCACAAAAGACTGGTTCAACTACTTTGCCACCATTCTAGGAGTTCTTAGGGACAAAATACATTACTTGTGGCTTGAGGTGACTTGTTGACAACGTCAAAACTTCCGATCTTCAACGATAAAATCCTTAACCTGAAATGTATGAAATGAAATGCATTAGGCATACTTTGCCTAGTGAGGTAGTCACAATTAAACATTATGTCAATGAAATGCATTCCAATTCATGTCTTAAAAATAACGATGCAATAGATCAATAAAAACAATACAACGAACATGTTCAATGGCAATGAATTTCATATTCCAACAATAACCCTTGGATCAATTCAGGATAGTGGATATGCAAATTCCTACACCTCGCCAAATCAATGAATGGTCCAGTCCCTCGCCTCGCCAATATGACCAATATCACATCACATCCCTCCGTGTCGACAAATCAATACAGGTCGTAGCCCAAGGATCGTAGTCCACCCGTACACTAAGCTCATGAATTCTACGGCATGCCAATTGTATCTAAAGTCTTTTCGAATCCAATGCTCGGTGACAATATCAATAGTTCATGTTCAATGTCATTAGCCATGTTCAATGTTCTTATAAATCAACAATATTCCGGTGTCCATGTTCAATGGCAATATCAATAACAATGGCAATGTCCAATGATTTCAATGACAATAAAAATGGTCGATGCTTCATTTACAAAGTTTCGATAACAATAACGATGTTGATATCAATGATCAATGACAATGGCTATATTAATGGATCTATAACAACACCCTATACTTCATGATTCGATGTTGACAGCGATGGCAATAACAATACTCAATGACAACAATGATATACATGTCCAATGTTCAATAACAATGACGATGACATTGACAATGCTCAATACTCGATGCGATAACTTACCAATACTTACCATAATGTCCGATAAGTGATTCGGTGCAATAATCCTTAACAACGGAGTTAGCAATGACAATTCTATTAACAATGAAGTCGGGAAAGGAACCTAGATTAATCCCGAGACTCCGACTACACTCACCTCGATAATCTGATGCTTCTACAATTCTCAGATGACAACCCTTTTGTTCCTAGTCTTCGATGAGGTCGATAGATGCTCTTTGTCGATTTCTTGAACTAGGAAATCAATAGGAATCGGTTAAATTCAATATTACGATACCGAAATAATTATAATGATATCAAAATCAATATCGAAGCTTAAATTAACTATTAGCTATCAAACTCTATGGATGGCCAAACCCTAGCTTAGGATTAAACTTGATTTATCCATAGATTTCAATAATAGATTGAGGGAATAAGCTTACCCGTTAGCTAGGATCGTTTCGATAACAATAAACCAATCAAAACTAAGCTTTCTTTAACCTCAGCAATGGAGGTGTGTGCTTGGAGGTGGAAGACAACAATAAGGTGAGGTGCTTGCTTAGACTTGTATTGGGTAAGTCTCCAAGCCTTAGCTATTCACTTGATTTTTAATTAAGAAGCTTTCCTTTTAATGAATGAAGCTATCCCTGTTATCCCACGTATGGGAATTATAATAGAGGATGGGCTAATCGCAAGGTTAGTCCCTCAACTATCGGTAGACCATACTTGTACCCCTAAACTTTCAATTTCTATAACTTAGACGCTAAAAGGTTTCCAATACTTTCAATATGATCCTTAAACAATAATTTGACTCAAGTAGTGTCTAATATCGATGCAATTAACCTTTTGGTCAGCATCAATACAATATTTGAACATTTTCGATATAGGGTTTTCGATTGGCATAACCCATTTTTGAATAGGCCAGATTTCGGGGTGTTACAACTCTCCCCTTTAAGAAAAATTAATCCTCAAATTATTACCTAGATTGAAGAGATGAAGATATTGGTTCTGCATTGTCTCCTCTAGCTCCCATGTTGCTTCCTTATAAGTATGGCTCTTCTAGAGCACTTTAACCAATGGAATAGTCTTGTTGCGAAGTCTCTTGACTTCCCTTGCAAGAATTTGAACTGGTTCTTCTTCATAGGATAAGTTAGATTGAATTTCCACAAATTCTGGCTCAATGATGTGCGAGGGATCAGAAAAATATTTCGGAAGCATGGATACATGGAACACATCATGGATTTTACTCATTTCTGAGGGCAACAATAAGCGATAAGCCACGGGGCCAACTTTTTAAGTAACCTCGAAAGAGAAAATAAATCGGTGACTCAGTTTCCCTTTCTTACCGAACCTCAGAACCTTCTTCCATGGTGAAACCTTGAGGAAAGCTCATTCACCACTTCATAATAAATATCCCTATGCTTAATATCGGCGTAGGCCTTCTGTCGGTCAAAGGCTACTTTGAAATGGTCATGGATAATGGTAACCTATTCTTTAGTTTCCCGAAGTAAATCAGGGCCCAACATCTTGCCTTCACCAAGCTCAGACCAGCATAAGGGAGTTCGACAACGCCTCTCATACAATGTTTCATACTGTGCCATCTTGATAGAAGCTTGGTATCTATTGTTGTAGGCAAATTCAATGAGGGGTAGGGATTTCTCCCACGATCCGCCAAAATCAACGATGCATGCTCGAAGTATATCTTCCAAAACTTGGATTACCCTTTCCGACTGACCATCAGACTGAGGGTGAAAAGCAGTGCTAAGATTAACCTTGGTACCCAGAGCTCCTTGTAATGACTTCCAGAACCAAGATGCAAATCGTGGATCTCGATCGGAAATGATAGACCGAGGTACTCCGTAGAGTCGAATGACTTCCTTGATATACAAGTCAGCCAACTTGGGAAGGCCATAGTCCATTCGAATTGGTAAGAAATATGCTGATTTAGTAAAACGGTCTACAATAACCCAGATGGCATCATGTTTAGTATGAGTCAAAAGCAGACCACTAACAAAGTCTATAGTGATCTTCTCCCACTTCCATTGCGGTAGATCAATAAGCTGTAATAAGCCAGTAGGAGCACAATGTTCAGCTTTAACACGCTGACATGCAAGGCACTTGGACACGAACTTAACTATGGCTTGATTCATACCCGACCACCAATAAAGCTCCCGTAGGTCCTTGTACATCTTTACCGACCTCGGGTGAAAAGAGAAAGAGCTCGAATAAGCTTCCTTGAGGATATCAGTGCAAAGAGACTCATCATCAGGTACACAAACTCAATCACGAAAACATAAGAGTCCTTCAAAAATTTTCCCGAAACCAGGGTTATCTTGCAGCTGAGAAATGATAGTCTGAAGCTTAGAGTCTTGCTTTTGCAATGCTTGAATTCTCGATATAATGGTAGACTGTACTTGAAATTTAGCTACAAAGTAGCGATGCTTCCTAAGACGGAAGTAGGCGTTGATAGCTTGAGAAGCTACAACACAAGGACTTGTAATGTGTCGGTGTATAAATCATCACATTAAACTTGAGGATCAATAACAATACTTACCAGGTAGAGGTTTGTGGCTAAGTGCATCAACTACAACATTGGCCTTGCCCGGATGGTAGTTAATGACAAGATGATAATCCTTGAGGAGTTCCATCCATCTCCATTGTTGAAGATTTAACTCTTTTTTAGTCAAGAGATATTTGAGACTTTTGTGATTGGTAAAAAGGTAACATTTCTCTCCATAGAGATAATGTCTCCAAATTTTCAGTGCAAAGACAATTACAGCCAACTCTAGATCATGAGTGGGATAGTTCATCTCGTGTGGCTTGAGTTATCTCGATGCATATGCAATGACTTTACCATCTTGCATTAATACGTATCCTAACTCGAGATGCGATGCATCACTGTAAACTGTGTAGTCCTTTCCTGACTCAGGTTAGGTTAGGACTGGTGCTTGGGTCAACACTTGTTTCAATTGATCGAAGCTCCTTTGTCAATCCGCAATCCAAACGAATGGAGCTTCCTTTTAAAATAACTTAGTCAGAGGGGCTGCTATCATCGAAAATCCCTTGACAAATATCCTATACTAGCCAGCAAGACCAAGAAAACTTCTTACCTCGCCAATGTTCTTCGGTGGATGCCAATCAAGAATGGCTCAAATCTTCTTCGGGTCTACTTGGATGCTCGAAACTGATACAACGTGCCCAAGGAAGGTAACTTCAGTAAGCCAAAACTCACATTTTGAGAACTTGGAAAATAACTGCTTCTCACGGAGGGTTTGAAGCACAATACGGAGATGATCACGATGTTCTGTTGCATTCTTAGAATAGATTAGAATGTCACCAATGAATACTACCATGAATTTATCGAGGTAGGGTCTAAAACCTGATTCATCAAGTCCATAAAAGCAGACGGTGCATTGGTTAACCCAAATGGCATCACCAAGAATTCATAGTGACTGTATCTCGTACAGAATATGATTTTAGGCACATCACATTCTTTAACTCCCATTTGGTAATAACTAGACCTTAAATCGATCTTGGAAAACACAGTGGCATCCTTGAGTTGATTGAATAGGTCATCAATCCTTGGCAATGGGTATTTGTTCTTGATGGTCACCTTATTCAACTGTCGGTAATCGATACATAGTCTCATAGAACCATCTTTCTTCTTCACAAAGAGGACTGGAGCTCCCTAGGGTGAGGAATGAAACCTTTATCACGTAAATCTTGAATCTGAACTTTTAAATCCTTTAGCTCAACGGCTACCATTCGATATGGTGCAATGGATACTGGAGCAGTTCCAGGTTGCACGTCGATGCCATAATCTACCTCACGGGTTGAGGGTAAACTCAGGAATTCACCAGGAAAAACATCAGGAAATTCACACACAGCATCCACATCTGATAGCTGTGGCCCATCCTTAGCTTCTATTGTCAACGTATACAAGGAAAAATTTCTTGAATTCATTAGCACAATGCTCTCCTTGACAAGGCCTCAGAGATACAATCTTTTTTTTATTTCAATCCACCCACGCTTAATGTTCGCTAAGCCAATCTAGACCTAGTATCACATCAAACTCATGGATCGGTAGAGCCAATAGGTCGGCCACGAAAGGAATCCCTTGAATTACCAAAGGGCAATTCTTACACACAAGGCTTATGGTGACACAATCACCAAGTGGGTTAGTTACGGAGATTTTCGATGCTATAGGTTCACTAGTTATTCCATACTTCTTAACCAGATTAGTACTTATAAAGAGCCAGGGTCAATCAATTCATATAAAGGTTGGGTGTACAGTTCAATAATACCTGCAATGACATCAGGCTCATCTTTCTCCTCCCTACTTCTCACATGGTACTTCTGAGCAGGAGTCTTGGATTCTTGCTTACTCGGTGCCTTTCTAGAGCCACTGGGTCTCCATGTAGCTTTTAACGAACTTTATCTTGACCCCTTACCTCGGAAGGACTGAGTAAGGGTTACAGGACTTGCCGGTGTAGCCATAGTCTTGGTTGCACCAAAGGGACAATCACAGATAAAATGGCCCTGTTCACCACAATAGAAACAAGCTCCAGTCTGCTTACGACACTAACTCGTCGGGTATCATTTCTGGCAGTAGTTGCAAATTGGATTTTGTAGACTTTGATTGGAGCCTCCAGTGCTTTCAACTGAGGCCATCTTAGCGAAAGATTATGTTACAGTCTGTGGTTTCTCAATGTTCCTAGATCATGAATGCTGTGAGTACATGTTCTGCTTAGGACCTTGATGTTTGTTCTTCTTGTTCCACCTGGAAGGTCGAGAATCATCTTAGAACCTCTTCTCTACCTTGCTGGACCCACCTGATCTTTGTGCCCTCTGTGCAGCTTCGGTGGCCTTAACTTAGTTTACGAGATCCTGGAAGTCAGTGATGCCTAAAGCAGTGAACATAGGGCGCAACTTCTCATTAAACCCAGCAATGAACATCCTACATTTGTCTTCCTTCTTCTTGATGTACTCTGCACCATATTGGCAGTATTTGCAAAAATCATGGATGTACTGCTTGATGGGTCGACCGCCTTGCTTCAAGTGAAGGAAAATATTGCCTCTCTGCAAGGTAGTATTCACTAACATATTTCTTTCGAATTCTTGGAGGAAGAACTCCCAAGTGATAGTTCCTTCAGGAATAGTGAGAATAGTGGTCTCCTACCACTAAAGTGCTTCATCAGCTAACAATACAAGGGCGCATTCCAGTTTGTATTCATTAGAACACTGTAATTGCTTGTTCAAAATTCTCAACGTGTTGTCCAGCCAGTACTCGGCGACCTCAGGATTATCATCTTCCTGACCGGTAAAAGTGTATACCCGGAGCGATGCGGGCTTGTCAATAGGGGCTCGAGCATATTGAACAACTGATGGGGTTGGTTGCACCACCGTCTCAACTCTCATAGATGCCATGAATTTCTTGAACATGTCAGCCATGTTTCAATAACACTCTGCATTTACATTAGGCAACTCCGGCCTGATATTCTAAAGTGGGGGATTAGGTGCATTCGGAGGATCTCCTCCCCTTACCTCCTCACCATGTGTTGAGGAGCCGGTAGCGGGCTCATCTATGTGAGCTTGATTAGTTCTAGACATATCTATAACATAAGAAGATTGGATTAGTCAACAATTCACGATATACACATTATATAACTCCTAGGTGGAAAAGTAGCACAATGACAATACAATAAGCTTCGGTCTAGTCCTAGAAGTGACTAAACTCTAGCTCTGATACCACAAATGTGACACCCCTACCCAGCCTAGTCGAGAACCGGGTCAGAGAATACTACTGATGAACCTTGTAGTGATCGGTGCAATAATTTCAAACAAAATGCGATATTCTTAGACTCTTAATCCCATATTATTCAATAGACGTTTCCCCTAACCCATTACGAGTTTACAATTTCTCAATTAGGACCTACTTTAAACCAATCCAAGTTTTAGAGACCCAATCGTAAAGTTATTATTATAGAGGTCCTTCTTTGAAATTGGGCTTACTACAATGAAATTAAACATGTAAATATCAACCATGCAAATTTTCATGTTAATCAAAATTCATTTTCCTTTCCAATTAGTCTATGCAAGATTTAGTGACCTCTTTGTAAAAATGCAAAACTGTTTTCCATAGCTTTTAACTAATTTAACTAACACTGTACCAATACAATTGGTGCCATATCGGTATGCCAAACCTAAATTCCTAATTTCCAGTATCAAGGGTAATAGACCCGTATCGATACGGTTGAGGCCATACCGATACTGGTTGACCGCGTTGACCATGTAGCGATACGCCTTGACCCCGTATCCATACCATTTTTACACCCAAATTCCAGTAGCCAAAATCCGTACCGATACGCCTAGGACGTATCGATACGCCCCCTTTTGACCAACATTGACCTGACCAAATATGCAAGGCCATATCGATATGCCATCAACCGTATCAATACGCCCTGACCTATAATGACAGATTTTTGTTGGTTTTTATTCGATTTAACCTACCAAACATTATCCAAATGCAATGAAATTTTGCAAAAAATATTTCCAGGCCATAAACTACTAGCATAACAAATTTTATGATTATACGAATTCATTTACCATGATTTCACCTTTTAGAACCAAATATGCAACTTTAACCCTTTTTAGTCACTTTTAAAAGGTCATTTAGGGCCTTAGCTACTTCCACCAACCATTCTTAATACATACATACCCAAAGGGTCACAAAATACTAGTTCAACTACTTTGCCACCATTCTAGGAGGTTTTAGGGACAAAACACATTACTTGTGGCTTGAGGTGACTTGTTGACAACGTCAAAACTTTTGATCTTCAACGACAAAATCCTTAACCTGAAATGTATGAAATGAAATGCATTAGGCATACTTTGCCTAGTGAGGTAGTCACAATTAAACTCTATGTCAATGAAATGCATTCCAATTCATGTCTTAACAATAAGGATGCAATAGATTAATAAAAACAATGCAATGAACATGTTCAATGGCAATGAAATTCATATTCCAACAATAACCCTTAGATCGATTCAAGATAGTGGATACGTGAATTGCTATGCCTCGCCAAATCAATGAATGGTCTAGTCCCTCCGCCTCGCCAATATGACCAATATCACATCATATCCCTCCGCCTCGCCAAATCAATACAGGTCGTAGCCCAAGGACCGTAGTCCACCCATACACTGAACTCGTGAATTCTATGGCATGCCAATTGTATCTAAAATCCTTTCGAATCCAAGGTTCGGTGACAATATCAATAGTTCATGTTGAATGTCAATACCCATGTTCAATGTTCTTATCAATAAACAATATTTCGGTGTCTTTGTTCAATAGCAATATCAATAACAATGGCAATGTCCAATGATTTCAATGACAATAAAAATGGTTGATGCTTCATTTACAAAGTTTCGATAACAATAACGATGTTGACATCAATGATCAATGACAATGGCTATATCAATGGATCTATAACAACGCCCTATACTTCATGATTCGATGTTGATGGCGATAATAATGGCAATAACAATACTCAATGAAAACAATGATATCCATGTTCGATGTTCAATAACAATGACAATGACATTGACAATGCTTAATACTCGATGCGATAACTTACCAATACTTACCATAATGTCCGATAAGTGATTCGATGCAATAATCCTTAACAATGGAAATAGCAATGACAATTCTATTAACAATGAAGTCGGGAAAGGCACCTAGATTAATCCCGAGACTCTGACTACACTCACCTCAATAATTCGATGCTTCTACAGTTCTCAGATGACAACCCTTTTGTTCCTAGTCTTCTGTGAGGTCGATGGACGCTCCTTGTCGATTTCTTGAACTAGGAAATCAATAGGATTGGTTAAATATACTATTACGATACCGAAATCATTATAATGATATCAAAATCAATATCGAAGCTTAAATTAACTATTAGCTATCAAAATCTATGGATGGCCAAACCCTAGCTTAGGATTAAACTTGATTTATCCATGGATTTCAATAATAGCTTGAGGGAATAAGCTTACATGTTAGCTAGGATCGTTTCGGTAACAATAAATTGATCAAAACTAAGCTTTCTTCAACCTCAACAATGGAGGTGTGTGCTTGGAAGTGGAAGACAACAATAAGGTGAGGTGCTTGCTTAGACTTGTATCGGGTAAGTCTCTAAGCCTTAGCTATTCACTTGATTTTTAATTGAGAAGCTTTCCTTTTAATTAAGGAAGCTATCCCGGTTATCCCACGTATGGGAATTATAATAGAGGAGGGGCTAATCGCAAGGTTAGTCCCTCAACTCTCGGTAGACCATACTTGTACCCCTGAACTCTTCAATTTCTATAATTTTGCCACTAAAAGGTTTCCAATACTTTCAATAATATCCTTAAACAATAATTCGACTCACCTAGAGTCCAATATCGATACAATTGACCTTTTGGTCAACATCAATACAATATTTGAACATTTCTGATATTGGGTTTCTGATCGTCGGAACCCATTTCTGTCTAGGCTAGATTTTAGGGTGCTACATTGATTATTGTTGATACCAGTTTTGGGAGACACTAAACAAGAAGGTGGAGACTGTTACCGAATGGTGGTTGGATGGTAATGATTGTTGGTTCACCCATCATGGGAGGAGCTAAGAGCCACAAAAGACCATGGTTGGTCGTTGATTTAGATGGTTTACCCTTTGTTGTCTTGGGGATAAGAGCCATGAATAGTGTGGAGTCGATGGCTAGGTGATGGTTGACAACAGTCGATGGTGGTTCACCCATATTGATGTAGGCAGAGAGCCACTGATAGTGAGAGAGTGGAGTGGGAGATGGCCGAAATAAGATGGGCATGATAGCCGTTGTCTCTATTAGGGGGAACTAAGAGTCGTCTCGATGTCTTCGATCTTGGGGGTATTTATATCCCCTTAGAGCTGTAGATGGCGTAATGGTTGATGAAACCATACCAAGCCTAGTGATTTCTAATGATAGGTTGGCAATTGATAGTTCAGCTGTCGGGCTACGAGCTCAATCGGACTTGATAGTTATCTTATCATAGTCCTATGGTCTCTGGGACTTATAGATCCGGAGGTGTAGAGAATATTTGAAAGAGAAGCTCCAGGCTCCATATTTCTTGGACCATGGCGCCGAGATAAGATTTAGTGATTCAGCCATCGTGGGACGGGTGGAGAGCCATAGTAGTTTTTTAGAGGTGTTTGGTGGAGGTACAACATCAGTCCCCCTTAGTCGAAGTAGTGTCATAAAATGACACAGACTAAAGCTGGAGATGAAGAGTCTTGCCTGCTGACATTGTGTTAATTGCCTCTTTTTGTTGGGTCATTTTTTGAGAAAATAAGTCGTCATTAGGGCTTTCAAAGTGTCGCCTTCGGTATGTTATAAATTTGGGGCAAAGTGGGATCCCTTTACTATTCATTTGCTGCTAATTATAGGGAGTTGAAAGCTTTTCTCAAATTTTCCTCATTCTACTTTGTCGAACAAAATACTGAGAGGAGTGGAGCTTTTGGTGAGTAGGGTGGAGGCGAATAGGGCGTGTAGTACAGTTGAACATAAGGCTAGGAAACTATTGGAGTGTCATGGGCTACAATGGTAGAACTTTGAGATCAAGTTCAAAGTTCTAACAGGAACGTTCTACTTAAGTGACCATGGTGAGGAGATTATGGAGCTATGGAATGGTGCTTCTTGCTGACCACGATAAGGGAGAGGATAGAGCTATGGAATGGTGCTTCTTGACACTATTTCTATTTCCATTTTCCCTTGCATCAATTGTTTCTGATTTGTTGACATATTATGGCATGGCTCCAGGATAGCTTACGAGGATATCCTAATGGTTTATCATTGGTTATCTTCTCAAGTGCACGGAGGAGACATGGATGCCATTTGTGAAGGTTTTGAGGAGGTTATTTGTAACACCCCAAAATTTGGCCTAGTCAGAATTGGGATCTGGCAACCAGAAACCCTATATCGGAATTGTTCAAATATTATACTGACATTGACCGCAAGGTCAATTATATCGATATTTGACTCTAATTGATTCGAATTAGTGTCTAAGGACCTTATTGGAAGAATTGAAAACCTATTTAGTGGCTAAATTATAGAAATTGAAAGTTTAGGGGCAAAAGTATAGAGAATTGAGAGTTGAGGGACCAATCTTGTGATTAGCCCCTCCTCAATTTTAATCATACATACGTGGGATGACCAAGAACAATTCCTTTAAAGGAAGGAAACCTATTCCTATTAAAATAAAGTAAATAGCTAAAGGATGAGTCTTACCCGATACTCTAGTAAGCAAGTACCTCCCTATTGCTATCATCTTCTTCTCCTAAGCAAGCATCATCATTGTTGGTGGAGTGAAGTTTAGATTCTCTTCATTTTATTGTTATCAAAACATTTCTGCTGATCGGGTAAGCTTAATCCCCCAAACAATTGTTGAAATCCATGGAGGATTTAAGAGTAATCTCAAGCGAGGTTTTGGCTATCCATGGAAAATTTATAGATATTGTCTATATTGAGTTTAGATAATGATTTTGATATCGTTATAGTGATTTTAATATCGTAATATTGATCCTAACATGATCCTATTGTTTACCTAGCTCAAGAAATTGATAGAGAGCATTCATCGTCTCCACCAAAAGCTAGGAACAAGGGGATTGTTATCTGAGAGCCGTAAGAGCTTCGGATTATCGAGTTGAGTGTAGTTGGAGTCTCAGGATTAGGCTAGGTGCATTTCCCGCTTTCGTTGTTATTGAAATTGTCATTGTTAGCCTCACCATTAAGGATTATTGCATCGAACCACTTAGTGGATATTGCTGTAATATCCCATTATTTGATTAGTGACCAAAACGTAAAGAATCAAAAGTTAGTGGTTTTAGTTCAGTGACTTAGTGACCAAAACGTAAAGAATAAAAAGTTAGTGGTTTTAGTTCAGTGACTAAAACGTAAAGTTTTAAAGTTTGGTGACAAAGTGAAAAGTTGATAAAAGAAAGAAAAAAAGTTGGAATTGTGTTCATCTTTCTCCAAGGCTGGCGAAACCTCTAGGGGACTAGATAACAATCGATTTCGAGTACAAACGAGTGAAGAAAGAAGATAGAAAGTGCAATCGAGCTTAGTGAGGCTGGTATAAATTATAACTTTGAAAGTGTCAAGGTGAGTGCAATGCATGCATAGCATGATTTTTATGTCATTCATTATATAATTGACATGTTAAAAATATGTCCAGAATTGAGAATACATGCATGGATCACTACTTATCCATAGAATGTTATTTTACATATGAATTGCTTAATATGTAAATATGTTGCCATGTATGAGATTATGATTAATATAAAGCCCAAAGTATGAGATAGGAAATTAAAAGTATAGTTGGATATCCATAGAGTCATAAACAGTTGTATAAACATTTTAGCACTCCCGGTAGAGTGCAATTTATTATAAGCACTTTAGGTAAAGTGCAAAATAATTAATAATTGTATACTCCGGTAAGTATACAAAAACACTTCGGTGTTAAGCACTTCCAGTAAAGTGCACCTAATATACTATACTCAAGTAAGTATGGGGGGGATGACTCGCGAACCAAAAATTTCCTTAATTCAATACTTGAGCTAAATGAATTGAAAAATAAGTTAAAAAGGCTTGAAAGCTCGATGATGAATATGGCAACGGTATTGGTAAGAATCAAGGTTATTACCATGTAATATGTTACTATATATATATCATGTCATATATGTTAAAATGCATAAAATGGGAGGTGATCATATGCATTGTCACTATAATATATTGATACCTATGTTAAATTGCATTTGAATTAAATGTTGTTGCCTCACTAAGTATATGCTTAGCGTATGATGACTTTCATGCGTAGGTTTTAAAGGAGCTTCGAGTAAAGAGTAGCCGAGCATCACTTTCATATTTTGGGAGGTATATCTCCATACTCATAGTAATGTAATGACATCCATCCTTTCTTTTGGAAATGTACTAGATGGCATGTATAATTAGTGGGGTTGTAATAACTTATCACTAAATATGGTGGGTTAATAGTTGATTAATATGGATGATGAACCTAATAAGTCCTATTATGGTTATAAATGGTAATGGACTAAGTTTTTAGTAAATATGGATTCTAAGATAGAGAGTTTAAAAATCTGCCCAGAAATGTATGCAAAAGCAGTGTGTTCGAAAAATCAGCATAAATTCCACAATTGGAATTAGACAGTGAATATTATATGTATGAACTAAAAATTTTGTCTCGTTTCTTAAAAAATTAACGGTGACTGATTTTGAGTTGTATGTAAAAATTTATGAATTTTTATTCGACGAAAGGTCAGAAAACAGGGTAGCAGAATTTTTGAAATTATGGGCTGTAACGTGAATCTAAGGATTTATTTGAATTTTGTGTAATGAATTTAGGCTAATAATTTATATGGTTAGAAAGCTTAATGAATCTAGTTTAATTAGAAAATTTCCGAACGAATTTTTGATGTCTATAAATTTTTTTATAAATTTTTAAGTAAAGGCACTGCAGGCTGCCAATTTTCTATATTAAGAAAATATAAGGGTTTAATATTTGTTAGTAACATCACTGACTCGTATTTGGTGATAAATACAGAAAATGGATGTTACAATTGCAGTAAGTATTGGTAAGTTATCGCATCGAGTATCGAGTATTGACATTGTTATCGCCATTGTTAATGGACATCGGATATGGATATTGTCATTGTCATTGAGTATCGTTATTGCCATTATCATTGTAATCATCATTGAATCATGGAAATATAGGATATTGATTAGAAAGCATTGACATTGCCATTGTCATTGATCATTGATGTTGACATTGTTATTGTCATCGAAACATTGTAAATGAAGCATCGAACATTGTTATTGTCATTGAGATCATTGAACATTGCAATTGTTATTGATATTGCTATTGAACATGGACAACGGAACATTGATTACTGATAAGAGCATTGAACATTGCTATTGTTATTGAACATTGATTATCGATATTGCCACCAGAACTTGGATTCGAAAGGACATTGGATGCAATTGGCATGCTATAGAATTCATGAGCTCAGTGTACGTGTGGACTACGGTCCTTGGGTTACGACCTATATTGATTTGGCGAGGCAGAGGGATGTATTGTCATGTTGGTCATATTGGCGAGGCTGAGGGACTAGACCATTCATTGATTTGGCAAGGCGTAGGGATTCGCGTATCCACTATCTTGAATCGATCCAAGGGTTATTGTTGAAAATATGGACTTATTGCTATTGAACATGATCATTGCATTGCTACTATTGATTCATTGCATTGTTATTGTTAAGATATGGTTTGGGGTGCATTTCGTTGATAAAGAGTTTAGTTGTGACTACCTCACTAGGCAATGTATGCCTAATGCATTTCATTTCATACATTTCAGGTTAAGGATTTCACCGTTGGAGATCAAAAAATCGACGTTGTTGACAAGTCACTATGAGCCCCCCCAAGTAATGTGTTTTGCTTCTACAAACTCCTAGGATGGTGGCAAAGTAGTTGATCTAGTCATTTATAACCCTTTTGATATGTGTGTAATATGCATGACTAGTGGAAGCCATAAAAGCTCTAAGTAACCTTTTGAAATTGTATAAAAGAGGCTAAATATGTATATTTGGCACTAAAAGGTGAAAACCTAGTAAACGGATTCGAATAACCCTAAAATTTGGCATGCAAGTAGATTATAGCATTGAAATCTTGTTGGTAAAGTTTCATTGATTTGGACATTGATTGCTAGGTCAAATGGACTAAAAAACAGATAAAAATTGACATTACAGTGCAGGGCGTATCGATACAAGTCAAGCTGTATCGATACGGCCTTGCATATTTGGCCTGAGAAAACATGAGTTAACCATAGCGTATCGATACAGGTCTAAAGTGTATCGATACAGGTTTTGGTAGTAAGGTTTGGGCATTTAAATGCATCGATACCGTCTTGGGGAGTATCAAAATGGGTCATGGTCAAAGTTAGTCAACCCGTATCGGTATAGGTTAAGCTGTACCAATACGAGTTCTTGAATTGCTGGGAATTGGGTTCTCACCCTTGCATGCGGTACCAATACGGTCCTCGACCGTATCGATACGTGTTTGGACATTTTCATTTGGAGCTCAATTCATGTACACTCGTACCGATATGACACCAAGGTGTTTTGGTACGGTGGTAGTTAATTCTATTAAAAGACATTAAACATAGTTTGAATAGTTTACATAATGGTCACTGATTATTGTATAGTCTAATTAAATGGGTAAATGATATCGGAATGACATAAAAATTTACAAGCTTACTTTTAATGTATTGAATTTCACTATTGCATAGTAAATTGCAAGAAAGGACTTCTAAGTTATCAGATTTATAATTTAGTCCCTAAAACTCATAAAAGTTAGAAATTGGTCCTAATTGATTAGTCATTGCTTCAAATGGGATAAATTGAGCTAATATTGACATTGGGTAATGTTTGAAAGGTATAATAATGATTAAGTGTAATGCATTGTTGAAATTTTATCGCACCGATCACCGTTCTGTTCACCTATAGCACTATCCGACCTGGTTCTCGACTAGGCCAGGAAGGGGGTGTTACATTATTTACCCTTAGTCCAGATCCACAGAGCAGTATTAGGTTGTTGAGTTTCATGAAGCGACATGTGAAAAGAGACTTCATTATCGATCCGATTGAGGGGTGGAGCGGCTCCGAAAAGCTGTTGTTGAACCGTTCCAAATATATTAAGGTGGCGTGGAGGCAGGGTGAAGGGTTTGGCTTTCCTTTGAGATGGAGGGTGCCTAGAGAGGATACTAGGACGTCAATCCTCGTGCTGTAGAAGGTTGAAGAGAGGCAATTTTTTGTCTTGAGAACGTGGGAAAGCATATCACCTTTTAATGAGTTTTTGAAGTATGTCTCTAAGGGTATAGTCCTAACGGTTATAGGACTTCACGACTAAGGGAGGGTTATATTCCTCTTCCAGGAATTTTAATTAGCAGAACTGAGTGGCTTTACAATGGGGAAGAATAATTGGCTTGAGTGCTTATTGGTGCTGAGCCCGAGA
The DNA here is from genome assembly GCA_019671005.1 of Hibiscus mutabilis. NCBI lineage: Eukaryota > Viridiplantae > Streptophyta > Magnoliopsida > Malvales > Malvaceae > Hibiscus > Hibiscus mutabilis. Next base: position 43,968,969 of record CM033717.1, on the reverse strand, counting down.
GGGGAGATTGGTTGGTCAACTATGGGTGTTGTCCTCAAAAGAAGTGGTCGTCTGCCCCAGCTCTCTGTAGGTTAAAGGGGGCGAGCTTGGGTTAGGTGGTTCAACTTCAGTCATCCCTTATGGGAAGGAGGGGGATACTTGTGCAGATGAGTTTGATTCTTGGTGTGAGCTACCGTTGAAGGAGGGCGTCGAGGACGAGATGAGGCATGCAACAATCGTTCCTTCTAGCATGGCGGTTCTAGGGGATGTTGAGCCCGTCGCAGTGCAATAGGTGTCCCTAAAGATGGTCCCATCAAGTCATCATCAAGGGAAGGGAAATGCTCTATCGTTTGATACATGAAACATTTTGGAAATGGTACAGGCGTGTCGGTGGAGCGAGAGCTGCGGGGACAATCAAGCGTGAAGGTTGTTTTCTTAGGCATAGGAGAAGGAGATTACCTTTTCTTGACGCTTCGATGGATAGGAGCAGTCTAACGAAGAGGGTAAAACTGGCCAATGAGGTGCCTGATGTTATGGTGAAGGTGTTAGGAGGGGTGTTCGTTCCTTTGACTTTAGCAGTTGTTGATGGTCGATTAACATTGTTTGCCGGTAATATGGAAGCGCCAAGTCCTCCACTACTCAACCCAGGTATGTGTATGCGATGATTTTTTGCACTTTATTTACTTGTGATGAAGTAACCCTTGTGTTGCTCATTGCAGGGGTCTGTGCTACACCGCGTTTGGAGGCTAGAGAAGGTTGTGCGGCTATATGTTCCACCTCCGATAGGTTGCGAAGTTTGTGTGATGAAGTTGGTGAGGAGATTTTTTCTGCTCTTACCATTATGGAGGCAACTTGTGCTTGCCAAAAAGAGTACTTAGCACGAAGGAGAAAGATCTCACCGAGGCCAACGACAAAGTTGCCACTATGGCCCAGGACGTGGTGACATTAAGACGGTGTTGGGCTCGACACGATCAACCAAATGTGCCAAGAGGGGGTGAATTAGATTTTTTCTTTGGTGGATGAAAAGCTAAGAAATAAAAATGAGACACAATGATTTATAGTGGTTCGACTTCTAAACCAAGTCTACCTCCACTACCTTAGCTATTTACACTAAGGATTTTCCACAAATTCACAAATTTACTAATGTGTCTTTTCTTTTTTTCAAGCTCAAAGAGATAACTCTTACAATTAAGACTTATACCCCCAAAGTCTTGAAAACACTCTTTTACAAAGAGAAAACAAATTGGCAAATAAGAAAAACCTCTCTAGGCAAATGTATTTGCAATTTAAGCACTCACCCAAAACCCTAGCACTTGAGCAAATATAACAATTAATATCACAAACATGTTTACAAAAAAAAATTGACAATGAAAGCGCTAAATAACTTTCTCTATCATTGAATGTTGGCAAGGATGTTTGTCATTTCATGGCTGCTTGAAGAGGTCTTTTAAACCCTCTAAGGAGTTTGTGGCCGTTACTAGCCGTTGGGGACTTTATTTCCAGCAATAAATGGCACTTCTGGGATCATTGGTATTGGTACGCAACCATTGGTATCGGTACACCTGCATTAAATAGAAATAGTCGTTGGGCATTTTTACACTGGTATCAGTACACTGTACAAGTGTATCGATACATCCCCTTGAGTATGGGTACGAATGAAGCCGTATCGGTACCCAATTTTGCTATTGGAAAAACTTGACCGTTTGGGACAAAAGGGCGTATCGGTACACAACTTACCTCTACCAGTACGGGCTCTTCTAGTTATTGGTACACAGAGCCTATTTTTGACTTTGGGGTTATTTTGAAAGCATTTAAACTAGTCAAAACCCCTTTTAAAACCCTTCAAACATATTTTTCAAGTTAATGGACTTTTGAAATATTTTTGCAAATTAGTTTAAGTCCGAAAATATTTTTCATTTGAAATTATATCAAAATCAATATCTCAACAATCTCTCTCCTTTTGATATAACGAAACCACTTGAAAAATTTTTTTTAAAAAATTCTCACCCTTAGAAAAATAATTTTAGAAAAAGATAATATTTTTAGAAAATATTTAAAGCTCCCATTTTTTTGAAATTTATTTTTCAAGCATATCTCTCCATCTTTTATTATATCAAAAATAATTTCAAAAATAAGTTTGAAATCACATTTAAGTTCAAAACCTCAATTGTTGAAAGGTTGATACCAATCATTCAAAATTTAGTACAAATTGATAGAAAGTACCAATTGTTGGTGTAAAATAACAATGGAGAATGAGACCAAATTTTTTTTTACATAATTTTTTTTAAATGGTTCCCCTTAGTCAAGCATCAGTAAAATTGCTAGTCCAACAATTCAAGAGAAATAAATTGAATTTCAAATAAACAAATAAAATAAATACAAGAAATTCAATCAAACATGTCATTTATGAAAATAAACCAATAAGCAAGGCATGGCAGAAAAAAGAGACAGATTTGTCCCTTTTTGTCTACGCGTACCGGTACGGAAGAGGTCATATCGGTACTTGGTTGAAGGTCGTATCGGTACCGGTACTGAAGGCACAAAATTGGTAAAAATGCAACAAAATTAATTTAAAGGCCTTACAAGTTATTTATAAGTTCAAATAAAGGCTATATTAAATCTTAGGTATACAATTTGATTATTTTTGCTACAAATTAACATGTTTCTCAAAACATAACATTTAAAACATAGAAAGCATGAATTTCACCAAATTCAACCAAACATTACAAGTTAATGGTCATAGACATAGAAATGAGCATAAAAGGCTAAAAACATATAACTCATGCAATTGAGACTCCCCTAACTATATGCAATTAGGCACAACATGGAGTCAAACAAACATGCTTAGATCATTATGAAAATTTAGACATGGAAAACATGACCAAGAATTTGCATGAAACTTAATTTTACTACTTGAACCAAGATAGGATGTTAAGCATCTCATTCTTCAAGTGTGTCATTCTCCCTTGTGTGTCAAGAGCTTCCAAAATTTGACTTTGTTCATCAATGCTCAAGCACACCTATAAAAGACAATCAAGTAATTTATGGTATCCAAATTGCTTTGGATCCAATGGCATTAGTCCCAAATATCTTTGTCCCCTTTGGAATACATTTTTAATGTCTTCCTTTTTCTTTGAAGAAATAAGTCCCTTAGGGACCCAAACATTCTTCACAGTTTTACCATGTAAAAATCTAGGGGAACTAGATTGTGTTCAATAAAAGTTTGATTTTACAAAATTAGATTTGGAGCATTCTCTAATTTTCTCTAATTTTCTTTTCAAAATCTTTGTAAATCAAAACTTTTTCGTTTTTAAAATCATCGATTTCTCGTTGATGATCTTCTTGAACTCTTTGAAGCAAATTTTGTAAATGAAAATCATTTTTCTCAAACTCATTGAGTTTTTCTTCAAGTTCATATTTTGTTTTAGAAATCAAATCATTTTGAACTTTTAAATTTGAAAGAAGTTTCTTGTTTTTTAAAATGTGATTTTTAAACTCTAAAACCAAATCATCATATGCATCTTGTAATTCATCAAATGTATATGAGATTGAAGTGGATGAATTAGAAGTTAGCCTTGAATCTTCTTTGATGGCAATGAGACAAAGTTTGGCTACCTCATTATCGGTGGAGTCCTCTTCATCACTCCATGTAGCCACAAATGCCTTCTTCTTATGGATTGATCCATTCTTTTTGAATCAAGGGCAATCATACTTGGTGTGCCTTGGCTTCTTGCAATTAAAGAATATGATGGGATCCCTCCTATTCATTCTCGATTCATATCTCGATTCTTCCTTTTCTTGCTTCATGAACCAGGTGAACTTCTTGAAGAGCTTGTCCATCTCTTCTTCTTCACTATCCTCTCCACTATAATCTTCTTGTTGACTTGTGGAGGATTTAAGAGCAACATTCAAATCTTCAATACCTTTCTCTTCTTTCCTCTTCCCCTTTGACATCAGCATTTCATGGGTTAGCAAAGATCTCATAAGCTCGTCAAGCTTGAGCTCCTTCAAGTTATTTGCTTCAATGATTGCGGTCTTCTTGGAATCTCATGAATCGGGAAGTGAATAAATCAACTTCCTCACAAGCTTTTCCTTTGAAATCACTTCTCCATTGCCTTTAAGTCCATTCACAATGGTGGAGAATCGATCGAACATAGCTTTGATGTCTTCCGTTGGGTTTATCTTGAAGTTCTCGTACTCAAGGTTGAGAAGGCCAATCTTGGTCTCCTTTACTTCATTGGTTCCTTCATGAGTGACTTCAAGCTTGTCCTAAATCTAATTGGCACTCAAGCAAGAACATGTCTTTGCATACTTATCGGGTCCAAGAGCACAAAATAAGATGTGCATAACTTTATCGTTGAGTTGCATCTTCTTTCGATCTTTCGCATTCCATTCCACCTTGCTTCTTTGTAGAATGAACAGGCCATCAAGAACTACATCTCAAAGAAGATATTCGTTGGCTTTGATGAAAAACATCATCCTATTCTTACAATAAGGATAGTTGACATCGTTGAAGTAAGGAGGTTTGTCAATGGATTGCGTCATAAGCTCCGGTTGATGTAGAAAGGTTGAGCACTTCAAGGATCGACTCTAGGATGTTAATCCGACTGGAGACGAAGCTTTAATACCAAATGTTGGGCTCGAACCGATCAACCAAATGTGCTAACAAGGGGTGAATTGGATTTTTGCTTTGATGGATGAAAAGCTAAGAAATAAAAATGAGACAGGTTGATTTATAGTGGTTCAACTTCAAATGTAACATCCCAAAATAGGGTCTAGAAGGATACTATGTTAAATTTTGATTTTTGAGCTATCAAATGTTTTGATTTTGAATTAAGGGGACTAAAGTGTGAACTTAAATAACCGAATGGCCATTTCTTAAAGGAGCACTTTGTATGCATTTCTTTTTATCATGTTTGCATGCTAAACACAACCTAATTATAGGACCTAAGCCAAGTGTCCCTTAGGAAACTTGGTCAAAGAATTCGGTACACCATCATCTTCTTCTTTCCTCATTGAACTGAATAGTTAGAAAGAGAGGGAGCTCATGGAAAATTCCTTATTCTAGTGAGAACAAGGGATCGGTAAAAGAAAAATGGGATTGACATATAGGAAATTGTTATTTTTACATCAAGGTAATGTTTATCTCTTAGTCCCTTGCACATTTGATTGTTGTTGGAATCATGGAATCGATTCAATTGGTGAAAGACTTATGTGTTATTGATGAACTTGAAGGTAATTGCTTCGTGACAAGGAGAATTAGAACGAACAAATAGAAAGTTAAGTTTGAAATGTTGACATGCAGTTTGGTTGATAATGGACATTCGAATGAATTGCTAAATTGCCTCTTGATTCATAACTTTGGTTATTGAAATGTATATAGGAAGAATGGACTGTGAGTGTCCTACTTTTATATGCTAAAGATGGTACAAGTAAAAATGTGATCTATTGGGTGTAATAGGTATAAAATCGAATTGTTGGCTTGAATGTGTGATGGAATTATGAAACTGTTTCGTTGATAATCTTGAATTTCTTCATTTGGGCTGTTTAGTTGTCTTTAATTTGAGTAGTTAATTGAAAATGAAAATTATGTATAGAAGAGTAGCGAAACTGCCCTGCTACTAGAGTGAATATAAAATCGGGACTGTTTGATATTCTAAATTATATGGTTGTTTGCTAAATTGATTAATAGGAACTATACTGTTCTCGGGGCTGTTTTAGTTCAAGGAAAATGATTAATGTAATGCTGCCCTGTTTTGGCAATTAGAACATATGCTAAATTTGAAGAATACGAGCATAGTTTGTTGGAAAATCGTTAAACAATAACTGATGTAAGATTCTTGAATTAATTTTTTCTGCGTTTGAAGGTCTCCGAGATATAGAAACTAGTTGTTAACTATGAAATTGAATAGAATTGAAATGTGATCAATCGAGCTTTATGGATAATAAGAATTATGATGTTATATGTTATAAAATCAAGAGGATACAGGAGAAAAGGGGCACTCGTAGATCAAAACAACGATAAGAAATAGGGAATTGTGATACGAGAACATCAATAGCTTGGAAACTACTGTAAGTGTAACCTTGATGTATGTATGAGTGTTGCTACCTTATTGTAGTTATATTATGCTATGCTAATACATTAAATGTTCCAACTTGATTGAGATATGACCGAATGCTGGTCAAGGTAAGTATACTTGAGGTAAACTACATTAGTTATACTACTTGATCTTGTTACACTTTACTAGTGATTGTGAATTAGTAGATTGGATAAGTTGAATGATTGACTAATTAGAATAAGGCATCTTATGCCTCTTGAATTAATCGAAAACAACTTAAATAAGCAAGCCTTGATTCGAGTTAGTTAGACACAGTTGGCATGCCATAGAGTCCGTCGAGCTCGCTAGTTAGGACTACGGTCCCTTGTTGTTAAGATCAAGTGATCTTTTAGTACCTTTGGTACTCTTGTTCAAAGTCGATATCAAATTGACACTTTGAGTGTCCTTGAAATGGTACTATAAGTACCCTTGTTAATGTTACCTTTATGCTGGATTTGAGTGTCTTTTAACTATTGATCAAGGCTCAAGATAATCTAATAAGAATAAAAAATATCTACCTAATACAACTTACGTGAAGAAATTGTTTTGATTGGATAATGGATTGAATAGATCCCTTGAGTTGGTTATAGTTTATATAAATCTTGTAAGGAATGGGTTCAAATCCCATTCATAGAAAATCTTAGTCTATAGAAATAAGACTACATGTTACAAGTCTATGAACATTCTTGAAATGGTATCATGACTCGATTGAATTGCTTGAGTCTTTAGTTCTTATTGTTACATGAATATGCTTGCTTGGAATTGAATATTGAAACGCTTAAATGCCTTTGAGGACAATTAGCTTGAATTGTTCGAACGCATCAAGAGACTAGACTAGTATAAGCTTATTTGTTGAATTCAAGTCATTCTATTTGAACTTATTGATTCTTCTGAATATGTTCCAGGTTAGCTTGATACTAGTAGATTGAATCCGTGGAGTGAATCAAGATCACAAAGATTTAAGTGTATGTTTTGTCTACTTTATTTGACTCCTAGGATGGTGGCACTTGTTTGACTAGTATGGCTGGTTGTGTCCTTGATATGTAATTATAGTGATGTTATGGTTTGTGGAGGTATGTATATATATGTATAAAACTACTTTTGGCCTTATTATTATGTAGTCTATGCATGTTTTTGTATGTAATGGTTGTTTGAATTTTGGTTGAATGGGTATAAGATTATCTTGCTAACTTAAATTCTAAATTGTTAGGTCAAAGAAAATGAGACTTAAGTTACTATGGTTTACAATCTGTGAAATTACTGAATGCTGGATTCTATTCAAATATACATACATATATGACTCATTTAAAATAGAATGCTCTAATAGAAATAAGAATAGCATATCTGGCCAAATAGCTGATCAACTCGAATAAAATTCCTTATTGTTATATGTTTCTTGAATCAACTGAATTAGGTATTATCATATAAAGTATCAATTCATGCCTTTCTGTATATGTTTTGCTTGGATTGGTCCGAAATGCATTTAGACTAGATGGTATCGCATATTATTATATTCCTACATGTTTGTTCGAATGCTCTAGGAAACTAAACATCTAGATTTTGATTGTTCGATTCTAGCTTGCTTGTGATCTTTTAACCTTTCAAACCTAGTTTACTACTAAACCGGGTAGGGGATGTTATATATAAACTAAGTCTATCTCCACTACCTTAGCTATTCACACTAAGGATTTTCCACAAATTCACTAATTTGTCTTTCCTTTTTCCAGGCTCAAGGAGATAACCCTTACAATCAAGACTTATACCCCCAAGTCTTGAAAACACTCTCTTACAAAGAGAAAACAAATTGGCAAACAAGGAAAACCTCTTTAGGCAAATGTTTTTGCAATTTAAGCACTCACCCAAAATTCTAACACTTGAGAAAATATAACAATTAAGCTTACAAGTGTATTCTACAAAGAAAAATTGACAATTAAAGCACTAAAACACTTTCTCTATCATTGAATGTTGGCAAGGATGTTTCTTATCGTTGAATGGCTGCTTGAAGAGGTCTTTTAAACCCCCTAAGGAGTTTGTGGTCGTTACTAGCCGTTGGGGTTGATTTGGAGCTGTTAGGGACTTTATTTTTAGCATTAAATGCACTTCTGGGCTTGTCGGTATCGGTAGCGACCACTGGTATCGGTACACCTGCATTAAATAGAAAGAGTCGTTGGGCATTTTTACAATGGGTATCAGTATACTATACGTGTGCATTGGTACACCCCATTGAGTATTAGTACGGCTGAAGCCGTATTGGTACAAAATTTTACGTTTAAGCGCAGGCAGTGTAACTCCCTATCTACATGCAAACTGAATGCAATCTACTCCTAAATGCAACTACATGAGCTTGAAAATGCGCAAAAGACAAGTAAAGAGGGTATGCAATTTCGATCATTTACACACTCGTCAAGAACTGAGGGTCATCACGATATCTTCGATCTTGGGGGTATTTATATCCCCTTTGAGCTATAGATGGAGTGATGGCTGATGAGATCGTACCAGGCCTAGTGATGGGTTGATAGATGATAGTTCGGTTTTCAGGCTGTAAGCTCATTCGGACTTGATGGACGTCTTATCACAGTGTTATGGTCTCCGAGACTTATGTTTCTAGAGGTGTAGAGAACATCCGGAGGAGAAGCTCTGGGCTCCGCAGTTCTTGGAGCATGGCGCAGAGATATGATTTGGTGGTTCACCCTCCGCGGGACAGGCGGAGAGCCACAATAATTTTTCGAAGATGTTTGGTGGAGGTACAACAATTATAAATATTTACTATTTACATATTTTTCATTCTTCCTCATTTTTATCATTGATACCAAACAATTTATATAAATAATTACATATATTAAATCATTCATAATAAATATTGAGATTTAGAATAAAAGAATAAGTGAATTTTTTGAACAGTCTAAAGACGACTATAGGGTATTATCTATTCATACATATTCTTAAACTTTTGACAATGCACGCAGACCTTGTAAACAGAGCAATTGAACTCGAGTCTCCTAGAATTAAGGGTGGGAATTGGGTGGGGAATATCCGAAACCGTGGGGATCCGAATCGACGGGGATGGGAAATAGCCGAAATCATCACCCACAGGGATATGGAAGTTTTATCACTAAAGCTTAAATGAGGATGAGACGGAGATTGCTATATCCGAACCGTGGTGATAACCTAACCGTATAAATAACCGTGAGGATCCTCAAAAAATATCCGCAAGGATCCCCGATATTTTACAAGATTTTTTTTAAATATACTTATTTAACTATATACCCCTAATATATATCTCAATAAAAAATCTTAACTATATTATTATTAACTTTCTCTCAAACCTCGCCACACATAAGTTTCTGAACATGTTTCTATCTTAGTTTTTAGATATAAGCTAAAACTATAGTCTAAATCTTCCCCCAACACAACACCCTTTCAATCTTCATCATCTCGTAATTGCTTTCAATCGAAGTATCCAAACTTTATATTTTAAACTGAATTGACCATTTATTTTGGTGAGTAAAATAGTAATTTTGTTTAATTTTTGCGGGGATAGGGATTCCCCGAAAACTACTGGGTGAGGATTGCAAAACCGTCCTCGCCCCACCCGATTCTCATCCCTACCTCGAATGAACATTATCCGCTTTTTTCACTGGGGTCACTTATTCGGTTCAATAAGTATAATTTTTAATTATTTGATCGATTAATGGATGAAATTTTTATGAACGTGAATTTAATACTTGTACTATAGTTTGAAAGCAGTCTCCTAAGAACTGTTATCAATTGATAGGATTGGAAGGAAATGGGCTGCCACGTGAGATCTAATTATTTTTTACGATTTAGTCTCTCAGCCTATTGCACTGTTTCTATTTATTAATCATTTTCTACTCATCAATCTTTGTATATCTCTTTCTTGATTATGGGTTATTTGCTCGCGTAATCCTTCCTCTTGCTTTATTATATGTAATTTAGTCCTTTTCAGTGTTTAGATCATTTAATTTGAGCCCTTTAATTTTTAATTGCCTGCAATTTTGTCCTTTTATTTTCTGCCATTTAAATTCCGCACTATTGTTTTCAAAAAAAAATCCGCACTATTTATTTTTATTTGTTCTTAATTTATTCTCTTTTTTATTCCGCACTATTTATTTTTATTTGTTCTTAATTTATTCTCTTTTTTATTCCTGTTTGTTGCCATCTAATCTTCCATTCTATGAATTTTGGTCCTCACTTTTATTACTAATCATTATTTATTTATTTTTTATTACTAATAGGAATATATTTCATGTATTATATATCTTATAAATTCATTTATGTTTCATTTTTCTTTCATCGCATTTCTTATGCTTTTTATTAAGAGTTGAGACTTTCTCGATTGTTTGAAACAGGTGGGCTCGAAAAATCGAATAAAATCATTTTCTTATATTTACTAAAAAAATTCAAGGCAATTAACTAACAAATGTTGGGTGCATTAGTAAGCTATGATGTACTTATAAGAAGAGGATGTGAGTTCAAACTTGGAGACGACATTGTTGAGAGGGACAATCTCACACCCTGAACATTAGAACATGAAGACATAGATATTACCCCAAAAATATTAAGGCAATGTCTTATTATTAGAAAACTCGATGAGTAGTATCTTAACGGATTTGGATGTTGTTTTCTCGAAGACTCAAAAGAAAGAGATATCATTTTAAAAATTACATTATATATATGGATTCATATTTTCTAAAAAATATTTTATAAGAATGATGCAATGTTCTTTTGTTAGAATATTATGTGTGATATTTCGAACATATAGATACGCTACCTATTAATATTCAAAATAAAAGAATATTTTAAACAAATCAATTTCTCAATAATTAAATTAAAATCGAAAGCGTAAATCCATTGTAAAAATAACACGAAACTAATTAGGTATTAATTTTAAGCGCCCAGAGATTATACATGTGTAACCGACCCGAATTCAAATTGATTTTTTCTGATTTATTTTAAAATTAATTTTCAAAAGTGATTTTATAAGTGTCGAGTTTTACTTAAGCTAAAAGATCAATAGTGACATTCTTTTATTAAAAAACGAATTTTTATAACAAAACCTTCAAATTGGTCGACCATAAAAATGGTTTCGATGTAGGAGAGATTACGATAATGATCCATGGAATCACGATGTTTTCTGGTTTTTTTATACTTTAAATCGTGACCTCAGTTGTTTCTACGGTTAATTTCCTTTAAAAAAATTAACCAATTAAAACGCGCCATGCGTCACTTTATTAAAAAATAGTTAACTTTAATAAAAAAGATAAAAAGCACGTTAAGTCTGTCAAATTTTTATATTTGTTCAATTTAGTCCTAAAAGTCTTTATTTAACCTGAAATTAACCCAAATTTCTTTCTAATTTTTATAATTTAGTCTAATATTTTTTAATATGATGATAGTTATATTAAATTTAGTCCTATAAATCTATATTCAACCCGAAATGGACCCCTATTTCTTTATAATTTAGTCCAATATTTTAAATACAATTATATTCTTGTTCAAATTAGTCCAAAAACTCTTTATTTAACCTGAAATTGACCTCAATTTCTTTCTATTTTTTATAATTTAGTCCAATATTTTAAATATAATTATTTTTTTGTCCATTATAGTCTTAAAAATCTTTATTTAACCCAAAATTAACCCTAATTCCTTTCTGATCTTTATAATTAGTCCAATATTTTAAATATAATTATATTTTTGTTCATTTTAGTCCTCAAAATATTTATTTAACCTAAAATTAACCCCAATTTTGTTATAATCTTTATAATTTAGTCCAATATTTTAAATATAGTTATATCTTTTGTTCAATTTAGTCCTAAAAATCTTTATTTAACCCGAAATTAACCTCAATTTTGATCTAATTTTTAGAATATAGTCTAATATTTTAAATATGATTATATCTTTGTTCAATTTAGTCCTAAAAATCTTTATTTAACTTGAAATTAACTCCAATTTCTTTCTAATATTTATAATTTATTCTAATATTTTAAATATAATTATATTTTTGATGATATTTCTTTCCAATTTTTATTCTAAAATATTCCCCTATTTCTTTCTAATTTTTATAATTTAGTCCTATATTTTTAATATAATGATATTTCTTTTTAATATCATAATATAAATTTGTATAGAATGGATATGAAAAATAGGGTAGACGTTTACTCGAAAAAAATTGTTTACTTTCTGAGGTGTGCTTTATGTGGGAAGGGCTCTTACCCTCCACACACAAAATTCTTGGTAAAAGAGATAACAAGGATTAATGGAGGCAATAAATGAGATTAATTATATACTTCTCCATAATGTATTAACAACTTTGTAATGTAAAAGAAATGATGTGATGATGTATAGGTCAACGATAGGGAAATCCTTGGGATCACGTTACTTGTATGTGGAGTAGGCATTTGATTGGTTGAGTCTTTTGATTGTTAGGATTCGGATACCCAGAGAAAGAGTGTTGCAACACCATGGTTAGAGATACCGAATGGAGGTTACTGATGCTATGTGACCCGGGCCTTATTCGAAGATACACGACGGGGGATTTCAAGTATGAGTGTATGTTCCGATGCTATGTGACCCGGCCTCACCCAGAGAGTTGATGCTCGAGGGGGGATTCCGAGAAATAGTGTATGTTCCGATGTTGTGTGACCCGACCTCACCTGGAGTGTATGTTCTGATGCTACATGACCTGGCCTCACCCGAAATGTTTGTTCCGATGTGGTGTGACTCGCCTAGCTTAGTTGAGCCTTGTGTGCCATGTATGATGTTTTGCTATGATGAGAGCATGTGTTTAGGCGATTAGTGGTAGCGCCACCTACTTATTTATCTCTCCTTATTTCTCGTACTAGCATGCATGCTTATGTTTACGATTAGAATGAAGTATAGTAGAATAGATGTGTACCACTGAGCTTTGTAAGCTCAGCGCTCATAATCGTTGTTTTCGTGTGTAGGTTGATCGTCAAGACTGTGGGATTGAGGAGCACTATCAGTACAAGATTCTAGCATGTCGAGGCTTTCAAAGTACGGTACTTGTGTTTAGTGGGCTATGTATTCATAGGACCTTACGTGGTGGAGTGTAATTATTATTTTTGAAATTATACTTATCAAATCGAATGTTCAAATCTTTTAAATTTAAATCAAAGTTCTTTTATACCGTTTTGATTATTTATCTATATTTTTAACCGCTAGCTTTAAATGTTTTGAGAAATATCTTATTGGGCTAACCAATTTAAGAAATTTTATGGAATTTGAGTTAGGCTTGAGGTCCAAATATGACATCCTGGTCGAGGGTGTTATATGCATTATGTGGGAAGGGTTCTTACCCTCCGCGCACAAAATTCTTTTTTTACCTTTTGTTTATATATATTATAAAAAAATGGATTAGTTATGAAATTGTCCTTACTTTCACCTAGACTGGCAAACTTGACACGAGAACCGAAAACCGAACCTATTTACCCAACCGAGACCTAATATGGATCCGAACAAGATGACCCAAACGTGACCTGAAACCCGAAATGAACCGAACCGAAACCTAAACCGATCCGAATTCTAGAAGAACCAATATTGACTTGTAACCGATTTGACCTAAACTGAAAGTAACTCGAAATTAATTCGCTCAAAACCGATCTAAACCGAACATCAACCTGATTTTATATTATCTTTTTGTATTATAATAGTACTAATTAATCACTACATTTGATAAAAACTAGGAGGGAAAAGTAAAATCCTAATATACATATTCTAGTCAATTGCAAAGAAAGGGGGAAGTAGGAGGGGCCGAAAAAGTAGGAGGAAAAAGTAAGATGGAAAAGTAAAATCCTAATATACACATATACTCGAGTTAAAGTTTTAGGTAATATTTCAAAATGCTCATCATATGTGCAATTATTAGGGATATAAAAAGCTGACCCGACCTGCAAAACTGACTGAAACCGACTTGAGTCAGAACTGCTTGCGACCTGAAGGACTGGTGATCCGAAATTGATTCGAGTCCAAACTGGTGTTGACCTGAACCCTAGTTGGACCTAGAAATTTTGGATCTGAACCCGACTTGAGAACGACATGAACCCGAATTCAACCTAATAATGTGATAACCAAACCCGACATGCATCCAACCTGATATGAACCTGAACCCGAGATTAACCTGGTAAATAACTTATATTACCCGACTTGTTATCTACCTGACCTGTTATGGACCTGGTCTGTAATCGACTCAACCTGTTAATGATCCGACTTGTTATTGAACTGATCTGATATTTACTTGACTTGGTATTTACCTAACTTGTAAGTTGTAAGTTACAAATTTACAATTGATGAAGTTGTAAGAATATGAATTTACTATATTAAAATGTGAGAAAATATATCTTCTCAATTTAAGGTATATGATCATTAAATTAATAAATTTATTTAGGATCATTAATTTATTTGTTATTGAAATTATTAATTATGGTCACTAAATTAATAAACCTGTTTCCTAGACAAATTATGATATTTATATTAAATTTTAATTGTAAGTTTATAACCATTAAATTAATAAGTTTAATTCATGATTATTAACTTTATTATATTAAAAAATAGATTATATAAAATGACTTTAAATATCAATAAGTTTAATTCATGATTTTAATATATATATATATATAATTAAACGTGATTTTACTTGTTGTGAACTTGTGAATTGTACAAATAATTTGTGATACTGATAATAATAATATGATCAAGCAAGACACTAAAAGATTGCACCTTATTAATATCAAAACATGAGAAACTTTATAAATGGGATAGCAACTTCACAAATTCTGAAACTATGAAACTTTATAATTGTACAAATTAAATTTATTACAATTTAGTACACTAAATTACAATTAAATCAACTAAATAAATTTATGTTAAAATTTAAGCTCTCAGATCTTATAGCAAAAGTTTTACAAGGCTAAAAGCCCGACTTTGCTACTAGAAATTGACTCATTTTTTGGTAATTTAGTTAAATAATATTTTTGCTACCAGCAAAAGTTTTACAAGGCTAAAAGCCCGACTTTGCTACCAGAAATCCCTCAAATTTTATTTTTAGCAGAAATTGACTCATATATATTTCTATTTTTGGTAATTTAGTTAAATAATATTTTTGTTTATTATAGTCCCTACAATTTAATTTTTAGTCAAAATTTCCCTATACTAATTTATATTTTGGCAATTTAGTCTAATTTATTCTAGTCCTTAAATTTTAATTTTTAGTTACAATTAACATTTTTTGTAACTTAGTCCAAATTAAAAAAAAACGGCCATTTTTTTAGGGATTTGGGCGGCCAAATCCCATTCCCAAGGCAAGGAACGGTCAAGTGTCACTGTCAACCAACAAATCCAAATCCAATTCCCACCTTTTTTTATATCAAGAATTCAAGATCCAATTCTCATCTTTCAAGTTTCAATTTCAAATGAAATTGATTAATTGAGTAAACAATTAAGTTAACAAATGGAGGGAAAATCCTGCCCATTTAGGGGTTATTTGCACTTTAGGTCATCACTAGTTTAGGAGCTTTACACTTAGGTCTTTTTTTATTCTTTAGTTTTAATTTGATTCATTTTAGTCCCAATTTTAATTTAGTTTCCTTAGATGTTTACGTTTAGGCTCTTTTTTAATTAGATCCTCCTTGTTTACCTTTAAGGCTTTATCCATTTAAAAGTTTTCATTTTAGTCCTAATTTATGTTTTAGTTTATTAAATTTATTATTTAGTCACAATTATTTTTATCCGACATCCCTAAAGGAATAAGGGATATTTTCATTCATATTAAATTATTAATCCCTAAAAATATTTTTATTCAAAATTGACACACAATTACCAGACCCGGTCCCAGAATCTATGACTATTTGTACATACACGTAATAATAACTTAGTACTAATACCTGACTTGAAGCTCAACCGAATCCGATATTACCTAACCTAAATTTTATCCGTCAACAATGTGACCCGACCTAAATGTGGCTCGACCTGAAGTCCATCCGAATCAGAATTAACTCGTTAATTAACTGATTCAGACCTGAACCGTTTTGGCCTGAACTGAAACTTACCCGGCCTGAAACTAACCCGACCCGAACTCGAACTCAATCTGATTTGAAATCAACCTGACAATGACCCGAATCTGAGTCGACCCGGGCCCGACCTGATCTGAGTCGAACCATTAAATTGACTTGATATAACCCGTATCCGATTTGACTTGACCTGACATGACCTGACCTGAAACTTGAACGATTACCTGATTTCACATCCCTAGCAATTATGGTCTAAGGTTTGATTCCATGCCCATAAAATTATCTCTTTTTTTACGTGTATTTTAAAAATATAAAAAAAATCTATAGTAAAACCAGCATCGAATATGAAATTAAAAAAATATAGTTATAGGATTGGATCGGGATTCGTTAAGTTCAGGTTAAATGATTAATACCAATGATGGTTGATTTTGAAACACTGAATGATTGGAACTAAACCTAAATGATAATATTAACAAATAAAAAACATGTTTTTACAATAATATATGATTAATTCTTTATATAATATACACAATTAGATTCACACCCAAGTCCAACTCAAAACGAATTGGTCCAAAAATTTAAAGATTGACCCGACCCGATCCGAACAACCCGATATCGACCCGACTCGAAAACTCCCGATCTGATATTGACCCAACCCAAAAACAACCGATCCGATATTGACCCGAATCACTGATCCAATACCCGAATTGACCCGAATCATCATAGAACCGAACTAAAATCCAAACTAGACCCGAACCAATCCGATCCGAATCTAAACCGAATACTGACAAACCCGAAACGATCCGAACGACTTGTTTGCCACCTCTACTTTCACCGTCCTGTGTTTGTCCTTCATGTCTTGGAGAATGATCATCTCATATTAACTTAGTACCAAGAAACTTGGATGACGACAAGGTTTTGGTTTCAAGGAAAAAGATGTTCTGACGCATTCAACAAGGTTGGAAGAGTGATTCAATTTCAATAAAGTTCTGCAGTCTTCTCTTATTCATGAGATGGGAAAAGAATGTTTAAGCTTGAATCCTGTGTTTCGGGTACTTTATAAATTTTTTGTTGCATAGCATTTTCAGATGTTGGAATTTGACTTCAAAACAGTTGTCACGTGTATATCATGTGTAAGAAGCCAAATGTCTGTATGTTCAATTCAAATTACAAAATTAGCTTGAATCATATGGGAAATGATTTCCCCCTATCGTATGTCTGAAATTTCCAGCTGCCGACTCCAATACAGCAAAAACATATTCCCTTTTCTGTAAAAATTCAAAGGGCCATTTGATCTGTACATTCTGGAACACAACACCAACTAATTTCTTTCTGAATGAACTTAGTTCTTGATTTCTGTGTCAGTTCTCATTCTCATCACTGTCATCTACAGCCGATCGTTTCAATCGCTGGAATATCTCGTCTAGGTACTCAGAATCAGATGAGTTGACAGCGGAAATGAGTTTGGCTTCCTGATTCTGGCGTATAGGGAGAAACTTTCTGGCCTCTATATTTGCTTTAAAATTTTGGAAACCGGATTTCATTGAACTCCATGTTGAGCCCAATCCAAAGGATGGTCCTCCCTTTTGGCTACCAGATTGTGAGTTGCTTGCTTCAAGCAGTGAGACCTTAGCAGAAGTTATGCTATTCTCCATCGGTTTTGGATTTGACATCTGTCGACCCAGTTCTCTCATGGCAGTGTACTTGTTGCTGATGGCTTCTCTACTTGAGGCATATTTACGGGTATCTTCTTTCATGGGCCTTGAGGGAGATCCCTTCACACCACCAGTGGCTGAAGTGGTCGCTGCCTTCATTTCTACAACAGACTAATCCTGAGGATTTCACATCAAGTTAGAGAATGAACATATCTCAACCATAGACTTTAGATGAAAAAGAAAACTATTTGCAGACTAGAAAGAACAGGCATGTAATTCATGGGATCTTTGACTAGTTGCGCTATAAAAAGACTGCTTATATATTTAAAGAGTGATTGCATACTGTAATATTGTTTCCATGCTCAATATCAGCACCATTGAAATTTCTCGCCAATGGAATTACTTGCTCGCCAACCTGGTGTCCTTGCTCAAGCCAAGATCGCTCTGTAAAGAGTAAAAACGTTTTATTAACTCTGGTCATTTATCTAAATAATTCTTAGCAAAGAATTTAAACCATGATAAAGAGTAGATATTTACAGAATTCGCAAATCACTGCTGCTCCCCTCATAATAATAATTGTCATTCCGAACAAAAAATATATATAGTACATACTTTTTTGTCATCATCAGACTCAGACCAGCAAATAATGGAAATTTGTTACATGACGGTCCATCTCTTGAAGGAGTCACGGACACATCTATGCCATTGACTCACTCTCATCGTGAATGTCACAACCAGCTATGCAAGTGATACATAAAACAATATAAAAAATTGGACTATTGTATTGTCATCATTCCCTACAAAAGTGACGGGCTGTGAGGAAAGTAGAGTCCAATACATGAACAGAAAGCACGACCACTAACTAGAATAATAGGTCCTATCATGCAAATGTCAAATACACTTCTTAAACTGTGCATTTCCAACTGGGATTAGAAAAGGTAAGATTATTTAATTACAGTGCTTACTATTTAGAAGAATTAAGTATTGGCATCCTTACCCTTTTGCAGGATAATTAATCCCGAGGGATCGAATCCATCCACATCATCTGCTTCAGTTTGAAATCTAAGTCTCTTCCAGTTCCCGAAGAAACCAACTACACGGTCAAAGAAATTGCCAGCAACTAACAAGGTGTAAACAACCATGATAAGTGGATAAATGTTGTTGAACCCTTCACCAAAGAAAGGTACAGCATCATCAATGTTCCCCATTCGCTGCGAAGAGAAGTTTAAACCATAAATTATAAACATAAAAAATGGACCAATATGATACAGTTCAATATATTGTGTTTGTGAAATTTTGGGACTGGAGGTTGAGACAAGTTTCAGATCAGACAACTCCCAAGTTATATGACAGCCAACCAAAGAAAAAAGATATTGGGAATCAAATGCTGCTTTACTAAAAAGATATTAATTGTTACGTGTAAGCATCCTGATTTGTTTATAGAAAATCCAAAGACCACCATATAAGTGTCCACTCAAGAAGTTATCACCGAAAGACAAAACAGCTTTTCTTCTATTTTTTGGTGGTTAATAGTGAGACATCAAATTAGCAAATCAAACCAGACACTAACACTAGCATTTTCACCTTACAAACCAAAAACTGTAACATTTTGAAACAAATGAAGATAATAAAATTGTTATTCTTTTCCGCATGGCTAATAATAGTGACAGACAGTCAGACACTAAACCAGAACCAAGTACACATACTAGTATTATCTTCCCCCTCTAAACTACAAAGGTTCAAAATTTTGAAACAAATGAAGAAAAATTGCCACCTTATTCCAATCACTTTGCCCATTAAAAATAATATGTGAAATGCCAATTTAGTAATCGACAGGGTCAAGCCATGTTTATCTTCTTGCAATTTCTTTACGCACTAAAATCAGTGGGTGTAATGTTTGACAGCTGAAGAATGAAGTATAAGAATTTACCTTTTAAAATATGGTCTTTCTACCACGAAGGCTAATGAGATTGAGAAAGTTGTAAGAACTTGGAGGAGCATATCGAGCAACCATCCTAGTAAACATGTTTATCAGTATTTTGATTACCAAAATAAAATAAACAGATAAGAAAAAGGGGAAAAGAAAGCCAAAAACAATAGATCTGTAAGGTAAACTTACGAGCATATCATGAGCAAGCTGACTGAGCTAGTCTGCCATGGTGTTAACGAGTAAAACATTAACATTCCAACCTTGAACAAGGAATAATATGTGCAGATGCACATATACATCAAAGGTACAAAAGCAAAGGCCTGGAAGAACAAGTAAACAGCAGAAAAGTGGGAAATACAGAGGATAGTCCAGAAGAGAGCACATTATATGGAAATATCGAACAAAAGATAAGATGTCAATGGCGGTAGTTGTCTACTGCATGCAATGGTGAGGCAATTTTGAAGTGGAAACATGCACAAGGCAAGAAAGAAGAGAACTACAGATAGCCAAATTGAAAATTTCCAAGACCTGATTTCTTACCCAATAAAGTAATCAAATCAAGAATACATCTCTATGAAATTGCAAGATTTAAACCTCAGGAGAAAGATGGAAATTACCTGTACAAGCACCTCCTCTTTCTTTACCGAATTTATAAGGATAGAGAAAAGAGACAGGTCAACTCCTCTAGGTAAAAGAGTAGCCTCCGCTAAAAGAATTGCTGCAGATATGATACCAAGTATAACAGCCAAGGCCTTCTTTAGTTGTTTCCATAGGATGCATCGCCAAATAAATTCTGCAAAAGAATCATCATCATCCAAGAACCATCCAAAACACTGTTTCCCTTCAGAATACAGTCGATAATACTTATGAACTGAATGTAACACATCCTTACAATCCAGAAAAACCAGAAAGATAATTTGAAATGTTGATTTCAAATAATGACTCCAGCAACTCTTCTCAGAGAATTTGGGCAAAGTAAAAGAACAAAAGTTTTAGAGTCTCCCACAGAACTAAATATAAGTAAAGAATCATGAAACAATGCACATATTGATTGTGCAACACAAAATCAATAGGGATCTACATACCTATTGTATCTAAGAGGGTTCCCGTCTTCCCAGAGCAATCAGGTCTGAAACTTGATACATATTTCCTGAAATGACATCAAATATGAATATTACCGATTGAGGAAAAGCAACTAGAATGTCATAAAACTAGAATAGACAGAAGAAAACCATCCGGTTGAACTACGACATTCGTAATTTTTTATTGTATCTTCAAGCTGAAGCGCCTATGAGACATAAGTCATACACTCACTGCAAAACCAACCATGTTTCTGTTGATGAATGCAGAAAAACAGAATTGAAGTTTCTGCTTAAAAGGAAAAAACAGAATGCAGAAAAGAATGCAGAATTTTTCTGCTATTGCTCAATAAAAAATAATTTACATCTCTCGATACACACTTATATAGGCTCTAGGTCTTTTAGTACATTAAGAAGACCTTCTTAAGATAACTTCTAGTTCTAATCTACTAAGTTGATAGACTCTAACTACAATAAGGAGTCCTACTAAGGATAAAATCTAATCTATTAGGGAGATAAACTTTAAGTAGGAT
Organism: Hibiscus mutabilis; assembly: GCA_019671005.1. Taxonomy (NCBI): domain Eukaryota; kingdom Viridiplantae; phylum Streptophyta; class Magnoliopsida; order Malvales; family Malvaceae; genus Hibiscus; species Hibiscus mutabilis. Next base: position 43,947,649 of record CM033717.1, on the reverse strand, counting down.
AATTACTACATTATTTACAAACACTAAAATTTCTCTCGGATAACTCACTCCCCCTCAAGCTGGAGAATATACATTGTATAGTCCCGGCTTGAATAAGAACTTATCAAAGAGAGCTTTTGGCGGGGCTTTCGTAAGGATGTCCGCCACTTGTTCTTCTGTTGGAACATAGGTTAAAGAAGCTACTCCACTTGTAAGCTTTTCTCGCAATAAAGTGTCTCATCGATCTCAACATGCTTGGTCTGTCATGTTGAATTGGATTTTCGGCAATCTGAATTGTAGATTGGTTATCACAAAACACTTCAAACTTCTCGTTTTGAACCATGCCTAGCTCTTTTAGAAGCTTCATTAGCCGATTCCTTCACAAATTCCAAGAGCTAAAGCTCAGTATTCTCGCTTCGCACTACTCCTTGATACAACAGTTTGCTTTTTGCTCTTCCAAGTCACAAGATTACCCCACACAAAAGAACAAGTAACCACTTGTTGACCTTCTATCACCAACTCACTTGCCCGGTGAGTCTGAATAAACCTTGATTTGTTTTATCAAGGGTCTTTTTAAATATTAAACCATGTCCTGGTGTACCCTTTAGATACCTTAGTATCCTCGGTAGCCGCTTCCATATGCTCTTGTCTCGGATTTGTCATGTCTTTGGTGATGATATTCACAAAGACAAAGGTTATATCCGGCCCGGTGGGGATAGATAAATCAATTTTCCAACTAATCTCGAAAAAGTCCCTTGTGCGCCTTTGGACTAGACCCATCTTTGCTAAACTTTAGGCTGTGTCCATAGGAGTATCGGTTGGTTTACAGCCCAACATTTCCGTCTCTGTGAGTAAGTCAAGAACATACTTCCTTTGGTTGATTACTGGACCTTTGCTTGATCTAGCCACCTCCATGCCTAGGAAATATCTAAGCTTTCCTAGGTCCTTCATCTCAATTCTTTATTCAAAAGAGATTTTAAGTGGCTTATTTCTTCTTCATCATCTCCTATCACAATAATGTCATCCACGTATACTATCAAAAGAACTTTTTGCTTTTTTGGGAGTTACCTTAGAAAACAAGGTATGATCTGCTAGAGACTGTTTGTATCCATTTTCCGAATTACTCTAGTGAACCTATCAAACCGGGCTCTTGGTGATTGCTTTAACCCATAAAGTGATCTGTCCGACTTGCAAACTTTTCGCCTATTCTCTTGGACTCTAAACCGGGAGGAATCTTCATAAAAACTTCTTCTTCTAGTTTCCCATTAAGAAATGCATTCTTAATGTCAAGTTGATGAAGTTTTCAGTACAATTAATGACCAAACTCAACAGGACTCTCGGCGGTGTTCAACTTAGCAACCGGAGCAAAAGTTTCCTTATAGTCTATTCCAAAGGTCTGTGTAAAACCCTTGGCCACCAATCTTGCTTTGTACTGTGCACACTCCCATCCGAATTGTATTTGATAGCAAACACCCATTTGCATCCCACTTTGGTTTCTTGCCTTGTGGAAGATCGTTATGGTCCAAGTGCCATTTTTTCTAGTCTTTGTAATCTCCTCCTCAACAGCTTTCTTCCACTTGGAGTCTCTTAAGGCTTCTTCAATAGTCTTGGGAATCTGTTCTTCATCTAGACAAGTTGTAAAAGCTTTAAAAGAGGGCATCAGTTGCTATAAGCAACATATCTCTGAATAGGATGCTTTGTACATTTGTCTTACCCCTTTCCTTTTAGCAATAGGCAGAATTTGAGTTCAAGTAAATGAGGAGAAATTTCAACATCATTACCTCCTTTATCCTCACAGCAATTTGGACTAAAGTCCAATTCTCGGCAGTGTCGATTGCAACACAGTCTCTGGAATGGCTTTCTTTTTTCTCGTATATACCTGTGAATTGGCTAGTGGGCTGAGCAGTTGATTTAGGTGAATAATGAGGAGCGATAGGAGTAATATTAGGTGAAGTACGTAGAGGTGTAGTGTTAGAAACAGGGGTATCGGGTTTTAAAAAATTCGAGGCTTCACAAACAAAGGAGCTATAGGTAAAGAAGGTGAAAAAGAAGGAACTGATTGTTAGGAGACTGAAATTATCCCAACACTCCCCCGATTTTCAGTCTTAGGAAAATAAGGTACTGTTCAAAAAAAAAAGTGAGATCCAAAGAGACAAAAACTTACGAGAAGGAGGGTGATAACATTTGTAGCCCTTCTTAAGTGAAGAATATCCAACGAAAACACACTTTGCAAAGCCCTAGGATCTAGTTTGGAACTTGAAGGATTTGTGGATTTTAGAAAAACAAGACACCCAAACGTCTTTAAGGGAAGATTAGATGACATAGGTTTAAAAGTAGGATAATTTTCCAAGAAAACATCTCTAGGAGTTCGAAATGCAAGACTTTGCTAGGCATTCTATTTATAAGATATGTAGCCGTTAATAAGGCTTCCCCACAAATATTTTGGAACAAAGCATGGGTGAATAATAAGGCTCGGGTAACCTCTAATAAATGCCTATTTTTACGTTCAAGCAATCCCATTTTGTTGTGGGGTATCTACACAAGAACTAAGATGTATTATACCTTTAGTCCGAAAAAAATCTCCTAAGGCAGTAGTGAAAAACTCTCCCCCGTTGTCAGAGTGAAACATTTTTATTTTGCTATCGAACTGAGTAACCACCATTTCATAAAACCTTGCAAAAATAGAAACAACGTCAGATTTTTCTTTAAGAAGGTAGGTCCAAGTAAGTCTGCTATGGTCATCAATAAAAGTCACAAACCACCTACTCCCCTGTAATATTCTTCACTCGAGAAGGACCCCAAACATCACTATGAATGAGTGTGAATGGTTTAGAGGGTTTATGAACAGATGGTAAATATAAAGATTTGGTTTGTTTTGCAAGTGGACAGATATGGCATTTAAAAGAATTTGGATCTTTATTAACAAACAAATCAGAAACATTTTTCTAAGATAGTGAAAATTGGGGTGACCTAACCGAAAATGCCATAACATTATAGTATCTAATCGTCCTAAAAAGTAAAGCAAGAAGGAGAATTTGAAATAGAAGATGGATATTTTCCATGAAGGATATAAAGACCATGTTGCAAGCTAGCACTTTCGCCAATTATTTTCCTCGAATCCGAAAGTGCTGCAAAAAACATGTAGAATCAGTAAACCTTAAGGAGCAGTTCAAGTCTTTAGAAATTTTGCTCTTGATATCAAGTTGCATGCGAGGTCGGGGACAAATAACACATCCTTAAGGATCAAATTACCATCTAACGAAACAGAGCCCGTCCCTTTGATGGGAGATAGAGAACCATCTGCATTATAATGGAAGCTTGAGAAGAAGACTTTTTAAAAACAGAGAATAAAGCCCTATTACAGTCATGTGGTCGGAGGCCCCGTAATCAATAATCCAATTTCTTTGCAGATTAGGTAGAAACAAGAGCAATCGGCAAAAAAACATCTATATTACTGCAGTTTTCACCATAGCCAAATTTTCGCACAAATGTAATTAAACTTTTGTGCGGCGGTAGAGGTATGATGGCTGGATATCTTGGATCTTTGTAGGTTTTCCATCTTGCTGGTCGACCATGAATTTTCCAAAGCATTTATCCTTGGAATGATCGACCTCTTTGCAAAAAACACAGACCGGTTTACCTCTCCTCATCATTGAGAAGAAGAAATTGAGTAAGTAACAGTGAGAGGGCATCATCGATTGAAAGCCAAAGAAATCGCCATCAAATTTGCTATTAGGATCGTATTTTTTAGGTGATACCATGTTGATGAATGCAAAAAAAGAATTGAAGTTTCGCTAAAGGAAAAAAGCGAAGAATGCGAGTAAAAGAATGCAGAATTTTTTTTCTGCTATTGCTCAATAAAAATAATTTACATCTCTCGATACACACTTATATAGGCTCTAGGTCTTTTAGTACATTAAGAAGACCTTCTTAAGATAACTTCTAGTTCTAATCTACTAAGTTGATAGACTCTAACTACAATAAGGAGTCCTACTAAGGATAAAATCTAATCTATTAGGGAGATAAACTTTAAGTAGGATAATTACTACATTATTTACAAACACTAAAATTTCTCTCGGATAACTCACAGTTTCAGATATAAAGAAGCAAAAGTTTCAAATACAAGGTCAGATTGGAATTTTATATGCACCCTATTCAAATCTAGGAATGAAGAAACGTACTTACACCCATAGGACTTCATTAAAATTAGGGAATACTACATATTTGGTACCCCACCTTTTCCCGTGTTTCTGTTTTGGCACCCTACCTTTTTTTTGGCAAAATGGTACCTAACGTTACGTGTGGCATGCTGATTAGGAGAGAGAAAATGACACGGCAGCATATCACGTGTGATTTTCTCTCTCCTAGTCTGTATGCTGTTAAATTTTTAATGGTAAGGTACCAAAATAAAAACAAAAACGTAACATTAGGTACCATTTTGCAAAAAAAAAGTAGGTGGGGTACCAAAACAGAAACACATACAAAGGTGGGTGTTAGTTTAGACGAAATAGAGTTATTTTTGTAGTTAAATTATATTAGTGTTAGAAGAGTTTATATTAAAGTTGTATACCTAAGGAAGAGTTAGTAGTTAATCTAAAGTAGGACTCCTAATGTAACCTAAAGTCCTAGGCTATAAAAAGATGTATTGTATGTAACTCTATGTACGAGTAAGATTTACTCAGTAATCTAATAAACAGAACAATTTCTGTTTATCTTCATGGTATCAGACTAATTCGATCCTATCGAATTTGTTTTCCCTCTTTATGGCAAACCAATCGAGTTCAAGTGAAGTCCAGTCTCCTTCTCTTTCGACTGCTCCAAAGGCAGATTTTTCAGACTCCTCTGGTTCGACTACTCTTTGTCATCGATTTGTTGGCACCAATTATATTTCTTGGTCTCAATCTGTTAAGATCTTTCTTACTGGGCAAGAAATGCTTGGATACATCAACAGGAACACAAAGAAGCCCCCTACCGATGACCAAACTCTTGAGAAGTGGACTCAAGAGAATGGCAGGGTTATGTCCTGGCTGATCAGTACAATGGCCCCTGAAGTTGGTTTGCAATTTTTGTTGTACGAGACAGCAAGAGAAATTTGGGATGCTATGCGAGATACTTATTCAAGTTCAAACAACTCTGAGTTGTTTGGAATTGAGAATACAGCCTCCACCTTGAAGCAAGATGCAATGAATGTTACTCACTATTTCACAACTCTCACCAATCTGTGGCAGTAGATTGATCATTTTGAAACTCACGACTGGGAGATTCCTACAGATGTTGCGCTTTACAGGAAAATTACTGAACAAAAGAGAATTTTCCAGTTTCTCAGTGGTCTTAATTGAGACCTGGATCCAATCAAATCTCGGATTCTTGGTCTCAATCCTCTTCCTTCCCTCCGTGAAGTTTTTTCAGAAGTTAAACGAGAAAAGAGCCAAAGGCTGTACATGATCCCTGAAGCTCTTATCCCTGACAATTTTGCGCTGGCCACTCAGACATCTTCTCCCATGCCTAGACGAGGGAGACCTCAGTGTGATTACTGCAAAAGGCCCGGCCATCTCAAAGATAGTCACTCCAACCAGTGAAGGGAATCTAGGCTCGATTAAACCTGGAGGTACACAGAATCCCTCTGTTTCCACTGCCCTTCTTTCCCTTTCGACTCAATCAGCCTGGACTATAAACTCTGGTGCTTCTGATCATATGACTGGTAACAGGGATTTGTTCTTCCAATTTCAACAGCCGTCCTCTAAATCTTCGATTAAGATAGCTGATGGTTCTTTCTCACCTATACAAGGCAGTGGCTCTGTGTTTATTATTGATGATTTAATCCTTCGAGATGTGCTATTTGTGCCTAATCTGGACTGTAATCTGTTGTCTATTAGCAAGCTATCTAAAGATTTACATTGTGTTTTCCAGTTCACTGATTCTCATTGTTTTTTACAGGCACTGAACCTGAAGAAGAGGATTGGCAATGCTAGCTTGCAAAATGGTCTCTATGTTCTTCACAGTACCAGATCTCCTACCACTTCCTCTTCTCCATCTTGTTTTACATCCTTAAGACAATCTGATGTTATGTTATTACATTTTCGGTTAGGCTACCCAAGTTTCTACTACATTGAAAAGTTGTTCCCTGCAGTATTTGTTAATAAAAAACCATCTTCTTTTCAATGTCCTATTTGTCCTCTTGCGAAACAAACTAAACTGTTAATAATTGAGAGACTGTTTTGTAGAGAGAATGAATTCTCAAATGTATTGACTTGAATAATGCATCGGTACAAAGCCTTTATATAGGCTGAATACAAGAGAGTTATGTTACAATCAAATTACTTAATTTAAAATTTAACTCTAACTAGAAGATAAGATAAAAGAGATAAGAATCCTAGATAATGCTAGGAGATAGGATTTTATCCCGTTAAACTTAATCCTAAAATGTTAGCAGATAATAACAAATAATATTTACAATATTTGAAGTTTATCTTTTATAACGGCTGTATTCTTCACTCCCCCTAAAGCTGGTGAATACACATTGTAGAGACAAAGCTTGGATGTGAGCTCATCAAAGGTAGTTCTTGGAAGTGCTTTGGTGAGTGCATCGGCTAGTTGTTTGTGAGATGGAACAAAATTTAGCTTGACTGTCCCACTAGTGATCTTCTTAGAAATAAAGTGACGATCTAGCTCCACGTGTTTTGTTCTATCATGGTGTACAGGATTCTTAGCAATACTAATTCTTTGTTGATTATCACAATGAAGTTCAAAATCTTTCTTGTGATTGAGTTTTTAGTTCGATAACAACCTTTTAATCTAAATCCCTTCACAAATTCCATTAGCTAAGGCTCAAATTGCGCGTCAGACCGCTTCTTGATACTACTGATTGTTTCTTGGTTCTCCATGTCACTAAATTTCCCAGGACTAGAGCACAATATCCACTTGTAGATCTTCTAGATGTAAGCTCTCTGCCTTGACTTGCATCCGTAAAGACTTCCACTTTTCTATTCTCATTTTTGGTGAAAATTAAGCCATGGCACGGGTGTCATCTTCAAATATCTCAGAATCACGAAACTTTGCTTCTAAATGCTCTTCTCTAGGATCATTCATAAGTGACTAACAATACCAATCGAAAAAGAAATATCAGTCGTGTAAGTGATAGATAAATAAGCTTACCAACTAGCCTCGATATTGTTCCTTATTAGTAGGAGCTCCATTGTTGTCAGTTCTAAATTTCAGATTATGCTCCATTGGTGTTTTGCAGCTTGTAACCTAGCATCCCTGTCTCGAAAGAAGATCTAGAACATACTTTCTCTGATTTATCACAATCCCAACATTTGATCTCGCCACTTCCATTCCTAGGAAGTATCTTAACTGGCCCAGATCTTTTATTTCAAACTCTGTAGCCAAGAACTTTTTTAATTTTCTGATTTCCAGAGCATCATCACTTGTGATGATTATATCATCAACATAGACTATTAAAATAGCATTTTTATTTTCAGAAGAAGTCTTGATGAACATAGTATGATCAGCTTGGCATTGAAGGTAACCAGTTTTTAGAACAACCCTGGTAAATCTGTCAAACCATGCTCTAGGTGATTGTTTAAGACCATAGAGTGATTTTAACAATTTACATACCTTAGTTGGATCTAAGTTTTCATCTAGACCAGGTAGCCTTTGCATGTACACCTCTTCTTCTAGATCCCCATTTAGGAAGACATTCTTTATATCTAGTTGATGAAGAGGCCAGTCCAAATTCGCAGCAAGGGACTAAGATTCTTACTGTGTTGAGTTTTGCCACTGGAGCAAATGTCTCCTGATAATCAATCCCATAGGAGTGAGTGAATCCCTTTGCAACCAGCCTTGCTTTGAACCTCTCAATGCTCCCATCCGAATTATATTTAACTGTAAATACCCATTTACAACTTACAACCTTCTTTCCTGGTGGTAGAGAAGTCATCACCCAGGTTTTATTTTCCTGCAGTGCTTGAATCTCATCTTCTACAGCTTTTTTCCATCTTGGATCCTTCAAGGCTTCATATACTGTTTGAGGGATCTGGATATTATCAATCTTGGTTGTGAAAGCCTTAAATGAGGGCATTAGCTTTCCGTAAGCCACATATCTCTGTATCGGATGACTTGTACATTGCCTGATACCTTTTCTTTTAGCAATTGGTAAGTCAGATGTATCAATATGTTCAATATCATCATTATTCAAATTTTCCATACCTTCCTCCTCCTCCAAGGACAATGGGATCGGTTCCAGTTCTTGAGCAGTCCTAAGTTGGGTAGTGTCCTGAATAGGCCTCATTTTCTTCCTTGTATAGACCCTGAGTTCTCTCGTTTCAAGTTGGTTCTCAGAAAGAAGATTTAATGGAGTTTTTGGTACGGATTCAACTCTAGGAGCTGAAGTTTCAAGAACAGAATTTGGTATCATAGTAGATTCAGTGATAGGATCTTGTGTTGGAATAAGCGTGGGTATAATAGTAGGTTCATTTAAAGGTAACTGAATCTGTTGAGGCTGAAATTCATCCAAACTCTCCCCCTGAATTTGAGAATCTGAGAAAAAAGGTTGAGATTCATGAAATGAAACATCCATAGAAACATAAAATTTTCTAGTGACAGGGGAATAGCATTTAAAACCCTTCTTCTGAGCAAAATATCTCAGGAAAATACATTTGATGGCCCTAAGATCTAACTTACCCCGAAATTGTTTAGAGATGTGAACAAAAGCACAGGAACCAAAAACTCTAATGGGCAGTGTACATGACATTGGTTTGCAGGAAGAAAAAGTTTGAAGAAATACCTCCCTTGGTATTTTGAACCCAGAACTCTACTAGGTAACCTGTTAATTAAAAAAGTAGCATGAAGCAATGCCTCTCCCCAAAAATGCTTAGAGACATTAGAAGAAAATGAGAGGGCTCTAGTAACCTCTAATAGATGTCGATTTTTTCTCTCGGCTACACCATTTTGCTGAGGGGTATCTACACAAGAGCTAATATGAACTATACCTCTCGCTTTAAAAAAAATACCCAAAGTTTTAGTAAAGAATTCACTCCCATTATCACTCTTGAATATCTTAATTTTACTGCAAAACTGAGTTTCAACCATAGAATAGAATTTTTTAAAGATCTCCTCAGTCTCAGATTTTGTTTTTATAAGATAAGTCTAGGTTGTCCTAGTGTGATCATCAATGAAAGAAACAAACCACTGAGCCCCTGAGATATTCTTAACATTAGAAGGACCCCAAATGTCACCGTGAATGAGAGAAAAAGGTTGTGAAGCTTTATAAGATGGATGGTAAGAATTTCTTTTATGCTTGGCAATTTGACAGACATCACAAGTAAATGAAGCTAGTTTTTTAGTAAGAAATAATTTAGGAAACAATTTCTGAAGATAAAAGAAACTAGGATGACTTAGTCGAAAATGCCATAGCAAAATTTCATTTGAACTTAAACTAGAAAGTTGAGAGGGTAAACAAACGGATTTAAAGGTGCAACTTGAGTGAACTTGTCCATTGGGAAGAGGTTGACCTTCAAGAAGATAAAGGCCACTACATAGCTTAGCATTGCCAATCTTTTTTCCCGAAGCCATTTCCTGAAAAACACAACCAACATAATCAAACTGAGTGAAACACTGGAAAATATCACAAAATCTATTGACTGAGTAAATTGCATTTTAGGTTGGGAACATATAAAACAGAGGAAAGAACAATGTCCTTGTTAACGTAGACTGTCCCAATCCCTTCTACTGCAGTCATCGAACCATCAGCTATCTTCGCACTCTTTTGACAAGGTTATTTTGTAAGAGTAAGAAATAGACTTTTATTTCCTGTCATATGGTCAGTAGCACCAGAATCGACTATCCAAGGGATGAGATTTTTGTTACCAGCAGTATTTGCAAAGGAAATGCTACCTTCGTTTGCTGCCATGGTCACACTTTGATTAATTTTTACTGATGGCTGCCCAGACATTTGTTTTAATTCCCCAAGCTGCTCGCTGTTGATCTTTTGGCTGCTGCATAAACTATACGCCAGATCTGCTTGTGGGAGGGTTTGATCAGACCCTAAACTAATTTCAGATGTTGGAGAGGTATGCATTCTCTAGGTTTTGTGGATCGGGAAAAAAAACCTAAGCAACTGATACCATGTTAATAATTGAGAGACTGTTTTGTAGAGAGAATGAATTCTCAAATGTATTGACTTGAATAATGCATTGGTACAAAGCCTTTATATAGGCTGAATATAAGAGAGTTAATGTTACAATCAAATTACTTAATTTAAAATTTAAATCTAACTAGAAGATAAGATAAAAGAGATAAGAACCCTAGATAATGCTAGAAGATAGAGTTTTATCCCTTTAGACTTAATCCTAAAATGTTAACAGATAGTAACAAATAATATTTACAATATTTGAAGTTTATCTTTTATAACGGCTGTATTCTTCATAAACAATCCTATTTACCATCCAATTACAAACTCTCTCATCCCTTTTCTCTTATACATAGTGATGTTTTGGGTCCTTCTAAAGTGAAAAATGTTACAGGTAGTAAATGGTTTGTAATATTTATTGATGACCACAGTAGAACAACATTGACTTACCTATTAAAAGAAAAATCAGAAGTTGCTAGTGTTTTTGAGACTTTTTATACCATCGTTGAAACCCAATTTCGTACAAAAATTCAGACTTTTAAATCTGATAATGGAGGGGAATTCTTTAATCAGTCTTTAGATGATTTTTCAAAGCAAAAGGAATCGTGCACATTAGTTCTTGTGTTGATACACCCCAACAGAACGGGATAGCCGAGAGAAAAAATAGGCATTTACTAGAGGTAACCCGAGCTCTTTTGTTCACCCACAATGTTCCTAAGTATCTATGGACTGAAGCCTTGTTAACCTCTACTTATCTTATTAATAGCATGCCTAGTCGTGTTTTAAACTTTCAAACACCTAGAGATGTTCTTCTCTCTTTTTTCCCTCAATTTAAGCCCTTGTCATCTAATCTTCCTTTGAAAGTATTTGGGTGTACTGTGTTTGTTAAAAATTTAGATCCTTCTAGATCCAAACTTGATCCTAAATCTCTCTGGTGTGTCATCATATGGTATTCTTCACTAAAGAAGGGCTACAAATGTTCCTATCCTCCTTCTCAAATTCTTTTTGTTTCTTTGGACCTTCACTTTTTTGAACAGGAACTTTATTTCTCGACGGCTGCCATTCAGGGGGAGAATGTCGATGACTTTCACCCTTCTCAAGCACAAGTTCCTTTTACTTCTTTTCCCTTATTAACTCCAACTTATCCATTGTCATTTCAGCCTCAGAATTCTTCTATTCCCTCTAAAATTTCCTCACCTATTACCTTGTCTACCCCACATTCTTCACCTATTGGTACACCAACAGAAACTCAAAATTTAACCAAATCTCCTTCACAACCTCCTAAACAATTACAGGTTTACACCAGAAAAAGGAGAATTATTCCATAAACTATTCTGCAATCGGGTACTTGTCAAGAATTGGATTTTAGTTCAGCTGCTTGTGAGGACAATAAAAGTAATGATTCTACTGGTATTCCTCCTAATTTTCTCGAGTTTGTTTATTTTATTGCTAAAAGAAAAGGAGTAAGATAGTGTACTAAATACCCTATTCAGAGGTATGCTGCTTATGGGAATTTGATGTCGTCTTTTAAAGCCTTTACAACATCTTTAGATGGTGAACAAATCCCTAGAATTGTTGAGGAAGCTTTGCTGATTCCAGAGTGAAAAAAAGCTGTTCAAAAGGAGATTGAGGCACTTGAGAAAAATGGTACATGGACCATTACAGACCTTCCCCAAGGTAAGAAACATGTTGGATGTAAGTGAGTTTTTGCCATCAAGTATAACTCAGATGAGAGTATGCAGAGATATAAAGGCAGGTTGGTTGCTAAAGGTTTTACTCAGACTTATGGTATTGATTATAAAGAGACTTTTGCTCCTTTTGCCAAACTCAATTCTGTTAGTGTTAATGAGCCTTGTTGTAAATTGTGATTGGCAATTACACCAACTTGACATTAAAAATGCTTTCCTCAATGGTAATCTTTAGAAAGAAGTCTACATGCAGATTCCACCAGGGTTAAAGGGTGCTGGATAGAATCGGCAAGTTTCCAAGCTTGACAAGGCACTCTATGGCCTAAAACAGTCCCCTAGAGCATAGTTCGATAGATTCACAAGGGTTACTTTGAAGAATGATTACAAGCAGTCATTGGCAGATCATACCCTATTTTCTAAGGTAACCTCATCGAATAAAAGGGTTATCCTTATCGTTTACGTGGATGATATAATTCTAACAAGTAATGATAAAGAATAACTGAGACGATTAAAAACACTGTTAAGCAGGGAATTTGAAATCAAAGACCTAGAGAAACTCTGATACTTCCTAGGCATGGAGGTTGCAAGATCACGCAAAGGATTAGTCATAAACCAAAGGCGGTATGTTCTAGATTTACTCACAGAAACTGGGTTACTTGGAATCAAACCTATAGATATGCCCATGGAAGCTGGTTTAAAATTTAGCAGGAATGATAATAGTCCTAAAGCAGATAAAGGCTTATATCAGAGACTGGTAGGTAAATTAATTTATCTATCACTAACGAGACCAGATATATCCTTCCCAGTTAATATTGTAAGTCAACACATGATAGACCCAAAGCAAGAACATATGGAAGCAGCAAAGAGGATATTGCAATACTTGAAAGGTACACCTGGACACGGTTTAATATTCAAGAAGAGTTCTGATAAAACTGTTCAAGTTTTTACAGATGCTAGCTCAGCCAGTGAACTAACGGATAAGAGGTCAACTAGTGTATATTGTTCGTATGTATGGGGTAATTTGGTGACTTCGAAAAGCAAGAAGCAAACCATGATCTCCAGAAGCAGTGCAGAAGCTGAATACAGAGCTTTAGCCTTGGGGATGTGTGAAGGTATCTGGCTAGTGAAGTTACTTAAAGAACTGGGAATGATGCAGGCAGAAAATTTTCAGGTTTTTTGTGATAATCAGTCAACTATTCAGATTGCCAAGAATCCTATTCAACATGACAGAACAAAACATGTTGAGATAGATAGACAATTCATTGCAGAAAGATTAACAAGAGGAGTTAATTCATTAGAATATGTACCAGCTGAAGAACAAGTGGCAGATGTACTCACCAAAGCTCTGCCAAAAGCTCTTTTCAACAAATTTCTATTCAAGCTGGGATTATACAATGTATATTCTCCAGCTTAAGGGGGAGTGTTAATTTAGACAAAATAGAGTTATTTTTGTAGTTAAATTATATTAGTATTAGTAGAGTTTATATTAAAGTTGTATACCTAAGGATAGAGTTAGTAGTTAATCTAAAGTAGGACTCCTAATGTAACCTAAAGTCCTACGCTATAAAACGATGTATTGTATGTAACTCTATGTACGAGTAAGATTTACTCAGTAATCTAATAAACATAACAGTTTTTGTTTATCTTCAGTGGGTACCAAATAGGTAGTTTTCCCTTAAAATTATTACAAAAGCAGAGCATTAAAATAACCATTTTCCAGAACATATAAAAATCAGTTTGAACATGGTACACAACTTGGATTACGCGAATAATATGGGTTAATAACAAGCTGAAAGTGTACAATTGGCAACCAATTTACCTTTTGTAACGATAATATTCTTCTCGAGCTAGCCTAAGATGACGCCTCAATGTTGCCATTGATTTCTCATCTGAATCATAGTCCATATCGTTTTCTCCCAACTGGCCACCTTGTGGCTTAAAGGACGAGTCTTCCCTGAACTGGAGAATAGATTGAGCATACAAAGTCATGCACTATTCCATAAGAAAGATCCTTGATCATAGACAGGCTTGCAAATAAACACAGAAAATACCATTTGAACCAACATATTATCAATGACGTCCATGTATGGTCTCAAAGGATCTCGCTTGGACATCTGGTTGGATGTTGCTTGGGCAACCTGATAAAGCAAATGAATAGTTAGACAAAACAATCCATTACAATTAACATAAACATAGTTGAATAATGTTTAGTCACATGCGTGCACGTAGGCATGAGCACGCACGTATTTTTCATTTTACATTCTTGCAAGTGAATGCATTGGAGTTTCCACATGCTATCATATGTGACTAAGAATGAATGACAGAGAGGTCTTCACATGCATATGAGTATCTACAAAAACCATTATTCTACTAGGATAGACTTTTAGGTGCATAGGATCATTTGAATGAAAATAGGTGTGAAGATGGGAAAGAATTTACAAAATTTAATGGAGATAGCAAATACCACAATAGCATTTGAAAGCTCCTGATGAGCTTCATCAAGCTTCACAGCCATTTTTGCAATTTTATGCGAGAGAACTTTTTGGCGGATGGTCCAATCTGCACTTCTCCAAAGGGTCTTTGGAATTTCACTCAAGCCAAAGCCAAGAAGAAATGCCCCCATAACTAGCCCAAATGTATTGGACAAGGCCATAGCTAAACCAAGGATACCACAACTCCTGTAAAGATAAAGTTATCAAGTAACAAGTTATAAGAACAAAGTGTCATCTGGCATACAAGGAAAATCCTTTCTGCCCATTTTTCTATACTTTGTAGAACCCATCAGTTGGGAAGCATCTTCATGTAACATATCCAATCTATAAAAGCAAATTCAGAACACAGGATACAAACAGCGAGGCAAGAGATGCCAGATACTTAAGAGGTGATGTAAGAACTTGAAGCAACTTCCAATATAATCCTAATCTTTATAAGACAACCCATGTCATATCAGATAGACTATTATAAAACCAATGAAAATCAGCAATTTATACAGAAAGAATAATGTACCAGTTCCTGGTCATTGTGATGAGGAGATTAAGTCCCACAAGGCCGATAGAACCTACGACTAAATAGAAGACTAAGTTGACATGAACACTAGTCTTCAATCTTTCAGTCACAGAGAAGTCTCCAGCATCTTCAAAACCCTGAATAAGGGGCACCACAGCCCTGCTTAGAGATAACATAATTAATTGTATGAGGAAATTCACAACCATCTAGAAAACCACCCGCAAGAATCATCTCTACTTGCAACAAAACCATCCCGCAACAATAACACAATGGGAAATTCAACAAAAGGTACAAGTACAACCCTAAGTCGTTCATTTCCTGGCAGCAAAGTAACGACAATATGAATATAGACTTTAGCCTTTTTAACATTCAGGCCCAAAGAAGGAGATTTCCATATTTATAGAAAACTTAAACAAATCTGCTTCTTAAGAAATTAATTTACAATACAGAAAATTTGCATATCAGCAAGAATTTCAGTTCCAAAAATGCTTGTCAATAAACAAAGTGGAGATAGACTAGAAAGAAATTCGATTAAAAAAACCGTACCAGGTAAGGAGAAAGGTACCCCAATAAGACCAGCTCCAAAAGAACGAAATTCCTCCATTTTCATTAGCATTTTCCGGCTTCCATATCATCTTGCACAAAATTTAACAGAAAAGTTCCAAATTCTGGTAGCCCTATCTTACCAAAAGAAAGGCGAAAAACACGATCTATTAAATAAATCACAATTTCAAATGGAATTATTAGTTATTTTTTTGAAAAAAAAAAGGGATTTACCGTCCAAATATCGGCGGGCACAAGAATGATGGTGGAGAGAGAACAGAACCAAGCATACCCGACAGTGAAAAGGACATAACGAGGGACATCGGGGCCAGCGAAGTACCTCAAGGTGAAAACAACCATGCCTAGGGTTAAAGGCAACGAGATCAGGTAAAACACCCACATCTCTCCTTGCCTTTAAACTCCGATCGTTGAGGATCTCCGATGAGTCGCTGTGGTTTGGCGTTTGTATTTAAAGACCCAAACCCCAAGAGAGAGCTAAAGCTAAAATCCCCAAACGGAAAACAAGTAAAGATGATTCTTCATTTGTTAAATTGTAAATTCAAAGTCATTGTGTTTTAACGCTTAAGCAATTTCATAACAGTTCCGTTTCATTTTGATTGGTATTTTATTTTAGTCCCCTCTCCTTTCTAGATTGGTTGTGTTTTGGTTTCCATGCTCGGATTTTGTTAGACGTTGTTTTAATCGAGTTATTCATGTTTTTGTTGTTGTTTGGTTAAGCATCGGATTTGTGTAATATTTTTGGTTTTTAAAATTTGAATCTTCTGCATGAAGTGACGGGAAGAATTTCAAAATTAAATTCCTTTGAAATTAAGCATCGGATTTGTGAAATTAAGTTAGCGATTAAGGGTGTCTAAAGAATGGTAAGTTAGTATATGGTTAATAAAACGGTGGGATGTTAGAATCGTTAGATAAATTTTTTTTATTTTTACCATTAGATTTAGATTCCCATAAAAAACACACGGAAACGTGAAGAAGTTGTTGCTAGTAAGTTTCGGAACTTACTAAGTCGTATCGCACTTTTATGGGGAAAATATTCGTGTTGCAACGTCGAATGTTAAAATAACGCATAAGTTACGAAACTATGACATATGTACTGGAACCAGTAGATAAAAGTTTAAACCTAAATTGTTAGTAAAGTTTGTGACAATTAACATTGGCAGAAGATGTCTCGGAATTTGATATCGAGTACTGAAACTCTCATATGTGAAAGTAACATTTAGGGTTAACGTGTAGCAATATACGTTTTTCTTCTGAAATCGAAACTTTTGTACATGTTCTTGAACCTGTAGAAAATGTGTAAACTAGAAATGTTTAAAGTCCCTTTAATAATACATGTTTGTTTATTATGTTTCGGAACTTAAGTATCAATACCGAAACATGGCGCATAGTATGTTGGATAGATAAAATTAGATGTTAAAACCGTAAAAGTAAAGGAAGTAGATAACATATTAGGTTGAATCGCGAAGTATTGGAATTCATGAACAGGTTTCGCAATCTAAAGTTGAGAATTATAATATTTTCAGTTTAACGATGTATATTACCAGTTTTCCGTAGGTCTCGCAACGTACTTAGTCGTTTCGGTAGTCGTAACGATAAAAGACTCTCCCGGTTCTCCTTAAAATAAGAATTGAACCTTCATTTCCCCACTGAAAAATTGGAGAATCCTCTCAATTTGTGAAAAACATTCCAATCTGTGTAAATGATCGAAATCTCAATTTAAGCAACTGAACATGTGCAATCGTCTCCATTGCGAAGGTAACAAGAAAAACCATAAGGTTTGTTTATTTGCAAAATACTTGAAATCTAGCGTTTGTGTTTAAAAATTTTGGTATGGAATTGCATTTCTTGTTGGAGCAAATATGTTTAAACTAAATATTATGTCCTATTTGGTTTTTTTGAAAATGTTACTCTTTCCATCGCTTTGAACCTAAAAAAGGTTAAATTTGTTTGTAATGAGGATGAGTTTATTTATAAGTGCGTAATTGTTATATTCTATAAGCCCTTAATCCTTGTCTTTTGCATGTTTTCAAGCTTATTTAGGTTGCATTTAGGTTAAAATGTACATATTTGTATATAGATAGTGGATGCTGAAGGATGGTGTGTTTGTTGTGAATGTGCAGGATGCTGGTGGATGCTGAAGGATGCTGGAGCAGAAGAGGAGCAGATCGCATGGCTGGAGCTGACGAGGCACAAAGAGTTGGAGAAGAATCTATCTTTACCTACGTGGACATTCTCCCAGATACGCAACATTCAATGAGGCGGGAAACAATTGGCTTTCTTTAATGAAGTCGGGCAACTTTAGGGTACTAAAACCTTAGTTTCACTGCCTATATAAGGAAGACTTGGACGCTACTCAAAGAGAATCAATCGATAGAGAGCACGAATCAGACGGTAGTCCTAGTCCAAGCTTGAGGAGAACCACCAGGGAGAAGTTAGACAGTTCTCTTCATCGAACGATGCCATCGAGAAAGGCTGATGGCGAGGAGGCCTGTAGCACAGTTAAACGACACGGAGGGAGTTTTGTCGAGGACGCTCAGCTTATTTATTTTCTAGCTTGATAAATTGTCGTACTATATACTTTTAGATATGGTTGCTTTACGCTCAGACGTGAGCTAAACTTTTTAAGTTGGGATTATTATGTCCCAAGATTTTATGTTTTGATTGGTATATTTCAATGCTTTAGATACTTTTATCTTTGTAATACCCTTATTATTTGATTTAAGAAGAGTAAAGTGATTCAATTGAATTGGAAAATTAATCTATAATTAAGTTACATAAAAGTTTGAAAAGGCTATTTAGTAAGAACCAAGAGTTGGGAGACTTTAATTAAATGACTAAAAAGTGTAATCCTTAGAATCTAGGAGTTGCATGGTAAAATACAAAAACTTTGGGGACAATACACATGTCCAACCAAGCTTGATTACTCGGCCAAATTGAGGAGATCATCTTCTTCATTTGGTGAGACCGAAACCCCTTATGGTGAGAGAATTAAGAGTGAGAAAGCTTGAGAAACCTTGGAATTGAACTTCGATTAGGGAATTAAACTAAATAGTTGGCACATTAAGGAAGGTAAAACTTTCTTTCTCACTTAACTTGCTTATTTGATATTGGTTTGGTGGTATTTTTGTTATTTGAATCGAGTGGAAGAATGCATGAAAGTCTTGTTTTGAATTTATGTTTTGGGTTGATGTTATAAGGCTGTTTTGCTTCGATTCAATAGACTATAGGGCTGTTAAAATTGAAACTATGAATTGTCTTGTTTCAAAGAAGGAATGTTTGAATGTTGCAAGCATGTTGGCAGTATACTAAACTGTGTTCTTGAGCATATGTGTTAATTAAAGGATTGCTCTAGTTAGGGAAAGCAGAATTTTCGAACCTGCCCTGTTTTAGGGCTAACTACTAGCTTATAATTTGAATTGAAATGTTATAGATTACAAGATGAATTTCAGTCACATTGCTTAGGAATTGTTAGGACATGATTATGCGATTTTGAATGTGTGATTGATATTGATGTAAGCACGTTAGTGAATAATGAATCGAAACAATTGAGCAATGAATATGATTTGTAAGTAGAATGTGGAAATTGATTAATGATAATGGTGTCTAATGACACAATATGTGTTATGTTAGATCATGAAGAAACTGAGGATAGAAGGACCAACGTAGACCAACAAGTCGATAGGCAAAAGGGAATTGTAATACGAGATTGTTAGTAGCTCAGAAAAACTTGTAAGTATAGTTTAAAGCCTCATAAAGGAAATTTTAACCTATCCGAGCATTGCTAATTGAATTAATTTACCTTATTGAATGAATGCCATGTGAGTGCTTATATGGGTACAAGCTTGGAGCTAAGGTAAGTATTTCCTTGATAAGTACTTGTTTGAAGAATAAATGAAATTAAAACATGTTCAATTTAATCGAAATGCTATGATAAAAATGTTAAAATAATTGGAAGGACGAACTATGTTACATGATAGAAATTATCAATCCAACTGTTATTGAACCTTGTGTGATTGAACATGTATATTTGTTTGAATGAATGAAGCATGAATTGATGCTATGAAATCACAAATAATGAGTTACATGGTTGGCCATGGGCCTCCGAATGGGATGTTGAGACTTGGTCTCTAATTGTATAAAGATTAACCCTATTGAAAGAAAAGGGTAATGGTACGAGTTGTGCAGATCGAATTGAACTAAGTTCATATAAATGCATTATATTGATTAATGGTTAATGAAAGCCTTGGTCTCAATTCAGTCGTAGATATAATTGGCATGTGATACAATCTATAGAGCTTAGAGTTGGGGTTGGACTACAGTCCGGAACATTGGTCCCTAATGGGCGACAGTAGGAAGGATGTGTATATGGTCACTAGGCGATAGTATGAGGGATTGAATGGTACTACGAGTACCAAGTTTTATACGGGCAACAGTTGGTTGGGGACTCGTGTATCTAGCTAGAGAGTCGAGTCACAAGGCTATGACATTGATAATATGAAAGAAAGTTGATGAATCTTATGAACTAAGAAATCTTGTCGACTAAGAAACGACTTATTATATGATGATAAACTCCAATTATAATCTAAGAATATTGTATAAAAGATATTAAGTGATTGGAAGAATTATCTTGTTAGGCTTGCCTTTAAGAATGATTGAAATCCATGAATAAGATACTGATGAATTCGAATGAATGTTTATCCATATAAATTGAGATGATGTAAATTGCTATGGAAATCGAATATGAGATTGTAAAACAAACTATTAATGCTTTTTCGATTCATCCTGGCTCTATTAAGATGTACAAGGATCTAAAGGAAGTCTACTGGTGGCTAAAAATGAAATTTGACATCACTGAATACGTATCCAAATGCTTGAGCTGTCAAAGAATCAAAGCTGAACATCAAGTACCTTCAGGATTACTTCAACCTTTGGAAGTACCCAAATGGAAGTGGGAACATATAACTATGGATTTTGTAAACATGTTGCCTTTGTCAACAAGAAAGAATGATGTTGTTTGGGTGATAGTTGATAGATTTTTAAATCAGCTCATTTCATTGTTGTTCGAATGAATATGAACCTGGAGATATTAGCTAATATCTATATCAAAGAAATAATTCGTCTCCACGGTGTTCCTATTTCCATCGTTTCAGATCAGAATTCTCGTTTTACTTTCAGGTTTTGGGTTCCCTACAGAAGGCTTTAGGAACCAAAACCAATCTTAGTACTGCATTACATCCTCAATCTGATGGACAATCTGAAAGAGTAATTCAAGTACTTGAAGATATGCTTGGAGCTTGTGTGGTTGATTTTGGAAAGAAATGGGAAAAGTCCCTACCTCTGGATGAATTTGCTTATAATAATAGTTATCAGACCTTTATTAAAATGGCACCTTTCGAAGCCTTATATGGGAGAAAATGTAGGACTCCTCTATGCTGGTCCGAGCTAGGTGAAAACAAGGTCTTAGGACCTGAATTACTTTAGAAGACTGAAAATCAAGTTCGGATTATACACAATAGATTGAAAGAAGCTTTTGACAGACAAAAAGTCTATATTGATCTTAAGATGAGGGATATTCAACATGAAGTGGGAGATCGAGTGTTCTTGAAAGTATCTCCTTAGAGGAAAATTCTCAGATTTGGGAAGAAAGGGAAATTAAGTCCCCGTTTCATTGGACCTTTTGAGATTATAGAAAGAGTTGGGCTGGTTGCTTATAAATTAGCATTTCCAAAAGAATTTGATAGAATTCACAACGTCTTTCTCGTATCGATGTCAAGAAGGTACCGATTAGATCCATCACACATTTTGGAGCCTAATGAGGTTGAACTTAATCTTGATTTATCATATGATGAAGAACCGATTCAAATTTTGGATAGAGAGGTTAAAAGATTATGTAACAAGATGGTACCATTAGTTAAGGCACTATGGAGAAATCATAAAATTGAAGAAGCTACGTGGGAACCGGAAGCAGCTATGAGAGATCAATACCCACATCGTTTTCCTACAAGTAAATTCGGGGACGAATTTTCTTTAAGGGGAGGAAATGTAATACCCTCATTGTTTGATTTAAGAAGAGTACAGTGATTCAATTGAATTGGAAAATTAATCTATAATTAAGTCACATAAAAGTTTGAAAGGGCTATTTAGTAAGAACCGAGAGTTGGGAGACTTTAATTAAAGGACTAAAAAGTGTAATCCTTATTGCATGGTAAAATACAATAACTTTGGGGACAATACACATGTCCAACCAAGCTTGATTACTTGGCCAAATTGAGGAGATCATCTTCTTCGTTTGGTGAGACCAAAACCCCTTATGGTGAGAGAATTAAGAGTGAGAAAGCTTGAGAAACCTTGGAATTGAACTTCGATTAGGGAATTAAACTAAATAGTTGGCACATTAAGGAAGGTAAAACTTGCTTTCTCATTTAACTTGCTTATTTGATCTTGGTTTGGTGGTATTTTTGTTATTTGAATCAAGTGGAAGAATGCATGAAAGTCTTGTTTTGAATTTATGTTTTGGGTTGATGTTATGAGATTGTTTTGCTTCGATTCAATGGACTATAGGGCTGTTAAAATTGAAACTATGAATTATTTTGTTTCAAAGAAGGAACACTGGAATGTTACAACCATGTTGGCAGTATACTAAACTGTGTTCTTGAGCATATGTGTTAATTAAAGGTCCGATCTAGTTAGGGTCGATCCTGCCCTGTTTTGGGGCTAACTACCAGCTTGTAATTTGAATTGAAATGTTATAGATTACAAGATGAATTTCAATCACATTGCTTAGGAATTGTTAGGACATGATTATGCGATTTTGAATCTGTGATTGATATTGATGTTAGAAGGTTAGTGAATAATGAATCGAAACAATTGAGCAATGAATATGATTTGTAAGTAGAATGTGGAAATTGATTAATGATAATGGTGTCTAATGACACAGTATGTGTTATGTTAGATCGTGAAGAAACTGAGGATAGAAGGACCAACGTAGACCAACAAGTCGATAGGCAAAAGGGAATTGTAATACGAGATTGTTAGTAGCTCAGAAAAACTTGTGAGTATAGTTTAAAGCCTTGAAAATGAAATTTTAACCTATCCGAGCATTGCTAATTGAATTAATTTACCTTATTGAATGAATGCCATGTGAGTGCTTATATGGGTACAAGCTTGGAGCTAAGTAAGTATTTCCTTGAAAAGTACATGTTTGAAGAATAAATGAAATAAAAACATGTTCAGTTTAATCGAAATGCTATGATAAAATGTTAGAATAATTGGAAGGATGAACTACGTTATATGATAGAAATTATCAATCCAAATGTTATTGAACCTTGTGTGATTGAACATGTATATTTGTTTGAATGAATGAAGCATGAATTGATGCTATGAAATCACAAATAATGAGTTACATAGTTGGCCATGGGCCTTCGTATGGGATGTTGAGACTTGGTCTCTAATTGTATAAAGATTAAACCTATTGAAAGAAAAGGGTAGTAGTACGAGTTGTGCAGATCGAATTGAACTAAGTTCATATAAATGTATTATATTGATTAATGGTTAATGAAAGCCTTGGTCTCGAGTCAGTCGTAGATATAATTGGCATGCCATAGAGTCCACAGAGCTCAAAGTTAGGGTTGGACTACGGTCCGGGACATTGGTCCCTATTGGGCGACAGTAGGAGGAATGTGTATATGGTCACTTGGTGACATTAGGAGGGATTGACCGGTACTGCGAGTACCAAGTGTTATATGGGTGACAGTTGGTTGAGGACTCGTGTATCTAGGCTAGACAGTCGAGTCACAAGGCTATGACATTGATAATATGAAAGAAAGTTGATGAATCTTATGAACTAAGAAATCTTGTCGACTAGGAAATGACTTATTATATGATGATAAACTCCAATTATAATATAAGAATATTGTACAAAAGATATTAAGTGATTGGAAGAATTATCTTGTTAGGCTTGCCTTTAAGAATTATTGAAATTTCGAATGAATGTTTATCCATATAAATTCAGATGATGTAAATTGCTATGGAAATCGAATATGAGATTGTAAAAGAAACTATTCATGATTTAATGGAGAACAATGTAGCATGTAGATGAATGTTTGAATACATCTTAAAGAGTTTACAAAATATGAAAGGATTAAGGTATGAGACAAATAGAAAAGCATGATTCTTGATACTCCTTGCTTGCACCCAATTTAAATTTGTGCTAGTAGTGAATGAGACTATTGGAATTGTAATATATGTTAATGCTAGGCTTTAAACTTGCTCACTAAGTATATACTTACTTCTTGTCTCTTCACTACATGACAGGATAGTACCGAAGACTCTTTTTGCTTGGAGCTTGATCAAGTCACACTAGCCATAACAACTAGATTTTTTTGTTATCGTACGAAATCCTAGGATGGTGGCATTTTGGTTGTACTTATGTTTGTGTTTGATATTTTGGCTTGTATGACTTAATTAAGGTCATTCGAACAGAGGGTAAACCATGTGGATGCTTGATAGTATGTGTGATGGGTGACTTTGGTAGATACTTTATGCTATCTTTAGGTGATATAAAAATATGCCTAGAATGATCGTTACATGTTGATTATAAAGAGAAATGAGCCTTTACTCTATTAATGAACCTAACTCATAGTATTAGGTTCATTTCAAAATGGCAAAGCTTTTCACTTTATTAGTTGTTTCGAAACTTGGTACGATGAATCCTTGATTGATATGATATGTTTGTTTAATAACCTTGATTGTAAATAACTTGTAATGCAATAAAGTCTTAATTGAACCTCCATATGTTTGTTCAAATCATGTATTACTTAGGTTAAGTCAAAAACATCTAGATAAGTAAGAAATAAATAAAATCTACGTGAATGCTTGATTCGAATGTTTTCTTGAGTTCTAAGAAAGCTTGAACAATCACTTGCTAGAATGCTTCGTAACCATTCCTAAGTCAGTTTATGCTCCTTGTTAACATGTTAGCCTTAGTTTTCTTTTAGGCCTAGGTTGGGATGTTACAATCTTTATCTATTATATTCATGTGCTTAATGTGTAGTTAAATTGTAAGAGATATTCAAGAGAGGCCTGATAGCTATTGATCTGTGGCTTAATATTCGAGAGAGTTAGGTTATACAAACGTGAACAGTGGGACTAAGCTGTCAACTTAGTCTTAATCTGGCTTAGACATAAGTTTAGGATTTCAATGACTAAAAGGGAGTTCTTAAACAAATAATAGTGTTGTTAGGGTTAACGCAGACATGTATCTCCTTAACTACAAAGTTATTAACTTCTAGGCATCGAGAGAGCCAGAAGTTCATTAGAAAATCCTGTCGAGTAGATAAAGAACCTAAGGGTTTACGCAGACGTGTATTGCCCGTTGTTATAGCACTGAGATAGACAATCAAGAATATATCCTTAGCAATAATCCCAATCTCCATAATTAATTGTTTAGCCACTGCAGCTGTTTGTCTTTATCTTACTCATCTTTAGATTAGTTAAATTAGTTTTACTTAAACCCACATTTACCTATACTTGCAAACACATCCCTAAGTATGATAACTTTGTATTTATCAATCCAATCCTCGTGGGTTCGACACTCTACTCTCACTTTATTACTTGATGCGACAAGTATACTTGCTCCAAAGTGCATCACTATTCAACAAGCATCAAGTTTTTGGCGCCGTTGCTGAGGATTGGAAATTGATAATTACGTTGTAATTGCGCTTAAGACTTTTATTTTTATTACATTTAATTTTTGTTTTTATTTTTATTCTCAGTTTTGTTCCAATGCATGACCAGAAGGTCTACCAGAGAACCTATTCTTCCATATAATCCAGAGAACGAAAGAACATTTCAGAGACTTCTACGGGATAACAAGACGATGGTGAACAACGAAGAGATTTGATGTGATCCAAATCAGCCCCAACTTTCGCTATGATTTGTTCACACCATTGAAGGACTTCAAGACTAATTCTAAGGGAGTTCTTCCTTATTTCATTCTCTATTACCTTATTTATGCATTATATAATATCATATGCATGCATTTACATCTTAGGATATGCTTATCATGTGTTTATCATTTATTAGGTCCTATGAATTGCATATTATATGGTTTTCATGCATAGCATATGATCCACATCTTTATTTATAAGTTTTACATCTTGATATTATGTTCTTATAAGCTTTCTTATTTCTTTTACTTAATTTATCTTTTGTCATTTGTGTAAAGGTACATTCGACGTTGATGATAGAAACTTAATTAAGCTATTAAAAGAAGCTCAAAGCTAGAGGAATAAACCTAGGACAACTCTATGGAAGCTCATAGTCAAATCTAGGAAAAGTTGTCAACTGCACTTGAGCTCATAGCTGGATTGAGCTAGCTCAGCAACTCAAATCAGCTGGGGAGCTGAACAGATGTAATCCTCCATCAACGAACATGCCTTTTACACAGTCATTTTTTCACAAACCGTACCTTTTCGTGAAGAGTTACCTTTTCGAGACATGTCTTTTCACCACAAGCTTCCGAATACTTCATCATGCTTCTACACACCTATGGCTAGCTCACCTTTAGCTCATTCATCTTCTAACATGCCTTTTCATGAAGAGTTACCTCTAAGCATCATGACTTGTCATCAAGGTGGCTGTTCATGAAGAATCCCCACTTCAAGATGTGCATGTTTGGTGAAGAAATTTCCCTCAAAAGATGCCTAAATCACAAAACAAACATGAGGCAAACATCATCACCATTCGACCGACACCTTCCAAAGATCATGTGCATTCAAGAATGGCGCCAAAACAAGGAGATACAAGCATTCATGCATGAACCAACATCATTATTCGGCCATGAAGAAGCATATACATTGGATGAATCATCTACTTGCCTTTTCAGTTAAATACATGGATCAAGAACCATATTCATTCATTTAATTAATCATTTACCTTTATTAAAGACACAAGGCTAGCTGAATCATCACCTATCCATTCGGCTATGCCCTTTGATTTTTGTATAAATAGCCAATGCCTTGGCTTTTTAAGGCACTCATACTTTTTATCAAAAATTTATCCAAGTGAGAATTTTCTCTCTTTAGTTCTTCATTGAACTCTATCGACTTATCAAGATTTGTTTGTGGCGTCAACTCTTTTTTCCACCTTGATACTTCTGATTCCTATCTCTTTATAGATAGTGGGTCAAAGTACTTAATCACCACCCCTCAAAGTTATCTTATAAGGTCTGGGGCTAAGCTTTAATATAGCTTTGTTTCTTCCTTGATTCTTTGAGATACTATCTTCAAATTTCATCTACCATCACCATACATCCATGCCACATTATATCCGCAACCAACTCTATTCTTCCATTTCATTTACTTCCATCTAACCATTCTATTTGAGCCTTCTTGCTTGTATAGGGGTCCTTGTTGCCTTCCTAGATTGAAACAATCAAAGGGCAGCCTTATCTTAAACAACCACATCCATTGGAGTTAAGATAGCTTGTATCAAGATTCCACCAAGGAACAACCTTGAGAACGTGTGTAATCCACAAGAAGTACTTACAGTCGATGGACACAAGGTATTGGAGCAAGAAATAATGATCAAGTCCAACAGGAGTATCCATTACCTGCCAGGCCCAGAAGATTTATTAGAGATATCATTGAGCCCGTTATCAACAACCTTAATCCACCGATTATGGTACCTAATCTAGGGACGACCCACTTGGAGCTAAAGCCCGTTATGTTCAACATGATCAATAACATTGGACAATTTGGAGTATCCGCAAGAAAAGATGCTCGTGAGCACATCCAAGCCTCCTTAGAAGTTTGTGACTTTTAGGCAACCAGACATACCTACCGATGCCTTACAACTCAATCTATTCCCTTTCTCGCTACGAGATCAAGCCAGAGCATGGTTGAAAACTTGTTCTGCAGGATCTATTACAACATGGGACGACTTGTGCAGCAAGTTTCTATAGCGATATTATCCATCGAACATGCAAATGAAGTGACATCATCTCATTCCAACAATACGATGATGAATCCATGTAGGAAGCATGGGACATATATAAAGATATGCTTCAGAAGTGCTCAATCCTTGGATTTAAAAATTGACTACAAGTCATGACGTTCTATAATGACGTCAATGCACCTACAAGGATGATGATCGATTCGTCAGCAAATGGTACTTTGCTTGACAAAGAACCTGACGATACTTTTAGAGTAATTGACTAGATAGCCAACGCCGACTACCAATTCCCATGAGGGCGATTGAAGCCTAGACCTAAAACAGTTGGAACACTCCAATTGGATGATTCACATACTATAGTAGCTCAGCTCTTGACTATCACCAACTTGCTCAAGAACATGCAAGGAACCTCCAATGTCAGTGAGGCAAAGGTGGTGCAATACACATGTGAGCATTTTAATAGGGAACATCTATCGAGTGAATGCCCTCAACACAAGAATCTGGATGCTATGTAAGGAACACCAACCGTAACAACAATCCCTACTCCAACATTTATAACTCAGGGTGAAGGCAACATCCAAATTTTGGTTGGGGAGCACAACCAGCTACATCAACTGACCCTACTGGATTTTAAAAGACTCAGAGGTAGAACCAAGTAGCTTTTAGCTCCAACTTTAATTCTTTTGATAATTCTTATCAAAATTTTATGGAAACTACCTGTGTCATTATGCAGGATCAAGCAACCCACTTGAAGAATCACAATGACATGCTCACAATGCAGGCTGCCATGTTGCAAAACTAGCAACTGATCATGCAAAAACAACACCACCTCGATCAGATCTTTGAAGACTCGGGTTGGGTAGATTGCCTAGATGTTGAAGACGAGACCACTTAGCGGATTACCTAGAGATACTGAAGTCACTAATACCTTTAATGTAGAGCAATGTAATGCCATCGCTCTTCCCAGTGGTACATAATTGAGGACAGAAGCCAAGTTTAGAGGAAGCTCGCTAATATATCCTACTTCAAGCAAGCCGGCCATCAACGCTCCTACACCAAAGGAATCGACTCATGTGTCTGATACACTGAGTGACCTTGCTACTTAAGGTAAGGAAGACAAAACCAAGGATTCACCTGCATCTAGTAAGCCACAAGATGAGCCCAGACCACCACCTCCATTCCCACAAAGATTGAAAGCTTGGAAACAAGTTGCCCAGTACCAAAAATTTCTAGAGATGCTTAAATAGTTGTACATCAATGTCCCACTCCTGAAGGCCATTGATCAGATGCCAATCTACGCAAAGTTTCTGAAGGAGATCGTGACAAAGAAGATGAAGGTAAATGATGTTGAAACTGTCACCACCATGTGCGAGTTTTTGGCAGTGTTGAGTGATTTGCCACCCAAGATGAAGGACCATGGCAGCTTCACCATCCCATGCTCAATAGGCCATAACTACTCTAGTTGTGCCTTATGTGATGTCGGTACAAGTGTGAACTTAATGCCAAAATCTGTGTTTAAAATATTAGGGATGAGAAGAGCAAGGTTAACCTCAGTGATCCTTCAATTGGCCGACCGATCTCAAATATGACGAAGGCAAAATAGAAGATGTGCTTGTTATGGTAGATAAGTTTGTCTTTCCAACAAACTTTATTATCCTTGAATGTGAAGTCGATGAGAATGCTCCTATCATCTTGGGGAGACAATTCTTAGCTACTAGAAGGATCGTGATCGATTGAGAGAATGACAACTTCACCATAAAGATGAACGGCGAGAAAATCACGTTCAACATCTTCAACACACTCAAGTACGTGGATGACTATGAAGACTGTCAGATGGTAGAAAATGAAGAAGCCCTAATTAAAGAAGGCTTATCAGAGATTTGTTGCAACAACATGCTTACTGCTGCAGACCAAGCTGTCTCTGATGAAGCCATGTGTGGAGCTGAGAAAGAAGGTGTTATGGAGTTTGAACAGACCAATGTTGTGCTCACAGGACCATGCAGAACGTTTGAGCCTTTGGATCACACTGAGTTCAAATCTTCTAAACCTTCACTTGAACATCCACTAGTACTTAAACTTAAACCTCTTCCCCCTAAACTAAAGTATACATACTTAGGGGAGAATGGCACCCTGCCTGTTGTTATATTTGCTTGTTTAAAACCTGACCAATAAGCTAAATTATTTAATGTTCTATCAAAAACATAAAAAAACCATTGGTTGGACTATTGTTGACATAAAAGGGATTAGCCATACTTTGTGCATGCATAAGATTTTGCTTGCATTTGACTAGAGCAGTTCGATAAAACCACAATAAAGGCTTAATCCTATTATAAAAACTGTGGTTATGAAAGAAATCACCAAGTGGCTTTACGCTAGAATCATCTATCCTATCTCTGATATTTTATGGGTGAGATCTATTTAGTGCGTACCCAAGAAATGATGGATAACTGTAATAAAAAAATGTTTTTTGAACTCCTCCCCACCATAACTATGACTGGATGACGAATATCTATTAATTACAGGAAGCTAAACAAGGCCACGAAGAATGATCATTTCCCACTGTCATTTATTGATAAAATGCTTGACAAACTTGCAAGGAAACCCTACTATTGCTTCCTAGATGGGTACTCTAGTTACAATCAGATAGCTATTTCTCCAGAAGACTAGGAAAAGACAACAATCACTTGTCCATATGGTATCTATTCATTTCGTAGAATGCCCTTTGGCCTCTGCAATGCACTAGCAACCTTCCAGCGATGCATGATGGCTATTTTCTCAGACATGGTGGATGACTTCTTTGAGATTTTTATGGACGATTTCTTGGTTTATGGTGAATCCTTCAACCATTGTCTGGGTAATCTTGAAAAGGTGCTACAACGATGCGAAGACACTGACATTGTCTTAAACTGGGAGAAGTGTCATTTTATGGTAACATAGGGCATTATCCTGGGCCCTTAGTTTTAAAAGGCGTGAGGTGCTCTGAGGCGCAAAAGGTCCCTAAAGTCAAGGCACGAGGTGCTAGGCGAAGGCGCTCGCCTTTCGTAGGTGAGGCGCCCTGTTATCCTAAAAATTTATAAATTAACCTTATAGCATATTTTGTGCTTAAAAATATGATAATTATATTATAAATGCTAAAAGATAAAGCTTTTAAGCTTCTAAGAGTGTGATTAAATCTCCAAGCCTCTAATAATATTATAATTATATTATAATACTGTATTAATTTATTTAAAAAGCTCAAATAATACAAATAAAATTTTTAAATTACATCGTTACATAAATGGTTAATAGAGCAAATTTACAAATTATGCTTATGGTTTCCTTTAATCTCACATATAAGAAAGCTCGAAACAAACCCAACTAAAGGTTTCTATGATTCTTATTTGGATAGAGGTCAGCTGTGTTTAATACTAATATTATTATTTAATTGATAGCAAACACCTACTTGATGTTTAATACTAAAGTCTATAGAAGCAGAACAAGGAGAGAAGAGAAGAGAAGAAGCAAAACGGTAGCATACTTGGCGATGCTCCTGGTGGCGTGGTGCGACGGTGGTGCTGAGGTTAGGCTGACAGTTGAGGTGGGGTGGAATCGTGAAAGAGGCAGAGCTAATTAGGTTTTCCCATCAAATTATCGCGAAATTGAAGGAGGTGAGGGGTTTGTTGGCTAGGTTATAAAGCCACGTGACTTCTTTTTATTTTACCCACGCAATGTTTTCTACTAATTCCTAAAAGCTCGAAAGCGCCTCGCCTCTCACCTAGTCGAAAAGCCCTTAAGGCGCATGTCTCCTACTGCCTTTTATATGTCGCTTCTCTCTGTTATGAGAGTCATTTTTTCTGGTGCCTTGCTGCGCCTCTAGCCTCAGACGCGCTTTTTACAACTAAGCTTGGGCCATTATATTTCTAATAAAGGTATCGAAGTAGACCAAGCCAAGTTTGAGGTGATCAAGAAACTTCCACCTCCAGCCAATGTCAAGGTCATTCGCAGTTTCTTGGGTCATGCTGAGTTTTATAGAAGATTCATCAAAGACTTTTCCAAAATCTCAAAACCCTTGTGTTTGTTGTTGAAACAAAATAGGGCATTTGAGTTAGATGAATATTGCCGTGCTACATTTGAAACCCTATGGAAGGAGCTTATCTCTACACCGGTTGCAGTGCCTCCCAATTGGTCACAACCATTCAAGCTAATGTGCGATGCGAGCGACTATGTTGTTGGCACTGTTCTTGGACAACGTCAGAATAAGGTTTTTCATGTCCTATATTATGCTAGTCATACACTCATTGAAGCTCAAGTAAACTACACAACGAATGAAAAAGAATTGCTTGTTGTTTTTACATTTGATAAATTTAGGTCATATTTAATAGGTACTAAGGTTATTGCGCATATTGATCATTCTACCATTAAATACTTGGTGTCTAGGAAAGATGCTAAACCTAGACTTATTAGATGGATATTAGTTCTATAAGTGTTTGATATTGAGGTAGTTGATAGAAAAGGAACTGAAAACCAGGTTGCTGACCATTTTTTAGGCTAGTTAATGCATGCGATACTAATGTTGCATATGATATTAAGGAAGAATTCCTTGATGAGAAACTTTCAAAAGCCACAACTTTACCGTGGTACGCTGACATTGTTAACTTCCTTGTTAGTGGCATTTTTCTTTGTGATCTTAACAGCCAGGGACGAAAAAAATTCTGACATGACATATGCTACTATTATTGGAATGAACCTTACCTTTTCAAGTAGTGTGCTGATCAAATGTTCCGAAGATGTGTCCCTGAAGAAGAACATGAAGATATCCTACACCATTGTCACTCTACTCCGTGTAGAGGGTAGAGACGGCTATAAAGGTCTTATAGTCTGGGTTTTATTAGCCAACCTTATTTTGAGATGCCCATGAATACTACAAAGAATGCGACAGATGCTAGAGGACATGAAATATATCTCGACGTAAGGAGCTTCCTATTTGGAGGTCGAGCTTTTTGACATTTGGGGTATAGATTTTATGGGGCCCTTTTCATCTTCCAAAGGCTAACTATACATCCTACTCATGGTAGATTACGTGTCTAAATGGGTGGAAGCAATCGTGACAACCAAGAATGATGCCGATACTATCTTTAGGTTTTTGCGCAGAAATATCTTTACCCGTTTTGGTGTTCCTTTTAAGGTGAGCATTTTGACAACAAACTGATCGCTAAGGCATTGCATCGATACGAATTCCACCATAAAATCGCTATAGCATATCATCCACAAACCAACGAGAAGCTAAAGTATCAAATCGAGAGATCAAGCAGAGTCTTGAAAAGATGGTCAAACCAAATCGAAGAGACTGGTATTTGAAACTGGACGAAGCCTTTTGGGCCTATCTGACCACTTTTAAAACACCATTGGGCATGTCACTTTACCAACTGGTGTATGGAAAATCTTGTCACCTACCGGTTGAGCTAGAACACAAAGCCTTTTGGGCCATTAAGAAGATCAACATGGACTGCCAGTTATCTAGGGAAAGAAGACTACTGGAATTGAATGAGTTGGATGAACATCGATTGAATGCATATGAGAATGCCAAGATCTATAAAGAAAAGACAAAAATGGTATGATGCTAAACTAATGCCTCAACAATTTGTTGAAGGCCAAACGATGTTACTCTACTACTCCCGCTAAAGGCTCTTTCCGAGCAAATCAAAATCACATTGGTCTGACCCATTCCAAGAAGTTAAGGTTTACCCACATGGGGTTGTGGATATAGCAGGCTTAAAGGATGACTTAATCTTCAAGTTCAATGGTCAACGTCTGAAGGCTTTTAAGGGAGCGCCAGTGCAACGTGACAAAACTGCAGTCACACTATTGGATGTCTAAAAAAACATCTAGTTCTATCTTTCACTTTTATACCATTTTAAATTCTGCATTTATTTCTTATAGTTTTTTTTAGTTTAGGCAATTTAATTTTTATTTATTTTGTTTATATTTGGCAATTATTGAAAAGGAAGAGACAAAACGAGTTGAACATTCTCCTGGATATTGGAAAGAAAAATTGGCTACATTGGTTTAAGATTGGGTTTGGTTTATTTCAACTATGGAAATTCCTTTTCTACCCCTCATCATAACCTATAACTACTCTACATGTAGCAACCCCATCCACTCATCGCCTATTTTCACCTTTTCCACTTCACAATACACTCATCATTAAATGCCGACTCCCTTTAATCACTCTCAACTTTTTTGCTTCCCCGACTATCCATATTCTTCACCCTAAGGCTTTATATTGTTAAACTAAGTCTGAGAATCCACCGGGACAACCAGTTGACATTCATGTGCTACAAATTACTTTACCTCCTAAGAACGTCATCTTCTTCTCACAATGTCAAGCCATCAACAAAGTTTGAGCTCTCTATTGTCTCTGTCCCTTCACCAATCATCTTTTGATTCCCTTCCGAGCTTCGCCTCAGACTTCTCCACTGAAGAATCAACAAGTCTTCTGGGAAGACTTCACTCTAAAGAATTCCTAAAGAAATATAAGTCTCATTGGAATCAACTGTTGATCTCGAAGAAAGAGCTTGCCAACTTTGATATCTGTAAGGTCATTTTTGACGTTGAGGAGCAATCCGTAGTCCTTACCCACGGTCAGGAGTCCTTCTGATACATGCATATGCATAAGGGGGCTATAACGATGCATAGAAGACAAAAAGTTACCGTTTTACATGGCCGATCATTTTCCCTTCGATACTTGATTTGTTCTTCCACACCCACGCCAAACACTCTATTTCATTCTCTAGACAACCAGGACCGATCAACGAAGATTGGTAAAAGAATTTTACACCCACTTCGCTTAGCATGGAGAAGGCTGGGTATTTGTGTGAGAGGTGAAGGTGGACTTTACACCTCAACTGATAGCAAGCCATTATCAACTAGAGATAGTGGTCGACCTCCACACCAAGTTCGCCGCTAGCGTTACTGCTACAATCAACACTAAGCTCTTACAAGACCTTTGTGTTGCTGGAACCACTTGGAAGAGAACATTTTCCAATGCTAGGACAATGCAATGGTCGAACCTTACCCCTAACACCAAATTTTGGGCGAGGTTCATAAACACCAGGCTGCTTCTAACAAAAAACATGACCACATTCTCCCGCTGACGATTATTGCTCCTCCACTCCATCTTCCAGGCCCGACTAATAGAGCCCTATAAAGTCATTTATGGGGCTATCCTGGACAGAGTCACCTCTCAGAGAAAGACGAGGGCACTTCCATTCCCTCGACTTATCATAACGTTCTGCCAGGAGGCAGGCATGCCATAATGGAAATGGGATAAAATTCTCAAGACGATGGCTAAACTTGGAGGTTCGTGAGCTCAAGAAGCCCACCCTACACCACCCACCACCACCACCAGAAAGAGGCAGCACCCAGATGCTGACGCTAGTGCATCCTCCCGCCCTGCCAAGAAATAGGCATCCGTCTGAGATAAAGGCAAGGGTATCATTATCCGGCAACCATCACCCCAATACTCCATAGGTTAGATTTATTTTATTTTCTTTTTAGTTTCGTTCAGTTGCTCATATTTTGTATTTACATTTCTAGCTCAATTTGCTTTTTCTTTTTCTTTTCTTTTTGCATTAAGGACAATGCTCTTCTCAAGTTTGGGGGAGTACATAACCATACATATATTAGGTTAAATTTAGGTAAAAGTTTAAATTTTTTAGAATCGTAATTAGCCTAATATATCCAATAGGTTCCATTTGCTAAGATTTCCTTGATTCTGAAACTGCTGTTGTGTTGATCATGACTTCCTATGATGAATCTATGTTGATGCTTTGCAAGGTGTTAAGAGCTTTCTAGTTTTTGAACTTAATGATAAATCTGTTGTAGCCCTTAAAACCATAAGTTGCATACAATCTGACACTTAAGAAATCTTAGGGATGCTCTTAGTCGACTTTCTGATGCTTAAGCATGAATCAAAAGAAAATAAACTTAAATGTTCAATGTAGCAAATCAATGGCTAAAAAAACTCCCTGAAAAATCAAGAAAACAAATTAAGACTTGATAATTTAAACAAAACTGTTGAGGGACACTCTTCTATGCATCTTGCTATCTTAGTACACTAGGTGAGTCGTGTTTGCTCCATTTAACTTTCCCTGGTAGGAATGATAGTGCTGGAAAAGAGTGAATAAAAGTCTTCACGGGATGACACTACTCGTAAGGCTCGGGGATGGGTTGTTTTCTCCACTCAATCTTCAGGTACCGAAGGGTTAGTGTGATGAGCTGAAGCCCCAAGGATATAATTTTCAAATGTAAAAAGAACCGAGAGTAAAAATATGCTAAAAAGGAATAACAATATGCCAAGGCAGAAAAATAAAGCAACCTTTTAGCTTCTCTAAGACTATTAAGTGATGAATGCATGTAACCAAGCACACACATCACTTATAGTAGATTTAATCTTTTAAATAAAACTGTAAGCTCTAATGAACTTACTTATCATCAACATAACTGAGGAATGAATTACTGAAATCACTATAATCATAGCTTAGTGGAACCTTAGGACTTATGGGCTATTTACTGTTCTTATTTTATGTTTTTATTTTTCTTGTTTCCATTTTGCATTGCTTGAGGACAAGCAACAGTTCAAGTTTGGGTGTATTTGACGAGTTCATAATTGTTCTATTCTATATGCCCTTAATCATTGTCTTTTGCATGTTTTCAAGCTCATTTAGGTTGCATTTAGGTTAGAATGTACATATTTGCATATAGATAAGGAGTTACATTGCTTGTGTTTAAATTGTCATATATATTGGTGCTTTTCACGGGAAGGTGGTGTATTTGTGGTGAATGTGTAGGATGCTAGTGGATGCTGGAGCAGGAGAGGAGCAGATCGCATGGTTGGAGCTGACGAGGCACAAAGAGTTGGAGAAGAATCTATCTTTGCCTACGTGGACTTTCTCCTAGATACGCAACATTCATTGAGGCGGGAAACAATTGGATTTCTTTAATGAAGCTGTACAACTTTAGGGGTACTGAAAACCTAGTTTCATTGCCTATATAAGTAAGGCTTGGACGCTATTCAAAGAGAACCAATCGACAGAGAGCACGAATCAGACGACAGTCCTAGTTCGAGCTTGCGAAGAACCACCAGGAAGAAGCTAGACAATTCTCCCCATCAAACAAAGGCATCGAGAGAGGCTGACAGCGAGGAGGCCTGTAGCACAGTTAAACGACACGGAAGGAGTTTTGTCGAGGACGCTCGGCTTATTTCTTTTCTTGCTTGATAATCTGTTGTACTATATACTTTTAATTATGGTTGCTTTACGCTCAGACATGAGCTAAACTTTTTAATTTGGGATTATTGTGTCCCAGGATTTTATGTTTTGATTACTTTATTTTAATGCTTTAGTTGTTTTTATCTTCATGTATTATGTTCACGTGCTTAATGCGTAGTTAATTGTAAGAGATATTTGAGAGAGGTCTGTTAACTATTGATCTATGGCTTTATATTCGAGAGTGTTAGGTTATACAAACGTGAATAGTGGGGCTAAGCTGTCAACTTAGTCTTAATTCGGCTTAGAAATAAGTTTAGGATTTCAACGACTAAAAGGGAGTTCTTAAACAAATAATAGAGTTGTTAGGGTTAACGCAAACTTGTATCGCCTTAACTACAAAGCTATTAACTTCTAGGCATCGACAGAGCCAGAAGTTCATTAGAAAATCCTGTCGAGTAGATGAAGAACCTAAGGGTTTACGCAGACATGTATTGCCCATTACTATAACATTGACATAGATAATCAAGAATATATCCATAGAAATAATCCCAACCTCCATAATTAATTGTGTAGTCGTTGAAACTGTTTGTTTTTATCTTACCCATCTTTAGATTAGGTAAATTAGTTTTACTTAAACCGACATTCACCTATACTTGCAAACATATCCCTAAGTACGATAACTTCGTATTTATCAATGCAATCCTCATGGGTTCGGCACTCTACCCTCATTTTATTACTTGATATGACAAGTATACTTGCTCCAAAGTGCATCACTAATTGACAAGCATCAATTGATGTAGTAAATTATCCCCCAGTAGACATATTTTGACACAAGGTGCAACGAGAAGAAACTGTACGATTTCATTAAATAAATGAAGATGATGGGGATTGATAATGTTCTTGATGAAATTAGTTTTGGGTCATTAGTTTTTATAAAATCACACATTCTACGTCGGGACATATGTGAGGAATTGATGGAAAGTTTTGATCTTGGAATGAGTGTTATTGAGTTTGAAGGACACAACATTATTGTATCAGTTGAAGGTGTAGAAGCTATATTGGGCCTGAAGAATGAGGGTGTTGACGTCCATGAAGTGCTGTTGAGGGAGAATGGTAGAGAACTCGGTGCAAAGTATGAGGGGGTTGATAGTAAGATGTTGGGAGAGAAATTGAGTATTCTTTATGGAGACGTCGCACAAGTGCGGGCGGACATGACATACTTGAAGCAGAGCTTGGAAAAGAAGATGAACAATATTGATTTCAAAATGAACAGTTCTGAAGAGAAAATAAACAATTTTGAAGGCAAAATCAAAGATTTTGAAGGCAAAATCAAAGATTTTGAAGTCAAGACCAGCTGTGTTCATGAGGATGTCAATGCAATACGGGAAGAAATGAAAGGTACTTTGCCAAAGATGTCAAGGAATATAGAGCTTGATAGGGCATATATTGTGAATGGAATGTATATGGGTACTTCCTGTAACTTTATAGAGACATCACCTTAGAGATATTATGGTCAGAGCCGTATTCCTATAGAGATAATAGAAAATGTTACTCCTTCTTCCAAATTCAAAACACCCCAAGGAGCTAAGTGTTGCTTAGTTTTAGGTACAAACTCTAATTGTCCAGCACCAATGAAGAAAAAATTAAAAGCTAACTTTATTTAAAGATTGTTTTCATCTTTTTCTTGTATCTATGGGCTTTACTAGTGTAATGTTCCATTGTAGGATAAGCATGATGTCGGCCAGGTTAGTCAAAAATCCCTTCGACTCTCAAAGGATAACAATTCAACTGCATAAAGTTTGGAAAGTTAATTAGGAATAATTATTTCGTGTAATTACAATTCTTAATGGTAACTGTTGGTTGTGTGTAATGTGTACTTTAATAATAGCAAATGGCGGTTGCCATATGCATTGAACATTGGGCCCCAAGCCCATCAAATTGAACATTGGAAATAATACAAATTTGGCCAAAAAGGCCATCGAATTAAATGTTGTCCCTTATTGGTTATGATTTTATTTTTGTTTACATAATTTATGATTGTCGTTGTTATCATCATATCTTTTTTGTGAAAGGTTGAAGTAGAGTCAATCAAAGTTCTATATACTGTACTACCTAATGGGCATCATGAAGGTGAACGAGCCTGTCGTGATTATTTATGGAATACCCCATTGACGCAAAAGTAAGCCTTCAACTCTATAACTTTACAATGCTTGTATATAGCTATGTGGTCATTACACTCGACAACATTTATTGCACTATTAGAGAAATTAATGCGTTACAACCTAGGCAATTGCTCGGCAATATGGTTAGTCTAATAAATATCGCGTATGGCTTGAAATTATATGAAACATTTGGAACCTATTTTGCGAAGTGGTCATTATTTTTTTTAAATTGGCAAGATTATTGATATGGTGTCCTTGTTCGAGACTTACAAGGAGGCAAAGGAAAAAAATTAAGTGTCGGGCCTTTATGCCTTGTTATCTTCATGTATGTTTGTTTGTTACCATGTTAGACAATATTTATGTCATATTTCTTTGTTGGTAAATTGTGTTTGATTGTAAATAACAAACATTATTAATTGTAGAGTGCTCAGAAACGAGTGGCAAGTGCCAAAACATCAACATTTGCAGCGTTCAATGCTAATTCAATGAAGTTTTATGGGAACATTACTGGCGTTGATATTGTAAGACGAAATCTGTTAAAGGAGAAATGTTAATTTGTTTTAGGTTATGCTAAAATTTAATTAGTTGATGACAGAATATTTGTAGATATTTATCCCCATGCATTATTGAAATTTTCACTAGTACTTGTGTGTCAATCATATGGCACGTTGGGAAGTTTGGATACTAGATAACTGTTGAGATATGTGTTTTGATATAATAATTGAAAAATTGTTTTGGAATAAATTGAAAAGATTTTAAAAATGATTTTAAGTCCAAACAACATGAAATAATGTTTAATGCTTTTTAAGAGGTTTTGGGATGATTTAAAACGTCTTTAAAGTAGCCAAACCTGAGTTTTTCAAGTATCCGTACTGATATGGTATACCCCGTATCGATACACATAAAAGGTTTTAGCTATAGTTTGTGAAACTGTCAAGATTCGTATCGATACAGGTCCTTCCCGTATCGATACGAAGAAGGGTGGTTTCGATACACCATTTGGTGTATCGATACGCCTACGTGGCATATATCTCAACAACCAAAACCCCCCAAACGGTCGTATTTCCAACGGTCTTTTAAATTGCATGACGTACCGATACACCTATACGCGTATCGATACGCATCAGCTGATCAGAGCTCAACTTCTAGTTATAAAGAAGGTCGTACCAATACGGTTACCCATGTATCGATACGGACAGCCTTAGAACTGCATTTAATGTGGAAAATAAAGACCCAAACGACTCCAATTCAATTCCAACAGTCACCAACGGCTATGAACTCTTATGGGAGTATGAAAGGGACCTTCAAGCATCTATGAATGACTAATGTTTCAATTGTCAACAACATTATGATCAAAGATTTGTCTTAGAGCTTAATTGTATATTTCTTGTATAGACAACACTTGTGAGCTTTAATTGTAATATTTTGCTCAAGTGTTTTAGGTTTTGGGTGAGTGCTTAGTGTGCAAACTTCTACCTATTAAGAGAGATTTTAGTTTGCTAGGATTCTCTTTGTTAGAGAGTGTTCCCAAGACTCGGGGTGTGAGTTCTTGGATGCTAGATCACGGGTTGTGATTATAGGATTGTAATGGTTGCCTCCTTAGCCTAGAAAAGGGGAAGAATTCTTAGTGAATTGTTGAAATCCTCAGGTGGGAAGCCTAGGTAGTGGACGTAGAGTCCATTGGGGGAGTTGAACCACTCTAAATCCTTGTGTCTTTTTTGTTTATCTTTTGCTTCCACCATTTCCACCCAAAAATCAACCTTTTCCACCACTTGGCTAATTAATCGGTTGTGTACATCAAGCTCAACAATTGGTATCAGAGCGAGGATCAATCGAAGGGGATTAACATTCTATTGAGACGATCCGGAAGCTCGATCAATGAATAAGTCAACCGGTGATAAATGGCGTAATCCATCGACCGAGCACCTTTCTTTGATGGGACCAACTATGCTCATTAGAAGACTAGAATGATGTTCTTCATCAAGGCTAAAGATTACAAGCTTTTGGACGTTGTTGAAGATGGTCCACACGTACCACAAAGATGCAAGGCGTAATGGAATGCAGATGATCGCAAGAAGATGAAGCTAAATTGCAAGGCTTTGCATATTATCTTTTGTGCATTTAGCCCCAATATCTATGAGAAGATGTCTTCTTGTGAGAGTGCCAAGGAGGTATGGAACAAGCTTGAAGTCACATACGAGGGAACAAACGAAGTGAAAGAGACCAAGATCGGTCTCCTCAATCTAGAGTATGAGAACTTCAAGATGGATTCATAAGAAGACATCGAGAAGATGTTTGATCGTTTCTCCACCATAGTGAATGGACTCAAAGGCTATGAAGAAGTCATTCTGGAAGAGAAGCTTGTCCGAAAGCTTATATACTCCCTTCCCGAGTCATGGGACTCAAAGAAGACCGCTATCATTGAGGCTAAGAATCTCAAGACCTTGAAGCTTGATGAATTCTCGAGGTCTTTTCTCACTCATCAAATAATGAAGAAGGACAATGAAGAGGAGAAGAAGAAGGAAGAGATAAGAAAGATGGGGGAGAAGGAAACCAAAAAGCTAGGCATCAATATGAATGTTGTACTCCCCAATTCCTCCAAGTGCCTACACGAAGATTCAAGTGAAGAGAAAGAAGAAGATGAAGAGATGACCTATCTCTTCATGAAATTTGCCCGATTCATGAAGAGCAAAATGGAAGAATCCAAGCATGAATCAACAAAGAAGATGAAGAATCCCCGAAAGAGCTATGAATGCAAGAAAAAGGGGTCATCTTCAAAGAAGGCGTATGTGGCAACATGTAGTGATGAAGACTCCACAAATGAAGATAAGGTTGCCCACCTATGCTTCATGGCCCTCCAAGAGGGTAAGGTAACTTCTAATTCATCTACTTCTACTTCTACTTCCTATACTTTTGATGAATTACAAGAAGCTTATGACCAATTGGTTTTTGAGTTTAAAGTTTTTTTTTCAAAAAACAAGAAATTGATTTCAAAGTTAAAAATCGAAAATGATTTGCTTTCTAAAACCAATTTGGAGTTTGAAGCAAAAATGAAGGATTTTGAACAAAAAGTTTCAAGTTTACAAAAATTGCTTCAAACAATGGAAAAAGATCATCAAAAGGAAGTTGATGATCTTAAGAAAGAAAATGATTTGATTTCCAATAAACTTCAAAAGAAAAACAATTTGGGAAAATCAAACTTTTATATAAGATAATCTAGTGCCCCTAGATTTTTAAACGGTAAATGTTTTAGAAGTGTTTGAGTTCCAAAAGAACTAATCACTTCAAATATGAAGGATGAAATTGAAAAATGGATTCCTAAGGGGGCCAAACTTTGTGCTTCTAATGTAAATGGATCCAAAGCAATTTGGATACCAAAAGTGTCTTGATTTTCTTATTGTAGGTGTGATGGAGAATGATCAACAAGTCCAAATTTGAGGGGGAGCTCCATACACACAAGGAAGAACACTTGAAGAAGGAGGCTTCATATCCTACCTTAGTTCAAGTGTGGTAAAATTTTAGTTGAATTTATTTGCGTTAATTTGTTTTATTTACATTAATTCAACTAGATAATCCTATTGTTGGACTAACAATATTTGATGCTTGAGTAAGGGGGAGCCAAATTTTAAATCCAAAGCTTTTAATAGAGTCAAAATTTTTAAACCTCTATTGTTATTCTTGAGCTTAATGTCTTTTAAATTCTTTTTGATATAACAAAAAGGAGGAGAGTTGGTTTGAAAAATTGATTTTCATGTGAATAAGGGGGAGATTTAACTATATTTCATTTTTTAAATCTCTTATTCAGGTTTTTAAATACTAAGGGGGAGAATCACAAACAATTTTTCAAGATGGTTTTATTATATCAAAAAGGGGGAGATTGTTGAGATATGTGTTTTGATATAATAATTGAAAAATAGTTTTGGAATAAATTGAAAAGATTTTAAAAATGATTTTAAGTTCAAACAACTTGA
Source organism: Hibiscus mutabilis (assembly GCA_019671005.1). Classification (NCBI taxonomy): domain Eukaryota; kingdom Viridiplantae; phylum Streptophyta; class Magnoliopsida; order Malvales; family Malvaceae; genus Hibiscus; species Hibiscus mutabilis. The sequence continues at coordinate 43,904,950 of CM033717.1, read as the reverse complement.
AATAATGTTTAATGCTTTTTAAGAGGTTTTGGGATGATTTAAAACGTCTTTAAAGTAGCCAAACCTGAGTTTTTCAAGTATCTGTACCGATACGGTATACCCCGTATCGATACGCATAAAGGGTTTTAGCAACAGTTTGTGAAACTGTCAAGATCCGTATCGATAAATGTCCTTCCCGTATCGATACAAAGAAGGGTGGTTTCGATACACCCTTTGGTGTATCGATACGCCTACGTGGCATATATCTCAACGATCAAACCCCCCGAAAACTCATATTTCAAACGGTCTTTTAAATTGTAGGACGTACCGATACGCCTATTCTCGTAATGGTACGCATCAGTTGATAATTGCTAACGACTAGTTATGAAGAAGGTCGTACAGATACGGTTACCCGCGTACCGATACAGATAGCCTCATAACTGCATTTAATGTGAAAAATAAAGTCCCAAACGTCTCCAATTCAATCCCAACGGTCACCAACGGCTATGAACTCTTTTGGGAGCATAAAAGGGACCTTCAAGCATCTATGAATGACTAATGCTTCAATTGTCAACAACATTATGATCAAAGATTTGCCTTAGAGCTTAATTTTATGTTTCTTTTATAGACAACACTTGTGAGCTTTAATTGTAATATTTTGCTCAAGTGTTTTAGGTTTTGGTGAGTGCTTAGTGTGCAAACTTCTACCTATTAAGAGGGATTTCAGTTTGCTAGGATTCTCTTTGTTAGAGAGTGTTCCCAAGACTTGGGTTGTGAGTTCTTGGATGCTAGATCACAGGTTGTGATTCTAGTATTATAACGGTTGCCTTATTAGCCTAGAAAAGGGGAAGAATTCTTAGTGAATTGTTGAAATCCTAAGGTGGGAAACCTAGGTAGTGGACATAGACTCCATTGGGGGAGTTGAACCACTCTAAATCCTTGTGTCTTTTTGTTTATCTTTTTCTTCCACCATTTCTACCAAAAATCAGCCTTATCCACCACTTGGCTAATTAATCGGTTGTGTACATCGAGCTCAACAATAACTCACCGAGTATGGAGGGGAGGTAGCATAGGAAGGAAGCAGTTACAAAAATGGTGAGAACATATCCATTTTTCGTGTTAGAATGTTAGCATTGTATGTTATTAACATCTAGGAATGAACTTTGTAAAATGTTTTCAAGACATGATGTTTTACAAGATGATTGAAATTGTGATTTCAATGTGGTTTGGAAAAAATGGCTTTAAAAATGCATTGATGGTGTGTTGTTTGAGCACTCCTCACTAAGCTTAGTGTGCTTACGCTCTCTTTGTCCATCAATGTAGAGAATTAAAGGTTTGGAGGCAGCAAGCAAGGGAAAGGAAGCCAAGGACTTCAGCTATTCGAAAGTATGGTTTCAAACTAGACCTGTAGTAATAAAGGCAATGAGGGTTCCTTGTTGTTTTGGGAATGTTTTTGCTGAACTCCCTGTTTGAGCAAGTTTACTATGTTATTTTGGAGTTTTAATTGGCCTTATATGTTCATCTATTGCTTTAGAATTATATTTTGTATGATGGCTGACTTGGTTTCTAGGAAGCATGCCTCTAGATCTTCAATTAAGGCATGATACCATGATTTGATCATGTTACTGTGATATTTTGATATGAATTGATCTTTAGTATGGTTGTGGATATGTTTGTGGAATGTTGGCTTATCTTTGAACCCATGAGAGTAAGAAAAACCATCAAGTTGGGACATTTTAGGTCCAGGCGTATCGTTACACGTGTCCTTGTATCTGTATAGGTAAGTGTAATTTGGCAAGGTGTACCGATACGCGAGGAGCTGTATCGATACAGTTTTGAGCTATTGGAATCTGGGATTTTGAGAAATATCAAAGTGTACCGATACACTTGCTCGTGTACCGATACAGGCAGCTGATATTTCAGTTAATGCGATGTTTGGAAGTTTCTGATTCTTTCATTTTGGTCCCTAAATGTTATGTATGCAATTGAATGGGTTTGGATGATTGTTTGAAGCTAAAACTTGACATGTGGGCATGAAACTTGACAAATTAAGGTTTGGTAACTTTAAAAATGGGTTAAGTCCCTGTAATATTCTAGAATTACAATTTGGTCCCTAAATTGCAATTGCATGCAATTGGATGTCAATTCGACGCCCGATTGAGTTGAGTTTTCACTCGCTGCCAGTATGCACACCATAGGTTATAATGTTACATCTATACAAGATAAAATAAAAAAATGGGCATAATTCGAGTTAAATCTTATGGGTTTGTTTCAGCAAACCCAATGTAAGCTCGCTCGGTTTGGTCTTGCGTCTAGACCGGGTCAAGGGGGTTACAATGAGTTATGCTACCGAGACTTGATCCCCATTTCCGCTTGGATTTAAAGCATATTATGCTTTGATTCGTAACCCTCAGAGAACTTTTTGTGAGAAACGATCATCGGTCCCATGTTGACAGATGATAAATTTAAATTTCAAGAAATGTTAGTGACAACTAACTAAGATAATTCCTAATTAATTTAGGTCATATAATGCATGGAAGAAGGTTTGGGTTGATGTTCCAAAAGTGAATGGTTGATCTTGGTTCATGCTGTGTAGAGGGGATCTAGCAGTGTCCCCATTTTTTTGAACAATTTTTGTTGTATAGCCTCCACCACAAACTTGTACAGAAGGCAACTTTTTTTGTACACTAGTTTTGAACTCTCTACCCCACATTTAACATTTAATATTATTATTATTACTTTTAATGTTTATATGGTTGAAAGCAAAGTAAAGCAAAACTTAAACTGAAATCGTTAGAAAATCATGTTACATTTGAGGTTTCACGTGATACGTTCGAGACTATATTTGCAAACTTTCGATGCACGTCGTATATATGGAAATGACACTTTCTGCGAGTTAAATGACATTTCCTAGCCAAAACGACAGTGCATTAGTCAAAAGGGACCTACCCATTATCTTTTTCAACCTTCTAAAACAATTCCTGAAGATGAACCTCATCTCATATCCATGACAAAACCAAGTCAATAAAACAAAACCTGTCATAGTAAGAACCCAAGCAATCATTTCGTTTCTTCTTCCCCTATCATTTTCCCAGACTTTCTTTAACAGTCCAATAATTACCTTTGCACACAGACTCATAGGTTGTTCATACCATTGAAAAAAAACATGATTTTAGAAATCTATTTCCATGGTTAGAACACCCAAAAATCTTCTTTTCTGGATTTTTATCTGACCAAGATGTCTTCAACACGGTTGGCTTTCCACAGATGCAGGTTGAAATTTCGTTTGGCTCATAGATTGAGCCCATTTATCCACTTTTTTTTCTTCTTTCTTCATTGAATTTAGCAGACAAGGGGACCTTCAAATTTTCTTTTATTTTGAAACTTAGAAATTATGGTTAGGTATTTTATGTTAAGAGTATTTAATAGGATTTGTAATACCCCAAAAATAGGGTTAGACGTTTAGAGGTTCGACCGAGTTCGGTTCGAAACAAATTGGTCGATTAGAGTAGTTTTGGGGGAATTAATATTTTAAAAAATGTGAACGGTGGAAATTAAAATGAGTTATGGGTTTTAAAAGGCTTATAAATATTATCAAGTAATTTTGTAATTTAATTGAAGGTTTAATAAATGGGATTAAGTGGAATTGTGTTTTAGTGAATAAATTGTAAAATATACATAACTGTGTTAGTGACTATTTTGTAAATGGGCCAATACTAAGAATCTTTAGAGAACTATATTTTCCAAATGTTTTAATCTGAAAATAACCACCTTAATTGAGTAAGAATTAATTGTTAATTGTTTTTCCTAAATCATTTTACAATTGTGTGGATTTTCCATCATTTTATTTCCTTATTTTCCCTCACTTTCCATTTCAATTTCCAAACAAGATTCTCCAAAATTATTTGCTGATTTTCAATGGAGAATTTATCATTTAATTCTACATTTATTTCTTAACTAAACCTCACAAGATTTTCTCAAGAATTTCGTCTATTTCACAAATTAAGTTTCAAGAAAGTCTTACGTCAATTTTAGTGGGAGCTTCTTCAAAGGTAAATTTCTTTTCCTCTCTTTAAGCTAAGGTTCTTTATTGATATTCCCTAGTAGTTGGCTGATTATGGATTGATATTAACATGGTTTTGCAATGGATTTCAAGATTTGAGCTATTAATGGTAATTTTGATGATTTGCTTAAAGATTTGTTTAACTTGATGAAACCTAGAGATTTTAATTGGGTTATTTCATGTTTTGATAAGGTAATCATAATGTGAAATGAGTTTATGAGAATAAATCCTGAAACTTTAATTGGCTAATTGTTAAAGGTTTTTTAGTGGTTTTGGGGTTGTTTTATGTGTTTTTGAGTTTCTAGAGATATAAAGATGTTTGGAAGGTTTTTATGGATATGTTTTGATGTGGTTTGAATGTTAAAATCGCTTGTTTGAAGTTGGGAGTTGATAGAGCGAAGTTTGGTGTTGATTTTGGTAGTTTGGCTAATTTTTGGAAGGATAATGTTAAGGATGCAGGGAATCATTGTTTAGCAATGAGTTGAATGCATAAAGATGCATTTTCCTCTAGTTTTATGTGATTAAAATAGGGGATGATCAAGGAGAGGTTGCCTAGTTGCATACGTTGCTTACCGGTGGCTCAATTTGCATTGACGAGCAAGGCAAGGTGTATCGATGAGTGTTTAAAAGCGTTAAAGCTCTTTAAAGGTTTGATCGATAGATCATGGGGGTTTAGTTATAGCCTAACAGCTTAGTTATTGTCTTTGATATGAGCTTGTAGATTTCATGTTTTGGGATTAAACATGGTTTGGTTTACTTGTTGTAAATGCATCGTTTTGGATTAATATGCAATGTTTAAACAAAGTAATGAATGCCTATGACCATTGAGATTTGTTCCTTGAAAGGAATTTGTTGTTGCCTTTGGCAATGTAGTTTTGCATATGAAACAATTTTGAGAAATGTATTGGAAAACAGTAAGTAATTGTATTTGAAAAATGATATATTGGCTATGTGACGTATTGTGAAAGCGTCGGATATAGTTGACTAGCCATAGGATTAAAGTGCATTATAATATACATAATCGATTGTTCCATGGTCCTTGAGGAAAAACGGTTTAACTAGGCTACTCAGAAATATTGGGTTATCACTTGGGTATGGGATTTAACTAGGCAGCCCATTATGATGGTATCTTGCAGTTTAACTAGGTAAGGTATGGGATTTGGTAGAGGTGAGCCCACCATGAGAAATCTGTGTATCCGAACATGTATGGATAGAGGTAGTACTATCCAAGAATAGAGGTGAGTTTATCCGGGTCACTCTAAATGCCAATATATGAGAATATATGTGATTAAAGAGTTTATAAATGATTTGATGCATATGATTGTTATGCATGATTTATTATGGAAACAAATGAGATAATGCTTGAGTGATAAAGCATATTTTGAAAACAAGATAGTTTATAGAGTTCAAATGGTTTTAATCACATATGAAATGCTTGGGAAGTAAGCATGATTTAGTAACAAAAGGCTTAATGGTTTAAAAGTGGTTTCAAATTGCATCAATGTTGTTTATGAGCATCCTCACTAAGCATTTGTGATATGCTCTCTTTTTCCCATTGATGCAGAGCAATAGAGTTGAGGGGCAGCATTGGTTTGGCAAGGACGTTCCAAGAGCAAGACACCTACTTAAGTATGAAACTTGGTTTTTAAATTCGGTAAATAAAGCAATGTGTTACCATGTTTTGGGGGATTTGTAATCTGGATTTTGGTTGATTGTGATGGTTTTTTTTTGGTTTGATGGCTTTTGAGGTTGATATTGTGGTACGACTGTTTATAATATGCAAGCATGAGTTTTGTTTTGTGGTTTTTCCCTTAGCATGCTTATTGGTTGGAAAAGCTTATTCAATGTTTTTGTGATGCTAGCATACTTTAAATGTTGCTAAAAGTTTGTTGATTCCATGCTTATGTTGATATGTGCCTTAAATCTCTTTTTGGATGTTGAGTTGGATGGTTCTTAGGAAGCATGCCTATAGGTTTACGTTGTTGTCTACCTTTGATGCCATGATATCTATGCTTCCATATCCTAGTGATCATTGAAATGTCTTTTTTGGGTATGATGCTTGTATGATGTTTCAAGTATGTTGTTTTGTGAGTTAGAGTGTTTGGCGTTGATTTCGCTTTATTTAGGAAGGTTCCAAATCTTTCAATTTGGTCCTTATTTTGTATGATTGCTATTTAAATTAGATTGGATGATTGTCTTCAGCTAAAATTTGGCAAGCAAGAATGTAATCTGATTAATTGAGGATCTGTAACTCAAATTCTAATTAAGTCCTCATAATTTTCTAGATTTTCAATTTGGTCCTTAAATTTGTAAACACGTGCAATTGGATTTCGATTCGAAGCCCAATTGAGTTAAGTTTTCACCCGCTGCCAGTATGCACACCATAGGTTATAATGTTGCATCTAGATAAGATAAAAGAAAAAAAATAGATGTATTTCGAGTTAAATCTTTACGAGTTTGTTTCGCCAAACCCAATGTAGCTCGTTCGGTTCAGTCTAACAACTAGGCCAGGTCAATGGGGTTACAATAATGAAGCCTCGTATTGGTACAAGTGTCCCTTGTACTGATATGGGCTGTAGTTAATTCGGTTAATGTGATTCATGAAGTTTCTAACTATTTCATTTTGGTCTCTGATTTATGTGAATGCAATTGTATGAGTTTGGATTATCGTTTTGAGCTGAAATTTGACAAGTAAGCATGTAATCTAACTAATGGAGGAATGGTAACTTCAAAATTTAATTAAGTCCTCCTAATTTTCCATATTTCAATTTAGTCCTTAAATTGCAATTTGCGTAATTGGATGTCTAATTGACGCCTGATTTAGTTAAGATTTCACCCGCTCCCAGCATGCACACCTTAGGCTATAATTTTGCATCTAGAAAAGATAAAAAGAAAAAATAGACCTAAGTTTAATTAATCTTTCAAGTTTTGTTTCGGCAAAACCCAATGTGGCTCGCTCAGTTTGGTCTGGCGTCTAGGTCGGGTCGAGGGGGTTACATTTGGTGGTATCAGAGCAAGGTTTGCGATAAGTGGGATGAGGTTATGACTGTTGGAATGATGTTATTGATTGATTATTGTTGGTTGTTAAGCACGGTGATTGTTTATATGACTATTGGTTAACATATGCCATGTTGGGGGGTATTTGTGGGACACATTACCTTATTACTACAGTCTGAAATGTTTTAATTTGAAATTGAAGTCTTGAATCCTTGCTTGAAGCTGGCCTGATTGTTTTTGTTTTGGTGAAATTATCATGCCTTAGATATTTTAGCACGATGGGACTGAGGAGAGAATTGAGGTCTGGCATGATTGCTGCTGCTGTTGGGAAGGAAAATCAAGAGAATGTTATACCTCCTAGAGGGTTGGCACCCCCTCCGCCTAATCCACCTGTAGGAGTGGAGCAAGTACCACCTGTGCTAGTTGGGCTAGTGTTGGGTGATATGAAGCCTTTGATATAGACAATAATTGAAGCTTTTCAAGCTGCTGTTGCTGGGGTGCATGTTCCTGCAATAGCTGCTGGGCAAACATGGTTATTGTTGGAATGTTTGTGTAGTCTAGGAGGATTTGAGTTTCGAGGATTGGCACCCGAGGCATCCGAGGAGTGGATGGCCAACAATGATCAGATTTTTGTACAAATGAGGTGCAACGATGCCCATAAGCTGGGATGTGTTGCATCTCTGTTGCAAGGAGACACACATAGTTGGTGGACTACCGTGACCGCGGGCATAGAACCCGGTCATGTGACTTGGGAGTTCTTTTGAGCTACCTTTAAGTAGAAGTTTTTGGAAGTTAGATACTTGGATGAAAAGACACATGAGCTCATGGCCTTGGTTCAGGGCAGTATGTCTGTAGTGGAGTATGAGGTTCGGTTTGTTTGGTTGAGTCAGTATTCTCCTGAACTGGTGCCAGATGAGAGGCATCGCTTTGACCGATTCTATTAAAAATTGGTACAGGATGTTAAGACATATATGTTGGCTTCTAACTACACTGATTTCGATATGTTAGTTTCACGAGTGAAGGATATTGAGCAAAACCTGGATTTATCGGTTCGTGTGGGAGGTTCTAGCTCTAGCAAGAGAGTTGCAGACTCTAGTTCCGGTGGTGGTTAGTTTAAGAAGCATCATGATAAAAGGTATCGTCTGGAGCTGAGGTGAGGCAGAGGTAGTAATGGAGGAGGATCGCAGGGTCTGGGTACTCAGGCTAGAGCAGTACATAATACCTGTTGGATTTATGGATCGTGTGATCACATGAGGCGAGACTGTCCATGTTTGGCTCGTGAGGGACAGGCCCATGCGGCTATTGTTGTTAACTCTTGTTAGAGTTGTGGATCTAACAATCATTTGAGACGTGACTGTCCGTGGTTGGTGGGTGGTGGGCAAGCCAGGGCACCTGTGGTTGCACTACAGTGAGGTCGTGGTCATGGCCGAGGACATTTTCAACTAAGGGACGAGGGTCCGAGGACGGTGGCTCATACTGTTGCTATCAACCTGAGGGTGGTGGTCCTGTAAGGGTGTACGCATATTGCGAGGGACATAACGACACCGATGTGATTGTAGGTACATTTACATTGCAATCCCTGTCATTGTTTTCTTTGGTTGATTCTAGTTCTATGCATTCATATATCTTGCGCGACCATGCACATTTGCTTAATATACATGTAGAAGTGATGAATGCGGGTATATGTAACACCCTAAAAATAGGGTTGGACGTTTAGGGGTTCGACCGAGTTCGGTTTGAACCAAATTGGCCAATTTGATTACTTTCGGGGGATTTAATACTTTAAAAATAGGAGCAGTGGAAATTAAAATAAGTTGAGGGTTTTAAATAGGTTTATAAACATTATCAAGTAATTTGGTAACTTAATTGGAGATTTAATAAATGAGATTAAGTGGAATTGTATTTTAGTGGCTAAATTGTAAAATGTGCAAAACTTAGTGACTGTTTTGTAAATAGGCCAATACTAAGAATCCTTAGAGAGCTATATTTACCAAATGTTTTAACCTGAAAGTAACCACCTTAATTGAGTAAGAATTGACGGTTAATTGTTTTCTTAAATTATTTTACAATTGTTTGGATTTTCCCTCATTTTCTCTCCTTATTTTCCCTCACTTTCCATTTCAACTTCTAAACAAGATTCTCCAAAATTCTTTGCTGATTATCAATGGAGAATTTATCATTTGATTCTACATTTGTTTCTTAACAAAACCTTACAAGATTTTCTCAAGGATTTCATCTATTTCACAAATTAAGTTTCAAGAAAATCTTACGTCAATTTTGGTGGAAGCTTGTTCAAAGGTGAATTTCTTTTCCTCTCTTTAAACTAAGGTTCTTTATTGATATTCCCTAGTAGTTGGCTGATTATGGATTGATATTAACATGGTTTTGCAATGGATTTCAAGATTTGGTCTATTAATGGTAATTTTGGATGATTTGCTTAAAGATTTGTTTTAACTTGATGAAACCTAGAGATTTTAATTGGGTAAAATCATGTTTTAATAAGGTAATCATAATATATAGAATTGATCGTGCCATAGTCGTTGAGGAAAAGCAGTTTAACTAGGCTACTCGGACTATTGGGTTATCACTTAGGTATGCGGTTTAACTAGAGATCCCATTGTGATGGTATCTTGTGGTTTAACTAGGCAAGGTATGAGATTTGGTGGAGGTGAGCCCACCATGAGAAATTCGTGTATCTGAACATGTAAGGATAGAGGTAGTACTATCCAAGGATAGAGGTGAGTCTATCTAGGTCACTCTAAAGGCCAGTATATGAGAATATATGTGATTAAAGAGTTTATAAATGATTTGATACATATAATTGTTATGCGTGATTTGTTGTGGAAACAAATTAGATAATGCTTGGGGTGATAAAGCATGTTTTGAAAACAAGATGGTTTATGGTTTTCAAATGGTTTTTAATCACATATGAAGTGCTTGGGAAGTAAGCATATTTGTTAACAAAGGTTTAATGGTTTTTAAATGGTTTCAAATTGCATCAATGTTGCTTATGAGCATCCTTAGTAAGAATTTGTGCTTACGCTCTCTTTTTCTCATTGATGCAGAGCAATAGAGTTGAAGGGCAACATCAGTTTGGAAAGGTAGGTCCAAGATCAAGACATTTGCTTAAGTATGAGACTCAATTTTAAATTCAGTTAATAAGGCAATGTGTTTACCATGTTTTGGGAGATTTATAAACTGGATTTTCGGTTGTTTGTGATGGTTCGCAGGATGTGATTTGATGGCCTTTGAGGTTGGATTTGAATCATGTTTGTTGATGTCTTGCAAGCATGAGGTTATGCTTTGTGTTTTCCCTTAGTATGCACATGTGTCTAATATGATGTTGATCATGTATTGGTGTTGCTTCTAGTCTTGAATGATGTTAGAAGAGTTTTCATGCCATGCCTATATTGAGATATGCCTTGAGGTTCTTTTTGAATGTTGTGATGGTTAGAATATAGAGAGCTTGCCTCTAGAACTGTGATTGAAGTTCCTTTCCATGAATTGAACATGTTGCCTTGTAGCATAGTTTAACCCTTAAATTTGTTGCATGTATGTCTATGTTGAGTTAAGGTATGTTCAATTCTGTTTTTTAATAAAAAAAACCAGCAAAATTGGACATTACAGGTCCAGGCGTACTGATACGCAGGGCTCTGTATCGATACATGTATGGTATTTTGGTAGCTTCACATCGGTACACGAGAACGTGTACCGATACGCTTTTGAGCTACTAAAATCTAGTTTTGGCAATTGAAGCCAGCGTACCGATACACCTAGGGACCGTATCTGTACGGTTGTACGTTTTGTTAGTTATGAGATGTTTTATCTTTTGAGATTCTTTCATTTTTGGCCCTGGTTTTTATGTTTGCAATTGAATGAGTTTAGATGACTGTTTTGAGCTGGCTTTTGGCGAATAAGCATGTAACATGACTAATTGAGGATTGGTAACTTTGAAAGCAAGTAAGCCCCTTTAATTTCCCATATTTGCAATTTGGTCCTTAAATTGCAAACATGAACAATTGGATGTCGATTTAACGCCCGATTGAGTTCATGCTTTCACCCGCTGCTAGCATGCTCACATTAGGTCATAATGATGCATTTAGACAAGATAAAAAGAAAAAAATAAACTTAATTTGTTAATCTTTCCAGGTTTTGTTTAAGAAAAACCCAAAGTAGTTCACTCGGTTTGGTCTGGCGTCTAGGTCGAGTCGAAAGGGGTTATATTTGGTGGTATCAGAGCCAGGTTTATGATTGTTGGGTGTTTTTTTTGTTTGCTTGTTGATGTCATGTTGTTTGAATACATGTTTATGAGTGTTGGCTATGTTAACTATTATGTTGGGGTATTAACGAGAACACATTGCCTATTACCGTGGTTTTAAAATGTTTTGTGAGGTTGTATTGGATCCTTTGCCGAATGCTAGCTTGACTTTATTGAGTTATGTTGTGTAAATAGGCTTTTTTAAGTATGGGTCCGCATCGTGAGACTCGAGCTACAACAAGTAATGTCAGTGATGGGCATGTACAAGCACCGACGCCTGCTATGGTCGTTAATCATGGGTTGCCTCTAGAGCGCCTTCGTAGCTTGGGAGGTACAAAATTCAAGGGATTGAATCCTGAGGCGATGGAAGAGTGGCTTGAGAGCACTATCCGTATTCTGGTTCAGATGGACTGTAATAATGCGCGTAAGTTGGGTTGTACCGCAACTTTGCTGAATGATGATGCCTATCATTAGTGGGTAACCACGATTGTGAGAGTTCCCGAGGCAGATGTGAATTGGGAGTTGTTTCAAACAACTTTCTAGAGGAAGTATCTCAATTCGCAGTATCTAGATGCCAAAAAGCATGAGTTTATGTCATTGGTGAAGATGGCATGACGGTGTTTGAGTATGAGGTGAAGTTTGTTCAGTTTAGACAGTATGCCCCTGAGCTAGTTCTGAATGATAGACAGAGATGTGACAGGTTCCACTACGGACATGTTAAAGATATAAAGACGTACTTGTTGGCCGCTGATTATACGGATTTTGATGTGTTGGTCAACAGGGCTATGGATATTGAGCAATCCTTGGGTGGTTCTGCACAAGTGGTGAATACGGGTTCGAGAAAAATGTAACACCCCTAAAACTGGGTAAACTATTTGAGCAAAAGGTTATATGGTCAATCGATGTAAATTAGTTAAAATTTACTTTAAGAAAGTGGAATTGTTTCCTTTTTGGGCTAAATTGATTAAAAAAAGTCATAGGTGTAATATCCCAAAATATAGTTTAGAAATATGTTACCAAATTGATAGTAGCTTAATTTGATGTAAAGATATCTTTTAAAGTGGTTAATACATAAGATAATGATCTATTAATAAGCTTATATAGTTGTAAGCTATATCAGAAGGGACCAAATCGAAAGAAAAAGAAGGAAGGATAACTAATGTTTAAGGACTAAAATGAATGAAGTGTTAAATATGAGAATTGCATGCTAAGGGAATTATTCAAATGGTGACTTTTACACATGTCAACGAAGAGAAATGGCATGTGTGGACTTGGCTTGGGAGAATGATAATCTAAGCATTATCATCATCTTTCCCAAGGGCCGAAAAAAGGAGAAGTTAGAGAGGGAGTGAAGATTGCCATGGAAAAATTAGATTGAAGCTTCTTTGAGGTTGTTCTTAGAGTATTTGTTCGATAGATTGAAGAGGAAGGTACGTATTCTTTACCCTTCTTTGATCTAGGACCTTGTTGTGAGTTTGATTGAAATTCTTGTGTGTTCGTATTTATTCGAATTGTTGGAAAAATCAAACTCAAATTAGGAATCCTCTTGACTAATTTGAATATTACACATGTTAAATTGATATGCTTTTGTGAATCAATAATATATCTCAAGATGGTAAGTTGCCTTTTATTGAATCTTTAAGTTGTTGTGATGGATTGGGTGGTTCGAATGGACTTTGTTGGAATGTGAGGTTGTGTTTAGAACTTGATTTTGGTCACATTGAATACAAGTAACAAATTAGGACTGTATGTTCTAAAATGAAATGAATTAAAGACTGTTGTGTATGCCTAATTATACATACAAGTATAATTGCACTGTTTTGGTGCATACATGAACATATATAGACTGCTTTACTAGTACAAGGGTTATTAAGGCATCATGGGACTGTTATGAATGTATACACATATAATAAGGGCTGATTTTGGTGATCTAAAAACAGAGTGGACTATTATGATAGCTTAAAAATGGACAATTTTGATAGTTTAACATGAACTATTTTGATAGCTTAAAAATGGACAGCTTTGATAGTTTAACATGGACTATTTTGATAACTTAAAAATTGACAGTTTTGATAGTTAACATGGACTGTTTTGATAGCTTAAAAGTGGACAGTTTTGATAGTTTAACATGGACTGTTTTGATAGCTTAAAAATGGACAGTTTTGATAGTTAACATGGACTGTTTTGATAACTTAAAAAGAAACAGTTTTGATAGTTAACATGGACTGTTTTGATAGCTTAAAAAAGGACAGTTTTGATAGTTTAACATGGACAGTTTTGATAGCTTAAAAATGGACTGCTTTATAGGTGAATAAATGCATGTGTTATACAGTTTAAGAAAGTAAATTTATATAAACAATTGGTGCTACCTTGAAATGTTTGTGTAGTTTGAGTTGCATGAATAGTAAATGAGGAATTCGATTAGTTGTGGTATAATAAGAATTTTTTTTTGCTTTATATGATTAAGGGATATAATGCTTAGTTAATCTGATTGCCATATAATTTTGGTGACAGTAGTCATCTCTATTGAATGAATAGAATTGGTTTTAATGATGGGTTATCCTATTTGAGGTACATGTTATGATAAGGAAGAAAAAAGGAATAAGTCATTTGGAAGCTATAAGTGATTATGGATTTAGGTATCCCGTAACTTCGGGATAAGAGGTAAGTGTAGTTTTTACATTCGGGCTGACACAGTGTCGCCCTAACCTATGTTATATGATGTGTTAAGTTGAAAGGCATTCATCTTCGCATAAGACTCAACTAGAGCACTTGGGTCGGGTTACATTCATTTTGAAATAGTTAACATCATGGTTAAGATATGCATTGCATATACATCATGGATGTATTGCATGCTATGTTGTGATGTTTTGAGACTATTGAATTAAAGTACATACATATGTGAACTTTGCTTAAAATTCAAGTATCAAACTCTAAACTCATCATAAGTATGTTATAAAAGAAATGACCACAAGCTTTAAAGTTATAAGAGCTTATGTACCTTAAGATACTAAAAGTCCTTCTTAAGCCATAAGTTACTGAGAAATGAGGCAAGAATGATTACTTATATCATAAGATATCTCATAGCCTTCATGGTGTAAAATACTTAAGTTTCTTATTCAATGGAAGCCCTTGGACACTTTGACTTAGTACATGGTATAATTCAGGGACTACGGTCCATGAGCTACGGCTCAGGTGATGACCCATTATATGTGATATATTGGCGACAATAGGAGGTAATAGGGGAGATGATAAGGAGATTCGTGACAGTTTGGTTGGATAGTTGAGAAGTTAGGAATGTTATGTTTCCGACACTAGCCATTGCTATGTGCTTTGAGCTATGTGTAACTCGGACCAATACGGTCAAATACGGACCAATGTTACATATGTCTAAATTGTTCCAAGGCAAATGATTAAAAGATGTAAACTCAAATATCAAGCTTTGAAATGAAACTCTGATGAGTAAATTTATGAATTCGGATAAGCTATGGTAAGTATTCTGATAAGATTTGACAAGAAATCCGAAAGCTTTGATAAGTACTCTGATAAGTCCTGAGAAGACTTCAATAAGAAAAAGTATGATCCATGATAAGATCGATAAGAAATTTGATGAATTTTAGATAAAAACTCTAAAAGATATTCAATAAAGTTTTGCAAGAATATGAACCCAATAAAGCCTCATATAAACAAAGTATGTTAAGTTAAGATTTAAAAACGAGAATCAAATGCTAACTTATGATTGTATTCTTTGAATTTCCATTCAAAATTATTGACATTGTGCTTTGATATTTTGATGTCACTACCTCACTTAGGCTATATAAGCCTAATGCATTCATTTTCATGCATATGCAGGTTTTTATGATTTCTCCTTGAGTTAGCCGTGTTGAAAGATTGCACATCACTGCCTAAAATTTCTAAGTAGATTTAGACTTTCTTAGTTGAACTTGGTGGCATAGCAAATGTTTAGAAGCATATCAATAATTTTATTGTAGAATTGCATTGTATACTTCCAAGCTTGTAAATGGCATATCTATTCCTTGAATTTGTTTATGCAATTATTGGTGGGTGATTACTTTGATTAATTGATAAGTAAATATCATAGAACTATAAATGAATTAGATAAATGGATTGAAGGAAACTAGCATGCATTAATATGGTAACTAGATGATATGTATAAACTTAAGTATGGGCTTAATGCTCGATTGATTTTGCTTTGATCAATTGTATGCTTGTTAGAAAGTTTATATATGTTCCCTTGTAGAGAAATGTATAACAAGTAACATGTATCAAATAAATCTCTTGAATATTCTTTGGAAGAAGATATACGCTTTGTAATACCTTAGTATATGCATGTTCGATTGATTGCCTATATACGTACGCTTGGACCAAACATATTCATGTATACTTGTACATGTTTGGTTCGAATAATTGATACCTTATTTAACTAATAACTTATCTTATGATATGTCAAGTTAGATGACTTGTGTGTCAAGTATCTTATGTATTAATAATCTATGATGAGGCGAAAACAAGAAAGTTTATAGATTAATTAATGGATTATAGTAATGTCTTTCTAATTGAGCAAATAGATATGCTTGATCAAATACTCTTGTAAAGGTATAATATTTCTATAGAAGGTTGTTTGCTAATGAAATTGTGGAATGCTAAATCTTGGATTGGTTGAGTTTACATATTTTACTTGATAACATTGAATGGCTTGATATATTTATATATACAAGCAACCTTGTTCACTGGGATGTCATGTTAAAGTTAAATAATAAAACTGTTTTGTTTAAATTAGCTTGTGAAAAAAAATAAGATTCTTCTGTGTAACATGTGTGTGATCCTTTAGACCTATAAGTATATGTATTGTTTAAAACAATAAAACTGTTTTGTTTAAATTCATGTGTTTATTGGACTATTTGGAATTTACAAGTGTATTCTATGGACATAGGGTTTGATTTGTATAAGTCTATATATTATATAGACCATCTTCTCTAATACGTATATTTACTTCGAATATAGGACAATGTGGTAAAGAATGTCTGAATTTATAAGTAAAATTTAAAGATGAGTCATGACAATATGATTGATAAGCATTATAATATCAATGGAATCCAAGTACTTCTAATGGATATATATGTATGCTTCGAATGGAAGTTGTATGTTGGCATGAATTTATTGTTTACTTAATTGAGTGATTTGCTTGAATGGATTATCAAATAAAATGTTTCGATTACATAAAATATGTAAATTAGAATATTAGACAGATTGGAATTATACAATGTTAATGTCGTAAAGGAGTATAAGATAAGTAATGCTTATGATAGATTTGATCTCATAGGAGACAAGTAAATTAGGACTAGAATCAAAATAGCTTATGTGATAAGAAACATTGACTTGAAGATGTCTTGTTTAAGATATATACCAAATCCATAAGCTAATGTACTGAATTAGCATGAAACTTGTGCGTTAAGTAAACAACATTTAAATGATATTTGAGTATAATTTGAATAAGGATTGGAGACCTTTTTGGAATCTGGTGCCTATAGTAACTTGTGCTTGATAATTTTTGTTATAATGCATGAATTTAATTGACCTCTAAAATGATGCTTGTTCGAACCCTATAATTTTGAAGGATTACATTCGAACAAGCTTGTTATGTTTAAGACTTATAATGAAACTACATTTAGGTTAAGGAATAATCTTAACACTTTGTGAAACAAAGATCTATGTCTACATTGGTATTGCTCACTATTCTTAAAGGTCAAGTAATACCTGATTAAAAATCAAAATGAATGATTTCTTATTTGCTAAGTAACAAAGCATAATTATATGCTGATACCTATTTGATAAAAAGGAATTCATGCCTAGGGCATGTTTAACAACTTATATAATTAGTAAAAGACATCAATAGTAGATTATGTTAAAAGAAACTAACAAAGTCTCTTTGATAGATAAACAAACCATGGTAATAACTTGCTTATCAAGTGAAATGCTCCTTTAGACTATTGGGTATCTTTTTGAGTAAATAGTTGAGCTCGGTTAAGTGCCTTAATACTTGAATTGCTTGATAAGTAACTCTCACTTATATGAACTTGTAAAATCTATGCTGTGATTTGTTTGTCTTGTTTGAATACTATAAAGTAGATAACTAATTTCTTAATCAAGATTAAGACTATGGTTTATGACATACTTTGTCTAATGCCTTGCGTAATAATGAAAGTTATGAAATGATATACTGAAACCTTGCGTCCATGATTGCCTGATTATTCAATGGTTTTAGTACTTACTTGGAATTTGGCTAGTTGAATGAAAGAATAGGAGTATACCATATAAGGTTATTGTAATGCTTTTGATTTTTAGTACTACCTCACTAAGCATTAGCTTACCTTACTCTTTCATCATCTTTTAGGGAACCATAGTTTTCGAGTATCTATCGAGCTTAGACGGGACCACTAGTGTCAAGAAGTATGTTGTAACTTCTTAAGTTCTCCTAGAGGGTGGCACATAGCAATTAAGCTGCATAATGTATTTAAATTACATTTTTTTAGTTTATATATGTATAAGCTTGATAAGTTTCCAATGATCTGTAAATGGCTCTTAATTATTCTATGGTGGTTGCATGCCTTATATGAGTTGATGGATGGTAAAATTGTGTGATTGCTTAAATAGCCTTAAGAGCTTTAGGTAAATGGATCACCGTAGCATTTTTTCAAGTTGAGAACCGATATGTATGAAACTTGTTTTGTGATAAACCTTACGTAAAAGTGGGTGGTTCGAATGTCTAGCTTAAGGTTAAAACAAACCTTTGAATGCATATTAACGAATGTTGAAAAAGAATGGACTTACTATATAAAGAATATATGTGACTAGTTAGATTGATTTTAGTATCGAACAATTGATCGTGGTAATCGAAGGTAACTATCACCTCTTGTAATTAAATCTTTAAGCTACAAGATGCTTAAGTTAAGTTAATTATGTTGTTCGATTGCATGCTAATAGGTGAGTTTATGATGATCTTAAACCTTGAGTTTGTATGCAATTATATTTAAGAAGTTGGTTTGTTTTGTGTATATATGATAATGTTTGGATATTTAGGAAAGTATGTAATCTTATTTCACAAGAAATTGTATAACAAGATAACTAGGAATAGCTATACTAATTTTGGCTATTGTCTAAAGACCAGTGGGTTAAGTGTGAAATAATTTATCTTGTCAAGATTAATAATGTGTTTTAAATCAAAAGAAACTTTACGTGTTTGGATAGTCTTAATAAGGTATGGGTTATCTTTTGACATAGTATATATTATAAGTGAGCTCACTTTCTTGAACATGAAGGTTAATAAAAAGTTTTTAATGTACCTTGATTTCTGATTGCACTTACAGTTATGAAGTGCTAAATCTTCATAAGTTCGAGTGAATGTTTGATCTGTCATGTTCAGTTAATTGTATCAAATTGAACTAGAATCTTTGAAAGCTTGTTTGGTAACACGTTCTAATCCGGTCTATTTCCTAGATGGGGTAGATGGTGTAACAACATCCGCTACCTTAGCTTCCCAACTAAGTATTTCAACCAAATTCACTATGGATTTCTTCCCATTTTCTAGGCTAAGGAGGCAACCGTTACAATGATCAAAGCTTTCTACCCAAAGCTTGATCAAGACACTCTCTTACAAGAGAAAAACAAAGTAAACTAAAATCCCTCACAAAGGTTTGTGTTTTCTCAATTTAAGCACTCACCCAAATCTAAAACACTTGAGAAAATTATAACAAGTTGATCTCACAAGTATTGTCTATGAAAGAATATGAAAATTAATCACTAAGACTCTTTTACAATCATAAGTGTGTTGTCTTGTTGATCACTAGTTGATTCTGGTGCTTAAAGGTCCCTTCTATACTCCCAAATGTGATTCTAGTCGTCGGTGACCGTTCATGATGAATTGGAGCCATTGGGGATGATTTCCATGCTGAATTTCCAAATTTGGTGCAATGGGTATCGATTTGTGGGGGTACCTTTATCGATACGACCTCTTTGGGAGAGAGCCGTTGCGCTTGAAATCATATAGGCATATCGGTACCTATTGTGGGTACTGGTATGACCCTATTTGGAAATAGCCATTGAGGAGTTCAAAACACAGGGGTATCGGTACGCTTTGAGGCGTATCGGTACGATCCCTCTCCATATCAGTATGGCCAAGCCTGTACCGGTGTAGCTGAAACCCTAAAACGTATCGGTACGGTGTTATACCGTATCAGTATAAGGATGACAAAATGTTTAGTTTGGCTATATAAAATTGTTTTGAAAGTTGCCAAAAGCCTTAAAACATTTTCAAACATATTTTCAAGTTGTTTGGACTTTAATACAAGTTTGCAAAATATTCAAACAAGTCCAAAAAAATTTCAAATCATTATATCAAAACAAATATCCTAACAAAAAGTTTCAATAAATGTAGTACTAATAAAGAGTGAGTTGAACCCGGATCATTCAATACATAAAATGGATGTGAAAATAATTCAACGATACCTACAATGATATCAAGATCATCATCTTTTTCCTTGCTCCTCACATGATACACCTGGAAAGAGGCTCCCGATAATAATTCCTTTTTCGGTGATGAGAGATGACAAGATTCATCTTCAATCTATTTATCATATAGTGTCCCCCTCTTGTCCTTTAATCTTGATAAGTGGTTTTGGTGACAATAACCCGATTAACCAGGCCTTAAAAGTCGATGATCCCCAATGCAGTGAATAAGGAACGAAATTCATCACTGCACTCTCCAATGATCTTACGATACTTTGCTTCTCCTTTAGTTGAAAAATACTTACTAGTAGATTTCGCATGGAATCCTCTCAAATGAATCCCCAGGAAACAACCTCTCTTGTAAGGTAAACGAGGTAGCTTCCCATAAATGCTAAACTTATTAGTAATTAAGGTCAGTGTCTATCTATGTCAGGGTCATCATCATCTCTACCAATAAAAGTATATTCCCAATACAGTACCAACTGGTCAATAGAGGTTCTTGAAATCAATAATGTATCCACAAGGGTTGGACAATTTACCCGAGTTTCAATAAGTCAATAGGCTATTTAAACTCCTCTCCCATACTCATATAACATTCTTACTAACAAGAGGTATCGATGGGGGTTTGATAAATCATTTTACATTTCTTGCTAAGTCGAAGTGTGGCCAAATCTCCCCCTAAATGGAGAAGTCGGTAAGATAGTCGATATTGTGATAAACTTAATTATAATCATACATCAAGTACACTATAAGGAAGTAAGAAGAGGTTGTGTCATTCGTAAGTCACATATATTATACAGAAATAACTCCTAGGTGGCACATGTAATGCAAAAAATACAAAGATTCTAATTTTAGTCCTAGAATCGACTAAAATCTAGCAGTGATACCACAAATGTAACATTCCTTTCCTGGTCTGGTAGAGAATCGGGTCGAAGATGCTGCCAGTGATCAATGTCGGTAATCGTACAATGAAAACCGATGTTATGTGTACTATAACTTGTTCAATGAATGCCAATATTATAATGTTACAATAAATATGACTCTAAGTTAGTAAATTAATTAATCAATTTATCAATTTGGATTCAAATACAGTGTGAGCAGTATTTAGGGACTAAATTGTAAAAATTATAAAATTGAGGTCCTTACTAGTAATTAATAGTTTCAATACTAAATTAAAGTCATATTATACAATGACACCAAATTTCACCGAGTTTTGAGGTCAATAACATGTTCAATTAACCTATTCAATTTTAAGGACTAGATTATTAAGTTTTCTAAACTGGTTCAGACAAATAACAGAATTACCTATCTCGATACCGATACTCAAGAGGCCGTACCGGTATGCCTGGCCATTATTTCTGTAGGGATTAATGTAGGTATCCATATGGAACCGTCCGTATCGGTACTCAATGTAACCCTCAAATTCTAGTAGCAAAATACAATATCGATACTGACTAAGCCGTACCAGTACCAGGCTAAGATTGAAAATAGGTATTGGTACGATGCCAACCCGTACCAGTACCCCGTCTATTTACCAAATTCTAGTAACGAGATTTTGTACTAATACCCTCAGTACTATACCGGTACTCCCTTTAGTCACTTGGTCCAAATATGCACACCTATATCGATACGCACCTACCCGTATCAATACGCCATGGCTGCAAATCTATAGTTTTGATGTTTTTGAATCTTTTATCTAACCAAATCATGTCCTATGATTTATTACTCAGTATCTATGATCTCCAATAAGCTCTATGGCCTATATTTCATGTTCATGACTCATTTTAACATCCTTAGAAACATTTAAGTCATTGAAGTGTAATTTAACTATATATGCAATTTAATAACCTTTCAAAGTAGCAAACATGCCATATATGCAAACCTTAAAACTTACGCATCCTAACATACCATATAGGTCATTCAAAACATGCTAGGAACATATGCCACTATTCTAGGAGTTAAAAGTGTAAATGCACATTACAAAAAAAGGACTCGGAGGTGACTTGCAACCAGTTTTCCACGATCCTCATCACAGAACTATAGAACATGAAAATGTATGCAATAAACTATGTTAGGCTTACTTATCCTAGTGAGGTAGTTATTGATAATAACAAACTATAAAATAATGCATGGCAATGAGTTCAATTCTATAAGTGTCAATGAAAATCATATTAAAACATATTAGGCATGTGATAAACATAATTTAACAATACATATGCATTCTATGAACTTCGTATCCAAAATACTCATTTTCCTTGGATCAAAGTAACTGGTGGATACACGAATTTCCACCCAACATCGCCAAGCTAAAAATTAATAAACAGTCTATCCCTCCACATCGCCAATGACCAATATACATACATCCCGTCAACAACATCGCCAATAACGGTTTTAACCCAAGGACCATAGTTCACACGTACATGAGTGCGATGAATTATATGACATGCCAATTGTATCCAAGGATTCAATATATAAATGCCAATAATATTCTTGTAAATCGATGCTTACCTTGTTCAATGTTACCAATATCAATAATGACTATAGCATTTGACTTACCAATGCTTACCGCAATGATGACCAATGCTTACCACAATGATGGACAATGCAAAGGGACAACACCTAGCCAAATCCATGACACAACTGCACTCACCGGTCTATCGAGGTCTCACGAGTTACTGAACCAAACTTAATTCCTCTTTGGTTCCATTGTCAGAATGAAATTCCGCAACCATGTCTTGATCTACACATAGTGTTAACATAAATTGATCAATAATTCATCTTAGATACATAAGCTCACTTGATAAATAATTTGAACTTCATTGAATTCGACTTTAACGTTCCTATAATTTCAGAAATGAAGAAAAATTATCCTTTGACTTAGAATTCAACTTATTCCACGAATCCTTATTGCCGATAATTATTTGTCTATACGAATTAAATTTCAAAATCATTTATAATAAATATTCAGTGTAGCTATTTTGAAATAATAATAATAATAATAAGGGTTAACTACTGGCAAGGTCACTTATGTTTCCCCCAAGTACAGAGTTGGTCATCGATTCTCAAAAACGACCAGTAAGGTCACTTACGTTTTCGAGGTGTAAGCTTTTCGTCACTTAGCCATTTATTCGCGTTAAACGTTGACGGCTTGCTGAACTGGCAGCAGAAAAAATAAGGGTAAACTATTGCAATGGCCACTTACGTTTATTCATGTACATATTTGGTCCTCGATTTTAAAAATTAAACGTTATGGTCACTACTAAAAAGGTATATTTCTAATTTCACCCTTGAATTTTTAAAAATTCATTTTCAACCCTAAATTTAGTCAAAATTTTAATTTTCCTTCTTCCCCTTTTGTCTTCTTCAAAATCTGATCCCCCCCCAAATTTAGTCAAAATTCTAATTTTCCTTCTATTTGAAATACCTTAATTTCATAATGAGAAGCTCGAGGCCTTGAATTAGATCCTCAGAAGCTAATTTCATCAAATTATTCCCCCAAAAATCCATTTTTTCACCAAAAAATCCTTATAATTTCATAGATCTATCTCCATATAATTCCAATTCCTTTCTAATTTTCAAAATCCAATTTTTTCCCATCAAAATAAAGATATCCAAATCCTCAAAACACCAAAAAATAATAACCAATTAGAGATTCTTCACGATCAGGCTAGTTACAGCCTTAAGGTTCCTACCGGTGAGTTTTAACTAGGCCATGGGCGCTACGATGTCGTTCTTCATGGCGGCTTTCGCTTACTTGATGATGTTGAAGATGGAGTCTTGGCTTACTTATGTTACCCTCATCCATGTTGTTAATGGGGTTATCATTGTCAGTGGGGTATGTATTTTGGCTAATTTATGTTTATTTATTTGTTTAAATAAAATCTCTGGCTTTATTCATTTTGGGGTTAGAAATTGAAAATGGGTTGTTGTGTTGCTTTTATTCTTTTGGTTTGATTGGATTTTAATTGAATTTTACTTTAATTTTGTTGAAATTTGTGTACTAAAAATGGTATATTTTTAGGGGATTTATTAAGGATTTGGTTGTAATTTAGAAATTGATTTGCTTTAGCTTATTCAAGATTCTAATTTTGTTATGTTCTTTTACATTCTATTGGAAATTAGCTCATTTTCTATGTGTGTGTTTATGGAGAATTTGAATGGAATGTGGAAAGGATTTGCTTTTGTTTTAGGTTTGAAAAATGAACTTTTAAAAATTCGAAGGTGAAATTAGAAATAAATCTTTTTAGTAGTGACTATAACGTTTAATTTTTAAAATCGGGGACCAAAAATGTACATGGGATAAACGTAAGTGGCTATTGCAGTAGTTTACCCTTATTTTTTTTGCTGCCAGACCAACAAGTCATTAACGTCTAACGGCACCAAACGGCTAAGTGACCAAAAGTTTATGCCCCAAAAATGTAAGTGACCTTACTGGTCGTTTTTCAAAATCGGTGACCAACTCTGTACTGGGGGAAACAAAAGTGACTATTCCAGTAGTTAACCCTAATAATAATAATAATAATAATAATTGAAATCATAAGCTTATCACATATAGTCTTGAATTTAAAAAAAAGGTGGTTGAATTTGAATAATTTGATTCCGAAAATCCTTGTCTTCTTCTTAACGTTCGATCATGGTGAAAAAGGAAGTTTGAGAAGATGAAGTAGGAGTTCTTACCCCTCTTTCAAAGGTTTCCATAAGAAAGATGGCCAAAATAGGCTTTTATTTACATTTTCCTTTAGCTCAAATTAAAGGAAATTAAGAGCAATTGACACATGGGTGGTAACTCATTACCTAAACAAAAATGATAAATCATATTGTTATTCCTTCCATTTCCTTTCCTTCACATGAAGAATGGTCATGGTCAAATTACACCATTGGTCCTTAAATTTCTTAACTTTCATATTTTATCTCTTTAACTTTGAATCTTTACAATTTAGTCATTCTACAATGTTCCTTGAGTTTCCAATACTTGCAATGTAGCTCAATGTCAATGACAATGTGTAATTAACTATCAATACATGTGAAATTAGACAAATGGTCATTGGTTAAAGATAGTTTTGACTCATCAAAATTTAAATTTTCGGTCATTGGAATATGGTTTTTAACTAGGCCGGTTTTTGGGGTGTTACAAAAATAGCGATAATATCCGGCAAGCCCAAGAAAACTACGAACCTCCGAAATATTCCTAGGTGGTCTCCACTCCACCACTACCTGAATCTTTTTTAGGTCAACGTGGATCTCATCTGCCGCAACAATGTAGCCCAAGAACGCCACCTTAGAGAGCCAAAAGTTGCACTTGCTGAACTTGGAGTAAAGTTGTCTATCTCTCAAGAT
Organism: Hibiscus mutabilis; assembly: GCA_019671005.1. Taxonomy (NCBI): domain Eukaryota; kingdom Viridiplantae; phylum Streptophyta; class Magnoliopsida; order Malvales; family Malvaceae; genus Hibiscus; species Hibiscus mutabilis. The sequence continues at coordinate 43,879,790 of CM033717.1, read as the reverse complement.
ATGAAGGACAACACGAAAGTGATAGTCATGCTCATCCTCCGAACTTGTGTAAACCAAGATATAATTGATGAAGACCACCATAAAATGATCCAAATAGGGCTGAAAAATCTAGTTCATCAAATCTATGAAAGTTGCGGGTCCATTGGTAAGCCTGAAAGGCATGACCAAGAACTCATAATGGGCATACCACATCTGGAAAGCGGTATTTTGAACATCTTCATCCTTGACTTTCAACTGGTAATATAATGACCTCAAGTAGATCTTTGAGAATACATGAGCACCCTTCAACTGGTTAAACAGGTCATCAGCTCTGGGAAGAGGATAACAATTCTTCATCGTTACCTTGTTGAGCTGGTGGTAATCTATTCGCAGCCTCATAAAACCATCTTTCTTTTCAACTAACAAGACTGATGCACCCTAAGGTGAGATGCTCAGTCAAATGATGCCGTACTCTAACAACTCTTGGATTTGATTCTTCAATTCTCTTAATTATGTTGGTTTCATGCGATAAAGAGCAATGGAAACTGACGCGGTACCTAACATTACCTCAACCCAAAACTCTAACTCACGACCCAGGGGTAGTCTGGGTAGTTCTCTCAAGAACACATCGGCAAACTCTATTACAGTTCGAAAGCTCTCAAGCATCAGGCCCTCAACTCTCGTATCAACCATATGAGCCAAAAAGGCCTAGCAACATTGTTGAATCATCTTTTGTGCCGCCATAGCCGACTTTACACTGGGAAGGCAATAATTCTTCTCACCCTTTATAATCAATCTAGCCCAATCCAAACTTTGAAGCTTAAGGCATTTTGCCCTACATCTCAAACTCGAATCGTGCTCCAAACAACCACTCCATCCCCAAGATAGCCTCAAACTCTTGGAATGACAATATCATTAAATTGGCCAGAAATACCGAACCTTGTACCTCAATCGAACACCTATACACCTTATCCACCAAATCATCATACCCCAGGGGACTACTCACACGAACCCTAACCTCAAGGTCCTTAGAGGGGATACCCCACTAATGGGAAATCGCACTACAAATATATGAATAGGTAGACCCCGAGTCTAGTAAAGAAACAATAGAAATTGAGAATAAGGTAAAGGTGCCTAATATGATGCGGTAGACTCACACTTCTCTTGAGCCTCCAGTCTGTTGTCTCGATGCATGACTCGCTCTGCCTCTAGAGAAGCCTTGTCCTATTTGAGCTACATAAGGAGCTGCGTGAGGCTGAATCGGGGTAGTGTCAAAAACAATAAGGCAATCTCTTGCAAAGTGGTCCGGTGACCCACAACCATATCATAACTTGACATACCCATAGTATTTTCCATAATGCTTCCGCCTACACTGATCACACACAGGTGCACCAAAACCTTTTTGAACCTCTGAAACTCATCATAGAAGAAGACGATCGCCTACTATGGCTAATAGACTCTGACCTACAATCTGATCTTGCATTCTGATTCGATGTTCTAATTCCATGGTTCCAATGACATATGTTCTTCTCGGAATAGGATTGAGAAATTTTTAGAGAAGTTTTGAATCATTCCAATCAAACCTCCCTGACCACTTGAATGACCATACGTCAAGCTACCCACTTGCTTAAGTTCCTCTTACTCAAAGACATACCCACTTGAATGATCAAACCTACAATCGTTAGTGGATCGACGAACAAAAGTACATTAGGATCTTCTTTCTCAATCCTCGTCTGAACCTCTTACATCTTAACTTCTTAGTAGCAACCAACTCCAGGGCAAACCTGCTCAGCTATAGAAACTCTTGCTCATACTCAAAGACATACCGATTCCCTTGAACTAGGTGAGTGAATTGATCTCTCATGCTGTCAATATGAGCATCTCCAATGTATTTTCTTTGAAACTCCTCAAGGAACTCTTCTTATGAGGGCTGGTTAGGACGCCATCCCAACTCTACTATCTCTCACCAAGCCCGGGTATTATCCTTCAAAAGGGAAGCAACAAATACAAACTTGTCTTTGGGGCCAAGTTGCATCTGTCGGAGAATCCATTATATATTACGTAACCACAGGTCAGCTTGAACTGGGCCATCTTGCCCCGACCCAAGAAAATCATTTGCACCATATCGACGAAGCCTATCAACCGGTGTCTCACGAAGGGTAGTCGAAGGTTTAGGAATGGGCCTTACAATGCGATAAAGTGCACGGTGCATATGGGTGAAATAGCTTGCCCTTCGACCTCTCTTATTGCCCAAGTCTTCCTCGGTGTCAAAGACGTACTCATCATTATAGTTCTCTTCATGAAAACCTCAACTCTCATCACATTCATGTGCTCCTCTCGGCATAACGAACTTTGCACAAGGAAAACGAAAAGGTTACACAATTAAATTTTAGCTTAAACCAAGTAAGACTTCGACTTATGGACATGTATTCATTAGAAACCTATCCATGACTCTCCACCACCCATGGGCTTTCCTATAACTGGCTAAACCTAAGTTCTGATACCACTAAATATTATACCCTGAACTCAGATGTCACATTTGGGCCTTAATCCCAAACCATTACCATAAAATTTCTCAACCCGGTTTAACCCAACATTATTTTTCAAAACAATTAAATCCAACCATTTTAAACATAGATAAATAGTTAAAGCGTTACAAGGAGCTCCAATTTAATTTAAAATGTTAAAAGCATTTGACTTGATCAATGCAAATCAAAAATAAGAGTTACAGACATTACATTAGGGTCCTACGAATACATAGCCCAATAAGATCTAAGTATTGTACTCTTAACAATTGATGCGCTAAAACTTGGGCCAATGGTGCTTCTCTAATGCACATGCCAACCTAAAAATCTAGGAACAGAAACAACAATTCCGAATGCTGAGCTATGAAGCTCAGTGGATAAGCTTTCTCTCTACTGTGCTTTATGCAAATCATAAATATAAGCACATAAATTGAAATGATGACATGGTAGTAAGGTCAATACAAGGTGCAACTACTATTCACCTAAACATATGCTATCATATCTAGCAAGGCATCCAATACACATCATATGCAATATAAGCAAACAACCATACAAACCTGGAGTGAAACCTAGGAACATACAACATCAGGAACATCCACTCGGAGTGTGGCTCAGGGATACAAAGCATCAAAATCATCCATTCGACCACTTACCATCGTGTTACAACAAATTACCTGGCTATCCAGATCCCACAAAACAAGTTTCGACACGACATGAAATGTCAACAAACCAACCAATAATCCTATGATTGATAGTATCATATAAGCAGTCATAACAATTACCAAGTTCTTAAGTGCTTTGCTCGAGTATTTGGGTAAATTCTTCATTTTCCAATTTTCCAATTCATTTTACCTCATAAGTAGTCTATTAGATCACAATTGTCGTATTATCGACCCTTAAAACTTAGAACCAACATTTCCAGGTAGATTGCTTAGTTGGTACCAATACCTAGACTCGCATACCGATACGGTACATTGGGGTACTGATACCTGCCCTTAGCATACTGATACGCGAGCTTCACAAGGAAAAGGGGATGAACAAATGCCCAGGACTGGTACTCAAACTTTGAGTATCAGTACGCCCTCAGTACTGATATGCATTTGAGCGTACCGATACATGATTTTTCTCACTAGAATTTCCAACAACCAGTGAGTATTGATACGAGATGACCTGTACCAAAACGCTTTGAACCCTGTACTGATTCTACCTCTATGTTCTTAAGTGTTCTTAAGCGAGAACACATGGTATCGGTATGGGTTCATCCCGTACCATTACTCGAGACTAGAATTTCAATTATGGAGCTTAAAATCACTCGAAAGGACCCCCAAACAGTCCCAATAAATCCCCAAATCAACATACATGTTATGGGAATGGTTTTAGGTTATTTTCTACCAATTTTACATATTATTAACACCAAATTCGGACTTTACCATTGTCAAGACTTTAAGCAACCAAATCACCCAAAATCATCAAAATAACATACAAGGCATAATTTTTATGATGTCCATGAAGAAAAAGGAGTTAAAGGTGCACTAAACTTACCCCTACAACATAAAGGATGCTCATTGCGCAAGTCCCCAAGCCTTCTTCTTCCTTTGGACCTTGGAAGCTTCTCCCACCTCTTTTACTACAAAATGTTGTAAAATAAATTACAATGTTTCTGGAAGAATAAATATACTAAAGGAAGAACTTTAGAACAAGAAACGAAGTTTATCTTGTAATACCTATTTTTTGTCCAGGTCCAATACCCCATTAAATAAGATCAATTAAAAATCAAAAGATTCCAAAAAATCATATTAAAACCAATGTCTACATGTCCATTTTACATTAAACTAAAACTACACTATCCATTTACATTACCATAACCCATTACCAATTATAAAACCCAATATCAAACCAATTACCCAATTATCCAGAACCTATACTTCCAACAGCTCCTGCCACCACCATGCTTGAGCCATGCCTCTATCCACTGACCCCATACCCCTATGATGTACCATTCTACCAGTCACACCACACCAACAACCAATGGTACCTTCATCTCCACATTCGACACCTGCAAAGAAACAGATCTTAGACATTAACCAATAGGATTCAGTAGGTTTTTTAAATTTCTTTATAATTCAAAATTATAGGTTATATAAGCCAGAGAACACATTGTAAAAGATGGACCTTTAATTTAAAAAATAAAAGCAAAAATAGAGCATTCTAGGTATTCTTTTCTTCTTCATTTGCATAAGAAATTTTTGATTTATTTTCATTTCTAAAAAAAGTAGAAAATGGGGTTTTGATTCCTTTTTTGTTTGAATCAAAAGAAAAGGAATTTTTAAAAAAACATTGAAATAAAAAATCAGGGCCTTCAAAAATATTTTCAAAATAAAAAAGGGTTCAAAACGTTTTTTAATCAAAAAGGGGGATAGAAAGAATCTTACCTTTTGGGTATAGGGTTAGCAATGCCAGATCTGATTCGAATAGGGGTGTAGTTGGTTTTCAGGGTTGTAAGGAGAACTACACCGAGTTTGCTTTGACTCTAGCAACGAAGTTTGAATTGAGGTGGCGTTGCCAATGAACGGCTCCGTGAAGGAGGCAAAAGGGCTATGGTTCTTAAACGAATGAGGGGAAGGGGAAACCCTTTGTTTCTTTTCTATATTTTGAAGAAAAGTGAAAATCAAATGGAAACCTTTCATTGTTCTTTTTTTATCTGTTATGTTCCATTTATTGTCGTGGGTTTTTTTGATTTTTGGCCTATTACCCTTCAAGCACCTTGGCTTTTCTCCATTTTTTATGCGGTCTTTAACTTCAAGTACCTTGGCTTTTGAGAATATAGTTCAATAGTACCTGAAATGACATCAGGTTCATCATCCTCCTCTCGGCTCCTCACATGATACATTTGAGTAGATGCCTTCGATTCTTGTTTATTGGATGGTTTCCCCGAGCCACTAGGTTTCCCTATAGCTCCCGAAGATCATTGCTTTGATCCCTTGCCTCGGAAAGATTGAGCAGGAGAGGTAACATTTGTCGGTATAGCTATAAATTTGGTAGCACCAAGAGGGCAATCACGAATGAAATGGCTTTACTCACCACAATAGAAACAAGATCCAGTTTGCTTATGACAACATTGACCCGCTGGATGTCGTTTCTGGAAATAGTTGCAAACTGGGTTCTGTGAACTTCGGTTGGAGCCCCCAGTGCTTTCAACTGTAGCAGTCTTGACAAAAGTTTGTGTCACAGTCTGAGGTCTCTCAATATTCCCATAACGGGAAGGGTGTGAGTACGTATTTTGCTTGGAGCCTTGGTATTTACCCTTCTTGTTCCACTTAGGAGGTCAAGGATCATCTCTGAACCTTTTCTCAAACATGCTCCAGTTTGCTTATGAAATTGACCCCCTAGATGTCGTTTCTGGCAATAGTTGCAAACTGGGTTCTGTGAACTTCGGTTGGAGCCCCCAGTGCTTTCAACTGTAGCAGTCTTGACAAAAGTTTGTGTACAGTCTGATGTCTCTCAATATTCGTAGAACGGGAAGGCTGTGAGTACGTATTCTGCTTGGAGCCTTGGTATTTGCCCTTCATGTTCCACTTAGGAGGTCAAGGATCATCTTTGAACCTCTTCTCAAACCTACCTGGTCCACCACCCCTTTGAGCTCTATGTGCTGCTTCGGTGGCTTTGATACGATTCACTAGATCTTGGAAGTCAGTATACCCAAGGCAGTGAACATAGGGCATAAGTCATCACTAAGCCCGACAATGAACATCCTGCACTTCTCTTCCTCTTTCTTGATATATTCTACACCATACCGACAGTACTTACAGAAGTCATTGATACACTGCTCGATAGGTCAGCCACCTTGTTTTAGATGAAGAAAGATGCTACGCCTTTCTGCAAGATAATACTCGCTGATATACTTCTTCCATAATTCTTGAAGGAATAACTCCCAAGTGATAGTTTCCTTAGGAACGGTAAGAATAGTGGTCTTCTACCATTGAAGGGCTTCATCAGCTAGCAATGCAATGGTGCACTCCAGCTTATGCTCGTCTGAACACTGTAATTGTTTATTTAAGACTCTCAATGTATTGTCCAACTAGTACTCTGTGACTTCAGGATTATCATCATCCTATCCAGTGAAAGTGTAAGCTTGTAATGAGGCCAACTTATCAATTGGTGCCCAAATGTACTGGACAACAGGTGCAACTGGTTGCATAGGTTGTTTAGCTCTCATAGAAGTCATAAACTATTTAAACATGTCGGCTATGTTTTGGTAACACCCAGCCTGTGCTGTAGGCAATTACGGCTTAACATTTTATGGTAGGGTATTAGGTGGATTTGGAAGGTCTCCCCCCTTATTTCCTTGTCATGAGTCAAGGAGCCAATAGCATGCTTGTTTATGTGAGCTTTGTTAGTTTTTGACATAACCACAATATAAAGAGGTCGAATTAGCAAGTCACTATACACAATAAAACAACTCTTAGGTGGCAAAGTAACACAATAACAATGCAATAGGCTTCGGTTTAGTCTTAGAATCAACTAAACTCTAGCTTTGATACAATAAATGTAAAACCCCTTCCCATCCTGGTGTCGGAGTATGCTACCAATGAATGATACGGTGATCAGTGCAATAAATTTCAATCAATAATTGACCACTAAATAATATTATGCTTTGCAAATGTTACCAAACAATATCAAAGGCCCAATTTAACCAATGGGAAACGGTGATTACTCAATTAGGACCAATTTCTAATATTTATAAATTTTAGGGAGTAAACTATAATTCTAGTAAATTAAAGGTCCTTACCTAAAACTAACACTACTACAATGAAATTCAATCTATGTTCAATACTCATACAAATTTCCATATTAATCAGAGGCCAAAAACCCCTTCAATTTAGACCTTCATTATTTAGTGACCAAATTACAACATTTCACAAACTATTTCGTAATACTTATAACTGAATTGCCTATCACCATACTGATACTCGAAAGGTCGTATTGGTACTCCATGCCTAATTTAAGAGTTTCAGTTTCAAAGGATACAGACTCGTATCGATACAGGTGGAGACTGTATCGGTGCGAGTTGACTAGTATCGATACACCCTAAGATCGTACCGATACCTTTAATTTTCCAAATTCTAGTGACCAAAATCCGTACCGATAAGCACTATGCAGTATCAATACTCCCCATTTACTAAGTCCAATTAGCCATACCCGTATCGATACGCCCTAAGAAGTATTGATATGCCCTGCATTGTAAAGACAGATTTTATCTGGTTTTTAATCAAATTAACCCATCAAATGTTGTCCAAATGCAATGAAACGTTACCAGCAAGTCCAAAACACTAGAATCTACTAGCATGTCAAAATTTATAGCTATTTGAATCCATTTACTAGGTTTTCACCTTTTAAGCCAAATATGCACATTAAGCCACTTTAACCACTTCTATGACACCATATTGAGCCTTAAGCCCTTATACAAAACATAGGCAATGCACACACACCAAAATAGCTAAAAGCAACTAGTTCAACTACTTTGCCACCATACTAGGAGTTTGTAAGGGCAATAAACAGTACTTTTGCTGTAACACCCCCTACCCCGGGTTAGTAGCAAACCTGTTCGGGAGCATTACCAAGCAAGAACAAGGCAAGGAAAGGTTAACTCATCCCTATCAAATGAGTTACTTGACTAGCAAGCAACCAAGCATTCATAACTTAACATGCAAGCAAGCTCATATTTTGTTTACAAGACATTATAGGTTACCACTTTAACATTTCATTTAACATCATCATACAAACTAGCATTCGAAAAACCTAAGTGAGCAAACATGCTTTCATTTCGTTTCATTATTCCTTTAGATTAATACATGTAACATTTCATACATAATTTGCTAGACGTGGTCATTTCTACATACAATTGCACGTACCTTGTCTCCAAGAAAGCAATATGCCCAGCTTACTATTCAGCATTTACCATTTCAAATATACATGTAACATTCATGCCATTCAATCAAGTATACAGTTATTCACGCAAGCATACGAATAACATTGTTCTAGGACATCATTAACCCATTCAATTACACATATATGCGCAACAACAATCTTTAATTTCATGAAATTTGAGTTCATTACATAATTTAGTCTTAACAACTATGTTCTTAACATGGAAGGCCCATACAAGATCATATGTATACAATTACTCAAAACATCAAGTAGCCATGTTCATGCATATATACAATCCTCCCAAAACAAACAAGATGCATGGTCTAGTCCTAGCTACATATATATGTCTAGGTGCCACCAACTAGGAGAAATACAAAACAAGTATGAAATCATACTTTAACTCTGCTTGTGCATTGCTTTGAGCTCAAGAAATCAGGCTTCAGGATCAAGCAACGATCGAATCCTTTATCTTGTGGCTGGGAAGGATGAAAACAAGAGTGATAAGTACAAGAATATACTTAGTGAGGTAGTAACTAGTTCTAACCAATTATTATATCAAATTAAGTGTCAATTAGTCAAGAATGATCCTAGCTAAGGATTTCAAGGCATTTGAATAGCCTAAGAAGCAAGAGAAAATGAATCATAATTCATGCTTTATCCATTTCAAGTAATCAAGCTATTCATGGTCACATATCAAGTAGTCAAGCAATTCATGCTTACATAACAAGAAATCAAGCAATTCATGCTTTCATGACAAATAATCAAGCTATTGATGCTTATTAGCTCATTTATTATCTTTTAACACAATCCTTGGTTCATAGTTTGTCTAGGTAATTGAGTCTCCAACCAACTGTCACCACGAGATGTACCGTAGTACTAGTCAACCCTCCTACTGTCGCCAAAGACCACATACGTACCCTCCATCTATCGCCAATTAGGGGCCTTAACCCTGGACCGTACTCCACCCTGACACAATTAGCTCTAGACTCTAAGGCATGCCCTTCTACCTATTCAACTAGCAACCAAGGTTGTTTGATTATAATTCATTTATTCAAGGATTTCAAGCTTTTCAAGTTCAAGATCATGTATCATTCAAGTGTACAAGTTCATGTCAAGCATTATCTTTTTCAAGAGTCATTTCGAGTATTGCATGGAAAGTTTATACATGCATTAAGCCCTTACGCCAATAGTGCCATAACTCATCATTTCAAGTATTCATTGCATCATCTAAGCTAGCACTTCAAGCATTCGGTTTAAGCAATTGGTCACAATACCATGTCATACATACAAGAATCACTGTTACCACATATACATGCTAGCATTCGATTTATACAACAATTCAAGGATGTAGTCAAGTTTCATGTATTATCTTAATTCATGCTTCCCTTATTAGGTCAAGATCATATTAAGTCCAATTTAACAATACAAGAATTTAGACATGCATGCTTTGGTTAGGACCTAGTCCTAATCCTAGAATAAACTACACTCATAATACTCCCCAAGCTAGCTAGTCTCACAAAACTATTCCCTTTTGCTTGTCCCTTGAATGATCGAATTTAGATCCTTCTCCAAAGTCCCCTCCTTTGTCTAGTAAATCACATAGATAGAACATGGTCAAAACATGTAATCACAAAATCATTCAACATGGCAGCAAGGTTAATACATTATATATATACAAAACAGATAGCATATTCATATACACACCTTAATGCATATTACCAAACTGCCTAAATTCCATATTAAGGCAAAACAGGGCAGCAATTAAACTGTCCCAAAACTGTTTGCAAAACAATTTACTATATTGTACACAAAACTGTGTACAATTACCTAGACTGCTGCTACCAGGCAGCATGTACTCTGCTCACTTAAACATGCATAACTTTCATTCCGTATGTCGGAATTTCGAATTAGTTTACACCGTTAGAAAGCTTACTTATCCCTCTTTCTAACCATATAGGCCCTACATTTTAATCATTTTCCATTTAATACAGTTTTTGCCTTAAAGACAGACCTATTTCATTACTGGACTGTTTGCACTATCCAAAGATTTTCATTTCCAGAATCCATTCTACAACCCAGAATTTAGTTTTGTTTTCTCCTAATGAATTTAGACATGTTAAGACACTGTCCATAAATTTGTCAGCCTTAAATTCCATTTATACAATTTATGGTGATTTTTCGAAGTTATTGCCCAAAACAGAGTATTCTGGGCAGATTACACTAGGTTAAGTTTTATCCTCATATTCATTCAAGCAAAGATTCTAACATTATAATTCAACTTATATACTTATTTCTACAAGCTTAGATCAGTCCAATTCACCTACCAATGTGATCAAAACAGGCAGCATATACAATTAAACATGTTTACGCATTTTTATCTAGCAAAACAGTCCCTAATCGAATCTAGTTTCAACCAAGATCCCTATTCTCAATTTCCAGTAGCCATACACATCTTTTTAGCAATTTGATTAATAACACTCACAATTTGAAGGACCATTAGAAGCTAACATCATTTTAACATGCATAACAATCATCCTATTCAAATTAGGCAACAAGAATATCACTAATTCAAGATTCAAGCATGTAATTGAAGTGAGGAATCAAGCATTTACCTTCCTCAATGTGAATTATTATTCAATTTAGTCCTAACCGTGGCTTAATCTCTCAAGGATTCCATGGATATCACTCAAGCTTTCTCACACTACTTCCATTCTTCTCTCTTTCTACCTAACACATTTGGTATAATCAAATGAGGAAGAAGAAGTCTTCTCCTCATAGTAGCCGGATGGACCTTGTCCATGTGACAAGTGGATAGTCCACTATCCAATCTAAATTTTCTATGCATTCCTTATCTTGCAATTTGATTCTCTTATGGTCCTTTTAATTCGGCACTCTAACTTGTTGGCTATAACATTTTTGTCCCTTTTTAATTTGATCATTCGGTTTAAAGACAATTCGAATTGATCATCACAATTCAAGTGCCTTTCTTTTTGTTTCTCATAATTTACTCCTAGGTTTCCTTTTGATTAAAGCATGATTCAATTAGTTAGAACTCTAAACAGTGATATCAAATCAAGGCCCGATTTAGGGGTGTTACAATTCTCTCTTCCTTAAAATAAATTCTCCCTTGAATTTACCTGAATCGAATAGGTGAGGATATTGCTTCCTCATGATTTCTTCAGATTCCCAAGTTGCCTCTTCTATCTTGTGATTTCTCCACAAGACCTTGACAAGAGGAACAATTTTGTTCCTGAGCTTTCTAACTTTGTATTCAAGAATCTGAATTGGTTCCTCTTCATATGACAAGTCAGGATTCAACTCTACTTCTTCAAGCTCAAGGACATGGGATGGATCAGACCTATATCTTCGGAGCATAGACACGTGAAAGACATTATGAAACTTGTCAAATTCACTGAGAAGAGCTAATCAATAGGCCACTGGCCCTATCCTTTCAATGATTTCAAACGGACCAATGAATCGGGGACTAAGCTTCCCTTTTCTTCTAAACCGAAAGACTTTCTTCCAAGGGGAGACTTTGAGGAAGACTTTGTCTCCAACATTGTATTGGATGTCTCTCTTTTTCAAGTCTGCATATGCTTTCTGCCTATCAAAGGCTGCTTTTAATCGATTCTAAATGATCTTCATTTGTTCTTCGGATTCTCTGAGCAATTGAGGTCCCAATACTTTGTTTTCTCCCATTTCAGACCAGCACAAGGGTGTTCTACATTTCCTTCTGTATAGAGCTTCGAAGGGAGCCATCTATATAGATGTCTGGTAACTATTGTTGTAGGCAAACTCTACTAAGGGTAGAGATTTCTCCCAATTCTTACCAAAGTCTATAACACAAACACGTAGCATGTCTTCAAGTACTCGGATGATTCTTTCAGATTGTCCATCTGGTTGAGGATGGAAGGTCGTACTAAGGTGTACTTTAGCTTCTTCAGCCTTTTGTAAGGAATTCCAGAATCGAGAAGCAAATCTGGTGTCACGGTCAGAAATTATAGCTGTAGGTACACCGTGTAATCGAATCACTTTACGGATGTATAACTCGGCTAAGGTTTCCAAGCTCATGTTCATTCGAACATGGATGAAATGAGTAGACTTTGTGAATCTATCAACAATCACCCATACAACATCATTCTTTCTTGGAGTGGAAGGAAGACCAGTAACGAAGTCCATTGTAATCTGATCCCATTTCCACTGAGGGAAATCGATGGGTTGGAGCAGTCCAATGGGGACTTGATGCTCAGCTTTAACTCTTTGACAAGTTAGGCACTTTCAAACAAAGTCTATGATAGCCGATTTCATGCCTGGCCACCAGTATAGTGGCTTTAGGTCCTTGTACATCTTAACTGATCTTGGGTGAATCGAGAAAGAGCTTTGGTGAGATTCTTGCAGCATCTCTTGTTTTAGTTCCTCATTGTTAGGAACACATACTCTATATTTGAAATAGAGGAGTCTATTCGACTTGAGGGAGAAGTCAGAATTAGACTCAGAGTCTAGCTTGGACATGATCTTCTAAAGATCTGGATCAATTTGTTGGAGTTCTTTGATTCTCGAGATTAGACTAGATTGAACTTGAAGTTCAGATAGAAATTTTCGTCCCTTGAATAAACGAAAATGAGCATTGATAGCCAAGGAAGCTACGAAAGAATAAACAAGACCATTAAGGATGATTTTTGAATAGTTACTTGCAAGACAAGAAAGGTTTAATTTGAATGGTTTCTTGCAAGTCAAAAAAGAAACATTCCGAATGAATTATTCTAGGATTTAGATTTAAGGGTTTACTCGAGTATGGTCTATGACTAAGGGCATCAGCAACCACATTTGCTTTCCCCGGATGGTAGTCGATAACCAAATCATAGTCTTTAAGTAACTCTAGCCATCTCATTTGCCTCAAACTCAAGTCTTTCTAAGTTAGGAGGTATTTGAGGCTCTTGTGGTCTGTGAACAAGTTGCATTTCTCCTCGTACAAGTAATGTCTCCATATTTTGAGAGCAAACACGATGGCTGCCAATTATCGTGTGTAGGGTAGTTTGACTCGTGTGGTTTTAGTTGCCTTGAGGCGTAAGCTACCACTTTTCCATCTTGCATTAGGACACAACCTAGCCCTAAGTGAGATACATCACTATAATCAGTGTATTCCTTGCCCGATTCTGGTTGGATGAGAACTAGAGCATGAGTCAGGGCTTGTTTAAGCTGATCGAAGCTTCGTTGTTGGTTCTCCGACCATACAAAAGGTGTATCTTTGGGAGTTAGCCTAGTCAAGCTTGCGGTAATAGATAAAAATCCCTTGACAAAACATCGATAATACCCGGCTAAACCGAGAAAACTTCTGACCTCACCAACATTCCGTAAAGGTCTCTAATCCAGGATAGATTGAATTTTGCTCGGGTCTACTTTAATCCCTTCTGCCGAGATGAAATGGCCAAGGAACGAGACTTCTGATAGCCAGAATTTGCATTTATAGAACTTTGCAAACAATTAATGTTCTCGGAGAGTTTGCAATACAATTCTATGTAGTTGCTCTTCTGAACAGGAGTGTAATTCGAAGAGTGTTCTTTGGAGTGTTTAGACTTCTTTGACTGATAGTGACGCTTTTCATCATTCCTGGATCGTTTTTCTTTCTAGGAACTACCACTCTTGCGTTTCTCAGAGGCCTTCATCTTCTCCTCGGTTGTAATAGCCCGGTTTACCAAATTCTAGAAGTCAGTGATACCCAGAGAAGTGAATATTGGACTCAGTTCATCGTTCAGTCCATCGATAAACTTCCGACACTTGTCAGCATCAGTCTTGATGAGTTTTAACCCTTGCAATATTTGTAGAAATTGCTCACATACTATTTGATGGGTCGGCCACCTTGCTTGAGGTACAAGAAACGCTTCTGGAATTTGGCCAGGTATTGCTCACTAATATACTTCTTCTTAAATTCTTCGAGGAAGAATTTCCAAGTAATAGATTCAGGAGGAGCAGTCAGGGTAGTGGTTTCCCACCAGCTTAGAGCTTCATCTGCCAACAGGGCTATGGCACATTTGAGTTTGTGTTCGTCAGAATATGGTAATTGCTTGGTCAAGATTCGAGTAGTGGCCTCTAACCAGCTCTTAACTACTTTAGGATTGGCTTCATCAGTGCCAGTGAAGGTATAGGCCCGGTGTTGAGCCAGCTTGTCAATCGGGGCTCTATTTGGAGCAACAATAGGAGGAGGAATAGGATGGTCTCGTTTCAAAGTAGTTACAAGATGATTGAACATCTCTTTCATACTTTGAAGGCATTCTTGTTGTACAAGATTTATAGTAGGAGCTTCTTGTTGAGCAGCAGCTTGGGCTCGGGGTTGAGCTTGTTGTTGTAGAGGATTCTGCTCCATCCTCACACTATCTCTATCATTTAAGGAGTCTACGGGACTTTCATCATCCTGAGCAAGCCGTGTTTCAGACATTCTATGTTCAAATAGAACAATTAGGAATTCGGTTTAGTTAAGCAAAGACACAAGCAATACAATACAAGTCTCCTAGGTGGCACAAGTATCCTATATGATGCAAGAGAGCCCGATTTAGTCCTAAAACCAACTAAAAAGATCTAATTACAAATAAATGTAACACCCCTACCCCAGGTTAGTAGCAAACCGGTTCGGGAGCGTTACCAAGCAAGAACGAGGCAAGGAAAGGTTAACTCATCCCTATCAAATGAGTTACTTGACTAGCAAGCAACCAAGCATTCATAACTTAACATGCAAGCAAGCTCATATTTTGTTTACAAGACATTATAGGTTACCACTTTAACATTTCATTTAACATCATCATACAAACTAGCATTCGAAAAACCTAAGTGAGCAAACATGCTTTCATTTCGTTTCATTATTCCTTTAGATTAATACATGTAACATTTCATACATAATTTGCTAGACATGGTCATTTGTACATAGAATTGCACGTACCTTGTCTCCAAGCAAGCAAAATGCCCGGCCTTACCATTCGACATTTACCATTTCAAATGTACATATAACATTCATTCCATTCAATCAAGTACACATTTATTCACGCAAGCATACGAATAACATTGTTAAGGTAGGACATGATTAATCCATTCAATTACACGTATATGAGCTGCAACAATCTTTAATTTCATGGAATTTGTGTTCATTACATACTTTAGTCTTAACAACTATGTTCTTAACATGGAAGGCCCATACTGTAACACCCTAACATTGGCCTAGTAATTCTACTACAATTTAAACAATAGGCTAATTGAATCCATAAGTTGATAAATTTAAAATAAGAATGAACATTGGCCATCCTTATAAATCAAATAAGTGAAATTGAACTAAATTGAATTGAAATGAAAACTAGGAGGCATAAATAAAAGGATGGAAATGTGAACATGCAAAATCCTATAGATTGCATGTAAAATAGAAATTAAATGGAGGCCTTGACACATGTTGTCATTAGAGGATAACATGTGCCATTTAGGATGATGACTCATTCTTGGGGAGGAAAATAACCAAAAATATTATCATCTTCCTCCCCATTGTTATCCATTGTGGCCAAAACATAGAAAGAGAAAGGGGAGAGAATTTTGCATGCAAACACCTTCAATTCAAGCTTCATAATTCATCTATTGATCAAATTAAGCTTGGAGAAGGTATAATACTTGAACCTAACTTGCTATAGATTGTTTGAATGAGTGATTGATGATGTCTTTGTTGTCTTGATGAATTGGATGATTTCTATGTGTGTTGGGAGCATGCTAGATTCAAATTGAACTTGAAATTGTAATTCCTAGTAACCAATTTAATATAGGATATATGTATAGTTGCTGGAAATCTGGGAATTATGAACATGATAGAAAACAGTCTTGGTTAAGGACTGTTTTTATTGATAAATTGTGTAAACATGTTAAATGAACATGGAACCCTGTTTTGATCATGCTGCTAGGTAAAAATAAGATTGAATTAAATATGTAACTTGCTGGAAAATGACTACACCTAATTGAACTAGTTAAATTAGGTAATGAACTGCCTAGTTGATGAATTGAATGTGCAAAGTTGATCAAATCGATTAAACTATGTTCAACTTGATTATGCCCTGTTTTATGAACATTAATAGGTGAATTATGATGGCCTAGACATGTATGAACATGATCATGAATGGAATTGTCATGTTAGGACCTTGCTAAAATGAGCTAAGAAGCTAGAAATCCAACCTAGTGTAATCTGCCCAGAATGCTCTGTTCTGGGCAGTGACTTTGAAAAATCACTATAAATTTTATATAATGAATTTAATGCTAAAATTTTTATATACAACCCCTTGGTATGTCTAAATTCACTAGGAGAAAACAGAACTGAACTCCGGGTTGTATACTGAAATGTAGAGAAGAAATACTAGGGACAATGCAAACTGTCCAGTAAAGCAAAATGCCCTGTCTTTAATTTAAAAACTGTTTTAATTGGAAAAGAACTAAAATGCAAGACTTATATGGTCATAAGGACAAATTTATTATCTTTCCAACGGTGTAAACCAATTGAAATTCTGACGTACGGAATGAAAGATATGCTTGATTAAGTGACTAGAGTGCAAGATGCCTGGCAGCAGTTGTATAGGCAAATGCACACTGTTTTGTGGCATTTTGTAAACTGTCTTGAAAATAGTTTTAGGCCTTGAATTATGCCTTGTTTTGCATGAACTAGAATGTAGAAAAGTGTAGTTAAGTATAATGGACAATGCACATGAGCATGCTGCCCAATATGTGAATGTTATATGCTTGTAGCATTGCTTGATTTAATGACCTTGTTTTGTATTGAATGACCTTGTGATCTTGTTTTGACATGCTTGTTGTGTAATGTGATAGAACCAGGAGTAAACTCGGTGGAAGAGGATAGAGTGGATCATCCTAAAGCCAAGAACAAAGGAGTGTGGATCCAAGACTAGCTAGCTTGGAGTATTGTGAGTGTAGTTACCTCTAGGGTTAGGACTAGGTCCTAACCAATGTATTCTTGTTACATTCTTGACATGTTAAATGAATCTAACTATGAACTTGACCTAATAAGGGAAGGATGATTAAAGCAATACATGAAACTTGATCCTAGCCTAGTATACATGATCCAATCGAATGCTTATGCATGATTAAGTGATAGCATGAATGTTTGTATATGTTATGATGCAATGAGATCAAATGCTAAAGACTTGTTTGAGACAGACGGAGGTAAAAGGGCAATGAGATCAAATGCAATCGAAGCTAGTTAGACTAGGTAAAAGGGCATGCCTTATAGTATACAGCTCATTGTGTAAGGGTGGACTACGGTCTAGGGCTAAGGCCCCTATTTGGCGACAGACAGAGGGTACGTATGTGGTCTTTGGCGACAGTAGGAGGGTTGACCAGCACTACGATGCATCTTGTGGCGAAAGTTGGTTGGAGACTCGATTACCTATACAAACTAATTACCAAGGGGGTTGTTTAATGAATAACAATTGAAATAACAATCCTACATTATATGTTACTTGTCTTGAATGCCATGAATTGTATGTTACTTGACTTGAAAGCATGACTGCTTGATTTCTTGTTTTGCAAGCATGTGTGCTTGATTCATGAAGTATGATTCTTGTTTCTTGTTCCTTGATAGCCGAATGCATGATATCCTTAGATAGGAGAATCTTGATGCTTGAAAGCCTAGCTAAGATCCCTCTTGATGCTTAAAAGCCTTAGCTAGGTCTACACATGATTAAAAGACATGAAACAAGAAATAACAAATGGATAGACTAGTTACTACCTCACTAAGTGCATTATTGTACTTATCACTCTTGTTTCATTCTTCCCAACCTACAGGATAAAGGATTCAATCGTTGCTTGATCTTGAAGCCTGTTACCTTGAGCAAGAAGCAACTCACACGAGCATAGTTAAAGTATGAATCCATACTTGTTTTGTATATCTCCTAGAATGGTGGCACTAGAATGTATATAGTTAGTTGGATCATGCATCTTGAAGCTTGTATATAATGTTTGATGGGCCTACAATGTTATGTATCTAGTAATGAGTATGTAATGAACTTAGTTATCATGTAATGAATGGATATTTTGCTGCGCATATGGTGATTGAAGAATGAAATGATCTAATATTGATCTAGATTATCTTGAATCAAATGAATGCCTTGTTTAGTGTATATGTTTTGCTTGAAATGAAAGTAGTATGAGTTGAACCATGTTGAATGCTTTCCATTCGAATGGAATGAACCTAAAGGGTTGCTTGATTGTGAATATACCTTGATGTATGTGCTATATATGCTTGTATAGTTGTTTGTCAAATGCATAAGAATTGAACAATCTTGAATGAAACTAGTTACATGCCTTGTGTATGCTTTTGGGTGTTATGGTCGAATGGTTAGGTATGGAAATAGGCTTGATGGAAGCTAATTATATGCAATTAGAAGCTCAAGAATCATGCCTAGTAAGTATAGACTTGAGATGTCTAAGTGTATACACTAAGGTAGTTCAAATAGGATAGGTAACAAAGAATAAATATTGTAATATGAACCATGTAAGTAATAGCTTATAATGTAAGTATGAAAGAAAGAAAATTTTAATGCCTTGTTCGAATGCTTTGTTCCTTCTTGCTTGCTTAGTTCGAATGTCTTTGATAGTTTGAGATCAAGTGTGAGCTTACTTGTTAGCTAAGTAAGTATGGTTGCTTGATTGATTCTTGTATTGTATTGTTCTTGTCTATTACCATGTCCTTGCTTGCTTGTTAAGTAATGCTCCCGAGCCGGGATACTAGCCCGGGTAGGGGGTGTTACACATACAAGAGCATATGTATACAAGTACTCAAAACATCAAGTAGCCATGTTCATGCATATATACAATCCCCCCAAAACAAACAAGATGCATTGTCTAGTCCTAGCTACATATATATGTCTAGGTGCCACCAACTAGGAGAAATACAAAACAAGTATGAAATCATACTTTAACTCTGCTTGTGCCTTTCTTTGAGCTTAAGAAATCAGGCTTCAAGATCAAGCAACGATCGAATCCTTTATCATGTGGTTGGGAAGTATGAAAACAAGAGTGATAAGTACAAGAATGTACTTAGTGAGGTAGTAACTAGTTCTAACCAATTATTATATCAAATTAAGTGTTAATTAGTCAAGAATGATCCAAGCTAAGGATTTCACGGCATTCGAATAGCATAAGAAGTAAGAGACAATGAATCATAATTCATGCTTTATCCATTTCAAGTAATCAAGCTATTCATGTTCACATATCAAGTAGTCAAGCAATTTATGCTTACATAATAAGAAATCAAGCAATTCATGCTTTCATGACAAGTAATCAAGCCATTCATGCTTATTAGCTCATTTATTATCTTATAACACAATCCTTGGTTCATAGTTTGTCTAGGTAATCGAGTCTCCAACCAACTGTCGCCACAAGATGTACCGTAGTACTGGTCAACCCTCCTACAGTCGCTAAAGACCACATATGTACCCTCTGTCTGTCGCCAATTAGGGGCCTTAGCCCTGGACCGTAGTCCACCCTAACACAATGAGCTCTAGACTCTAAGGCATGCCCTTCTACCTATTCAACTAGCAACCAAGGTTGTTTGATTATAATTCATTTATTCAAGGATTTCAAGCTTTTCAAGTTCAAGATCATGTATCATTCAAGTGTACAAGTTCATGTCAAGCATTATCTTTTTCAAGAATCATTTCGAGTATTGCATGGCAAGTTTATACATGCATTAAACCCTTAGGCCAATAGAGCCATAACTCATCATTTCAAGTATCATCTAAGCTAGCACTTCAAGCATTCGGTTTAAGCAATTGGTCACAATACCATGTCATACATACAAGCATCAATGTTACCACATATACATGCTAGCATTCGATTTATACAACAATTGAAGGATGTAGTCAAGTTTCATGTATTATCTTAATTCATACTTCCCTTATTAGGTCAAGATCATATTAAGTCCAATTTAACAATACAAGAATTTAGACATGCATGCTTTGGTTAGGACCTATTCCTAACCCTAGAATAAACTACACTCACAATACTCCCCAAGCTAGCTAGTCTCGAAAGACTATTCCCTATTGTTTGTCCCTTGAATGCTCGACTTTAGATCCTTCTCCAAAGTCCCCTCCTTGCTCTAGTAAATCACATAGATAGAACAAGGTCAAAACATGTAATCACAAAGTCATTCAACATGGCAGCAAGGTTAATACATTATATATATACAAAACAGATAGCATATTCATATACACACCTTAATGCACATTACCAAACTGCCTACATTCCATATTAAGGAAAAATAGGGCTTCAATTAAACTGTCCCAAAACTGTTTGCAAAACAGTTTACTATACTGTATACAAAACTGTGTACAATTACCTAGATTGTTGCTACCAGGCAGCATGTACTCTGCTCACTTAAACATGCATAACTTTCATTATGTATGTCGAAATTTCAATTAGTTTACACCGTTATAAAGATTACTTAGCCCTCTTTCTAACCATATAGGCCTTACATTTTAATCCTTTTCCATTTAATATAGTTTTTGTCTTAAAGACAGACCTATTGCATTACTGGACAGTTTGCACTGTCCAGAGATTTTCATTTCCAGTATCCATTCTACAACCCAAAATTTAGTTTTGTTTTCTCCTAATGAA
This sequence comes from Hibiscus mutabilis, assembly GCA_019671005.1. Classification (NCBI taxonomy): domain Eukaryota; kingdom Viridiplantae; phylum Streptophyta; class Magnoliopsida; order Malvales; family Malvaceae; genus Hibiscus; species Hibiscus mutabilis. The sequence goes on along the minus strand of CM033717.1, from coordinate 43,858,707 downwards.
TATAGACATGTTAAGGCATTGTCCATAAAAGTTTCAGCCTTAAATTCCATTTATACAATTTATGGTGATTTTTTGAAGTTACTGCCCAGAACAGAGTATTCTGGGCATATTACACTAGGTTAAGTTTTAGCCTCATATTCATTCAAGCAAAGATTCTAACATTATAATTCAACTTATATACTTATTTATACAAGCTTAGATCAGTCCAATTCACCTAGCAATGTGATCAAAACAGGGCAGCATATGCAATTAAGCATGTTTACGCATTTTTATCTAGTAAAATAGTCCCTAATCGAAACTAGTTTCAACCATGATACCTATTCTCAATTTCCAGCAATCATACACATCACTTTAGCAATTTGATTAATAACACTCACAATTTGAAGGACCATTAGAAGCTAACATCATTTTAACATGCATAACAATCATCCTATTCAAATTAGGCAACAAGAGTATCACTAATTCAAGCATGTAATTAAAGTGAGGAATCAAGCATTTACCTTCCTCAATGTGATTTCTTATTCAATTTAGTCCTAACCATGGCTGAATCTCTCAAGGATTCCATGGATATCACACAATCTTTCTCGCACTACTTCCCATCTTCTCTCTTTCTCCCTAACACATTTGGTATAATCAAATGAGGAAGAAGAAGTCTTCTCCTCATAGTGGCCAAATGGACCTTGTCTATGTGACAAGTGGATAGTCCACTATCTAATCTAAATTTTCCATGCATTCCTTGTATTGCAATTTGATTCTATTATGATCCTTTAATTTGGCACTCTAACTTGTTGGCTATAACTTTTTGGTCCCTTTTTAATTTGATCATTCGGTTTAAAGACATTTCGAATTGGTTATCACAATTCGGTGCCTTTCTTTTTATTTCTCATAATTTACTCCTAGGTTTCCTTTTGATTAAAGCATGATTCAATTAGTTAGAACTCTAAACAGTGATTTCAAATCTAGGCCTGGTTTAGGGGTGTTACATTTGCCTTGTGATGACTTGCCAAAACTTCTGATTTGCTCTGATCTTAGGTCAATGACTTGATCAACCTGAAATGCATGAGATGAAATGCATTAGGCATACTTTACCTAGTGAGGTAGTCACAAACAATGCAATTAACAATGGGATGCATAACAACTCATGCTCAATAACATTAATGTTATATCTCATGTTCAGTGTAATTTAGTTCATAGTTCACTATTAATCCTCGGAATCAATTCAACACAGTGGATGCACGAATTCCCTACGCCTCGCCAAATCAATGAATGGTCTAGTCCCTCCGCCTCGCCAAATGACCAATAACCCATTATGCCTCTGCCTCACCATAATAATGGTTGTAGCCAAGGACCATAGTCCTACTGTACTAATGAGCTCATGAATTTTATGGCATGCCAATTGTATCCAATGTCTTTCAAATCCAAGGTTTCATGACAATATCAATAATCAATGTTCAATAACAATGACAATATCTGATGTTCTTATCAATAAGCAATGTTCTGGTGGCAATGTTCAATAACAATGACAATGGAAGTGTTCAATAATCTCAATGGCAATGCAATGATCGATGCTTCATTTTCAATGATACAAGGACAATAACTATATCGATATCAATGTTCAATGACGATAACAATAGCAATGACTATGCTCTATGTCCAATGTCCAATGTTCAATGCTTCAATAATTCATTAACTATATCGATGGCGAAACCAATGACAATGATCGATGGCAATGACTATAACAATATCGATGTCCCATATTCAACGCAATGACTTACCTCTACTTACCAACGTTATCCACCAAGTGGTCCGATGCAATATTCCTTAACAATGATGTTAGCAATACTATATACAGTGGCAATGGAATCAGGAAAGGCACCTAGCTAATCCCGAGACTCCGACTACACTAACCTCGATAACTCAAAGCTCCTACGGCTCTGGAATTGTAATTTCCTTGTTCTTAGCTTTCGACAGAGATGGTGGATGCCCTCTATCCAATTCTTGAACTAGGTAAACAATAGGAAATTGTTAGGGTCGATGATACGATATCGAATTCAATATAACAATATCAAAATCAATATTTAAGCTCGATATAAACAATAACTATAGATTATCCATGGATAGCCAAGACCTAGCTTGAGATTACTCTCCCAATCTCCATGGATTTCAACAATAGTTTGGGGGATTAAGCTTACCCGTTCAATAGCAATGATTGGATAACAATAACCAAAGAAAACCTAAGCTTTGACAAACACCAATGGAGGTGTGTGCTTGGAGGTAGGAGACGATGATGAGGTGAGGTGCTTACTTGTTTTGTATCGGGTAAGTTTCTATCCTTTGGCTATTCACTCTCTCTTTTAATGATAATGGCTTTCCTTCTATTGAAGGAATTGCACCTGATCATCCCACGTAGGGATGATTATAATTGGGGAGGGGCTTATCGCAAGGTTAGTCCCTCAACTCTCAATGCTCTAAGCTTTAGCCCCCAAACTTTCAATTTCTATAATTTAGCCACTAAAAGATTTCAATACATTCAATAAGGTCCGTAAATGATAAATTGACTCAATTAGAGTCCAACATTGATACGATTGACCTTGCGGACAAAGTCAATACAATATTTGGACCTTCCGGTGTAGGGTTTTCGATCGCCGAAACCCAATTTTGACTAGACCAGATTTTGGGGTGTTACATAACAAGTAATTGTTGAAAGTTTAGGTTTGGTTCGGTACCATTCCGATTGTATATGTCTATTGTTTGCATATCTATGAATGTGTTTCCATGTGCTAGCTCAATTAGAGCAACCTTTGGTAGTAATGTACGGTAATTGTTCTAATCTTTTAATTATTTACTAAAAAAATTAGTTATGTTAAATAATTACACAGACGTGAAAGGTTTAAACGTGGTATAAATTGCTCAAATCAATAGCTACTTAAGGGATTCCTTTTTATATGAAAAAGTTTGAATTAAGGTATTAGTTTTATGTCTGAAAGTACTCAAATTTATTTATAGATTACCTTGTTATGTTTAGGAGGTGATGCATACAATTATGAGTCATTAAGGGGCTGAAAATTGATGCTTAATGAATTAAGTAACTATTGAGCTAGTGGTAAGATAAATGCCGTTTTTTCATAAGAATATTATGTCCAATGATACCTTATATGGTATTTTATTAATTTAGTAATTCATAACTGTCCAAAATTGATATCCAAGTAGTTGGGTAAATTGCTTGATTTTAAGCTAGAAAAGTGATTATTATGACAACATACAAGTGTGAAAATTATTGGGATTTTAGTTAGGACATGTCAAAAGAGAAGGAAAATGTGAGGTAAAAGAGGGACTGGACAGAATTGTTTTTATGTCATGTTAAACTACAATGTAATATGCAGATATGCAGTCTTGTAAACTGCAGAAATGTTGTCTTTTATTCTATAGAAAATGCAGTTTTATGCAGCATGCAGTCTTTACATGTTAGCGTATATAGAATTTATGTGCAGTTTGTATACCTCAAACAAGTGCAGAATTGAGCTAAAATATAGTGTAGTTTAGTAACAAAAATAGTGCAGAATTGTAATGAAAGGAATGAAATATGTATGTTGTAAATCTATAAATGCAGTTTGATAAAATGCAAATATAGTATGAAGGTATGCAGTTTAGTGTTTAATGTAGATTTGGTTTAGGATACAGTGTGTAATTTAGTAAATGCAGTGCAATGTGATTAATATATGCAGAATAGTTTTGAAATAAATATAACATGCAGTATGGTATTAAAATTCAGTATGCAGTATAGTATCTATGCTGTTTATGAATGCAGAAAGTATAAAGAATTTATGCAAATTATGTACGCAATTTAAGCATATTGTTTTGATGATCTTTGAAAACGAATATTTAGAAGATTTCATAGTAGGAATATGTATGTAATGTGTTTTAACTAGATTGTTTTTGCTACTGTGTTAAGGTACATTCAATGAAAGGAAGTTATTAGTAAAATGAAGGCTAGGAAGGAGAAATCATTTAAGAGATATATGAAATTTGTGGATTCGGGATATCCCGTAACTTCGGGATATCATGTGAGTGTAGTTTATGCATTTGGATGACACGGAGTCATCCTTATCTTTGTTCACTATGTGTATATTGGTTGCTGCTCATGAATCATTCTGCGCATAGCTCACATTGAGCACCTTGGGTGATTATGTTTTGGCATGGCATCATTGGTAAGTCTTTTTGTATTGCTTGCATTGCATTTACATTAATGCATTGCTATGCTTTGTTATGCTATGGTAGATGTAATAAAACTTGGAAATACACTATGATCTTTAATGTCATAAAATTCTCAGGAGCTTATGCTCAAATTCTCAAGAGCTTATGCTCACTCTGATTATATGATATCTCTGGAGTTGGTCCTCAAAAATCTTTGTTACTAAATGATCTAATTAAGTAAATGTATGATCTTATGATTACAATAAAATCCTTGAAATAATATTACTTCTAAAGCTAAATAAGTCTATGATAATTTGAATTAACTATGAACAACATGATGAAGTAGAAGATTAGTATAGTTAATAAAATTCTGAGATGTACTTAAGATTTGAATGGCTTTGTATTTTATGAACTAAAATTGTAAGCTTTGTTTTGAACTCAAATTGAACTTTAAACTTCTTCATAAGACACAAGAAACGGTCTTAAGCTTTAATGTTATAAGATTAAGAACTCTTAAGTCCTCCGGAACAAATAGCTCATCTATGCCATAATATACTAAGAAATAAAATAATCTTACCTTATGTTATAAGATACTTATCCTAACAACAAAGCATCAAATGTATAAGTTACCTAAGAAATGGAAGCCCTTTGACACTTTAGCATGGTACAATGATTTATTTGGGACTACGGTCCACGGGCTAGGGCTCAGGGATGACGACCCCATATATGTGACATATTGGCGATAGTAGGAGGTAACAGGGGAGATGGTAAGGAGATTGGCGATAGTTGGCTGGATAGATAGATTGGAAGAGAAGAGAAGATAAGTTTGTTATGTTTTGACACTAGACATTGCTTTTTGCTTTGTGCTATGTATAACTTGTACCAATGTTACCTATGTCCAAATGTGTTCCAAGGAAAATGTTTGTTAAAGATATGAACTCCGATATAAACTCAGATATGAACTCCAATATGAACTCAAATAAGAACTCCAATAAGCTTTGATAAGGACTTCGATAAACTTTGATAAGAACTCATTAAAAATTTAGATACAGCTTCTATAAGACTTTGTAAGATCAAGATAAGAACTCTGAAAAACCTTTGAATGAGATACAAAATCCTTCATCCTTTGAAAAGGATTCTAAATAAAGCCTGTAAATAAGACTTTGTGTAACTAAGGCTACCTCAAATGTTGCTATAACATCCCAAAAACCGGTCTAGTCAGAATTGAGTTCCAGCGATCAGAAACCCTATATCAAAAAGTCTTGTTTCGAGCTGTAAATAGTTTCTATATACTCTTTTATAGGAGGCTTAGGGGGTGTTTTTTGATTTTGTTGGAATACAAAGAGCAAATTCATCTAAAAATGTCTTAAAAAGTAATTAAATCATAAAAATAAAAGGCCAAAGTTTAATTTTATATTATATGTTCCTAAGAAATAAAAAACCATAAAATTATGTGAGGGGCAAACAAGGGACAAAGACTTAATTACAATGTTTCAAAATTATTAGGGCCTAAAATATAATTAACCCATAAAATTGGGGTGGGGGACAATTGCCCCTCCCATCATGCATATAGATCTATCTATATTGATAGACTAGGCCCTGCTACCGAACAATAGGCTGAGCTACTAGTTTAAGTGGACTTGACAATTATTATGTCAAGGCGCAATACCTGACTATAGAGAGCGGTCCAGAGCAGGGGAACTCCGAAAACCATGGTACATCATATTTTGAGGAGCAGTGTGGAGACAAAGTGTTCTGGAGGAGCTAAAACGAAGGCTTGCAGATTTTAGAGACGAGCCTTTGGGGGAAGAGGATATGAGATGTTACTCTTTCGGAAGCCTTGAATTTGAATGTGGGTACAACACCTGTTCCCCTTGGTCTAAGAATACCAGAAAGTGGTATTAGCCGAGACTTGAAATTGGAGTTTGGTTTGTAGCCGTTGTGATCGTTATAACTAAACAAATGCTAAAGTGGAAGTAAAAAAACTTAAAGGGGGGACTCGGCACAGATGGTATACTTTAAGAGCCAATATCCTTTAAGTCGAAATAAAATATTGATATTTAATAACGAAATAAAGAAATCTCAATAAACTTGTATGGATAATGTTCTAACAACACAATTTCAACTCAATTTTTTGACAAAAATTAAATATAAAGCAAGTCTACATTGGCTTATAGAAAACATCAAATGTTTGCGGTCAAAACTAGATTAAAGTAAGTAAATATGGACTGACCTAAATGAAATAGAAACATAAGGAATCCGAAGCAAAATTATCATTTTCCATGAAAATAGGAGCACATGTGCATAAGGCGTTTAATGAGGGTGCTTTTTCCTTTTCGATTTATTGTACCGTCTTTCTTTCCTAGTTTTTTTTATTCTTGTCGTTATTTTATTTAATGATTATTTATTATTAGAACTAGCATATCAACAATCATATTTAATCAAGTCCTAAAATATATTCATGCAAATTAGGGGTGAGCAATAAAACCGAGAAAATTAAAATACCGACTCAAATCCGGCTATTCAGTTCGGTTCGGTTCGGTTTGGGCTTGCATATTGAAGTTCGATTTTCAGTTCGGTTTAAAAATCAATCTTCTCAATTCAGTTCGGTTTCAGATTTTTTATATGGAACCCGTTTATTCCATATCAACCCGAATTAAAAATAAACCACCATTACCCATATGGCCATATCAAATATATTTTAAAGATGGTCTCTTGAAATATTTGAATTTGTTTTTTAAGATAGTCTCTTGAAATATTTGGATATGTTTTTATAATATTAAGTTGATTGGATATTGTGTTTCAAATTAGAATATATTTTTATAATATTTACTATTAAGTGTTGTTTTATGATGTTGAATATTTGATTTTGGCTTTAATCAAACAACATATTAGACTAGATATTTGTGTTCTAAGTTGGTGACGTGGAATCATTGAGTGGATATTAATTAAATCAATATTTTCTATAATTTATTTTTTAGATAGGTTGTATGTTTTGTAATCATTGTTATTTTTTAATTCATTCTTCTTTGAAATCATAGATTTTTCAAGAGCTCAAGACATGCGTTTTGTTGTTCTTAATTTTAAAATAAATTGATATTGGAGTTTCTGATGGTAAATTAAAATATGTTACGTGTATTGCTTACATTTTTTGAATTTGAAAAAAACCTCGTTAAAACCGCGGTTTTTAACCGAACCGAATCGCAAAATTCGGTTTATGGTATTTCAGTTTTTCTCCCATTCGGTTTCAGTTTTTTTTTTAAAAACCGTAGACTACGGTTCGATTCATATTTTATTAAAAAAGCGAACCAAACCGAACCAAATACACCCCTAATGCAATTCATATATATATGATCATTATGGAGATAAAAATCTAGGATTTATTTAATCTGTCATAGATCTCAAACCATTCATGAAAACATCCAAGGTTATGTTTTAAAAAACAAAAATATTATCATTTAATAAATATTTAGAATCCAATGATTTGAATTTAAGTGTCATTAAACATTCATTATATCGCTACATAAATCAACAAAATATACAAGAATTTTCGAGCTAAGTTAAAAATAAGTGGACGCAAACACTAATATCAACTTGAAATCCCGTTTTAGAACAACCACTATGGACCACGGTAATTTACCGAGATCGTGCTGATAACATATTATGAAATAAAATAAAAGAAGGACAAGAGGTATGAGAGATAAATCGAAAAATGTGTATTATACTCTCAATATAGAGTGTGTATAATGTTTTCTCTAAACTTTGTATTTATATGCATAAAAAGTAAATATCATATAGAACTCTAATCTTAATGGACATTATAATCCTTCCCCCATGATTTTTTATATTCAATTATTGTTTTCTTTTATGTTTTGGTTTTATTATAGTTTTTATATACTTTTATGGCATGTTTTTTTTTCGTCTTGTGTCATGTTTTTGTCTTATGACACATTTTCGTATACTTTTGTGGTATATTTGCGTTCATAGATGGTTCTCTCATGACACTCGACTCTAGTTTGTAGTTATCGATGGTCTTTCAGTAGTTTGAACCTCTTTTGTAGTTCGTTTGTTAATGCAGTTAGATCTGTTTTGCGAAGTAGCCTGCAGGATTGTTGGTCTTGCTCACCACTGCTACTTTGATCCTTAAGCATGTAGGTAGATAAAGACAATTAATGAGTTCTGTTTCATGCTTCCTTTCTCTAATGTTTCATCTCATCCATATCGTTGCAACTCACTAGGCGTGTTTTGTTGGTCTGATATTATGTTTGTTAGTTTTTTTAGTTTCCCATTATTTTATTATTTCTCTGATAGATTTTCATTTTATTTGGAATGATTCTCTATTATATTTTCTAATAAATGCATCTACCATATTATTCAAAATAATATTATAAAATAAAATCATGAATGAAATGGTTTAAGGAAAAAAAACAGTATTCCCTCTCTTTTCTTTATTTTTTATTGTCGTTTTTCTTAGTTTTTTTTTTGCGATATCGATATTTTGTGCTGATTTTCGAACGCCGGTGATCTTTCTTATTTTTATTTTTAGCTCCCAATAAGAATCCTCTTTATCTTGGATTCCTTATTTTTGCTCATCTTGTTGCGTTTGTTTTATCTACCTTTGTGACACGATTTTTTCTTCCTTGTGGCTTGATTTTTTATGTCTTGTGGCACAATTTTTTATGTCTTGTGGCATGGTTCTTATCTACATTCGTGATAGTTTTGTGTTCATATAGCGAGCATCATGGAACATGTTCTTGATCAAGAAAGGTCGACAGTTTGTTATGGTTAGATAACCTTTTATGGTAGTTTGCCAACATAATCAAAGCTATTAGCGGAAAAGATCCGGAAGATTGATGGTGTCCATAACATCTCTTACATCACTAAATAAGCATTTAGTTGGATAAAGACAATGACCACCGGGCGGTCTACGGGTAACTTGGCCAGATGCAATTATAAGCAGTCCTAAAATTACCAATATTGCATAACGATTATCACTCGATATATTATCCAAATCGTGAAAAAAGTGATGATTCTTTTGTAACATACTTGGTGATTTGTTGGGGTGTGGTATGGTACGGTGCGATTATGATGCGTTATGGTGCGATACCAACCGAAAATGTTACAAATCAAAACTTAAAATGTACTCACCAACCTAAAATATTATGCTCTTTGATAACATTTTCACTTTGTGGTTAAGTATATTTCCATTGCTCAATTTCCCTAAGAATTATCTCCCCTGTTCGCGCCCCACGACATACCAAAACATCTCATTACCCCAACTATACGCGAAAAAGAAAGGAAGCGCAGCAGTGGCTGCACCACGCAAATTCCCAAATGAATTTGCAGGCAGCCACGCGCACTGCAAATTCCCCCTATTTCTTTTAACGTTAGACTTCACCTGATCTTCTTCTCCAACTTATATTTAAAGTTTGGAACTCTCATAATAAAGCAACGATGCAAAATAATAATGCTTTCTTTCTTTTACTTTGATGTGCAACATCTAGTATCGTTCCATCAACTTGATTTGTTGTATATTTATATGCCTTGCATTTTAATAGCAATTTGATCATCCGTTTAATCGATTGTTTGAGATATAAAGTTGTCACAATTAGTTTATCACGAAATACAAAAGAAATCATGTACTAATATTTGTTGTTAGAGGGATGAGTTGAACCTGAGATTCATTATTGCTAGCAACTATGTGGAGTGCAGTAATGTCATTTTTATGTTTATTCACTACTTCTTGATAATAGTCCTTTCCAAGCGATCGGAGTAGGACATGAAGAACATATGGTATGTTATTTTTAACTACAATATGCAAAGGAGTGCGCTTCTGAACTATAGCATCTCCGAAGCATTCAAAGCAAACTTGCAAAAATTATCCAATAGGTTGTGTTTGTTTTCAACTTTACACAAGTAGTGCGAAAGGGTCTTACCATTCTTTCCTCTGACACGGACAAGATCTTTATCAACTTCCAACTGAGGCAATGCCATCTCTTGAAGTTAATTTTTTTGACTGCGAAAGATTGAACTATGTGTCCTAAAATTTGATAAAGATCTTGTTCTTGTCAAATAAAAGAACGACGAGACTCCTTTGCACTTTCTTTTGTAAAGTTGAAAAATAGAGTTTATTGCATAGATTTATGTAGGCTTGTCCCGAATGTATCATTGATGTTACAATTCAGAATTTTTCTGCTTTGCATATCACATTATAAATAACATACTAGATGTTCTTTAGTACCTACTGCGATCACTTGGAAAGAACAACTATTATCAAGTGGTGAACATACATAACGAAAATGGCAACACTGCACTCCATATAGCTGCTAGCAATAATCGAACTCAAGATCAAATCATCCCACTCTAAAATAAATTTTTTTAATGGGGTTCAAAGTTTTGTTAAGTGTTTATTATTAAAGGAAATTAAGTTTAGGTCAAAAGACGACTAAACTATACTAAAGGTTTAATCTAGAGGGTTTCCACTATTAAACTAAGGCCTAAATTAAAAGAACCTAATCCTAAAGTTGTAAAACTATCCTAAAGATCTAACTAAAAGACACTATCTTTTTAAGTTTTTTTTTAGAAGATTAAATCTAAACAACAAAATAGTAACAAATAAAATAAATTGCTTGAATTTAAATTGCATTAAATTAAACGAATATTGCCAAAATTGATATGAATTTATAAGATGATATGAATTTTAAAAAAACGAAAACAATAAATTAAACTAAAAAATGGTGAAATGATTTAAAAGGGAGAAATGATATTTATCAAAACTGATTACAAAAAAATTATTAAAATGGTGGTAAAATCCAGCCAAATTAAAAAGAAATAAAATTAAAAGCTAAATTAAAAATAAAAGGGGACCAGATTGCATAATTTGAAAAATGAAAAGCCTCAATGACAGGCCCACAGAAGTTGGGTGCGGGTCGTGTTGGATCTGGGTTGGTTTTCATAGGTATTATAAATAACAAAGAAAAAAAAATAAAAACAACTTCATTCTAAAATTTCCATCTGAAAACGGATCAAACTCCTCTCTTAAATTTTCTCGCAATTGTTCTTCATGTTTACGGTGAGCATCCGCCATGTCGACCGTCATCCACCGGCGTAGGTCGTCGTCTATCGACGGAAGTAATAAAAAGATAATTAAAGTCGTGTAATCATTAATTTTTGTCCAGGTTTTAGTATTATTATTATTATTATAATATAAAATATGTCATAATTAAAATAAATAAAAATTCATTTAATTTAAAATCAGTCCAAGTCCATTTACATTCACATTTGTATAACCCACTTAAATTCACATGGCCTGTTAGGCCAGTTGGAACAAAACCCTAACCCTAATTTATATTTTCTCTCTACACAGTTAATCTAGAGTCGTCGGATCAGATCTGATCTAACGGTCCAGATTAAGTTTGAGAGTCTCTTTAGATGTTGCGTGAAGCCCACGCTCGTCCATTCATCTCCCTCATGCGCCACTCACCAAGGCCGCTCTTCACCGATTGCTGCCCGATGGCTGCATCAACGGTCACCATTCCTCCTCCGTCCACGTGGTCTCATCGCCGAAAATTACGTTGTCACCATAGGACCACGGACTCTTCCACTCACCACCATCACATGCAACAGAGAAAATAATTAGGAGATGTCAGAAAACCATATCAACATTTAATGTTTGCCCAACTAATGAAAAGGGAAACTGGGATATAAAAACCGATATCCTAGCAATGTAAAGATTATTTAAAGACCAATACAAAAAGGCTCTTTTAGAGGTATTTTTATTCTTTCAATTTTAAATATATAAAAAGAGATTTTGGGTTTTTACCCAGTTTTGGTCTCGGGTCATCATCTTGCTCGGTAGTAGAGGTCGGTGCTTTCAATGAACGGCACCACTATATCATCCTCCCTTTGTCTCCCCTTTATTTCTAGAGGTGAGGGTCTAAATCTCTGGTTTTCAAATTTGGGTTTTCAAAAAAAGTGTTTATTTTTTTAGTTTGATTTTTCTCAAATCTGGGCAAAAATAATGTTTTCCTAAAGATTTTAGGGTCATATTCGTGTTAAGAAGAGAGTGAGGTTTTATTTTTGTTTGGGTTTCGAGTTCGCCGAAGGTTTATGACGTCCAGTGCGGTGTTGAACTACCAGATTTTGTAGAAAGGGTTGAATTCTTAAAGAACTCAAGAACCTTTGAAGAACGATTCAGAGAAAATAGGGGTGTTTTTTGATACGTTTTCAAATGACGAAGAAAAATGAGCTATGGTTCTGAAAATTAGTATTTAAACCCAGCTTTAAAATTTTGTTTTATTACATAATAAGGACTTATGCCTCAAATTTTCCCTTTTCACAATCTCTGAAAGTTTTCAGAATCTTTCAAACTCGTCTTTTTTTTTTTTAATTTGATCCAAAGACCAGTGGGTTATTCACTCTTTCAGTCTATTTTTTCTTTGTTTTTCTTTAATTTCAGTTCCAGTATATAATTATATGTTTATTTATTATTGTTTATATATATATGTACATTATGTTTCGTACGTATACCATGTATATGTTATACTATATATATATTATCTATATATTATACAATATTTATATTATGAATTATATATGTATATTGTATACTTTATCTTATTATATATATATATAATTTATTTTCTAATTTTATGGATCACGATTCGCCTACGGCCTTACGGTGGCCTGCACCAGGGTATGATCCGTATTATTTATAGCACGGTTAATTTAATTAATTAACTAACATCTAACTCAACAACATCGAAGTTTTAATTTCCGAACTTATTTATTTGCTTGTTCCTTACTTCTGTATTTATTTTCTTTCCCATTAATTTATTTCATATTTATTGTTAGCATATTTATTATGTTCATGCATTTTTACCTTTTGTAGCATATAGATCTAATTCTCAAAATTTCGGTATTCTTAGTAGGAGTATCGTCTTGGATTTCCGGGCGTCATCTCCTTTGGGTACTGTAAATCGCGAGGTTTTTATATTCGAATAGTACGGCTATGTATGCAAGCTTTTTTAGGAATTAGTAATTAAATTAAGTTGAATTTATATTTTTATTAGTAAATGTGTTACGAACCTATAGGTACCAATTTTTGGGCGTGGTGGGGGTACAAATTCTTCCCCACTCGTAACCGACTCCCGAACCCATTTTATCTCTGTTTTTTTTTTGTGTCTGATCTACCTTGTCCAAGTGACTGGTGGCAACTCTAAGTTTTATTCAAAATACGAGCTTTTTTAAATCCCCCAAACCAATTTTTTAAGAAAAGCGAGAGAAACATATCAGATTTTTTAATCGCTGCAGTATGACGACTTCGCTGGGGAAAAATTTTGTTTTCAGAAACAAAAGAGAGAGTGAAGCCTTAGTTGGGTTCGTATCGTATTTATTAAGAAAATTTTAAATTCGATTTAATTTAATTTTAAATCCCTAACCTTGTTTGATTTACCGCTTTATATATCTAGTGTTTGATATAAATCTTCATCATACATTAGTTTTAGAACCGTTAAATGGGAGTGGTCACTTTCTTTCGTGGGGTATTCACCTCTGTATGGGATTGTGACCCTCTACCGAGATTCGATCTTTATATTTCGTGGGGTCACACCTCCGTATGAGATAATGACTCATATCCTCCTGAATCAATGTCTTATTATCTTAGTAGGTAATAACGATAGTTCGGGTACCCTTAGTACTCTAGAACCGAACCACATATAGTGAACCATAAAGCTCACCCTTTAGAGTCATGCCGATATGTTGTCCGTTTAGCGGTAACCTATTATGCCTTGTTTGGTTTATTTATGCCTTGTTGGATATATATGCCATGTCTATTCTAATGGCTTTAGTTTATTGCCCTTATTATTATATGTTATTTTATTTATTTATTCGATTATTTCACTTGTACTAACTTTATGTTTTGGTGTTTCTTGTTTTCTCCTTTTGCATTTATTATCATTTGTGCATACCATGACATACCATATATGTTGATTCGAGAACTTTTCCATATTAGAAGATCGTTATAGTGGGAGAGACATTTTGTAGTACAAAGAATGATAATGCTACGGTTTGGGGATGGTCCAAGCGGAAGAAAATGGAAAGTGGAGACAGAATTGGAGCATCTAGTGCATACTTCGCTCCAGGAAGTCAAAATACTAGGAAGACTGGTTGGTTGATACTTGTAAAATATTGTCAATCTTTTGTAAACAAACATCTCCTCTTAATGAAAGTCTTCATAAAGGACTATTTGCGAATCAACACTCCATTTGCATTCATCATTTCAGTTCATACTTACTGTTTGCCCCCTGCTTTTTAGTTATGACACATTTTATGCATTAATTAATTAAATAAAAAGATTTTTGGGGTTAGATGGAGTAATCCATGAACCAGTTGAAAGCTTTGTCATGGACGAAAGAACTGAAGGAACTCAAAAATCAAGACTCAAGCAGTTAGAGGATAAACTCGAGAAAGAGGTCAGGAAAAGAGAAAAAGTTGGCGCTTTCAGTGCAAGGGAGCTTTGCCTAGTACTAGATATGGTTTTCTCGCCTGATTTCAAGGCCCCCAACTTTGAGAAGTATAACGACACTAGATGTCCTAGGACTTATCTGCCCATAGTTTTGACCTAGGTAGTACCACAATTTCCATATGGGGGCACCGGAGCATTCAACCAGAAATTGTAGGCTATTACTGGAAGAGATCAAGAGACTGGTTGGCGAGAGAGTCCTGACATGAGGATTAATCCAACAACGGAAAACAAAGGAAATGGGACAAGTTTACATCGTGTTGAAAAGGCTAGAATGATTTGTCACTCTAGAGATGATTCGAAAGCCCCTATGCTTGGGTTCCTTATCTTTCCAAGAAGATGTTAGTTTGATTCTCCCATATTTTGGTTTCCCCTTTCGAAGACAATGCACATAACAAACCCCACAACTTAAGCTCTAAAGTAGTAAGAATATTTTGTAAAGACACATTTCAATTTATATTTTGTTAGAATTAAAATCGCATTTTCTTTATTCTTATTTAGAAAACTTTTTTTTTTCATTCTTTGATTCTTTAAACATTTTATTCATTGTTATGGGGTAGTTTTTGTTCTCCCATACTCATACGCATATTTTTTTTTAAAAGGAAATGCATATGTATATATCATTTTTATCAGGACCTTCAATTTCAATTACAAGTGTACCTTTGATTCAAATCCAAATATCAATTCTAAGTTGCTTATGTTTAGAAGGAATTGAATGTTGTGAGGATATTGCAAATGCGAGCATCTTATGATCTATTTAGGCCAACGGGAGAACATAACAAGTGTTCAAGTAATGGGCATATCCCATTTAGTGAATTCTCCTCTCAAGCATTTGTCGTTTAAGATCATTGAGCCGAGTATTGGCCCTAAACTTTTACCCTCTGAAGACTTTCTCAAATGTCTATGAATGTGCGACGAATGACATTCTTTCACTTTCCAAGTAGGAAGACAGATACATTGGATACAAGGGCCAGGGAATCATCAAAAAGAAATGGTTGAAGGAAAATTTATGCTCAAGAGACAACCAAATCAAGTTGAAAGTTTCCAACATGAAAGCTGAAGCAATTAAAAGAGAAATCACTAAAACGGAAAGCAAGATACACATGTGAAATTCTCTATTCAATTTAGAAGATCCGTGGAGAATTGATTAAGTTAGAGCTGAAACATGCATCAATACTAGCCAGGATGCAGTATAGTCCAAAGATACATATTCCTAAATTAGAAAAAAAGGAAATAAACTCTAAGCTGAAAACCCAAAAAAAGGCAGTCTAAAAAGATTAAAAAAGGAAGAAAAAAGGAAAAAAAGAAATGAAGAGAAAAAGAAAATGAAGAGAAAAAATAAAAAAAAATGAGAAAGAATAAAAGAGAAAAGAATAATTTACATAGCACACCCAAATCAAGCAATGCAAGAATGAGGCTTTAACCGGAAGAAATGAGTAAGAGACTTCTACGTAATCCCCCATTCAGAAAATCTCAATTTTGAAGAGCGTCGGAGGATCGATCATCTTTGAATAGAAAGAGAACATTAATGCCGAGTCAAGGCACAAATTAGTCCAAAGCTGAATATTCCAGGAAAGGCAATGAACTCTAGGGTGAAAACCCAAAAATGGGTAGTGTAGAGCGATCCAAAGAATGAAAGAGAAGAGAATATTTCATATGAGCATATCCAGGTCAAACAAGTACAAAAATGCAGTTTTGCTTAAACGTGACCTATGGCCTACACTACGAGACTACAAAGACCATTATGATCATAAGTGGATATCTAAGTTGGATAAGTCTATCTTCAGATTACACTCTGCATATAAAAGATTAACCTTTCTTCGAGGAACGTCAAACTTCAAGTGCCTGATCGACACCAAATGAGGGAAGGATGGGGCATGGTGAGTTAGTGAGATTAAGAGAGCCACCTTAAATTGGTTAGAAATTAGGTATGGGAATCGTCCCTCTCAGAAGCCTAATAGACTTGAAGAAACTACGCATGTACATATATCGTCACAACAATCAAGATCTTCTAATCATACGCTCCATTTGAGTTGATCTTTTTTAATTTGAAGCAAATACGCTATTGCATTTGATATTTTGGGGCCAAACATTGGTTTTAAAAATATTTGTCATTTTCTCCAAATTTTGATTTTAAAAATGTTTGTCATTCGTTTCAAAATTAAATCATTTTCTTATTATGAAATATACACAAGAAAATTACCTTTTTGCATTGCTTTATAAGGATAATTAAAGCATGGAGACCTAGAGTTGGTTTCCATCGAGATGCTTCGATGAGTTCGATAAAGAAGATTGAACTTAAAGATGATTTTAGGGAGTGGATACATTTTGCTCGTCCTAATGTTGGAATAGATGAAGACTCTGAATATTGGGTTAAATACGAGAAAGTAGTTGAGCTCAAGATTTATTAGGGAAATGCTGAACAAAAGAAATTATGAGAATTCTCATATAAGAATAGTATAGGGACCAAAGACAGATTAGTTACAAAGATGTGTAGTAACCCTGAAGACGAGAAAGCTACTCATGCGAAAGAATTGAAAGCATATTGCTAATTCATATTTGAGATGAATATCCAGCTGACAAGATGAAGATTTAAGAGCATACAACAAAGAAGTGAAGCAAAGAAAGCTAAAAATGACATTTCAAGGGACATAATCTTGTTTCAACAATTTTGAAAATTTCACGCATCATTTGTAGTTAGAAATCCCTATGTTAGGAGCATTCTAACTTAAAAGAATTTTGCTTATTTTAACAAAATTCAAAGACCAGTAAAGACTTGGATCTGCAACTTCATATTGAAGAGTTAGATCCATTCAAGATTTCCATCCGATAGTCTTTAAGTGAGATACCGCTTTTTAAGTCCTTCATGCCATCAGTAAGACCTTTGGGCATGATGTTGAGCCTTATGTTGATACCGAGACGAACAAAAATTGGGGCATCATCTTAAAGTATTCTAGTTTTTTCTAAGCGAGATGCCACTTTGTAAGTCCTCTGGGTCATTAGTAACACCTTCGGGCCATTAGTAACACCTTCGGTCATGATGTTAAGCCTTGTCTGGATGGCAAAACTATCAAAAATCGAGGCATCGTCTCAATGTATTTTGGTATTCTTTAAGCGGCATACTACTTCTGTAACACCCCTTCCCATGATCAATCCCGAACACGAGTCGGTGATGTTACAAAATAATGTCAAAACTTTTACCTTTAAAAAATCTTTGAATTGGCAGCTTGCACTGCCTTTATATATATATATATATATATATCGATTTTTACAGACTTCAAACATTTATTCCGTAAATTTTAAATTAAACTAGACTCAATAAGCTTTTCAACCATTTAAACTAAGAACTCAAATTCATTACACAAAAATTCAAAGAAATTCCCAAACTCACGTCATAGTGCAGAATTTTAAGAAAATCTGTTGCCCTGATTTTTGACCTTCCCTCGATTAAATATTCATAACTTTTAGTACCGACCTCGAAATCAGTTACTGCTTTTAAAGAAACTAGGCTAAATTTCCAGTTCATACATATAAGATTCACCTTCTAATTCAATTTGTAGAATTTATGGCAATTTTTCAAACTTACTGGCCAATGAAGTATTTTTTGGACTGTTTTTACCTATTTCAATTATAATCCCTCTAACTACTCATAAATCATTCCAAATCACATATTATTTACAAACATTGCAAATCATTAGATGATTAAAGTTCGATTCACACAAAATATGCGAGATAAACATTATAAATGCCACTAATCAAAAACATCAAATAGGATGTCAAAATATTACTATGATAACCTGAAGTATGTCCTCGTCCACGAAGTGATGCAAAATACTGTCGCTTACAATCGATATCGTATCAACCTACGTGTGCACAGGCAAAACACACGCTAAGTATAAACTTAGTGAGACATTCATAAAATAAATAATTAAATTAGTGAAAACATGGTTAGGCAATTATTGCCCAATTTTCTTATAATTCAAAGTATAAGTAATTAATGGTAAACATCATATAATTCATTTTTATGAATAGCCCAAGATATGCGTAAAGAGAGAACTAAGTATACGAATCCTGTAGTCCCAGACTACTAAGTGCCCAATGGATACTGAAAATAACGGTAATGAGCTCATGGTACTCCCAGAGTACTAAGCACCTAAGTGCTGGTAGTCCTATACTACTAGGCCATAAAGACCGGTGAACTCCCAGAGTTCTATACACATAAAAGTGTCGGTGCAGCTGCTAAATTCTATGGCATGCCACTATATTGTAACTCTCTATGAAATACTTGGGCAGTAAAACAATATCATTATACTTGCAAAATATCATTATAAAAATGACATAAATTATCATAAATAAAATAAAATAACAGAGCAGTTCATACTCTATTATGCCATAAATAATTCAGAAACATTTCATTCATATATGATAATAAAATTAACATAAACAAAACATAATAGGGTAGTTCATACCCCATCATGTGCCAACCTTTTTACTTTTGCATGTAAAGTATCATATAAATTATACGAAAACCATGTTGTCAATTTATTAAAATCAAGTAGGTCAACTTCTTAAAAGTCTACCAAAATGCATTTCAAAACATATAAAAGCACTCACCTTATTTGCCTATTTAATTACTTGCACCAAAATGTGAGTTCTACTCTTGAACTTTGTCTTTATCCTTCGACTTGTTTCGATCTCGTGCTTGCTCGGTTGCTTTATATCCACCCATTA
The DNA here is from genome assembly GCA_019671005.1 of Hibiscus mutabilis. Lineage (NCBI taxonomy): Eukaryota > Viridiplantae > Streptophyta > Magnoliopsida > Malvales > Malvaceae > Hibiscus > Hibiscus mutabilis. The sequence continues at coordinate 43,839,260 of CM033717.1, read as the reverse complement.
CATAAAACATACAATCAAATGTATATGTTAGGTTACCAATACACTAAGTACATTATAAGGAGAAAATTCATAAAAATTCCTTTTTAAAACACTAATGACTTATCATTGCTTCTTATAATTCAATATAATTCGCAACTTCATAAACTCATCAAAATTCCCAATTCTTTTAATTAGAATCAATAACTCAACTTTTGAATTTTCACAATTCAATCACATTTCCGATAATATTTTCTTTAATTGCCAAATTGGTTCCCAATATTCCAACATGGGATTTTTGCTTCAAACAACATTTAAAGCATGTAGAATACTTAATCCTTCATGACCAACTTCAAAATAAATTTTTACACTTCAACCCCTAAATTTCCATAATTGACCAAATGGTCCTTCATTCAAGAATTCAACATTTCCACTTCAAATAAGCATGAAAACATCATTCTAATCATTTCCACCATCAAAATAATTTTTATAAATTTCCCCTTAATTTTTCCATCTTAGCCGAATAGTCACTATACCTCAAATCTTAGGATTTTCATTACTTCAAGCATAGAAACAACACCACAACAACATTTCCCACATATTTTAACCATAAAACATGAAATTTCATCATGTCCTTCATAAACCCTAATCACCAACTTCAACTTAGAATTCCATGAAACCATGTAAAAATGGTACCAAATGAAAGAGAATTTAATGGAGATCAATTTCCTATTTCATGTTCTAACTCCAAAAACCAACCAAATAAGCTTGAAAATTTACAACAAATTTTCTTACCTAGTTGTGGAAGCTCACGACAATGAGGAAAAAGATGAACAAGTTTCTCAAACTTTTTTTCTTTCTTTTATTTTATGCTAAATGTCTTCAAATATCAAATATATATAAAAAATCTCTTAATAGTCAAATGACCATTTTACCCTTGAATTATAACCAATCACAAGCCACCACCTATGCCTTATCATCTTTCATTATCATTATTCATAATAAAGTATAGTTGAAATAACTATTTTCCATTAATGAAATAATATATCTTCAAAAATGCTATTCCATCAACTATACAAAATACTGGATAGAATCGAATCTAAATTAATTAAAAATGATTCCAAACCACAATTGCATGTTTCTCGGGTCTTCTTAGGAGTTCTATCAAATTTTCATATAGTTTCGAGATCAATCAGTCATCCGAATTCAATACCAAAACTTATTCTTCTTATAACTTTTCATACAAATCCAGTACCAAAAATCTAATTCCCACCAAAATTCTTATACCGATTTAAATTATTCATTTATGGAATATTAGATAATAATTGGAAAATTTTCATTTTCATCCCTAAAGTTTTCTCAACTTTTCACTTTAGCTACCAAGCATTAAAAGTTTGCATTTTAGTCACTAAACTAAAACCACCAACTTTTAATTCTTTACATTTTAGTCACTAACCAAATATTGGGGTATTACAATTCTCTCATCCTTAAGAAAATTCATCCTTGAATTTTAAAACGTACTTGATTCAAAAAGATGCGAGTATTGTTTTTCCATTGACTCATTTGTTTCCCAGGTGGCCTCCTCCACTTTATGGTTCTGCCAGAGAACTTTCACCAACGGAATGGTCTTGTTTCTCATTTCTTTAACTCCACGAGCAAGAATCTTCATTGGTTCCTCCTCATAAGTCAAATATGGCTGAATTTCAATCTCTACTGGTGATATCACATGAGAAGGGTCTTATCGATACATTCTGAGCATCGAGACATGAAACACATTGTGAATCTTGATCAAATTCGGAGGCAATGCTAATTGATAAGGCACTGGGCCAACTTTCTTTAAAATTTCATAAGGGCCAATAAACCTCAGACTCAACTTTCCTTTACGTTCGAAGCGTAACACCTTTTTCCAGGGTGAAAATTTCAAGAATACTTTCTCACCAAGCTCATACTCTATATCTTTCCTATTTAAATTTGCATATGATTTCTGTCGACCCGAAGCTTTCTTAAGGTTCTCTTGTATTATCTTAACCTTGTCTTCCACATCCAAAACCAAATCAGGTCCAATCACTTTGCATTCTTCAAGCTCGAACCAATTCAACGGTGTCCTGCATCGCCTTCCATATAAGGCCCCATAAGGAGCCATCTTTATACTTGCTTGGTAACTATTATTATAGGCAAATTCGGCATGCGAAAAATACTTTTCCCACGAGCCTTCAAACTCAAGTACACAAGCTCTCAGCATATCTTTAAGAATCTGAATAATCCTTTATGAATGGCCATTGTTGTTATTGAATTTTCACCTAACTTTTTTACTTTCATTGTATTAACTATGTCATTTCCAGTTTAGTAGTATTATATTACATCGTTAGTGTTACATCATAATTAGTATAAGTGCCATATGTTAGTGCTATAAAATATTAACGTAGTAATTAGTATTAGAATTGTCTAGGTGTCATATAATATTGTTAATATACTTAGTGTATTATAGTTAGTATAATTGTTAATGTAATGGCTAGTATAAACCCAAAATTTAAAAATACATAGTCCATTAACTAAAATCCAGGTCCACTTGCTTTTATTTGGTTTATTATAAAAACAATAGAAGAGCCTATTACAAAAGAATAATGAGTCCATTCGAGGTTACATAGAGGCCTGCTCGGCCCGGTTCCAATTTAATTAAACCCTAATGGCCCTAATGCGGTTCTTCTTATGTTGTGCAGCTGATGGAGGGCTGTTGGATCAAGATCGATCTAACGGCGCAAATTACGCCAGCTGAAGGATGATATAACGCCCCGATCTCTCAGCCATTAGATCAAAGAGTGATCTAACGGTCCAGATCACTCCAGAGCAGAGCACAGATTCCCACTCACGCGTGGCAGCCACGCGCTCACCATTCTGCCTTTCAGATGGCAGTTTAGCTTCTCTGATGGACGACCGTGTCGTTTCCACCTCGAGTCTCTCATTCCCGGCGTCTCCCCAGCATTTGAAGTTACCAGAAACATGCAAAAAGGAAATAAAAGGGTTAAATCCCAAATCAAAAGCAAATCGAAATGATAAATCCCTAATTTGAAGCCCTAGCTGGAAAATCAGAATCAAAATGGGAAATACCAATCCCTAAATTGATGCCATGGCAAAGATCACGCAATCAGAGGGGAAGAAATCAAGGATTCATGCTTGAAATTCAAGCATTTTCGTACCTATAAATAGCACTGTAAATTTCATGTAACAGACATCAGATACACACTAGATACATACAAATCATACACAAAACACAAATAACATTCTGATTTCCAGAAAGTGTAAACAAGCAAGCAAGCGGTTGTAATCGAAAGCTCATCAGAGGAATAAAGCTCGATTTTTTGCTGGTAATTTTCTTCTTTATGCTTTCAGTTATAAAATAAAGGAAAGGAATTCTTTTTTACCTCTATTTTTTGAAACGTCGTCGTGATTTAATGTAGTTTCGGTTGATTTCTGTTTATGATAATTGCTATATATACTAACCCGTAACCCAATCCAAGCCTGGTTCTCGACCTACGCCCTTCTTTTTCGGGCCTTCGACCGTGACCCTTCAATTTTAAATCCTCCCAATTCGATCCCTTTTCCTTTAAAATTAAGCACTTGGTTTTTAATTGTTTTGGATTTAACCCTCAAAGTTTTGTTGTTCTCAATTTGACCCCTAGCCGAAAGTTTGATCTAAAAATCTTTTATATGTCATCACTTTCTTTATTTTAGATTTATTTCTTTGGTTAAATAATTTATTTATTTTTTTTTTGTAAATATGTTTGCATTTGCCTAAAACCTTAGGATTAGGGTCTTTGAACTTAGAATAGAGACTTGTTTGATGAAAAATTTTCTTCATATTTTGAAAATAAAATACACTTCAAATATCATAACTTTGATGATTAAAATGAACTTAGACATTTCTTTAGTGTTTAATCACTAAATAGGTTAATTTAAAAAATGAAAACACATTTAATGTTTTTCTTCTGGTTTGTTTTAAAAGTGAAAACTTAATTAATGCGGTGTCTTACTAAGCGGGAATGGCGGGTTAGCACAAGGAGCATTGGCGGTGATTAAAGTTCATTTCTCGGGCTATAAGGCCGTTAAAATAGATTTATATTCACTTAGCGGACAAATAAATTGAAATCGTATGAACTTGAAAATTCTAATTTAAAAATGCTTTTTGAAATCAATTAGGTACCAATTCTTGGACGTTGTGGGGGTGCTAATCCTTCCCCACACGTAACCGACACTGAACCTATTTTCTCTTATTTTCGTGGACCAAAAATGTTATTTTGATAAATAAAATATTTTATTAAAATAACCATTGTTTTTAAAAGTGATCCAATCACACTTTTCAAAAAGATTGGTGGCGACTCCGTGTTTTCTTAAGTTTTCCAAATAACGTCAAAACTGTTTCCTAAAAGGATGTTGCGGCAGCTTGGACGACTCTGCTAGGGACATTTTGTTTTTTTTTTAAAAAACAAAAGAGGGTCAAGCCACAAATTGTTTTCAAAAAATGTTTTAGAAAAGAAATTTGCAAGTTCACAAAGGTTTCAATCTGTTCGTCCGCTTAATGAATGTAATTCTATTTTACGCATTTTAAAATTATTGCAAAAAGCTCTATTCTCGAGCTCCACCCAATTGTTAAATGAGGGGAAAACGCTTTGCTCATGAAAAAATATTGATTCTCCGTATAAGCCTAGCAAGTACCGTTGGGACTCATATGCCTCATGTCTTCGTAAGGATACTGATCCTTCGAGAAGACGTAGGAAGTGAGTCATCCTGAGTTGAACTTGGTTCGTGTGAAGCCTATAATAGGTGGGAACTAGGGGCTTTGCTACCCTTAGTAGGGGACAGCAAGGACAGCTTGTGTACCTTTTAGAACCCAATCGTTTGAGAACCTAGAGCCCACCCCAATAGAGCCATGGGAAAAACCTAGGGTTTTAGTAATAAGGGGAGACATGTCCTGGAGTGTTGGAATGTGCTGCCCAGAATTATTCGTGAAATTATTTTGAACTCTCTGTGTTTTCTTGATTTTAATCTTCCTTTCCCTTGTCTTGTTGTTTTGCATATCCATTCATGCAACATCATTACATATATAGAAGGGGTTGATTCTCAAAATAATTGCTCAACTTTGAAAAGCTCTTGTTATGGACGGAAGGATTTTGAAAAATGAAGATGAGAATGTAAAGGTACGACATTGGTCTGAGGTGAATCAGCGAACATTTGGGGATAGTCTAGCAGCTGATCATGAGATAGAGACTTCAAAATATGCCCACATCAGTATCAAACAGAACAATGTTCAAGTACTGCGAGAAATTTGGGAGCGCTTTGATTATGAGACTAAGCAATTGTTCCATTAAGTCTATGGCGATATAACCTATCTCTTGTACATGAAGGTTGATGAACAGTTTCTCAAAGCCTTGGTCCAATTCTGGAATCCTGAGTATTGTTGCTCCACTCTTAATGGAGAAGATATGATTCCTACATTTGAGGAGTACTTAGCCCTTTTCAATCTGCGTAAAGTGAAGAAGAACTGGGTCTATGCCAAGCCTCCTAAAAAAACGCACATGCAAGACTTCAAGCTTTTGCTGGTATGAGTGATGGTTTGGTCAAGGGGTTGATACGGAAGAGATGAGGCACCTTTAATTTCCCTTGGTCAAGTATCAGAAGTATAATTTCGATTCACCCTGACAGAGAGAAGAGAATTGACCTCCTAGCCATTGCGGTCTACGGTTTGGTCATATTTCCAAAAGTTTTAGGGAACATCGATATGGCATTGCTTGATTTCTTTGAGCAGTTGAAGAGATGAGTCAACTCAGTGCCAGCTGTACTTGCTGAAGCCTTCATTTCCCTTAATGCTTGTCGAAAAGTTCAAGGGTCCGTTTTAGAGGATGTGCTCCGCTTCTGCAAGTTTGTGCTCTTAGTCACTTCTGGAAATGCCCAACATTGGCCTTATCAAATGTGTTTTCCCCGAACTTCTCACCTCTCTGAGAGTTCTTGCCGAAGGACTGGCCTATTGTTAATAAAAGTAAATGGATTGATATATTCAGGGATCGTCATGACAAAGACATCATATGGAGGGTTCCTTGGATGAGTCATACCAAAGTCCTATATAAATGTGGAGATTTCAACTTCCTAATGCTGCTAGGTCATGGAGAGGAATTGGATGTGCTCATTTGCTAGTATCTCTTCAGTTTGGGTCTCGACAGTTCATCCCATTCACTACTTGTCTTGGCTCATCAAAATTTGAGTTCCAAGGAGAGTTCAAATAGAAGATTCAGTCAATCAGTGATGCATGGAATCACTGTTATCATATCAAGTTAGAATATGATAAACATTGCGTGTACACCCCGGACTATGATATTTGGAGGTATACGAGAGTAAATGACAAAGTCATAGCACCTACACCTGGACATGCCAAGTCTCTAGAAGAACACTTAAAGGTAGTCCCTACAGAAGCTGACATCCTAAGAAAAGAGTTAAGAAGGGCTAAGTTGGAGATACAAGCGTTACGAGATCAAAACCAAATAGACAAGTTTGAGTCAAGCCTTGATGTTGAAAAGTATAAAGGGGAGACGAAGTGAGTAAAAAAACTGTACGAAGACTTAGAAAAGAAGTATGAGATTCAAATGGTAGATTTCCTCAAATTCTAGACCACCATCCGAAATGCTGATCTGAGAAAGTCCCCAGAGCAGTAGAAGCAAGAAATCGAGCATGCTGTAGGAAAAGAAAAGGAACGAGGAAGGCGTGAGGTTGAGAAATATAGACGAGCCCTTGTTGAAGAAAAGAAGAAGGGTAAGATGGTAACTGAAAATGGAAATGGCAAACATGTTCATGAAAAAGAGAAAGAAAATGTGGCTGCATGGAAAAAGGAGGCACATGATGGCAAGATCCGTTTATTTGAGCTGCAAACATCATATGATGAAACAAGTGAGAAGCTGAAGCAAAGCCAATCTTATGTTAATAAGTTGCAAGCCAAGATAGATTATTTGAACCGCTCATTGCATAGACTCCAAAATCATCACACCTATATTGAACTTTAGGCCCGTCTAAGTGAGAATGATACCTTGAAGAAACAGGTTGAAGGAATGGATAACATCATCTAGGAATATAAGGCGAAGATCCTGGTCCTTGAAGACATAGCTGAGGGAGGTAATACCTACTGGTTCACTCGTCTTAGAGACATGGCTAGAAGATTTCAAGAATGGGATAAGTTTGATAGGACTGTCATGATCTAGGTACAGATGTGGCTCGACACGTGATGATGTTAGCCACTGAAGTTGTAGCTCTCCGTCAGTATGTCAAGCCAGTAGGAGAAGTAGGACCAAGGCTTATGTGGCTCGTTGAAGAAATGAAGGAACTAGGATTTCAGGCTGAAAAATATTTGTAAATGAAATTTGATGTAATAAGGTCATTTTTATATTCAATAAAAGAGTTGTTTCTTAAGCAGATATTTCATGGAATTAATGGCCCTTCGCTTGCATTCCTGCATTTGCATTTTATTCTTTTGTGTTTTATAGCTTTTCTTTGCATGAGTGTTTACATTTGTGCATGCATACATGACATAATAAGAATCTAACTTAAATAAAAAATAACAAAAAATCAAAATAGCAAAAACAAATCACAAGTACGGTACTCGGTCTCAAGTTAGAGCAATGGAAGATAGAGTGATGGCATTAGAAAGCCACTATAAGAGTACCCATGATAGGTTAGACAAGCTGGAGACGGATCTGAAGCAACAGATGGAGTTAGTTCATCAAAAGATGGTTGGTTCCATTGCAGCCATGTTAGGCTTTAGGGACCCAGACGCGGTGGAAGCTGGCGAGGAAGCTAATGCTATGCCAAAATTTTAGGGGATGGCCTTCGTTCATCCAAGCATGCAAAGAGAAGCTTAATCTTCTAAGGTCAAGATTTCACCATATTTTTCTGAAACCTTAGCTCAGAATGATAGGAAGATAAACTCTAAAGAGGTCCTTGAGGTGCTTGATCTCTATGAAATTGTTGATAAGGTGAAAGCTGAGAAGAAATAGGAAGATTGCTATGAGAAGTTGGAGGGAATGGTTAAGTCTTTCCAAGAAGAAGGTATATATGGAGGAGTGGATGCTAAGGATTTAAGCCTAGTTACTGATCTGGTAGTACCGCCAAAGTTCAAGGTCCTTAAAGTTAAAAAATATAATGGAACTACGTGCCTTCAACACATCTAGCTATGTATTGCAGGAAAATGTCGATGTATCTTGACAACGAGAAGCTGCTTATCCATTGCTTCCAAGACAGTCTGGTAGGATCATCTACATGCTGGTACCCGTAGCTAAGTCGAGTTAACATCAGATCATGGAAGGATTTGTCCAGAGCCTTCAGTTAGCAGTACAAGCATGTTTCAGACATGATTCTAACCCGTTTAGTTCTGCAAGTGATGGAGCAAAAGCATCATGAGAGCTTCTGCCAATACGCGCAAAGATGGAGGGATATGGCTGCTCAAGTCCAGCCACCATTGCTGGAGAATGAGATTACCCCATGTTCGTGGAGACATTAAAGGGTTCTTTCTATGATCGTATGCTCAATCATGCCACAAAGAGTTTCGCGGACTTATAAATGGAGAGTTGATTCTTGCGGCCATGAAAAGTGGAAAGTTGGATAGTGGGGAAACAAAGAAACCATACAAAAAGAGAGACAATGAAGTCAATGCCACTAATGTCTACAACCCTAGTTACTCAAATAGGGTATTCTTTAACAAGTCCAATGTCTCAACCACAGCTTCAGCAGTCACAAATCCTCTGAAGAAAGAACGAAGATATCAAGGGAGCTCGAAACCATATTTCCCCATATTCCAATGACATATGCAGAATTGTTTGCTGAACTGGTCAAATCCCAGATGGTGCTGCCAAGACATGTTCCCCCATTCTCACCACCATACCCACCATGGTATGATGAGAAGGCACAATGCGAATATCATGCAGGAGTTAGGGGGCATACCATTGAGAATTGAACTGTATTCAAAAGGGTGGTGGATGACTTAAGAAAATCAGGGTTGCTATCGTTCGATACGTCAGAAGATAAGGGAAACCCTCTACCAAATCATCAGAAGGCAGGTGTGAATAAAATCATAGATGAGGAGGATAAGGTGGTTAAGGAATGTGTTGCTGAAGTTAGAGCTCACATGAAGTGTTTATGGGCTCAAATGGTGGCAGTTGGGATGTTGGAAGGAGGAGCCCAAAAGCTGAAAATTGAAGATGAATCGTACTGTGAGTACCACATGATGAAAGGACACGAGATTGATTGTTGCTTAAAATTTAGGCAACTAGTTCAAGACAATATGAATGAAAAAGAACTTGAGTTCTTTCAAAAAAGACAAGGAATGCATGCTGGACACTTGTGCATCAGAGGAGTCAACCTCTAGAAGAGACTACTCTGGAATGAAGCCTTTAGTTATTAAGGCTAAAACGAGAGTTATTGAGGCAGTAAGGGGTGTAACCCCGTGACTTATAATTAAGGCGCCGATCCCGTTTCCATACAAGGATAGCAAGCAGGTCCCATGGAATTATGCTTGTGCGGTGGCAGCTCTGGGAGAAACATTTGTTAAAGAGAAAGAAGAACCAGTCAATGAGGTAAGCCATTTCAAGAGGAGTGGAAGGCTCTATTCCCAGCCAATAGCAGAGGATAGAGATGCAGCACAAAGAAAGGTTGCTGCTAAGGAGCCTGAGAAAGAAGATAACCGAGATTTCTTCAATGAAAAACTGACAACATATCATGAGCCTGTGAAGGAATCAAAGGCTCAAAAATTCTTGAAGATTTTAAAACATAGCGAATATAGTGTGGTGGAGCAACTCCACAAGCTTCCGACTTGAATTTCTATGCGATCTCTGCTATTAAGTTCTGAAGGCCACCATGAGGTCTTGTAAAAGATTCTGAACCGGACATTTATACCGATGGAGATCACAACCAATAAGATGGACATGTTAGTCGGTAACATTGCTGTCAACAACTTCATTTCATTCAATGATGAGGAAATACCAAGCGAAGGAAGGGGATCATGCAAGGCTTTACACATCACTACTAGATGTAAGGGACATATGTTCCCCGATGTTCTTATTGATAATGGGTCGGCGCTGAATGTTCTACTGTTAGCCACACTAAAGAAGTGCCAATAGAAAGTTCTCATATGAGAACTTATCAAAACACAGTAAGAGCATTTGATGGAACTCAAAAGGATGTGTTAGGGAAAATTGAGGTGCCTTTGAAAATTGGACCAACGACCTTCGATGTTGAGTTTGTGATCATGGATATAAGACCCAGTTACAACTACTTGCTTGGGCGCCCATGGATCCACACGGCAGGAGCGGTCCCATCTACTTTACACCAGAAGCTAAAAATCATAATTGATGGTCAATTAATAACTGTCGGTGTAGAGGAGGAAATCATTGCATTAGTAACCACTGATGCACCCTTTATCGAGATTGATGAGGGTACGCTCGAGTGTCATTTCAGGACATTGGAGCTAGTCAATGCAACCTTTGTCACTGAAGGGAGCAAAGTGCCAGAACCAAAACTATCAACCTGTGAGAAGATGCAGATAAAACAAACGCTTAGGAAAAGAGCTGAAATTGGAAAAGGGTTTGGAAAGAGGCATCAAGGGATGTTGTATCCCGTAGTAATCCCAGTGAAAAAGGATCGGTCTGTCTTGGGCTTTAAGCCCAACAAATGGCAAAGAAGGGCTGAAATCAGAAAACATCAAGAGAGGAGAAGAGCTAGGCTGAAGGCAGAGGAAATTAAGTGGGAGTTGATGACTTTCCCACCCCTAAGCTATAGCTTTATATCTGGAGGCATGTTGGATCCAAGTGCCCCAGTTAGTGAGGAACAAAAAGGAGAGAGCGCTTTATGTGAAGCGTTTGAAAAGCTGAGTATTAACGCTGTGATCGACGAGGAAGAAGAGAGTCAGTACCTGTCAATGATTCACCCTTGCTCTGAGCTTAACAATTGGACTGCTGAAGAAATTCCTGTAGTCTTTAGGAAATGTTCAGAGCAATTCTAAAAACCAACCCCTTTGCTCCAGGCCCAGAGACAATAGGGGATCTTATATAAAGGGCCTACGTCAAACTTTTAATTTGAATTCAATAAAAGATGCATTTCCTTAAATCTTGTGTGGCAAACTTTTTTTGTAAATAAACGAAAACCAAATGAAAACCATAAAGTTAAAAGCATAAAAAACATTCCATTCATTCATTTTATTTCTTCCCTTTGTATATATCTTTGCCTATTCCTTTTTCAGTTCTTCAGATATCATTAGCATAAATAAATTCGAGTCTGACTTCGAGGTTGACTTTGAATTGCCTTTATGCTTGGAAGAAGTTGGAAATATTAACGATAAGGAGGAATATGATTTACCCAGTGACTTGCTCAGAATGGTAGAAGGAGAGGAAAAGCAGATTCTACCATATAAAGAGGAATTAGAAACATTAAACCTCGGTACTGAAGAAGAAAAGCGAGAGGTGAAAATTGGTACTACCATCACAGCCAAAACCAGACAAAGTTTGATCGAGCTCTTGAAAGAATTCAAAGATATTTTTGCTTGGTCATATCAAGATATGCCTGGCCTTGACACCGACATCGTCATGCATAGGCTCCCTATAAAGGTAGGATACGAACCTGTAAAGCAAAATCTTAGAAGAATGAAGGTTGAAACACTCCTCAAGATCAGGGATGAGGTAAACAAGCAATATGATGCAAGATTTCTCGAGTCCGGAATGGGTGGTGAATATTGTCCCAGTACCGAAGAAAGATGGAAAAGTACGAATGTGTGTTAACTATAGGGAACTCAATAAGGCAAGCCCTAAGGACAATTTCTCGCTCCCACATATTGACACTTTAGTCGACAATACAGCTGGTCATTCACTCTTCTCTTTCATGGATGGTTTCTCCGGGTATAACCAGATTAAGATGTTCCTAGAAGACATGGAAAAGACGACATTTGTGACGCTATGGGGAACCTTTTGCTATAAAGTGATGCCCTTTGGACTTAAGAATGCAGGGGCAACCTATCAAAGAGCCATGGTCACCCTTTTTCATGATATGATGCACAGAGAAATAGAGGTATACGTCGACGATATGATTGCCAAATCTCGATCTGAGGAAGAACATCTGGACATTTTAGAAAAGCTCTTCCTAAGACTGAGAAAGTTCCAGTTGAAGCTCAACCCGGCTAAATGCACATTTGGGGTCACATCTAGAAAGTTATTGGGTTTTATTGTGAGCAGAAGGGGAATTGAAATCGACCCTGATAAGATAAAAGCTATACAGGAACTCCCACCACCTCGAACACAAAAGGAAGTTCAAGGTTTTTTGGGGCGATTAAATTACATCACACGTTTCATTTCTTAGCTAACTGATAAGTGTGATCCAATATTTAGGTTACTCAGGAAGAATAACCCGGGGACATGGGATGAAGAATGTCAAGTGGCTCTGGAAAAAGATCAAGAAGCAGTTGAGTAACCCTCCAGTATTAGTACTGCCTGTTTCAGGGAAACCACTGATCTTGTACTTGACGGTCTATGAAAATTCCATGGGTTGTGTGTTAGGGAAACATGACGATACTGGAAGAAAAGAAAATGTGATATATTACCTGAGCAAGAAATTCACTGATTGTGAAACTAGATATTCATCAATTGAAAAACTATGTTGTGCTTTGGTTTGGGCAGCTAAAAGGCTAAGGCAATATTTGCTTTATCACGTTACGTGGCTAATCTCGAAGTTAGATCCACTGAAGTTCATGATAGAAGCCCCATCATTATCAGGAAGGTTGGCGTGTTGACAGATGTTACTATCAGAATTTGATATCTAGTATGTGAGCCAAAAAGCAATAAAAAAGAGTGCTATAGCTAACTTTTTGGTAAGCCGCACTTATGATAAATATGAAGTGTTAAATCTTAATTTTCCTGATGAAGACTTGATGTGTATCTCAGAAGATGATGAGACTCCAACAGAATCTTGGGTTATGAACTTTGATGGTGTATCAAATGAATTAGGGCGAGGTATAGGGGCAGTGTTGGTTTCACCATAAAGAGATTATTACTCTTTTACCAGTCGTTTGAAATTCCTTTGCACTAATAACATGGCGGAGTACGAGGCCTATATAATGGGTCTAAGAGAGGCTATAAAAAGGAAAATTTGTACACTAAGAGTTTTTGGGGATTCTGCATTGGTCATTTATCAGGTACGTGGCAAATGGGACAAAAAAGATGCGAAGCTAGTAGAATACCACAAGTTAGTCCTCAAGCTAATCAAAGAGTTCGATGAGGTTATTTTCAAGTATCTCTCCATGGAAGACAATCAGATGGATGACGCTTTAGCCACCTTAGCCGCCATGTTTAAGGTAAATGAGGGTTCTGAGATGGTGCCTATCAGATTACACATGCTAGATTCTCCTGCCCATGGTTATGATGTGGAAGAAGAGATGGATGGATTGCCATGGTACCATGACATCTTGCAATATGTAAAATTCCAGCAATACCTGCCGCAAACTAGAGAGAATGAAAAGAAAATGATCTGGAAAATGGCATCAGGGTACGTCCTCGATGGAGAGATTTTATACAAAAGAAGTCGTGATCAAGTGCTTATAAGATGTGTGGGTGCAAAAAAAACTTAATTAATTATGGAAGAAGTTCATGAAGGAATTTGTGGAACCCATCCTAGTGGTTTCACCATGGCCAGAAGGATCATGCGTCTTGCATATTATTGGTCAACCATGGAAGGTGATTGCATCAACTATTTTCGCAAATGCCACAAGTGTCAAATTTATGCTGACAAGGTTCATACGCCTCCACAGTCTTTTCATGTTATGTCATCTCCTTGGCCTTTTTCATGTGGGCATAGATGTTATTGGACAGATTTTCCCAAAAGCATCAAATGGGCATCGCTTTGTTCTGGTAGCTATTGATTATTTCACGAAGTGGGTAGAAGCAACCTTTTATGTAAACGTCACCAGGTCCACGGTTTGCAAATTCTTAAAGAAGGAAATAATTTGCCGATATGGCCTACCAGAAAGTATCATAACTGATAATGCCTCCAATCTGATCAACAAGATAATAGCTGGAGTCTGTGCGCAGTTCAAAATCAGGCATCATAATTTCGTGGTATATCGCCCAAAGATGAATGGGGCAGTGGAGGCTGCTAATAAGAATATTAAGAAGATAGTTGGAAAAATGACCGACACTTATAAAGATTGGCATGAAAAGCTACCATTTGCCTTGTATGCTTATCAAACTACAGTGCGAACCTCCACTAGGGCAGCGCCATTTTCATTAGCGTATGGAATAGAAGCTGTGCTACCCATTGAAGTTGAGATACCATCGCTCCGTGTATTGTTGGAAACAAAATTGGAGGAAGGAGAATGGGTTAAAGTGAGATATGAACGGTTGAATTTAATAGAAGAGAAAAGATTGAAAACATTCTGTCATGGGCAGATGTATCAAAGAAGGATGAGAGGGGCTCATGAGAAGAAAGTTCGCCTAAGAGAATTCAAAAAGGAGGATTTGGTTCTGAAGAAGAAGCTTCCAATTCAAAGTGACCCCCGAGGTAAATGGGCACCAAATTGGGAGGGACCTTACATTGTAGCAAAAGTCTTCTCAAGAGGAGCGTTAGTTTTAGCCAAAATGGATGGAGACGAACTCTAGAGTTCGCTAAATTCAGACTCAGTGAAAAAGTATTACATTTGAAGAAGAAGAAAAAGAAAAAAGAAGAAAAAAAGAGGAAAAAAGAAAAAAAAAGAAAAAAAAGAAGAAACAAGAAAAAAGAAAAAGAGTAAAAAAGAAAAAGGGAAAAAGAGGAAAAAGAAAAAGAAAAAAGAAAAAGAGAAAAGAGGGGTTCAAAATGAAAACCCGTAAAGGGCATTTTGAAACCAAAGGAGAATCTGAGTTGAAAACCCATAAAGGGCGGCTCTGATAATTTACAAAAGTGGTCCTTTCACAAATTGATCCTTGGGATTCTATACCAAAAAAGTTTCATATCTTCATATACAGTCATTATTTCCAGAGTCTGCTCAGCATAGGTAGCAATCAAGGCATCTTCTGGAGTCTCGATAGGAGGAATTTAGGCTTTGATATCCGAAAAACTTGTTTCCATCCTTGTGATTTTCTTTCCCTTGTTTGCCACAATGCTAATAAATTTCCTTGTTTACACCATTTCCCTTTTCGTATAAGCATCTTGCATTGAAATGAGAATTAATAAATTTGACATCACTTGAAATATACAAAAGATTTTTGGGTATTACTTTGAAATTTGTCTAAAAGGGTATTGGAACTATGAGGTATTCCGTTTTTGGGTATTACAAAAGAATCAAAATTTTGTGAACTTGCAAATTCCAGTTTTAAAAATGCTTTTTGAAATCAATTAAGATACCAATTTTTGGGCGTTGTGGGGTGCTAATCCTTCCCCACACGTAATCGACCCTCGAACATGTTTTCTCATGTTTTCGTGGACTAAAATGTAATTTTGATAAATAAAACATTTTGTCAGAATACGCCTGTTTGAAAGTGATCCAATCACACTTTTTCAAAAAAAGATTGGTGGCGACTCCATGATTTTATAAAGTTTTCCAAAACGTCAAAACCTTTTCTTCTTTCAAAAAAGGGTTGCGACAGCTTGGCGACTCCGCTGGGGAAATTTTGTTTTTTTAAAACATAAGAGGGCCAGGCCACAAATTGTTTTTAAAATGTTTTTAGAAAAGGAATTTACAAGTTCAAAAAGGTTTCAACTTATTTGTCCGCTTAATGAATGTAACTCTATTTTACGCATTGTAAAAAATTGTTGCAAAAAGCTCTATTCCCGAGCTCTACCCAATTGTTAAGTGAGGGGAAAATGCTTTGCTCATGTCAGAATATTGATTCTCAGTATGAGCCTAACAAGTACCTTCGAGATTCATATGCCTCATGTCTTCGTAAGGATACTGATTCTTCGAGAAGATATAAGAAGTGAGTCCTCCTGAGTTGAACTTGGTTCGTTTGAAGCCTGTAATGGGTGAGAACGAGGGGCCTTGCTACCCTTAGTAGGGGACAACAATGACAACTCGGGTACCTTTTAGAACTCAACCGTTTGAGAACTTAGAGCCCACTCCAATAGAGCCATGTGGAAAACCTAAGGTTTAGTAATAAAGGGAGACATGTCCTGAAGTATTGGAATGTGTTACCCAGAATTGTCTTTGAATTCTTTGTGTTTTCTTGATTCTAATTTGTGTTTCCCTTGTCTTGTTGTTTTGCAAAACCATTCATGCCACATCATTACATATTTAGAAGGGGTTGATTCTAAAAAACATTGCTCAAATTTGAAAAGCTCTTGTTATGGACGGAAGAATTTTGAAAAGTGAAGATGAGAATGCAAAAGTCCGACATTGGTCCGAGGTGAATCAACGGACATTTGGAGATAGCCTGGTAGCTGATCATGAGACAGAGACGTTGGAATATGCCCACATCAGCATCAAGCAGAACAATGTGCAAGAATTGCGGGAAATCTGGGAGCACTTTGATTATGAGACCAGGAAGTTGTTCCATGAAGTCTATGGTGACATAGCCTATCTTTTGTACGTGAAGGTTGATGAGCAGTTACTGAAAGCCTTGGTTCAATTGTGGAATCCGGGATATTGCTGCTTCAAATTTAATAAAGAAGATATGATGCCAACATTCGAGGAGTACTTAGCCCTTTTCAACCTATGCAGAGTGAAGAAGAACTAGGTTTATGCCAAGCCACCTAAAAATAAAAACCCACATGCAAAGCTTCAGGCGTTTGCTGGTATGAGTGATGGTTTGTAAAGGGGTTGATATAAAAGAGAGGAGGCACCTTTAATTTCCCTTGGTCAAGCATTAGAAGTATAATCTCGATCCACCCCGATAGAGAAAAGAGGGTTGACCTTTTAGCTATTGCAATTTATGGTTTAATATCTTTCCAAGGGTTCTAGGAAGCATTAATGTGGCACTACTTGATTTCCTGGAACAACTGAAAAGAGGAGTCAATCCGGTACCAGCCGTACTTGCTGAAACCTTCATCTCCCTCAATGTCTGCCGAAAAGTTGAAGGAGTTCGTTTTGGAGGATGTGCTCCACTTCTGCAAGTTTGGGCCCTTAGTCACTTCTAGAAGTGCCCAACATTAGCTTTATCAAATATCTTTTCCCTGAACTTCTCACCTTTTCGGGAATTTTTGGCAAAAGAGTGGCCTGTTGTTAAGAAGAACAAATGGATTGATATATTCAGGGATCATCGTAACGAAGACATCAGATGGAGGGTTCCTTGGATAGGTCACACCAAACTTTTGTACAAATGTGGAGATTTCAACTTCCTAATGTTGCTAGGCTTGTGGGGAGGAATTGAGTGTGCCCATTTGTTAGTATCTCGCCAGTATGGGTCTCGACAGTTCATTCCATTCACTTCTGGTCTTGGCTCGTCAGAGTTCGAGTTCCAAGGAGAGTTCAGGCAGAAGGTTCATACAATCAACAATGCATGGAACCATTGTTATCACATGAAGCTAGAGGCTGATAGCCACTGCATGTACACCCCAGACTATGACATTTGGAGGCATACAATAATGAATGGCGAAGTCCTAGCACCTACATCTGGGCAAGCTGTCTCTAGAGGAGCACTTAAAAGTAGTCCCTACAAAACTGACATCTTGAGAGAAGAATTAAGAAGGGTAAGCTGGAGATAGAAGCTTTGCAAGAGTAGAACCAAAGAGACAAGTTTGAGTCAAGCCTCGATGTTGAAAAGTACAAAGAGGAAACGAAGCGAGTAGTGAGGATGTATGAAGACCTAAATAAGAAGTTTGAGATCCAAAGAGTTCACTTCCTCAAGTTCCAAACTGCTTTTAAGAATGCTGATTTGAAAAAAACTCTCGAACAGTGGAAGATAGAAGTCGAGCATGCTGTAAGAAAAAAAAAAGAACGAGGAAGACGTGAAGTTGAGAAATGTCGACGAGCCCTTACGGAAGAGAAAAAGAGGAGTAAGCTGGCAACTGAAAATGGAAATGGCAAACGGGTCCACAAAGAAGGTGTGGCCGCATGGAAGAGAAAGGCCCATGACAATCATATTCGCCTACTTGAGTTGCTAAAGACACATGACCAAACTAGTGCGGAGCTAAAGCAGAGTCAGGCTTGTGTTGTTATGTTGCAAGCCAAAATAGATGATCTAAACCACTCGTTACACAAACTTCAGAACCATCATGCTTATATTGAGCTTCAAGCCTATCTAAGTAAGAATGATGCCTTGAAGAAACAGTTTTAAGAAATGGATAACATCATTCAGGAATGCAGGACAAAGATCTTGGTCCTTGAAGACATCACAGAGGGAGGTGATGACTACTGGTTCACACGTCTTAGGGACATGGCTAGAAGATTCCAAGAACGAGATAAGTTTGATAGGACTGTCATGACCCAAGTACAAGATGTGGCTCGACACGTGATGATGCTAGCCACTAAAGCTGTAGCTCTTCGTTAGTACATCAAGCTAACAGGAGAAGTGGGACCAAGGCTTACGTGGCTCATTGAAGAAATTAAAGAATTGGGAATTCAAGCTAAAAAATATTTGTAAACAAAACTTGATGTAATAAAGATCATTCTAATAAAAGAGTTGTTTCTTGAGCAATCGTTTCATGGAATTGATAGCCCTTCGCTTGCATCCATACATTTGCATTTCATTCTTTTGTGTTTAATAGTTTTTTTCTTTGAATTAGTGCTCACATTTGTGCATTCATACATGACATAATAAGAGTCTAACTTAAATAAAATGACAAAAAATCAAAAATAGCAAAAACAAACCACAAGTACGGTACTTGGTCCTAAGTCAGAGAAATGGAAGAGAGAGTGTTGGCCTTAGAAAGCAACCACAAGAGTGCCCAGAATAGGTTAGACAAGCTGGAGACAGATTTCAAGCAACAGATGGAGCTTGTTCACCAAAAGATGGTTGGTTCAAGTGCTGCCTTGCTAGGATTTAAGGACCTTGATGCGGTGGAAACTGGTGGAGAAGCTAATGCTGTGCCAAAATTTCAAGGGACGGCTTTTGTTGATCCGAGCATACAAAGGGAAGCTCAATCGTCCAAGGTCAAAATTTCTCCACATTTTGCTGAAACTTCAGCTTGGAATGGTAGGAACTCTGAGGAAGTCATTGAGGTGCCTGATCTCGATGAAATGGTCAGCAAGGTAAAAGCTGAGAAGAAGTGGGAAGATCGCTATGAGAAATTGGAAGAAATGATTAAGTCCTTCCAAGAAGGAGGTATATATGGAGGAATGGATGCCAAGGATTTGAGCCTAGTGTCTGATCTGATAGTACCACCAAAGTTCAAGGTCCCTGACTTTGAAAAATACAATGGAACAACATGCCCTACAGCACATCTGACTATGTATTGTAGGAAGATGTCAATGTATATGGAAAACGAGAAGCTACTTATCCATTGCTTCCACGACATTTTAGTAGGTTCAGCTACGCGCTGGTATACACAGCTAAGTCGAGTGAACATCAGATCATGGAAAGATCTGTCTAGAGCCTTTAGGGAGCAGTACAAGCACATTTCAGACATGGTACCAACTCGCTTAGTTTTGCAAGGATTAGAGCAAAAGCACCATGAGAGCTTCCACCAATACGCGCAGAGATGGAGAGACGTAGCTTCCCAGGTTCAGCCACCATTGTTAGAGAGTGAAATCACCCTGATGTTTGTGGAGACATTAAAGGGATCTTTCTATAACCGTATGCTCAATCATGCCACAAAAAGTTTCGCAGACATGCTCCTAAATGCAGAATTGATACTTGCAGCAATGAAAAATGGGAGGTTGGACAGTGGGGAAACTAAGAAACCCTACAAAAAGAGAGACAATGAAGTTAATACTGCTAATGTCTATAATCCCAACTATTCGAAGGGGGTAGTCTTCAACAAACCCAATGTCTCAACCACAGCTCTAGCAGTCACAAATCCTTCAAAAGAAGAACGAAGGTATCAAGGGAGCTCAAAACCATATTTTCCTCCTATCCCGATGACGTACGCAGAATTGTTTGCTGAGTTCATCAAATCCCAGATGGTGCTTCCATGATATGTTCCCCCATTCTCACCACCATATCCACAATGGGATGATGAGAAGGCACAATGTGAATATCATGCAGGAGTTAAGGGGCATACCGTAGAAAACTGTACTGCATTCAAAAGGGTGGTAGATGACTTAAGAAAATCAGGGATGCTATCATTCGATATGTCAGAAGATAAAGAAAACCCCAAATCATCAAAAGGCAGGAGTGAATACAATCAATGAGGAGGAAAGTAGGATGGTCAAGGAATGTATTGCTGAAGTTAGAGCTCCCGTAAGGTGGATATGGGCATAAATGGTGGCAGTAGGGATGCTGAAAGAAGGAGCATAGAAATCGAGGATTGAGGAAGAATTATACTGTGAGTACCATATGAAGGAAGAAGATGAGATTGATTGTTGCTTGGAGTTCAAGCAACTAATTCAGGACAAGATGAATAAGAAAGAACTTGAGTTCATTGAGAAAGAAGACAAATAGTGTTTGCTGGATGTGTGTGCATCAGCGGAGTCATTCTCTAGAAGATACTACACTAGAATAAAGCCTTTGGTGATTAAGGCTAAAGCAAGATTCGATGAGCTAGCGAGGAATGTGACCCCACGACTCATAATTAATGTACCAACGCCATTTCCCTACTAGGATAGTAGGCAGGTCACTTGGAATTACACTTGTGAGGTGACAGCCCCAGGAGAAACGTTTACTAAAGAGAAGAAAGAATCGATCAATGAGGTGAGCCGTTTCACGAGGAGTGGAAGGCTCTATTCCCAGCCAATAACAGAGGACAGGGATTTGGTGCAAAAGAAGGCTGCTACTGAGGAGCCCGAAAAAGAAGATGACAGAGATTTCTTCATAGAAAAACCAACAACATATCATGAGCCTGTAAAGGAATCAGAGGCACAAGAGTTCTTGAAGATCTTAAAACATAGCGAATATAGTGTCGTGGAGTAACTCCACAAGCTTTCAGCTCGAATCTCTGAGGGCCACCGTGAGTCCTTGTTAAAGATTTTGAACCAGATGTTCATGTCGAATGAGATCACAACTGATAAGATGGATATGTTAGTCGGTAACATTTCTGTTAAGAACTTCATCTCGTTCAATGATGAAGAGATACTAGGTGAAGGAACAGGATCTTGTAAAGCTTTGCATGTCACCACCAAATATAAGGGGCAGATGTTACCAGGTGTCCTTATTGACAACGGGTCAGCACTAAATGTTTTGCCGCTAGCCACTCTGAAGAAGCTGCCAATAGACAGTTCTCATATGAGAGCTTACCAAAATACGGTAAGAGTGTTTGATGGAACTCAGAGGGATGTGTTAGCGAAAATTGAAGTGCCTTTGCAAATTGGACTAGTGGCCTTTGACGTTGAGTTTGTGGTCATGTATATAAGACCTAGCTATAGTTGCCTACTTGGACGCCCGTGGATTCATGCAGTAGGAGCGGTCCCATCTACTTTACACCCAAAGCTGAAGTTTGTGATCGATGGACAACTAATAACTGTCGGTGCAGAGGAAGAAATCATTGAATCAGTAACTATTGATGCACCCTTTTATTGAGATCGATGAGGATACGCTCGAGTGTCATTTTAGGACATTGGAGCTAGTCAATGCAACTTTTGTCACCGAAGGAAGCAAGGTGCCAGAACCAGAATTATCAAGCTGCCCAAAAATACAGGTAAAACAAACGCTTGGGAAAGGAGCTGAAATTGGAAAAGGGTTTGGAAGAAGACATCAGGGAAGATTGTATCATGTAGTAATCCCGACCAAAAAGGATCGTTTTGGTTTGGGCTTCTAGCCCAACAAATGGCAAAGAAGTGCGAAAATCAAAAAGCATCAAGAGAGGATAAGTTCTAGATTGAAAGGAGAAGAAATTGAATGGGAACCAATGACATTCCCACCCTTGAACCATAACTTTATATTTGGAGGTATGCTGGATCCAAATACCTCAGCTAGTGAGGAAGGGAGAGGAGAGAACACTCTGTGTGAAGCATTTGAAAAGTTGAGCATCAATGTTGTGTCTGACAATGAAGAAGAGAACCAGTACCTGTCAATGATCCAACCTTGCTCTGAGCTTGACAATTGGACTGCTGAAGAAATTCATGTAGTCTTTACGACTTGTTTAGAGTAATTCTCAAAACTAACCTCTTTGCTCCAGGCCCGGAGACAATAGGGGATCTTATGTAAAGGGCCTATGTCAAACATTTAATTTGAAATCAATAAAAGATGCATTTCCTTAAATCCTGTGTGGCAAACTTTTCTTCCATAACCAAAACTAAATAAAAATCATAAAGTTAAAGGCATAAAAAAGCATTCCATTCATTTTGTTTCTTCCCTTTGTATATATCTTTTGCCTATTTCCTTTCAGGTCTTCAGATATCATTAATCTAAACGAATCCGAGTCTGACTTCAAGGTAGATTTTGAATTACCTCTATGCTTGGAAGAAATTGGAAATATTGACGATGAAGAAGAATATGATGTACCCAGTGATATGCTCAGAATGGTAGGAGAAGAGAAAAAGCAGATTCTACCACATAAAGAGGAACTAGAGATATTAAACCTCGGAACCGCAGAAGAAAAGCGAGAGGTGAAGATTGGTACTACCATCGCGGCCAAAACCAGAAAAAGTTTGATTGAGCTCTTGAAAGAATTTAAAGAAATTTTTGCTTGGTCGTATCAAGATATGCCCGATTTGGACACGGACATTGTCATGCATAGGCTCCATATAAAGGAAGGATGTGGACCAGTAAAGCAAAAGCTGAGAAGAATGAAGGCTGAAACACTTCTCAAGATCAGGGATGAGGTAAAGAAGTAATATGATGCATGAATCCTCGAGGTACTAAGTACCCGAAATGGGTGGCGAATATTGTTCCGGTACCGAAGAAGGATGGAAAAGTACGAATGTGTGTTGATTATAGGGATCTCAACAAGGCAAGTCCAAAGGACAATTTCCCACTCCCACATATTGATACTTTAGTCGACAACACGGCAGGTCATTCACTCTTCTCTTTCATAGACGGTTTCTTCGGGTATAACCAGATCAAAATATGCACAGAAGACATGGAAAAGACGACTTTTGTGATGCTATGAGGGACTTTTTGCTATAAAGTGATTCCCTTTGGACTTAAGAATGCAGGGGCAACCTATCAAAGGGCCATGGTCACCCTTTTCCATGATATGGTGCATAGAGAATAGAGGTATACATCGAAGATATGATCGCCAAATCCCGATCTGAAGAGGAACATTTGGTCAATTTAGAAAAGCTCTTCCTAAGATTGAGAAAGTTCCAGTTAAAGCTCAAAGATAAAATTATTAGGTTTTGTTGTAAGTAGAAGAAGAATTGAGATCGATCCTGATAAGATAAAAGCCATACAGGAACTTCCCCCACCTCAAACACAAAAAAAAGTTCGGGGTTTTCTGGGACGGTTAAATTACATCGCACGCTTTATTTCTCAACTAACTGATATGTGTGATCCAATGTTTAGGCTACTCAGGAAGAATGTCAAGCGGCCTTGGAAAAGATCAAAGAACAGTTGAGCAATCCTCTAGTATTAGTACCACCTATTTCAGGGAGACCATTGATCTTGTACTCAACGGTCTATGAAAATTCCATGGGTTGTGTGTTAGCATAACATAATGATATTGGAAGAAAAGAAAAGGTGATATATTACTTGAGCAAGAAGTTCACTGGTTTTGAAACCAAATATTCGTTAATTGAAAAACTATGTTGTGCTATGGTTTGGGCGGCCAAAAGGTTAAGACAATACATGTTGTATCATGTTACATGGATAATCTCAAAGTTGGACCCACTGAAGTTTATGACGGAAGCTCCAACCTTATCAGGAAGGTTAGCATGAGGGGAAATGTTATTATCAGATTTTGATATCCAGTATGTGAGCCGAAAAGTGATAAAAGGGAGTGCCATAGCAGACTTCTTGGCAAGTCGCACCTATAATGATTATGAAGCATTAAACTTCAATTTTCCTAATGAAGACTTGATGTGTATCTTAGAAGATGAGGGGACTCCCGTAGAATCTTGGGTTATGAACTTTGATGGTGCAGCAAATGCATTAGGAAGAGGTATTGGGGCAGGTCTGGTTTCATCGGAATGAGATTACTACCCTTTTACCAGTCTTTTGAAGTTCTTTTGCACTAATAACATGGCAGAGTACGAAGCTTGCATAATGGCTATAAGAGAAGCTATATGGAGGAAAATTTGCACTTTAAGAGTTTTTGGGGACTCTGCGTTAGTCATTTATCAGATACCTGGCGAATGGGAGACAAATGATGTAAAGTTGGTGGAGTACCACAAGTTGGTCCTCGAGTTGACCAAGGAATTTGATGAGATCACTTTCAAATATCTCCCCAGAGAAGACAATCAAATGGCTGATGCCTTAGCCACCTTAGCCGCCATGTCCAAGGTAAATGAAGGTTCTGAGATGATGCCCAGCAGATTATAGATGCTTGACTCTCCAACTCATTGTTATGATGTGGAAGATGAAGTGGATAGATTACCATGGTATTATAACATCTTGCGATATGTAAAATTCCAGCAATACCCATCCCAAGCTACAGAAAATGAAAAGAAAGTGATCAAGAAGATGGCATCAGGATATGTCCTTAATGGAGAGATTTTATACAAAAGAAGTCGTGATCAAATGCTTCTAAGATGTGTGGGGGCAAAAGAGGTACAATTGATTGTAGAAGAAGTTCATGAAGGAATTTGCGGAGCTCATCCTAGTGGTTTCACCATGGCTAGGAGAATCATGCGACTTGGATATTATTGGTCAACCATGGAGGGTGATTGCATCAGTTATTCTCGCAAATGCCATAAGTGCCAAATTTATGCTGACAAGGTTCATACGCCACCTTAATCTCTTCATGTTATGGCAGCCCCTTGGCTATTTTCCATGTGGGGCATTGATGTCATTGGTCAGATTCACCCTAAGGCATCAAACGGGCATCGTTTTATCCTGGTAGCCATTGATTATTTCATGAAGTGGGTAGAAGCAGCCTCGTACGCAAATATCACCAGATCCACGGTTTACAAATTTTTTAAAAAGGAAATCATCTGTCGATACAACTTGCCTGAAAGTATCATCATCGGCAATGCTTCAAATTTGAACAATACGATGATAAGTGGAGTCTGTTAGCATTTCAATGTTAAACATCATAATTCAGTGGTATATCACCCGAAGATAAATGGGGCAGTGGAGGCTGCGAACAAAAAACATTAAGAAGATAATTGCAAAAATGACTGATACCTATAAAGATTGGCATGAGAAGCTGCCATTTGCCTTATACACTTATCGAACTACAGTAAGAACTTCCACTGGAGCAACACCTTTCTCATTGGTATATGGAATGGAAGCTGTGCTTCCCATTGAAGTTCAAATACCATCGCTCCATTTCTTAATGGAAGCAAAGTTGGAAGAAGCAGAATGGGTTCAAGCAAGATATGATCAGCTGAACTTAATTGAAGAAAATAATTGAAAGCACTGTGTCATGGGCAAATGTATCAGAGAAGGATGATAAGGGCTCATGAGAAGAAAGTTCGCCCAAGAGAATTCCAAGAGGGAGATTTGGTATTGAAGAAGAAGCTGCCAATCCATAACGATGCTTGAGGAAAATGGGCACCGAATTGGGAGGGGCCTTATATTGTAACAAAGGTTTTCTCAGGAGGAATATTAATTTTAGCCGAAATGGATGGAGACAAACTCCAAAACCCTTTAAATTCAAATTCGGTTAAGAGGTATTATGTTTGAAGGAGAAAGAAGAGAAAAAAGAAAACAAAAGAGAAAAAGAAAAAAAAAGAAAAAGAAAGAAAAAGAAAAAAGTAAAGAAAAGAAAATGAGAAAAAGAAAAGAAAATGGGGTTCAAAATGAAAATCCACAAAGGGCATTTTAAAACCAAAGGAGGATCTGAGTTGAAAACCCGTATTTGCGGCTTAGACAATTTGTAAATAAGACCTTCATCGGAGATTGTCTTAGGAAACGTCATATCTTTCCGCATAATCAGTATTTTTGGGATCTGCTCAGCATGGTGGACATTCAAGGCATCTTATGAAGTCATGACAGGAGAAGTTTGGTTTATGATATCTGAATGCCTATTCCTTTCCTTGTAATTCCTTTTTGTGTTTGCCACAATACCAATAAAGTTTTGTTGATAAACCTTTTCTTTCTACACCCTTTCATAAAGCATCTTGCATTGAAATGAAAATTAAAATTTGACATCATCTAAAATATTCATAAGATTTTTTAGCATTGTTTTGAAATTTGTCTAGAAGGGTATTGGAACTATGAGGTATTAAATGGTCAAATTTAGAGTTTAGGGCATAAAAAAGCAGCAAAACTTATAAGGAGATGGAAATAGGTTTTGCTACAAACCTTGGCAAAAAAGCCTTAAGAGATGCTTTGACTTTGCTTTAAGAAAGTATGTTGAAAAACAAAGTTGCTTACATACAAACATCAAAGGAAAAGCTAAATGAGACATTGGGAAAACAACAAGTTTCTAGGAAGCTTGTCACTGAATATTGATGTATCAACTACAATGATAATAGAGTGTTGAAGAATATGAGGATGAAGTCAGTCCTTTTAACCAGGAGTACAAGATAACTAGATTAAGTGAGCAAATGTGCAAAGATCATATGAAGCAAGGAAGTGCTAAGAATGGCAATGGTAAAATAGAAGCAATGGAGGTGACTATCTATGATTAATCATCCAAGCATACAGTGACTCTAAGTTAATGATGGAAAACCGATGCATTCCCATATCCCCACAGTTTCGCTCTAGGGCGTCCTAGCAGCAAAGAGCTTCCCTATTTGAAAATCATGACAGAAGTCACAGGAAAAGATGAATGTATTGTCTAAAGTGGCATGGCCGATGAAGGAATTAAGAGTGGTCAATGGTGAAGATTACCTTCTAAGGAATAGACGATGGAATTTTAACAACAAGAAATTGTTAAAGCCAACCAGTATTGGAGAACCGATCTTTCTGATAGGATGGGCCAAAGCAAACACACACTATTAGTTGCCAGAGTTGAGAAAATGTTTGAGATGATATAATCCAAGTTTCCTGGAGCTTCACAGTTTTCTTCTGTGTTAATTAAGAAAAACGTTAAGAGAAAGAGCCAAAGAAATAAAGGCATGCATTCATGACTAGGCATCCCTAGGGGCATATGCATTCTATTTGGATCATTTGCATTTGTTTTGATAGATTTTAGAACCTGCCTATCTATTCGGACATGAGGAGAATAGAACTTGCTTATCTATTCGAGCATGAGGAGAATAGAACCCGCCTATCTATTCAGGCATGAGGAGAATAAAACCTGCTTATCCATCCGAGCATGAGGAGGATGGAACCCTTTTTTAAACCTGTTTATCCATCGAGCATGAGGAGGATGGAGCCCTTTTTTACCTGCTTATCTATTCGAGCATGAGGAGAATAGAACCTGCTTATCCATCCGAGCATGAGGAGGATGGAGCCCTTTTTTACCTGCTTATCTATTCGAGCATGAGGAGAATAGAACCTGCTTATCCATCCGAGCATGAGGAGGATGGAACCTTTTTTTTACCTGCTTATCTATTCGAGCATGAGGAGAATAGAACCTGCCTATCTATTCGGGCACGAGGAGAATAGAACCTGCTTATCTATTCGAGCATGAGGAGAATAGAACTCGCCTATCTATTCAGGCATGATGAGAATAGAACCTACCTATCTATTTGAGCATGAGGAGAATAGAACCTGCTTATCTATTCAAGCATGAGGAGAATAGAACCTACCGATCTATTTGGGCATGAGGAGAATAGAACCTGCTTATCTATTCGAGCATGAGGAGAATAGAACTTGCCTATCTATTCGAGCATGAGGAGAATAGAACCTGCTTATCTATTCGAGCATGAGGAGAATAGAACCAACCTATCTATTTAGGCATGAGGAGAATAGAACTTGCTTATCCATCCGAGCATGAGGAGGATGAAACCCTCTTTTAAACCTGCCTATCTATTTGGGCATCAGGAGAATAGAACCCGCCTATCCGTTCAGGCATTTGAAGAATGGAACTTGCTTATCCATTCGAGAATGAGGAGGAAATAACCTTTTTTGCAAACCTGCCTATCCGTTCGGGCATTTGGAGATTGGAGCCTGCTTATCTATTTGAACACAAGGATAATAGAACTCGCATGTCTTCTCAGGAACAAATGGTTTGGTAATCGGTGAAAATCAGTGTCTTATTTTCTTTATTCTATTCCTGTTTCACCGGAATGACCAAAGAGGGGCAGTTGTTGTCACTAGATTTTCACCTTTGGTTTAATTGTTAATTTAGTATTAGCGTATTGTAATTATATGATATTGATAAAATAGTTAATGTGTTTAGTAGTAAATATTAATGTTACTAATAACCTAGTTAGGGGTCACATAGTATATAGTTGATGTATTTAAGTTATAAGATTAATATAGTTTAGGTCTCATATAATGTGTTACAATGTGTATAATTGTTAGTTTATTAATGTTCTGTATATAGTTGTAGTTAGGATTAACATAAATTGCATATTGCATAGTAGTTAATATATTAAAACCCAAAAATATGAAATGCATAGCACATTTATAATAAATAAAAGGTCCATTAGGAATTAATTTTAAATCATAAATTACAAAAAAAAATCCAATGTACAAAGGGCCGGTTGGTCCGTTTATAATAAAAAAACCCTAATTTCCGTTTTATTCTTTTGAACAGCCAAGGGGAGATGTTGGATCTTCCTGGAATCCAACGGCTCAGATTGCGCCAGCTAGGGAAGATATAGCGCCTCAGCATCTCAGCTGCACGATCAAGATGTCATCCAATGGC
The DNA here is from genome assembly GCA_019671005.1 of Hibiscus mutabilis. Classification (NCBI taxonomy): domain Eukaryota; kingdom Viridiplantae; phylum Streptophyta; class Magnoliopsida; order Malvales; family Malvaceae; genus Hibiscus; species Hibiscus mutabilis. The sequence continues at coordinate 43,810,397 of CM033717.1, read as the reverse complement.
CCAGATTGCTTCGAAGTATATCACGCGGATCAGCACTCACACGTGGCAGCCACGCGCACGACCATTTGACTCTAGCTGACTGCTCCATCTTCTTCGATGCTTCACTAGCTTCGATCATTCCTCACCGGCGCCATTCGTGTCATTAGAAACATATAAATAGAGGAATAAGAGGGTTAAAACCATATTAAAGCTAGAAATTCAAAGGGGAATAAAATCCCTAAATTGGTGCCCTAGCCAAAATCAAGTTGCAATCAGATATTAACAAATATGCAAAAAGGCAATTTAGAAGACCAGTATCCCCAAATCGGTGCCATGGTAGGAATCAAGCAAATCAAAGGGGGAGAAATTAGGGATTTAGGCTTAGGATTTTAGGCAATTCTTGTACTATAAATAGAACTATAAATCATTGTAAATGATAGGAATAATTCCACACAAGAATTACACATAATAACTATAGTAAGCATACTAGCATTCGGAAGTCGTAGGAGCAATCAGTTGTAATCGGCATTCAAAAGCAATAAAAGGAGCAATTTCTGGTAATTTCTTCCTATTTATTTACTTTCAATTTTAGTATAATTAAAGAAGAAAAGAAATTTTGTACCTTTTTTTGTGTTCGAAACGTCACCGAAATCTGGAAATTTTGGTCAGAATCTGGGTATTTCGCCGCCGACAACGACGGCCGGCGCTGGTGGATGGCGGCCGGTACGACGAATGTTCATCATGTTCTTCATAAAATGAAGAACACGATGAACTGGGCAGAGAGTTTAAAGAGGAATCATTTTGATCTGTTTGGGTGAAATATGAAAAAATGAAAATTGTTTGTTATAACAGCTGTTTATACCGACCCGTTTGACCCGACCCGAACTCCTGGATCTCACGCCGCAGCTCCTCAGCTTTTAATTGTTTCAATTTCGTCCTTTTTCTTTTCAATTCAGCACCAAACTTTTAATTATTTTTGAATTATCCCCCACATTTTGGTTTTCTTTCAATTTAATCCTTAATTCAGATTTTTTATTTTAAAAAGATAAAAATCTAATTCTTTTACTTTATTTAATCTCAATAATTTCTTAGTTATTTATTTTATTACTTAATTAATTATCTCATTATGCCTATTATGTATATATTTGTATGTATGTTAAATTTTAGGATTAAGAACTTAAAACTTAGATTAGTGACATGTATGTTGTAAAATGTTCTTCATTTTCAGTAAAATACACTTAATTATATTTAAATCTTAATAATTAAAAGGAATATAGACATTTCTTTAGGATTATTCATCATTTAGATTTTAATGAAAATTCATTAACACATTTAATTTCCTTACTTATTTGTTTAAGAAGTGAAAACTTAATTAGTGTGACGTCTTATCAAACGGAAATGACGGGTTAGCGTCAGAAGTGTTGGCGGTGATTAAAGTTCATTTCCCAGGCTATAAGGCCATTAAAATATATTTACATTCATTTTACGAACAAATATATCGAAATTTTGTGAACTTGCAAATTCCAATTTTAAAAATGCTTTTTGAAATCAATTAAGGTACCAAATTTTGGGCGTCTTGGGGTGCTAATCCTTCCCCACACGTAATCGACCCCCGAACTTATTTTCTCATGTTTTCGTAGACTAAAATGTAATTTTGATAAACAAAACGTTTTGTCAGAATACCCTTGTTTTAAAGTGATCCAATCACACTTTTTTCAAAAAAAATATTGGTAGTGACTCCGTGATTTTATAAAGTTTTCCAAAACGTCAAAACATTTTCTTCTTCCAAAAAAAAAGGGTTGCAACAAGGAGAATGGAACTTGCCTATCCGATTGGGAATTTGGAGAATGGAACCTTCTAATCTATTCGAGCATGAGGAGAATAGAACATGCCTATCCGTTCGGGCATTCAGAGAATGGAACCTGCTTATCTATTCGAGCACAAGGAGAATAGAACTTGCCTATCTATTCAGGCTTAAGGAGAATAGGACGTGCTTATTCGTTCAATCAAAGGAGAGCGGAACCCGCATGTCTCTTCAGACATCGATGGTTTGCTAAATTGGTGAAAATTAGTGTTCTTTTGTTCTTTGTTCTATTCTTGTTTCACTGGAATGACCAAAGAGGGGCAGCTGTTGTCACTGAATTTTCACCTAACTTTTTTACTTTCATTGTATTAACTATGTCATTTCCAGTTTAGTAGTATTATATTACATCGTTAGTGTTACATCATAATTAGTATAAGTGCCATATGTTAGTGTTATAAAAAATTAACGTAGTAATTAGTATTAGAATTATCTAGGTGACATATAATATTGTTAATATACTTAGTGTATTATAGTTAGTATAATTGTTAATGTAATGGTTAGTATAAACCCAAAATCTAAAAATACACAGTCTATTAAATAAAATCCATGTCCACTTGCTTTTATTTGGTCTATTATAAAAACAATAGAAGAGCCCATTATAAAAGAATAATGAGTCCATTTGAGGTTACATAGAGGCCTGCTCGGCCCAGTTCCAATTTAATTAAACCCTAATTTCCCTATTGTGGTTCTTCTTATGTTGCACAGCCGAAGGAGGGCTATTCGATCAATATTGATCCGATGGCGCAGATCACGCCAGTTGGAGGATGATATAGCGCCCCGATCTCTTAGCCGTTAGATCAAGGAGCGATATAACGATACAGATTACTCTAGAGCATAGCACACAGATTACCACTCACACGTGGCATCCACACGCTCATCGTTCCGTCTTCCAGATGCCGATTCAGCTTCTCCAACGAATAATCGTGCTGTTCCACCTTGAATCGCTCCTTCCCAGCGTCTCCCCAACATTTGAAGTTACCAGAAACATGCAAAAAGGAAATAAAAGGGTTAAATCCAAAATCAGAAGCAAATCCAAAAGATAAATCCCTAATTCGAAGCCCTAGCTGGAAAATCAGAATCAAAATGGGAAAGACCAATCCCTAAATTGATGCCATGGAAAAGATCAAGCAATCAGGGGGGATTCATGCTTGGAATTCAAGCATTTTCGTACCTATAAATAACACTGTAAATTTCATGTAATAGACATCAGATACACACTAGATACATACAAATCATACACAAAACACAAATAGCATTCGGATTTCCAGAAAGTGTAAGCAAGCAAGCAAGCGGTTGTAATCGAAAGCTCATCAGAGGAATAAAGCTCATTTTTTTTGCTAGTAATTTTCTTCTTTATGCTTTCAGTTATAAAATAAAGGAAAGGAATTCTTTTTTACCTCTATTTTTTTGAAACGCTGTCGAGATTTAATGTAGTTCCGGTAAAAACATGATTTGGGGTCGCCAGAATCTGGGAAAATGGGCTGTTTCTTGGAAATTTCGCTGCCGGCGCCGGTGGATGGTGGCCGGAACGACAGATGTTCATCATGTTCTTCATTTTATGAAGAACATAAAGAACATATCAGAGAATTTTAAAGAAGGGGGTTTTGATCCGTTTTGATAAATAAGGGGAAAATGATTTCTGTTTATGATAATTGCTATATATAGTAACTCGTAACCCGATCCAAGCCCAGTTCGTGACCCGCACCCTTTTTTTTCGGACCTTCGACCGTGACCCTTCAATTTTAAATCCTCCCAATTCGGTCCCTTTTCCATTAAATTTAAGCACTTGATTTTTAATTGTTTTGGATTTAACCCTCAAAGTTTTGTTGTTCTCAATTTGACCCCTACCCGAAAGTTTGTTCTAATTTTTTTTAAATGTCATCCCTTTCTTTATTTTAGATTTATTTCTTTGGTTAAATAATTTATTTATTTTGTTTTTGTAAATATGTTTGCATGTGCCTAAAACCTTAGGATTAGGGTCTTTAAACTTAGAATAGAGACTTGTTTGATGAAAAACTTTGTTCATATTTTGAAAACAAAATACACCTAAAATATCGTAACTTTGATGATTAAAATGAACTTAGACATTTCTTTAGGGTTTAATCACTAAATATGTTAATTTAAAAAATGAAAACAGATTTAATGTTTTTCTTCTAGTTTGTCTAAAAAGTGAAAACTTAATTAATGTGGTGTCTTATCAAGCAGGAATGACGGGTTAGCGCCTGGAGTGTTGGCGATGCTTAAAGTTCATTTCCCAGGCGATAACGCCGTTAAAATAGATTTACATTCACTTAGAGGACAAATAAATCGAAATCTTATGAACTTGCAAATTCCAATTTTAAAAATGCTTTTTGAAATCAATTAGGTACCAATTCTTGGACGTTGTAGGGGTGCTAATCCTTCCCCACACGTAACTGACCCCCGAACCTATTTTCTCTTATTTTTGTGGACCAAAAATGTTATTTTGATAAATAAAACATTTTATTAATATAACCTTTGTTTTAAAAGTGATCCAATCACATTTTTTCAAAAAGATTGGTGGTGACTCTGTGTTTTCTAAAGTTTTCCAAATAACGTCAAAAATGTTTCCTAAAAGGATGTTGTGACAGCCATATGTCTGAGGATAAAAAGCAGTGTTAAAGTTTATTCGAGTCCCCAACACCTCATGCAAAGAACTCCAAAATCTCGAGGTAAATCTCAAATCTCGATCTGATACAATAGATAGAGGCACACCATGAAACTGTACGATCTCTTTAATATACAACTCTGCATATCTATCCAGTGTATAATCTGTTCGAACTAGAATAAAATAAGCAAACTTTGTCAATCTATCCATTACCACCCATACACAATCCTTTTTGCTCGGATTCATTGGTAAACTTGTCACAAAATCCATCATGACGTTCTCCCATTTCCATTGTGGAATGGAAATTGGCTGTAACAATCCAGATGGCACTTGGTGTTCAGCTTTCACTTGTTGACATGTCAGACGTTTAGCTACAAATTATGTCACTGTTCATTTCATGCCTGACCACCAATACCTATTATTCAGATCTTGATACATTTTATTACCTCCTAGATGCATTGTTAGAGGACAATAATGGGCTTCATGTAGAAGTTCCCGTCTTAGCTCCTCATCATTAGGAACATATACTCTGTCTCGATAATAAAGACATCCATTAGTCTTAACTGCATAATCTTTAGTCTCGCCACTTTCAATTTGCTTCAATATAGTTAAGCATTTTCCATCTTTATTCTAGTACTATTTAATCTGATCTAACAAAGTAGGCTTGAGCTGTAACTCTGCAATCAAAGCACCATCGTCCCTCAGCGCTAATTGAGCATCCAATGTCCTTAAAGCAACGAATGTCTTCCGAATCAAAGCATCAGTCGGGTACTTTAAATCTTTGATCAGCTCTAGCCACCTTCTCTGCCTCAAATTTAAATCTTTCTGCGTCATCAGATACTTTAAACTTTTTGTGATCCGTGAAAACATAGCATCGCTCACCATACAAATAATGACGTCAAATCTTCAAAGCAAAAACCACTATGGCTAATTGCAAATCATGAGTCAGATAATTTCTCTTATGCATCTTTAGTTGTCTGGAGGCATATGCTATTACCTTTCCTTCTTGCATCAATACACGTCCTAATCCATTATGAGACACGTCCCTGTACAGGGTAAAATCCTTCCCCAATTCTGGTTGTACAAGCAGTGGAGCTTCAGTTAAAATCCACTTCAACTGATCAAAGCTCTCCTGACATTTATCTATCCAGACAAAAGGTACATCCTTCCTTAATAGCTTAGTGATCGGTGCAACAATCATCGAGAAACCCTTTACAAAACGGCGATAATATCATGCCAATCCCAAGAAACTACAAACCTCTATAATATTATTGAGAGGTTTCCATTCAACAATGGCTTGAACCTCTTTAGGATCAACTCGAATTCCTTTAGCAAAAACATTATGGCCTAAGAAAGCCACCTCTGATAGCCAAAACTCACATTTGGAGAGTTTAGCATGCTACTTCTTGTCTCTCAAAATCTGCAATACTACCCGAAGATGGGTATCATGCTCTTCCCCGGTCTTCGAATAAACCAGCATATCATCAATAAACACAACAACAAACTGATCCAAATACAGTTGGAACACTTTGTTCATCAAATCCATAAATGTTGCAGGAGCATTTGTGAGACCAAAAGGCATCACCACAAACTCATAGTGTCCATACCGTGTCTGAAATGTTGTCTTCAGAATATCCTCTTCTTTGAAGTTTAACTGATAGTAGCCCGACTGAAGATCAATCTTAGAAAATACAGCTGCTCCTTTCAAATGGTCAAATAAATCATCAATCCTTGGCAAGGGATACTTGTTCTTAATTTTTCACCTTGTTCAACCACCGATAATCAATGCACAGCCGCATCGATCCATCTTTCTTTTTAACGAACAAATTCGATGCTCCCTAGGGTGATACACTAGGTTGTATAAAACCCCAGTTCAATAACTCCTACAATTGAGCCTTTAACTCTCTCAATTCTGTCGGAGACATCCGATAAGGTGTCATCAATACCGGTTCAATACCAGGTAGAACATTTATTCTGAATTGTACCTCTCGATCTAGTGGCAACCCTGGAAACTCCTCTGGAAACATATAAGGGAAATCCTGAATTATCGGAATACTATTAATATCTATCTTTGATGATTGGGTATCCACAACATGGGCTAGATAAGCCTGACATCCCTGATACATCAATCTCCTTGCCTTCATTGTTGAGATCACATTACTCAAGCAATTTGATCCTTCGCCGACCACTACTATTTCTACACCTTCCTTGCTTTTCAACAATAGTCATTTCAAATGACAATCCACTATAGCATGGTAAGCATGCAACCAGTCCATACCCAAGATAATCTTGAACTCGTGAAAAGGCAATTCCAGCAAATCAGCTGGGAATTCAATCCCCTGTATCACTATCGGGCACTACTTGCAAATTTTATGCACCCGAGCACTATGACCGATAGGGTTTGCTGCAAAGACACCACTAGATATAGGTTCTAAGATATTCCCTCTATCTTGGAGTAACTTAGAACTAACATATGAATGAGTAGATCCTAGATCTATTAATGCAAATACAGGTTTATTAAAAAGCTAGAAAGTACTTGTAACAATATCGAGTGCATCTTTATCATCATCAGTGCGAATATGGTAGATCTTCATTGGAGTCTTGAATTCCTTGTTGGAAGCAGCTTCAGATGCTCCTGGGCGGTTAACTCTAGAAGATTTCTGATTGCCCTGATATCTTCCTTTTTGATTTTGAGTTACCTACCTCTCTGGTCTACTGCCAATCCTTGGGCAGTCTCGAATAAAATGATAAGTAGCACCACAACCGAAACAAGCTCCTGTAATTTCTCGGCACCTTCCGAAATGGAATTTTCCACAATGGTCACAAAGAGCTGGGCTTTGAAATTTCCCCGAACCTCCTGTCCTCGCAACAGAAGCCTATGAATCTTTGGACTTCCCAGATCCAAATCTTTGTCTGAAGGATGTGGCAGATCCTACTCGGTTTTCCTGGTACAAGCCCTTACTTCGCTTGGAATATGATGAACCAAAGGATCCTCCATGGCTCCTTTTTTGGGGCTAAGCATTCCGAGCAGATAGCTTTTTCTACCTGTAATCACTAAAATTTGTCCTGGTTTAAATTAAATACTCGAAATAAAATAAATCCACATTACCCCTTTTAATACCCAAAACCTTACTTTATGCCCTAAGCCCAAAATTTCATGGCCCATTATATATGATTTTATATAGAAAAAAATATACAAAAATAATAAAAATCCCAACTCCTTCCTCATTAAGGCTTGACTACCATTGGTTAAAAAATACTTGGTGCCCAAGGTCTTAATTTTTATTGGTTCCTTTTTAAAAGATAAACCAAAAATACCCTTCATCACTATATAAATATAAATCCCATGAACCCTAAAAAAAGACCATTACCCTATTTTTTATATTATTCGGCAGCCTCCTAACCCCCTGTCGTTTTTCATTTTTTAAAACCCCAAACCCCCACTACCATTTTCTTCTTTTTTTAAGACCACTCGATTCCCTTATCCACTATAATTTTCCCTAATCAAAATCATTTTCCACCATTATTAAACCCTTGAATCGAACTTCTCAACCCCAACAACAACATGTGGAATTTGGTAGATCGAGCAAATATTTGGGTTTTGGTATTCTCTTTCCTTATTTTATTCATGTATAATCTATTTTCTTAGTTCAATGAAAATGTGGATGATTTTATTGGTAACCTTTGTTGTTTATTTTAGTCTCTTTTTTATGTGTTTTATTTTTTTTGCTTGTGATATGTATGTTATTTCACTTGTTGAATGTTGTTTAATTTATTATTAGCTTGTATGTACTTTATTATCATGGTTTCATATTATCCCTTTTATAATATATTTTCTTGTATATGGTATATGATATATAATTAAAGTACATTTTCTTAAAAGTATATACATGTGGGTTTTCATTTGGGTTTAGTTTAGAAGTGTAGGCCTCTTGGTACGTTGGGCCTAGTTTGCCTACTTAGTTTTAGTTTAGGCCTTGTTTTTCGGGCCTTGAGCCTAGTTTAGATGGATTTTATGTTAGTTAAGGCCTTTGGATTAGTTTAGAAATTAATTTAATTAATTTAAGTCGTGTGCTCGTCTCATAGGGGCAAGATTTTAAATTAATTAGATTAATTTAGGATTAGTTTCAGAGCCGTAGTTAGTCTTAAGGTTCGAATCAGTTTAGTAAATTTTAATTTGCCTTTGGCTTATTGGCGTAAATGTTAAATTCATTAAAAATGGTTGAACACCTCTTAATTATCTTTTAAGATAGAATTGACATGGAAATTAGACTAACATTTTAATTTAAAGCTATTATTAATTAATTTGGCATATTTTAAATAGTATTCTTGGCTTATTGGAATACTAGTTTAAAATTAATCGAATTAATTGTCATATCACAAGATAACTCATAATTTATTAGGGTTCTCTAGCCTTTTTAGGATTAATTAATTTGGGGTTAATTTTAGATTCACCTAGTTATTAATTAGAACATTAATTGAATTCTCATAATTTGTTCCTTTTAGGTTAGGACCTTGGGTGTGCTTTTGTGTGTTTATCTTTAAGCCTTTACTTGTCATCCATTTTATTTGTTATCATGTGACCCATTTAGTTCACATGTTAATGAATTTAAATCATAAAAAGGGAGGAATATATTAGTTCTGATATTTGTATCGTAACAGTCCGAGCTCAAAGGATGTTGACCAAATATTTGAATTAATTCTTACCGACTCAAGGTAAAATTAAAACTTGACAAAAATATTACATCATATATTAATTTCTTGCACCATGCATAAAGGTGACGTACGAAAGTCAAACCATAAATTAACACGAATGTTAGACTTATCCGATGTCGGTTTAATCTATGGTATGATGTATCGTCAACCTTATTAATTAAATGTTGAATTAATTTGAACCCGTCAATTTGATATAGCCCGCCAATCAAAGTCAATTTCCAATTAAGGTCACCAAATTAAATCCAGTTTAAATTTTGACAATTTCCTTCGATTAAAAGCAACAAATATTTGGGGATGCTAAACCCTAAACCATAAATTAACACGACAGTCAGGCTTATCCGGGCGTGATGGGGTGCTAATCCTTCCCCACGCGTAACCAACTCCCAGACCCTTTCACAATGAATCTCTTGTTCCTCATGGTATCCGGCCTACCGCACCCAAATGACTTTGGGGATAATTCGCATCGATGGATTTTCAAAAGAAATCCCCTTAAACTAAAATTTCAAAAGAAGTGACTTTGGGGATAATTCGTATCGATGGATTTTCTAAAAGAATACCACACTTATTTTTTAAAAGAAGGAAAAAATGTCTCTACAACATGGCGACTCTACTGGGGACCGAATTTTGTTTTTATAAAACAAAAAAAAAGTTAGGTCAAGAAAATATTTTTTGTTTTTAATGATGGAAAATTGTTGGAATTTTAATCGACTCTAGTGAGGTTGATAATTTCTTGAAAATGTAACTACGATTGTACGGGCTTTGATAATTGGTGGTCTTCGAATTAATTTTTCATTTAATTTTTAAGGAATCACCGACATGTGTTGCATCATGATCATCAAGCTCTATACCGAACAACATCCCTTAAGTAGGAGTGAAACACCAAATACCCACGTGAGTAGCCCTCTACGGGTTGGTAATTCACTTCTGGAATCCACACCTTTTGACACGTGAGCAGCCCTCCACATCACTAGGTCATGCTTTCCCTCAAACCGAAACCAATTCGCAAGCTTGTAATGGGCCAGAATTAGGGTTCTTGTTGCCTTAGTAGGTAATGAGATAGGTTCGGGTACCCCAAGTAGAACCAAACCCATGTGTGAGAATCTAAGAAGCCCACCCCACTAGAGCCATGCGAATAACCTTAACGAACTAGAATTCATGTGGTTAAGGTTCTTTCTTTATGTGCTTGCCATTCGTTTAATTGTTCGCGCTTACCTTTTCTCATTTTTGAATTTATTGCTTATCTTGTGACTAACAGGCTTCTGTTTGTTTTCTATTTGTTTCCTTTTTACCTTTCTGTTTTGCATATTTTATCATATCATGAAGAGCACATAGAGTTGGAAATAGTCTGAAATTAAAGACTAGATTAATGAGAGATTTAGCTCGTAACAATGATGCAAAGAATCCCGATGTACAAATATGGTCGGAAGGCGAGCAACTACATGATGAGGACAATTTTCTTTCGAAAATAAGCATGGCAACATCGCATATTTGCCAGATGTTCCAATCAACCAATCACTACTTCAAGCATTGGTAAGGTTTTGGAACTCTTCCTACGGTTGTTTCACGATTGACGACTTTGATTTGACCCTGATAATTGAGGAGTCTCAAGCCCTTGCAAGAAGATCAGCGAGAACATGCCAAACAAGAATAAAGCTTTCTGGGGCAAGCTTTGAAATTTCTCAGACACTTTACCATCAAGTCCCAACTTAGAACAAGAAAGAATATTTCAAGTGGGAAGGAATTCTGGCCTTAGCTTCAGCACACCCCGAGGGTCGAGTTCAGCTGGACACTTTCAACGGAGAAATTTAAGTACACCAAATGCCAACATTGAAGCGACTACAATTTTCTGCCTTCTCTATTTGGAAGCTAGAGCGAGAATTGATACAAGAGGTCGCCCGAAAGTCACAATTCCTAGGGGAAGTTGTTTCCAAGCTTCAGGACTATGCGGATGATGAATCTGATGAGAGAGAAAAGACCGTTGACCTATATGCTAGCTTAAAACCGTATGAGTAGTGGGTTTCCTTTAATTATTGTAACGAAACTATTTTCCTATTAATGCAAGCCGTTTAATAAGGATATTTGTTGAACTCAATATTGCTCTTTGCATTCATGTTTTCATAGTAGCATTATTTTGTGTTGCCTTGTTATTTTTGTTCAAATAATACATTTTTGTACATTCACATACATCATATACATCACTAATCAAGGAAAAACATTCGCCTCAGAAAGTATGAGTGAAGGGGGAATGACTTTTAACCAATTCAACTCCAGAAATATGAATGACCTAGAAACTAGGGTAGCTAAACTTGAACAACTTCATGAACAATTGGTTTGGAATCAAAGGGAGACAATATCATATGTGAAGAAGTTCAAAGAAGAAACAAAGGAACAAATCGATGAATTGATGGGTATGATGGCCAAAGAAGAGGGCATGAAAGAAGACTCTTTCGTGCAAAAGGAGAGTGAGAGTTAGGATTGTGACTTCATAGCGGAAAGGATTTTGTCTGACAAAGACCAAGCTATCATCAACCAATATGAGGTAGCGTGCACCGCTTCAGAGTGCCCTATCAAATTGGTATTGGATAAAACCGAGAACTCTCTATCAAAAATCTTGTCATCGCCAGCAAATGAAGAACCAAATAAGTCAGAGCTGCAAGATGAGAAAAGCACAATATGCAACAAGAGGATGAAGGTGTCGACTGCATTGGCATCTAAAGAGTCACCCCGCCTAATACAAGGTAAACCTCTGGCGTCAGCTTTTCCTTAGCAATTACCGGCTGATGAGGCCTCTGGGTCCCAAGAGAAAAAGAGGAAGTCAAAGGACTTTTAATTTAGCCCTACTCCATTCACTTATCAAGAACTGTTTTCAAGTTGCTAAACGCCCGACTGATTGCTTTGTGCTTTGTCAATCCTTAGTCACCTCCGTATCCGAGTTGGTTTAAAGAGGAGGAACACTTTGAATTCCATACTAGAATCCAAGGTCATTCCATCGAGAAATGCTTAAACTTTAAGCATAAAGTTTAGCACCTCCTAGATGTCGGGGTATTAGAGTTTGAACCGATAGTTCCAAGTCTGAAGATCACTTATCCATCTAAGAAATTAGATGAAGATCAAGACAAAGAGGACAAAGGGAAGATGCATTCGGTTATGAGGGTCGTGCGATAAGCAAAATCCTTTGAGGAATCAGGGATGGCTCTAAAAGATTCCATAGAAGCGACAGTGATCAGGAACGAAGAGGTTCCCAAGGAACGTCAATTCCAATCAAAGAAAAGAGAAGCGAAGAACGAAGAAACGCGTGTTAAGAACACCAAGAAGAGTGACAAGAAGACAAAGATGGCAATCCCAATGACGTTTTCTGAATTGATACACTTGTTGGTTCAGAACAAGCTTTTGGAGTTACCCCTATCGAGACGCTACTCTTATTTTAACCCTAATGTGTATGGTACCAAGATTGCATGTGGTTTCCATTATGGTGATTGTGGTCACACAACCAAAGATTGCGCATTTTTGAAACATAAGGTTTATAGCCTTATCGAAAAGGGACTACTTTGCTTTGAAGATGGAAAACCTAGGTTCCACCAAGGATTGGGGCATGCCAAAAAGTTGATAAAGGACCAAAATCAGTGTCACAATCAGCCAATGTCAACAGCTTATCAAGAATAAAGTTTTTTACAGGTTGGAAAGGGGAACGAGAAGATAGCTGTGATCGAGAAGGAAATAAACAAGGAGAAATTAACTAAGGGGCAACGTCCAATAAGGGCACCACTCAAGGTTCTCAAGACATCAATTGCGTTCTTGCTTCCTCATTTAATTCAAAGGAAATATCTCACCCCTAGTCCAATGGAGGAGATGATAGATCCATCTCTTAAATACAATTCGGACAGTGTTTGTGATTTCCACATAGGGGCGTCAGGGCACCCTACTAGGAGGTGTTGGATTTTGAAAGAAGAAATAAAGAAGCTACTCGGTAATGGGACACTCACACTTGATATGGTTAAGCAGTGGAAAGCAAAAGAGATAGGGGAAGCAACTACATCAGGTGAATGACTAAAGAATCAAAATGAATGAGAAGTCAGTTCCAAAATTGTCTAGAGTTTCGATGCATCTTACACATGTTTTTTCGTGTTTATGTTAGGGGTTGGTGTTTAAGTTTTTGTGCACTCTAATTTTTCTCTTGAAGTAGTGTATGGAATCAACTTTGCTACCATTTGCCCGAAAGTAGCAAAGATCTTTTTTAAAGGGCCTATGTTGATTGTGGATTTTATATTTTAATAAAAGGATGCATCTTTTTCCAAAATGACGATCCTATATATGTATATATCCATTCTTACCCTCGTAGACCCCGGATATAACGTGCATGATGTGGCATTGATTCTAATAAAAATATCAATCGAATGATGTGATAACGATGAAGCGTGATTCCCCCTCAGACCACTATGGTCGGTAAAACGTGAGAAGCAAGATCACTACTCCTTCGATGATGTTTGATGATAAGAAAATCTCCTAGGAGAGCCCAAATAGAGTTGCTTGAATGTGCCTTAAAAGGAAAATAGGGTGTTTCAAAACAAAACAAAAATTAATTAAGAATTAAACGGGTACTCCGCTATAGCAAAAAGGCTAAATAAGGATGCTTTACTCCACTTACTCTAATTGAGTCAAAAGCCTTGGCTATATGAGTAAATTTTCAAATCATGACTATGCCGAGTAACTCGGGGTATCGTTGTATGCTCCATCATTATTCTTGAGATAAAGGACAGTGATGAGTTGAATTCTCTCAAGAAAAAGGAAATGAATGAACGAATTAAATAAGTCCCGGAGTATCTTGATAGAGCCGTGGGAGGAGAACAAATCTAATAAGGATCCATGCTCTACCTGTTCAATACCCTATAAGAGATGAATCCTTGAGGACACTGACACAATTTTGATTATAATCAGAAGTATAAACTTGAGCTTAAGAATTCTTAGAATGACAATGTCCGCATTCTATGGGCTAAATAAAAGTCGAAAAGCTTAAACCTTTTTTTATGGAGAAAGATAATGAGAACTAAGAGGATTAGATTTCAGACAGATGAAGCAAGTACCATAATCATGAGGATGAACCGAGCAATCTAAGAGGAATTTTGCAAATATCGCCACAACATTGAAAGGAAAACTATTAATCACCGGGGATCGAATCTAAGACGTTCTTGTATTTGATATCCAGGGTATTCTATTCTTTCATTATTAATTTTGATTTTGTATATTAACCCAAAAAGCATCATCAGTTGAAATATTGATTAGCAAACCAATGTGTAGACGAAAAGAAAATAAAAGAAAAAGAAAGAAATAGAAAGAAAAGATCTATCTACACTTTTGGAATGGAGTTTGGTGTGCAAGACCAGATATGTACATGATTAGCCTAGTGCAAACCTGTCAGTGATTCTGACAAGATTAATAGCAAACCCTCTCCTGCTACACGATTCAAGGAACCGAAAAGAGTATCTACCATTAGACCTTGGTTGGCTCAGAAAAATAAAGATTGAATTCTTTTGAAAATTTGGAGACTCATGGGGCATGTCTTTGGTCTAGCATTGAGATGGAAGAAGGACTATACCAATGGGTCAAGGGTAAGTAATCGTTGTACTCGAGGAGGAGATGGGGTACTACTAGGTCAAGAGAACATAACTAAAAGGTTTGGTAGCTTAAGAAGGAAGGCATCGACTTAGCCGTCCGACATCGGTCAGAAGCAACCGAAGGGTACAAGGCAATAGTTACCAAGCGAGCAAGGTATACTTATGTAGCCTTATAGCAAAACGAGTTGTGGAAGTTGAAGCAGATCTGGGAAGGATGGGATCGACAGTTGCAAAGTTGGTTCCATGAAAGTTATGGTGACATTGCACGCTTGACGTATGTCCGAGTTGATCAGCCTTTATTCCAAGCTACCTTTTAGTTTTGGAATCCCATTTTCTGTTGTTGTACTTCTAATGAAAAGGACTTGATGCCTACGGTTGAGGGATATAGAGCTTTGTTTAATCAGAAGAGTATTCATAAGAATTGGGTTTACACAAAGACGTCGAAGTCCCGAGATTATCCGTTGGAGCTTAGAACCTTAGCCGAAATGAATGAAGATTGGAGCAAAGGTTTGTTTGAGAGTCGTGGGGACAACACCGCTTTTTCATGTGAGCATACCTACACGCTCGGATGAGGTCACAGAGATGGATCTGTTCACGTAGAGGATTTATGACTTGAGTATTTTCTTCAAGAGTCTTGGGTGGGTGATATCGTTGTCTTGGACTTGTTCGAGCATTTGACGATGAAGTCTTTTCTACAGAGCTTCTGATCAAGGGTCTAGTGGTTGACTTAGAAAAAATTTTCAATGACTACAAAGAGAATAATCACAAGGTATCATTCGCTAGACCGCTCAGAGATTTGAAAATGAGGAAAATATGGAAGCATGCGGGGCATAAATTCACCCGGACGAGAAGATTGTAGATCACTCATCATAAAGAGTTCGTGAAGAAGTAACAATTAAACTCGAGTTAAGTGTGAGTGATGTCAATCAAACCAGTGTGAGTCAACATCTCTTTTCTAAAAGAATGAAGAATAAAGGTTCTGTCAATAAAAGTGAAGATTGGACCTCATGGAAATGAGAAAGATTTGGAAAGTTTAGAGGCATGTATGCATCCTAATTTTGAGAATGAAGATGACCCATCATGAAGAGTCAATGAAGGGAAAATAACGAAGCCAAGTGGAGTGGGGTAGTGCTTGGAAGGCGGATCTTAGTCAAATCAGTATAGACTAGTAATGTCCTTTCAAGATAAGATAGAAGTGAAGATTTAGCGAAGACAAAAGGCTGTGGAAGTTAAGGGGTGATCAACCAGAAAACAAGAATGCTTCCCCAGCATCTCTAAAAATGTCATAATTCATGCATCATATGTAGTTAGACATCCCTAGGTTAGGATCATGCTAACTCATATCATCAAATCATTCTGGTTGCTTTTGACAGATTCAAAGATTAGAAAAAGTTTGGACCTGAAACTGGCCATTTGGAGAGGTAGATCTTAGTAAAGATGACGAGTCCCCAAAGAAAAGAACTCGCCCAACAAAGATTTGAAGAGCTCCTAAGGAGAAGAACTCGCTTAGCCAAGAGGGAATGGTCTATAACAAGAAAAGCTCGTCCAGGAGAATGAGTAGTTTATTATGAGAAGAACAATTCAGGCATCAACCTTGCTAGAAAGATGAGAAGTTCATGATGAGATAAAGCTGAAAAAGAGGTGAAATCTTTATGGACAATACAAGAAGCTCGAAATGAGAAGGATCAATGATTCGTCAACATTTGTGAAGATTGAAGAAATTTGACGTGAGGAGAGCATCTTTCACCTTCGATAATTTTGGACTTCGGGGAATGAAGAACTCTGAGAAGAACCACTCTAAACCCTGAGCTTTGGTGAAATATCAAAGACTTTTGTAGCAAAGAGAGCAGTCTTTAAGCTTCAGAAGTCATTTTGTTTCCCATTAAAACCTCTGGTTCTCAATAAACCATTCGAGCATGATGCTAAGATTCCAACACAATAGAAATTGGTGCATAGAGGAATTCGTAGTCTGAAGAACCAGCCATGAAAAAACAAGACGTTTCAGAGGAACTCGCAATCTTAAAGACAGAGTCGAGGAAGCACGATAAAACTAACACTCTATTCAAGACGTGAAAGGAAATCTGCCAAAGCTAAGGTCGGAGGACGTCAGATACAAAACCTGCCTAGAAAAGATAGCGAATGCCTCTCGTGTTGAAATCCAAGGGACTAGAGGCGAAAACTCATAAAGGCACCCAGAAGAAAAGAAAAAAGAAGAAGAAAAAAAAGAAGGAAAGAGAAAACCTGTAAAGGCGCTTTAGAGCAAAAAGGTCAAGAACTCAAGGGAAGGTGGGATAAAAGGTTAAACCCAAATGTGAGGCAAGGAACATCCATTACAAAGAAATGAACAGGAAGTCAAGAAAAGATCAAGATCAATGGACGAAGAAGAAGGAAGTGACCGAGATTCCAAAATATTTGAAAGATTGGTCGGATATCTCCGAAGAAGAGGAGTAAACGACGAAGTAAAGGTCCAAGAAAAGATTTCAGGCGACGGAGTACAAACTCGCCATATCAGGGTTTCAAAGCGAACGAGGCAAATATTTACAGCTCAAGGATATCATGCAAAGGATTTCGAACGCACTACACCAAAACCTCAGAGCAAAAGAGGCAAACGCCCGTAGTTCAAGAATGTTCGAACAGAAAGGTCGAAAGGCTTATCCATATAGGTTCAAGAAGAATATAATCTTCATGGCGAGAGTGGTCATTTTTTTCCTACCATTTCATAGGAACACATCGGTCCATTCGCCTTTGCCACTCCAGGAAATGAGTTCACCTACCATTTAAGGACATCTGACTTACTTGCTGCCATTTTAGAACAACATGTCGTCTTCGTCGGTTTTGTCTTTTGTCATTTCAAGAAAATGAGTTATTTGGGTCTATTTGTCACCGCTTCAGATGAATGAATGTCTTACCATCTGGCCCATCCATTGCCACTCCGGAAGGACGTACTAATGCTACCTAGTCTATTTTTGCCGCTTTGGGAAAACAAGTTTTGTAAATTTGTTCGCTGCCGCTTCGGAGGAATGAATCCGTTTGCTATTCTGGTTTGCCCATTGCCGTTTTGGAAGGACATGCCAGCATCACCTCATTTGTTTTCTACCATTTCATGAAAGCAAAGTTATTTGGATCCATTCACTGCCATTTCAGAAGAATGAATCGTTTGAAGGTTAGTTGCCTCATCTGCTGCTGTTTCAGCACCACCCGGTTTGTTTTCGCCCCTCCGGGAAAACAAATTATTTGGATTTATTCATTGTCGTTCTGGAAGAGCAAACCGTCTAATAGGGGAGTGGGACAAAATTAATGCTTATGGTCTTTGTTTTATTCTCGTTTTACAAGAATAAGCAAAGAGGGGCAACTATAATCACCAAATTTTGTCTAGGTTTAAATTAAATGCTTGAAATAAAATAAATCCACATTACCCCTTTTAATACCCAAAACCTTACCTTATGCCTTAAGCCCAAAATTTCATGGCCCATTATATATGATTTTATGCAGTAGAAAAAATATACAAAAAATAATAAAAATCCCAACTCCTTCCTCATTAAGGCTTGACTACCATTGGTTGAAAAATACTTGGTGCCCAAGGTCTTAATTTTAATTGGTTCCTTTATAAAGAGATAAACCAAAAATACCCTTTATCACTATATAAATATAAATCTCATGAACCCTAAAAAAACCACTACCCTATTTTTTATTATCATTCGGCAACCTCCTAACCCCCATGTCGTTTTTCATTTTTTAAAGACCCAAACCCCCACTGCCGTTTTCTTCTTTTTTAAGACCATTTGATTCCCTTATCAACTATAATATTCCCTAATCGAAATTACTTTCCACCATTATTAAACCCTTGAACCGAACTTCTCAACCCCAACAACAACATGTGGAGTTTGGTAGATCGAGCAAATATTTGGGTTCTGGTATTCTCTTTCCTTATTTTATTCATGTATAATCTATTTTCTTAGTTCAATGAAAATGTGGATGATTTTATTGGTAACCTTTGTTGTTTATTTTAGTCTCTTTTTTATGCGTTTTATTATATTTTTTACTTGTGATATGTATGTTATTTCACTTGTTGAATGTTGTTTAATTTATTATTAGCTTGTATGTACTTTATTATTATGGTTTTATATTATCCTTTTTATAATATATTTTCTCATATATGGTATATGATATATAATTAAAGTATATTTTCTTAAAAGTATATACATGTTGTTTTTCATTTGGGTTTAGTTTAGAAGTTTGGGCTTCTTGGTGCTTTGGGCTTAGTTTGCTTACTTAGTTTTAGTTTCAGACTTGTTTTTCAGGCCTTGGGCCTAGTTTAGATGGGTTTTGTGTTGGTTAAGGCCTTTGGATTAGTTTAAGAATTAATTTAATTAATTTAAGCCGTGTGCTCGTCTCATAGGGGCACGGTTTTAAATTAATTAGATTAATTTAGGATTAGTTTTAGAGTCGTAGTTAGTCTTAAGGTTCGAACAGTTTAGTGAATTTAAATTTGCCTTTGGCTTATTGGGGTAAATGTTAATTTCATTAAAATTGGTTGAACACCTCTTAATTATCTTTTAAGATAAAATTGACATGGAAGTTAGACTAATATTTTAATTTAAAGCTATGATTAATTAATTTGGCTTATTTTAAATAGTACTATTGGCTTATTGGAATACTAGTTTAAAATTAATCGAATTAATTATCATATCACAAGATAACTCATAATTTATTAGGGTTCTCTAGCCTTTTAGGATTAATTAATTTAGGGTTAATATTAGATTCACCTAGTTATTAATTAGAATATTAATTGAACTCTCATAATTTGTGCCTTTTAGGTTAGGACCTTGGGTGGGCTTTTGTGTGTTTATCTTTAAGCCTTTACTTTCCATCCATTTTATTTGTTATCATATGACCCATTTAGTTCGCATGTTAATGAATTTAAATCATAAAAAGGGAGGAATATATTAGTTCCGATATTTGTGTCGTAACAATCCGAGCTCAAAGGATGTTGACCAAATATTTGAATTAATTCTTACCGACTCATGGTAAATTTAAAAGTTGACAAAAACATTATATTATATTTTAATTGCTTGCACCATGCATAAAGGTGACGTACGAAAGTTGAACCATAAATTAACACGGCAGTCAGACTTATTCAATGTCGGTTTAATCTATGGTCCGATGTATCGTCAACCTTATTAATTAAATTTCTAATTAATTTGAACTCGTTAATTTGATATAGCCCACGCAATCAAATTCAATTTCCAATTAAGGTCACCAAATTAAATTCAATTTAAATTTTTGACAATTTCCTTCGATTAAAAGCAACAAATATTTTGGTATCGATATCCAGGTCTGATGGGGGTGCTAATCATTCCCCACCCGTAACCAACTCTCGGAAACTTTCCCAACGAATCTCTGGTTTCTCATGGTTTCCGGCCTACCTCACCCAAGTGTCCGGTGGCGACTCCAAGTTTTTTTATCAATTTTGAAAAGAAATAGAATTTTTAAAAGAAATCCCCTTAAACTAAGATTTCAAAGAAATGACTTTGGGGATAATTCGTATCGACGGATTTTCTAAAAGAAGACCACGCTAATTTTTTAAAAGAAGGAAACTACCCGAGCTTTTTCCATTCCTTTTGCCCGATTGACTACCTCTTGGAATGCAGTAATATTCATAGCAATCAACACCTCTTTATATTCAGAATCCAAGCCTTCAATGAAGCAAATACTACGATCCCTTTCAGTAGGAATCAACTCTGAGGCGAAACTGCTCAACTCGTTAAATTCACATTCATATTCATACACTGTCAGATCGCCCTGTTTGAGATTTAGGAATTCATTTCTCGGATAAACATGTCACTAATATACTTGTTACAAAACTCGCGAAGAAAGAACTCCCAGGTAATTTCCTCACTCGGGCAAATAGTGACATTAGTCCTCCAGATACGAGCTTGCCCTTTCAGCAAGGACACTGCTCCCTCTAACTTCCTCTGATCATTACAATGCAATCCCTCAAGCATAATCTTCTAATCATTTAACCAATAGTCTGTTACAACAGGATCTCCACCACTGAAATCTGGTGCTTGCAACTCTTTTAACTCCTTAGCTATAGAAGTTCGTGGTGGCCGATTAATGATCATTTCTAAAGCTTGTAAGAAATTTTGCCGATCTTGTACCAGCATTCTAGGCTGAACCGGCACATTTCCCTCAGACTGTGCTACAACTAAACGAAACTAGCTCCTTCACCAACCTCGGTAGCATTATGATCCTCTATATGAGTTGCTTGACACGAACCATCGTCCTCAGCCATCTATACTCACAATAACATTTCAGGTTAGTAGGCAAGCATATCAATCATACTAGTATCATCATTAGTAATTATGTCATCCTAGTGGCATGTATAAACTTTTAACATTTATAGATCTTGTTTTAATTTCCAGAACCAACTAAACATGTAGCTTTGATACCAATAAATTTAACACCCCCTTCCCGTGATCGATCCCGAACACGAGTCGGTGATGTTACAAAACAATATCAAAACTTTTACGTTTAAAAAATCTTTAAATTGGCAACTTGTACTGTCTTTAAATATAAATATATATCGATTTTTACAGGCTTCAAAAATTCATTCCGTAAATTTTAAATTAAACCAGACTCAATAAGCTTTTCAATCATATAAATTAAGAACTCAAATTCATTACACAAAAATTCAAAGAAATTCCCAAACTCACGTTACAATGCAGAATTTTAAGAAAATCTATTGCCCTATTTTCTAACCTTCCCTCGGTTAAATATTCAAAACTTTTAGTACCGACCTCGAAATCAGTCACCATTTAAAAAAAACTAGGCTCAATTTCCAGTTCATACATATAAGATTCACCTTCAAATTCAATTTGTGGTTTATGGCAAATTTTCAAACTCAGTGCCTAATGCAGAATTTTCTGGACTGTTTTTACCTATTTCAAGTATAAGCCCTCTAACTACTCGTAAATCATTCCAAATCACATATTAGTTACAAACATTGCAAACCATAAGATGATTAAATTTTGATTCACACAAAATATGCAGGACAAACATTATACATGCCACTAATCAAAATCATCAAATAGGATGTCAAAATATTACTATGATAACCTGAAGTATATCCTCATCCACGATGTGATGCAAAATATTGTTGCTTACAACTAGTATCGTATCAACCTACGTGTGCACAGGCAAAACACATGCTAAGTATAAACTTAGTGAGGCATTATATGTAATCATAAAATAAATAATTAAATTAGTGAAAACATGGTTAGACAATTATTGCATAATTGAAAATCATTATATACAGTATAAGTAATTAATGGTAAACATCATATAATTCATTTTTATGAATAGCCCAAGATATGTGTAAAGAGAGAACTAAGTATGTGAATCTTGTAGTTCCAGACTACTAAGTACCCAATGGATACTGAAAATAACGATAATGAGCTTATGGTACTCCCAGAGTTCTAAGCACTTACGTGCTGGTAGTCCTAGACTACTAGGCCACAGAGACCGGTGAACTCCAGAGTTCTAGACACATAAAAGTGTCGGCGCAGCTGCTGAATTCTATGGCATGTCACTATGTTGTAACTCTCTATGAAATACTTGGGCAGTAAAACAATATCATTATACTTGCAAAATATCATTATAAAAATGACATAAATTATCATCGGCAAAACAAAATAATAGAGCAGTTCATACTCTATTATGCCATAAATCATTTGGAAACATGTCATTCATATATGATAATAAAATTAACATAAACAAAACATAGTAGGGTAGTTCATACCCCATCATGTGCCAACCTTTTTACTTTTGCATGTAAAGTATCATATAGATTATACGAAAACCATGTTATCAATTTATTAAAATCAAGTAGGTCGACTTCTTAAAAGTCTACCAAAATACATTTCAAAACATATAAAAGCACTCGCCTTATTTTCCTCTTTAATTACTTGCACCAAAATGTGAGTTCTACTCTCGAACTTTGTCTTTATCCTTCGACTTGTTTCGATCTCGTGCTTGCTCGGTTGCTTTATATCCATCCATTACATAAACCATACAATCAAATGTATATGTTAGGTTACCAATACACTAAGTACATTATAAGGAGAAAATTCTTAAAAATTCCTTTTTAAAACACTAATGACATATCATTGCTTCCTATAATTCAATATAATTCGCAACTTCATAAACTCGTCAAAATTTCCAATTCTTTCACTTAGAATCAATAACCCAACTTTTGAATTTTCACAATTCAATCCCATTTCCAATAATATTTTCTTTAATTGCAAAATTGGTCCCCAATATTCCAACATGGGATTTTTGCTTCAAACAACATTTTAAAGCGTGCAGAATACTTAATCCTTCATGACCAACTTCAAAATAAATTCTTACACTTCAACCCCTAAATTTCCATAATTGACCAAATTGTCCTTCATTCTAGAATTCAACATTTCCACTTCAAATATGCATGAAAAACATTATTCTAATCATTTTCACCATCAAAATAATTTTTATAAATTTCCCCCTAATTTTTCCATCTTAGCCAAATAGTCACTATACCTCAAATCTTAGGATTTCCATCACTTTAAGCATAGAAACAACACCACAACAACATTCCCCACATATTTGAACCATAAAACATGAAATTTCATCATGTCCTTCATAAACCCTAATCACCAACTTCAACATAGAATTCCATGAAACCGTGTAAAATTGGTACCAAATGAAAGAGAATTTAATGGAGAACAATTTCCTATTTCATGTTCTAACTCCAAAAACCAACCAAATAAGCTTGAAATAAAAAAACACTTTCTTACCTAGTTGTGGAAGCTCACTGCAAGGAGGAAAAAGATGAACAAGTTTCTCAAACTTTTTTTCTTTATTTAATTTTATGCCAAATGTCTTCAAATATCCAATATATAAAAAAATCTCTTAATAGTCAAATGACCATTTTACCCTTGAATTAAAACCAATCACAAGACACCACCTATGACTTATCATCTTCCATTATCATTATTAATAATAAAGTATAGTTGAAATGACTATTTTGCCATTTATGAAATAACATATCTTCAAAAATGCCAGTCCATCAACTATACAAAATACTGGATAGAATTGAATCTAAATTAATTAAAAACGATTCCAAACCACAATGTCATGTTTCTCGGGTCTTCTTAGGACTTCTATCAAATTTTCATATAGTTTCGAGATCAATCAGCCATCCGAATTCAATACCGAAACTTATTCTTCTTATAGCTTTTCATACAAATCTCATACCAAAAATCTGATTCCCACCAAAATTCTTATATCGGGTTAAATTATTCATTTATGGAATATTAGATAATAATTGGAAAATTTCCATTTTTGTCCCTGAAGTTTTCTCAACTTTCCACTTTAGCTACCAAACATTAAAATTTTACATTTTAGTCACTAAACTAAAACCTCCAACTTTTAATTCTTTACATTTTAGTCACTAACCAAATATTGGGGTATTACAACTTCTTAAGTCCTTTGGGCCATCAGTAAGAGCTTCGAGCATGATGTTGAGCCTTCTCTTGATGCCAAGATGAGCAAAAATCGGGGCATCATCTTAAGGTATCTTGGTATTATCTAGGGGATAAAAAGGAAATTGGGATATAGAACATGAAATTCTAGCAACGTAAAGATTATTCAGAGATCAATACAAAAATGCTCTTTTTAGAGGTATATTTATTCTTCATATTTCGAATATCAAAAAATAAAAGGGATTTAGGGTTCTTACCCAGTTTTGGTCTCAGGCCGCCATCGTGCTCGATGGTATTGGTTGGTGCTTCCAATGAATGGAACCATTATATCCTTGTCCCTTCGCCTTCCATTTATTTCTAACGATTAGGGTCCTAATCTCGAGTTTTCCAAATTTAGGTTTTCAAAAAAGGGTTTGTTTGTTTTGGTTCAGTTTTTCTCAAATCTGGGCGAAAAAAGGTGTTTTCCTAAAAATTTCAAGGTCGGATTCGTGTTAAGAAGAAAGGGAAGTTTCATTTTGATTTGGGTTTCGAGTTCATCGAAGGTTTACGGATGCCGGTGCGGTGTTGATCTACCGGATTCTAGAGAAAAGGTTGAGTTCTTGATGAACTCAAGAACCCTTGAAGAACAATTCAGAGAAAATGAAGGGTCTTTTTTTATCTGTTTTCAAATGAAGAAGAAAATGAGTTATGTTTCTGAAAATTGGTATTTATACCCAGCTTTAAAAATCTTTTTTTCTTACATAATAAGGACCTACCCCAAACTATCCATTTTCGTAGTCCCTGGAAGTCTTCAAAACCTTTCAATCTCGTCCTTTTTTTCTTAATTTGGTCCGAAGACCAATGGGTTATTCACTCTTTCAGTCCCTTTTCCTTTGTTTTTCTTTAATTTCGGTCCCATTACATATTTATATGTTTATTTATTATTTTTTATATGTGCGTGTGTTTATGTGTGTGTGTGTGTGTGTATCTTATGTTTAGTACATATACTATGTATATGTTATACTATGTATATATATATATTATCTATATATTGTATAGTATTTGTATTATGTATTATATATGTATATGGTATACTTTATCTTATTATATATGTATATGTATATATGTATATATATCTTCCAGTTTTGTTGATCACGATTCGCTTACGGCCTTACGGTGACCCACACCAGGGTATGATCTATATTATTTATGGCACGATTAATTTAATTCATTAACTAACATCTAACTCACTAACTTTTAATTTTCGCACTTATTTATTTGCTTGTTATTAACTTCTGTATTTTTGGGCGTGGTGGGGTACGAATCCTTCTCCACTCGTAACTGACTCTTGAACCCATTTTATCTTTAGTTTTGTTTTTTGTGTGTCCAATCTACCGTATCCAAGTGACCGATGGCGACTCCAAGTTTTATTCAAAATACAAGCTTTTTTAAAATCCCCTAAACCATTTTCAAGAAAAGCGAGGGAAACATATCGAATTTTTAGTCGCTACAAATTGTTGAAAACCTTTCGAAATCCACTCCTTTTTTTGAAGAAAATTTGTTTCAGCTTTCGGTAAGCATGCATCTGTCATTAGGGATGTAACCTCTAACCCTATATGCGACGACGTCAACGTCGACGCAAGGTAAAAAGGCTATCCCCTTTCCTCTTTCAATTTGAAATACATGTAATATATATACAATAATGATAATAATAATAATAATAATAGTAAGAAAAGTACCTAGAAAATACTTGCTTGCTTGCTTGTATTCTATAAAAAAATTGTAGTGGTTTACAATGAATTGGTAGGACTTTATATAGGTATATACAGACCAAAATTAAAAAGGAATAATGAAAAAGTAGTAGTAGTGGTAGTGGTAGTATAATAATAAAAAAGAATAAAAGGACAACCAAAATTTAGTGACTACAACTGTCCCTCTTTGCTCATCCTGGTGCAACATGAATGGGGCAAAGAACAAAATGCACTGATTTTATTTGGTCGAACTGCAAATTGGTTATTAGGTTTGTTGTCGTGCTTCTATAGAGAACAGGTTGAATCTTGTTCCTTCAAACCTGAGGTAGCAAAAAAAACTCTGATCCCTCAAACATGAGGGCTTCGAGATGAAAAGAAAGGATGATTTGCTCCTTCGAACCCGAGGAGGACAGGTCGGGCTCCACTCCTTCAAACCTTAGGACATCAAGTTGAGAAGAAAGGATGATATACTCCTTCAAACCCGTGGAGGACCAATCAGGCTTCACTCCTTCAAACCTAAGTAGTGGTAAGAAACTTTGATTCTTCAAACCTGAAGACTTTTAGCTGAAAAGAAAGGATGATTTGCTCCTTCAAACCCGAGGAAGACAAACCAGGCTCCACTCTTTCAAACCTGAGTACTGGAAAGAATATGGGGTGTCTTGCCCTTGAAGTGGTATAGGGTTTCTTGTGCTTATTACCTCTTCTTGAAATGATGTAGAGTGTCTTGCCCTTAAAGGAATATAGGATGTCTTGCACCTATTGCTCCTTTTGGAAATGATGTGGGGTGTCTTGCTCCTAAAGCAATAAAGGGTGTCTTGCTCCTATTGCTTCTTCTGGAAATAATGTGGGGTGTCTTGCCCCTAAAGTGATAAAGGGTGTCTTGCTCCTATTGCTTCTTCTGGAAATGATGCAAGGTGTCCTGCCCTTGATTCTTAAAGTGATGTATAGTCAAAAAATGGTCTTTGTATTCCTGTCAAAATTAAACAAATGCTATGATTGTGATGAGTCAACATGCTACTAGGGATGCCTAATTCATGAATACATGTTATGTTTCATGGTTTAAAAATTCCAATTTATGCTTCCTCTTGTCTTTGCACATTTTCTCACTCAATCTAGACGAATAACCATCTCCACTATCCCTGTTTCACCATTCTCATTCTTTGTACCTCTTTGCTTCATAGAAAACATATGATCTTTGCACATTTGATCCAGATGTTTATCAAAATAATCATAAATAGTCATCTATATTGTCTCTGTTTCGCCATTCTTATTCTTTGTACATCTTTGCTTCATAGAAAACATATGATCTATATGTTTTTTACTTCAAATTTCCAAGCATTCCTATATCTTGGGCCTTAGTAATCCACTTTGGATTCTTCAATTTACTTGCTTGACAACATGGTCGACCTTACACTTTTCAACACATGTGTTTTTACCTTTCTTATGCAAGGTGATGCCCCCTTTCAATCTTGGGTTCAATTGTTGTCCTCTTTATTAGTGAGCCACTTCATTATTTCCTGATGTGATGGTGAACATTTGCTCTAGGTTCCCTATTTTTGGGATCAATACCAAGAAATCTTTTGTTTTTCATGAATCCATGACAATCTACTTGTAAGATGCAAGTAAAGGATAGAAATGATAATTTAAAGGAAAAAGTCATGACAAACATGGAAAGGAAAGGAAAGAAGTCAGATGGCCCTAAATTCATAGTATGAATGATTCATTAATCCATCGAACGATAATGTCCCGCTTTTTGGTGGCTCTGTTTAACTCACCAACTCCCCAAATTTCAATCTTCCCTCTTTTTTAATCTCATCCAGACATTAGAAGTTTGGAGGTTCTTGAAGAAAGGTTAACTCAATTAGGTGGAATGTGTTCTGAAAATAAACTCCTTTTCTCATATATTCATGTGTGATAAAAATGGTATTTAAAGGGTTGTAATGTAGGCTAGGGTCAGGTTAGAAAAGAAGGGTTATATAGGCCCAAATACATTTTTAAGGGTGATTAAACCAAGGATCAATCTTTCTTGTTGAAATCTCCGTTCTTCTTTTATTCTCTAGATTGCATATTTTGAGATTTCACCCTAGAGTTCATTTCCTTTCCTAGCACATGCTCATTTGAAAGATTCCACACATGTTTGACACTTCAGCTTTCATTCTTCTTTCTTCTTTTCTTTTCTTTTCGTCTCTTCTCTCTTGTTTTTTTCTTTCTTCCTTTTTTGTCGTCCTTTTTTATTTTAAATTTAGTACACTCATCTTGATCTATCATGCTTTTTTCTTTTGCAAACAGACTTTCATCCTCGTTGTCCCCTTAGCATGGAGAGTGATCCTTTGTTAGGGTTTAATCACAAGAAAAATACCAGGCTCAAAAGAGGACAAAAATGGATTTTTTTATTTTCTTATTTGTGAAGCGAAATGAAGGAATGCCAAATGTCATTTCACACACAAATATCATCGAAGATAAGCAGTCTTTAATTGGTAGATGCTTTAGAGTTATCATTTCATTCAAAGACCTTAAAAACAATGTCTGAGATGAAAATTCACTCAAAATTATATATGAGATCTTCCCATTAATCCTAAACATAACTTATTGCCCTTCTATCTTGGGATTAGATTTGTTGAAGACGGTGGTCTGACAGTGGTTCTGATGGTAGTTTTGGGTCTGAGGTCGAGTATGACCTCCACTTGACTTGATGTCGGTGTTGGTTGGATTGAGAATTGTCTCGTTCTCTCTGTTACATGTGTGTTTTATACCATTTGGAGATGTGTTATTACGGGGTGGTCATGGCACCACAATTGGACTAGCTATGATTCGACGTTAGAGGCTTGTATAGCCATCGACAATGGTCGGATGTTCTGCCACGTGGTCGCTAGACGTTGTTCTCTTGGATATCTTCACTGTTCGCGGATTACTTTTACTCATTCGCCTGTATGAGGGTTCGCAGGGGCCGATCATCATTCGCGAGCTTTAATCCCTTAACACGTGGCAGTGGGTGTTCGAAGGTACTAATAATTGCCCCCCAGGTGAGGTAATGTTATAAAGTAACTTTAGTGAGCCTAGTACTCAAGTAGTGGCTTTTCCCAAACGACTTGTTTGTTGTTTATGAATCGTTATTTTTTATTATCATTATTATTATGGTTTTGCTTTTAAAACGTATGAGATAAGTTTTGGTTCGTGAGTATAAATAAGCTTTGTTGTTGTCCTCTAGGTTTTATTTTGCTTATCTTATTGGTCGAGCTTGTGTTCACGAGAAGAGAGACATAAAAAGCTTTTGAAAAGGAAAACATATTTACTTTTACTCCGATGGCTAGTTCATCCATTTTGGTGAGTGATAAATATCCTTGTACTACTGAACCGAATGAGATGTTGAAAACGCTAGAGTGTCGGGGCCTTCATGTTGTTAATATTTTTCTTGATCGGTTCAGTTTGCCGAATGGGTCATGTCGTTTGAGTTCATGTTTTGATGAGGGGAAATCATGGTGATTGATTCCTCTTTTTGCTTTTGAAGCCGGGTTTCATTTACCGCTGCATCCCCTTTTTGTAAATTGGCTAAACTGGTTTGATGTAGCTCCAAGTACATTGAGTGGGGATAGTTGGTGGACTTTGGTGACATGTTTTTTGAATTGTAAAATCCATGGGGATGAATATTCCATTGATGTGTTCCGCTGATTTTATAATGTAATGGTCGGCCATGACAAGAATGCAAAGGGTTTTGTAACCATTAGCCATCGTAAAGGGAAAATATTGGTAATGAGCAATTATGCTATGAATCTTCGCCTGTATAGGATGAAGTATATCAAAGTGGAGTGTAATTTTGGAAGTTCTTTGTTCCCCGTTCTATGGTGTCGGCCATCAAAGGACAGGGTTGCATCGCCTGATATGGAAAAAATGTCGCTTACTGAATTGAGACTTTTGAGGAGGGTTGAAAGTGATCCGCCCTCGCGCTTTGAAGAAATATGCACTCTTAGAAATTTTTGGGAGCATTGTCTAGAGGGAAAAAGCTAGAACGGTTGGGATGAAGGGGATTTCAATGTTTTTTCCCGATAGCTCTTTGGTAGATGTGCCTATTCGTGTGGAAGCCTAACCATTCGGTGAGGAGGGTGAAGAACAAGTGGCGAGGATTCTTCTGGGTAATGAAGATGAACCAGAGAATTTCTTTTTGGGGTATATCTGTGTCCGTACTCGCCATTGGAAATATCATGAAGAAGATTCCTCTCCAGGTGGGGTTAGCGGGGAAGATGAGAGGAGTTGCGTGCCTTTCGAACGTAGGACAAAAAGGCAGAGGGATACACGTATTAGTTTGCTATAGCCTTTTTAAAAATAACAAACTACCTCTGTTTATATATATGTTTTTGCTTTAGTTTTTTTATTATCTGCTCTGTAATAGGTTTTTGTTGACATACGTTTCTCTTTTTATTTGTAGTAGTGATTTCTCCTCCGTAGACTATGGGTAAAGAATTGAGGGATTTGGTTGCAGTGTCAAATATATTGCTTTCTGAGTCTATTGATGAACAATTAGGTTCGCAGGGCATGGTGGAAGTGGCATCTTCAAATGCTTTTAATAGCGAAGAAATAAGTTTGGGATGTGTGTTAGCTTCAACCACTGTAGTGATGTCTTCGATAGATGTAATTCCTGTTGTTCCTTGTTTGGAGACTTCCCCTAGTATTCAGAATGTCTCCGTAGGGGTCTTAGTAGATGTTGTAGAGTTGCATGAGAGAGTGTAGCGGGGCAGATGGGAACTTATTGTTCTAGGAGATGTCTTTTGGCTATCGAGGATAAGATTTTGGGAAAAAGGCCAGCATTTGACGCTGGAGTTGTGAGAATTTACCGAGGTTCAACTCTGATGCCTCCCCTATTTCTACCAAACATCGCAGCTCTCCTTGTTTGGTTACAACTGATGTCATTGGGTCCACTGTTTCTACTAGCTTGGCCACTGCTCTGCTTGTTTTTTGTGTGTTTCATGTAC
Organism: Hibiscus mutabilis; assembly: GCA_019671005.1. NCBI lineage: Eukaryota > Viridiplantae > Streptophyta > Magnoliopsida > Malvales > Malvaceae > Hibiscus > Hibiscus mutabilis. Next base: position 43,779,382 of record CM033717.1, on the reverse strand, counting down.
TTTAATTGGTGTATTGTTGCATTTGGTTTAATAATTTTGCTACTTGATTTTGTAATAAGTTTTTGTTTATTGGTATCTTTACAGGGGTAACTATTACGGATTCTGTTCTTGTGAATTTTTCAGAGGCTACAAGGACTCCTTTGGTGTCATTACCTGTTGATGTTGCTCTTGGTGAAGGCTGTGAGTCCTTGGCTCCATAGGATGCATTCTATCCTTGGAGGGGGCTTTCAGAAATAGAGAGATGGTTTCATCCTGAATATGCTTCTAGGAGGATGTTTAAATTGTATTCAAGTAGTTTTGGTGCCTCCAAATCCTGTAATAGTATTAGGAGGATTGTTGAGGGGGGTTGGGGTCTTATTTAGGAACTGAGTTGCATTCAGTTTAACATTGATAGGAATGCAAAGGCTCTATTTGAAGAAAATGAAAAGTAGCTTTCGAAAGCAGAAGGTTATATTGCTTTCCTTGAAGAAAATGAAAAGTTGCGTTCAAAGTATTAGAGCATGCCCAAAGACTAATCATAAGATGGTTGTAAATGACATACTTATTTTGTTTTGTTTATTAATAGAAACTCGTTATTATTATTTCAGTCTTATTCTATGTATTTATATATAAAATAAATTATAATAAAGTCCTTAGAATAATATAGTTATTCTTGAATGTCCTTAGTCAAGTATTATTGTGGGCATGAACAAAAATAATATATTAAGGCTAATATGTAGTTGATCGATGACAAAGTGTTTTCATTGACATGGAGATGTCAAAATTAATACATAAGTATGTGTTAGAGAACGACATACTGGACTGGCCTGCTATGAGCATGTTTCTTGGATATTATGTGACAGTCACAACATTGCTCATAGTGATAACTGCATGTATGACCCTTAGACTTGAGATCATCATTATTTCAACTTTGTGAGTGACATATTTTGATACAGTCAAACGTGCGTCGTAACTGACTACACTATAAAGACTGATATTGGATATGTCGCAATCTATGTAGCAGAATATGGTTGATCAAGATAGGATTTGTCCCTCCTACATAATAGGAGTAATATCATAGGCCACTTGATTGAGTGAACTAGAAATACGTTGTCATGCTCGAATAAATTGATATGAGATATCATAGTTATTCATTTATAATAGTTTACTCAAGACATCAAGAAATATTAGATGGACTATACAAGTGTGAGTATTCCATGACTTGTGAGTGATCTATATATAAGGACAAAAGGATGTAATACATGAAAAAAGTTAATCACGAAAAGGTTATGCTGAACCACGACTTCTTGTAACATAGGTAGCAATGATGTATTCCTTGATGTCATTCATTGTTTGTAATATATAAGAATTGTTCTAGATAATACTGCTAACGTTACATGAACCTACAAGGGTCACACCCTATGATTGAAACGAACAAATATCGACTAGATAGCATGTGTATAAACTTGTTGTACACGAAAAAAGTAAAACACTGAAATTATTGTAATTATAGATAATTTCGTTTATATATATTTTAATACTAGATAATTATTTTAATTATCAGATACTATTAATATATATCCCAAAAGAAACCTAATTAAAGTAGAATTAGATTCTACATATTTAAGTATATTCTATTAAATATATTGTATATTTAATGAATCAGATTTTAATTAGAATTAGGGTTTTGAATTCTATATAAAGGCATAAGGTCTAGCAGCCAAAGATATGTTTTTTACGACTTTTATTCGTTTGGGTGGACTGCATAGAGGTCGAAACGTTGTTGTGACAACTTGGATTCGATGTTGTGTTGGAAGAATTGGATTCTCCTACATCCCTGCGGTTTTTCAGATTTAATTAAGGTAACTTTTTATCCTTTTTCACCCTGGATTCGTTCCTCGTACATGGATCACTGGTGGAATACGCCAGATAATTTATCCGTTGCGGCATGGGGTGTATCGGCGTTTCCCTACAGTGGTATCAGATCTACTTGTATGATACGAATTCAAGCTTAAATACTTGAATGATGCTTTTGTATGAGATGCATGTTACTAGATTAGGGTTTATTCAACTTTGGACAAATATATGATATTTTCATGCTTTAGATCGATTCACACCTAATCTGATTAAATTAAATTGATTGTTCCAAGTGATTAAAGAGTTAGTCACAGATTTATTTGGGTTTCATATGTTAAGCGTTAACATACGCGGGTTACAGTTATATTTTAGACTAATGGTTAGTCTATAGATCACGTGCGAGGAAAGTAACAAAGTGTTGTTCCACTAAAAACCTCGTGGATTTTAAAATCTTGAAAAATGCAATAATGTTGATAAAAGTTATCAAATCGTGAATTTTTTACACAGCAATTAAGATGTTGATCTTTAAAAATTTCCCCGCCGGATCCCTACAAGGGGCTCCGCCCCTTGACCCCTGCGTAGGAACAATCTCGTAAGACCTTAATAACAAACCGTGTCGTTGTTATGTCTGTTATGCACGGTGTTTGAATTGTATGGTTATAGCCCATTTACTTTGGTTTTATATTTTATAAATACATCATGTGTGTTGTGCCTTTCTTTCTTCTATTGTAATTCTCTTCTCATCTTACTCCCCCGTATGTAAAACGAGTTTCTGAAAAAATTTATAATATTTGTAGAGAAAGCGTGGATCAAAGGAGCAGAATGATGGGCCGATCAAAGGTGGATTATATGCTTAAGAAGAAAGTTCTATCTCTAGTTTATTTTGGTTCTCCCATTGGCTTGGAATGGACCACCTTAGTTTTACGATCTATAACCATTGCATTTATATTTACTGCTTTACATGAATGTGATACAATGTATGTATATTAGATGATGGTAACTGATTAGATCATAGTTGAATGGTGAGATTAATTTAACAAAAACCCTCCATATTTAATTAATAGCCATCAAATATTAGCCATTGTTAAAACCTTGATTGGTACTATGTAGGTTCTACTAAATCGAAGTACTTATATCTATCTTGGTTAAGCGCGAAGAATAAACAAATGATATTCATTGGTTGTAACATTGGTTAAACTAGGTTATCCTAATGAGATTAGAAACCTCTAATAATTTGGATTATCATGAGATGATTGGGAACAATAGTTGTTCACCAAATATAGGAATTACATGAGATGTAATTAGCAAGTGTTGCTTACCTAACTAATTGAATTATAGAAGTAAAGCCAAAGCTGAATTAGGATGAAATGAAATATGGATCCTTACCCACTAGAAATACTTTTTAGTAAGTTTTTCAATTTTGAGGGTTTTTAATAGTGGGAATGTCGTTAGTTTATAAACATGATAAAATGTACTTATAAATTATATTTTATCATTGTAGATTTGTTAGGCAAACTCAAACTCATTATCATTGCGATCCGTCCTTAAGAAGGACAAATTGAATGGCTTGAACTTCCTTGACTGATTCCGCAACTTGAGGATTGTCCTCAAACAAGAATAGAAACTACAAGTCATCGAAAAACCCGTCACCAGCAGATAATGACTCCAAAGATGAATTAGAAGCTGTTGAAAAATATTCAAGTGGCGTGGTAGATGTCGGGTGTTTGATGCTTGCGACCATGACTCTTGAGATTCAAAAGCAACATGAGGACATGGTTCCCTATAAGATGGATAAAAATCTCAAGGAATTATATGAGGGGCAAGCTCGTAAAGCTTTGTTTCGATGCAAGATAGTGGAGGGAACTCTAGTGGGAACTCATGTTCTCAAAATGATAGGGTATATTCAAACCCTAGAAAAATTGGGCTTCCCTCTAAGTGTTGAATTAGCTACTGATGTTATCCTACAATCGTTGCCAGATAGTTTTAATCATTTTGTTCTTAATTTCAAAATGAATGAAATTAACAAATCGTTGCCACAGTTGCTTGGTCTGTTAAGAACAACAGAGAACAACATGAAAAAGGTTGGGTGCAAACCTATTCCGATGTTCTGAAAGGATAACAGAAAAGGAAAGCCCAACACCAACGTAAAACCAAATACCTAAAAAGGAAAGGTTGCATTGAAACCCAATGAAGGAGTTGCAAAAGAAGGAAAGTGTTTCCATTGCAACAATGTTGGACATTGGAAGAGAAACTGCCCTGTTTATCTTGAGGATATCAAGAAGGCAAGAAAAAGTGGACAGTCCGGATCAGGTATTTATGTTATTGATATTAATATATCAATATCTACTTCTTGGGTATTAGATACCAGTTGTGGTTCTCACATTTTTACTTTTGTACATGGACTAAAAAAGAGTAGAAAATTGGCAAAATGAGACGTGGACCTACAAGTGGGAAATGGAGCAAGGGTTGTTGCATTAGCTATAGGGACATATACTTTGTCATTACCTAGTAGACTTGATTTAGATTTAGAGGATTGTTATTTCGTACCTAGTTTGACTAAAATCATTATTTCAATTTCTTGTTTGGACAAGATTAGTTTTGAGATTATTATTAAGAATAATAGTTGTTCCTTTTATCTCAATAATGTTTTTATGTTGCGACACATTTAATAAATAGCCTCTATATTTTAGATCAAGACAATTCCATATACAACATAAATACTAAAAGATCAAAAACAAATGACTCTAATCAAACTTGTCTTTGGCATTGTCACTTGGGTCATATAAGTGAGAAACGCATATCAAAACTTCATAAAGATGTATTTTTGGATTCTTTTATTTTCGAACAACTTGTTATATGAGAGCCTTGCTTACTATGAAAAATGACCAAATCTCCTTTTAATGGTAAAAGCGAGCGAGCAAGTAATTTATTAGGCCTAATACATAGTGATGTATGTGGACCGAGGAATACACAAGCCAGAGGAGGGTTTCAATACTTTATTGCTTTCACTGACGACTTCAGCAGATAGGTGTATGTTTACCTAATGCATCATAAATCTGAAGCCCTTGAAAATTTTAAGGAATTTAAGAATGAAGTATAAAACCAACTAGGAAAGAGTATTAAAGCTCTTCAATCAGATCGAGAAGGATAATATTTAAGCTTGGAGTTTGATGACCTTAAAGAATGTGGGATTGTCTCACAACTTACACCTCCTGGTACTCCACAACATACTGTAGTCTCTGAGAGGAGAAATCAAACCGTTGTTAGACATGGTTCGGTCAATGATGAGTCATGTTGATCTTCCAACTTCTTTTTAGGGACATACGTTAGAAACAGTTGCTTTCACACTAAATCATGTTCCATATAAATCAGTTCAAAAGACACTGTATGAGATATGGACTGTGAAGTGTCCTAGTATGTCTTTTATGAAAATTTGGGGATGTAAAGTTTATGTTAAGCATTAGATGTCTAAAAAACTTGAACCCAAATCTCATAAGTGTAATTTCGTGGGATATCCTAAAGAAGCTAAAGGATATTATTTCTTCAATCCATCCAAGAACAAAGTGTTTGTTGCTCGAACAAGAGTCTTCCTCGAGAGAGAATTTATTTTCAGAAAAGGAAGTGGGAGAAATATTGAACTTAAGGAAATTTAAGATCAACCACAGTTCACTGAACTAGAGATTGAACAACAACTAGTTCCACAAATAATTGAGGAACATCCAACAGTTCTTGAAACACAACCATTGCGAAGGTCTATGAGAAAATGCAATGCGCCTGAGAGATATGGATTTCTTGTCACATTGCATGGTGATGTTCTCCTCATGGATCAAGATGAGCCTAGGACTTATCAGGAAGCAGTGGCGAGCCCAGACTCTAAGAAATGGCTAGAAGCCATGAAATCCAAGATGGATTCCATGTCAGAAAACCAAGTGTCGACTTTGGTTGACCCACCCGAAGGGATTAAGCCCATAGGGTGCAAATGGGTTTTCAAAAAGAAGATCGGCATGGATGGCAATGTAAAAACATACAAAGGGCTATTGGTCGCTAAGGGATTTCGTCAAATTCATGGTATAGACTATGATTAAACTTTCTCCCTTGTTGTTATGCTTAAATCCATCCGGATATTGCTTGCAATAGCTACATTTTATGATTATTAGATCTGGCAGATGGATGTCAAAACTGTTTTCCTTAATGGAAAATTAGATGAGGATGTGTACATGACACAACATGAAGGTTTTGTCGATCCAAAAGATTCCCAAAGCGTATGCAAGCTACAAAGATCCATCTATGGGTTGAAGCAAGCTTCTTGAAGTTGGAATCTTTGTTTTAATGATGCAATCAAAGAATTTGGTTTTATCAAAAATAAAGACAAGCCATGTGTTTTCAAGAAAACTACTGGGAGCACTGTCACATTCTTGGTATTGTATGTGGATGACATACTAATAATAGGAAATGACATACCTACCTTACAGTCTGTAAAGACTTGGTTAGGAAAAATGTTTTTCTATGAAAGACTTTGGTGAAGAAACCTACATATTAGGAGTCAAGATCTATAGAGATAGATCAAGACGACTCCTAAGACTAAGTCAAAATACATACATAGAAAAAGTACTAAAAAGATTCAGTGTGGAAGAATCTAAAAGGGGATTCTTACCTATGAGACATGATATTTCACTCTCGAAGAAAATGTGTCCTTCAACGCCTTAAGAAAGAGAGTGCATGAGTAAGATTCCATATGCTTCGGCCATTAGATCTATCATGTATGCCATGCTATGTACACATCTGGATGTATCATATGCATTAAGTCTGACAAGTCGATACCAAGTAGATCCTAGTGGAGGTCATTGGGTTGCAGTCAAAAACATCTTTAAGTACTTAAGAGGAACTAAGGATATATTCCTTATGTATGGAGGTGGGGAAGAGCTAAGTATAAAAGGTCATACTGATGTAAGCTTCCAAACCAATAAGGATGATTCTCAATTGCAATCGGGTTTTGTGTTTTGCCTTAATAGAGTGATGTAAGGTGGAAAAGTTCAAAGCAAGATACAGTAGCAGATTCTACAACAGAAGCCGTATATATTGCATCAAGCGATGTTGCAAAAGAAGTTGTTTGGATCAAGAAGTTCATATCTGAACTAGGGGTTGTGCCTAGCATTCAAATGCTATAGATCTACGTTGTGATAACAACGGAGTAATCACACAAGAAAAAGAACCCAGATCTCACCAGCGATCCAAAGACATACTTAGGCGTTACCATGTCATTCGAGAAATCATTGATCGATGAGATGTGGAAATATGCAGTGTACCAACGGATGACAATATCACTGGTCCACTAACAAAGCCTTTGACACAGCAGAAGCATGATCATCACACTAAGTCTCTTGGTATTAAATACATGAGTGATTGGTCTTAGTGCTAGTGGGAGATTGTTGGAGTGTGCCCAAAGACCAAACATAAGATGGTTATAAATGACATACTTATTTAATCTTGTTTATTAATAGAAAGTTGTTATTATTATTTCAGTCTTATTCTGTGCATTTATAAATAAACCTACTTATAATAAAGTCCTTCGAATAATATAGTTATTCTTAAAAGTCCTTAGTCGAGTATTATTGTGGGTATGGACAACAATAATATATTAAGGCTAATATGTAGTTGATTAAGGAAAAAGTGTTGTCATTGACATGGAGATGTCAAAATCAATACATAAGTATGTGTTAGAGAACGACATACTAGACTGACCCGCTATGAGCATGTTTCTTGGATTATTATGTGACAGCCACAATATTTGTCATAGTGATAACTACATGTATGATCCTCAGACTTGAGATCATCATTATTTCAACATTGTGAGTGACATATTTTGAATAGTCAAATGTGTGTCGTAACTGACTATACTATAAAGACTGATATTGGATATGTCACAATCTATGTAGCAGAATATGGTTGATCAAGATAGGATTTGTTCCTCTTACATAATATGAGTAAAATCATAGGCCACTTGGTTGAGTGAGACTAGAAATGCATGGCCATGCTCGAATAAATTGATATGAGATATCATAGTTATTCGTTCATAATAGTCTACTCAAGATATCATGAAATATTAGATGGACTATACAAGAGTGACTATTCCATGACTTGTGACCGATCTAGATACAATTACAAAAAGGTGTAATACATGCAAAGAGTTAATCACGAAAAGGTTATGTCGAACCACGACTTCCCGTATCTTAGGTAGCAATGATGTGTTGGTAGATATTATTGCTAATGTTACATGAACCTATAAGGGCCACACCCTTTGATTGAAACGAATAAATATCGACTAGATAGCATGTGTAGAAACTTGTACACGAAATAAGTAAAAAACCAAAATTATTGTAATTATAGATAATTTCGTTTATATATATTTTAACACTAGATAATTATTATAATTATCAGATAATATATATCCCTAAAGAAACCTAATTAAAGTATAATCAGATTCTATATATTTAATTATATTCGATTAAATATATTGTATATTTAATGAATCCGAATTTAATTAGCATTAGAGTTTTGAATGATGTATAAAGGCATAAGGTCTAGCAGGCAAAGATATGCTTTTTGTGAAAAACCTCTCTAACAATTAGAGAAGTAAAATATTGTTCAATTCGTTTGGGTGGACTGCATAAAGGTCGGAATGCTATTGTGATGACTTGGATTCGATATCGTGCTGGAAAAATTGGGTTTTCTTACATCCCTACAGTTTTTTCAGATTTAATTAAGGTAACGTTTCATCCCTTTTCACCCCAAATTCATTCCTCGTACATGGATCACTAGTGTAATATGCCGGATAATTTTTCTGTTGCACCATGGAGTGTATCGGTGTTTCCCTACACAAAGGTGGTGGGTTATACTGCTCATTTAGAGGAGTTGCGAAAGAAAAATGAGGCAGACATCTGGGTGCGAGTAGGAGAGTTGCACAAAAAGTATTTAGAAGAAATTTTTAAAAAAAGAAGCTGAGTTTGATCACACTCTTAGAATCAAAAACAAAATGATTGAAACTATTGAATAAAGTTTCAAAACTGAAATTCAAGGTTTGAGGGAAGTGCTAGAGAAAACAAAGAATACAACAGATGAACACTCCGTGAACTTCACGAGGAGATTAACTGAGCTAAAAGAGTCTCATAAGAATAAGATTATTGTGCTGAAAGCTACCCACGGTGTCGATGTAGCTAAGAGAGTTAAAGTAGCCGCGAATGCAACCTCCGCCTTTATAATTAAAGGAATGGATAGATCGCAATATGCTACCATTCTTAGCTTTAAATTAGCACATGGTCCTTTCAATGTTACTAATTTGGATTTTAACGCTCTTTACGAAGTGGCCACAGATTTTGATGTGAGGAATCCTTCTGGGTCTTCATGGGAAAACTGTGCTGCAAAGTGTAGAGACATTGTGATTCCTCCTACCTCTAATCTGAATGCATCCTCTTCCCCAAATGATCGTAGTGGTGTTGTAGATATAATATATAGTAGCAATGTGTTAGGTGACTGTAGTAAGGGCATATAATTGTTATTGTCATCTAGTTTTTTGTTTTTGTATGAAAGAAACTTGATCACAACACTACTTGCCATCTCCATTATTTGTAATCTTTTTTGTTGCATTGACGATCGTCATTTACGATAGCAGGAGCCACATAGCATAAACTTGATCACAACACCACTTCATGTCTTTCATTTGTGATAAAAAAAAATCTATTGTCTACTCTGCTCACTAGTTGTCTCGGGTATATATTTTTTGAAGATGAAAATCTATGTGAACAGGATTTCAAATAGTTGATTAAGATAATAAGGATGCTCATCACTTTGAAAAGCAAGGTATTGAGTAATGTTTCTTTCCTTGTTTCTTATTAAATTAGTTTTCCGTGAATGGTGGACTTTTAAATTTTGAATATTTGGGTATCTAATGGAAATTCCCTCTTAAAGTTTCGGTATTTCCGCTAAAGTGTGTTTTGTGTGATGGCTATAAATAGGGCCCGTCTTTAGTGAGAATATTATTATTCCATATCTTATTTTTTGTTCCCCCCGTTGAGGGTTTCTATTTTGTTTTATCATGTTTGTGGTTGCCAATGTCTAACAAGGATCGTATCTTGAAAACAATTTTACTTGTTCCAAGTTTCTTTTCATGGTGTGATTTCGTGTATGAGGTTTGTAATTGCACTTTTCTTTTTTGCTATGCGGAGGTTTTTATCGTTGGCTTTTTCACAAGCTATTTACTTTAATATTGCCATCCTCGAATAAGCAGCATATATGGAGAGACTTGATTTACTCTAGATTTGTTTTTAAATATTATTGTTTATTTGATGCTCACAATCGTAGCATGTTGTTTGTTTTTATTGTTAACCCTCTGAGAGGATATGTGTTGGATGTTGATGTTTCCCAATGGAAAACATTATGGGAATGCCGAAGAAAGTCTCGTAGGGACTTGGAATGTGAGAATAAAAGTGATAGGAGAGATACTGATAATTAATTAATCCATTAAGACGAAAGTGGAGATAAGTAGAAATGGGTCTCGGATATTGGGAACTTGTAATTCAAATAAGTGGTGAATTATGTTTCCTTGCATGCTCATATATTCATCTTGCCCCTTGGGTGAGATAGTCTTGGTCGCTATTGTACTTATTTGCGTATTTGTTAACTCCTCAAAATATATAATTTTTACGTATATATTGTCATTCTATTGCTTGAATTTGTGTACATATTTGTGCATTTAGTAAGTAGATTCATGCATTTGCGTCTAGGAGTTAAGGAAGGTATAATTTTTATTGCAAGAGTGAAGGGGTATTTTCTTACTGTGGTAGGCAGGTTAGGAGCAAGTTTGATAGAGCAGGACAAGAGCAGATTTGGCAGAGTAGAAGAGAAATGCAGAGTACCGATGGCAAAAGTAGGATGAGGATTACCCAGCTTAGTTGGCAAAAGAAGGAAGACTGATGCCGGGTCAATAGCTGTTAGAGCCACGTCAACCCTATTTCAAAAGGAGGATAAGAAGATAATGGATCTACATTGGTGCATAACAAACTTTCAAATTCAAAACCAAGCTAGGGTTTCTACAAGTTCCTATATAAAGAAAGCCCATCGATGAGCCAAAAGAGGCTGCGTCATGGTGAAGAAAGAGAGCAGAGGGAAAACCGTGGTTCGACCAAGCCGTGACCGAGAGCTCTAGATCCATTGAAGGTAGGGGTGTGCAAAATAAACTGTAACCGTTAATCAGTATAACTGTTCATTTTATATTTCAATTAACCTAACCGTTAAAATTAAACGGTTTTGGTTAACCGAACCGCTAAAAAATATGGTTAGTGGGTTAACCTATAGGTACTTTATTTTAACAAGTATGAAGTTTGTGTTTAAAATTTCTCCATTTAACTAATTCTTTTAAAATATTGATACAATAGTTATCAGAGAGATAGATTTATTATTCTAAAATGAAATAATGAACATTTGAAAAGAAAATTGTAATAGGTTACAAGTTAACCTGTAACCGAACCATTTCTTAATGGTTAACCACTATAATGGTTAACCATTTCTTAATGGTTAGTTATGATTAGGTTATGATTAATGACCGCTATAATGGTTAACCAACTGTTAAGCTAAATGGTACAGTTAACCTACCATGAACACCCATAATTGAAAGGTTGCATCAATCGATCTTCTTCTTTGTCCATTTCTCTTAGTTTTTAATTATGTTATGATGGTGAAGTTCGAAAATGATATTTTGTTGATGGTTTCCCCAACCATGAACTAATTTCTTAAAGTTGGCTTGGGGTGTTTTGCGATGAATGCTTAGTTTTTAGGGTTTTTAATAATTGAATGCCTTGGCAATTTTGTCTATTTTGCTAGCACTTATTTTTATCATATTTATTGTCATACGACAGTTGGCATTGAATGCTCATTACCTTTTAATATCTTAGCAGACTTAGGAGATAAGGATTAATTGTCAAATATTAAGGAGAGAAACTTCGACAGAAGATGTTCAAGTAGATGAGCTTACTTCATAAGTGAAACTACCCCTTAGGAGTAAAGATTAAAACTTTTCCAAGTTAATTATCAAAGAACGTCACTATAGACATATAAAAGTTAATCGTAATTAACTTAGTGCATTGCCATCGACAGAGGCAGTACTAACTTAAAATCTGCTCTCTAATGAAATAAAGGCTGGAAATTATTAATTGTTGTCTTTGCTAGCGTGAAATCCAAGAATCCCATTGCCAACGGTAATCAATCATCTGGATACATTTGTTTGCCAATCTACATTAATTTTCATTTCATTTGCCTTAGTCATTTTCTTAATTAAAATATGATCTTAATTACCAACTTATTCATTCCAAATCACAAGTAATTATCATGGCATTTAATTCCTGGACAATTCTTGTGGATACAATACTCAGCTTACTATTGTATTACTTGCTGACTGTATATACTTGCATGCAAAAAGACCTAAACTTGGTATTATTTTCAGGCACATTTACATTAATTCTTCAATTGTTTGCCAAGCATTAGTCAGTCGACAAGTTTTGGCTCAGTTGTTGGGGACTGCAACGGAATCTATTGTTTTTATTTTTTACTTGTTTTTGTTTATTTTACTTATTTTGTTTTGGTTGGTGTATGACCAGGAGCCGCACTGCGAAGGAAGATTTGTTATACGACTCAAAAATTAAAAGAACCCTACGTAGAGAAGAAAACTTTAAGAATGGCTCGTAACAGAAATGGTGGAGTAGACGGTGTCATAAATAATGAAGAGAATCCGACAATACATGATGGCATACCACCCGCTCCCGCTATTGTTATGGAAGAAGAACGGCCTATCAGAGAACACTTGGCACCAAACATGGATAACTTGATGCCGAGACTGATTGGTCTAGAGGTAAATACATCTAATTTTGAGCTTACATCGATAATGATACAAACTTTGTTGAATGGCTAAAGAGACAGTGAAGTTGAGACTATTCTTATTCTCTTTGAGAGATAGAGCAAAAATGTAGCTAAGTTCTTTGCCACCTGGTTCAGTTACTTCATGGGCATAATTATGCCAGAAGTTCTTTCTAAGATTCCAGCCACCTAAACTTAATGTCAAGCTATAAAGTGAAATCATTACTTTTAGGCAGGCTAATGACGATCCCTATATGATGCATGAGGGTGTTTCAAGGACTTGCTAAGAAGATGTCTCATGTATGGATTCCCTACATGGACCCAAATAGAGACCTTTTATAACAGACTCAATGCTCATACCAAGACTGTGGTTGATGCTCCAACAAATTGTTTGTTACTAGACAAGAATTACACGGAGGCACTTGACATCCTTAAAAGGATTACCACCAATGACCTCTAGTATCCTATTGCTAGACATGGAACCAGAACGAAAGTTGCTAGAAAATTAGAGCTTGATGCACTCTAATCTATCAATGCTCAAATTTCTAGCCTTACTAACATAGTAAAAACAATGCAAAAGCCTAATGAAGTTCGAGAAGTAAAGGCATTTGACCCATTCTACACTATTTGTAGATAGGATCATAATGTGGATGAATGCCTATAAAACCTTGAATCAGTAAATTTTGTTGGCAATTTTAAACATAATTTTAACCCATACTCCAATAATTATAATGTAGGTTGGAATAATCACCCGAACTTTTCTTGGGAAAATTAAGGAGGTAATAAATTTAATGCCTAGTGTCAGAACAACAACGCACCATCAGGTTTCAACCAAAATGTGAGGCCGTAGAGAGCACAGAATTATTTCCATCTAGGGTAGAGATCCAATCAGGGGAACACTTTAACAGAGTACATGGAGTGAAATAATGCAATTGTCTGGAGTTTAGCAGAATCTATGCAAAACTTAGAGGTTTAGCTAGGGCAGATTGCCAATGCACTCAATAACAGACCCCCGAGAAATCTGCCAAGTGATACGTAGGTCGCTTGGAAAAAAAGGGAGAGAACAATGTAAAGCAGTCACTCTTCAGAATGGTAAACAATGTGAGAATAAAACACCTGTCAAACAGTCAATTATATGTTAGGATGAGAAGATGGTGCCAGCAGATAAGCCAAAGTAAGTAGAGAAAATGGAGGCGAGCACTAACAATGTCAGACCTCAATCTGTTGCCAACACCACTTTGGCAAAACCAGTGAAGCAAACATTTGCCTATCCGCCACCATTTTTTCCATAAAGGCTCCATAAACGCAAGCAAGATCAGCAATTTAAGCGAGACTATCGCTCTCATTAAGGGATGGAATGCAATGATAACCAATAGATTGCCACCAAAACTGAAAGATCCGTGAAGTTTCAATATTCCCTACACGATTTGCAATAAATTCATGGGCAAGGCACTATTTGAACTGGGAGCCAGCATCAATTTGATGACAATGTCAGTTTTCAGGAAGCTTGGAATTGAAGCAAGGCTTACCACAGTAACACTTCAGCTAGCAGGTCGATCTTATACACATCCTAAGGGTAAGATTGAGGATGTGCCGGTAAAGGTAGAAAATTTATATTTCCATCTGGTTTTATTATTTTAGAGTATGAGGTGGATGTCAATGTCCCAATAATATTGGGAAAACCATTTCTTGCCATGAGTAGGGATTTAATTGATGTTCAGAACGGTGAGCTTACTATACGTATGAATGACCAACATGTTATGTTTAATGTATTTCAAGCTCTTAAGTTTGTACATGGACCTAAGAAATGTCAAGCTATTGAGTTGATGGAGTCCATTCTCAATGTGGACATAGCGCAAATTTGCCAGGGCATAGATTTTGATGTCATTGAGCAAGACGATAAAGAGATGATGAGTGAAGAATATGAAGAACCAATCATGTTGAATGAGTTTATGAGTTACTTCAGGAAACTAGAGCCACTAAAGTTGGCCGATAGAGAAATCAAGGAACCCAAACCATCTATTGAGGAACCACCGAAACTAGAGCTAAAACCTTTGCCAAGCCACCTCAAATACGCTTACTTAGGAGACAACCCCACTTCTCCATTGATCATTGCTGTCGATTTTACTGATGACCATGAGGAAAGATTACTAGAGACATTGGGTAATCACAAACAAGCTTTGGGATGGATATTAGCTAATATTCGAGGAATAAGCCCAACAATTTACATGCACAAAATCATTATGGATGATTACAATGGAAAAATTATCGAGGCCTAGAGGAGACTGAATCCTAGCATGGAGGAGGTAGTCAAGAAATAAGTCATAAAATGGCTGGATGTCGGGATATTTTATCCCATTTCTGATAGTTCGTGGGTCAACCCAGTGTGCGTGCCAAAGAAGGGTGGAATGATTGTGGTTCAGAATAACAAAAAATAAATTGATCCCCTCGAAGACCGTAATAGGTTGGAGGGTGTGCATGGATTACTAGAGGCTAAATAATGTCACCAAGAAGGATCACTTTCCACTGCCCTTTATTGATCAAATATTGGACAGATTGGCAGGGAAGACATTTTATTACTTCTTGGACAGCTACTCGAACTATAATCAGATTGCCATCGCTCTAGAAGATCGGGATAAAACTATGT
Organism: Hibiscus mutabilis; assembly: GCA_019671005.1. Classification (NCBI taxonomy): domain Eukaryota; kingdom Viridiplantae; phylum Streptophyta; class Magnoliopsida; order Malvales; family Malvaceae; genus Hibiscus; species Hibiscus mutabilis. The sequence goes on along the minus strand of CM033717.1, from coordinate 43,763,994 downwards.
TCACTTTTCTATATAGAACATTTGCTTTTATAAGAACGCTCTTTGGATTGCATAACACCCCAGCAACGTTCCAGCGTTGCATGATGTCGATTTTCTCTGATATGATTGAGCACAACCTAGAATTCTTCATGGGTGACTTCTCATTCTTTAGCAAAACTTTCGAGGAATGTCTTTATGGCTTGGAACTTGTTCTACGGAGATGCATAGAAACTAAACAGGTCTTGAACTGGTAAAAATGCCACTTCATGGTGAAGGAGGGCATAGTTCTCGAGCATAAAGTGACCAAAAAAGGTCTGGAAGTAGATAAAGCAAAGGTAGAGGTAATCAAACAATTGCCACCACCCACAAGTGTCAATGGTATTAGAAGTTTCTTGGGACATGCAGGTTTTTATCATCGCTTTATTAAAGATTTCTCAAAAAAATTTAAACATTTATGCTTACTTTTAGAACAAAATACCACATTTGCGTTTGATGATTTTTGTTTGATAAATGAGCCATTCGAGCTCAGGTGTGATGCCAGCGATTATGCCACAATAGTCGTGGCACCAGATTGAAATGAGCCATTCGAGCTCAGGTGTGATGCCAGTGATTATGCCGTTGGAGCCGTGTTAGGACAGAGGCGTGGAATAATTTTCCATACCATCTATTATGCAGTCAAACATTGAATAAGGCCCAACTTAACTACACAACAATTGAGAAGGAGTTACTTGCATTTTTTTTTGCATTCGACAAATTCAGGTCTTACCTAGTGGGTAGTAAAGTTGTGGTATACACAAACCACTCGGCAATCAAATACATCATAGCCAAGAAAGATGCCAAGCCTTGACTGATCCGATGGACACTCTTGTTACAAGAGTTCGATCTTGAGATACGAGATAAAAAGGGGAGTGAAAACTTGATGGCTAATCATTTGTCTCATTTGGAGCACCATATTGAGGATGGTGATGCCCATACCATTAAAGAAGATTCCCTGATGAATATTTTCTTGCAACCACTACCATTCCATGGTATGTTTACATAGTCAACTACCTGGACAGTACCATAATACCACTTGATTTGTCAAGTAATGTCAGGAAGCGATTTCTGAGGGATATCCAGAAATATTATTGGGATGAGTCATTCTTATTCAAACAATGTGCCGACCAAATTATTCGTCGTTGTGTGCCAGAGGATAAACAACAAAACATCCTTCAACTTTACCATGCAACACCATATGGATGACATTTTGCTGGAATGAAGACAACAACCAAAGTGTTACAATTAGGATTTTTTTGGCCAACACTATTCAAGGTCGCCTATTATTTTGCCAAGGCATGCGACAGTTGCCAGCGTACTGGAAACATTTCCAGCAGACACCAATTGCCACTTCAGAGTATCATGCTTGTGGAGTTGTTTGATGTGTGGGGGATAAACTTTATGGGTCCTTTTCCCCCATCGTTTGGCAATTTATATATACTTGTGGTAGTAGATTATGTCTCAAAGTGGGTTGAAGATGTTGCTCTCCTAACAAATGGTGCCAAGGCAGTTGCCATGTTCCTACACAAGCATATATTTACTAGATTCGGAGCCCAAAAGCCATCATACTTGATGAAGGTACCCATTTTAAATTCCATTTAATCACTAAATCTCTATGCAGATGCATAATCCAGCAAAGAATTGCCATTGCCTACCATTCGCAAAAAAATGGCCAGGCAAAAATTTCGAACAAAGAGATCAAGAATATCTTGTAGAAGACTGTGAACCTAACTAGGAAGAACTGATTTTTGAGTCTAGATGATTCCTTGTGGGCATACAAAACAACCTTCAAAATAGCATTAGGAACTTCCTCATACAAGCTTGTATTTGGGAAGTCATGCCATCTTCCTGTAGAGCTAGAACATCGAGCTTATTGGGCAACCAAGCAGATGAACATAGAATGGAGAGCTGCACGGAATAAGTGTTTGTTAGATTTAAATGGGTTAGGGGAATTTAGAGCACAAGCCTATGAAAATGCCAAGCTTTATAAGGAAAGAATAAAGAGGTGGCATGACAACAGAATTTTGCTAAAACAGTTTGAAGTGGGGCAAAAAGTTATGTTGTTCAATTTCATGCTTAAGTTATTTCCAGGTAAACTCAAATCTAGATGGTCAAGACCATTTGAATTTGTCAAGTCTTATGCTCATGTAGCAGTATACATTAAGGACTTGAAAACGGAGACAACCACTACAACAAAATAGGCCTTTTGCGGCATTTTTTAGGCTTATAGTAGCATTTTTTAGCATCGCAAGAAGCGGCGTTGAAACCAGTGCCACAATAGTTCCCAACATTTGTGGGCAAAAAATGCCGCAAAAGATCAAGACATATAGCGTCGTTTCGCAAATCAAATGCCACTAAAGATTACTGGGATATAGCAGCGTGCAGAAACAAACATCACGAGTAACTTGTTCTTTAGTGGTGTGATATCCCAAAATATGGCTTGGAAGAATATTATTAAATCGTTTGAAACTCAATTTGATCTAAGGCATCCTTAGAATAAGACAATTAAATAAGTTAAGGATTAATTAAAAGTTTGTAAAGTATGTTAACTAAAATGGAAGGGGACTAAATTGAAAGCCTTGGTAAAATGAAAGGTTTGCATGTAGTCTTGAGAGAAATTTAGGACATGCACACATGTCATGATCTTGTGAAGGCATGTATGAGGGGTCTTTGCCATGTGGAGGGATAATCAAAACTTTCTCCTCCTTCCCCAGAATGGTCAAAACACCCAAATTGAGAGAAAATAGAGAAAGCATGATGGTAGCCATGGAAGCTTAAGGTGGAACTTAAGTTTAGCATAATTTTTGAAAGTTTATAAAGAAGGTGAAATACTTTTCCATTCCACCTTAATTCATTTGAATTTGAGAAAAGAATTTGGTTAGAATTGTTTGAATCATGAGTTGCTAGATTTATTTGTAGGTCAATTCATGTTATGTGAATTCTAGAAGTTGTTCGAACGTGATTTTTGATAGATGGGCTATTTTGGATGTACAAAATGTATATATGTATAATTGCCCTGTTTTGTGTATACATGAACGCATGATGGACTGTTTAGAGTGTATAAGAAAGTATGAAGACTGTTTTGAGTATTTAAAACAGGGGATTGTTATGAGAAGTATGTATATAGGGACTATTTTATAGGCTTAGGGACTATTTCGATGTATATAAGTATGTATACACATAAATATGGACTGTTTTGAATGTATATAAAGATGTTTGGAACTGTTTTGTGCATAAGCATAAGTATACACATGAATATTGGGTTGTTTTGGATATATAGAAAAGATATGGGACTGTTTTGAGCATGTGTATGTGAGTATATGAAAACAAGACTGTTTTGCATTGATATAAATGTTAGTGAACTGTTTTGTGGTCATAAATGTAGATATATGTATGTTAGGGACTGTTCTGCATGAAAATAAACATATTGGGGATAGTTTTGATGTATAAAAATATGTATGCAAGTATAATGGATTAATTTGGCATGGATATGAACATTAGAGGACTGTTTTAAGTATGTACATGTGTGTATGTGAAAATTTGGACTGTTTTGTACATGTATGCATTCTTAATGGGCTGTTTTGTGTGAAGTATATGTATACATGAGTATTGAGTAGTTTTTCATGTGAATGGTTGTTAAGAATTGTCCTAGTACATTATTTTACTCTTTGATACATTTAGAACAAGAAGGAATTGAAGGAGTAAGGGCTAAAGTAGATCAAATAGTAGAAAGCAAAAGGGAATTGCAATACGGGAGCAAAACTAGCTTGGAACAAACTGTAAGTGTAGTTTAAAGTCTCGGGATAGGCTAGTGACCTTCCTTAGCATTTCTTATTAATTTAATTGCATTTTTTTATCCTAAATTATGTTATGCATAAGAAAGCTTGGACTTCAGGTGAGTACCTAAATATTAGGTATGTTGTGCCATGAAATACTCTATTCAATGATATGCTTGTAGCTAAATCTATGTGTGTTTGATAAGTAACCTTGCCATGCTATCATTTGATTAAGAAAAGGATTAAATTGAGAAATTTGTATATGAACCTTATATGTGCTTGATGAGATGATAATAAGTTATGCTCATACAATGTTCTGAATAAGGAGCCATGCTCAATCTGTCTCTGATTATGAAAAGAATAAGATTAAAGCCTTGGTTTTGAGTCAGTCTTAGGTATAGTTGACATGCCATAGAGTCCATAGAGCTCGCGTCTTGGGGAGGACTACGGTCCGTATGAGGCGACAGTCAGAGGGATGTGTTGTGGTCACTTGGTGACAATAGGAGGGGTTGACCGATACTTCGAGTACCGTTTTGATTGGCGACAGTTGCTTGGGAATTCATGTACCTAGGCTACTTGATTCTCAAGGCTATGTTAAAAGAAACCATGAAAGCTTATAAGTTAAATCATTAAACTATTGTAATAACTTGCATAACAAGTAATATGTATCTATTTGATTATTGAATATGCTTTGGGTAAATGGATATGCCTTATTGAAATGTCTACGTATATGCGTTTGTTTGATTTCTTAATTACATGCACTTGGTTCGAATTACCCATACATTTATTTATACACTTGAATAGAAAACCTTATTCTAAAATAGCTAATTCCTTGATCAAGCTTAGAACCATGCATGACTAATAGATTTTGGTGAAAAGATAGATTATTTGTTCATATTTCTAGATACTTTAAACTGTCTCACTAAGTATATACTTACTTTATCTTTTCACTACCTTTCAAGTTAAAATCTTTGCTTGTGGTTGTCTTTGGAAGCTTGGATTAGATCACAAGTATAAGAGTGTATGTTTTGTAAGCTTCCTTAAATACTCCTAGTTGATGGCACATCTTTTTGTATATGAATGCATAATGCATTTAGATCACTATTTGACTTATGGTCTTGTAATTATAAAGTAGTTGATGTTTTGTAAAATGGCCTTGATATGTTTCTTGAGTGCTTGTGTTTTGAGTTGTGGTAGTTAGATTATGATGGCAAATTTAGTTGTGGGATGCAAATGGCATATGTATATAGGTATGGCTGATCTAAACTTGAAGCAACCGAATCTTAGTATTTCGAATTAAGAAGATTATTGGGGGTCTTAAGCTTGCTTTGATAGTTTGATAACATACTTTGATTAATTCTATTGATCTTTAGAAATTGTTTAACTTGGTCGACCCTTACATGTTAATATTTGTTAAAGGATTTGGAAATTTGTTAATGTATTGAGAAGTCTTAATTCCTATGGTTAGTACACAAAAGGGCTTATATGGCAACTTCATTTTAAGTTAAAATGGAAGCTAAAATTTGAGTAAATTACTAGTGTAATCTTGACTTGAATCACTTGAGGTTTCGAACTAAGCCTTGTTTGTGCAAGTCGATTTCTTTGTGCAAGTCAATTTCTTGTTTGGCTTATAACACTTTCTAATTTAGTTTACTACTAAACCGGGTCAGGAGTGTTACAAGTGGCATTTTTTGTTTACAAACGCCACAAATAACCTATTTTTTAGTTGCGCTTTTGGTTACAAACACCATGAATGACCTGCATTTTAATAGCGTTTTTTCCTACAAATGCCACTATTTGTTGTATTTTTATTAGCGTTTGTGCTTGAGCTATTTATCCCTTGCTCATAACTTATATTGACAGGAGCTGCTCTACTGTTTTCTTTAACATATGCCTTCCATAATTTAATCACTTTGCACATGACATCCAATAAATATAATGTGTTTTTATATAATAAAAAAGTCGAGAAGAATATCACATTAAATGCACTGAATTTTGAGATAAGAAAATATTGCAAAATACTAGCTTCTGAATATATGTACTTATCTAAGCCAACTTTTTTTGAAATTCTGATTATTTTCTATATCATAGGTCCAATTTCTAGAGTATACAATGAGAGTTTCTATCACAACCTCACAATGCTACTGAAGCTCCATCACATTCTACATTAATACAACTCCTTTAGTCGTGCTGGCAGGAAGAGCAAAGAAGCAACCATCCAAACTAGGGGAGAATGTACAGAGTCCTGAATGAAAGAAAATAACATAAAATTAAAATTATTAAAAAAAACCTTCATGAACCAAATAAAGAAAATGTTATTTGTTCAGCGAGTATTTACATGACTCGCGACAATTTCCAATTACCGCAATTGTACTATTTTCAACTTTACAATTAACTATTAGCAATCACTCCTCTAGATGAGTTTTTCAACTTCATTATTACTCTTTGGCTATGAATACAATGCTTTGCTTGGCAAGGAGAATAGAAACCTTTTCACCCCAATGACAACTTACATAACCTCTACCCCACTTTATGTAGCATCATCATTGGATTCAAAATTTTTCCATCCTTCCTACCAAGCAAAACATGAATATATCACACATTTAACAACCCTCGAAGATCTTTAGATAAAGCACCAAAGATACAAACTACCAAAATGTGGCACTATGAGTAAGTTCCACTATTATATGTTATAAAATATTTTTTTGTGAACTCACTTTTAGAAAGCAGTAAAAAAAAATCGAAAGCTCTAAGCTAATATCATGTAAATTCATCAAATGAATGCAGTTAATCTACAAAATGGCAACAATGCTAAGATCAAGTAGTTTTTGAAGTTAGTTGGAAAACTGGAGTAACTAAACATGCCCTACTTGAGAGATAGAAAAAACCACCATATATATGGAAGAAAAACATACTACTTACCCTTTAAATTTGGCACAATATCAATGGTATCTAACATTGAAAGACTATTTGAGTCATATATGTAGATTTTCTCTTGCAAAACCACAAGTCTGTAATTACACAAATTAAGCATAATTAAAAAAGATATAATCATATCCAATGGATTAGTGTAAATGTAAAATTAAATGAATTCTTTTCACACTGTTATTATCAAGTCTGCAACTATCAAGGAGTCTGCAATTATCATATATGTAGATTTTCTCTTGCAAAACCACAACAAGTCTGCAATAATCAAGGAGTCTTTTGCAATGAGATTTTTTGCCAATTATGATATCTGTATAACCCAATTGCTACAGAAACTTGCATTTCCATTTGTAAAATTAAATGAACTCTTTTGACACTGTTATTAAAGTATACTAGGGAATAGCATTCTGCAGCAAAGATTTTTTAGATCTACCTAGACACAATATATCAACATAATATAAAACATGGTTTAAGAAAACACGGGAAGGTGCATGCATGCATATGATGATGCTTCATGATGTTTGATAAGGGTATAAATCATGTAATTAACAAATAAATAAATAAAACAGAGAACATCTCTTTACCTCTTTTTTTTGCAATTCCATGAGTTCTTTCTGCAGCAACCAGAAGTACAAACAATGAGAATGTAAGCATTTGTTTTCCATAAGCCAAAAATAAGTAATATGGTGTGCAAATGAAGAACATACATTTTTCTTCTGCAATTCTTGGTTCTCCCTCTTTTAGCTTTGCAACTTCTACAACTCCATTGTATTTGTGCTTTGTGCATATATGCATACTATGTTAAAAATATGAAAATCAAAAGTTTGATTAGGCTTGCAAGCAACTCAAAAAAAGATAAAAATATTTGAACATGGCTCAACACATTCACCAACCCCTTTAGCTCAAGCTAGACTCAATTGTACATTAGTTGAGTAGGAATCTGCATTAAGTTGAGTCATAATTGGATTCTAACAACATGTGCAATGATTTCTTATGAAGGATTCTATCCTGAACGTTATATTTCTGATATTTGCCCAAATTGGAAATTAGTAATAACTATATGAAATTAGTAATACTTATTCATAAAGGCATGAACTTTTCTACGAAAAAGTGTCTCATATGCTCCATCTAAGAAGTTCTTAAGATGATGTACAATAATCAAAAGGTCATCCGCAAGGGACAGCACAACAGTTACAACTTAAAACTTCATATTGTACTTCCCAGGTTAAAATCCTAACAAGGTTGGCACCTAAAATGAAAGATAGCCCACACATACAACTAAAATGTAAATTCATTTAGTTATCACTAAATCCCTATATAAGTCATTTTTTTCTCAATTACAATGAGATGAGCAAATAGATAGGGATAAAAGAGAAATGAAGAAGGTTAAAAAAATATTACCCTCCCACTGCTCATATTGTCAATGATGGATATCCCAATTCAGCAGAAACAACAGATAGAGCAACTGTCGCAAGAGGGATGGCTAACCCAGACAAAAACAACGGCAAAAATCACCTTAAAACGCTAAAACCCAGAGAAAAAAATTGAAAACTAGAGAAATCAAAAAGAGAGAGAGAGAGAGATTACCTCTTCATTTTAGGGGAGTTGTCGTTGAGATCGGGAGTCACTTTCGACGGTCGTTCTTCTTGAAGGTAGTCACTCTTAGTACTGTCAAATTTGGGGGATTTAGGTTAGGTTTTTAGTGGGATTCGAGGGTAGATCCAAACTGAGAGTTGCAAAAGGGTTCTGATTTTAGTAATGAAACTCCGGTGAGGTCTTGTCGCCGATGAACGGCGGGGATGCAAAGGGGCAAAAGTGTTCTGATTTTAGTAATGAAACTCCGGTGAGGTCTTGTCGCCGATGAACGGCGGGGATGCAAAGGGGCATGATTTTTGGTTCGGCCGAGCAAGAGAGAGAGAGGAGTTTAGAGCTTTTGTTTTTTTAGCCTGTTTCAATTTTGATTTTGACTTGAGGCATGAAGTACGGGAGATTATAGGGAACTGACCCTTAATTGAAGGCTAAAAGAAGGTCGACCGGTTAATCGGGTAAAATATATGTACATAAATTTTTACGATATTTGTACATAATTTTTTATAAAAATTGTAAGACCAGTATGTACATAAAATGTTATAACGTAAGAATCTGTGTACATGCATAATTCCTTACAAAAACTGTAAGAAAAATATATATACATAAAATGTTACAATATAAGGATTTGTGTATATACATAATTTCCTATTAGAAAACATAATTTTGTACAAGAAATGTAAGGATTTGTGTATGTACACAAATTACTACAAAGTATACACAAATCCTAATAAAAGTTGTAAAAAAACGGAATGTACCGAATTTCTTACAAAATTTCAACAAGGCCCGAAAGAGCTCAACTTAGTGTAAAGATTTGTGTACATACAAAATTTCCTACGAGAAAACATAATTTGCTACAAGAAATGTAAGGATTTGTGTATGTACACAAATTATTACAAAGTATATACAGATCCTTACAAAAGTTGTAAGAAAAACAATATGTACCGAATTTCTTTCACCTACTCACCATGGCCCAAAAGGGCTCAACTTAGTGTAAAGATTTGTGTACGTACAAAATTTCCTACGAGAAAACATAATTTGGTACAAGAAATGTAAGGATTTGTGTATGTACACAAATTACTACAAAGTATACACAAATCTTTACAAAAGTTTTAAGAAAAACGGTATGTACCTTATTTCTTATAAAATTTCACCAAGGCCCAAAGGGGCTCAACTTAGTGTAAGGATTTGTGCACATACATAATATCCTACGAGAAAACATAATTTGGTACAACAAATGTAAGGATTTGTGTATGTACACAAATTAATACAAAGAATACACAAATCCTTACAAAAGTTGTAAGAAAAATGGTATGTACTGAATTCCTTACAAAATTTCACCTAGGCGCAAAGGGGCTCAACTTAGTATAAGGATTTGTGTACATATATAATTTCCTACGAGAAAACATAATTTGGTACAAGAAATGTAAGGATTTGTGTATGTACACAAATTACTACAAAGTATACACAAATCCTTACAAAGGTTGTAAGAAAAACGTATGTACCGAATTTCTTACACCTACTCACCATGGCCCAAAAGGGATCAACTTAGTGTAAGAATTTGTGTATATACAAAATTTCCTACGAGAAAACATAATTTGGTACAAGAAATGTAAGGATTTGTGTATGTACACAAATTACTACAATGTATACACAAATCCAACCAAAAGTTGTAAGAAAAACGGTATGTACCGAATTTCTTCCAAATTTTCACCAAGGCCCAAAGGGGCTCAATGTCGTATAAGGATTTGTGTACATACAAAATTTCCTACGAAAAAACATAATTTGGTACAACAAATGTAAGGATTTGTATATGTACACAAATTACTACAAAGTATACACAAATCCTAACAAAAGTTGTAAGAGAAACGGCATGTACTGAATTCCTTACAAAATTTCACCTAGGCCCAAAGGGGCTCAACTTAGTGTAAGGATTTGTGTACATACATAATTTCCTACGAGAAAACATAATTTGGTACAAGAAATGTAAGGATTTGTCTATGTACACAAATTTCTAAAAAATATACACAAATCCTTACAAAGGTTGTAAGAAAAACGGTATGTACTGAATTCCTTACAAAATTTCACCAAGGCCCAAATGGGCTCAACTTAGTGTAAGGATTTGTGTATATACAAAATTTCCTACGAGAAAACATAATTTGGTACAAGAAATGTAAGGATTTGTGTATGTACACAAATTACTACAAAGTATACACAAATCCTACCAAAAGTTGTAAGAAAAACGGCATGTACCGAATTTCTAACAAAATTTCACCAAGGCCCAAAAGAGCTAACATTAGTGTAAGGATTTGTGTACATACAAAATATCCTACGAGAAAACATAATTTGGTACAACAAATGTAAAGATTTATGTATGTACACAAATTACTACAAATTATACATAAATCCTTACAAAAGTTGTAAGGAAAACAGTATGTACTGGATTCCTTACAAAATTTCACCTAGGCCCAAAGGGGCTCAACTTAGTGTAAGAATTTGTGTACGTGAATAATTTCCTAAGAGAAAACATAATTTGGTACAATAAATGTAAGGATTTGTGCATGTACACAAATTACTACAAACTATACACAAATCATTACAAAAGTTGTAAGAAAAATAGCATGTACCGAATTTCTTACAAAATTTCAACAAGACCCAAAAGGGCTCAACTTAGTGTAAGGATTTGTGTACATACATAATTTCCAACGAGAAAACATAATTTGCTACAAGAAATCTAAGGATTTGTGTATGTACACAAATTATTATAAAGTATACACAGATCCTTACAAAAGTTGTAAGAAAAATAGTATGTCCCGAATTTCTTACACCTACACATCATGGCCCATAAGGGCTCAACTTAGTGTAAGGATTTGTGTACATACAAAATTTCCTACGAGAAAACATAATTTGGTACAAGAAATGTAAGGATTTGTGTATGTAAACAAATTACTACAAAGTATACACAAATCCTTACAAAGGTTGTAAGAAAAACGGTATGTATCGAATTTCTTACACCTACTCACCATGGCCCAAAAAGGCTCAACTTAGTGTAAAGATTTGTGTACATACAAAATTTCCTACGAGAAAACATAATTTGGAACAAGAAATGTAAGGATTTGTGTATGTACACAAATTGCTACAAAGTATACACAAATCCTACCAAAAGTTGTATGAAAAATGGTATGTACCAAATTTCTTACAAAATTTCACCAAGGCCCATAAGGGCTCAACTTAGTGCAAGGATTTGTGTACATACAAAATTTCCTACGAGAAAACATAATTTGGTACAAGAAATGTAAGGATTTGTGTATGTACACAAATTACTACAAAGTATACACAAATCCTACTAAAAGTTGTAAGAAAAACGGTATGTATTGAATTTCTTACAAAATTTCACCAAGGCCCAAGGGGGCTCAACTTATTGTAAGGATTTGTGTACATACATAATATCCTATGAGAAAACATAATTTGGTACAACAAATGTAAGGATTTGTGTATGTACACAAATTACTAAAAATAATACACAAATCCTTACAGAAGTTGTAAGAAAAACGGTATGTACTGAATTCCTTACAAAATTTCACCTAGGCCCAAAGGGGCTCAACTTAGTGTAAGGATTTGTGTACATACATAATTTTCAACGAGAAAACATAATTTGGTACAAGAAATGTAAGGATTTGTGTATGTAAGCAAATTACTACAAAGTATACACAAATCCTTACAAAGGTTGTAAGAAAAACGGTATGTACCGAATTTCTTACACCTACTCACCATGGCCCAAAAAGGCTCAACTTAGTGTAAGGATTTGTGTACATACAAAATTTCCTACGAGAAAACATAATTTGCTACAAGAAATGTAAGGATTTGTGTATGTACACAAATTGTTACAAAGTATATACAGATCCTTACAAAAGTTGTAAGAAAAACAATATGTACTTCTTACACCTACTCACCATGGCCCAAAAGGGCTCAACTTAGTATAAAGATTTGTGTACGTACAAAATTTCCTACGAGAAAACATAATTTGGTACAAGAAATGTAAGGATTTGTGTATGTACACAAATTACTACAAAGTATACAAATGTACCGAATTTCTTACAAAATTTCACCAAGGCCCAAAGGGGCTCAACTTAGTGTAAGGATTTGTGCACATACATAATATCCTACGAGAAAACATAATTTGGTACAACAAATGTAAGGATTTGTGTATGTACACAAATTAATACAAAGAATACACAAATCCTTACAAAAGTTGTAAGCAAAATGGTATGTACTGAATTCCTTACAAAATTTCACCTAGGCTCAAAGGGGCTCAACTTAGTATAAGGATTTGTGTACATATATAATTTCCTACGAGAAAACATAATTTGGTACAAGAAGTGTAAGGATTTGTGTATGTACACAAATTACTACAAAGTATACACAAATCCTTACAAAGGTTGTAAGAAAAACGTATGTACCGAATTTCTTACACCTACTCACCATGGCCCAAAAGGGCTCAACTTAGTGTAAGAATTTGTGTATATACAAAATTTCCTACGAGAAAATATAATTTGGTACAAGAAATGTAAGGATTTGTGTATGTACAAAAATTACTACAATGTATACACAAATCCAACCAAAAGTTGTAAGAAAAACGGTATGTACCGAATTTCTTCCAAATTTTCACCAAGGCCCAAAGGGGCTCAATGTCGTGTAAGGATTTGTGTACATACAAAATTTCCTACGAAAAACATAATTTGGTACAACAAATGTAAGGATTTGTGTATGTACACAAATTACTACAAAGTATACACAAATCCTTACAAAAGTTGTAAGAAAAACGGTATGTACTGAATTCCTTACAAAATTTCACCTAGGCCCAAAGGGGCTCAACTTAGTGTAAGGATTTGTGTACATACATAATTTTCTACGAGAAAACATAATTTGGTACAAGAAATGTAAGGATTTGTCTATGTACACAAATTTCTACAAAATATACACAAATCCTTACAAAGGTTGTAAGAAAAACGGTATGTACTGAATTCCTTACAAAATTTCTCCAAGGCCCAAAGGGGCTCAACTTAGTGTAAGGATTTGCGTACATACAAAATTTCCTACGAGAAAACATAATTTGGTATAAGAAATGTAAGGATTTGTGTATGTACACAAATTACTACAAAGTATACACAAATCCTACCAAAAGTTGTAAGAAAAACGACATGTACTGAATTTCTAACAAAATTTCACCAAGGCCCAAAAGAGCTAACATTAGTGTAAGGATTTGTGTACATACAGAATATCCTACAAGAAAACATAATTTGGTACAACAAATGTAAAGATTTATGTATGTACACAGATTACTACAAATTATACACAAATCCTTACAAAAGTTGTAAGGAAAACAGTATGTACTGGATTCCTTACAAAATTTCACCTAGGCCCAAAGGGGCTCAACTTAGTGTAAGAATTTGTGTACGTGCATAATTTCCTATGAGAAAACATAATTTGGTACGATAAATGTAAGGATTTGTGTATGTACACAAAAAATACTACAAACTATACACAAATCATTACAAAAGTTGTAAGAAAAATAGCATGTACCGAATTTCTTACAAAATTTCAACAAGACCCAAAAGGGCTCAACTTAGTGTAAGGATTTGTGTATATACATAATTTCCAACGAGAAAACATAATTTGCTACAAGAAATCTAAGGATTTGTGTATGTACACAAATTATTATAAAGTATACACAGATCCTTACAAAAGTTGTAAGAAAAATAGTATGTCCCGAATTTCTTACACCTACACATCATGGCCCAAAAGAGCTGAACTTAGTCTAAGGATTTGTGTACATACAAAATTTCCTACGAGAAAACATAATTTGGTACAAGAAATGTAAGGATCTGTGTATGTACACAAATTACTACAAAGTATACACAAATCCTTATAGAAGTTGTAAGAAAAATGGTATGTACCGAATTTCTTACAAAATTTCACCAAGGCCCAAAGGGGCTCAACTTACTGTAAGGATTTGTGTACATACATAATATCCTACGAGAAAACATAATTTGATACAAAAAATGTAAGGATTTGTGTATGTACACAAATTAATACAAAGTATACACAAATACTTACAAAAGTTGAAAGAAAAACGGTATGTACTGAATTCCTTAAAAAATTTATCTAGGCCCAAAAGGGCTCAACTTAGTGTAAAGATTTGTTTACATACATAATTTTTGACGAGAAAACATAATTTGGTACAAGAAATGTAAGGATTTATGTATGTAAACAAATTACTACAAAGTATACACAAATCCTTACAAAGGTTGTAAGAAAAACGGTATGTACCGAATTTCTTACACCTACTCACCATGGCCCAAAAAGGCTCAACTTAGTGTAAGGATTTGTGTACATACAAAATTTCCTACGAAAAAACATAATTTGGAAGAAGAAATGTAAGGATTTGTGTATGTACACAAATTACTACAAAGTATACACAAATCCTACCAAAAGTTGTAAGAAAAACGGTATGTACCGAATTTCTTACAAAATTTCACCAAGGCCCAAAGGGGCTCAACTTATTGTAAGGATTTGTGTACATACATAATATCCTATGAGAAAACATAATTTGGTACAACAAATGTAAGGATTTGTGTATGTACACAAATTACTAAAAATAATACACAAATCCTTACAGAAGTTGTAAGAAAAACGGTATGTACTGAATTCCTTACAAAATTTCACCTAGGCCCAAAGGGGCTCAACTTAGTGTAAGGGTTTGTGTACATACATAATTTTCAACGAGAAAACATAATTTGGTACAAGAAATGTAAGGATTTGTGTATGTAAACAAATTACTACAAAGTATACACAAATCCTTACAAAGGTTGTAAGAAAATCGGTATGTACCGAATTTCTTACACCTACTCACCATGGCCCAAAAAGGCTCAACTTAGTGTAAGGATTTGTGTACATACAAAATTTCCTACGAGAAAACATAATTTGGAACAAGATATGTAAGGATTTGTGTATGTACACAAATTACTACAAAGTATACACAAATCCTACCAAAAGTTGTATGAAAAATGGTATGTACCAAATTTCTTACAAAATTTCACCAAGGCCCATAGGGGCTCAACTTAGTGTAAGGATTTGTGTACATACAAAATTTCCTACGAGAAAACATAATTTGGTACAAGAAATGTAAGGATTTGTGTATGTATACAAATTACTACAAAGTATACACAAATCCTACTAAAAGTTGTAAGAAAAACGGTATGTACCGAATTTCTTGCAAAATTTCACCAAGGCCCAAAGGGGCTCAACTTAGTGTAAGGATTTGTGTACATACATAATATCCTTTGAGAAAACATAATTTGGTACAACAAATGTAAGGATTTGTGTATGTACACTAATTACTAAAAATTATACACAAATCCTTACAAAAGTTGTAAGAAAAATGGTATGTACTGAATTCCTTACAAAATTTCACCTAGGCCCAAAGGGCTCAACTTAGTGTAAGGATTTTTGTACATACATAATTTCCTACGAGAAAACATAATTTGGTACAAGAATTGTAAGTATTTGTGTATGTACACAAATTACTACAAAGTATACACAAATCCTTACAAAGGTTGTAAGAAAAACGGTATGTACCGAATTTCTAACAAAATTTCACCAAGGCCCAAAGGAGCTACATTAGTGCAAGGATTTGTGTACATACATAATATCCTACGAGAAAACATAATTTGGTACAAAAATGTAAAGATTTATGTATGTACACAAATTACTACAAATTATACACAAATGTAAGGTTTGTGTACATACATAATTTCCTACGAGAAAACATAATTTGGTACAAGAAATGTAAGGATTTGTCAATGTACACAAATTAATACAAAATATAAAAAAATCCTTAAAAAGGTTGTAAGAAAAACGGTATGTACTGAATTCCTTACAAAATTTCACCAAGGCCCAAAGGGGCTCAACTTAGTGTAAGGATTTGTGTACATACAAAATTTCCTACGAGAAAACATAATTTGGTACAAAAAATGTAAGGATTTGTGTATGTACACAAATTACTACAAAGTATAGACAAATCCTACCAAAGTTGTATGAAAAACGGTATGTACCGAATTTCTTACAAAATTTCACCAAGGCCCAAAGGGGCTAACCTTAGTGTAAGGATTTGTGTACATACATAATATCCTACGAGAAAACATAATTTGGTACAACAAATGTAAGGATTTGTGTATGTACACAAATTACTAAAAATTATACACAAATCCTTACAAAAGTTGTAAGAAGAACGGTATGTACTGAATTCCTTACAAAATTTCACCTATGCCCAAAGGGGCTCCACTTAGTGTAAGGATTTGTGTATATACATGATTTCCTACGAGAAAAACATAATTTGGTACAAGAAATGTAAGGATTTGTGTATGTACACAAATTACTACAAAGTATACACAAATCCTTACAGAAGTCGTAAGTAAAACGGTATATACCGAATTTCTTACAAAATTTCAACAAGGCCCAAAAGGGCTCAACCTAGTGTAAGGATTTGTGTACATACATAATTTCCAACGAGAAAACATAATTTGCTACAAGAAATGTAAGGATTTGTGTATGTGCACAAATTATTACAAAGTAGACACAGATCCTTACAAAAGTTGTAAGAAAAACATTATGTACCGAATTTCTTACACCTACTCACCATGGCACAAATGTGCTCAACTTAGTCTAAGGATTTGTGCAAATACAAAATTTCCTACGAGAAAACATAATTTGGTACAAGAAATGTAAGGATTTGTGTATGTACACAAATTACTACAAAGTATACACAAATCCTTATAGAAGTTGTAAGAAAAACGGTATGTACCGAAATTCTTAAAAAATTTCACCAAGGCCCAAAGGGCTCAACTTAGTGTAAGGATTTGTGTACATACATATTATCTTACGAGAAAACATAATTTGGAACAACAAATGTAAGGATTTGTGTATGTACACAAATTAATACAAAGTATACACAAATCCTTACAAAAGTTGTAAGAAAAACGGTATGTACTGAATTCCTTACAAAATTTTACCTAGGCCCAAAGAGGCTCAACTTAGTGTAAGGATTTGTGTACATACATAATTTTCAACGACAAAACAAAATTTGGTACAAGAAATGTAAGGATTTGTGTATGTACACAAAATAGTACAAATTATACACAAATCCTTACAAAGGTTGTAAGAAAAACGGTATGTACCGAATTTCTTACACCTACTCACCATGGCCCAAAAGGGCTCAACTTAGTGTAAGGATTTGTGTACATACAAAATTTCCTACGAGAAATATAATTTGGAACAAGAAATGTAAGGATTTGTGTATGTACACAAATTACTACAATGTATACACAAATCCTACCAAAGTTGTATGAAAAACGGTATGTACCGAATTTCTTACAAAATTTCCCCAAGGCCCAAAGGGGCTCAGCTTAGTGTAAGGATTTGTGTACATACAAAATTTCATACGAGAAAACATAATTTGGTACAACAAATGTAAGGATTTGTGTATGTACACAAATTACTACAAAGTATACACAAATCCTTACAAAAGTTGTAAGAAAACGGTAAGTACTGAATTCCTTACAAAATTTCACCTAGGCCCTAAGGGCTCAACTTAGTGTAAGGATTTGTGTACACACATAATTTCCTACGAGAAAACATAATTTGGTACAACAAATGTAAGGATTTGTCAATGTACACAATTTACTACAAAATATACACAAAACCTTACAAAAGGTTGTAAGAAAAACGGTATGTACTGAATTCCTTACAAAATTTCACCAAGGCCCAAAGAGGCTCAACTTAGTGTATGGATTTGTGTACATACAATATTTCTTACGAGAAAACATAATTTGGTACAAGAAATGTAAGGATTTGTGTATGTACATGAATTACTACAAAGTATACACAAAACCTACCAAAAGTTGTAACAAAAACGGTATGTACCGAATTTCTTACAAAATTTCACCAAGATCCAAAGGGGTTAACCTTAGAGTAAGGATTTGTGTACATACATAATATCCTATGAGAAAACATAATTTGATACAACAAATGTAAGGATTTGTGTATGTACATAAATTACTACAAATTATACACAAATCCTTACAAAAGTTGTAAGAAGAACGATATGTACTGAATTCCTTACAAATTTTCACCTAGGCCCAAAGGGGCTCAACCTAGTGTAAGGATTTGTGTATATACATAATTTCCTACGAGAAAACATAATTTCGTACAAGAAATGTAAAGATTTGTGTATGTACATAAATTACTACAAAGTATACACAAATCCTTACAAAAGTAGTAAGAAAAATGGTATGTACCGAATTTCTTACAAAATTTCAACAAGGCCCAAAAGGGCTCAACTTAGTGTAAGGATTTGTGTACATACATAATTTCCAATGCGAAAACATAATTTGCTACAAGAAATGTAAGGATTTGTGTATACTTTGTAGTAATTTCTTACACCTACTCACCATGGCCCAAAAATGCTCAACTTAGTCTAAGGATTTGTGTAGATACAAAATTCCCTACGAGAAAACATAATTTCGTACAAGAAATGTAAGCATTTGTGTATGTACACAAATTACTACGAAGTATACACAAATCCTTATAGAAGTTGTAAGAAAAATGGTATGTCCCGAATTTCTTACAAAATTTCATCAAGGCCCAAAGGGGCTCAACTTAGTGTAAGGATTTGTGTACATACATATTATCCTACGAGAAAACATAAATTGGTACAACAAATGTAAGGATTTGTGTATGTACACAAAATAATACAAAGTATAAACAAATCCTTACAAAAGTTGTAAGAAAAACGGTATGTACTGAATTCCTCACAAAATTTCACCTAGGCCCAAAGAGGCTTAACTTAGTGTAAGGATTTGTGTACAATCATAATTTTCAACGAGAAAACATAATTTGGTACAAGAAATGTAAGGATTTGTGTATGTACAAAAATTACTACAAAGTATACACAAATCTTTACAAAGGTTATAAGAAAAAACGGTATGTACCGAATTTCTTACACCTACTCACTATGGCCCAAAATGTCTCAACTTAGTGTAAGGATTTGTGTACATACAAAATTTCCTACGAGAAAACAAAATTTGGAACAACAAATGTAAGGATTTGTGTATGTACACAAATTACTACAAAGTATACACAAATCCTACCAAAAGTTGTATGAAAAATGGTATGTACCGAATTTCTTACAAAATTTCACCAAGGCCCAAATGGGCTCAACTTAGTGTAAGGATTTGTGTACATACAAAATTTCCCACGAGAAAACATAATTTGTTACAATAAATGAAAGGAATTGTGTATGTACACAAATTACTACAAAGTATACACAAATCCTTACAAAAGTTGTAAGAAAAACGGTATGTACTGAATTCCTTACAAAATTTCACCTAGGCCCAAAGGGGCTCAACTTAGTGTAAGGATTTTTGTACATACATAATTTCCTACGAGAAAACATAATTTGGTACAAGAATTGTAAGTATTTGTGTATCTACACAAATTACTACAAAGTATACACAAATCCTTACAAAGGTTGTAAGAAAAACGGTATGTACCGAATTTCTAACAAAATTTCACCAAGGCCCAAAGGAGCTACATTAGTGTAAGGATTTGTGTACATACATAATATCCTACGAGAAAACATAATTTGGTACAACAAATGTAAAGATTTATGTATGTACACAAATTACTACAAATTATACACAAATGTAACGATTTGTGTACATACATAATTTCCTACGAGAAAACATAATTTGGTACAAGAAATGTAAGGATTTGTCATTGTACACAAATTAATACAAAATATACAAAAATCCTTAAAAAGGTTGTAAGAAAAACGGTATGTACTGAATTCCTTACAAAATTTCACCAAGGCCCAAAGGGGCTCAACTTAGTGTAAGGATTTGTGTACATACAAAATTTCCTACGAGAAAACATAATTTAGTACAAAAAATGTAAGGATTTGTGTATGTACACAAATTACTACAAAATATAGACAAATCCTACCAAAGTTGTATGAAAAACGGTATGTACCGAATTTCTTACAAAATTTCACCAAGGCCCAAAGGGGCTAACCTTAGTGTAAGGATTTGTGTACATACATAATATCCTACGAGAAAACATAATTTGGTACAAAAAATGTGAGGATTTGTGTATGTACACAAATTACTACAAAGAATACACAAATCCTTACAAAAGTTGTAAGAAAAATGGTATGTACTGAATTCCTTACAAAATTTCACCTAGGCGCAAAGGGTCTCAACTTAGTATTAGGATTTGTGTACATATATAATTTCCTACGAGAAAACATAATTTGGTACAAGAAATGTAAGGATTTTTGTATGTACACAAATTACTACAAAGTATACACAAATCCTTACAAAGGTTGTAAGAAAAACGTATGTACCGAATTTCTTACACCTACTCACCATGGCCCAAAAGGGTTCAACTTTGTGTAAGAATTTGTGTATATACAAAATTTCCTACGAGAAAACATAATTTGGTACAAGAAATGTAAGGATTTGTGTATGTACACAAATTACTACAATGTATACACAAATCCAACCAAAAGTTGTAAGAAAAACGGTATGTACCGAATTTCTTCCAAATTTTCACCAAGGCCCAAAGGGGCTCAATGTCGTGTAAGGATTTGTGTACATACAAAATTTCCTACGAAAAAACATAATTTGGTACAACAAATGTAAGGATTTGTGTATGTACACAAATTACGACAAAGTATACACAAATCCTTACAAAAGTTGTAAGAAAAACGGCATGTACTGAATTCCTTACAAAATTTCACCTAGGCCCAAAGTGGCTCAACTTAGTGTAAGGATTTGTGTACATACATAATTTCCTACGAGAAAACATAATTTGGTACAAGAAATGTAAGGATTTGTCTATGTACACAAATTTCTACAAAATATACACAAATCCTTACGAAGGTTGTAAGAAAAACGGTATGTACTGAATTCCTTACAAAATTTCACCAAGGCCCAAATGGGCTCAACTTAGTGTAAGGATTTGTGTACATACAAAATTTCCTACGAGAAAACATAATTTGGTACAAGAAATGTAAGGATTTGTGTATGTACACAAATTACTACAAAGTATACACAAATCCTACCAAAAGTTGTAAGAAAAACGGCATGTACCGAATTTCTAACAAAATTTCACCAAGGCCCAAAAGAGCTAACATTAGTGTAAGGATTTGTGTACATACAAAATATCCTACGAGAAAACATAATTTGGTACAACAAATGTAAAGATTTATGTATGTACACAAATCACTACAAATTATACACAAATCCTTACAAAAGTTGTAAGGAAAACAGTATGTACTGGATTCCTTACAAAATTTCACCTAGGCCCAAAGGGGCTCAACTTAGTGTAAGGATTTGTGTACATACATAATTTCCTACGAGAAAACATAATTTGGTACAAGAAATGTAAGGATTTGTGTATGTACTCAAATTACTACAAAGTATACACAAATCCTTACAAAAGTTGTAAGAGAAATGGTATGTACCGAATTCCTTACACCTACTCACCATGGCCCAAAGGGGCTCACCTTAGTGTAAGGATTTGTGTACATACATAATTTCCTACAAGAAAACATAATTTGGTACAGGAAATGTATGGATTTGTGTATGTACACAAATTACTACAAAGTGTACACAAATCCTTACAAAAGTTGTAAGAAAAATGGTATCTACCTAATTTCTTACACCTACCCACCATGGCCAAAAGGGGCTCAACATAGTGTAAGGATTTGTGTACACACATAATTTCCTATGAGAAAACATAATTTGGTACAAGAAATGTAATGATTTGTGTATCTACACAAATTACTTCAAAGTATAAACAAATCCTTACAAAGGTTGTAAGAAAAACGGTATATACTAAATTCCTTACAAAATTTCACCAAGGCCCAAAGGGGCTCAACTTAGTGTAAGGATTTGTGTACATACATAATTTCCTACGAGAAAACATAATTTGGTACAAGAAATGTAAGGATTTGTGTATGTACACAATTTATTACAAAGTTTACACAAATCCTTACAAAAGTTGTAAGAAAAACGGTTTGTACCAAATTTCTTACACTTTCTCACCATGGCCCAAAGGGGCTCAACTTAGTGTAGAGGTTTGTGTACATACATAATTTCCTACGAGAAAACATAATTTGGTACAAGAAATGTAAGGATTTGTGTATGCACACAATTTACTACAAAGTATACACAAATCCTTTCAAAAGTTGTAAGAAAAACAGTATGTACCGAATTCCTTACAAAGTTTCACCAAGGCCCAAAGATGCTCAACTTAGTGTAAGGATTTGTGTACATACATAATTTCCTACGAGAAAATATAATTTTGTACAAGAAATGTAAGGATTTGTGTAGGTACACAAATTACTAGAATGTATACACAAATCCTTACAAAAGTTGTAAGAAAAACGGCAGGTACCGAATTTCGTACACGAGATCACCAAAGCTAAAAGGGGCTCAATATAGGTAAGGATTTGTGTACATGCATAATTTCCTACTCGAAAACATACTTTAGTACAAGAACTATAAGGATTTTAGTAGGTACGAAAATTAGTACAAAGTATTCATAATTACTTACTAAAATCGTAAGAAAAAAGGTAGGTACCGAAATGCTTACACGAGATCACCAAAACCAAAATAAGGTCAACTTAGGGTAAGCATTTGTGTACATAATTTATTTACAGAAAAGCTAAGAAAAAAGGTACATACATAATTTTTTGTGATTCCACACAAAGGGCTACAAGATAACCTCTTTTCTTATAAGATAACCTTTGTTCTTACCGTTTTATTACACTGGTAATAATTTCAAGTATGTGAATATTGGTATGGTTATTTGAATACCGATACTACTCTCAAAATAAATTCTTACCGGGACCAACATAAATTTTTACCGAATAGGTATGAAAAAAGGTTATAGCATATATTCTTACCCAAGATCACCAATTACTAAAATTTTTCACTGGTTAATCAAAACCAAAACTCTTGACATTAATGGTAGGAATTTAGGTTCCAATCTAAAATTTAATTGAACCAACCTGATTTCTTAGTAAACTCGTAAGATTTTAGGTTCCAACCTAAATTCTTATCCTAGTTAATCAAAACTAAAACCTTTACACTCATGCTAGAAATTTAGGTTCTAACCTAAAAATTAACCCAACCAACCTGATTTCTTATGAAACTCATAAAATCTTAGGTTACAACCTAAATTCTTACAGTGACCAACCTATAATGTTACATTGTCCAACCGAAAAAATTGCTCGATTGGTAAGAAAACTTGTCCCAAGCTAAAATGTTACATGTGTTTCTCTAAATCTAAAAACTTAAAAATAATGGTAACTTTTTTACATTTTAACCTAATGAGTTACAAGATTTAAATAACTTATTATGGACATCATAACATTTTAGGGTCCAAATCTAAACCTAAAATGTTACCCTGTCCAACCTAAAAAGTTACGTAATTGGTGAAAATTGCTTATAACCTAAAATGTTACATGTGTTTCTCAGTTAAAAATAACTTGCCAATGATGTTAATATGTATAAGCATTTGTATAATTGATTTCCATTTGCTTTATACTTTTCGATTGTTATATGAAAAAAAAAACCTGATGCTATTCATATGAAATATGTTATTTAATAAAATGTTTACATTTGATAACACCCTTTAGCTGAACCGTGATGATGTTCAAATTTGTTATATTTTTTCATATCACCCTATACAAATAATATGGAATTTAGTGCATGTCGGTGAACAACTCGACATTATAGAACTCATCATGAGAATTTTATAAGTCTCATCATTTCTCCTAAAAAGCTATCCGATTTACACTCAATCTAGAACATTTACATTTCACTAACGCAAAAGAGCAATAAGAAGCAAGAATGTAAGCCACTCACAAATAAGAAAAGATAGGAAATGATACACATACGGATAAGAAAAGATAAATTTAACAAGTAAGTTCACATTAGTTTGTACAGATCCAGAGCTACGTTTATCATCAAAACTTCTATATCTAGTTCACAAACGTTGATGAACTATATCTTTAAAATGCCACTTTAACTACATGTGTCACAATTCTAGGAACTTTTTGAGAACCAAATCCATTATACAAGAAATTCATATATATCAAGGGGGCACATAATCTATTGCGCACAAAAGAATTGTCATCGCGCATGTGTTGTCTGAAACCAAGACATATGTTAATAAATGATTATATATATAAAAAAATTATATTTCTATAGATTTTTAAAATTTAAAATAACTAAACAAATAAAGTTATACAAACAAGGTGAATCAAATAAGAAAACAATGACGAAATTCATAAAAGAATAGGACTTACTCACTAGCAAATAAGTGAGTAAGAGATATAGCATTGAGTACACAACTTTCATAGCACATGAAGCATGTATTAAAAAAGAACAAATAGTGTGTAATACCCCAAATCATGGCTTAGTAACTTGTCATAAACTAATTAGAGTTTAATTGTACAAACAATCTACAAATTAGAAGAATTGATTAAACCTAGTGACTAAACTAGATGGATTGCTAAAGAAGTAGCCTAATCATGAAGGATCAAATAATAACAAATTGTAAATGTAGAATTGCATGCAATAAGGACGAGTAATTAAGGATTTATGAAGCAATTAGACCAAAATTTGCCAAGTGGAGGCAAATAGCTTAGCCATGTGATAACACCTTGGCCAAGTGGCCATCTTGCTATCATCTCCTTCACTCCATCTTGGACGAAAATCCTATCATCCTTCTAGGAAAGAAAATCACCATTGTTGCAGAAGAAAGCTTGCATGAGATCAATTGCATGAAAATTGAATAGCTAGGAAGATTGTAAGTGGAATCTAAATCCTTCCTCCCTAGCAATTTGTTTGAATGAGTGATTGATGATGTTCTTGTTGTGTATGAATTGAATTGGATGAATGTTATGCATGTTAGGGTCATGCTAGCTTCAATTAGAACCTGGAAATTTAATGCTAGTAACTAAATTGCTAATGAGATATATGTATAGTTTCTGGAAAATTGAGAAATATGTGCTTGATTGAAAACAGTCGTGATTAGGGACTGTTTTGATGGAGAAATTGTGTAAACATGCCAAATGAACATAGGACCCTGTTTTGATCATGTTGCTAGGTAAAATGAAGATTGAATTGAATAGATATGTTTCTGGAAAATGACTACACCTAATTGAACTAGTTAAATTATGTAATGGACTGCCTAGTTGATGAATTGGATGTGTAAATGTGATCAAATAGATCAAATTAGGTTAAACATGATAATGCCCTGTTTTAAGAATATTGCTAGGTGAATTATGATGACCTATACATGTATGAACATGAACATGAATGGAATTGCCATGTTAGGACCTTGCTAAAATGAGTTAAGAAGCTAGAAATTCAACCTAGTGTAATTTGCTCAGAATGCTCTGTTCTGGGCAGTAACTTTGAAAACTTACTATAAATTGTATAAAATGAATTTAAGGGTGAAAGTGTTATGGACAACACCTTGATATTTCTAAATTCATTAGGAGAAAACAGGACTGAACTCTGGGTTATATGCTGAAATGTTGAGGAGAAACACTAGGGACAGTGCAAACTATCCAGTGTAGCAAAATGCCCTGTTTTTAAGTTAAAAACTGTATTAATTGGAAAAGAACTAAAATGCAAGCCTTATATGTTCATAAAGATAATTTTGTTATCTTTCCAACGGTGTAAACCAATTGAAATTCCGACGTACGAAATGATAGTTATGCATGATTAAGTGACTAGAGTGCATGCTGCCTGGCAGCAGCAGTATAGGCAATTACACCCTATTTTGTGGCATTTTGTAAACTATCTTGTAAATAGTCTTAGGCCTTTGATTATGCCTTGTTTTACATGAACTAGAATGTAGAAAAGTGTAGTTAAGTCTAATGGAAAATGTATATGAGCATGCTGCCAAATTTGTGAATGTTGTGTCCTTGTAACTTTGTCTTGATTTGGTGATCATATGATCATTATTTTGACATGTGTTTGCACTTGTAATATGATAGAACAAGGATTAAACTTGGTGGAAGAGGATAGAGTGGATCATCCTAAAGCCAAGAGCAAGGGAGTGTGGATCCAAGACTAGCTAAGCTTGGAGTATTGTGAGTGTAGTTACCTCTAGGGTTAGGACTAGGTCCTAACCAATGTATTCTTGTTACATTCTTGAAATGTTAAATGAATCTAATCATGGACATAACCTAATAAGGGAAGAATGACTAAAGTAATGCATGAAACTTGATCCTAGCCTTGTATACATGATCAATTCGAATGCTTAAGTATGATTATGTGATAACATGTATGCTTGTATGTGCTATGATGCAATGTGATCGAATGTTAAAGACTTGCTTGAGACATATTCTCATCTTGATGAAATGAAACGTGAAACTACTTGATATGTGAGCTATGGCTCAATGGCCTAAGGGCCTAATATGAAATGAACTTGCTTGACATGATATTGATCTTGAAACACTTGAATAAATGGTAAATCGAATAACCTTGGTAGTTAGTTGGACTAGGTAGAATGGCATGCCTTAGAGTCTAGAGCTCATTGTGTCAGGGTGGACTACGGTCCAGGGCTAAGGCCCCTATTTGGCGACAGACGGAGGATACATATGTGGTCTTTGGCGACAGTAGGAGGGTTTAACCAGCACTACGGTGCATCTTGTGGCGACAGTTGGTTGGAGACTCGATTACCTATACAAACTAAGTACCAAGGGGGTTGTTTAATGAATAACAATTGAAATAACAATCTTACATCATATGTTACTTGTCTTGAATGCCATGAATTTGTATGTTACTTGACTTGAAAGCATGACTCCTTGATTTCTTGTTTTGTAAGCATGATATGCTTGATTCATGATATGAATTTCTTTATTATTGTTCCTTGAATGGCCGAATGCTTGAATCCTTAATTAGGATTTTCTTGATGCTTGTAAGCCTTAGCTAAGATCACGCTAATGCTTGAAAGCCTTAGCTAGGATTATCTTAATGCTTGATATCCTCAGCTAGGTCTATACTTGATTAAATGACATAAAACTTGAAATAA
This sequence comes from Hibiscus mutabilis, assembly GCA_019671005.1. NCBI lineage: Eukaryota > Viridiplantae > Streptophyta > Magnoliopsida > Malvales > Malvaceae > Hibiscus > Hibiscus mutabilis. Next base: position 43,736,515 of record CM033717.1, on the reverse strand, counting down.
CAAATGGTTAGATCTAGTTACTACCTCACTAAGTACACTATTGTACTTATCACTCTCGTTTTTATTCTTCCCAGCTACAGGATAAAGGATTCAATCGTTGCTTGATCTTGAAGCCTGTTACCTTGAGCAAGAAGCAACTCACACAAGCTTTGACTAAGTATGGTTCCATACTTGTTTTGTATATCTCCTAGAATGGTGACACTAGATTGTATATAGTTTATCATGAACATGAATTTTGGTACACTTGGTACTTGTATATAATGTCTTGATGGGCTTACTATGTTATGAACCTATGGTTAAGTATGTAATGAACTTAAATTACATGTAATGGATGATGTTTGCTGCACAACTATTGAATTAAATTCATGGAATGATCATATGTTGATCTATTTTGTTATGAAGCAATTCGAAAGCCTTGTTATATTCATGTGTATGCTTGAATTAAAAGTAGAATGTGATGAACCATGTTGCTTAAGTTCCATTCGAATTGCCATGGAAAGTATATGATTCTCTTGTATGTGTTCATACCTTGATTATAAGTGTATTGTGTACTTGTTTGATGCATGGCCTAATGGTTTAGATCATTAGGAACTAGTTACATGCCTTGTAGTATGTATTTGGTGTTAATGGCCAAATGTATGAGTTAGTACAAGGCTTGAATAGAACTAGTTCCATGATATTGAATGTTTAGATAATCATGCTTAGTAAGTATAGGATTGAGATGTCTAAATGTATACAAACTAAGGGACCTTGAATTGAAATGGAAGCATGTTACATCTAGAGACATTCGAACCTAAGCTAAGGATCAATGAAGTGAATCGAATTGATAATGTAGTAACTTGAAATAAAAGCATAAAATGAATTAAGTTATTGACCTATTCGAATGGTTAGATTGAAGTAAGAATCAATTGTGTGGTTACTTGTTTGCTAAGTAAGTATGGTTGTTTGCTTGTTCTTGTATTGTTTGTATTGTATTGCTTGTTCGTGTCCTTGATCATTGCCATTGCTTGCTTGTTATGTAACGCTCCCGAACCGGGTTGCTACTATCCCGGGTAGGGGGTGTTACATAGTGTTAGAAAGAAAAATTTTCGTTACCATAATGATACATTCTAATTAATATGTTGATAGCTAAATTATCAATTGTAAACTTTTCTTCTTTGTTCTCTAATCAAAAATTTGCTTCATTTAAAATTACTTTGTATTTCTGAATGCTTCTTGTTTGCTATAATTTTTAATTTCATTTATAACATATTAAGTTAACAAGCTAAAGTATCAAATATATGTTCCTTTCAATTAACGTGATACAAAAGACCAAGAAGAAAAAAACATGAAGGTATCTACTGAAATTGCGGTCTCATGCAATTAACGGGCAAATTTTGACAGAATGTTAACACCAAACAAGAACAACATGATCAACAAGAACAAAATGATTTCAAACCTCTTTTTGATTTCAAACCAATCAGGCGAGAAGTGGACAGAGCACGGATGTTAACACCAAACAAGAACAACATGATCAACAAGAAACTAAACCTCTAGAAGTCGGTAAGTAAGAGAATCTGCAACCTATCATTTATCGCTTTGTGTTATGACTCAATGTATGGTTATGTAAGAAAATACTATAAAACTTGATGAAAAGCTATATTTTTTGAAAGATTTTATAAGCAAGAGCTACTTGTCACTACTTTAAAAAAAAAGCCAATTCCAAAAGTTTCATTAAAGAAACTCCTCATGAATAATGATCCCTTCTTAAAGCCAAAGCTATGTTTGCAAACTCATTATTTATTCCTATCTTTCTCTTAAAATCACATTTTATTTCAATATTCTAAAAAAGTTTTTGAAGGCTTTAACATGATCCTTTACCCTCCTGTAGAAGGCATTACGAAGTCTCCAATGAAATTGTCTATAAAAGTGTCAATACTACTGAATTCCAAACTCCAATTAGTGATTACAAAAAAGAAGTATGCGTCAGACAAAGAAAAGAGTTGCTAATGCGAGAAGAAAATGAGATACATGCAAATCCATAGTGGAGTTAGCAATCACAAAAACCACACCATAATTGCTCATTCATAATATGATAAAATTGATACAATTGATTACTTAAGGATTCAAAACAGGCAAATCATAAGAACCGGGGGATATAACCAATCCCAAGTTTCAACTATTGTAGTATTAATACCTTCTGGAGAATCAGTTCTTGCTTCAAGTAAAGGAAATATACGAGAACAAACAAATCATTGAAATTTCAATAGAAGTGTTTAGACAAGTAGATCAAAACTAAATCATGATCAAAACCACATACGTTTTGCCTAAGAATGATATATTTTTTTTCTAAAGAAGCTAAAATATTTTGATCAAAATAACAACATTAAGATTACTTGGCACCTTGTAATTTCAAGCAGAGAAAAAATGTAAAATTAAGTTGCACATTTCAAAAGAGTTTGCCTAAATTAAACCAAACCAATTAGAATGCCAATCAACAATAACATTAAAGTAGAGAAAAAAATTATACCCCAATAACACAAAATACAACTGCAACTCACATATTCCAACCTAATTGTCATAATATCAATTAACTGAATTATAATATCAATTACCTAATTTGTTTGAACCAACCCAAGCCTTAAAAAGCACATAACTTGAGGAAATTAGGAAAATGTATCCTCCATAGCTAGTAAAGATTGACCAATTTTGTAGAACCATTCAATTTTTTAGCAAACCATAAAACAACCCACATGGGGTTTTCATAGAACAACCAAAAAAATGAACTCTCACTAAAATGATTATGAAAAACACAAACACTCCATGAAAACTCTACAATTTTTTTAAAAAATCAACAAAAAATGCAAAAACCCTAACTACTGAAAACATCATCAGCTAATATAAGGCCAATCTACCACAAATCGAAATTGCAACAACAAAAATAATCACAAAATCAAAACCCAAAAAAGACCTATGTTTCAATTTCATGTGAGTCAATCAAGAATCAAATACCTAAAACAAATTAACAACAAATAAAGCAAAGGAAAAAACAATAAATTGAATTAAACAAACACTTCTACTAACAAATACTATTCATTTAACTAAAACATAAAACGAAAAAAACAATTCACTTAATCCCTTCTATTTTTTCACTAAGATGTTAAAATTCAACTCAAAACTCAACAATAACCCAAATTTTAGAAACCCACGAAAAATAAAAGAACCAAACTTTAAAAAATTACCAAGAAAATAAAAGAAAAAGAAGAGCATAAGTACTTATTTGTTTGTACCAATCAGTGGTAACCTCTTCCTTTAAATTCAAACCCAAAACATATCTCTCCATTGTTCTTCAATTCTCTTGTTTCAATATTCAAGCAAAACCCACCTTAAAAATCAACCGAAAACCTACATAGACAAAAATATTTCAAATTTTTACGATTCTAAGAATCCCTTTTTATCTTTTGTTATTTCTCCACCAAGCATGAAAAAAAAACCAAAGTCGAAGTGCTTTCTTACTGCTGAGAAAAAATAATAAAGGCAAAGAAAGACGATTGTTTTATAGCATAATTCCGTCACAGAGGAAAGGAAAGGAAAAATAAACAACCTATAAAACTTAAAGCATGAAAGATGAAACCCTTGCTCACATCCGTCACAAACTACCACTCTTTCTCCTTCGACCATAGTCTGTAATCTCTTTGCCTAGGGTTACGTTTTTCCCAAATCTCATGTAAGCTCTTTGTTTCAATTTCTCGCTCCCTTACGAGTTTAATTCTTATTTATCCTATAGTAACCAGTTAACCGATTCCAATTTTTGCTTTTTTTTATTTTTTTCATCCAACGCTTATTATTAATTTGGCTTGATCTAACGGCCTAAAAAACAAGGCCTTAAATTAGCCTCTTTTTAAGCTGTTTGTTTTTAGAATCTCCCCATGAAGTACACGCGTCTGGATACATTAATTTTATTGCGGCGCCACCATGTATTAATCTTTGCAGCATTTTTTTAAAAAAACACCACTAAAAGTATATGAATGTGCGGCGCTTTCTCTTAGACGCCCCGAATTTTGTCATTTTTGGCTTTTTTATGTAAACGCCGCGAGATGTACAAAATTAGTGGCGTTTGCTCTAGAAACACCGCTAAATGTGTCGCTAAAAACATATTTTGCTGTAGTGAATGTTCAAAGTGAATGACCAGATATTGAAGCATTAGGAAGGGAGTCAAAAAATGTTAAGGAGATTATTCTCTTAGCGGAGATTCAATAATTTTATACTATCTTAGTTTGTGAGTGTTAGTGCATTATTCTGTTTGTACTTGGTAAGTGTGTGCAATTTGATAAGGGTTATATTAATCGTATGTTTAGTTTGGATGGTGAAGGGGAAGAGCATTCGGCGTTCGCTGAATCCACGAATGTTACCACAAGATAACTACTCTTGAAGGACTTGTGTGAACCAGGCACAAAGTGGAACGTCTCTTCCAAGGGCAAGAGAACTTGGAAAAAGCTGGCATTGGAACCACAACTAAGAGGGTGGAACCACTTCTTAAAGGCCAATCTTATGCCAACCACACTTATGGGAAGGAAAATCAATGTGGGTCTTCTGATCATTAAAGAGACCTACAAGTGTGCCGGTAAGGGTAGTGGTAGTTTGGTTTTTGCTTCACTAATTTCTAGAATTTGCACGCAACATAAGGTGCCAAAGCTCGACTCTGAGAATGTTCAAAAAGGGAAAGGAACCATTACTCCTGCTCTGTGGTAGCAATTAATAGCCAGGGAAGCAAACAAGAAGGGCAAAGCAAAAGCTGTTGAGCCGATGTTTGCTGCCAAGACACCTAAGGTGGAACCTTCCACACCAATGCAAGTTGACACAGTGGCATTGTTGTCCTAGATCTATCAATGCTAAGAGTTCATTATGCAAAAGTTAGAGAAGGTTGAGGATCAAAACTTGGTGCGCTGGCAATATGTTGGAGCCAAAGACCAAGCCCTAAAGACGACTCTTAAAGGCATCGCCACCAATCCTTTGCCAACATTTCCAAAGTTACCCACTAAGCTTCATACACCTAAAGGAATGCCAACCAGCACCCAGTTTGTTCACACTCTGACCCAGCAATCTGATGCAACAGTACCTATCTTGTAACCCCTTAAACCTGGCACAGAAGAAATGGGTCGAATCTAGGAAGTCAGAATACAAAACTTGTCCCTCAAGAAACGATTTTAGGTTACAATAATTTATAAATCGAAGTAATTGATTTAAATAAGTAAAACTCAATAAATATTATAATTATTTATAAAACACAATTTTTTAAACAATATTCTGATATTTGATAAAATATTTAAAAACAAATCAATGAATGCATGCATCCAATAAATCTCAAATTATAAACAGTCCCAATGTCTGAATTACATAAGTATCCAAAAAATATAGTCAAAACAATAGTCTGAAATAATTGAAAAAGGATCCATACTAAATGTTAAAAAATACTTGAATTAAAGCGAGATGCTCTAAGTACCGAGTCGCCTAAGAAAGAGTCTGATAATCTAAAAGAAGAACGATAGGGGATTAAGCTAAAGAGCTTCTTGTCTCAAGGGTGCAAGCAACCACAAAACAATATTTTTGTTTTTCTGATAAATATTTTTGAAGACACATTAAATCTGAATCATAATAATATGATGTCCGATACACATGAAAACTCAATACCCAATCTCTGATACACCGTCCAAAGAGTAAAGTTTTCCAAAATTTACTCTCTCCATCGTCAGCATCTGAAGTGAAACTCAGCCCAAAGGGTGGAACCACTGACCTGAAGCTGAATTCTGACCGAAGGGTGAAACCACTAAACTTTTCCGAACAATTCCAATTCATGTACACACAATGATATAATGGTGATTTTAAAATCTAAATCTCTTCCGAAACTTGAATTGTTAAAATTTAAGTTGCACAATTCTATAAATCCAATGGTTCGCAATTTAGCAAATCCGAGGTTTCATAATCCAGTAAATCTGATTTTTTTGTTAAATCACAATATTACATGTTTATGCATGATATCTGAAAATGTTCACCTAATCACATCAGAATAATGAACACAAAATATATAAAAACATTTATTTATAACACCAGAAGAAACACGCAAGTTTATAGCGCAGGAAGAGACACACCTTTAGTGGGCAGAAGCTCTATCGCAAAGAAGAACGCCTTTCATGTTCTGACCTATCACTTGGTCTAACTGAATCATAACCTACAAGGTATGAATTCTATACTAATACTGTGACACCCCCGCCCTAATGTCATAATTTGGGCATCAAGCCCAAATCAAAACCATTATATTCCTCAAACTGGGTTTAGTCCAAACGAGTCGTTTCCCGAAAGCATTTAAAATCAATAGTTGAAAATATAATTAAATAATTGAAATAGTACAAAGGAGCTCCAATTTAATTTAAAACATTTAAACATTTGATTTAATTAATACAATTTCCAAATAAGAAGTACAGACTCAAACACATAAGGTCCTATGAGTACATAGCCCATTAAACACAAGTGTCATACTCTTAAGGCCTCCACATGCTTGAATCCCAAACTGATAGTGCTCCTCGAACCCACGATCCAACGATCAACCTACGTATGGCAACAATGATTATGAGCGCTAAGCTTACAAAGCTCAGTGGTACACATCTACAGTCCCATTCTTCATGCTAATCATAAACATAAGCATGCAATCTAGTACGAGCAAAAATGAGAGATAAATAAATAGGTGGCGCTACCACTAGTCGCCTAAACACATGCAATCAAAATAAAAATCACCATACATGGCCCACAAGGCCCAACCATACTCGATAACCCATCGGATCCCATGAGCATAACACACAATGTCGTCATTACAAACCTGGAGTGAGGCGCAGTGTCACACAACCTCAGGAATGTACACTCATGCTCGAAATCTCACATCGAGTATCATCAATACTATAAATCTCACATCGAGTATCATCACTAGGAATCTCACATCGAGTGGAATGGCTCAGAATCTCGCATCAAGCATCATCACTCGAAAACTCACATCGAGTGGCCTTCATGTGTTGCCACACTCTACCACTAGGTATTTGGATCCCACTAACCAACAGTGACTCAACCACACGAGTGCCCAAACATGGAACGACTCAACCCACGATCCACCAATGATTTCTATGGTTTACTATTACAAACAAGTTACCCAATAGTTACCGATTTATTACTCATTAGGCTCATATATAATTAATCATATTCATTAGCTCCATTTTGATTATTCATATCAATTTCTAAATTTAAATAGCATTTATTGATTATTTAACGTATCGGGTATCGGTACTCGAACATGAGTAACGATACGGTACCCTTGGGTATTGGTACTCACAGACGTACCGTTACTAAAACTGCTTACTTGATCCCTAAAGCTTAAAGAAGTCATCAAAGTTCGTTTACTAACATATTTACTCAATTAACATTGCTTACCGACTTTATACTTATTTATTCGAATATAACCATCATTCATCTATTACACAATTTTCAGAAAATCACATCAATCCGTTCGAACAAGCATACAAACAACACAATTATCAACCAATCAACAAATCATCAAATATCACACAAGCATTGCAGACGACCATATAATACCCAATTTTTACCCGGGTATAGGTATATATATTAAACCAACAATAATGATAATAATAACAATAATATAAATAGTCTATAAATAATATGAAAGTCCATTTTACATATAATAAGTGTTCATAAACACCCAAAATCCTTTTACAAAATTGAAAGCCCAAGTTAAAGCCCAAACTCTTCTTATATTTGTCTTTCCCTCTCATTCTAATACCAAACAAAAACAAAAATCTGGCTAGCCCAAAGTTCTGCCCAAATTTGCCTTCTAAGGGACACGTGGCAGCATGCCATTGGTTCGTTCCACTTCACAAAGATTGTGCTTTCTCAGCTGATGTCACCATTGCATCAATTTCCACTTACTATAAATGCCTGCAAGAGAGAGAAAATTGTCAGACATTAATGATGATGAATAATGAGTAATTAATAAAACTAGTAATGTAGAGAGAAAGTGGTTACCTTGGGTGCTGAACCGTTCGGGTATTGGAATCGCTGACAGCTGAACCGTCACTGCAAAGTTGAATCGTCATTGAGAAGTTGAACCGTCATTGAGAAGTTGAACTGAGGAGTTGCTAAGGAACTAGAACGCCGCCGGAGAAAAAGGCGAAGATTGTAACACTGCCATCAGAGAGGTATTTTTTCTCCCTTTCGAATACCTGCAAAGTAAACACAAAACATGTTGGATCAAAACAAAACAAAGTCAAAATATAAGCGAAAAAGAAATAAAAAATAGATCGGTGTGTTTTTTAATGGTGGTCGAAGTGATTCAACTGGTGGAGTCGAAGAGAGCCGGGAACGGGTAGTTTAGGCATAGGAATGGTCAGAGATGGGTGGCTCAGTCGAGCCGGGGTTAGGTTTAAAGAGATTAGAGTTGAAATCGGGTTTTTTTAAGGGGTTAGGTTTAAATCGATGGTGGGCAGATATTGCTCGATGGCGGCCGGAAATCGCATCACAGCTGCCGGAGCAAGGTAGGAGATGATCGGAATTTGGACCAGTGGCCGACGAACGGCTAAAAGCCACCGAGGTGCGGTGGTAGTGGATCAAGGGGCAGCGTACATGGCGGTTTGTCGTTGGAGTTCTATGAGTTCATATGGTTTTGTATGAACTCGTGAAGAACATTAAGCAAAACATGGTTGCTTTGATCTGAAATGGGTGGGAAATTTGGAAATAAGGGGTTCGAGTTGAGAGAGTTTGAGAGGGGAGAGAGAAGAGAGAGAAGGGGTTTAGGAGAAATGAGTGAGCCGACTCGGTTTAGGGCTTTTATACTGAGTCAGAATGGTGTCGTTTTGGCACCGGGTCGGGTAGGGTCTGCGACCTCAAACGGGTGTTTTTAAACATTTGGGTAAATTAGGGTTTTGGTCCTTTAAGCTTTGTTGTGTATTTCAATTTGGTCACTTTATCATTGTAATTTGGCTCTTAAATCTGTAATTTTGTTCAATTTAGCCCCTTATTTCTTTAAATTGTTTTAATTTAATTAATTGATATATGTATGTTTACATGTTTTAAAATAAGCTTGTAGTATAATTATTTAGGTGACTTAATCACCTAGTTTGTTAATAATTAGAGCCTTTTAATTTAGGTTCTTTAATTAATTTAATTAATTCAAATAAGGAGATAATTGTAGAAAATAAATAATTATTACATGAAAGCTTTAATGTTCTAATTTGATTAATGTCTCGTTGTAATGAGATGTTAATCAAGGGAACATTTTAGTAGAATATTTAATATTTCATTTAAACATAGAAATATGTAATCACATGTAGTTAATTTAATTAAAATTAAATTAGGAATAGGATGAAATAGTTAGAATCATTAACAATTAGGAATATTATTGAATTTGGGTTTAATATGGATAGTGTCCAAGTATTTGGGTGTTATCAAATAAACCCCTAAATTCGATAATATTTATAGATTCTTTAATAAATTTAATCAATTAGAGCCCTAATTAGGTTTGAACTTAAAATTGACAAGAAAATAATTGGGTATGCATTTAAAATCTTTTGTGTTGAGATACATTTTTGAATATAAATAGAAGTATCCTAAAGTATCTGGATGATTCAAAACTTATATTCGCTAAAAATGTATTTTCTTACAAAAGGATATCTTCATTCGAAATGAAGTTCATTTAAAGAATAAAGATTTAATTAAATTTAAATTACCGTTCGAAATGCCAAAATGCCATGTGTAATTAACAAGGTGCCGATAACGAGCGTTTGTGGGGGTACTAATCCTTCCACACGAGTAACCAACTCCCGAACCTTAATTTTAAAGAAAAGAATCTCTGGTTGTTTTTATGGTATCTGGTCTACCAAAGTGACCGGTGACGACTCCAAATTGATTTTCAAGAATAAATATAAGGAAAACCCTAATTTTTAGAACTAAGTGAATTTAAAATGGATAAAACCCCTATTTTCCAAAAGAATCAATCGTCAGGCTATTTTTCACACTCGATATTAAAAATGGTCGCGACAGCTTGGCGACTTAAAGTTGAGAGTCAGTCCTAATTAATTAATTTCATGTGACATTTTTGCTTTTCAAACAATAATTTGAATTTAATTTTTTCCAAGAATTGTTGGATGAATTTTCAAGAAAAATAGAGGTAGTTTTTGTGTATGATATATCTGTCATTCATGCATAAACCCTCGACTCGGGCTTTTTACCCTTAAGTGGGAGAAAGACATGATCTGGTGTAAGGCTCTCTACCTCTGAGTTCAGAATTTTGTCTTCTTCCGGTATACTAACCTTATACACCTTGGGGCCCACACCTCCATTATAAGGGACCTATACTACCGAATCGATTTCTTACTGTCGTAGTAGACAGTAGCGATAGTTCGGGAACCTATAGTCTAGAATGACACCCACATGTTGTTTTTTAGAAACCCACCCCACTAGAGCTAGACAAAGACTTAGGACATGGGGCTACTGATTTAAATAATCTTTTATGGTTATTTTCTTGGCTTATTATAAATTGTTTTATTTACCAGCAATTTAATTTTTGCTTACATAATTAATTTACCATACTGAATCGTTTATTTTGTTTCTTTGTTTTTTGTTTTGCATTTTTGCACCGCATCTTCATCACATATAGGTATTGATTTAAAGGTGGTTATTATTAGAAGACGATCATGTGAAATACTGGGAATCGTAATTCGATAGAGGAGACTACAAATATGAGGTAGTGTCCAGGACAAGTCACGGAAGAAATGAAGGGTAGCACATCTAAGAGTTGCACATCAGACTTTGTCAGTACTGATGCTGACGAAATTGAGATGCAAGAACTAAAACGACGAATGGTTGAGATGATGACTATGATGATGGCTATGGCCAAAGAAAAGGGGCATACTGAGCTGAAAGAACTGAACAAAAACCAAAATATGTATAAACGACCAGGTCCGAGCACCGTTACAATTCACATTAATAAACCAACTGGAGGTGTAAGTAGGTTAAACTCTGAGAACGTGATGAAAGGCCAGGAAGAAGCCCAAGTGGAAGATAACGGATGATCTTTTAATCCAATTCCAGTGTCATATACGGAGCTACTTTATGAACTTCTGGAGAAGAACCTTGTGGTCCGAGTTCCGTCCAAGTCCAAAATGTTTTCTTATCTCGAGGATTATGAGGCAGTATGTGGCTATCATCTGGGAAGTTCAGACCATGCTACTGAGAATTGCGAGGCTTTGAAGAATAAGGTCAAAAATCTTATCAAGGGAGGCATGTTAAGTTTTGAAAATGAAAAACCCAAATTTCCCAAAGGCCTGACAATTAATAGAATACCTGAAGACGCAAAAGTGAAGGAAAGCTCAAGCCCATCGAAGTCAATTAACTGTCCAAGACAAAGTTCAGATTCCAGAACCCCTTCAACAGATTGCCAGAAGGCAAGAGATCACAAATTTCATTTTGACCCAATTCCTATTTTGTATAAAGAACATTATCCTCAATTGTTGAAAGTCCGATTGGTGACCCCACGATTTGCCACACCTTTGTAACCTTCGTATCCAAAATGGTATGACGCCAAGTTTCACTGTGAATTTCATGATGGAACTCAAGGACATTCAATTGAAAATTGTTTCGCCTTCAAACGTCGAGTCCAAGTTCTTTTGGAGCATGGAAAATGGAAATTTGAAACAAAAAGCTAGTCTAATTCAGCGGTCGAGTGGGAGACTCGAGATGAAATTACCCAGGGAAAGGGGCATCAGTTTGAATATGAGGTTCAAATGAGCAAGTTAAGGCAAGAGAGATACGGTTTGAATAAGGTGCTAAACAGCTTGCACTCCAGTCTTCAAGAAATTTGTTTGATGCTCAAGAATGCCAGTTTGGGTGTGAGTTTGGAATAGTCAAAGAAAATAATTAAGGAACTAAAACATGAAGCTGAATACTGGAAGATGAGTTTTAAAGCAAGTGAAGATCGAGTCAATACGCTCTCATGTGATCTACGGGCAATGGAAATACAGTGTAATACCGTTATGAACAATTTAAGGGTTAGCAAAGCTAAACAAGATATAGTAAAAATGAACATGCAGATGTATGAGGATACTTTTATCAAGCTAAATGATAAGCAATCTAAAAATGAAACACTAAAGAAGAAGGTAGATGAATACCACAATCTTACACGGATGTACAAAGATCTTGGTGATGATGTCAAAAAAGACTGTCAAGAAAGTGAGGAGAAGCGACATATCCAATTTCAGAGATCAAGAATGAAGATACGGGAAAGAGACAATGAGATGAAAGATGTTGTTACTTAAGCACGAGAAGTGGCTCAATAAGTGGCAGACCTAGCTGATGTAGCAATGGCACTGAGTCAGAACATTGATCCAGCAATAGATCACGGAGGGAAACTGACTTGGCTTTTAGAAGAAGTTAGGAAGTTAGGAGTTAGAGCTCACCAATATTTGTAGAATCTGATATCTGATGTATTGAATCCTTTTTCTTCAATGAAAGTTGTTCTATGATAATCACTTTTAAAATCAATACCTCCTACCTTCATACATTCATGCATTGCATATTTATAACATTAACAATCAATAACATTGCATTAACATTCATGATCTGAAGCGATCAGGATTTTGGTGGCAGAAATCTGGGAATCATTGAAAGTTTGGAAATATGCTATTATGGATGAAGACATGGAAGGAATTGAATAGAGTCAGGAAAGGTTGCAAGAATGGGTAACCAAGCATCAACAAAATGCGAGGAACCACACTGCTATACCATGTTTGACAGTTTACCATGGGCATCTAACCCAGATGCAGAGATAGGTTCTGTGAAGCCTATCATCCCAGGGCTAAGACTCGAGCAGTTGAAAGAAAGATATGTAAGGCTTGAGGAAAAGATCGAGGCAGGAAAAGGTGCTGGTGATCTCAAATTTGATGCGAGAGAATTCTGCTTAGTCCATGATTTGGTTATTTCGCCCGAGTTCAAGGTCCCAAATTTTGAGAAGTATGATGGTTCTAGCTGTCCTAAAATCCATTTAGCAATGTTCTGTAGAAAAAATAGAAAGACACTTGGATGATGATAAACTGTTGATTCACTAGTTCCATGATAGCCTGGTTGGGCCTACTGCAATATGGTATAACAGATTAAGTCGTGAGCATATTCGATCATGGATTGATTTGGCCAAAGCATTTTTGAGGCAATACAAATATGTTATAGACCTGGATCCAGATTGCCAGCTTCTTCAGACCATGAGTATGAAGGTTAATGAAAACTTTAAAGACTATGCATTGAGGTAGCAAAGAATTGCAGCCCAGGTACAACCTCACTTGACAGAGGAAGAAATATCTCTCATGTTTCATCAAACACTTCCATCTCATTTCTTTGAGAGAATGCTTGCAAATTCGAGGGACAGTTTTAGTGACCTTATGGTGACTGGAGAAACAATAGAAATTGGGATCCGACTAGGAAAAATTGGATCAAGATTTGGAGATTGTGATGATCAAGAATCGAAGCAAGAGAAATAGCTGAATGAATGTAATGTTCAAAGTTTCCAGAGTCGCAAGAGAAAGAGGCCATCTAATTCATCAGGACGACCATGGAAAATTCCTCGAGCAAGTGCAAATCTAGAGATCTTTGGAGTATCCATTTCAAATTTATTGCCTCACCTTGTTGAACGGCGGCATATCACTCCTAGGCCAATGAAGGTAGTGCCAAAGCCATCTACCCATAGCTATGATTCAGACAGTGTTTGTGATTTTCACATGGGGGCACCAGGACATGCTACCAAGAAGTGTAGGCCTTTGATGGAAGAAATCAAGAAACTAGTTAGTAATGGAGTCTTGACACATGAAATAGTTCAACAATGGTAAGGAGTGAGACAAGCTGGAATACCAACTGAAGAATCGGAAGGCTAGAATGAATGTTTCCAAGACTGTCTAGAGTTTTGAGAAATCTGTGTTACCCATGTTTTTGCATCATATGGTTACAATCCAAAGGGACCATTCCTAAAGTAATACATGGAAATAAGTCTGCTACTCCTGGCCCAAAAGTAGTAGAGATCATTTTCTAGGGGCACATGTCATGTTTGTTAGTTTTCATTTTCAATGGAATGATGTTTTTGAAATATACAAAGATGTGATATTGATTTTGATACAAAGAACGATTAGATGTTGTGAAGACAATGAAGTGGAATTTATTTCTCAGTCTACTCGGGTCAGCAAAGTAAGAAAAGGCAGATTACAACAACTTTGATGATGTTCGACGACAAATCTTTGAAACTCACAAACAGTGAAGTGGACTAGACGATTTTAACCAAGTAGAGTTGCTTGAAATTGAAGTTCTAAGTGTAGCCTTCTGTACCCTAAAACACAATAAGAGTGGGAAAGAAAAGAGAAGAAAACGAGAGGAAAAGGAAAAAGTGAAAAATAAAGAGAAAAGGAAAAAAGAAACAAAGAAACAAAAAGAAACAAAAAAAGAAGAAAAACGAAAGAGAAAAAGGAAAAAAGAAAAGAAAATGGCAAAAGTAAGGTAAGGAATTATTGAATAAATAAGTCTCGGAGCATCCTGATGGAGTTATGGGAGATGTCGACAAATCTAATAAGGAGCTATGCTCCGCCTGTCCAATACCCAAACGTCAAATCTTTGAAGACATGTGTATAATAATGTATAATAATAGCTAATAACAATTAGAAGCACACACATGCACTTATGGAATTCTATTCTTGGAATGATATTTTTGCACTCTACTGGTTAAACAAGTCCAGGAAGCTTGAACATATTTATGAATGGAAAAAGAATGAAGAGAACAGAGAAAGAGTTGTTTTCTGACTGGATCGAGCAACGTGAAAATCATAGGGTGTGAACCGAGTGATTTGGAAGAAATTTCATAACTTCAGACATCACCACAACATTCATGAGTTATGCTACCCATGGGAGGGTTGAATCTAAGACGCTCTTGAACTTGATATCAAGGGCATCCTATTCTATTTTCTTTCTTTATATTAAGACCCTAATTTTTCGGGCCTTGTAAGGCATCTTTCATTGAAATGCTGATCAACAAACTGACATTTTTTTAAAACAAAATGATTTCCTTGTATTACTTCAAAGATAAGCTTTAGAATACAAGATCGAGGATGCAAATGATCAATCTGACATGGTAAAGATATGGCTGAGTATGCAACGCTCACCTATTCAACAATTTTCTAGTTAGAAAGAAGAATCACCCATCAGGAGTCATGGTACAGACAATGGCAAAAATGAAACTAAAGCAGGTTTCTATCAAAGTACATATCCGATAGTTCAAGGGCCAAAAGTAAGTTTCTACCACAGAGTTCTGGCTAACCTTTAAAATTAAAGAATAAACTTGATAAAAGTTCAGGGACTGGAAGAAAGTTCAAGGACTTGAGACATTTGCTTGCCGTAAATGATGAAAGAGGGGCAAATTCAACATGACGAGGCAAAGAATAAAGAGATTAATGGGGCATCATGTTGCATAAGAGTTCAAACCAGAATAGACAAGAAGGGATGCAAAACCTGAAAGAGTTCAACTTCAAAATCAGCTCAAGAAGAATAGGAGCCTAAGAATAGAATCCTGGGGCAAATTTTGTCGGAGCATGAAAACAATAAGAGCTAGTCAAATATCAAGAAGATCAAGTTGAATAAGACCTAATAAAAACAATAAAACATCTCAACAATAAAACACAAGGGCAAGGTTTGTTGCAACAAGAAGACAGTAAATGTAACATCCCAAACTCCGGCCTAGTAGAATGTTCTATTAAACTAGCAATTCAATCTTTATCGAATTAAAAAAATAATCAGATTTATTGTGGGAGTTGGATTAAATTGAAACGTGAGTAAAATAGATGAACAATTTTATTATAGGGCCTATAATGGTGAGATAGAATTGTTGGGATCTAAAATGAAGGAAACAATTATTAGGTGACCATTTTTAATTTGTCAATGTGTGATCAAATTATGAGCTGTCTTGAAATGTTAAAATGTATAAGAATACTACATGGACTGTTTTGTCAATGTGTGATCAAATTATGAGCTGTCTTGAAATGTTAAAATGTATAAACATGTAAAATGGACAGATTTGAATAAATTATAGGTCACCATGGGTTGTTTTGCTTGTATCTGTGTATATATGTATTTTAATGGAATCTACATACCTTGTTGCCATGTATTGCTTACATTTGATTAAAATGGGTTGTTTAAGTATGTTATTGGAATATACATACCTTGCTGCCATGCTAGGTCACAATAGGTGTAAAATGAGGTTGTTTTACATGTATGAGTGTATGATTGTAAATGCTGCCATGTTAGGTGACAATAGGTGTAAAATGGGTCTGTTTTATATGTGTGAAGAAAATATGAATTCTGTTCTTACTTGAATGAATGGGTATTACTTGTAAACATAACTTGAATGACAAGCTTGAAAAGAAAAGTGTTTATACTGGACTTGAGATGTATGTATATAGCATGAATATGTACTCGACTTGAATTGAAATGTGCATATTACTTGAGTATGTTACTTGACTTGAAATGAAGATTGAGCAAAGCTTGAATTCGAATGCTTCCAACATTGACTAGGCTCAAACTTAGATAATTGATACATGTCTTAATAATTTGCTAGAATTAGATTACTACCTCACTAAGTACTTTTTTACTTATCAATCTTGTTTCCACTCTTCTCAGCCTACATGTTAAGAGTGCTTCAAAGAGATTACTTGATCTTGAAGTTTGTTTTCTTGAGCCTGAAGCAAGAGCTAAAGTATGAATCCATACTTGTTTGTATTACTCCTAGTTGTTGGCACCTAGATTTGTATAGGGTTAAGCTAAGTCATGCATTTTGATACTTGAAAGATCTTTTGTATATATGTATGAAGTTGGCCCTTAATGTTGTCAACTTGGTTGCTAGAACTCTATGTGTAAATGTTAAAATTTCATATCAATGAATGAGTCTTGTTGCGCATATATGTACTAAAATGAATTATGGAAATATTTATTATTATACATAAGCTTGTTAATGTAATACCCCAAATCATGGCCTAGTAACATGTTATAAACTAATTAGAGTTTAATTGTACAAATAATCTACAAATTAGAAGAATTGATTAAACCAAGTGACTAAATTAGATGGATTGCTAAAGAAGTAGCCTAATCATGAAGGATCAAATAATAACAAATTGTAAATGTAGAATTGCATGCAATAAGGATGAGTAATTAAGGATTTATGAAGCAAATAGACAAAAATTTACCAAGTGGAGGCAAATAGCTTAGCCATGTGATAACACCTTGGCCAAGTGGCCATCTTGCTATCATCTCCTCTACTCCATCTTGGCTGAAAATCCTATAATCCTTCTAGGAAAGAAAATCACCATTTTTGGGGAAGAAAGCTTGCATGAGATCAATTGCATGAAAAATGAATAGCTAGGAAGATTGTAAGTGGATTCTAAATACTTCCTCCCTAGCAATTTGTTTGAATGAGTGATTGATGATGTTCTTGTTGTGTATGAATTGAATTGGATGAATGTTATGCATGTTAGGGTCATGCTAGCTTCAATTAGAACCTGGAAATTGAATGCTAGTAACTAAATTGCTAATGAGATATATGTATAGTTGCTGGAAAATTGAGAAGTATGTGCTTGATTGAAAACAATCTTGATTAGGGACTGTTTTGATGGAGAAATTGTGTAAACATGCCAAATGAACATAGGACCTTGTTTTCATCATGTAGCTAGGTAAAATGAAGATTGAATTGAATAGATATGTTGTTGGAAAATGACTACACCTAATTGAACTAGTTAAATTAGGTAATGGACTGCCTAGTTGATGAATTGGATGTGTAAATGTGATCAAACATGATAATGCCCTGTTTTAAGAACATTTATAGGTGAATTATAATGACCTAGACATGTATGAACGTGATCATGAATGGAATTTCCATGTTAGGACCTTGCTAAAATGAGTTAAGAAGCTAGAAATTCAACCTAGTGTAATCTTCCCAGAATGCTCTGTTCTGGGCAGTAACTTTGAAAAATTACTATAAATTGTATATAATTAATTTAAGGCTGAAAATTTTATGGACAACACCTTGGTATGTCTAAATTCATTAGGAAAAAACAGAACTAAACTCTGGGTTGTATACTGAAATGTAGAGAAGACACACTAAGGACAGTGCAAACTGTCTAGTATAGCAAAATGCCCTATCTTTAAGTTAAAAACTGTATTAATTGGCAAAGAAATAAAATTCAAGCCTTATATTCATAAAGAAATTTTTTTTATCATACCAACGGTGTAAACCAATTGAAATTCCGACATACGGAATGAAAGTTATGCATGATTAAGTGACTAGAGTGCAAGCTACCTTGCAGCAGCAAAATAGGCAATTGCACACTGTTTTGTGGCATTTTGTATATGAGCATGCTGCCAAATTTGTGAATGTTGTGTGCTTGTTACTTTGTCTTTATTTAGTGATCATATGATCATTATTTTGACATGTGTTTGTACTTGTAATGTGATAGAACCAGGAGTAAACTTGGTGGAAGAGGATAGAGTGGATCATCCTAAAGCCAAGAACAAAGGAGTGTGAATCCAAGACTAGCTAAGCTTGGAGTATTGTGAGTGTAGTTACCTCTAGGGTTAGGACTAGGTCTTAACCAATGTATTCTTGTTACATTCTTGAAATGTTAAATGAATCTAATCATGAACTTGACCTAATAAGGGAAGGATGACTAAAGTAATACATGAAACTTGATCCTAGCCTTGTATACATGATCAATTCGAATGCTTAAGTATGATTACGTGATAACATGGATGCTTTTTTGTGCTATGATGCAATGTGATTGAATGTTTAAGACTTGCTTGAGACATATTCTCATCTTGATGAAATGAAACATGAAACTACTTGATATGTGAGCTATGGCTCAATGGCCTAAGGGCCTAATATGAAATGAACATGCTTGACATGATCTTGATCTTGAAACACTTGAATAAATGGTAAATCGAACAACCTTGGTAGCTAGTTGGACTAGGTAGAAGGGCATGCCTTAGAGTCTAGAGCTCATTGTGTCAGGGTGGACTACGGTCCAGGGCTAAGGCCCCTATTTGGCGACAGAAGGAGGGTACGTATGTGGTCTTTGGCGATAGTAGGAGGGTTGACCATCACTACGGTGCATCTTGTGGCGACAGTTGGTTGGAGACTCAATTACCTATACAAACTAAGTACCAAGGGGATTGTTTAATGAATAACAATTGAAATAACAATCCTACATCATATGTTACTTATCTTGAATGCCATGAATTTGTATGTTAGTTGACTTGAAAGCATGACTTCTTGATTTCTTGTTTTGCGAGCATGATGTGTTTGATTCATGATATTAATTTCTTGATTCTTGTTTGAATGGTCGAATGCTTGAATCCTTAATTAGGATTATCTTGATGCTTGATATACTTAGCTAGGATTCTTCAAATGCTTGAAGCCTTAGCTAAGATCACTCTAATGCTTGAAGCCTTAGCTAAGATCACTCTATTGCTTGAAAGCCTTAGCTAGGTCTATACTTGATTAAATGACACATAAAACTTGAAATAACAAATGATTAGATTTAGTACTACCTCACTAAGTACATTCTTTTACTTAACGCTCTCGTTTTCATTCTTCCCAACTACAGGATAAAGGATTCGAATTTTGCTTGATCTTGAAGCATGTTACCTTGAGCAAGAAGCAAGTCACACAAGTTTTGTCTAAGTATGGTTTCATACTTGTTTTGTATATCTCCTAGAATGGTGGCACTAGATTGTATATAGTTTATCATGAACATGCATTTTGGTACACTTGGTACTTGTATATAATGTCTTGATGGGCCCACTATGTTATGAACCTATGGTTAAGTATGTAATGAACTTAAATTACATGTAATGGATGATGTTTTGCTACGCAAATATTGAATTAAATTTCATGGAATGATCAAACATTGATCTAGCTTACATTGTTAACATTTGAATACCTTGTTTGTCTACAAGTCTTGCTTGAATCGAAAGTAGGATGATTGAACCATGCTTGTTTGTATTTCAAATCGAATGCCATGCTTAATGTATATGTCTTTCTTGAAATGGAAGTTGTGTGTTTGATAGGATTAGGCCGGATAGCCTAGTGTGTGTATAGAGGATTGTCGAATGGTTAGGTATAGAGAATGTCTTGAATGGTACTAGTTTCATGCTATTGAATGTTTAGGTAATCATGCTTAGTAGGTATAGGATTGTAATGTTAAAATGTGTACAAACGAAGGAACCTTGAATTGAAATGGAAGCATGTTTTATCTAGAGACATTCGAACCTAAGCTAAGGATCAATGAAGTGAATCGAATTGATAATGTAGTAACTTGAAATAAAAGCATAAAATGAGTTAAGTTAGTGACCTATTCGAATGGTTTAGGTTGAGTAAGAATCAATTGTGAAGTTACTTGTATGATAAGTAAGTATGATTACTTGCTTGTTCTTATGATGGTTGCTTGATTGTTCTTGAATTACTTTCCATGTCCATTGTTCTTGTCCTTGCCATTGCTTGCTTGTTAAGTAATGCTCCCGAGCCGGGTTGCTACTAGCCCGAGTAGGGGGTGTTACATTTTATTGGTAATTAGAGCTTAAGGTTTAGTCGATTCTAGGACTAAACTGGGCTATCATTTATCATATAGGATACTTGTGCCACCTAGGAGACTTGTATTGAATAGATTGTGTCTTGCTTATTAAACCAAACCCCTAATTGTTCTATTTGAACGTAGAATGTCTGAAACAAGACTTGGCCTGGATACTGAAAGTCCCATAGGCTCCACGAATGAAGGAGATAATCTTTTGAAATGAAACCTGAAACTGTAAAGAAAAGCCTTGTAGTTTCGAACCCAATAGAGGGAATCACATCCCTTAACTTCCTTTGCAAGGAATGTTCTATAGTCATTCGAAACATGCCCTTTCTCTATTGATTTATATGTATTGCCTTCTTGTGAGTTCGATCTAGTGTTAGGACTAGATTGGTTAAGCAAACATGAAGCCTGGATAGATTGCCAAAATAAGAGACTGTATCTCTAGGGTTTAGGAAAAGAATCAATCCTCCTAATTGATAGAAAACTAACCTCAATCTTTGTTGCCATGACTATGCAAGATGAATTTGAATTTGGCTTACCTAGTATGCAAATTGTGTCTGAATTCATTGATGTTTTTCTCGAGGAACACCTTGGTCTCCCTTCAACCAGAGAAGTAGAGTTCGGGATTGAAGTTCAACCTAGAACAACTCCGGTGTCCATCATACCTTATCGAATGACACTTGTTGAATTGAAAGAACTGAAGAAGCAACTCCAAGAGCTACAAGATAAAGGCTTTATTCGGCCTAGCTTTTCACCCTGGGGAGCACCAGTATTGTTCATTAAGAAGATTGACGGGTCGATGAGGCTATGCTTCGATTATCGTCAGCTAAACTGGCTCACTATCAAGAACAAGTATCCTTTGCAGACGATTGAGGACTTGTTCGATCAATTCAAGGATGCCAAAGTCGTCTCCAAGATCAATTTGTGACTGGGGTACTATCAGATGAGAATACAAGACTCAGATGTACCCAAAACGGCTTTCAGGACTCGTTATGGTCACTACGAGTTCCTAGTTATGCCCTTCAGGCTAACCAGTGCTCCAGTCTTGTTTGTGAAGAAGAAAGACGGGACTATGAGACTCTTTATTGACTACAGACAATTGAACAAGCTTACTATCAAGAATCGGTATCCTTTCCCTAGGATAGATGATCTTTTCAATCAACTCAAGGATGCTTCGGTGTTCTTAAAGATCGATCTTCGATCGAGATACTATCAAACGAGGGTAAAAGAAGAAGATGTACCCAAGATAGCCTTTCGTACTCGATATGGCCACTTTGAATTCCTTGTAATGCCATTCGGGTTAACGAATGCTCTAGCTACTTTCATAGATCACATGAACCGTGTATTAAAGCCCTATCTTGACAAGTTTGTGGTCGTCTTCATCGATGACATCTTGGTATAATCTCGAAATAAGAAAGAACACTCTGAACACCTTCGAATTGTATTGCAAACTCTCCGAGAACGTCAACTGTTCGTAAAGTTCTCTAGGTGGGAATTTTGGTTATCGGAAGTCTCGTTCCTTGGCCATGTCATCTCGGTAGAAGGAATTAAAGTTGACCCGAGAAAAATTTGATCCATCATGGATTGGAGACCTCCGAAGAATATTGGTGAGGTTAAACCCTTTCTCAGTTTAGTCGGGTATTATTGACGTCAAAGGATTATCATCCATTGCCGCTAGCTTGACTAAGCTAACACGCAAAGATACGCCCTTTGTTTGGTCGGAGAACCAACAACGAAGCTTCGATCAATTTAAACAATCCCTGACTCATGCACCGGTTCTTATCCAACCAGAATCGGGTAAAGAATTCACTGTCTATAGTGATGCAACTCATTTAGGACTAGGATGTGTCCTAATGCAAGATGGAAAAGTGGTAGCTTACGCTTCAAGGTAACTGAAACCACACGAGTCAAACTATCCTACACACGATCTAAAATTGGCAGCTATCGTGTTTGCTCTCAAAATATGGAGACATTACTTGTACGGGGAGAAATGTAACCTATTCACAAACCACAAGAGTCTCAAATACCTCTTGACTCAAAAAGAATTGAATCTGAGACAAAGAAGATGGCTATAATTGCTTAAAGACTATAATTTGGTTATCGACTACCATCCGGGGAAAGCAAACGTGGTTGTTGATGCCCTTAGTCACAAACCATACTCGGGTAAACCTCTAAATCTAAATTCTAGAATACTTTCATTTAAAATTTAGAATTTCTTGGATTACAAGTAATCCATTCGAACACCTTTCTTTTTTTGCAAGAAACTACTCAAAAATCTCTCTTAGTAATCTTGTGTATTCTTTATAGCTTCATTGGCTATCAATGCTCACTTCCGTTTATCCAAAGGACGGAAATTCTTGGATGAACTTTAAGTTCAATCCAGCTTATTCTCGAGAATTAAAGAACTCCAAAAAATTGATCCAGATCTTCAAAATATTGTATCCAAGCTAGACTCTGAGTCTAATTCTGACTACTCCCTCAAGTCGAATGGACTCCTCTACTTCAAGGATAGAGTATGTGTACCTAACAATGAGGAACTAAGACAAGAAATGTTACAAGAAGCTCACCAAAGCTCTTTCTCAATTCACCCGGGATCAGTTAAGATGTTCAAGGATCTAAAGCCACTATACTGGTGGCCGGGCATGAAATTGGCTATCACAGACTACGTATCAAAGTGCCTAACTTGTCAAAAGGTTAAAGCTGAGCATCAAGTCCCTGCTGGATTGCTTCAACCTATCGAATTCCCTTAGTTGAAATGGATCAGATTACAATGGATTTTGTTACTGGTCTTCCTTCCACTCCAAGAAAGAATGATGTTGTATGGGTGATTGTTGATAGATTCACTAAGTCTACTCACTTCCTCCTTGCTCGAATAAACATGAGCTTGGAAACCTTAGCCGAGCTATACATCCGTGAAGTGATTCGATTACACGGTGTACCTTCAACTATAATCTCTTACTGTGATCCCATATTTGCTTCCCGATTCTGGAATTCCTTGCAGAAGGCTCTAGGAGCTAAAGTGCATCTTAGTACAGCCTTTCATCCTCGATCAGATGGACAATCTGAAAGAATCATTCAAGTGCTCGAAGATCTACTACGTGCTTGTGTTATAGACTTCAGAAAGAATTGGGAGAAATCTCTACCCCTAGTAGAGTTTGCCTACAACAATAGCTACCAGACATCTATTTAGATGGCTCTCTTCGAAGCTCTATATGGAAGAAGATGTAGAACTCCCTTGTGCTGGTCTGAATTGGGAGAAATCAAGATTTTAGGACCTCAACTGCTCAGAGAAACCGAAGAACAAGTGAAGATCATTCATGATCGATTAAAGGTAGCCTTTGATAGGCAAAAAGCTTATGTTGACTTTAAAAGGAGAGACATCCAACAAAATGTTGGAGACAAGGTCTTCCTCAAAGTATCTCCATGGAAGAAAGTCCTTCAGTTTGGAAGAAAAGGAAAGCTCAGCCCTCGGTTTATCCGACCATTTGAAATTATTGAAAGAATTGGTCCTGTGGCTTATCGATTGGCACTTCCTAGTGAATTCGATAAGATCCACAATGTCTTCCATGTTTCCATGCTCAGGAAATATAGGTATGATCCATCTCACGTTCTTGAACCCGAAGAGGTGGAATTGAATCCTAATCTATCATATGAAGAAGAGCCTATCCAGATACTTGACAAGGAAGTTAGAAGACTTTGAAACAAGAATGTTCCTCTTGTCAAAGTCTTGTGGAGAAATCACAAGGTTGAAGAGGCAACATGGGAATCTGAAGAAGTCATGAAGAAGCAATATCCTCACCTATTTGATTCAGGTAAATTCGAGGAAGAATTTATCTTAAGGGGGGAGAATTGTAATACCCCAAATCATGGCCTAGTAACATGTTATAAACTAATTAGAGTTTAATTGTACAAACAATCTACAAATTAGAAGAATTGATTAAACCAAGTGACTAAATTAGATGGATTGCTAAAGAAGTAGCCTAATCATGAAGGATCAAATAATAACAAATTGTAAATGTAGATTTGCATGCAATAAGGATGAGTAATTAAGGATTTATGAATCAAATAGACCAAAATTTGCCAAGTGGAGGCAAATAGCTTAGCCATGTGATAACACATTGGCCAAGTGGCCATCTTGCTATCATCTCCTCCACTCCAACTTGGCCGAAAATCCTATCATCCTTCTAGGAAAGAAAATCACCATTGTTGGGGAAGAAAGCTTGCATGAGATCAATTGCAAGAAAATTGAATAGCTAGGAAGATTGTAAGTGGATTCTAAATCCTTCCTCCCTAGCAATTTGTTTGAATGAGTGATTGATGATGTTCTTGTTGTGTATGAATTGAATTGGATGAATGTTATGCATGTTAGGGTCATGCTAGCTTCAATTAGAACATGGAAATTTA
The DNA here is from genome assembly GCA_019671005.1 of Hibiscus mutabilis. Lineage (NCBI taxonomy): Eukaryota > Viridiplantae > Streptophyta > Magnoliopsida > Malvales > Malvaceae > Hibiscus > Hibiscus mutabilis. The sequence goes on along the minus strand of CM033717.1, from coordinate 43,711,430 downwards.
ATGCTAGTAACTAAATTGCTAATGAGATATATGTATAGTTGCTGGAAAATTGAGAAATATGTGCTTGATTGAAAACAGTATTGATTAGGGACTATTTTGATGGAGAAATTGTGTAAACATGCCAAATGAACATAGTACCATGTTTTGATCATGTTGCCAAATGAACATAGTACCATGTTTTGATCATGTTGCTAGGTAAAATGAAGATTTAATTGAATTGATATGTTGCTGGAAAATGACTACACCTAATTGAACTAGTTAAATTAGGTAATGGACTGCCTAGTTGATGAATTGGATGTGTAAATGTGATCAAATAGATCAAATTAGGGTCAACATGATAATGCCCTGTTATAAGAACATTGCTAGGTGAATTATGATGACCTAGAAATGTATGAACATGATCATGAATGGAATTGCCATGTTAGGACCTTGCTAAAATGAGTTAAGAAGCTAGAAATTCAACCTAGTGTAATCTGCCAAGAATGCTCTTTCTGGGCAGTAAATTTGAAAAATTACTATAAATTGTATATAATGAATTTAAAGCTGAAATTTTTATGGAAAACACCTTGGTATGTCTAAATTCATTAGGAGAAAACAGAACTGAAGTCTGGGTTGTATACTGAAATGTAGAGAAGAAACACTAAGGACAGTGCAAACTGTCCAGTATAGCAAAATGCCCTGTCTTTAGGTTAAAAACTGTATTAATTGGAAAATAACTAAAATGCAAGCCTTATATGGTCATAAAGAAAATTTTGTTAGCTTTCCAACGGTGTAAACCAATTGAAATTACGACATACGGAATGAAAGTTATGCATGATTAAGTGACTAGAGTGCAAGCTGCCTGGCAGCAGCAATATAGGCAATTGCACACTGTTTTGTGGCATTTTGTAAACTGTCTTGTAAATAGTTTTAGGCCTTTGATTATGCCTTGTTTTACATGAACTAGAATGTAGATAAGTGTAATGGAAAATGTTTATGAGCATGCTGCCAAATTTGTGAATGTTGTGTGCTTGTTACTTTGTCTTGATTTGGTGATCATTATTTTGGCATGTGTTTGTACTTGTAATGTGATAGAACCAGGAGTAAACTTGGTGGAAGAGGATAGAGTGGATCATCTTAAAGCCAAGAACAAAGGAGTGTGGATCCAAGACTAGCTAAGCTTGGAGTATTGTGAGTGTAGTTACCTCTAGGGTTAGGACTAGGTCCTAACCAATGTATTCTTGTTACATTCTTGAAATGTTAAATGAATCTAATCATGAACTTGACCTAATAAGGGAAGGATGACTAAAGTAATACATGAAACTTGATCCTAGCCTTGTATACATGATCAATTCGAATGCTTAAGTATGATTATGTGATAACATGGATGCTTGTATGTGCTATGATGCAATGTGATTGAATGTTAAAGACTTGCTTGAGACATATTCTCATCTTGATGAAATGAAACATGAAACTACTTGATATGTGAGCTATGGCTCAATGGCCTAAGGGCCTAATATAAAATGAACTTGCTTGGCATGATCTTGATCTTGAAACACTTGAATAAATGGTAAATCGATCAACCTTGGTAGCTAGTTGGACTAGGTAGAAGGGCATGCCTTAGAGTCTAGAGCTCATTGTGTCAGAGTGGACTACGGTCCAGGGCTAAGGCCCCTATTTGGCGACAGACGGAGGGTGCGTATATGGTCTTTGGCGACAGTAGGAGGGTTGACCAGCACTACGGTGCATCTTGTGGTGACAGTTGGTTGGAGACTCGATTACCTATACAAACTAAGTACCAAGGGGGTTGTTTAATGAATAACAATTGAAATAACAATCCTACATCATATGTTACTTGTCTTGAATGCCATGAATTTGTATGTTACTTGACTTGAAAGCATGACTCCTTGATTTCTTGTTTTGCAAGCATGATGTGCTTTATTCATGATATGAATTTCTTGATTCTTGTTCCTTGAATGGCCGAATGCTTGAATCCTTAATTAGGATTATCTTGATGCTTGATATCTTTAGCTAGGATTCTTCAAATGCTTGAAGCCTTAGCTAAGATCACTCTAATGCTTGAAGCCTTAGCTAAGATCACTCTATTGCTTGAAAGCCTTAGCTAGGTCTATACTTGATTAAATGACACATAAAACTTGAAATAACAAATGATTAGATTTAGTACTACCTCACTAAGTACATTCTTGTACATATCACTCTCGTTTTCATTCTTCCCAACTACATGATAAAGGATTCGAGTTTGCTTGATCTTGAAGCCTGTTACCTTGAGCAAGAAGCAAGTCACACAAGTTTTGCCTAAGTATGGTTTCATACTTGTTTTGTATATCTCCTAGAATGGTGGCACTAGATTGTATATAGTTTATCATGAACATGCATTTTGGTACACTTGGTACTTGTATATAATGTCTTGATGAGCCTACTATGTTATGAACCTATGGTTAAGTATGTAATGAACTTAAATTACATGTAATGGATGATGTTTTGCTGAGCAAATATTGAATTAAATTTCATGGAATGATCAAACATTGATCTAGCTTACATTGTTAACATTCGAATACCTTGTTTGTCTACAAGTCTTGCTTGAATCGAAAGTAGGATGATTGAACCATGCTTGCTTGTATTTCAAATTGAATGCCATGCTTAATGTATATGTCTTGCTTGAAATGGAAGTTGTGTGTTTGATAGGATTAGGCCGAATAGCCTAGTGTGTGTATAGATGATTGTCGAATGGTTAGGTATAGAGAATGTCTTGAATGGTACTATTTTCATGCTATTGAATGTTTAGGTAATCATGCTTAGTAAGTATATGATTGTAATGTTAAAATATGTACAAACCAAGGAACCTTGAATTGAAATGGAAGCATGTTATAGCTAGAGACATTCGAACCTAAGCTAAGGATCAATGAAGTGAATCGAATTGATAATGTAGTAACTTGAAAAAAAGCATAAAATGAATTAAGTTAGTGACCTATTCGAATGGTTTAGGTTGAGTAAGAATCAATTGTGAAGTCACTTGTATGATAAGCAAGTATGATTACTTGCTTGTTCTTATGATGTTTGTTTGATTATTCTTGTATTACTTGCCATGTCCATTGTTCTTGTCCTTGCCATTGATTGCTTGTTAAGTAACGCTCCCGATCCGGGTTGCTACTAGCTCGGGTAAGGGGTGTTACATTTAATTTTGAATAGGTAACTTGTGATATTCTACATGCTTACTTGAAGTTATTTTTGAATGTACGTACATAAAAGCATGACTAGTTAAACCTAAATGAAATATTTACATGACTTAAATAGAATGTTGGATTGAGACGAAAATGTTCCAATCTATATAAGCCATTCGAATGCGTTGCTTGTTTACATGCCTAAATAGTAGTTAAATTTGAAAGAACAATTGAAAGTAACTGACCATATGAATGACTTATAATGTCCATGAAACATGATATGCTTGCTTGAGTCATGAATCGAATGTGTGCACATAAGAACATGTTTTGTTAAACCCTTATGAAGTGCATACATGTATTGATTGTAATGTCCTAGAAGACCATGCCTAGTAATTCAAATTGTGTATGCCATTGTAAACTTGATAATTGTCGTTAAAAGAAAATCAAGCTGCGCATATATGAGTTTGCATTGAATGAGCATATGATAGTTTAGGTATACTATTCGAATGACATGCATAATCACATGAATGGTTAATAGGTATCCTGGTATATAGATTGGTAGTTAATGTGGTAACCTTCAATGATTAAGAAGCATGACCATGTTTGTATGATTGAATATGATTATCTAAGTTGTCTTGTTAGTCACTCAACTTAAACTTGCTAGTCTATGTACGTTATTCAAATGCTATATATATGATCACATGAATGATAAACATGTACTTGCTTGCATGATCAAATTGGGATGTATAAGTGCCTTGCTAGTCTCTCAACTTACCTAATAGTGGTGAGTTGGAAAAAATTTAATTGGTTTGTGATTTCTAGTCTAGTGTTTGTCTCCTGTAACTCTCCTCAGCCGATTTACTACTAAACTGGGTGGGGGTGTTATAGTTATTGGTATCAGAGCATAGTTTAGTCGATTCTCAGACTAAGCATGGACTCACTGCATTTTCATAAGTCTAGTGTGCCACCTAGGAGTCTAAATTTTGTTTGGTATTGGAAAATTACAACCAATACTATTTGTTTGCACAATCGAAACTCAGAATAGACAAAAGTATTATGAGCATGATAATGTGAAGCTAGTGTCTCTGAAGAAATTCGAGGACAAATTTCTTTTTAAGGGGAGGAGAATTGTAACATCCCAAACTCCGGCCTAGTAGAATGTTCTATTAAACTAGCAATTCAATCTTTATCGAATTAAAAAAATAATTAGATTTATTGTGGGAGTTGGATTAAATTGAAACGTGAGTAAAATAGATGAACAATTTTATTATAGGGCCTATAATGGTGAGATAGAATTGTTGGGATCTAAAATGAAGGAAACAATTATTAGGTGACCATTTTTAAAAAGGGACCAAATTTTATATGTAGCAAAATAATAGTCTTGCATGCTAAATAATTAAAAGATCAAGGGCATGTCCACATGTCCCTTCATGCTTCTCTCGGCAAAGGCAATCAAATGAGTCATCTTCTCCTTTGTGGAGGGAGAGAACCGATGGAATTGGGGAGTTTTGTTGGGAGGAAAATTGGAGTTATTTGAGAAGTTAACCTTTGGGGAATACCTTATGGAATCGAATTCCATTTTCAACTTAAAGGAGGTAAATGTTCTTCCTTTTTATTGTTGCATGATTAGTTGTTTGAATGGACCTATAGTGTGTATTTGCTAAGGTGAAATTATGTGTTTCTCTTGAACTGAAAACCTTGCTTTGTGATTTATGAGTTGAAGGAAATAATTGGATGTACATAGATGTCTATGGAATCCTTGATCCATTCGACTTAGCTAAATTGAGACATTGTTGAAATATTTTGAATAAATGATTGTATACATGTGACTGTTCTATTTTATGTATATATAAGAGCATGAAAGGATTGAGTTGAGCATGTATGTATGTGAGTATGAATCGGGTCTATTTTAGGAGCTTATAAGGGGCTGTAACATAACCAAATTGCTTGAGAAATGTTAACACATTGTTGGAGAATAGCACTGAAATGTTGCCCTGATAGAGTGACCAAACATATTGATCAATAATGCCCTGATTTCACATGTTTAACACGTAATTGAACTGAGCTAGAGTTGTATGAGTATGTGTATAAGTTGAATTAACATGTTAGAAGTACCATCCAAGTGATTAATGAAGCTAAAAATCTAGCTTGGTGAAATCTGCCCAAAAAACTCTATTCTGGGCAGTAACTTTGAAAATTCACCATAAATAGTAATGGTTGAATTAAAGGATGTAATTTATATGGTTAGAACCTTAATATGTCTAGTTTCATTAGAAACAAACGGAATTGAATTCCAAATTGTAAAACAGATTATAGAAATGAAACTCTAGGGACAATGCAAATTGTCCAATGGTGTAATTTGACCTATCTTTATGTTAAAAACTGTATTAATTGGTAAAATATAAAAATGCAAGGCCTATATGGTTAGAAAGATAGTTAAGTTAGCTTTCTAACGGTGTAAACGGATTGAAATTCTGACGTACGGAATGAAAGTTATGGACATTTAAGTAAGTAGTGCACCTGTTGCATGGCAACAGTAGTTTAGATGTCTTTGACAGTTTTGTAAACTATTTTGTAAACAGTTTTGGACAGTTTGGTTACTGCCCTGTTTTGCCCAAATTGGAATGTAAACAATTGTAATAATGTGAATTAATGTATATATATGAATATGTTGTCTGTTTCTTACATGAAATATATGAATATTGTTGCCATGTTAAGTGATTGTGTAAACATGTTGACTGCTTGAGATAGGTAATTATCATGCTCAATGTACCTTGTTTGACATGTATTTACTTGTATGAATTGCTAGAGCAAGGAATAAATCCGGGGGAGGAAGAAAGAGTGGAGCATTCGAAAGCTAAAAACAAGGGGATTTGGATACAAGACAAATAAGCTAGCTTGGAGTATTGTGAGTGTAGTTTACTATAGGGTTAGGACTTGGGTCCTAACCCAATATGCATGACTACCTTCTTGCTATTGATATGCCATGATAATGAGCTTAATTTAACTTGAATATGAATAAAAAGATAAGATTGGACTAAACTATAATTATGAGTAAGTAATAGCATGCAAATTGATAAATTAATTAGAAAGAAAAGTGAAAACAAATGTATGATTCCATGCCTTGGATATGACTTATTCGAATGCTTTCTTGATAGTGCTCTATGATGTAAATGCTTGATTCTTGATGCCTTGGGTGGGAACCATCAAATGCTTGCATGTATGGATTTCTATGATGAAAATACTTGATAACATGAATTAAGTCATGAAATAAAGACCATGCTTGATGCCTAAGATGGCATATGTAAAATGTTTACTTGAATATCAAGTTAAATTGCAAAATGATGAGCTCAGGTTAATTGGCCTAAGGGCAAAGCTTGACCTTGATATAACTTGATTGAATGTGATCCTTGAACATGAATTGTCTTGCCTTGAACATGAAACACTTGAAAACATAAAAAGTAATTGAAGAGCTAAGGCTCAATTGGCCTAAGGGCTAAAGCATGATGTTGCTATACCTTGCTTGAATTGATTCTTGAATGAGATAAGATATCTAAGTCGCTCTTTCAATGGAAGTCCTTGGATATTAGAGTGTGATAATTGGTCTGCCTTGGGACTACGGTACATGAGCTACGGCTCGAGGGGACACCCCATTGATTTGTGAAATGTTATTGGCGACAATAGGAGGTAACAGGGGATTTGTACGGAGATTGGCGACAGTTTGGTTGGATAGATGTGAAGTTAGGATTGACATGTTTCGATATTAGCCTTTTCTTTGTGCTTTGAGCTAAGTATCACTTGGACCTATACGGTCAAACTCAGACCAATGTTATTCATGATTAAATCTATGATCCAAGGCGAACAAGTAAAAGACATCTAAATACCAAAGGCTCAAATTAAAGAAAGAAACAAGAACTACCAAAGGCATAAACTAAAGTAATCAAATGAAAAATAAATGAAGCATAAAGCTTACTGGGAATACTAGAATTACTTGACATGTAAAACTTGAGTGTTGCTGCCATGTACACCTTGTACATGAAAATATGGACTGTTTTATGTGATTAACATGTAAAACTTGAGTGTTGCTGCCATGTACGCCTTGTACATGAAAATATGGACTGTTTTATGTGATTAACATGTAAAACTTGAGTGTTACTGCCATGTACACCTTGTACATGAAAATATGGACTGTTTCATGTGATTAACATGTAAAACATGAGTGTTGCTGCCATATATACCTTGTACATGAAAATATGAGCTGTCTTGAAATGTTAAAATGTATAAGAATACTATATTGACTGTTTTGTCAATGTGTGATCAAATTATGAGCTGTCTTGAAATGTTAAAATGTATAAGAATACTATATGGACTGTTTTGTCAATGTGTGATCAAAATATGAGCTGTCTTGAAATGTTAAAATGTATAAGAATATCATATGGACTATTTTGTCAATGTGTGATCAAATTATGAGTTGCCTTGAGATGCTAAAATGTATAAGAATACTATATGGACAGTTTTGTCAATGTGTGATCAAATTATGAGCTGTCTTGAAATGTTAAAATGTATAAGAATACTATATGGACTGTTTTGTCAATGTGTGATCAAATTATGAACTGTCTTGAAATGTTAAAATGTATAAATATGAAAAATGGACAGATTTGAATAAATTATAGGTCACCATGGACCGTTTTGCTTGTATATGTGTATATATGTATTTAATGAAATCTACATACCTTGCTGCCATGTATTGCTTACATGTGATTAAAATGGGTTTTTTAAGTATGTTATTGGAATATACATACCTTGCTGCCATGCTAGGTGACAATAGGTGTAAAATGAGGTTGTTTTACATGTATGAGTGTAAATTTTGCCATGTTAGGTGACAATAGGTGTAAAATGGGGCTGTTTTACATGTATGAAGAAAATATGAATTTTGTTCTTACTTGAATGAATGGGTATTACTTGTAAACATAACTTGAATGACAAGCTTGAAAAGAAAAGTGGTTATACTTGACTTGAAATGTATGTATATAGCCTGAATATGTACTCGACTTGAATTGAAATGTGCATATTGCCTGAGTGTGTTACTTGACTTGAAATGAAGATTGAGCAAAGCTTGAATTCGAATGCTTCCAACATTGACTAGGCTCAAACTTGGCTAATTGATACATGTCTTAATAATTGGCTAGAATTATATTACTACCTCACTAAGTACTTTTGTACTTATCACTCTTGTTTCCACTCTTCTCAACCTACAGGTTAAGAGTGATTCAAAGAGGTTACTTGATCTTGAAGTTTATTTTCTTGAGCCTGAAGCAAGACATAAGCAAGAGCTAAAGTATGAATCAATACTTGTTTGTTTTACTCCTAGTTGGTGGCACCTAGATTTGTATAGGGTTAAGCTAAGTCATGCATTTTGATACTTGAAAGATCTTTTGTATATATGTATGAAGTTGGCCTTTAATGTTGTCAACATGGTTGCTAGAACTCTATGCGTAAATGTTAAAATTTCATGTGAATGAATGAGTCTTGCTGCGCATATATGTACTAAAATGAATGATAGAAATGTTTATTGTTATACATGAGCTTGTTAATGCCGAATAGGTAAGGAGTGATATGCTACATGCTTACTTGATGTTATTTTTGAATGTATGTACAGAAAAGAATGACTAGTTAAACCTACATGAAATATTTACATGACTTAAATAGAATGTTGGATTGAAACGAAAATGTTCCAGTCTGTATAAGCCATTCGAATGCCTTGCTTGTTCACATGCCTAAATAGTAGTTAACTTTGAATGAACAATTGAAAGTAACTGACCATATGAATGACCTATAATGTCCATGAAACATGATATGCTTGCTTGAGTCATGAATCGAATGTGTGCACATAAGAACATGTTTTGTTAAACCCTTATGAAGTGCATACATGTATTGATTGTAATGTCCTAGAAGACCATGCCTAGTAATTCAAATTGTGTATGCCATTGTAAACGTGATAATTGTTGTTAAAAGAAAATCATGCTGCGCATATATGAGTTTGCATTGAATGAGCATATGATAGTTTAGGTATACTATTCAAATGACATGCATAATCACATGAATGATTAATAGGTATCCTGGTATATAGATTGGTAGTTAATGTGGTAACCTTTAATGATTAAGAAGCATGACCATGTTTGTATGATTGAATATGATTATCTAAGTTGTCTTGTTAGTCACTCAACTTAAACTTGCTAGTCTATGTATGTTATTCGAATGCTATATATATGATCACATGAATGATAAACATGTACTTGCTTGCATGATCAAATTGGGATGTATAAGTGCCTTGCTAGTCTCTCAACTTACCTAATAGTGGTGAGTTTGAAAATTTTTAATTGGTTTGTGATTTCTAGTCTAGTGTTTGTCTCCCATAACGCTCTTCAACCGATTTACTACTAAACTGGGTGGGGGTGTTACAGTAAGAGCTTAAGATAAAATGCAAGAAGATCAAACAAAGATTTGACAAGAAGAATCTCAAGAGATGAGGTACAAACACAAATTTCAAGAAGGCTAAGCTAAGAAAGATTTGAAAAGAACAATTTAAGAAGATAAGGTGCTACAACAACAGAAGTAGAAAAATCAATGAAAAAGCAAAAAATATTAGAGTACATGATACAACAGAAGAAGAAAGCTCAACGAGGAAGCAAAGAAGATCAGTGCTTATCCAAATGTACCTCGGTTGTCACAATTCATGCATCATATATAATTAGGCTACCATAAGATATGATCATACTAACTCAAGCATTCAAAGCATTTTTTGCGTATATTCTTGCAGGAATTTACAAGAATCATCAAGAAACGAGTAAGATTTTAATCTACAGCTTCAAGATTTAGGAAGAAGATCCAACAAAGAATTACAAAGTTTTCAATCCGTTTGAAGAGGCGGATTTCAACAAAGTTTTCAATCTATTTGAAGAGACGGATTTCAACAAAGTTTTTAATCCGTTTGAAGATGTGGGTTTCAACAAAGTTTACCAGTTCAGTTGCAGAGGCGGATTTCGGCAAGATTTTTCGATTGTATGTACAAGATAGATAGTGTATTGCAATCCTAAATCCTTCAGGTCATCATTAAGTCCTTCGGGTATGATGTTAAGTCCTTCGGGCCATCACCTCGAGAGTGATGTAAAAATTTGGTTGTTTGCACAGGAAAGGAAGTGTATTAAAATTCTAAATCCTTCGGGTCATCAGTAAGTCCTTCAGGCATGATGTTGAGCCCTTCGGGCCATGACCTTTGAGAGTGATGTAAAGATTTGGTTGTTTGCATAGGAAAGGAAGTGCATTACAATTCTAAATCCTTCGGGTCATCAGTAAGTCCTTCAGGTATGATGTTAAGTCATTCGGGTCATCGCCTTCGAGACTGAGGTTTGATTGTTTGCACAGGAAATGAAGTGCATTACAATTTTAAATCCTTCGGGTCGTCAGTAAGTCCTTCAGGTATGGCGTTAAGTTCTTTAGACTAACATCTCTAAAAAAGATGAGAACTTTTTGGATGGCGTCACAGTAAGATAGTTGGGGCATGATGTTGACAAATATATTAAACTTTTGGGTTACTAGTTTCAAAAAAAGATAATAAGAAAGAAAACGGGGTACAAGTTACCAAGTTGGAAAGCAAGATAGATCAACCTTGAGCTCAGATGAAGAGGATTCACAGTCGCATATAATTTCCAAGAATAGAAAGAGATTGATCAACGGACAGAAAGCAACAAAAGATCTAATACGAGTTTCAGATTGAAAATTTAAGACACCATAGACAGAAAAGCAATGACTCTAAAGATCTCAGTAATTCAAGCTAAAAATTGAGGATATTCTATACCACTTCAATTTTAAAATTCTTATTAATTGATGATGTTTATTTTTCTAGGTTCGGTTTTCCCCAGAGAAAGAGGTGAATTGGTATTCCTAACAAAGAATGCATAGTTCCTAATGAGAAGAACTCGCCCATAGCTCCTAGTGAGAAGAACTCGCCCAGAGTTTTTATGAGAAGAGCTTGCTTATTCGACAGAAAAAGTGAAATAGTGAGGAATGAAGAATTTCATAATAAGAAGAACAGCTTCAAACCTTAGAAAGTGAAGAATTTCAAGAGACAATTCCAAACCTTGGAAGATGAAGAATTTCATAATGAGAAGAACAACTTGAGACTCTATGGTTTGGCAGAAGATTGAAGAATTTCATAATAAGAAGAACAACTTCAAACCTTAGAAAGTGAAGAATTTCAAGAGACAATTCCAAACCTTGGAAGATGAAGAATTTCATAATGAGAAGAACAACTTGAGACTCTATGGTTTGGCAGAAGATTGAAGAATTTCATAATAAAAAGAACAACTTCAACCTTTGGTGGTCAGATGGTTCGGGTAAAATTCGTGTTTTTTCAGTCTTTGCCTTATTCCTGTTCCACAACAATGAGCAAAGAGGGGCAGCTGTAATACTCGATTTTTACCCAGGTATAGGTATATATATTAAACCAAAAATAATGATAATAATAAAAATAATATAAATAGTCAATAAATAACATGAAAGACCATTTTACATATAATAAGTGTCCATAAACACCCAAAATCCTTTTACAAAGCCGAAAGCCCAAGTTAAAGCCCAAACTCTCCTTATATTTGACTTTCCCTCCCATTCTAATACCAAACAAACACAAAAATCTGGCTAGCCCAAATTCCCCGCCCAAATTTGCCTTCTAAGGGACACGTGGCAGCATGCCATTAGTCCGTTCCACTTCACAAAGATTGTGATTTCTCGGCTGATGTCACCATTGCATCAATTTTCACTTACTATAAATACCTACAAGAGGGAGAAAATTGTCAAACATTAATGATAATGAATAATGAGTAATTAATAAAAATAATAATGGAGAGAGAAAATGGTTACCTTGGGTGCTAAACCGTTCGGGTAGTGGAATTGCCGGCAGCCGAACCATCACCACGAAGCTGAACCGTCATCGCGACGCTGAAGCATCACCGGTGAAGAGGAACCAGAACACCGTCGAAGAAGAAGGCCGAGATTGTAGCACTATCATCGGAGAGGTATTTTTTCTCCCTTTCGAATACTTGCAAAATAAACACAAAACATGTTGGATCGAAACAAAAAAAAGTCAAAATATAAGCAAAAAAGAAATAAAAAAGAGATCGGTGTGTTTTTTAATGGTGGCTGGAGTAATTCAACTGGCAGAGTCGAAGAGGGCCGGGAACGGGTAGTTTAGGCTTAGGAATGGTCGGAGATGGGTGGCTCAGTCAAGCCGGGGTTAGGTTTAGAGAGATCGGAGTTGAAATTAGTTTTTATTATGAGGGTTAGGTTTAAATCAGAGGTGGTCGGATATTGCTCGATGGCGGCCAGAAATCGTATCACTATCGCCGGAGCAAGGTAGCGGATGATCGGAATTTGGACGAGAGGCCAGCGAACTGCTAAAAGCCACCAGAGTGCGGTGGCAGTGGATCGAGGGGCGACGTATGCAGCGGTTTGTCACCGGAGTTCTATGAGTTCATATGGTTTTGTATGAACTCATGAAGAACACAAAGCAAAACATGGTTGTTTTGATCTAAAATGGGTGAGAAATATGGAAATAAGGGGTTCGAGTTGAGAGGGGAGAGAGAGAAGAAATAGAAGGGGTTTGGGAGAAATGAGTGAGCTGACTCAGTTTAGGGCTTTTATACTCAAGTCAGAATGGTGATGTTTTGGCACCAGGTCAGGTAGGGTCCGCGAGCTCGAACCGGGTCGGGCAAGGAAGACCCGCGTGGTTTTAAACATTTGGGTAAATTAGGGTTTTGGTCCTTTAAGCTTTGTTGTGTATTTCAATTTGGTCATTTTATCATTGTAATTTGGCTCTTAAATCTGTAATTCAGTTCAATTTGGCCCCTTATTTCTTTAAATTGTTTTAATTTAATTAATTGTTTATATGTATGTTTACATGTTTTAAAATAAGCATATAGTATAATTATTTAGGTGATTTAATCACCTAGTTTGTTAATAATTGTAGCCTTTTAATTTAGGTTCTTTAATTAATTTAATTAATTCAAATAGGGAGATAATTGTAGAAAATAAATGATTATTAAATGGAAACTTTAATGTTCTAATTTGATTGGTGTCTCATTGTAATGAGATGTTAATCAAGGGAACATTTTAATAGAATATTTAATATTTCATTTAAACATAGAAATATGTAATCACATGTAGTTAATTTAATTAAAGTTAAATTAGGAATAGGATGAAATAGTTAGAATCATTAACAATTAGGAATATTATTGAATTTGGGTTTAATATGGATAGTGTCCAAGTATTTGGGTGTTATCACATAAACCCCTAAATTTGATAATATTTATAGATTCTTTAATAAATTTAATCAATTAGAGACCTAATTAGGTTTGAACTTAAAATTGACAAGAAAATAATTGGGTATGCATTTAAAATCTTTTGTGTTAAGATACATTTTTGAATATAAATTGAAGTATCCTAAAGTAACTGGATGGTTCAAAACTTATATTCACTAAAAATGTATTTTATTACAAAAGGATGTCTCCATTCAGAATGAAGTTCATTTAACAATTAAAGATTTAATTAAATTTAAATTACCGTTCGAAGTGCCAAAATGCCACGTGAAATTATCAAGGTACCGATAACGGGCGTTTGTGGGGGTGCTAATCCTTCCCCACGCGTAACCGACTCCCGAACTCTAATTTTAAAGAAAAGAATCTCTGGTTGTTTTTATGGTGTCCCGTCTACCAAAGTGACCAGTGGTGACTCCAAATTGATTTTCAAGAATAAATATAAGGAAAACCCTAATTTTTAGAACTAAGTGAATTTAAAATGGACAAAAACCTTATTTTCCAAAAGAATCAATCATCAGGCTATTTTTCATACTCAGTTTTAAAAATGGTCGCGGCAGACGCTACACGGTCTCTAAAGCCTCTAATAGTCTCGTCATATCTGTAACATCAACAGGCATCTCATAATATGTCAGGTCCCAATATACATGTCCTTACTCATTCTTATCTATCATCAACCATTTGCAGATACTAACACGCAAAGAAATTACATTTATGATGCTTACGAAGCGATCCGTTCTCGAATAATCCTCGTATACCAATTAATATCATAAGTATCACTTAAACATATTCTCTAAGGAATTTGAATGGTCAAATGTGTAAAAACAACTTATCGGGTTTTAATTTTGCAAAACGCACTGTGTCATTGGATCTGGAACGTCGAGAAACCCCAAGGTAGGGTCCTTCAAAAAAAGTCAACGAAGGTCAACGGCGGCAGCGGCGGTTAACAGTGGAGCGGTGGCGCGACTTGGCGGCTTTGTGCACCTCTGCTTGGCATGGATCAGGCTGCAAGCTGGCTCGGGTCAGCTTGGGCTTTTCTGGTAGGCCATCTCGAGTCCAGGGGCTCGGGTCGAGCCGGTACAGCTGCCCACGCGTCTGGATGTCTCCCACGCGTAGGGACAATGCTTGGTAGCGCGTGCGGCAGCTTCTGATGGCCGGACGGCGATGGTCGATGCCCAGATTGAGTGTTCTCTGACCTCTAAACACGATGGTGGCCTTTGTTTCTCGATTTGAGCTCTCTAACCTCTTTTACTAGAAAACCCGAAACTTCCTCTCTCTTTCACCCCTTCCAACGGTGACTCCGATGGTGGTGCTGCTGGTACCAGTAAACTCGTCTCGACGAGATAAACACAATAGAGGTGGAGGTGTCGACATCGAACGACTAGATCTCCGTAGATCAGAGATTGAAATCTTTTTCCTCAACTTTTCTCCCATTTTCACTTCTCTCTCTCTTTTCTACTTTTCACATTTTCTCCTTTTCTCTCTCTTTCATCATAACCCCCTCTTTTTCTACCAACACTCTTATTTAAAATTCAAAACCCTCTTCTCCAAAATTAATGGGGCCTCTTAAAAGCCCTTAACTTATCCTTCAAAGTAAAGGCCCAATCCCGGGTCTGACACCCAATTCACTAATCTAGATTTCGGGTCGTTACAACTCTTCCCTCCTTGAAAGAAATTTTGTCCTTGAAATTTACACTGGTAGACCAAAGAAGATGCCAAAACTTTTATAACTTCCTAATGTTCTCAACATAATCCACTGCGCTACTCTGATATCTTACAGCACTTATCAAAATAATCATTGACTTCAACGATAAAATCATAATCTCAACTGATTCTTTCTCTTAAAAGAAATCCATCATCACTCGGTACAAACCCAAAACAATTGGCCACTTCCTTAAAAGAGATCCATCACTATTCGGTGCATAACCCAAGCCATGCAGCAAATCTGACGGTACTTTGACCAATTATCACACAGATATGTCATCAATGAAACTTAACTTACGCTGTAGAACCCGAAAGATTGATGCACCACAAAATCTTTCCATAACTCTACACGATCTGAAAGAACATGAGGTTACACAACCGTTGTAACCAAAATGAAGCGGTTCAACACGTAACGACTCTTTGACGGAGACCCTAACTCAGATGACATTCCTTACCAAAATTATTGCTTGACCGGTGCAAGACTTCTAAAAACGAATGATGTCCCCACTCGCCCCAACGCTTACCTTAAACTTGGCATGATAACTCATGTTGAAAACTAAAGCAGCTTCCAAAAACTCAGCTCACACGAGAGTCAACTCTAAACTATCTCGTGTCTAGCGAGTACTCCATTAGTACCAACACTCAGATCTGTCATTGCATGAAAATCCCACTAAGAGATAAGGTTCCATCACAAACCTCGAATCTTGTGTCAAAGGTAGCATGTACACACCACAGTGTCGTACCACCAACCCGCAAACAAACCAAGCGACTTCCTATTTGGATCTCACTTGCCGAAAATATCAAACGATGCCTACCAATGACTATATAATTACTCAAATAAATTCATTGAAATTGTACGCTCACAATCCTTTACAAAACCTGTGGCCATCCATTTAATTCCCACTGATGATCATCGAAGCATCACAAGAATTCTGACAAATTCAATGCTAGACTCCCAACTGACGGCAAGTCTACCATTTATCACTATCTCAACACAGGACTTCAGACCGTCTCTCAAGCACACTACAAAAGTTACGCACAATTGTCGCTATCAAGATTGTTGTATTCTGACCACCGTACTATACAAGGAGAATCTCTTGCCTTAGCATGTATTTCCCTAACACCCATACAAGATCTCAAGCCCATCCAAAAACCATCGAACCCAAAATCGATCACAACATTGTATTATCTTGATTACAAATTGAAGCTCACACAACCATCTAAGAAGCAAGCACTGGTACCGCATAGAGCTAGTATTGGTACTCCCTTATACAGACATCGCTAAAAATACTTGATCGTCCCACATGGGCATCATGGTACTCAATCCCGAACTAACTTCACACAATTCATCACTTATCAAGCTCACTTTACTTAGGTGATAATTGATCAACTGGTCTTAATTACTTGAACTCACGTTGTTGTCCCAATCTCAAATTCATTAAGGGTTGAGTACCCAAAACTCACACGGTTGGGGTGAACACAACCTTCCCTTTTCAAGCACAAAAATTACCGCATTGATAATACAACAAAACACCCTCGAAGATTCCAAAACCTTGATCAACCTTAATCGAGTCAAAACTATTGTCACAACAAAATGGTCTCACGTAGCTCGGATCCCCACCAATGTTCTTTGGCTTGCCCCAAGAAAATGTGATACAATCAAAAATATTTATGAAGTCCCAAACCTTTGATTCTTTAATTGATTACACGGTAACTAACCTTTCCTGCATACAAGGTCATTAAGGTAATTATCTTACCAACACTCATCTTTCTATATTCCTTATACATTCACACGTGTCACACAAAGCATCAAACTTATATTCGAGAGACGATAAGGTGTTCCCCCACTCTATCTTTGCTAAATCATCTCGCACATCACTGCATACATCAACCGTTATCACAATCCACTCTAAAGAGAGAAATCATCGTTCCAAAATCAATTTTGAAATTACAAGCCTTCAACACTTTAACATAACCATCTTAATCTCGAACCAATCCGGAGAAACACACTGCACTTCGCAAACAATTAAACGAGTTATCCGTCTTAGGAGACATGCAACAGTCACTCACTGTTAATTAACAAGCTATCAACGGTTTAAGCACCACCTCAACGAACCAACCTCTTACTAGTGAACAAGCTCGGTTCTTCCTTGGGCAAAACACTTAGACAAAAGAAACCTTTTTCGAGTTGTACCTTCACAACTAAACTTCTGACTTTCTCAACTGGGTCGGTGTCTTCTAACAACGGCGATAGGAACTGACGTCTAATTCGATCTTACCTCAACCTCCACTGATGTTCTTGATAGGGACGAAGTCCTGATGACTCCTTCAAGAAGCATAAACAAATGCTCTGACAGGCTAAAAGCTCTCAAATATCAAACCGTACTCATTGGCATATTCCCACCATTTAAACATGTCTCACAACCCCATTGTGTCGTTCTCAAAATGACCACCACAAATATCACGGTAAAAGGGTAACGATCCAAACATCCTCATTACCAAATGTTGAATTTCCTCGGGGTCCCTGAATCCCGAGAACAACTCCAACATTGCTAACTAGAATCGTGCTCGATTAACCAAAGTAATTCCAAAGGTACAACAACGTCTAAGAAGGTAGCTTCATTAAATAGGTAAAACGTCCAACCTCTAACACACTCTAACAAATTAGTGGATCTCAATTCCACTATCTCTGAGAAACGCTTCCAAGAATGGTGGTGATATTCTCCCGCTATCAACAAGACTCACCTTAAAGCGAACAAAGGGTCCTCCAACGAACATGCACCACTGATCAATTCTGAAAGAGGTTTGTCAAAATCCTCAACACAACGGTTAATTGCGCATAACGATGAAAATTTCCTTACCATAAACTCTCATAACATACTCGAAGGCTTTGGAACAACCATGACATGCAACGAAGACACCATTTAGGTGGCGGGAGGAGGACACATCCTCGACTCCGACATCATTCAACTAACTTGCATCTCGATAATCTATGGCGAACTCGCAATCAAAATTACTCCTATGAGCGACTCAACACTTAACTCGACCCTCTCGGCTACGATTGTAACCATTTTACTGTCGCAACATTAGATGCACCATCAGGATTCCAGTATTTAAGGAGTACGAACTTGATTTAAGGGCTTGTATTCACTAGAAACCTTACCAAAACACCTATACTGCCTCAGGGCTTTCTAGAACTGGCTAAACCTAAACTCTAATACTAACCTTGTAACACCCCCGGCCTGGATGTCACAATTTAGGCCTCAAGCCCAAATCAAAACCATTAAATTCCTCAAACTAGGTTTAGTCCAAACAAGTCATTTCCCAAAAGCATTTAAAATCAATAGTTGAAAATATAATTAAATAATCGAAACAATACAAAGGAGCTCTAATTTAATTTAAAACATTAAAACATTTGATTTAATTAATAGAATTTCCAAATAAGAAGTACAGACTCAAACACGTAAGGTCCTATGAATACATAGCCCACTAAACATAAGTGTCGTACTCTTAAGTCCTCTACATGCTAGAATCTGGAACCGATAGTAGTCCTTTAACCCATGATCCAACGATCGACCTACGCAAGAAAACAATGATTTCGAGCACTGAGCTTACAAAGCTCAGTTGTACACATCTACTCTACCATACTTCATGCTAATCATAACATAAGAATGCAAGCTAGTACGAGCAAAAATGAGAGATAAATAAACAGGTGGCACTACCACTAGTCGCCTAAACATATGCACTCAACATAGCAATCATCATATATGGCCCATAAGCCCAACCATACTCGAGATCCCACCGGATCCCCCGAGCATAACACACAATGTCATCATTACAAACCTGGAGTGAGGCCCAGTGACACACAACCTCGGGAACGTACATTCATGCTCGAAATCTTACATCAAGCATCAATACTCGGAATCTCACATTGAGTATCATCAATACTAGGAATCTCACATCGCCTGAAACGGCTCAAAATCTCGCATTGAGCATCATCACTCGGAATCTTACATCAAATGGTCTTCATGTGTTGCCACACTCTACCACTAGGTATCTGGATCCCACTAATCAACGGTGACTCAACCACACGAGTGCCCAAACTTGGCACGACTCTACCTACGATCCCTATGGTTTACTATTACAAACAAGTTACCCAATAGTTATCGATTTATTACTCATTAGGCTCATATATAATTAATCTCATTCATTAGCTCCATTTTTATTATTCATATTGATTTCCATCCTTAAATTGCATTTATTGATTATTAATGTATCGGGTACTGGTACTCGAACACGAGTATCGATACAGTACCTTCGGGTATTGATACTCACACATGTACCGTTACTAAAACTGCTTACTCGATCCCTAAAGCTTATGAAAGTCATTAAAGTTGGTTTACTAACGCATTTACTCAATTAACATTGCTTACCAGATTTATACTTATTTATTCGAATATAACCATCATTCATCTATTACACAGTTTTCAGAAAATCACATCAATCCGTTCAAACAAGCATACAAGACATCGCAATTATCAACCAATCAACAAATCATCAAATATCACACAATCATGGCAGACAACCCTACACAATCTCTAAAGCTTCTAACAATCCTATCATATCGTAACATCAACAGGCATCTCATAATATGTCAAGTCCTAAAATACTGGTCCCTACTCATGCTTATCTATCATCAACCCATTTGCAGATACTAACACGCAAGGTAATTACATTTATGATGCTCACGAAGCGATAGGAGTCCGAGGTGTACTAACCTTATGCTGATACCGCTAAAATCCTCATCCAAGCTTCCCGAATATTCCACTTGACTCGATATCCGTTCTCGAATAATCCTCGTATACCAATTAATATCATAAGTATCACTTAAACATATTCTCTAAGGAATTTGAAGGGTCAAATGCGTAAAAATAGCTTACCGGGTTTGAATTTGGCAAAACGGACTATGCCATTAGATCTAGAACGTCGAAAAACCCCAGGGTAGGGTCTCCCGGAAAAGTCAACGACGACGGTGGCGGTCAATAGCAGCGCGACTTAGCTCAGCTTGGATCAGCTGGCAGGCCGGCTCGGGTCGACTTAGGCTTAGCTGGCAGGCTGGCTCATCCAGCTGGCCCAACGGCTCGAGCAGGTACAGCTACCCACGCGTCTAGACGTCGCCCACGCGCAGGGGCGGTGCATGTGGCGGCTTTTGATGGCCGAACGGCGACGGTCGACGCTCAGATCGACTGTTCTCCGGCCTCTGAACACAATGGTGGCCTCCGTTTCTCGATTTGAGCTCTCTAACCTCCTCAATTGGAAAACTCAAAACTTTCTCTCTTACCCTCTCCGACGGGGACTCAATGGTGGTGCTGCTGGTATCGGTGAACTCGTCTCGACGAGATAAACACAATGACAATGGAAGTGTCGACATCGAAATACTAGATCTCCGTAAATTGGAGATTGAAATCTTCTCCCTCAACTTTTCTCTCATTTTTCTCTTCTCTCTCTCATCTACTTTTCTCATTTTCTCTCTCTTCCATCATAACTCCCCCTCTTTTTACACCAACACTCTTATTTAAAATTCAAAACTCTCTTCTCTAAAATTAACGGACCCTCTTAAAAGCCCTTAACTTATCCTTCAAAGTATAGGCCTAAATCTCAAGCCCGAGACCCGATTTACTAATCCGAATTTCGGGTCGTTACAAATACTATAACTATTATGGCTAAAGAATTATTCCTGAATATTTATTCAAAGAAATTTCTTGATGCAAATACACTTATCTGATTTGTATCATTGTTCTCCAAATCAATCAAGAAACTGATGGATTGAATGGTTCGAATAAGGTTGATCAGACATGTTAAAACCAAGGTTAATCAGATCGTACGAATGGGGTTTCAACGTTATCAGAGATAGTATGCAACGAATATAACTTAATTTAAGGGACTGAAACTATATAGTTAAATACAATAAATTGGAAAAAGTGGTACAGATGAAAAAAGTATTAATTTAAAACTAATATGGACTTGTAAGAACCTGTACAACGAATTTAATAATGATAACACTTTAAAATAAGAAAAAGCTTGTTTTGGAAATTGTGAAAGCAATCGAACTTATCTTGGTGTGGGTGTTTAGCTTCGCTGAGATTTCAAGTTCATCATTTATTATAGTGGAAATTGTTATAGGGTTCGAGAGATTGCAAGAGATATCTGAGGTGGGTAATTTACCGATTTTTGGAGCGAACAACAGAGTGTGAGTTTGGTTAACGCGCAACAGAAGGCAATGGGCGCTGGTGTTTGGTTCGGATGAACACGACGTTCAGTACACGAGAGTGTGGGGATGCAGCCACGACCATGGGGTTGTATAGAAAGCTGCCGGTAGGATTTGTGGACGAATTTAGGGAAGAACAACGGCGGCGGCGGCAAAAGCAAGCAGCTGGTGAAACGGTGGATATGAGGGCGGCACCACACACCGATTCGACAACAACCACCAAGGCTATCGAACAACTACTCTTTGATCTCTTAGCAACGGTGGTTAAAGAGGAAAAACGAAGGGTCGGGGTTTGTTTGTGAAGCCAAGAGGAACACAACGGCAAGGCCGGTGCAGAGCACGAACGCTGACAAGGTGGTCGCCAGAGCTTCGCCGAAAACGCAATGGAGAGGAGAGATGAATTAATCCAGGATAAACTACAAAGATGACCATCTAATTATAAAATTAGTTTTAATTTAATTATTATATTTTTAAATTTAACAATTATACCATATAATTATTTAAGTGGTTTCAATCAAGCTATTTATCGTTACATTTTAACAAAAAAAATAATAACGTGACAGTTTATAAAATTTATATAATCATACATTTAGTTTTTGTTATTTATATATAATATTAATTAAATTTATAATATTAATTAAATTTAATAAATTTAATTTACCAATACGAATATGACACGTATCACTATTTGATTGGTTAATTTTATTATTATTATTTTATATTGATTTATTTTTAATAAATTTTTATCTTATCAAATAATTACACGTGTTACTGTTGGATTAATGTTGCTGTCTGATTAAAAAAAACTTTCAATGCTAAAATTTCCCTTTGAATGTCAATACTCAAGCAATTGAGCCAAGCCTACTTTACGTGATATAATTTACATATTATATTATTAAACAATAATATATGAAGAAAATCAAATAATAAGTAAAAATAAAGTTTAAATGAGAAAAAAAATTATATATTAAATTATTATATATTTAATAATATTATTACTATTCTAATAGTTTAATATAATATTTAAATATGAAAGTACTAATATATTTAATAAACTATCTAGTAATAATTTAATACTATTAATATATTAATAAAATATTTAACATAATATTCTAATAAATATAATATTTTAATAATAATATATTAACAAATTAATTTTTTTAAATTATTACCGAATAGTCTATTAAATATATTAGTAGTTTCAAATCTAAAATATTATATTAAACTATTAGTATATTGATAATATTATTAAATATATAATAATTTAATATATAAAATTTTCTCTCCTCTAAACTTTATTGTTTACTTATTTAATTTTTCCCATAAATAATCATTTATTAACATAATTTGTAAACTATATCATGGACAGTAGGTTCGACTCAATTATATGGGCTTCGACATTTCATCCTGCACGTCCTTGGTTCAAACCCCAAGTAAAACAAAGGAGAATGCATTTACTTCGAAAGTTGTTCTTTAATCAAACAGTGATATGTGTTGTATTCGGACTAAATATATAATTATATAAATTTTATTAACTGTCACGTCATCATTTTTGTTGGAACCTAACAATAAGGGGCTTAATTGGAACCACTTAACTAATTAAATGATATAATTGTCAAAATTAAAAGTATAATGATCAATTTAACACCAACTCTATAATTAGATAGTCACTTGTGTAGTTTATCCAATAATGAATGCAAAATTCATAGTATAAATGTGCAATTTCCTTTTTGATACTGAATTTACTTTTATCTATTAAATTTATTTAAAAGTCGAATATCTATCAAAAAGATAAGGGTAAACTGCACGGGTGATCACCCTGCTATCACTTTTTTTTATTTTGGTCACCCAACTAATTTTTTCATCAAAACTGTCACTAATGTTTCATTTTGTTATTATTTTGGTCACCGACCGTTAAAAAATTAACGGATATGATGACATGTCATGGGATAATAACACTTTTAGTCCTAAAACTTGTACATTATATTTAATTAGGTCCTAATTCAAAATAACTCATCAAATATATGGGTCAAACCCCAAATTTTTCATTTTCGTGTTATGAGTAAGTTGTAAATTACTTAATTGGTCAACCAAATCCGTCAGGTCCTTCCTTAAAAGAGTCTGCAACATCAACTTTTCATTCTCTTTGTAGTTTGTTCTATCAAATATCCTTGTTTTCTTTTTCATTTCTACTCAAAAAACTTTAATCAATCAGCTCATACAACATACTGCTGCAAGTAAAAACAATGAATTGTAAAATAAAACCAAACTCAACTGTCGAGTGCCCCTCCTAGCTTCAATGTTTGTCCCAGAGATAAACCTTTAATTATAAATGGGACTGCACCAAACCCAACAACCAAAAGTGCAGCCACATCCTCATCATGTGCCACTGCCATTCCATTTCTCAAGCAGCCAAACCAAATGGTTTGTCCAGTGTTGCTGTTGCATTAGCAGTGTTCTTTTTGCACGTTTACTTAACTCTCGTAAGTGTCGTTTCTTTCATCCAGCTACGAATATATGCCCCTTCCTATTGCATCCTAATAATTCAATGTAGGGTGAATTCCGTGTTTGAATTTAATCTATGATTTATGAATAATTTTATTCTTTTATCATTGAAGATGTAAATAATTTAATATATGTGATATTTAGTTTAGTTTTGATATTAATTTACTTAATTGTTTAAAAGAAACTGAGAAGTTTGAGGTTTGACCCATATATTTGATGAGTTATTTTGAATTAGGACCTAATTAATAGAATATACAAATTTTAGGACTAAAAGTGTTATTATTCCATGACACGTCATCATCTCTATTAATTTTTTAACGGCCGGTGATAACGAAACAAAATGTTAGTGACGGTTTTGACAAAAAATTAGTTGGGTGACTAAAATAGAAAAAGGTTATAATTAAGTGACCACCCGTGTAACTTACCCAAAAAATAATTATTCGAAGTAGAACGGATGCAATCGGAGACAAGTTCCGAGGCAATTCAGCACTTATCTTGTTGACTCTTGTAGTGGAGCAGTCCCCACCACCTTCTAAGTTATGCGAGACCTTTTTCCCAATTTGTCAAATTCAGACAGCGTAACATTACCGCTGCTCCCAAACTAATATGGATTTGGTTCACATTAAAACAAATCTGTCACTCTTTACTAGTATCGATAAGTACCATTAATGACAAGTACAGATGAACACTATTAATTTAATTTATAAAAATTAAAAATTTAAAAGATTCACCGTATAATTATAAATTATTTAAAAATTAAAAAGTAAATTAATTAAAATATATTATTTTATTTTTAATTTTCTTTTAAATATAGATCAAAATACTTATCTACCCCTAAATTATAAAACTCTATTTTTTGTTCATTTAAAATTTAAGTCGCCGCCGCCGTTAGGGTTCATGGTCCATTAGGGTTTTAAGCCGCTGCCACAACAAAATTATATTTTATTAATTCTCAAAATTAAAGGGTTCATGGTCTATTTGGGTTTTAAGAGGCAACAACGGTAAGGAACATAAACGTTCAAGCGGCGGTTTCTTCTAGTTAGGCAACGGCGGTGGGAAACCTTCTAAACATTCAATCAACATAAACGTTCAAGCATCATATTCAAATGTTGTTCATCGGTGGGGAACAACGGCCATGCAGGAGGCAACGACAGTGACAGCAGGAGGCAGCGGCAGGGACAGCGGCGGCGATTTAAATTTCAAATGAACAAAAAATAGGATTTTATAATTTAGGGATAGATAGGTATTTTGATTAAAAGAACATTAAAAATAAAATAATATATTTTGATTAATTTACTTTTTGTTTTTAAATAATTTATAATTATACGGTAAGTCCTTTCAATTTTTAATTTTTATAAATTGAATTAATGGTGCTCATCGGTACTCGTCGTTAGTGGTGTTCATCAATTCTCGTTGAGCGTGGTAAATTTTTCCAAAACAAATGATTTGGGTGACACCGGATTGATTTAGTTTCGGTTGGGTCATAAATATTTTGAACTCTTTATGATGATTTGATTTGATTCAGTTTAGTTCTTTAATTTTTTTAGGTGCACTTATGTCTCATACTTTGCACTCAAGACGGACGCAAGACTTTATGTTAGAAAGATCGAATTTATAAAATTTTAGAGAAGTAAATTTATAAAATTTTTGGGATAAAAAATAAATTTTTAATAGAATATACATAAAAACTTTTAAATTTTATTTTAAATCATATACGAATTTTAAATTTTCAAAGGGGCGACCATCTCCGGTTCCCTTAGTCCATCCCTGATTTGCACAATCCAACGAATGTAATAACTCTACTTCAAAAAACCAAACAACGACCATTCTTTCAAGCATGGCCTAGCAATAATCTAATTCGTGTAGGTGAAAAAATATTTTATTAAAATTTGTTTACATATAATTATGAGTGAAATGGTAAATGATTTGTACCTAATTTTGTATTCAATCTTTAAACAGTAACTTTTACTTGTTTCATTTAATTATTATAGAAAAGAACGAAAATGCATTATAATGGCACTTAATATATCCTTAATTCCTTATTAATATGTGAAGAAGGAATTTTTCAGTTTGTGTGTTAGTTTAGTCGGTTACTTTAATTGTTTTTTTATGTTTAAAATTGTGAACCAAATTTATCGACAAAACTAACGTATATCATCTTAAATATATTTGTAAAATAAAAATATATTATATAATTATTATTTAAATTTTGGAAACCCAACACCTAATTAGTTCAGTTAGTTGACTAAACCGGCTGAAGTTATGTTGATTCGGTTAAGTCGGTTTTATTTATCCATGTCGTCTGCTTCAGTTTTTGAATATTACGGCCAGTTAAGTCTATTTTTAAAACAAGCCGATTTAACCGGCCATTTAAACCGTTTACTATTCCCAAGATAACACCAACTCAATCGAACTTTCAAATAATGGTGTAGATGCCAAAAAATAACTCACGACATCCTAGTTTAGAGAAAAAGGAATTTAAATATTAGAGTAAAGGCTTAATAGTCAAAAAGGTGCCCTACCTATACTTTTTTTTTCAGTTGGGTGCTTAACATTTTTTTGTCCATTTTGTTGCGTAACGTTTCATTCCGTAACTCAGATTATGATTTTTCATCAAAGGCCGTTAAAAATTTCAGTTAACCAATAAAACGCAACACGTAATTTTATAAAAAAACCCCAAAATCTTTAATTTCTCTAAAACCTCCAAATCCAAACCCTAGATCCCTAAATTCCTCCCCTCCCACCACCGGTCACCCTTGCCTTAGTTGGCCCCCCACGACCGAAAACCCCATGATTTCGTCGTCGAAAACCAACGAATGAACCGCCGATTTCTCCGTCGACGAACATTCAAAAATGAAGAAAAAATAGACCTCAGTTGGGCTTCGAATCGACGGCTAGAGGGTGAGGGGTGTTGAACGGTGAGGTACCCGACGCTTGGGTGGTGAGCGGTGAACTGCAGACGAGTGGAGGATGTCGGACGGTGAGAGAGATGTGGTTTGAGGTTTGTTCGAAAGAAATTAAACTTTGGGGTTTTTTAAGAAGTATATAATTTTTAAGTAATTTAGAAATTAAATAAATATATAAAATAGGCCACGTGTCACGTTATAATTGGTTAATGGAAAATTTTTAATGGTCGTTGACAGAAAAAATCCAACTGAGTTACGGAATGAAACGTTAGGCACCAAACTGGAATGACTATTAAGCATAGGGTAAACTATACAAATGACCATTTAACTATGAGATTGATATTAATTTGATCACTATACTTTTTATTTTGGCAAATTTACCACGTAACTATTTAAGTAGTTCCAATCAAGCCACCAACTGTTAAAAAAACGGAGAAACTAATGTGACTGTTAAATAAAAATGGTATAATTACACATTTAGTTTAAGTTATTTTCACAATCTATCAATTTGGTTCTAATTTTAATTCAATAAATAAATAAATTATTCAATTAGGTGATAACACAAAATGTAATATTTATGTTATATGATTGTTAATGCCTAGAAAAGGAAGTAAATATGGTTTTAGGGGACTTAAACACGACAAACTTATATGTTGCATAAAATATCTAACCCAATTAAATTAAAGTTAAAAATATTTTGTATATATTTTAACTTATAGTTAGTGTACGATTTGGAATTAAAAATTATATTAAATTCATTTAGTAAATTCAAACTCACAAACATAATTCAAAATTATATTATGTTCATGAGTTTGGATTCGCCAAATGAATTTAATATAATTTTTTATTTTTAATATAATTATATATATAATAATTTAATTAAATTTTTAATAAATATTTAAATCATTAATTAAGTTAAAAAAATCAATTCAATAATTATATATGTGAAATTATAAAAATAAATCTAAAAATGAAAAATATATTTTAGTTTGGAATTATATATATATAATTAAATTAAAAAAATTAAAATTATATTAAATTCGTTTAGGGAATCCAAATTGACGAACATAATATAATTTTAAATTATATTTGTGAGTTTGGATTTGCTAAATGAATTTAATATAATTTTAAATTTTTGATTTCAAATCGTGCACTAACTATAATTTAAAGTATATACAAAATATTGTTAACTTTAATTTAATTATTAGATTTATTTAATTGAGTTAGATGTTTTTATGCATCATAAGTGTGTAATGTTTGAGTCCCTTAAAACCACATTTACTCTCTTTTTCCAGGCATTAACAATTAGATAATACATATATTACATTTTGTATTTCATATCACAAAAACATATTTAGCCCAATGGTGAACGCATGCCACTCCTATCAAAGATACCTCTGTTCGAACATGCCTAGAGCTAATATTTTGTGTAAATAACGGGGACTAAATGTGTAATTATACTAATTTTATTTAACAACCATGTCAACTTTTCCGTTTTTAACGGTTGGTGGCTTAATTGGAACCACTTAAATAGTTACGTGGTAAAATTGTTAAAATTAAAAGTATAGTGGTCAAATTGATACCAACCCTATAGTTAAGTGGTCATCTGTGTAGTTTACCCATTATTCGAACGAGGGAGAGAGTGACCGCAACATAGGGTTAACACAACATTAGGGTTATACAACCTAAAATTTTGGATAAATCACAACATAGGGGTTCCTAGTTTAACCCGTTTTACAGATTAGCACCACCAATTCTCGATTTATCACAATAAGGTTACTAAAATCTTATTTATGCCCAAATAATCCGTACATTGAAATTAGGGTTTTACTTTAGAAATTATCAAATCTTAGGGTTTTCAAATTATGGCTAAATTTTAGGGTGTTACATGTCTCACCTATTCATGTTGAATCTATCGGAATTGAGACTCCTTAGGAGTTTGATAATGATATGTCTGCCAAGACAGATGTGCCACTTGTTGCTCTAGCTTCTTCCGTCGCTCTTGCCGCATCTGAGTCGGTAAGGGTCATTGATGAGGTCTTGGAGGACGTGAAGGCCTCCACTACTGCGTCGAATCCATAACTGAAAAGAAAGAAGCACTCAACACCAAATCGATGGAGCTTCATCAAAAGAAACACCTTCGTCTCTCGCCCAGAACATTATGAAGGGGAGTCATCTTCCCCTTAACTCTTTAGTTTCATATTTTTTCATTTTTATCATGCATTTCATTTTGTATATATATGTTTGCATGCATCGAGGATAACCCATACCTTAGGTTTGGGTGTGTGTGTTGTCTCGCATTTATTTCCATGACATTCATTCATTTTTATGTTACTGTTTACATGTTGTTGCCATGTAGATTAGGTATAACATGCATACCTATCCAGTAAAAACATATATTTTGCCAAAGCTTGATTTTGACTAATAATTTTGCCAACATATTGCTAGCATAGTAGAATTTGTACTAGTATGCGATGTTCGATGATGAAATTAGAATCTCTAGTTTGCATAAGACGATAGATTAGTAATGCCAGGTTGCTTGGCAATTCATCTCTAGCTTAGGGAACTTTAGTATTCACTTAAACACATAGTATGCATCTAGTTCCCAAGAAAACTTAGGATTCTTGAAACTGAACTAAAAAAACAATGACAGGGTAACAGAAAAGGACAAAGCAACAATGTTTTGCCAAAGGTAAGAAAAAAATTAGAACACTCCTCTGCCTTAGAGACAATAAGTAACTTGGGGCTTCGTGGTTTGTTCCCTTTTAGTTTTTAGGCCAACAAAACTTTAGGGTATGCATGTAATGAGTTAGCTAGTGATGACGTCTGGATTAACATGGGGGTTTGTGGTATGCTCTCTCTTACTTCTCATGTCAAACAACAATGTGATGCAAACCTAAAACTAATGCCAGAAAAAGAAACTCTTGGTAAATAAAATTAAAAAAGGACATAATATGGTTTTTGAGTTTGGGTAATAAATTTGACTGAGGGAGTTAAAAGGCACTTGATGCAAACCACCCGCACTTCACACACACTTCATGACCCTAGGTTAGAGTTATTTTGCTACACCTTAATTTGCTGATCTACTGGCATTACTGCTCTGAGATATCTGAGGATAGAACTAGGGCCAGATTTTGCTTTCTAGCTTGTGTTGTTAATCATCAAAATTTTACCTAGGTACTTTTCTTTACTGTTTTTATAGTTTTTATTTTCATTTATTTTAGGACAAAAAATGAGTTAGGTTTGGGGGTGTGTTAATTCCTCAAAGATATTTTTACATATATATTGTTATGCTATTGCTTGACTTTGGGTACATATTTGTGCATTTAGTAAGTAGATTCATGCATTTGCATTTAGGAGTTAAAGAAGGTATAATTTTTATTGCTAGAGTGAAGGGGTATTTCCTTGCTGTGGTAGGCAAGTTAGGAGCAGGTCAGGAACAGGTTTGGTAGAGCAGGACAAGAGCAAGAAGAGTATAAGAGAAATGCCAAGTGTCAATGGAAAAAGTAGGACGAGGATTGCCAAGCTTGGTTGGAAAAAAAAGGACGATCGATGCTCGGTCAGTAGCTGTTAGAGCTATGTCGGCCTTAATTCAAAAAGAGGATAAGAAGATAATGAGCCTACATTAGTGCGTAATAAACTTAAAATTCAAAACCAAGCTAGGGTTTCCACGAGTGCCTATATAAAAAAAGCCCATCAATGAGCCAAGAGAGGTTGCGCCGTGGTAAAGAAAGAGAGTAGAGGGCAAACTGTGGTTCGACCAGGCCGTGACCGAGAGCTCTGGATCCATTCAAGGGCTACATCAATGGATCTTCTTCTTTGTCAATTTCTCTTATTTTTTAATTTTGTTATGATGGTGAAGTTTGAAAACAATATTTTGTTGATGGTTTCCCTAACCATGAACTGATTTCTTAAAGTTGGCTTGGGGTTTTATGCGATGAACACTTAGCTTTTAGGGTTTTAATGATTGAATGTCTTGGCATTTCTGTCTATTTTGCTAGTGTTATTTTTTATCATATTTAATGCCATACGACAGTTGCATTGAATGCTCATTATCTCTTAATATCTTAATAGAATTAGGAGATAAATATTAATTGCCAAATACTAAGGAGAGAAATTTCGACATAAGATGTTCAAGTAGACGAGCTTACATCGAAAGTGAATCTACTACTTAGGAGTAAAGATTAAAACTTTTCCAAGTTTATTATTGAAAAAACATCACTATAGACATATATGAGTTAATCGTAATTAACTTAGGGTATTGCCATCGACAGAAGCAATACTAACTTAAAATCTGCTCGTCAATAAAACCAAGGCTGGAAGTTATTAATTGTTGTTTTTGCTAGTGTGAAATCCAAGCATTGTAATATCCCCAAAACTGAGTTAACAATATCCAATGATTCTTGTACCTTAAATGGTTCCTCAAGGATTAAGCATTTGGATATATGTAAAAATTAGATTAATAATTAGCTAAATTGAATAATATAATCGTGTGTTCAATTATAGAACATATTAAACTACCTCTCAAGACTAATTGAGCAAGATAAGATTAAATTGAGTGAATTAGGACCAAAAAGTGAGGAAATGGAATTAGATATCTCTTAAGAAAGGACCAAATTAAAAGCCTAGATTAACTAGGGAATTGCATGTAACATGAAAAGAAACTTAAGGGGGTATACACATGTCAATTAGACATGTTAGTGCATTGGTGACTCACGATTAATGAGTAAATGAAGGAATCATCTTCTCCCTTCATCCATTTGGTTAAACCGATTAGAGAAAGAGAGGGAAATGAGAGAGAGCTTGGAACCCGCCATGGATGTTAGAGTTAGAGTCAAATTGGCTTTAATTTTCATGCTTACCGAATGCTAAGGAAAGCAATGAGTAAATCTTGTGGAGGAAGAAAGAGTGGAGCATTCGAAAGCTAAAAACAAGGCGATTTGGATACAATAAAAATAAGCTAGCTTGGAGTATTGTGAGTGTAGTTTACTATAGGGTTAGGACTTAGGTCCTAACCAAATATGCATGACTACCTTCTTGCTATTGATATGCCATGATAATGAGCTTAAATTTAACTTGAATATGAATAAAAAGGGAAGATTGGACTAAACTAAAATTGTGAGTAAGTAATAGCATGCAAATTGATAAATTAATTAGAAAGAAAAATGAAAACAAATGTATGATTCCATGCCTTGGATATCACTTATTCGAATGCTTTCTTGATAGTGCTCTATGATGTAAATGCTTGATTCTTGATGCCTTGGGAATGAACCATCGAATGCCTGCTTGTATGGATTTCTATGATGAAAATACTTGATAACATGAATTAAGTCATGAAATAAAGACCTTGCTTGATGCCTAAGATGGAATATGTAAAATGTTTACTTGAATAAAAAGTTAAATTGCAAAATGATGAGCTAAGGCTCAATTGTCCTAAGGGCTAAGCTTGACCTTGATATAACTTGCTTGAATGTGATCCTTGAACATGAATTGTCTTGCCTTGAACATGAAACACTTGAAAATGTGAAAAGTAATTGAAGAGCTAAGGCTCAATTGGACTAAGGGCTAAAGCATGATGTTGCTATAGCTTGCTTGAATTGATTCTTGAATGAGATAAGATATCTAGGTCTCTTTCAATGGAAGTCCTTGGATATTAGAGTGTGATACTTGGTCTGCCTTAGGACTACAGTCCATGATCTACGGCTCGGGGGACACCCCATTGATTTGTGAAATGTTATTGGCGACAGTAGGAGGTAACGGGGAGTTGTACGGAGATTGGTGACAGTTTGGTTGGATAGATGTGAAGTTAGGATTGACATGTTTCGATATTAGCCTTTGCTTTGTGCTCTGAGCTAAGTATTGCTTGGACCTATACGGTCAAACTCAGACCAAAGTTATTCATGATTAAATCTATGATCCAAGGCGAACAAGTAAAAGACATCTAAATACCAAAGGCTCAAACTAAAAAAAGTAAACAAGAATTACCAAAGGCATAAACTAAAGTAATCAAATGAAAAATAAATGAAGCATAAAGCTTACTTGGAATACTAAATTACTTGACATGTAAACTTGAATACTTGAATTACATGACATGTAAACTTGCTACTTGAATTACATGACATGTAAATTTGCTACTTGAATTACTTGACATGTAAACTTGCTTCTTCAATTACTTGACATGTAAACTTGCTACTTGGATTACTTGACATGTATTCTTGAAATGACAAACATGTAAACTTGAACTATTTGCTACTTGACTTGTATACTTGAACTTCTTGCTACATGATTATTACTTGAAATAGATCTTGATCCTACTTGAATTCATGAGTACTATTTGTAAACTTGTCTTGAATGAAAAGCTTGAAATGCATTATGGTTATACTTGACTAGATAAAAATGTGTATTGCTTGAGTGTTGCTGCCATGCACACCTTATACATGAAAATATGGATTGTCTTATGTGATTAACATGTAAAATTGAGTGTTGCTGCCATGTACACCTTGTGCATGAAAATATGGATTGTTTTATGTGATTAACATGTAAAACTTGAGTGTTGCTGCCATGTACACCTTATACATGAAAATATGGGCTGTTTTATGCGATTAACATGTAAAACTTGAGTGTTGCTGCCATGAACACCTTGTACATGAAAATATGGGCTGTTTTATGCGATTAACATGTAAAACTTGAGTGTTGCTTCCATGAACACCTTGTACATGAAAACATGGACTGTTTTATGCGATTAACATGTAAAACTTGAGTGTTGCTGCCATGAACACCTTGTACATGAAAACATGAAATGTTTTATGGGATTAACATGTAAAACTTAAGTGTTGTGCCATGTACACCTTGTACATGAAAATGTGGACTGTTTTATGTGATTAACATGTAAAACTTGAGTGTTGCTGTCATGTACACCTTGTACATGAAAATATGGGCTGTTTTATGTGATTAACATGTAAAACTTGAGTGTTGCTGCCATGTACACCTTGTACATGAAAATATGGATTGTTTTGTGTGATTAACTTGTAAAACTTGAGTGTTGTTGCCATGTATAGCTTGTACATGAAAATATGGATTGTTTTATGTGATTAACATGTAAAACTTGAGTGTTGCTACCTTGTACACCTTGTTCATGAAAATATGAACTTTTTTATGTGATTAACATGTAAAACATGAGTGTTGCTGCCATATATACCCTGTACATGAAAATATGAGCTGTCTTGAAATGTTAAAATGTATAAGAATACTATATTGACTATTTTATCAATGTGTGATCAAATTATGAGCTGTCTTGAAATGTCAAAATGTATAAACATGTAAAATGGACAGATTTGAATAAATTAGAGGTCACCATAGACTGATTTGCTTGTATATGTATATATATATATATTTAATGCAATCTACATACCTTGCTGCCATGTATTGCTTACATGTGATTAAAATGGATTGTTTAAGTATGTTATTGGAATATACATACCTTGCTGCCATGTATTGCTTACATGTGATTAAAATGGATTGTTTAAGTATGCTAACGGAATATACATACCTTGTTGCCATGCTAGGAGACAATAGGTGTAAAATGAGGCTGTTTTACATGTATGAGTGTATGATTGTAAATGCTGCCATGTTAGGTGACAATAGGTGTAACAATAGGTGTAAAATGAGACTATTTTACATGTATGAGTGTATGATTGTAAATGCTACCATGTTAGGTGACAATAAGTGTAAAATGGGGCTATTTTACATGTTTGAAGAAAATATGGATTCTGTTCTTACTTGAATGAATGAGTATTACTTGTAAACATAAATTGAATGACAAGCTTGAAAAGAAAAGTGGTTATACTTTACTTGAGATGTATGTATATTGCCTGAATATGTACTCGACTTGAAATGTGTATATTGCTTGAGTATGTTACTTGACTTGAAATGAAGATTGAGCAAAGCTTGAATTCGGATGCTTCCAACATTGACTAGGCTCAAACTTATCTAATTGATACATGTCTTAACAATTGGCTAGAATTAGATTACTACCTCACTAAGTACTTTTGTACGTATCACTCTTGTTTCCATTCTTCTCAACCTACAAGTTAAGTGTGCTTCAAAGAGGTTACTTGATCTTGAAGTTTGTTTTCTTGAGTTTGAAGCAAGACATAAGCAAGAGCTAAAGTATGAATCCATACTTGTTTGTATTACTCCTAGTTGGTGGAACCTAGATTTGTATATGGTTAAGCTAATTAATGCATTTTGATACTTGAAAGATCTTTTTTATATATGTATGAAGTTGGCCTTTAATGCTGTCATCTTGGTTGCTAGAACTCTATTGTAAATGTTAAAATTTCATGTGAATGAATGAGTCTTGCTGCGCATATATGTACGAAAATGAATGATGAAAATGTTTATTGTTATACATGAGTTTGTTAATGTTGAGTAGGAAAGGAGTGATATGCTACATGCTTACTTGAAGTTATTTTTGAATGTACGTACAGAAAAGCATGACTAGTTAAACCTACATGAAATATTTACATGACTTAAATAGAATGTTGGATTGAAATGAAAATGTTCCAGTCTATATAAGCCATTCGAATGCCTTTCTTGTTCACATGCCTAAATAGTAGTTAACCTTGAATGAACAATTGAAAGTAACTGATCATATGAATGACCTATAATGTCCATGAAACATGATATGCTTGCTTGAGTCATGAATCGAATGTGTGCACATAAGAACATGTTTGTATGATTGAATATGATTATCTAAGTTGTCTTGTTAGTCACTCAACTTAAACTTGCTAGTGTATGTACGTTATTCGAATGCTATATACATGATCATATGAATGATAAACATGTACTTGCTTGCATGATCAAATTGGAATGTATAAATGCCTTGCTAGTCTCTCAACTTACCTAATAGTGGTGAGTTAGAAAAATTTTAATTGGTTCGTGATTTCTAGTCTAGTGTTTGTCTCTCGTAACGCTCCTCAGCCGATTTACTACTAAATCGGGTGGGGGTGTTACATTTATTGGTATCAGAGCATGGTTTAGTCGATTCTCGGACTAAATATGGGCTCACTGCATTGTCATAGGTCTAGTGTGCCACCTGTGAGTTCGAGTTCTTGTTCGTATTGGTAGCTTGTAACCAAAACATGTTGTTTTCTTTGTTTGAAAAATCTAGAGTATGTAAAAATATTCTGAACTTGTTAACGACAGTTCTTAGTCATCGAAGAAATTCGAGGATGAATTTCTTTTAAAGGGGGAGAATTGTAACATCCCTAAAACCGGGTTAACAATATCCAATGATTCTTGTACCTGAAATGGTTCCTTGAGGATTAAGCATTTGGATATATGTAAAAATTAGATTGATAATTAGCTAAATTGAATAATATAATCGTGTGTTCGATTATAGAACATAGAAATTCTAGTTAAATTATTATTAAACTATCTCTCAAGACTAATTGAGCAAGATAGAATTAAATTGAGTGAATTAAGACCAAAAAGTGAGGAAATGGAATTAGATATCTCTTAAGAAGGACCAAATTAAAAGCCTATATTAACTAGGGAATTGCATGTAACATTAAAGGAAGCTTAAGGGGGGTATACACATGTCAATTAGACATGTTAGTGCATTGGCGACTCACGATTAGTGAGTAAATGAAGGAATCATCTTCTCCCTTTATCCATTTGGTTAAACCGATTAGAGACAAAGAGAAAGGAGAGAGAGAGCTTGGAACCCGCCATGGATGTTAGAGTTAGAGTCAAATTGGCTTTAATTTTCATGCTTACGGAATGCTAAGGAAAGCAAGGAGTAAATCTTGTGGAGGAAGAAAGAGTGGAGCATTCGGAAGCTAAAAACAAGGGGATTTGGATACAAGACAAATAAGCTAGCTTGGAGTATTGTGAGTGTAGTTTACTATAGGGTTTAGACTTAGGTCCTAACCAAATATGCATGACTACCTTCTTGCTATTGATATTCCATGACAATGAGCTTAAATTTAACTTGAATATGAATAAAAGGAAGATTGGACTAAACTAAAATTGTGAGTAAGTAATAGCATGAAAATTGATAAATTAATTAGAAAGAAAAGTGAAAAAAATGTATGATTCCATGCATTGGATATGACTTATTCAAATGCTTGCTTGATAGTGCTCTATGATGTAAATGATTGATTCTTGATGCCTTGGGTGTGAACCATCAAATGCTTGCTTGTATGGATTTCTATGATGAAAATACTTGATAACATAAATTAAGTCATGAAATAAAGACCTTGCTTGATGCCTACGATGGCATATGTAAAATATTTACTTGAATAACAAGTTAAATTGCAAAATGATGAGCTAAGGCACAATTGGCCTAAGGGCTAAGCTTGACCTTGATATAACTTGCTTGAATGTGATCCTTGAACATTAATTGTCTTGCCTTGAACATGAAACACTTGAAAACGTAAAAAGTAATTGAACATCAAAGTTTCAACTGGCCTAAGGGCTAAAGAAAGATGTTGCTATACCTTGCTTGAATTGATTCTTGAATGAGATAAGATATCTAAGTCGCTCATTCAAAAGAAGTCCTTGGATATTAGAGTGTGATACTTGGTCTGCCTTGGGACTATGGTCTGTGATCTATGACTCGGGGGACGCCCCATTGATTTGTGAAATGTTATTGACGACAGTTTGAGGTAACGGGGGAGTTGTACGGAGAATGGCAATAGTTTGGTTGGATAGATGTGAAGTCAGGATTGACATGTGTCGATATTAGCCTTTACTTTGTGCTATGTTCTAAGTATCTCTTGGACCTATACGGTCAAAATCAGACCAAGGTTATTCATGATTAAATCTATGATCCAAGGCGAACAAGTAAAACACATCTAAATACCAAAGGCTCAAATTAAAGAAAGTAAACAAGAATTACCAAAGGCATAAACTAAAGTAATCAAATGAAAAATAAATGAAGCATAAAGCTTACTTGAAAGACTAAAATTTCTTGACATGTAAACTTGAATACTTGAATTACTTGTCATACAAAATTACATGACATGTAAATTTTACTTGAATTGACATGAATCACTTGAATTGACATGTAAACTTGCTACTTGGATTACTTGACATGTATTCTTGAAATGACAAAAATGTAAACTTGAACTATTTGCTACTTGATTTGTATACTTGAACTTCTTGCTACATGATTATTACTTGAAATAGATATTGATCTTACTTGAATTCATGAGTACTATTTGTAAACTTGTCTTGAATGGAAAGCTTGAAATGCATTATGGTTATACTTGACTTGAAAAAAATGTGTATTGCTTGAGTGTTGCTGCCATGTACACCTTATACATGAAAATATGGACTGTCTTATGTGATTAACATGTAAATTTGAGTGTTGCTTCCATATACACCTTGTACATGAAAATATGGACTATTTTATGTGATTAACATGTAAAACTTGAGTGTTGCTGCCATGTACACCTTGTACATGAAAATATGGACTGTTTTATGTGATTAACATGTAAAACTTGAGTGTTGCTGCCATGTACACCTTGTACATGAAAATATGGACTGTTTTGTGTACACCTTGTACATGAAAATATGGACTGTTTTATGTGATTAACTTGCAAAACTTGAGTGTTGCTGCCATGTACACCTTGTACATGCAAATATGGATTGTTTTATGTGATTAACATGTAAAACTTGAGTGTTGCTACCATGTTCACCTTGTACATGAAAATATGGACTGTTTTATGTGATTAACATGTAAAACTTGAGTGTTGCTGCCATGTACACCTTGTACCTGAAAATATGAAATGTTTTTTGTGATTAACATGTAAAACATGAGTGTTGCTGCCTTGTACACCTTGTACGTGAAAATATGAATTGATTTATGTGATTAACATGTAAAACATGATGTTGTTGCCATATATACCTTGTACATGAAAATATGAGCTGTCTTGAAATGTTACAATGTATAAGAATACTATATGGATTGTTTTGTCAATGTGTGATCAAATTATGAGATATCTTGAAATGTTAAAATGTATAAACATGTAAAATGGACATATTTGAATAAATTAGAGGTCACCAAGGGTTGTTTTGCTTGTATATGTGTATATATGTATTTAATGGAATCTACATGCCTTGCTGCCATGTATTGCTTACATGTGATTAAAATGGATTGCTAAAATATGTTATTGGAATATACATACCTTGCTGCCATGTATTGCTTATGTGTGATTAAAATGGATTGTTTAAGTATGCTAACGGAATATACATACCTTGCTGCCATGGTAGGTGACAATAGGTGTAAAATGAGGTTGTTTTACATGTATGAATGTATGATTGTAAATGTTGCCATGTTAGGTGACAATAGGTGTAAAATAAGGTTTTTTACATGTATGAGTGTATGATTGTAAATGCTACCATGTTAGGTGACAATAGTTGTAAAATGGGGCTATTTTACATGTATGAAGAATATATGAATTCTGTTATTACTTGAATGAATGGGTATTACTTGTAAACATAACTTGAATGACAAGCTTGAAAAGAAAAATGGTTATACTTGACTTGAGATGTATGTATATTGCCTGAATATGTACTCGACTTGAATTGAAATGTGTATATTGCTTGAGTATGTTACTTGACTTGAAATGAATATTGAGCAAAGCTTGAATTCGGATGCTTCCAACATTGACTAGGCTCAAACTTAGCTAATTGATACATGTCTTAATAATTGGCTAGAATTAGATTACTACCTCACTAAGTATTTTTTACTTATCACTCTTGTTTCCACTCTTCTGAACCTACAGGTTAAGTGTGCTTCAAAGAGGTTACTTGATCTTGGTATTTGTTTTCTGGAGCCTGAATCAAGACATAAGCAAGTGCTAAAGTATGAATCCATAATTGTTTGTATTACTCCTAGTTGGTGGCACCTAGATTTGTATATGGTTAAGCTAAGTCATGCATTTTGATACTTGAAAGATCTTTTGTATATATGTATGAAGTTGGCCTTTAATGTTGTCAACTTGGTTGCTAGAACTCTATGTGTAAATGTTAAAATTTCATGTGAATGAATGAGTCTTGCTGCACATATATGTACTAAAATGAATGATGGAAGTGTTTATTGTTATACATGAGCTTGTTAATGCCGAATAGGTAAGGAGTGATCTGCTACATGCTTACTTGAAGTTATTTTTGAATGTACGTACATAAAAGCACGACTAGTTAAACCTACATGAAATATTTACATGACTTAAATAGAATGTTGGATTGAAACGAAAATGTTCCAATCTATATAAGCCATTCGAATGCCTTGCTTGTTCACATGCCTAAATAGTAGTTAACCTTGAATGAACAATTGAAAGTAATTGATCATATGAATGACCTATAATGTCCATGAAACATGATATGCTTGCTTGAGTCATGAATTTAATGTGCGCACGTAAGAACATGTTTGCATGATTGAATATGATTATCTAAGTTGTCTTGTTAGTCACTCAACTTAAACTTGCTAGTCTATGTACGTTATTCGAATGTATATATATGATCACATCAATGATAAACATGTACTTGCTTGCATGATCAAATTGGAATATATAAGTGCCTTGCTAGTCTCTCAACTTACCTAATAGTGGTGAGTTAGAAAATTTTTAATTGGTTCGTGATTTCTAGTCTAGTGTTTGTCTCCCGTAATGCTCCTCAGTCGATTTACTACTAAACCGGGTGGGGTGTTACATTTATTTGTATCAAAGTATGGTTTAGTTGATTCTCGGACTAAACATGGATTCACTGCATTGTCATAAGTCTAGTGTGCCACCTAGGAGTTCGAGTTCTTGTTCGTATTGGTAGCTTGTAACCAATACAGGTTGTTTTCTTTGTTTGAAAATTTTAGAGTATGTAAAAATATTCTGAACTTGATAACAACAATTCTTCGTCATCAAAGAAATTCAAGGACAAATTTCTTTTAAAGGGGGGAGAATTGTAACATCCCTAAAATTGGGTTAACAGTATCCAATGATTCTTGTACCTGAAATGGTCCCTCGAGGATTAAGCATTTGGATATATGTAAAAATTAGATTGATAATTAGCTAAATTGAATAATATAATCGTGTGTTCAATTATAGAACATAGAAATTCTAGTTAAATTATTATTAAACTATCTCTCAAGACTAATTGAGCAAGATAGGATTAAATTGAGTGAATTAGGACCAAAAAGTGAGGAAATGGAATTAGATATCTCTTAAGAAAGGACCAAATTAAAAGCCTAGATTAACTAGGGAATTGCATGTAACATTAAAGGAAGCTTAGGGGGGGAATACACATGTCAATTAGACATGTTAATGCATTGGTGAGTCACGATTAGTGAGTAAATGAAGGAATCATCTTCTCCCTTCATCCATTTGGTTGAACCGATTAGAGAAAGAGAGAGTAATAAGAGAGAGAGAGCATGGAACCAGCCATGGATGTTAGAGTTAGAGTCAAATTGGCTTTAATTTTCATGCTTATCGAAAACTAAGGAAAGCAAGGAGTAAATCTTGTGGAGGAAGAATGAGTGGAGCATTCGAAAGCTAAAAACAAGGGGATTTGGATACAAGACAAATAAGCTAGCTTAGAGTATTGTGAGTGTAGTTTACTATAGGGTTAGGACTTAGGTCCTAACCAAATATGCATGACTACCTTCTTGCTAGTGATATGCCATGATAATGAGCTTAAATTTAACTTGAATATGAATAAAAAGGGAAGATTGGACTAAACTAAAATTGTGAGTAAGTAATAGCATGAAAATTGATAAATTAATTAGAAAGAAAAGTGAAAACAAATGTATGATTCCATGCATTGGATATGACTTATTCGAATGCTTGCTTGATAGTGCTCTATGATGTAAATGATTGATTCTTGATGCCTTGGGTGTGAACCATCAAATGCTTGCTTGTATGGATTTCTATGATGAAAATACTTGATAACATAAATTAAGTCATGAAATAAAGACCTTGCTTGATGCCTACGATGGCATATGTAAAATGTTTACTTGAATAACAAGTTAAATTGCAAAATGATGAGCTAAGGCTCAATTGGCCTAAGGGCTAAGCTTGACCTTGATATAACTTGCTTGAATGTGATCCTTGAACATGAATTGTCTTGCCTTGAACATGAAACACTTGAAAACGTAAAAAGTAATTGAAGAGCAAAGTCTCAATTGGCCTAAGGGCTAAAGAAAGATGTTGCTATACCTTGCTTGAATTGATTCTTGAATGAGATAAGATATCTAAGTCGCTCATTCAAAAGAAGTCCTTGGATATTAGAGTGTGATACTTGGTCTGCCTTGGGACTATGGTCTGTGATCTACGACTCGGGGGATGCCCCATTGATTTGTAAAATGTTATTGGCGACATTTTGAGGTAACGGGGGAGTTGTACGGAGAATGGCGATAGTTTGGTTGGATAGATTTGAAGTCAGGATTGACATGTGTCGATATTAGCCTTTGCTTTGTGCTATGTGCTAAGTATCGCTTGGACCTATACGGTCAAAATCAGACCAAGGTTATTCATGATTAAATCTATGATCCAAGGCGAACAAGTAAAACACATCTAAATACCAAAGGCTCAAATTAAAGAAAGTAAACAAGAATTACCAAAGGCATAAACTAAAGTAATCAAATGAAAAATAAATGAAGCATAAAGCTTACTTGAAAGACTAAAATTTCTTGACATGTAAACTTGAATACTTGAATTACTTGTCATGTAAACTTGCTACATGAATTACTTGACATGTAAACTTGCTACTTGAATTACCTGACATGTAAACTTGCTACTTGGATTACTTGACATGTATTCTTGAAATGACAAAAATGTAAACTTGAACTATTTGCTACTTGATTTGTATACTTGAACTTCTTGCTACATGATTATTACTTGAAATAGATCTTGATCTTACTTGAATTCATGAGTACTATTTGTAAACTTGTCTTGAATGGAAAGCTTGAAATGCATTATGGTAATACTTGACTTGAAAAAAATGTGTATTGCTTGAGTGTTGCTGCCATGTACACCTTATACATGAAAATATGGACTGTCTTATGTGATTAACATGTAAAATTTGAGTG
The DNA here is from genome assembly GCA_019671005.1 of Hibiscus mutabilis. Classification (NCBI taxonomy): domain Eukaryota; kingdom Viridiplantae; phylum Streptophyta; class Magnoliopsida; order Malvales; family Malvaceae; genus Hibiscus; species Hibiscus mutabilis. Next base: position 43,668,429 of record CM033717.1, on the reverse strand, counting down.
TTGCTTCCATATACACCTTGTACATGAAAATATGGATTGTTTTATGTGATTAACATGTAAAACTTGAGTGTTGCTGCCATGTACACCTTGTACATGAAAATATGGACTGTTTTATGTGATTAACATGTAAAACTTGAGTGTTGCTGCCATGTACACCTTGTACATGAAAATATGGACTGTTTTGTGTACACCTTGTACATGAAAATATGGACTGTTTTATGTGATTAACTTGCAAAATTTGAGTGTTGCTGCCATGTACACCTTGTACATGCATATATGGATTGTTTTATGTGATTAACATGTAAAACTTGAGTGTTGCTACCAAAATATGGACTGTTTTATGTTATTAACTTGTAAAACTTGAGTGTTGCTGCCATGTACACCTTGTACCTAAAAATATGAACTGTTTTATGTGATTAACATGTAAAACATGAGTGTTGCTGCCTTGTACACCTTGTACGTGAAAATATGAATTGATTTATGTGATTAACATGTAAAACATGAGTGTTGCTGCCATATATACCTTGTACATGAAAATATGAGCTGTCTTGAAATGTTAAAATGTATAAGAATACTATATGGATTGTTTTGTCAATGTGTGATCAAATTATGAGATGTCTTGAAATGTTAAAATGTATAAACATGAAAAATGTACATATTTGAATAAATTAGAGGTCACCAAGGACTGTTTTGCTTGTATATATGTATTTAATGGAATCTACATGCCTTACTGCCATGTATTGCTTACATGTGATTAAAATGGGTTGTTTAAGTATGTTATTGGAATATACATACCTTGCTGCCATGTATTGCTTACGTGTGATTAAAATGGATTGTTTAAGTATGCTAACGGAATATACATACTTTGCTGCCATGGTAGGTGACAATAGGTGTAAAATGAGGTTGTTTTACATGTATGAATGTATGATTGTAAATGCTGCCATGTTAGGTGACAATAGGTGTAAAATAAGGTTGTTTTACATGTATGAGTGTATGATTGTAAATGCTACCATGTTAGGTGACAATAGTTGTAAAATGGGGCTGTTTTACATGTATGAAGAATATATGAATTCTGTTCTTACTTGAATGAATGGGTATTACTTGTAAACATAACTTGAATGACAAGCTTGAAAAGAAAAGTGGTTATACTTGACTTGAGATGTATGTATATTGCCTGAATATGTACTTGACTTGAATTGAAATGTGTATATTGCTTGAGTATGTTACTTGCCTTGAAATGAATATTGAGCAAAGCTTGAATTCGGATGCTTCCAACATTGACTAGGCTCAAACTTAGCTAATTGATACATGTCTTAATAATTGGCTAGAATTAGATTACTACCTCAGTAAGTATTTTTTACTTATCACTCTTGTTTCCACTCTTCTCAACCTACAGGTTAAGTGTGCTTCAAAGAGGTTACTTGATCTTGGTATTTCTTTTCTAGAGCCTGAATCAAGACATAAGCAAGAGCTAAAGTATGAATCTATACTTGTTTGTATTACTCCTAGTTGGTGGCACCTAGATTTGTATATGGTTAAGCTAAGTCATGCATTTTGATACTTGAATGATCTTTTGTATATATGTATGAAGTTGGCCTTTAATGTTGTCAACTTGGTTGCTAGAACTCTATGTGTAAATGTTAAAATTTCATGTGAATGAATGAGTCTTGCTGCACATATATGTACTAAAATGAATGATGGAAGTGTTTATTGTTATACATGAGCTTGTTAATGCCGAATAGGTAAGGAGTGATATGCTACATGCTTACTTGAAGTTATTTTTGAATGTACGTACATAAAAGCATGACTAGTTAAACCTACATGAAATATTTACATGACTTAAATAGAATGTTGGATTGAAACGAAAATGTTCCAATCTATATAAGCCATTCGAATGCCTTGCTTGTTCACATGCCTAAATAGTAGTTAACCTTGAATGAACAATTGAAAGTAATTGATCATATGAATGACCTATAATGTCCATGAAACATGATATGCTTGCTTGAGTCATGAATTCAATGTGTGCACGTAGGAACATGTTTGCATGATTGAATATGATTATCTAAGTTGTCTTGTTAGTCACTCAACTTAAACTTGCTAGTCTATGTACGTTATTCGAATGCTATATATATGATCACATCAATGATAAACATGTACTTGCTTGCATGATCAAATTGGAATATATAAGTGCCTTGCTAGTCTCTCAACTTACCTAATAGTGGTGAGTTAGAAAATTTTTAATTGGTTCATGATTTCTAGTCTAGTGTTTGTCTCCCGTAATGCTCCTCAGTCGATTTACTACGGGGTGTTACATTTATTTGTATCAAAGCATGGTTTAGTTGATTCTCAGACTAAACATGGATTCACTGCATTGTCATAAGTCTAGTGTGCCACCTAGGAGTTCGAGTTCTTGTTCGTATTGGTAGCTTGTAACCAATACAGGTTGTTTTCTTTGTTTGAAAATTTTAGAGTATGTAAAAATATTCTGAACTTGATAACGACAATTTTTCGTCATCGAAGAAATTCAAGGACAAATTTCTTTTAAAGGGGGGAGAATTGTAACATCCCTAAAATTGGGTTAACAGTATCCAATGATTCTTGTACCTGAAATGGTCCCTCGAGGATTAAGCATTTGGATATATGTAAAAATTAGATTGATAATTAGCTAAATTGAATAATATAATCGTGTGTTCAATTATAGAACATAGAAATTATAGTTAAATTATTATTAAACTATCTCTCAAGACTAATTGAGCAAGATAGGATTAAATTGAGTGAATTAGGACCAAAAAGTGAGGAAATGGAATTAGATATCTCTTAAGAAATGACCAAATTAAAAGCCTAGATTAACTAGGGAATTGCATGTAACATTAAAGGAAGCTTAGGGGGAATACACATGTCAATTAGACATGTTAATGCATTGGTGACTCACGATTAGTGAGTAAATGAAGGAATCATCTTCTCCCTTCATCCATTTGGTTGAACCGATTAGAGAAAGAGAGAGTAAGGAGAGAGAGAGAGCATGGAACCAGCCATGGATGTTAGAGTTAGAGTCAAATTGGCTTTAATTTTAATGCTTATCGAAAACTAAGGAAAGCAAGGAGTAAATCTTGTGGAGGAAGAATGAGTGGAGCATTCGAAAGCTAAAAACAAGGGGATTTGGATACAAGACAAATAAGCTATCTTAGAGTATTGTGAGTGTAGTTTACTATAGGGTTAGGACTTAGGTCCTAACCAAATATGCATGACTACCTTCTTGCTAGTGATATGCCATGATAATGAGCTTAAATTTAACTTGAATATGAATAAAAAGGGAAGATTGGACTAAACTAAAATTGTGAGTAAGTAATAGCATGCAAATTGAAAAATTAATTAGAAAGAAAAGTGAAAACAAATGTATGATTCCATGCCTTGGATATGACTTATTCAAATGCTTGCTTGATAGTGCTCTATGATGTAAATGCTTGATTCTTGATGCCTTGGGTGTGAACCATTGAATGCCTGCTTTTATGGATTTCTATGATGAAAATCCTTGATAACATGAATTAAGTCATGAAATTAAGACATTGCTTGATGCCTAAGATGGCATATGTAAAATGTTTACTTGAATAACAAGTTTAATTGCAAAATGATGAGCTAAGGCTCAATTGGCCTAAGGGCTAAGGTTGACCTTGATATAACTTGCTTGAATATGGTCCTTGAACATGAATTGTCTTGCCTTGAACATGAAACACTTGAAAAAGTAAAAAGTAATTGAAGAGCTAAGGCTCAATTGGCCTAAGGGTTAAAGCATGATGTTGCTATACCTTGCTTGAATTGATTCTTGAATGAGATAATATATCTAAGTCGCTCATTCAAATGAAGTCCTTGGATATTAGACTGTGATACTTGGTCTGGCTTGGGACTACGGTCCATGATCTACGACTCGGGGGATGCCCCATTTATTTGTAAAATGTTATTGGCGACAGTAAGAGGTAACGGGGGAGTTGTACGGAGATTAGCGACAATTTGGTTGGATAGATGTGAAGTTAGGATTGACATGTTTCGATATTAGCCTTTGCTTTGTGCTATGTGCTAAGTATCGCTTGGACCTATACGGTCAAAATCAGACCAAGGTTGTTCATGATTAAATCTATGATCCAAGGCGAACAAGTAAAAGACATCTAAATACCAAAGGCTCAAATTAAAGAAAGTAAACAAGAATTACCAAAGGCATAAACTAAAGTAATCAAATTAAAAATAAATGAAGCATGAAGCTTACTTGGAACACTAGAATTACTTAACATGTAAACTTGAATACTTGAATTACTTGACATGTAAACTTGCTACTTGAATTAATTGACATGTAAACTTGCTACTTGAATTACTTGACATGTAAACTTGCTACTTGAATTACTTGACATATAAACTTGCTACTTGGATTACTTGACATGTATTCTTGAAATGAAAAACATGTAAACTTGAATTATTTGCTACTTGACTTGTATACTTCAACTTCTTGCTACATGACTATTACTTGAACTAGATCTTGATCTTACTTGAATTCATGAGTAATATTTGTAAACTTGTCTTGAATGAAAAGCTTGAAATGCATTATGGTTAAACTTGACTTGATAAAAATGAGTAAGGCCTGAGTGTTGCTGCCATGTACACCTTATACATGAAAATATAGATTGTCTTATGTAATTAACATGTAAAACTTGAGTGTTTCTGTCATGTACACCTTGTACATAAAAATATGGTTTGTTTTATGTGATTAACATGTAAAACTTGAGTGTTGCTGCCATGTACACCTTGTAATACGGACTGTTTTATGTGATTAACATGTAAAACTTGAGTGTTGCTGCCATGTACACCTTGTACATGAAAATACGGACTGTTTTATGTGATTAACATGTAAAACTTGAGTGTTGCTGCCATGTACACCTTGTACATGAAAATACGGACTGTTTTATGTGATTAACATGTAAAACTTGAGTGTTGCTGCCATGTACACCTTGTACATGAAAATAGGGACTGTTTTATGTGATTAACATGTAAAACTTGAGTGTTGCTGCTATGTACACCTTGTACATGAAAATATGGACTGTTTTATGTGATTAACATGTAAAACGCGAGTGTTGCTGCCATGTACACCTTGTACATGAAAATATGAACTGTTTTATGTGATTAACTTGTAAAACATGATTGTTGCTGCCATATATATCTTGTACATAAAAAATGAGCTGTCTTGAAATGTTAAAATGTATAAGAATACTATATGGATTGTTTTGTCAATGTGTGGTCAAATTATGAACTGTATTGAAATTTTAAAATGTATAAACATGTAAATGGACAGATTTGATTATATTAGAGGTCACCATGGACTGTTTTGCTTGTATATATGTATTTAATGGAATCTACATGCCTTGTTGCCATGTATTGCTTACATGTGATTAAAATGGATTGTTTAAGTATGTTATTGGAATATACATACCCTACTGCCTTGTATTGCTTACATGTGATTAAAATGGATTGTTTAAGTATGCTAACGGAATATACATACCTTGCTGCCATGCTAGGTGTAAAATGAGGCTGTTTTACATGTATGAATGTATGATTGTAAATGCTTCCATGTTAGGATACAATAGCTGTAAAATGAGGTTGTTTTACATGTATGAGTGTATGATTATAAATGCTGCCATGTTAGGTAACAAAAGGTGTAAAATGGGGCTATTTTACATGTGTGAAGAAAATATGAATTATGTTCTTACTTGAATGAATGAGTATTTGTTGTAAACATAACTTGAATGACAAGCTTGAAAAGAAAAGTGGTTATACTTGACTTGTGATATATGTATATTGCCTGAATATGTACTCGACTTGAATTGAAATGTGTATATTACTTGAGTATGTTACTTGACTTGAAATGAAGATTGAGAAAAGCTTGAATTCGGATGCTTCCAACATTGACTATGCTCAAACTTAGCTAATTGATACATGTCTTAATAATTGGCTAGAATTAGATTACTACCTCACTAAGTACTTTTGTACTTATCACTCTTGTTTCCACTCTTCTCAACCTATAGGTTAAGAGAGCTTCAAAGAGGTTACTTGATCTTGAAGTTTGTTTTCTTGAGCTTGAAGCAAGACATAAGCAAGAGCTAAAGTATGAATCCATACTTGTTTGTATTACTCCTAGTTGGTGGCACCTAGATTTGTATATGGTTAAGCTAAGTCATGCATTTTGATACTTGAAAGATCTTTTGTATATATGTATGAAGTTGGCCTTTAATGTTGTCAACTTGGTTGCTAGAACTCTATGTGTAAATGTTAAAATTTCATGTGAATGAATGAGTCTTGCTGCGCATATATGTACTAAAATGAATGATGGAAATGTTTATTGTTATACATGAGCTTGTTAATGCCGAATAGGTAAGGAGTGACATGCTACATGCTTACTTGAAGTTATTTTTGAATATACGTACATAAAAGCATGACTAGTTAAACCTACATGAAATATTTACATGACTTAAATAGAATGTTGGATTGAAACAAAAATGTTCTAGTCTATATAAGCCATTCGAATGCCTTGCTTGTTCACATGCCTAAATAGTAGTTAACCTTGAATGAACAATTGAAAGTAACTAATCATATGAATGACCTATAATGTCCATAAAACATGATATGCTTGCTTGAGTCGTGAATCAAATGTGTGCACATAACAACATGTTTGTATGATTGAATATGATTATCAAAGTTGTCTTGTTAGTCACTCAACTTAAACTTGCTAGTCTATGTACGTTATTTGAATGTTATATATATGATCACATGAATGATAAACATGTACTTGCTTGCATGATCAAATTGGAATGTATAAGTGCCTTGCTAGTCTCTCAACTTACCTAATAGTGGTGAGCTAGAAAAATTTTAATTGGTTCATGATTTATAGTCTAGTGTTTGTCTCGCGTAACGCTCCTCAGCCGATTTACTACTAAATTGGGTGGGGGTGTTACAAGCATCCCATGCCAATGCCAATCAATCATCTAGATACATTTGTTTGCCAATCTGCCTGAATTTTCACTTCATTTGCCTTAGTCATTTTCTTAATTAAAATTAAATCTCAATTACCAACTTATTCATTCCAAATCAAAAGTAATTATCATGATATTTAATTCCTGGACAATCCCTGTGGATATGATACTCAACTTACTATTGTATTACTTGCTGAGCGTGTACACTTTCACACAAAAAGATCAAAACTTGGGATTATTTTCAGGCATATTTACATTAATTCATCAATTGTTTTCAAAACATTAGTTAGTCAACATTATTCATTATTCTTGCTTGTAGATAATATAGCCCCCATTTTTTTCTGAGCAATATATTTTTGCTCGATTGCTTTGGAAGTGGCGATCATTGAGTTGATTCCTTTATGCACACTTCTTGAAAGTGGTGGAAGCTTAGATGACCCTTTGTTTATTTTTTGCTTGCTTGCTTTGGAAGCGACGATCGTTGAGCTGATTCCTTTATGCACACTTTTTGAAAGTGGCAAACGCTCATATGACCCTTTGTTTATTTTTTGCTCGTTTGCTTTGGAAACGATGATCATTGAGCTGATTCCTTTATGCAAACTTCTTGAAAGTGGTGGACGATCAAACGACACTTTGTTTATTTTTTGCTCGCTTGATTTGGAAGCGACAATCGTTGAGTTGATTCCTTTATGCACACTTCTTGAAAGTGGCAGACACTCAGATGACTATTTGTTTTTTTCTCACTTGCTTTGAAAGCGGTGATTGTTGAGATGATTCCTTTATGCACACTTCTTGAAAATGGTCGACGCTCAAATAACCCTTTGTTTAATTTTTGCTCGCTTACATTGGAAGCGACGATAGTTGAGCTGATTCCTTTATGTACACTTCTTGAAAGTGGCGGACGCCCAAATGACCCTTTGTTTCTTTTTTGCTCGCTTTCTTTGGAAGCGGCGATCATTGAGTTGATTCCTTTATGCACACTTTTTGAAAGTGGCATACGCTCAAACGACCCTTTGTTTCATTTTTTCTCCCTTACTTTGGAAGCAATGATCGTTGAGCTAATTCCTTTATGCAAACTTCTTGACAGTGGCAGACACTTAGACGACTAAATTGTGCTTTTGCAAAATAATTCATCAAATGCATAATATAATCATCTTTCTACGAACATTGTTTGCATTAGATAACCAATAGTGTTTTAAACATAATTTTTTGAGGTGTCTAGCATTCCTTGTTCTTGGGATTTCTTCCCATCCAATTCTATGAGCTTGTATGCCCCAAATCTGATCACCATGCAAACTTGATACGACCCTTCCCATGTGGGTGCCATTTCCCCCTCTCAATTGGCAGTTTGCTGGCCTCTGTGTTCCTTAGCACAAGATCACCCGACTGAAATTACTCGTTGTTTACGCGTGAATTATAATATCTTGCAACAACTTGATTCCTCACTTCCACCATTATCTCTAACTCATCTATATTTTTTTCGAGCATTTTGAGATGCATTCGCAAGGCTGCACTATTTGTATCGACATCATACTGCGTGGTTCTATATGTTGGGACATTTATCTCTATTGGTATTACTAATTCTATTTCATATGTGAGATTGAATAATGTTTCTCTTTCTTTGGGATAATTATGGTTTTAATGGCGGTATATTTGCGCCTTTGAGAGAGATACAAGTGATATAATAGTGATACCATGAGTGTATGTTTAAAGTATTTGTTACATGTACCGGTGTGGGAGGTTGTTTTCAACGCCCATAATATTCTTGGTAGCTCCTTTGCCCATGCCCCCTTTGTATCACCAACCTTATTTTTGAGCTCAGACATTATCTTCTTATTGACTGCCTCCACTTGACCATTCGCATGCGAAGATTTAACCAAACTCTGGGCCAACGTAATGTTAAAATTTTTGTAGAATTCTTTGAACCTCTTTTGGAATTGAGTCGCATTATCCGTGATTACTGTGTGAGGAATGATGAATTTTCAAATTATGGATTTCCATAGGAAGTTCTCAAATTTCATTTATATGATTATTGCTAGTGGCTCTGCCTCTATCCATTCAGTGAAATAATACATTGCGAATACCAAATATTTTTGCTGACCTACTACTAATGGGAATGGGCCCAAGATGTCAATACCCCAAATTGAAAATGGCCAAGTGCTTGTGATCTACTTAAGTAGTGTTGCTGGTTGTCTTGGGATTGAGGCAAATTCTTAACATGGTACACACTTACTTACAAATTCTTTGGCATCTCTTCGCATCGTGGGCTAATAGAAGTCTTGCCTGATCACTTTCTGTGCTAAGGAATATGAACATGGATCATGTCCGCCCACCCTTTAATGGATTTCTCTCAATACATACTTAGCTTCCTCATGCCCCAAACACTATAGTAGTGGTTGTGTAAATCCTCTCTTATATAAAATGTAATTGACAACAAAGTATTGGGAAGCTCATCGTATTATTTTGAGTCGTTGGGTTATATCTTCAGGCAGCACCCCCGTTTTGATGTACACCACAATTGAGTCATCCAAGTATTGCCTTTATCGAGCTGACACACTTGGATTTCTTTCTCAAAAGAAGGATACTCTCTATATTCCATTAAGAATATCCCTCTCCATTAGATCTCGAGTGCAGTTGCTAACCTTGCTAAAGCATCTGCTTTGGCGTTATCCTCTTGGGGTATTTGTGTGATGCATTAATAATTAAATTTTGCTAACAGTCATGTATTATAGAAAATTAGTCTTCACAATATTTGATCATGTGAAAAATAAGATGTTCACAAATGATCTAATATGTAAGAGCATATGTATTTATTGTAACCTTTCACCCTTTGATTGTATTTGAGGAGTGTTTCATCGTGGGCCTCATATTCATCTGACAATTGTTTAGCCACCAAATGAGAATCAGTAAATATCTATAGTGCACTCACTTTAAGTTTGGCTGCAAGTTCTAGTCATGCTACCAAAGTTTCATACTCTTCTGCATTATTGGATAAAGTAAACGCAAAGTTGAGCACGTACTTCCATTATTCCTTTACGTTGGGTGCACTTAACAACACACCTACTCCTGCTCCACTGATAGCTATTGACCCATCCATGTACAAAGTCCAAGGTTGGGTGCCCTTAATCTGCTCATCCTCAGTCTGAGAGGGTTGTTGTTGTATTTTCTGAGCCTCTCATTCGACCTCAATGTTTTCAGGAAGTGGAAATGTTGTTTGACTTGCAAACGTAGACTCTGCAACAAAATTGACCAAAACCTGAGCCTTGATCACCTTTCGCAATTGATATTCAACCCCAAATTCACTAAGCTCTACACCCCACTTTAGCATCTGCCCCTGAACATCCACATTTCCTAAAACTTCTTTGAAAGGTTGGTCTATCAAAACAATTACCTAGTGTGCTTGAAAGTAATGGCAAAGCTTTTTGGCTGCTGTTATCAAAGCAAAAACCAACTTTTCTATTCTCATGTAACTTTATCTCGCTAGTTGCAGGACTTTACTGATGTAATAGACTGACCTTTGAACGTCTTCCTTGTCGGACCAGTACCGTTGCTACAGTTTCATCGGTAGTTGCTAAGTATATGAGTAAGACCTCTCCCTTTTTAGGCACTGCCAGCATGGGGGAACTGGCCAAATATCTCTTTTAATGGTTAAATGCTTCCTAACAATCTTCTTTCCACTGAAAAGGACCTTTCAAAGCTTTAAAGAATGGAAGACACTTATCTGCTATCCTGGACACAAATCTATTCAACGTGACCACTTTTTCATTGAGCTTTTGGATATCCCTGATATTTATCGGGGGTGTCATCTCTATGACCACCTTTATCTTCCTTTGGACTCGCCTCAATGACCCTCTCTGAGATTAAGAAACCCAAAAATTTTCTTGCCCCCACCGTGAAGGCACACTTCTCAGAATTCAGGCGCATCTTGTATAAGTGTAGAATATTAAAGACCTTCTATAGGTCAACTAAATCTTGCTCAAAAAGGTACTCTTGGTCAGCATATCATCCACATAAACTTCCATATTTCTTCCTATCTAATGACGGAAAATCTTCTTAACTAACCTCTGGTACGTTGCCCATACGTTCTTTAATCCGAACGACATCACCTTATAGTAGTACATGCCATCCTCTGTGATGAAGGCCATTTTTCTTTATCCTCCTCTACCATTGCGATTTGGTTGTAACCAGAAAAAGCATCCATGAAGCTCATAAACTTATGCCCCGCAGAGGTATCCACTAATCTATCGATGGATAGCAATGAGAAGCTATTTTTGGGACACACTTTGTTAAGATCGATGGAGTCTACGCACATTCTCCATTTTCCGTTGGATTCCTTCACCATAACTACGTTTGCTAGCCATTATGAGTACTTGACTTCCTCGACAAAATTCGCCATAATCAACTTTTCTGCTTCCTACCTAATGGCATGCACCTTCTCCTCCGAGAGTATTCTTCTTTTTTGATGAAAAGGTTTTGTTGTTGGATCAATACATAAAGAATGTTTAATAACACTCGGGTCTATCCCATGCATTTTTGCAGTCGACCATGCAAAAACATCAGCATTGTCTCGCAACAATGAACCTTCTTCTACTCTATTTGTCCAACCCTACTATAATTCTGGTAAGCTTTTTAGGATCATTCGAGTAAATTTCCACCATATTCATTACCTTTATCGGCTCTAGTTTTACAAGCTTTTCACTTTCCCTGAGATCTAGGCTCTGAGATTCATCATGGTTTTATTCAAGATATCAAATTCGGGTCCTCTTTGCTGTGACGAGATTTCTCCACTAGCGTGGTCATGGCCCTTCTGCTTCTAGGTTAATTGGAGTAAAAGGATATGACACTACCTTGCTGTCTTTTGATCCGCCTGCATAAAACCTTCCCTCGGTAGTGTGGGGAACTTGACCTATAGATAGAAAGGGGTGGCCATCATTTTAGGTTTTCTCATCAAAGTTCGTTTGAAGATGGCGTTAAACGTAGATGGATTATCGATGACTAGAAAAATAGTCATTTACGTGACCTTATTTTCATTATCTCCCATAGTTACGAGGAGTTGGATGGAACCTTTTACCTCGATAGGTTGGTTGCTAAACCCATACATTGGACTTGTCGGTTTCAATTTTGAACTTGGAATTCCCATTTGTTTGAATGCACTCCAGCCCAACACTTCCACAGCACTACTCGTATCGACCAAAATTTTTTTCACAATAAATCCTACTATCACAGTTGTGACAATGATCAAATCATTACTTTCTTCATCCTGAATAATGTCCTCTTCTTTCTTTGAGAATGAACTCGCTACGAGTTTCTATACTTCATCCTTTTTATTATTCTCGCATAAACTGACATTATTCCTTGCATACGTGCCTTGCGTTTGGAGCTTGGTTGGTTCCACCCTTCTTCTATTCCGATTATCATATGTATAGTACCCCTATTACCCTAATTATTTCTCTTGTTATCTTGCAGTCTCAGCTGCTGAGTTTCCCTGTCATCTTCGACTTGTCTATAATAGGAAACTAAGAATCTTTCTAATTGCCCACTTCTCACCACAGATTCAATCGGGTTCTTCAAATGTACGCAATCATCCATAGATTTTCCTTGAGCTTTGTAAAACTCACATCTTCGTCCAAAGCACTCCCTATACTCGCTCTGCCTCATCGATAACGACAGTCTCAAGATTCTAGTGTGCTCAATCTGGTGTAATATCTGCGAAGGCGACTCTGTTAACTCGTGATAAGTTTTGTTTACGAATAATTTTTCCTGGGCTGATTCTCGCTGCTCATCATCTTGTGGGTACCGATGCGACTGACCGTTGCTTTGAATATATTGTGGCCCGCGCTGATGTTGCTGATTTCCTCTACCAACTCCCTAATGAATAGGGACCTACCGCGTCTAGGACCACGATCATTTTGCCTCTCACTTTCCTGCCATGAACCTAGTTCCATAGCCCTCATGTTGTTCACCTCTTCATTTTTAGTGTATGGCTGAACCTTCTCATATAACTCTGATAGTGTTGTCGGTGGTCGATCAAGCAAATTATATTTAAGATGCTAATACAAAGTGCCATTGGTGAAAGCAGAAATAAAAAACTCATTGGAAGATTCTTTGGTCTGTATAGTTGTCATATGAAATCGCTGGACAAAGTCCTTCAGAGATTTGCCTTGCCTCTGGATGATAGACATAAGATATGTTGGCAATCATTTTAATACCTTGTTTTCTAAAAAAGTGACTCATAAACAAATCGACCAGGAGATTAAATTTGCTCGGAGCTAAAGATACCAAGCTTGAGAAAAATCCTTTAGAGTCATTGAGAATCTTTGACATTTAACTTGATCAGAAGCACCAAACAAGTCCATATGGTTTAGAAAGTGTGACAACTGATCTTGATGGTCGCCCTTCCCATTGTACATTAACTTAGGGACCTTGAAAGATGTAGATACGTCATGCTCCAGAATATTTTTGGATAAGAGTTAATTTTTGTACCTTTCGAGGATTCCGAGGAAGATCACCCTATTGAAAATTTTAAATGTTTCGAAAATTCTTCTGTAATTGCTCCATATTTGCCCTTAGCTCCTATTGTTCATCGTCTTCTATAGGACTATAGTCTATATACTCTGAATCTTCATAGTCTTTCTCCAGATCTTGAGGTTTTTGCCCCCGGGATTCTTTTTGAGGAAAATGTGCTCCTCTAAGTGCTCATCTTGAACTGCTTTACCTCTGTTCCTTCTGTATAACTGCCTGATTAGTCTTTTGCTTTTCTCTTTCATGATTCTATGCTGCACGGCCTGGTCTTGCATGAACTTTTTTAGTTGCTCATATTGTTGTTTTGGAAGCAACAATTATTCTTCCATACTCTTTCTCCTTTCTTGTATTTCCAAGAATTATTGGTTGCTTCCTTCTAACGGTGATGCCCCTCTTGTCTGTGTTGTCAGTGAATTTTCACTTTTGTTATATTGTTATTGTTTTCATAATTAGTATACTTGTTATATTAGTGTTACATTGTTATTAGCATTATTGTTATAATATTGTTAATGTAATAGTATTATCATTGTATATACTTTTTTGAAGTGTTATAGCTAATATAATAGTTAGTATAAAAACCAAAATATAAAAAATACATAGGCAGTCCATTTGTATAAAACCCATAAAATACAAGTCCATTTAAAAAGTTTACATGTCCATACAATAAAGGCCCGTTCGGCCCAGTCTAAATGAGCTAAACCCTAATGCACTCTCTTTGTGTTTATGCCCAGCTGGAAGATGACCATTGGATCAAGGATGGATCCAATGGCACAGATCTTGCCATCTAGAGAATAATAGGTACCTCATTTCTCAACCGTTTGATCTGGACGAGATCTAACAGCCCAGATCGCTCCAGAGCAAGGCACGCAGATCACCACTCGCTTGTGGCGTTTCAACTTTGGCCAGTCATTTCATCTTCTCTGGTGAACACCCGAGTTGATTCTGTCACTGTTCACCCCTTGTCGGCATCTCCCTCGATAATCAAAGCCCCCAAAAACATGCAAAAGAAAGCAAACAGGGATTAAATTACAAGATGAAAGCAAAGTTAAAAGATAATCCCTAAATTAAAGCCATGGCTTTAATTTGGCTCAATCCGAATCAAATCGGAGACAATCCAGGGGAAAAATTAGGGATTCATTCTTGTGATTCAAGAAAATATATAACTATATAAACCCATTGTAATCCATGTAACAACACACAAGAATCAGACAAAACATACACGATACAAAGTAGATACAAGAGAAAATAGGCATAAGTGGCATACGGATTGTAGAAGCAACAAACAAAGATTGTAAGCAAATTCTCAGAGAAATAATGCAAGCATTCTTCTTGTAATTTTCTTCTTTCATGTTTATATTTTGAATTTAAATAAAGAAAATGGATAGCTTTTTACCCCTGTTTTGTACAGCACTGCCCCATATTTCGGTTTCGATCAAAACTCCAGTGGAAAAATACAAGTTGGGGCTCACCGAATTCTGGAAAAAAGAGGAAATTTCTAGAAATTTTGCCGCCAGCAACGGCGGCCGACATCGGTGGAAGGCGGCCGGCACGACATATGTTCATCGTGTTCTTCAAGCTATGAAGAACAGGTTCAGAGGATTTTTTAGAGCACCGATTTGATCCATTTGAGAGGGGGAAATAAAATGATATTTGTTTATAACTCTGCTATTTATATTAACCTGATACCCGCCCGTATCCACTCTTCAACCCGTGCCCTTCTTTACCGGGCCTTCCATCGTGGCTCTCCAGTTTTCATTCTTTTCAATTTCGTCCTTTTTATTATAAATTTTCACCAAATTCCTTTTTCTCTATCAATTTGACCATCAGATTTTGCTTCCTTTCAATTTGGTCCCTAATTCAGATTTTCTTTTAAAAATGAAAGCTAATTACCCTTTTCCTTTATTTAAAATTTGGTAGCTATTTAATTATTTAATTTAATTTGAATGTTTTAGTTACTTTTTATGTACATATTTTGTATGTTAAAACCCTAGGGATAGGTTCCTTAATAAGCCTAGAATAGAGACGTGTTTGAAGTAAAATTTCCTTCATATTCTTAATAAAACACACTTAATTTACTTTAAACCTTAATAGCTAAAATAAATGTAGATATTTTAGGGACTGAACACTAATTAGGTTTTATTTTAAAAAAACTATAACACATTTAATTGTCTTTGTTGTTTTGTTAAATAAGTAAAAACTAATTAATGTGGTGTCTTACTAAACGGAAATGACGGGTTAGCGTCATGAGTGTTGGCGGTGATTGGAGTTCATTTTTCGGGCGGTAAGACCGTTAAAATAGATCTATATTCATAAAATGGACAAATAAATCAAAATCTTGTGAACTTGCAAATTCCAGTTTTGAAAATACTTTTTGAAATCAATAAGGTACCAATTTTTGGTCGTGGTGGGGTGCTAATCCTTCCCCACTCGTAACCGACCCCCGAACCCATTTTTCTGGTTTCCATAGACCAAAAATGTTATTTTAATAAATAAAACATTTTATTAAAATAACCTCGTTTATAAAAATGATCCAATCATACTTTCTTTAAAAAAGATTGGTGGCAACTCCGTCTATTTACTTTCTCAAAAGTTGAGCTCAAAAGGGTTGCGACAGTCTATTGTGCACCCTGTCTCGCTATAAACCATGGGGGTTTGGTCCCAAAATTGTTGTAAAAAATTTTGCTGAAACTACTTTAACTGTTGCATGGCCACCGTCACCAACTAATCCATCAAGCTATCATCTTCTGCCGCTTTTTCACCTGGGTTGTTCAAGTTATCTCCACCCATCTCACTGAGACCTACTAAAAAAATTTGAAGATCACGTACTCGGTCCACGTTCACCGCACCAATTGTTGATTGACAAAGTGAACATAGGTTGAAGACGGTTGTCTGACAGTGGTCCAGATGGTAGTTCTAGGTCTGAGGTCGAGTATGACCTTGACTTGACTTGGTCTTGGTGTTGGTTGGATTGAGAATTGTCTCATTCTCTTTATTGCATGTGTGTTTTATACCATCCAAAAATGTGTGATTATGTGGTGGCCTTGGCACCACAATTGGACTAGATATGATTCGACTTCATAGGCTTGCATAGTCATCGATAGCGATCGCATGTGCTGACACATGGTCGCTATATGTTGTTCGCTTAGATATCTTAGTAGTTCGCGGATTACTCTTACTTGTTCGCCTGTGTGGGGTTTCATAGGGGCAAATCCTCATTCACGGGCTGTAATCCCTTAACACGTGGTGGTGGGTGTTCATAGGTACTAACAAGATTCTAGAATCATTCATACAATTAATAATAGGGGCTCTTCTAAGAATATGTATTTTGGAAGAGAAATAGATGTTTTATATGGAATGAATGGAAAACATGAAATGTTTACCACTTGAGAAAAATAAAGGAAATGCATATTTAAAACAAGTAGAATAACATAGATGCCCTTACAAAAGATCCTTAAGGCTCGCGGGCAAAACATGGGTGACTTCTAGCCAAGAACTTCGCTAGCTTAAAACACTTCATTGACTCAACACAATCAATAGCTTTCCCCATCTACTACGCGACAAGATTCTATTATTGAAGTAATTTGAATTGTATGTGCTAGTCATATTCACCTGGTATCTCATCCCTCAAGTCTACCACTTTTGACGGTTGCCAATATTAACTCCCTATTTATGACCATATCTGTGAAGTTTTTCATATCCGGATTCGTCATTCGTTCATAAAAAAGCCCTTCCAAGGTTTCTACAAACATCGAGGTGATATCATTTTCTAACAGTGGGGTTGAACCTACACTACTACATCCCGCCATCTCTGGGCATACTGACGAAAGCTTTCATTTGACCTTTTTCTATCCCTTGTAGCACAAGTCTTTTTCAAACCATGTCCGTCACATGTTTTGATTGTTCTAAAAATGCCATAGACAAGTGCCTCCAAGTTCTTACATTGAGGCGGCTCAACTGAGTATACCATCGGGCCGTAGAACTCGATAAGCTATCTTGGAAACAATGAATGAGCAGCTTCTCATTTTTCAAGTACAAAGACATTTTTTGATAATACATGGTTTGGTGTGCCGAGGGGTAAATGGTCCCATCAAATCTTTCGAATTCTAGGGTCTCGAACTTTGGGGAACTACCAAGTCAGAAACTAGGCTCAAATCCCTGGCGTCTATGCCACGTTAAATGTTTTCTCCTTATAAATCCCTAATGATCCCTTCCATCTTATCAAAATGGTCTTCCAACTTCTTATCAGCCATATCTGCCACTTCATCTGGAACTTCATTTTCTTGAATCTGGATTTAGCTAGGACGTTAGTAGGTAACCCATCGGTTTGAAATTGGTTCTTTCTTTTGAGACCTCCATTCTATGTTTTTGGTCCGTTGCTCTAAAGCGCCCCTTCAGGTTTTCACTTTAGATCGCTTTTCTCAAAGCACCCTTTCGGGTTTTCACTTTGTTTTTTTTGTTTTTTCCTCTTTTCTCAAGGTGCCCTTTCGGGTTTTCACCTCGATTTTTTTTTTTGAATTAGACTTGACCAGGCCGATCACGTCACTAGAGAGGTGGACCTTAACAAGTCAAAAACCATTCAAGTTTACATAACATTGTAACCACCAAAAAACTTGGTAATTAAAAGGTCTGAAACAAACCTACTCTTGAATAGTATTAATGTTTTGCCAAATCCAGGAGCCTTTACAAAATGATAGTTCAAGTTTCCTTTCTTCTTCTTTTTTAAACATAAGGACATGGAGTTGCAGACATTCTCGTTGAATCTAGGAAGTTGAGGGACGACACTGGCTCTAGGTGTAGTAACACTACCGTGGTCCAACAATATCTCGGAAGCATCCTCCATCTTCATAAACTATCCCAACTAAGATACTAATCCAAGAACACATGATAATATGTTGGCATTGTGACTCCAATTATCCCAACATAAGCACAAAGATAAAAATCATTGTTCTTCGGGCGACATACTTTGTTGTCAATAACAGTTCCAGGTTGCACATTCTCTGAGGACCCTGAAAGCCTCTATACTTGATCTAGTGCTTCATTATTCTTACATTTCTGTGTACTTGCTAGCGTGAGGTTCAACACTATCTTTACTTTATACAGTCTTCTTCAATATCCATGAGTGGTAAAGTTCACCTACATCTTTCAAAACATATTAACACCAAGAAATCTTCTGCTTTTAATGAATTATACTAGTTTACTTACAAGATGCTTCAAAAATAAAAGAGAGCTTGGAAGAGAATTCATGAATTTTATTGAGACTTATAAGCAGGAATACAATGAGATTTTAAAAAAAGTCATGGCAAACTAAAATAACAAAATCAAGAAAAAAAGTTGGCTCCCCAAGTTTTCACCACATGAGGGATTCTGCAACCTCATTGACTGGATATAGCTTTGAGTTCAAACCCTTGTCCAATAGACTTTGAATGTTGTCAAGATGTCTACAGATATGAAATCCCTTCCAAAATACCAAGTGTCTGAGAGGTTTAAATTGCCGGATTCCTATTCTCAATGCATCTGAGCCACCCTTTACGGGTTTTCAACCCAGATTCTCCTTTGGTTTTCAAGACGCTCTTTGTGAGTTTTCATCTTGAATCCCTTTTTATTTTTCATTTCATTTTATTCATTTTTATATCAATGACGCCCTTTTGGGTTTTTACCATAGATATTTTCATTTTGTGAAGCGCTCTTTCCGGGTTTTCACTCTGCTTTTTTTCCTTTTTCAATCTCTTTTTACTCTTCAAACATAATATTTCTTGACTGAATCAGAGTTCACTGGTTTGTGTAACTCTTTACCGTCCATTTTAGTTAGAATCAATGCTCCTCTAGAGAAAGCCTTTTTGATAATATACGGCCCTTCCCAGTTAGGCATCCATTTTCCACGGGCATCTCAATGTACTTGCAAAATCTTTTTTAGCACAAGATCTCCCTCTTGGAACTCTCTGGGCCAAGCTTTCTCATCATAAGCCCACATCAGTCTCTTCTGGTATATCTGGATGTGAAAGATTGCCTTCAGCCTTTTTCCCTTGATAAGATTCAACTAATCAAATTGAGCCCGTTCCTACTCCGCTTCATCCAATTTTACCTCGGATAGAACTCAAAGAGACAGAATTTCAACTTCAATTGAAAGTACAGCTCATATCCCATAGACCAAAGAGTAAGGGGTTACCCTTGTGGAAGTTCGTATTAAAGTCTGATATGCGAACAAAGCGAAGGGTAGCTTCTCGTGCCAATTTTTGTAAGTCTCTGTCATCTTTGATATAATTTTCATGATGTTCTTGTTTGCTGCCTCCACTACCCCATTCATCTTAGGGAGGTAAATCGCAGCATTGTGGTGCGTTATTTTGAATTGCTCACACGCTTTTGCTATTACTTTATTGTTGAAATTGGTAGCATTATCAGTGATAATTTTATCTGGCAAGCCATACTGGTAGATAATTTCTTTCTTCAAAAAATTACAAACCGTGGATATTGTGATATTGGCATATGAGGCGGCTTCCACCCATTTTGTGAAGTAATCGATAACCACAAGGATAAAGCAATTTCCATTAGAAGATTTGGGATGAATCTGGCCGATGACATCCATAACCCAGACAGCAAAGGGCCAAGGTGAATTCATTGTATGAAGAGGTATCGGCGGGGCTTTAATCTTGTCAACATATATCTGGCACTTGTGAAATTTCTTAGCATACTCAATGAAATCTCCTTCCATTGTTGACCAGTAATAACCATATCTCATTATCTTCCTGGCCATTGCAAAGCCATTGTATGTGTCCCATAGATTTCATCATGCACTTCTGCTAAAATATCTCTAGCTTCTCAGAAATTGACGCATCTTAGCAAGATCTGATCTTTACCCCTTTTATACAGGAATTCACCATCAAGCACATATCCTGAAGCCATCCCTGTAATAGTTCTTTTGTAATTATCATTTGCCTCCATGGGATAAGTCTGAAATTTGATGTATTGCAAGATATCAAAATATCATGGATTTCCACATGCCTCTTCTTCTATGTTGTAATAGTGAGCATAGGTATCATAACTCTGCATTTGAATTGCCATCATATCTCAGGCTTATTTGCTAAAAATACCAAAGCCAGTGTAGCTAAAGCATCCACCATTTGATTATCTTCACTGGGGATGTACGCGAAAGTGACTTCTTCAAACTCTTTTATCAACTCAAGGATCAACTTTTGATACTCAAACAACTTTGCATTTTTTGTTTCCCACTCTCCACAGAGCTGGTAAATAACTAATACCGAGTCCCCCTATACTTTCAAAATTTCTAACTTTCTTTCAATAGCAGCTCGCAAGCCCATGACACAAGCTTCATATTCTGCCATGTTATTGGTGCAATAAAATTCCAATTTGCTTGCGAAAGGATAATGTTCGTTATTTGGGGAGATCAACATTGCTCCTATTCTACGCCCAAGGCGTTGACTGCCCCATCAAAATACAATTTCCAAGTTTCATTTCCTTCCATGGAGATATTCATCACATCCTCATCCGGGAAATCAAAGTTCAGGGGCTCATAATCTTCTAAAACACGACTAGCCAAGAAATTTGCTATGGCACTTCCTTTTATTGATTTTTGGTTTACATACATGATGTCAAATTTTGACAACAACATTTGCCAACAAGCCAATCTTATAGTCAACGCTGGTGATTCCATCAGAAACTTCAATGGATCGAGTCGGGATATCAACCAAGTAATGTGGTACAACAAGTGTTGTTTGAGTCTGCGAGTTACCCATACTAAAGCACAACACAAATTTTGAATTGGAGGATACCGTACTTCACACTCTGTGAACATCTTGCTCAAATAATAAATGGCTCTTTCTTTCTTTCCCGTATCATCATGTTGCCCTAGGACGCATCCCATCGAGTTCTCATAGACCGTCAAGTAGAGAACGAGCGGTCTATCTGGAACTAGAGCCACTAAGATTGGAGCATTTGTCAAATATTTCTTAATTTTTTCGAATGTCTCTTGGCATTCATCATCCCACACTCTTGGATTATTCTTTCAAAGCAGTCTAAAGATTGGATCACATTTATCGGTTAATTAGGAAATGAAAAGAGAAATATAATTCAACCTTCTAAGGAAACCTCGAACTTCTTTATGTGAGCTTGGAGGTGAAAGATTCTGAATTGCTTTCACCTTGTCTGGATCAATCTCAATTCCTCTCCTGCTGGCAACAAAACCCAAGAGTTTCCCTGATGTAACCCTAAAAGTACACTTATTTAGATTGAGTTTCAACTGGTACTTCTTCAATATTTGGAATAATTTCCTCAGTTTTTGATTATGCTCCTCCTCAGTTTGGGACTTGACAATCATGCCATCCACATACACCTCAATCTCTTTGTGCATGATTCATGGAAAAGGGTTTGAATGGCTCGTGATATGTTGCCCCAGCATTCTTCAGTCCAAAAGACATCACTTTATAACAATATGTGCTCCACAAGGTTATGAAGGTTGTCTTTTCCATATCTTCAGGATTCATTTTTATTTGATCGTATCCCGAGAAGCGATCCATGAAAGAGAACCATGAATGCTTTGACGTATTATCAACCAGAATATCAATGTGAGGTAGCGAAAAATTATCTTTCGGGCTTGCTCTATTCAAGTCTCTGTAGTCCATACACATGCGTACTTTTCCATCTTTCTTCGGCACTAGGACTATATTAGCTACCTATTCTGGATATTTGGCCACTTTGAGAAACTTGGCCTCAATATGTTTTTGTACCTCTTCTTTGATTTTAATACCACTTATGGTCTCAATCTTCTGAGATTCTGTTGAACTGGTTTGCATTCTGGTCTTATGTGTAGTTTGTGTACCACTATGTCCGTGTCCAATCTTGGCATATCCTGATAAGACCAAGCGAAGACATCTTTAAACTCTCGCAACAGATCAACCAATTCTAGTATTGTTTTTGGAAAGAAAGCGATACTGATCTTCACCTCTTTTTTAACTTTATCTATACCCAGATTCAAGATTTCTATCTCTTCTTTATGAGGTAAGATTTGTTTGTCTTCTTTTTCCACCATCCTCAGTAATTCGTTAGAGATTTCATATTTTGTCTCATCTTTACACTCTTTGACTTCCATTAGACAAACGGGCTACTCAAGATCTATTTTAGTATCGAATTCTGAATCATTCATGCAAATAATACTTGAGGACTTGCAATGAAAAATAATAATATATTTGGAATAGAATGTGGAAAAACAAGAAACATGATTGCCATTTGAGAATCAAAATGAAAGCATCTTTATTGAAATAAAACTTGTATAATGGCCCTTTATAGAAAATCCCTTATACTCGCGGGCAAAAGTACAAGGTGGTTGTAGGCATTACTCTGCTTTAAAAACAAGGGGGAGATCATCTGACGTCCAATTATTCAGTGCTTCGCCAGGGAAGTATGGACGAAACATTTCCAGAAATTTGCTAGGCTAAGATCCTTCAAAAATACCATTAATGTGTAGTCCCACCATGATCTCACTGAAAATCTATTCTTCATGTAGCCTCACAGTTTCCCTGTTGTCCTTCAAAGCTACTTTTCAACATTTTCGAATCCGCGAGACTTGAAGATGTAAGTTAAGTCTGGGAAAGTCATGTGTTTACTAGAAACTTCAGCTCCCAAAAACTGAGCCCTTCTTTTATCTCCTCTTTATTTCAAATATCACCTCCTTTTCTAGATATTCAGCTTAAACCCGAGTCTGAAACGATCTTTCATCATGAGAACAGGTTTTAGGATTAGGCATCCCTGCAGATTTTTCCCAAATCCTTTTCCTGCCCTTGCTCCTCTACCAAGGGTTTCACGAACAATCATCTTTGTACAGTTTGACAACCTCGGATGAGGTACCGACCTCCCTCGATGTATTGGGCGTTAGTGGATACGGAGGCGATAACGTCTTCCTTTGCCCTAATACTAATCAACTTTCCTTCTATTACAAATTTCAGCTTCTGATGCAAGGATGATGGTACCACTTTGGTAGAATGAATCCAAGGCCTACCCAACAAGAAATTATAGGTTGGTTTAATTTCCATTACCACAAAGTCAACATTGTAAACCACAGGTCCTATCAAAAGTGAGACCTTAATCTTTCCCAACACATCTCAGGTTGTTCCATCAAAAGCTCTCAAAGTATTCTTATAAGTTTTCATATACGAATCATCAATTGGCAGCCTCTGCAATGTAACCATTGGGAGAACATTTAACGCTGACCCATTATCGATTAACACTCCTGGAAGAACGTACCCTTTGTAGTAGGTTGTTATATTCAGGGCCTTAACGGATCTTATTCCTCCTTCTGGATATCATCATCAGTAAAGGTGATATAGTTGTCTGCAGTAATGTGGTTCACAATTCTGTCCAGTTTGTTCACCGATATACTACTTGGACAAATGTTTGATTAAGCACCTTGATCAAACCATTCTGGTGCCCTTCTGAACTCATCAACAGTTCGAGGACAAATATTATTGCTTGCTTGTCTCTTCAGTTATTCAACTATGATGTACTCACTGTGTTTCAAAAACCTCAAAAACTCTTGGGCATGTTCCTCAATAACGGGCTCATTTATCTTTGGAGGAGGCTCTTCCCCAAAAATTCTCTCTAGCACTATAACAGCCTTCCCATTCACTTTTTCGGCTTCTTTAGACGTCTGTGGTGAGTAACATCTTCCGCTTCTAGTAAAGTGCCCAACCTCATTTACTATCTCAATATCAGGCTTTTCACTTCTTTTTTCTTCAGGCATCGTCTTTTCTTCACTCAATGGTTTTACCTCTTCATGTGGCTTTGATCTCTCTAGTATGATTACGTTGGTTGCATAATTCCAAGGAACCTTATGAGTATCTTTAAAATATAAGGGTGCCGGAGGAGAAATCACCACCCTTGGAGTCATTGTCGCCTTGTTTTCATTAGATGAACTTCCAACCTTTGGCCTAGCAGAAATGCCCAATGGCTTGTTCACCCCATACCTAACTCCAAAATTCTCAGAGCTACACACCTCTGCCTCCTTCTTCTCTCCCATTTTTTCAAGGAATTCAATTCTTCATTATCCATCATTTTCTGAATCAAGCACCTAAATTCAGAACACCTCTGCCCAATCACTTTCCATCAGTGGTGGTTGCACCTGCACTGCCGCGTCTCTCCACCTTTGGGCATATTGGCAAAGAGTTTCATTAGATTTTTTCTTCATCCCTTGCAGCATAACACAGCTAGGAATCATCTCGATTACATGTTTATAGTGCTCTACAAAAGCATCAGATAAATCCTTCTACGATCAGAGATTTACTCAGTTCAACTACGTGTACCATCGCGTTGTCGAGCCCGTTAGACTATCTTAGAAACAATGGATCAGCAACTTTTCATCTTTTAGATACGCAACCATTTTGTGGCAATACATTGTAAGATGGACTGACGGACAAGTTGTTTCATCGAACTTCTAAAAAATCTGGTGCTTTGAACTTGGAAGGAAGAACCAAGTCAGCAACCAAGCTCAGGTCAACTGCACTAGACCCTCGCTCGTCCACCTTTTGCATTTCTAGTAAAAGGTCTTCCAATGCTTTACAGCGTTCCTCATACTTCCTTTCAATTTTGGCTTTTATCTTCTCAATTTCATGAATGGTATTCAAGTCTGGAACTTCGTCACCGCTTCCGAAATTTGCCCCGACATGAATAGGATGACTAGTAGTAGGTTCAGCCAAATTAATTTGAACCTTCTTCATAGGAGGTGGCCTCTGAGGCTGTTCCCTCACGTGATGTAATGTCAGCTTGGTCATTCATGTCATTTGATGCGCCTTCATGTGCTTTTCCCTTTTCAAGCGCCTTCGGTCCCAAAAGAGCGTTCAACTAAGTGATCATCTCATGCTAGGCTTGAGCAAAATAGTCCTTCATAGACTGTTCCGTTCTATCAAAATGATTCTATGTCTCTACTCGATCATTCTCCAAACTAGTGATCATGTCCTTTACAACCATAGCTTTAGAGTGCAAACGTGTTCCGTATGAATGCAATATGATTGCGATTGTAAGTCAAACTGCCATAGAACCTTTTGCATTAAAACTTTTAAAATTCTACAAAATGAGATGCACAATGTAAATGCCTGAAAGCAAAAAGTATCGAATTTAGGAACTAGTCTTTAGGAAACATTCATTTTCTTAAAGGTCCAAGTACAATGAAAAGACAACCTCTTCTACAAAAAATAGCTATCCTTAGAATCCTAAATTGATCACTTCATTCAATATCCTACTGGTCAATGCTTTTCCAAGTTCAGTGTCGATGTTAATGTCGGGACGTCGTAACAAGCTCGTGGGTTCATCCAACAAGATCTGCACGTATTGGATGACCCTTTCTACCTAGTTCTTGAAGCTAATCATCTCATGAATTTATTTATGGATTGTGTACTCAGTGGCTTCAAGTTTGCCCTTCAGTGACTTATCTCCCTAGTGTAATGGTCCCTCATAACCTGTGAGCTGATCCCTCAAGCCTTGTAGCACACTTTCCAACTCTGCACCCTCTTCTCCAGTCTTTCATTCTCTTGCTCCATCTTAACTTTGTCTTCTTTGTGGTACTTTGTAATCATTTGCTCAAGTTGTGACACTTGAGTCGTTAGTTTGAAATTTTGGGCTTGTATTTCTTCTAACTTCTCCTTGGCTTTGTTGCTTGACTCCCTCAATTCTCGGGCCTTTTTCTCATACATCTTCTTTAGTTATTCTTTCCCTTGTCATTTCATTTAGTTTTTTCAAATAGGTCCTTAATCATCTTGTTTGTTCCTTCTTTTTGCTTTTTTTACACTCAGCATGAATTTCCTAAAAGTCCTTCAAGTCTTGACTGATTTTCCTATTCTGTTCTTTGAGATCTTTTTCATTTCCTTCATGAACACTCACTTGCAACTTCGTCATGCTCAACTCATTTGTGAGATCATTGATTCTTTTCTCATACCCCTTCAAATCCAATTCTCGACTTTGCTTTAATTTCTCCGATGCTGATGGCTCATTCCTAGCAGGTTTATTAGCTGAGCCAGTGTCTCCTTGGCTTCTCCGGATTATGTTATCATTAACCCTCTAAAGCTTCCATTCTTTGTATCCTGACATGACTTCCAACTCCTGAGAATGGTTCACCCTTCTTGGCGTTTCCAATGCTTTTGCAATTTGACTTACCTTTCCCTTGTAATCGTTTGTCTTATGTGCATATTTAAATCGTGCCATGCCCATAGTAGCCAGTATGAACTGCCTTGAGGCAAGTTGTCTCGACACCAATAAAGGGAAATACATTGTTCCTCCTCAGATTCCTAGTAGTGGGACCCAATCCCTGTCTCCACACCAATATAGATAAGTCGTTCCCCTATTCAGCAACGGAGCTTTCCATACAACATCGGTATCTTTCATGTCCTTAAAGTATTCTTTCCATTGCTCTTCTTTCTTCTTTTCTTTCAGGCAACTAGAAATGTGTTCTTCTATCGATGAGTAGGTATTGAGATACCTAATAGCTCTATAAGATGTATTCCACTTATGTCCTCTTAACCAGATTTCTTGCAACTGTGCACAACCCCAAAATCTTCTGTCTCCTAACTTCTTACACACGGTCAACGATCTATAAGTCTCATCTAAGATTGCGGGTACCGAATTTATACCTTTTTCCATTCGTTCAAACAACCCTAATGTTGATGGATCAACATGCCCTGGAGTTCTTGGAAATAATACTAGCCCATATATGCACAAGGCGTATAAGCTCCTCATTTTGGTTGGTTCGTCGCTTTCTAGTATCAATTCCCTAAGGACTTTCCAATTCATGCACTGTGTATCCTCATTCTGATCAGTACTATCACTGTTAGCTATCTTGCCATTAAACCACTCTTCACTCTTACCCGTGATCAGTCTCAATTTCCTCTTAAAACCATAGTTCTTGTTAGGTCTTGTTTAAATCTTATCACTTTGAATTCCGGGATAGTGTATTAGAGCTTCATACTCTTCGAGCGTAGGTGTCATGTCCACTTTCCCAAAAGTAAAACAGTTATATGTTAGGTTCCAGAATTGAGCCATTGCTCTAAGCAGCTCTCGATTTACTTGAATGTACAACAGTAGGGCTATGTCACCAAATTCTTGTTGAAAAGGTACTTTCATGTCACTTCCCTACTATTCCCATATGGCTCTAACCTCCGGTAAACAATCATTGGTCTTAGTATTTAGCTTAACGTAACTCTTTATCTGTGATATGTCACCCTTACGAAGGCTATTCCTTTTTTCATACTGAGTTTGCTCTAACCATGTCCAAACTATGGTATTGTCTTCTCCCAGTTTCTTGGACCCTTCAGCCATATTGAATACTTCCTAATCGACTGATTCCCGAACCGAAGCCAAAATAATGCACATGACATGGTTCATTTAAAACAAATAGAATAAGACAAAAACAAACAAAAAAAGAAAATTTGTGGCAGTACTGTGAATTAATATTTGAAAACAAATAAACAGATTAATAACACAGTAAAGCAGGTGATATAAAGCAGAGAGAATAACCACATAAGTGTACTCAAACTGGCAGCACCTTGTCCTAGGTTCATGTCTGGCTCTAGTGGGGTTGGTTCCTAGATTACAGCATGTGCTTTTCGTTCTAGACTCTGGGTACCCGAACTGTTGTTACTGTCTACTGCAACAGTAAGACATCAATTCGAGAGTATACGGCCCTTTATATCGGAGGCGTGTTTCTCACGTTATATAAGGTTGGTATACCCGAAGAAAGACAAATTTTAGAACTCGGAGGTGGAGAGCCTCACGTCGGATCATGTCTCGTTCCCACTTAAGGGTGAAAAGCCCGGGCAGAAGGCTTATGCATAAATGAAAGATATATCATACACAAAGCTACCTCTAGTCTTTCTAAAAATCCATTCAATAATTATTGGAGAAATTAAATTCAAATTACCATTCTAAATGTCAAAATACCACGTAAAATTAACTAATTAGGCCTTACTCTCAATTTTTCTCCCTAGCGGAGTCGCCTAGCTATCGTGACCATTTTTTAACCGAGGTGTGAAAATAGCCTGACATTTTATTTTGCAAAATTGTGTTTTGACCCTTTTTAATTCATTTTATCTTGAAAATTTAGTTTTCTTATTAAATTAGGTTTTTTATTTAATTAACCACGAAAATTTGATTTTCCTCTTTATTTAATCTTTAAAAAAACATTTGGAGTCGGCATCGGTCACTTTGGTAGACCGGACACCATAAAAAACCCAGAGATTCATTCTTTAAAAAAATTTGGGTTCGAGAGTCGGTTACGTGTGGCGAAGGATTATCACCCCCACAAATGCCCGTTATCAGCACCTTTTAATTTTACGCGACATTTTGGCGTTTCGAATGGTAATTTGAATTTAATTTAACCATAATTATTAAATGGATTTTAATTCCGAATGAAGATATCCTTTTATAAGGAAATATATTTTAGAACGAATATGAGATTAAAAGTACCCAATTACTTTAGGGCACCTCGATTCATATTCAAAAATGTATCCCAACATAAAAGGTTTGAATACATGACCGGTTATTGTTTTTGTCAATTTTAAGTTCTAACTTAAAAGGCTCTAACTAATTAGGTTGTTTTAAGGCTATGAATAGTGTTAACTTTAGGGTGTTTAAACACCCAATTTCTTGGGCACTACTCATATTAAAGCCCTAAATCGAACAATATTCCTAAATTGATTAGCGAATCTAATTAATTAAAGTACTAGCATTAATTAAAGCTTTAATTCCATTAACTAGGTCAATTTCATATTCTAAGTTAAAATGAGTAAAAAATGTTCTACTTAAAAGTCCCATTGAATAACATCTCATTGTAATGAGACACTATCCAACTTAGGACTTCAAAGTTTTCCTTTCAATACTCATTTATTTTCTACAAGTATCTCTTCTAATTTAATTATTTTTTTCTTATTAAAGAACTTAGTATCTAAGGCTCTAACAATTATATCTAAGTGAATTTAATTAACTAACAATATACTATATGTTATATTTAAAACCATGCATCAATCAAAAAATAATCAAAGCAATTAACTTAACAAAGGAAATTAGGGACCAAATTGAATTATTATTAAAATTGAAGAACCAAATTAAAAAGAAATAGTGACTAAATTGAAATGTATTAAAACATGGGAGATGAATTTCAAAAACAAAGAAAGAAGGGCACAGGCCCAATCAGGGGTTCGCGGGCCCTTGTGCCCGAGGATAATGCCTATATAAAGGCCCTTTCAGACCTTCAATTTTTTTCCATTTTTTGATATTTCTCTCTCTCTCTCTACCCGCCCACTCCCTCTAAAATCCTCTAAGACAAACACCCTATTCCCAAAAAAAACCCCGCAAAATAGATTAAAACTCATGGTTTTGGATGAATTTTCATCCGGGTTTTAAGAACACGATGAATAAAACCGTGGGATTATTTGAGCGACTAAAAAAGGGTGTGAACCCGGTTCCCGCTATTCTAACTGAGACATATAGGTCATTGACTGCATGCAAGAAATCGGGTGATGAAATGTTTTGGGGATGCACACAATTGCTAGAAATATGGTTCAGAAGTCATAGGTGGGACACACCGTATAGAGCTGCAAGGTATCGCACCTCTTATTCACCAATAGAAGAATATATGTCAGGTTGTCCTTTGGAGGGAAAGGATGAGAAACAGTGGGAGGAATGTTTCAAAAACTTGAGGGATACTGATGTTGTACGGAGGGCACCCTGGTTGCACAAAGGGATGACATTCTTGTATAGATGTTGAGACAGAGATTGGGTCCCATTACTTGAGATTTGGGGAGGGACAACTTGTAACACCCCCTACCCGGGTTAGTAGTAACTCGGTTCGGGAGCGTTACTTAGCAATCAAGCAAGGACAAGACATGGCATGGCATTCGAACTAAACAAGAACAAACAAGTAATCATAGAACAACAATGCATTCATACTTACTTAGCTAACAAGAAAGCTCACACTAGACTTCAAGCCATCCTATCATTCTAACAAGACCAAAGCAAGATACATGACAAGTCAAGCAATAGCAACCAATCATACATTACTTATCATGCAAGTAACCACTAAATTGAATCTTAATTCAAACTACCCAATCGAATAGGTCACTAAGTATAATTCATTTCATGCTTACACTTACAAGTTACTACAATTTCAACATAATTTACTTGTTTTGATCCTTATCATTCGAATTATTCTAGACAATAAATAGTTACCATTTCATTTGAATGTATTTTAGACTCATACATGAACATTTAATCCCTAAATTTCTTACAAGATTTTTGATCATTCAAATTACAAGAAACTAGTTCTAATCAAGCTTAAATCCATACCTAACCATTCTGCCATTCACACAATTTTACAACATGGCATGTAACTAGTTTCATTCATGCTTAATTCAATCCTTATGCATTCGGCAATCCCATATACAATTACCATTCAAAAACATCATGTTATAAACACCCACACAAGTAGCCACATAATCCCTAATGTATTCTAATAAAAGGCATGAGACATGATTTATCCTATGCTACTTTCATTTCAAACATAACCATATACGTTGAGCTAATCATTCAAGTGACTTAAGGTAATCAAGATCAATCAATGGATAATTCATTCCATCAACATATGCGCAACAACATTCAAACATTACAAGTTATCTAAGTTCATTACAAACCTTAAACTATATACATAACATAGATAGGTCCATCAAGACATTTATACAAACTTTCAAATGCATGATCAAACTATCTATATACATATAGTGCCACCATTCTAGGAGAATACAAAACAAGTATGGAATCATACTTTAACCAAGCTTGTGTGAAATGCTTTTTGCTCAAGGAATCAAGCTTCAAGATCAAGCAAAGTTGAATCCTTTAACTTGTAGGTTGGAAAGAATGAAACAAGAGTGATAAGTACAAAAATGTACTTAGTGAGGTAGTACTAGTCTATCCATTTTGTTATTTCATGTTTCATGTCCTTTAGATAAAGTGTAGACCTAGCTAAGGCTTCCAAGCATTAGAGTAGACTTAGCTAGTATTTCAAACATCAAGAGTGACCTTATCTAGTCTTCCAAGTATCAAGATTATCCTATCTAGGATAGCAAGTATTCAGCCAACATGTAAATGCATCAAAGAGTCATAATTCATAAATCAAGCAACATGCTTGCAAAACAAGAAACCAAGGAGTTATGCTTTCAAATCAAGTAACATACATCTCATGGCATTTAGACATGTATCATGTATAATTGAATTGTTATTACATTTGTTATTTCATTAAACAACCCACTTGGTACTTATTTTGTATAGGTAATCGAGTCTCCAACCAACTGTCGCCACAAGATGCATCGTAGTACTGGTCAACCCTCCTATTGTGGCCAAAGACCACATACGTACCCTCCGTCTATCGCCAAATAGGGGCCTTAGCCCTGGAGCAAAGTCCACCCGTACACAATGAGCTCTAGACTCTAAGGCATGCCCTTCTATCTAATCCAACTAGCTACCAAGGTTGTTCGAATTACCATTTATTCAAGTTATCAAGTTCAAGATCATGTTCATGTCAAGCAAGATCATTTCATGTTAAGCCCTTAGGCTATTGAGCCTTAGCTCACAATTCAAGTGGTTTCAAGATCCATTTCATCAAAATGAGATAACATCATATCTCAAACAAGTCATTAGCATTCAATCATGTTGCATCATAGCACATACAAGCATTCAAGTATTCATTAATCACGCATAAGCATTTCGAATTATACATGTATTCAAGACTAGGATCAAATTTCATGTGTTTCTTTAATCATCCTTCCCTTATTAGGTCAAGTTCAAGATTAGATTCATTTACATGTCAAGATTGTAACAAGAATGCATTGGTTAGGACCTAGTCCTAACCCTAGAGATAACTACACTCACAATACAATCCAAGCAAGCTAGCAATTGTCTTGTATAGCTATTCCTTTGCTCTTAGCCTTTAGATGATTTCCCTTTTCTCCTTCCTCCAAATTCACTCCTTGCTCTAGCAAATTCATGATTAAACACATTCATCAATATGTATACACAGGAGAATTCAACGTGGCAGCAAGGTTATTTCAATACATGTAAACATATTCATACAATTCTGTCAACATTCAATAAACAAGACTAGGTAGGATCTAATTATCCCAAACTGTTACAAACAATCCAATAAAACTGTGTACAAAACAATTTCTAACTAGCTTAACTGCTGCTGCCTGGCAGCTTGCATACTACATGCTTAAACAGACATATCTTTCAATTCTTACGTCGGAATTTCGATTAATTTATACCGTTGGAAAGATAAAAAATTGTATTTAAGACCATAATAGGCTTTTATTTTAGTTCTTATCCAATTAATACAATTTATCATTCAAATTCAGGGCATTTACACTACCTGGACAGTTTGCACTGTCGAGCTATTTCTATTTACAGTTTCCAGTATAGGACCCAGTTTTCAGTTCTATTTTCACCTAATGAAGGTAGACATAATAAGGATCATGTCATTAAAATTTCAGCCCTGAATTTGATCTCTACAAGTTTTGATGAATTTTCAAAGTGACTGCCCAGAACAGAGCAATTCTGGGCAGCTTACACTAGGTTGCAATTCTAGTTCTTTATTTCATTCTAGCAAGGTCATAACATGACAATTTCATTCATAATCATGTTCATACATATCTAGGCCATCATAATTCACCTAACAATGTTCTCAAAATAGGGCATAGTCATGTTGAACCTAGTTTAATCCATTTGATCACAATTACACATCTATTCATCAACTAGGCAGTCCATTACCAAATTTAACTAGTTCAATTAGGAGTAATCATTTTTCCAGCAAGTTACCAATTCAATTAAATCTCCATTTTACCTAACAACATGTTCAAAACAAATTTTTAAGCTCATTTAGCATGCTTACACAATTTTTCAATCAAAATAGTCCCTTAATCTAGATTATTTTGAACCATGTTCATGTTTCTCCATTTTCCAACAACTACACATGAGTTTCATTAGCCATTTGATTACTAGCAATCAATTTCCAGCATATAACCACAACAATTCAACATGTAATGCAACCTAACATGTCATCTAAACAGATTTAAAATCAATTCCAACAACTACATGAATCGATTCCACATTCACAACATTTCTATCATCTATTCAAACAATTTAACAGGAAATTTACAAGAGGAACGAGTAATTACCTTAATCACTAAGCTATCTAGACTTAATTTGAAGCTAAATCAAAGTAGTAGGGCATGGATTCAAGCTTTCCCCTTCACTTTCTTTTTCTCTCTATTTTCTTCCTCACTTTCGGCCAAAATGGGAAATGAAGAAGATGATAGCTATGGTTAATCCAAGTTATTGGATTTGTGTAATGTCTAAAATGTCCCTTAATTAATCCTTAATATTAACTTAATCAAGGGCCTTAGGGGAATTGAGGAATTTAGCATGCATTCCTTGGAATTGCTAGAGTTTACAAGTTGGTCACCTTAATTTGGTCACTTGTTCTTTCATTCATTCAATTAGACCCTTGACTAATCAATTTAGCTTAATTTCTATATTCAATTAAGCTATCAACTTAAGCAATTGATTTCAATACTTCTAGGCTAGGATTTAGGGTGTTACACAGCTTATTTTCCATTGTTAGTATCAAGACAATTCGGTTCAAGGAAGTTCATATCGGCTACAACGGGAATGGCAAAATTCGAGTATGCTCACAAGACCAATGATTACAAAGGGATTGTAGTGAAAATAGGGAAGGCATGGGAAAAACCAAGAAGAGTTCAGCTATATCAGTAGTTAGAAATGATGACGGGATATGAGGAGTGGAAAGCGCAAAGGGTGAATGAAACAACATTTCAGAAGATGACAGAAAATGTAGGACCATCCGCTCAACCAGTTATGGAAGTGTCGTCAACATTAGAGAAACTCAAGCATGATCGGGAATTAGATCTGAAGAAATATGAGAAAGGGATTAGTGACCTTACAGAAGAGCTGACAATGGCAAAGCATCAAGTAACCATTCATGAAGGGAAGGAAAAAGAATTAATTGCACAAAACAGGAAAATTAGTCAAGATTTAAAAGAGTTGCACGAGATTTATGATGATTACAAAGCCAAGCAAAAAGGAGGAACATGCAAGACGATACGAGACTTGTCAAAAAATTAGAAAACGTGATGAAGAAACGAATGATTATGAGAAGCTATACAAAAAGAAATCACGAGAAAGCAAGGAAGCAAACAATAAGGCAAAGAAGAAGATAGAAGAGGAGCAAGCCAGAAATTTTGATCTGACAAGACAGGTGACACAACTAGAGGAATTAGTGACAAGATATCACAATGAAGATAGACTTCGAATGGAACAGGAAAGAGAGGTGTTACAGAAAAGGATATTAGAATTGGAAAATGAAGTGCAGACATTAAAAGGAAAACTTGCAAGCTATGAAGGAATGTTATATCAAGACAGTAGAGTATGGAAAACCAAATATGAAGTTGCACAACGCACTGTACAGAATCAGAACAATGAGCTGGTGAATTTCAAGGAGCATGTTAGAAGTATAGCTTCATATGTGCAGATACTCTCGAGGCAAGCCACAACCCTACTGAAGCAACCGAACGTTGAGCTAGAGTATGGAGAGGCCATCACACGTCTGCTGCACAAGTTGATTAACCTAGGAATTAGGGATAGTAGTTTCCTATAGGAGAAATTGTCTTATTTCTTGTATTTGAACCTTATAATGAATGAATATTTCTAAAGATTGTTTCTGAAAACTTGATGCCTTGTTTGCATACATGCATTGATGCATTCATGCATCTACATAATCATGCATTTACGCATTCACCTTTCAAAGTTGTTTTGAGAAATCTTTGGTTTAACAAAGATAGTTTCATGACAGTTTTCTTTAAGCTGCAATCATTCCACATTCTTACGGAACCCGTTTGCGTCTAAAAACTATGGTTGTTGAGGACCGAATTACCAGTTTGGAGAATGAACGCGTGGAAACGTAGAGTTGCTTTGACATGATGGATCAATCTATGAAAGATTATTTTACTCAGAATCAAAGAGAGATCATTAATCAGCTGAATGCTCTATTGGGGCTCAAAGAGTCAGGGAGGGCTAAAGCTCCTATAGGTGTTTCCAACGAAATGAATGACCAAGTAGAAACCACATCTCACGTGAGGGTACCGCCTGAAGGACATCCATATATGAAGAAGGTCCAAATTAATCTGACATGAGAAACACCAAATAATTCGGTGAACATTGGGGCAAATTTTGGGAGCAATGACGATGTTTCGATCTGAATACTTTAAACGAGATAGATAAAATTCACGCTGAGATTGAGAAAAAGTATGAGGAGTGCTGTAAGGCAATAGAGGATCGTTTGCTGGAATTACAGAAGGTAAATGAGATAGGACATGGTGCAGTTGAGGTGAGTTTAGTGGTTGACCTAATACTCCCGCTGAAGTTTAAAACGCCAGATTTCGAAAAGTATGATGGGACTACTTGCCCGAGAGTTCATCTCGCAATGTACTGCCGAAAGATGGTTGCTTACTTGAAGGATGAAATGCTGTTGATACATTGCTTCCATGACAGTTTAACCGGTTCGGCTGCTCGATGGTACACACAGCTAAGTTGTGTAAATATTCGTTCATGGAAGGATCTTTCTGGCGCTTTCGTGGAACATTATAAATATGTTACGGAGATGGTTCCTAGTCGTGTTATGTTGCAGAGTATGGAACAAAGAAATAATGAGACACTTCGACAGTATGCTCAAAGATAGAGGGATATAGCGGCACAAGTCCAACCTCTGTTGATGGAAAGTGAGGTTGTCCATATGTTTGTATAGACTTTGAAGGGACCGTTGTTTGAAAGATTGATCAGTAATGCCACCCAGAATTTTGCTGATATAGTAATGACTGGAGAGTTGATTGAAGCAGCAATAAAAAGTGGGAGGATCGATAGTGGAGAAAACTCTTGTAAGAGTTACAAGTGGAAGGACAATGAGGTGAATAACTCAAGTACGTATGAGGCTCCCAAGAATGTGATTATTACTTCACCAGGAGCGGCGTGAGGAAATGTGCAGGGTTCAAACAACAAGGATACCCGTGGCTCGAGGAATGATAAAATGAATTTTAAACCAATACCCATGTCTTATGCTGAGTTGTATCCATAATTGTATGAAGTGGATTTGGTGAGGTCGTACTACTTAAACCCTTTGCAACCCCCTATCCACAGTGGTATAAGCCCGATGCACATTGTGAATTTCATGCTGGAATACTGGGTATACAATTGAGACCTGTACAACATTTAAAAAGGTGGTTCAGAATCTAATCAATAATGGGATCCTGAAGTTTGATGAACCTAGCATTGCAGCAAATCCACTGCCGAGTCACAAAGGGAGGGGAGTGAATGCCATAGAAGAGGATGATGAAGCGAAGCGACTGAAGAATGATGTGTCAAAAATTAAATCTCCTTTGAAGTGGGTATTTGAACAGTTGTATAATGTCGGGATGATTGAAATGGGCATAAAAGTAGAGAAGGAGATACGATCTGATGTATATTGTGAGTATCATCAGGAACATGATCATGAGATTCAACACTGCCCAGAATTTCGAAGCTTGATACAAAAGATGATGGACAATAAAGAGATTGAGTTCTTTGTAAGGACATGTGAGAAGAAAGCAGTGGAAGTCTATACCTCTGAGCCATCAGGCATCAGATATGGGATACTTAAACCTTTGGTAGTCGTTGTTAGACCCAAAGCTGAAGGCCTTGTGGATGCAAAACCTGTCACGATTCCCAAGATTATGATTTTATCCCTTGCACCATTTGCTTAGAAGAGCACTCACAAGGTGCCCTGGAATTATGCTGCCACAGTAACCATACCTGAAGAGGGCAAATTGCAGAAAGAGATAAAACCATTGGAAGAAATGAAGTTGATGCTAGAAGAGAGTAAAAGTGATCAGACAAGTTCTAAAATAGTAAATGAGGTGGGGCACTTCACTCGAAGTGGTATGTGCTATTCTCCGAAATTTCCCAAAGAAGCGGAGAAAGCCAAAGGGAAAGTTGTGTCTGCACCAGAAAGAATTTTTGGGGAAGAGCCAACACCCAAGATAAATGAGCCGGTGATAGAGGAACATGCTCAAGAATTCTTGAAGTTTTTGAAACATAGTGAGTATAATATTGTTAAGCAGTTGAAGAAGCAACAAGCGAGGATCTCTGTTCTAGAGTTACTGTTAAGTTCAGAATGGCATCGCAATGCATTAATGAAGGTGCTTAATCAGACATTTGTACCAAATGACATATCCATAAACAAATTGGACAGGATAGTGAACCACGTAACTGTTGACAATTATATCACTTTCACTGATGATGAAATTCCTCAGGGAGGAATGGGATCAGTAAAGGCTTTGAATATCACCATGCATTGTAAGAGATATGTACTGCCAAGAGTGTTAATAGACAATGGTTATGCCTTGAATGTTCTGCCAATGGTAAAGCTACAAAGGTTGCCCATTGATGAATCACACATGAAGGTGTATAAGAATACAATAAGGGCTTTCGATGGGACTACTCGTGAGGTGGTCGGAAAAATTGAAGTTCCATTGTTGATTGGACTGATTGTCTACAATGTCAATTTTGTGGTGATGGATATAAGACCCACGTATAATTGCTTGCTGGGAAGGACGTGGATTCATTCGCCGGAGTAGTATCATCGTCCCTACATTAGAAGTTGAAATTCATGATCGAAAGAGAGCTGGTCAGTGTTGGAGTAGAAGAAGATATCATAGCCTCAGTAACCACCGACGCTCCCTATATTGAGGCCAACGAGAACGCTCTTGAATGTTCTTTCAGGGCTCTGGAGTTTGTAAATGCTACCTTCGTTGCTGAAGGCAAGCCTTTCCCGCGCCCGAGATTATCAAACTGCGCCAAGATGACTGTACGATAGACACTGGGAAGAGATGCAAGAACGGGAAAAGGTTTAGGCAAGTGACTCCAGGGGTGTTTGCGCTCAAAATCAATGGTTAAGAAGAAGGATCGTTTCGTGCTAGGATTCAATCCCAATATCCAGGATAGGTTGAAAGATTTGAAGAAAAGGGGAGAACAGAGGAAAGCTCACCTTCTGGGATATGAAGCTTCCTCCGAATCCATGCCTTTGGTGGATCTGACATGTATCTTTAAGTCCAAGAGGATTTGAGAATGTCGAGGAACAGCTCATGGAGGTCAATCTGGAGACCGCGAGAATGCATGAAGAAGAAATCTTTGGCAATGAGCTGGAAGGGCTTCTTGTTGGGGGAATTTGAGGGAGCTCAACCTGGGAAGTTTCTGGAGAAAATTCGTCTGTGTCTCCCTGGTGAAAAACTCGACAATTAGATAGTTGAGGAGCTTGATGTTGTATCCAATAAAACAAAGTAAATACCAGGAACCAACTCTATACCTTTGCCCACGTGTATAGAGCATTATCTATAAAGGCAACTATGTCAGTTCATTTAAATAAAGATGCTTTCAATGTTGATTCACAAATGGCAAACATGTTTCTTGCTTTCTTTTTCGTATTCCTTTCAAATATATATATTATAATTTCCTTTGCAAGTTTTTAATTGTTGATAGCATGAATGATCCTGAACCTAATCCTGGAGTAAATCATGAGCGGCCAGTGTGTCTAATAGAAATCAATGAGGTGGAAGATGAAACAGAATGGGAAACCCCTGAAGAATTACTGAGGTTGGTGGAAAAAGAAGACAAGAAGGTTCTACCCCAAAAAGAGGAATTAGATATTCTTAATTTGGAAACTGATGAAATCAGGAGAGATTTGAAAATAAGAAAAACCTTCTCGCCAAAAGCTAGACAAGGGTTGATTAATTTGTTGCGAGAGTTTAAAGATGTCTTCGCCTGGTCGTACCAAGACATGCCTGGACTGAATACTGGTATAGTGGCACATAAATTGCCCTTAACGCCAGAGTGTAAACCAGTACAGCAAAAACTTAGAAGGTTGAGGCCAGAAGTGGTACTGAAGATAAAGGAAGAAGTGCAAAAGCAAATCGATGCTGGTTTTCTTGAGGTATCCAAGTATCCAGAGTGGGTAGCTAACATAGTTCCTGCACCGAAGAAAGATGGGAAGTACGCATGTGTGTGGATTATAGAGAACTGAATAGAGCTAGTCCAAAGGATAATTTCCCTTTGCCCCATATAAACATCTTAGTGGACAATACGTTGGGTCATTCTTGGTTCTCCTTCATGGATGGATTCTCATGGTATAATCAGATAAATATGAGCCCAGAGGACATGGATAAGATGACATTTATAACCTTATGGGGAACATATTGTTACAAAGTGATGCTCTTTGGGTTAAAGAATGTTGGGGCAATCTATTAGCGGGCGATAGTGACCTTGTTTCATGATATGATG
The DNA here is from genome assembly GCA_019671005.1 of Hibiscus mutabilis. Taxonomy (NCBI): domain Eukaryota; kingdom Viridiplantae; phylum Streptophyta; class Magnoliopsida; order Malvales; family Malvaceae; genus Hibiscus; species Hibiscus mutabilis. The sequence goes on along the minus strand of CM033717.1, from coordinate 43,628,470 downwards.
CACAAAGAGATCAAAGTGTATGTCGATGACATGATTGCCAAGTCCTAGACCGAAGAAGAACATATCTAGAATTTAAGGAAGTTGTTTTTAAGGTTGAGAAAGTACCAGTTAAAGCTCAATCCAAATAAGTGTACTTTTGGAGTCACATCAAGAAAACTCATGGGTTTTGTTGTTAGCAGGAAAGGAATTGAAATATTCCTAGATAAAGTAAAAGAGATCCAGAATTTGCCATCGCCAAAAACACAAAAAGAAGTTCGAGGATTCCTCAGGAGATTGAATTACGTCTCTCGGTTTATTTCTCAATTAACTGATAAATGTGATCCAATCTTCAGGCTGCTTAAAAAGAACAATCTAGGAGAATGGGATGAAGAGTGCCAAGAAACGTTTGATAAGATTAAGAAGTACTTGATGAATGCTCCAATACTGGTTGCTCCAGTTCCAGACAGGCCACTCATCCTCTACTTAACAGTTCATGAAAATTCAATGGGATATGTGTTGGGGCAGAATGATGACACGGGGAGGAAAGAAAGAGCCATCTACTACTTAAGCAAAAAGTTTACAGAGTGTGAAGTGCGATACCCGCCTATTCAATAGTTGTGTTGTGCTCTGGTATGGGTAACTCGCAGGCATAGGCAATACATGTTGTATCACACTACTTGGCCGATTTCCCGCCATGACCCATTGAAGTTTATAATGGAAATACCAACGTTGACTAGAAGACTGGCAGATGTTTTTGTCAGAATTTAACATTGTATATGTAAACCAAAAGGCAATAAAAGGGAGGGTTGTAGACGATTTCTTGGCAAGTTATGCTTCAGAGGATTACAAGCCGTTGAGCTTTGATTTCCCCGACGAAGATGTGATGAATATCTCAATAGAAGAAAATATAATCTTTTGGGATGAAATGTGAAAGTTGTATTTTGATGGGGCTATGAATGCCCTAGGACGTGGAATTGGGTCAGTACTGATCTCCCTAAACAATAAACATCATCCCTTCAGAGTAGACTAGAGTTCCTTTGTACCAATAACATGGCGGAATATGAAGCTTGTGTTATGGGGTTGCAAGCTGCTATTGAAAGGAAAATAGAGAGTCTAAAAGTATATGGAGATTCCACACTAGTTATTTACCAGCTTCGTGGAGAGTGGGAAACGAAGGATGCCAAATTGATTGAATATCGAAAACTGATTCTTGAAATGATAAAAGAGTTCAAAGAGATCACTTTTACATACATTCCCAGAGAGGATAATCAGATGGCAGAGCTTTAGCTACACTGGCTTCAGTATTCTTAGGCAACAGACTTAAAGACATGATGAAGATCCAGATGCAGAGTTATAATGCTTATGCTCACTGTTGTAGCATAGAATAAGAAATAGATGGAAACCCTTGGTATTACGGTATCATGCAGTACCTCAAGTCTCAAAGCTATCCTTAAGAGGCAAATGATAACGATAAAAGAACTATCAGAAGGATGGCTTTAGGATACGTGCTTGATGGAAAAACCCTGTATAGAAGGGGCAGAGATCAGATCTTGCTAAGGTGTGTTAATGCTAATAAAGAAAGAAGTATCATGGCAGAGGTACATGATGGAGTATATGGGACACATGCAAACAGTTATGCAATGGCCAGAAAATTTGTGAGATATGGATATTACTGGGCAACCATGGAAAGAGATTGCATTGAATATGCAAAAAAATGTCATAAATTCTAGATATACACTGACATAATCAATTCCCCATCGGTGCCACTCCATACGATGAATTCACCATGGCCTTTCGCTGTCTAGGGAATGGTCGTTATTGGGCAGATTCATCCCAAGGCTTCTAATGGTCATCGTTTCATTCTTGTGGTCATCGATTACTTCACTAAATGGGTGGAAGTAGCTTCTTATGCTAACGTCACAAGAACAACAATATGCAAGTTCTTGAAGAAAGAGATCATTTGTCGATATGGGTTACCAGAAAGAATCATTACTGATAATGTTGCCAATTTCAACAATAAGGTAATAGCAGAAGTGTGCGAGCAGTTCAAAATCATGCATCATAATTCTGTAACTTACCGTCCTAAGTGAATGAGGCAGCAAATAAAAACATCAAGAAAATTATATCGAAAACAACAGAGACGTACAAAGATTGGTATGAGAAGCTTCTCTTTGTATTGTTTGCATATATCGAACCTCGATACGAACTTCAACTGGGGCAACTCCCTACTCTTTAGTTTATGGGACAGAAGCAGTACTTCCCATCGAGGTTGAAATTTCATCCCTTTGAGTTTTATCAGAAGTAAAGATGGACGATGTGGAATGGATACAAGCTCAGTTTGACTAGTTGAATTTGATTGAATAAAAGAGGTTGAGGGCTATTTGTCACAGTCAAATGTACCAGAAAAGAATGATGTGGGCCTATGATAAGAAGGTACGACCTAGGGAATTCCGAGAGGGAGATCTTGTGTTGAAAAAGATCTTACAGATACACTGTGATGATCGTGGAAATAAATGCTTAACTGGGAAGGACCTTATGTTGTTAAAAAGGCCTTCTCTAGAGGAGCACTAATTCTGACCGAGATGGATGGTAAAGAGTTACAAAAACCAGTAAACTCTGACTCAGACAAAAAGTATTATGCCTCAACCATAAGAAAAAGAAGAGAAAGGAAAAAGAAAAGAAAAGAAAAATGCTGAGTGAAAACCCAAAAGGGCACTATAGATATTTAAAAAATAAAAGAGAAAGAAAAAAGAATAAAAAAAGAGAAAGAAATAAAATAAAAGGGGGTTCAAGATTAAAATCCGTAAAGGGCGTCTTGAAACCAAAGGAGGATCTGGGTTGAAAACCTATAAAGGGCGGCTAAGATGATTTAAGAATAGGCATCCATCGGTTGAAACCTCTCGGACATCACCTAGTACTTCAGAAGGGATTTCACATCTGTAATCATCTAGACAACGTTTGAAGTCTATTGGACAAGGGTTAAGCTCAAGACTATCTCTGGTCAATGGGGTGGATGTATCCTTCATGCTATGTATGCCCGAAAATTTGATCTTGTTTCTTGATTTTGTTGTTTCGGTTTGCCATGACTTGTTTGTTAAAAATTCCATTTAAATTTGTACTAATAAGCTTCAATAAAGATCATGTATTTTCTTTTGAGCCTTTCTTTTATTCCGAAGCATCATTAAATGATTGACATAGTGAATAAAGCAGATAATTTCTTGGTATTACTATGTTTTGAAAGATACAGGTGAACTTTAGCACTCTGGGTTATTGAAGAAGAGTGTATAAAGTAAAGGTATCGTTGGACCTCATATTGAAAAAATATTCAGAGATAAGAAGGAAAGTGAAGGTTGAAGCGCATAAAGATTGTCGTTGAAAATCAGTTTGAGGCACTCATAGTGACATGACCGGGATAACAAAGTCTGACATCCAAGGAACAATGATTTCTATCTTTGCGCTCATGCTGGAATGATTGGATCCACAAGGCCAACACATTATCATGTACTCATGGATCAGGTTGGCTTGTCATCGAACGGTTTGCAGGAACTTGTCCATTCTCTATCCTATGAGAATCAAAGGAGCATTATTGACGTCTTTGGCATTGCTTCTATTTGCCATGCTCATCTTACAGCATCTTAGTGGGAACAGTTTATGAAGATATTTTTGAGATATTGCCAAACCATGGTGGTATTACAGCACCTGGAGCCTTCACCATCCCTCAACCTTCCGAGTTGAATTAAAATATTCACAGCTTCATGTTCTTCTGTTGAGAATGAAAATTTGATTCATTATTTTGTAAAGGCTTTTGGACTTGGCAAAACTTTAAATGATAATTAGTTGAGGGCTTGTTTCGTTCTTCCAGCGACGTGGTCAAGGTCTAAAAAGAGAGAAAAGAAAAAAAAGAACAAGAAAAGAAAAAAAAAGAAAAAAAATTGAAAAAAGAAGAAAAGAAAAGAGGAAAAAGAAAAAAGGAAAAGAGAAACCTAAGGTGAAAACCCAAAAGGGCGACTTGAAAAAAAAGAAAAAAAGAGAAAGAAAAAGAACCAAAGTGGAAACCCGAAAGGGCGCTTTGAGAAAAGCAATCTAAAGTGAAAACCCGAAAAGGCACTTTAGAGCAAAGGGCCAGAAATGCAAAAAGGAGTTTTTGATTGCTAATCCTAAATGTGAGATGAAATATTAAAGAAGAAGAAAATGAAGCATCAAGATAATTCCCTAGGGAGTGACAGCTGATTGATTGATCTCAATAAGTCATAATTCATGCATCATGTAGAAATTAGGATCATATTAATTTTCATACATGCATTTTAGTTTGTTTTGATAGGAAATGAAAGAAGAGTTCCTAATGTGAAGAGCTCGTCCAGCAAATAAAGAACTCCTAATGTGAAGAGTTCGTCCAGCAAAGAAAGAAATCCTAATGTGAAGAGTTCGCCCAGCAAAGAAAGAATTCTTAATGAGAAGAATTCATTTAGCAAAGACATAATTCCTAATGAGAAGAATTCGTCAGTAAAGAAAGAGTTCGAAGTGAGAAGAACTCGTTCAAGCTCTTAGAGAAGGAAAGGAAATAAAGTTCGGATAAGACCTTGCAGCTCAGAGTAACAGCTGACAAGTTCAGACAAAATTCGTGTCTTTTCAGTCTTTACCCTATTCATGTTCTACAACAATGAGCAAAGAGGGGCAGCTGTAATACCCAAATTTTGTGCGGGTTCTTTTTATATATATAATTCTCTGTAAGTAGCACCAAATAGTAAATAATAAACAATAATAATTCATTTGAAAAAAATAATCCTCCAATGTCCAAATTAAATAAAACTATCTATAAATACAAAAACTGGTTTACAAGTCCATCAGAGTCCATTTTAGGTGTTCATTTACATCAATTTCTCTTTACAACTCTAAAAGGCCCAATTACAAATTTTAAAGGCCCAAAATCTTATTCATTTACACACAAAATTGGCCAAAGAAGCACATCGGGCCCGTTGTGTTTCTTTTTCCCCCCCATCAGTGCCACGTGGCGCTCCCGGATTGGTCTTTAACCCCAACGCATGGATTAAAGGCCCATCTGGTGCCAGCTGGCATGACGTCATGGAAGTTACGTCGCCATGACGTCAGGATCTACCGCTGATATAAGTACCTGCAAAGAGAGAGAAAAATAGGGAAAATAGCTAATCATTAACTCGTCATTAAAAGACAATAATTGAGAGAGAGAAGGCATTCGAAAGGTTACCAGAAAGGTGAAAGGACGCTCGGAGAAGACGATCGAAATAGCTTCCTCACCACTGAAGGTTCGCCAGAATTGTTGATACGCATCCAGAGGTATATTTCCACCTCTATTGTTTCATTTGCTGCAATTAAACGAGCAGAAACAATTAAATTCAGGCCTCAAACATTTAAAACCAGTAATAGCAATGTCTAAAACCTAGGTAAATACTAAATCTAAAGTCAGAAACCTAAGTAAACCCTAGATCTAAACATAAATCAAATCTGAAATTAAAAGAGGATTCTAGTCACTTATCTTGAGTTTCTGCCACTGTGAGCAATGCCGAAAATCGCCTTACGACGCTGAACGGTCACCAGAGCTAGGTTAGGGATGACTGGAATGTTCAGGCGGTGGTTGGAAGGTTAAGGCTCACCGGAAAGGATGAACGGAGATGACGGCCGGTGGCCGGCGTCACCTCCAGCGGTCGGGAAACAAGTTAGGGTTAAAGATCAATGGTGGTTGAAGATCGAAGTTAGGAAAATGAAAGAACATGTGATGAATATCTTAAGGGAAAGTGAGGTTTGATCTTCATAAACAAGAAAACGGGGAAGTTTTGGTGTTTTGTGGATTAAATGAAAGAAAAAATGAAGAACTAATTGAGAACTATGATGAGTTTATGGGTTTTGATCGAAAATTCAAAGGTTTTTTGGGTTTTGGAATGTTTGAGTCGAAAGAACTTAGAGAGAGGAAGCGTTGAGGAGAGATGGGAAAAGAGATGAAATGGCTGAGTCGGCTCGATTTAGGGCCCTTTATACCCGAGCCAACACAGTGCCGTTTTGGGCACCGGGTTAATAAAGACCCGCGCGTTTGTGAGATGGGCATGGATATGGGGCCACAGTCCAACCTGAAACCCGATTATAATTGTTTGGGCTGTTTGGGCTGAGTATTAAACGATCTTTGGGTTAAATTCTTAAGGAAATTAGATTTAGGCTCTCCAGTTCGTCTATTTTTACAATTTAGTCACCAATTCCTAGTAATTTAGCCTTTTAATTTTCAATTTAATTCAATTTGGTCCTGTGCAGTTTAATTCCTTTATTTTAATTGCTTCTTATTTAATTTATTTAATTGTTCGTATGATGCATGCTTTTAAATGGTCATGTAGTATAATTGTTTAGAGAACCCTAAACACCCTAAGTATAATTAGAGCTTTTAGAATTAGGTTCTTTAATTAAAATTGATAAGGAAGATCATTGTAGAAAATAAATGGATATTAAATGATCACTTTAATGCCCTAAGTGGACTAGTATCACATTGCAACGTGATGTTATTCAAAAGGGGTATTTTAGTGAAATATTTAATATTTCGTTTTAACTTAGAATATTGACATCATATAGTTAGTTAAATAAAATTAAAATTAGGGTTAAATAATTAATGACATCAATATTAGAAATATTATTAATTTAGGGTCTAATATGGTAGTGCCCAATTATTTGGGTGTTATCACAAAAAACCCCTAAATTAGTAATATTTATAGATTCTAATTAATTAATGAATTGAAGCCTTAATTAGGTTAGAACTTAGAATTGACAAGAAAATAAATGGACATGAATTTAAACCTTTTGTGTTGAGATACATTTTTGAATATAAATTGAAACATCCTAAAGTAACTGGATATTTCAAAAATTCGTATTCGTATGGAAATATATTTTCTTACAAAAAGATACCCCCATTTGAAATGAAATTCAGTTAACAATTAATTATCTAATTAACTTCAAATTATTGCTTAAAATGCCACACGGAATTAATAAGGTACCGATAACGGGCGTTTGTGGGGTGTCAATCCTTCCCCACACGTAACCGACTCCCGAACCCTAATTTTAAAGAAATGAATCTCTAGTTGTATTTATGGTGTCTGGTCTACCAAAGTGACCGGTGGCGACTCCAAATTGGCTTTCAAAATTAAATAAAAGATTTAATATAAGAAAAATCCTAATTTTCAAGATTTAATTAATTAAAATGAATAAAACCCGATTTTCTAAAAAAATAATCGCGAAGCCATTTTTCAAATTTAGATCTCAAAAAAATGGTCGCGACATAACCGTCATAGGAGATGCAGCCTCAAACCCTATATGTGACGCAAACAGGGGCGACGCAAGGTAAAAAAGCTTTCCCCTTTCTTCTTTCAATTTGAAATAATAATAATAATAATAATAATAATAATAATAATAATAAGAAGAAGAAGAAGAAGAAGAAGAAGGAGGAGGAGGAGGAGGAGAAGGAAGAGGAGGAGGTAAAAGTACCTAGAAATTGCTTGCTTGCTTATATTCAAAAAAATCCGTAGTGGTTTACAATGAATTGGTAGGGCTTTATATAGGTATTTACATACCAAAATTATAAAGGAATAATGAAAAAAATCCTAATTTCTATTGGTTTGGTTCTCATATTTGTTTGAACCTATTCCCTTCCTGTTCTGGCTCTTGATTTCGATTTGGATTTATTTGGTGACTGGTTGCTTTCCATATTCGATTAATGGCTAACATTCCTCTTTTATTTTTGTTTCGAATTTAATTTTTTTGTGTTTTGTTCTCGAATGTAGCGGTCGAACGGTGAGGGAATGGTAGCACCGCAGTCACCGGCGATTGCGGTAGTTTCAAAATTGATTGGACAGTGAAGAGGCACGTGATTTGCCGACGCGCGGAGTGGAGCCAAACGGGCGTCGGGACTGGCGCATGGGTTGCATGCGCGTATAGGGGAGCTGACCGGTCATTCTCCAGGTTCAATTTGAGCCGTTGGATCTTGTCCAAATCCAATGGCTATAAATAGGTTGCGCATGAGAGAAAAAGATGGCATCTAGGGTTTTATTTTGGGCTAAATGGGCCACCGATGTTCTTCTATATTTGTCATTAACTGATTGTGAAAATTTTACATCTCAAACAATCGATTAAATATGCACTTAAATTGCTATTAGAATGCAAAGTTGATAAATATACAATTAATTAAGCTGATTTGAAGACAAGATGTAGCACATCTAAGTAATAACAGAGAAAACATTACTATTATGCGTTATTGCTTTATTCCAAGAGTTTTTAACTTCAATTATAATTTAGAGAAACAAATCGCCACGTATGTTCCAAAAGCACCATCACTAATTTTTCACGATATGAATAATATATTTGGTGATGACCGTAATACCTTACTAATAATTTTAGGACTGCTTCTAATGACATTCGAGCAAGCCACCCTTAGTCGCCTTATGGTCTTTGGCATGGTAAAATTTCTTTATTACAACTTGTAGTTTCTTTATCATAAAATTAGAAAAAAAATCTTGGACATGATTCAATTCTAGGCATCATTTCATCTCACAAGTAGAAAAATTATTTAATTTGATTTGACAAGCATCGAATATGGCTGGACTGGTTTTTTTTTTCTATTTGTACAAGTATGTATTTATTATGCATTAAATCAACTCAGTTCAACAAACGAGAATTAATTAATTGTTTCTTTATAATAACTTTCTTTTGTTGAACTTAGTGGATTTCATGCATAATAAAAATATACATGTAAAAATATATAAAAAAAAGCCTTACTCTAGGAATTATTAAAGGGTCAAATTATATATTTCTTCAACTTGTGAGATTAAATGATGCCGACTTCAAATTGTCGTCATGCCAAAAATCATGAGGCGAGCTAAGGGTGGCTTGGTCAGAGGAAGTTAGAAGTAATCCTAAAATTACTAGAGAGGTATTAGGGTCATCACCTGATATATTATCGATATCTTAAAAATTAGCAATGATGCTTTTGAAAAATGATTTGTTTCTCCAATGTATAGTTCATGTTTCAACCTTACGGAATAAAACAACATCAAAATAATAATTTTTCTCTGTTATTACTTTGATGGGCTGCATCCATTATCTTCGAATCAACTTGATTAGTTGTATATTTCTCAAACGTGCATTCTAATATCAATTCGAGCATTTTCTTAATCGATCGTTTAAGATATAAAGTTATCACTAGTAGTTTATCACGAAATACAAAAGAATCTATGTACTAATATTTATTATTAAAGTGGATGAGTTGAACTTGAGTTTGATTATTTCTAGCAATTATGTGCAGTGCAGTGTTCCCATCTTCATCATGTATGTTCACCACTTATTGATAATATTCGTTCTTTCCAAGTGATTAAAGTAGGACGTGCAAAACATATAGTACGTTAGTTTCAACTACGATATGCAAAATAGTGCAATTCTGAACTGTAGCATCTCCAATGCATTCAGGACAAGCTTGTATAAATCTATCCAATAAATTGTGTTTGTTTTCAACTTTACACAGGTAGTAAAAAGGGGTCTCACCGTTCTTTCATCTCACATGAACAAGATCTTTATCAACTTCTAAGATATGCCATTTCGTCTCTTGGAAGTTGATAAAGATCTTGTTTGTTTCATAGGAAAGAATGATCGTTTGTTTCCTTTGTAAAGTTGAAAAACAACAAAGTCTATTGGACAGATTTATGCATTCTTGTCATGAATGTATCTTGGATGTTACAATTCAAAGTCGTTTTGGTTGCATATCATAGTTGAAATGAATAGATCATGGGATCTTCAGGTCCTATTTCAATCATTTGGAAGCAACGACTATTATTAAGAAGTGGTGAACAGATAAGACGAAGATGGCAACACCGCACTCCACATAGCAACTAGCAATAATCAACCTTAGGTTCGTGATTAACTGATTGTGACAATTTTGTATCTCAAACAATCGATTAAACAGATGCTTGAATTGCTATTAGAATTCAAGGTTGATAAATGTACAACCAATCAAATTGGTTTGAAGGCATTGGATGTAGCACATCAAATTAATCAGAGAGAAAAAATTAATATTCTATGTTATTGATTTATTTTGTGAGTTTCAAACATCAAATATAAATTGGAGAAACAATGTATCAAGTATGTTTCACAAGCATCATCGCTAATTTTTCACTGTATGAATAATATATCAGGTGATGATCCGAATGCTTTACTAGTAATTTTAGGACCAGTTTAACTTATTCCGACCAAACCACCCTTATCTCGCCTTGTGGTCTTTGGCATGAAGACAATGAATCCTTAGACGATACCTAGACCAAGGTTTCTTTTCTATTTTTACAAGTATGTCTTTAGTATGCATTAAGTCAACCCACTTCACCAAACATGAATTAATTAATTGTTTCCAGTAATCTCTAATAATTCTCGTTTGTTGAACTAGGTTGACTCCATGCATAAAAAACAATAGGATTCAATGTGCGTCAACTTAGATAATTTTCTACTTGTAAGATTAATTGATGCATAATAAAGACACTACATGTTGGAATATAGAATTTTCACCAAGCCAGATACCAAAATGTGGGCTAAGGGTGGCTTGGTCGGATGTAGTCCTAAAATGGCTAATAAGGCATTATAGTCATCAGCAAATATATTATCCATACCATGAAAAATTATCGATGATGCTTTTGAAACATACTTGACGATTTGTTTCTCCAACATATATTTGAAGTTTGAAACTCTCGAAATAAAGCAACGATACATAAGAGTATTGTTTTATCTATTATTAATTTGTTGTGCTACATCTAGTTCGTCAAACCAGCTTGATTGATTGTTATTTATCAACCTTGAATTATAATAGCAATTCAAGCATTTGTTTAATCGATTGTTTGAGATATAAAATTGTCACAATCAATTAATCACAAAATAAAAAAGAATTCATGTACTAATAATATTTGTTATTAGAGTGGGATGATTTGAGCCTGAGGCTAATTATTTCTAGAAGCAATATGGAGTGCAGTGTTGCCATCTTCGACATGTTTGTTCACCACTTCATAATAATAGTCATTCTTTCCAAGCGATCAAAGTAGAACTTGAAGAACGTCTGGTCTATTACTTTCAACTCTAATATGCAAAGAACAAATATTATGAATTGTAATATCTCCGATACATTCAGGACAAGCCTGCATAAATCTATCCAATAAACTCTATTGTTGAAAGTCGATGATTGTCCGTTTCGTTATCGACTTAAAATGGCTGCACTGGAGGGCAGCCCGTTCGAAGGGCATAATTTTGAAGTTAGAATTTTCTTCCCACCCAATTACCCTATGAGACCTCCTATGGTAATCAAAATAAACCTCCCAAGATTGTTGTTTTACATTGCGAATATGTTTTATGTTGAAATATTTCTAAGATAATGGTTATCTGTTTATGTAGTTTGTTTTTCAATTTGATAGGGACGTCTTCCATCCCAACTTCACTGAATCTGGAGGTATTAGGCTGGACATCCTCCACGAAATGTGGAGCCCTAGTATCATATTTGTGGAGATTCTTGCAGGTATATTGGGTTTGTTGCGTGTTCCAAACCCAAACGATCCTCACTCGGATTGTGAAGGTGTTGCTCTAATTTATAGGAACAATCCCCAGCGCGTTGCGAGGTATGCGAGGAAAACTTTTTTGGGTTGAAATTCAATGGCCACATCTTCAGATAAAAAACACTTTTGACTGCTTATGTATTATTCCATTCGTCTTGTAACACCCTCTTCCCGGCCTGGTTGAGAACTGGGTCGGAGCTTGCTACCGTTAAACGATACGATGATCAGTGCTATAAAACTTCAATCAATGACTAATACTCAATTGATATTATACTCTTTAAACATTACCAAGTATAGGAATTAGTCCAATTTATCCTGTATGGAACAATAACCCTTCAATTAGGACTGATTTATAACTTTTACAAGATTTAGGGACTAAACTGTGAATCTGATAATTTAGGGGTCCTTTATTATAATTAACAATACCACAATGAAATTCAATGTAATAATAGTGAGCCTGTAAAATTTCATGCTAATCAGAGTTCATTAGCCTTATCAATTAGACTTATAAGATTTCAGTGACTATATTGCAAAAATTTAAAAGCTGTTCTTTATCACTTATAACTAGTTTACCTGCCACCGTATCGATACCCTGGAGACTGTATCGATACGCCATGCCTAATTCAAGTATTCCAGATTAAAAGGGAACAAGCCCGTATCGATACAATTGAGACCGTATTGATACATGTTGACCACGTTGACTTCGTATCGATACGCCTTAAACCAGTATCGATACCATTTTTGTAACCAAATTCCAGTGAACAAAGTCCGTACCGATATGCCTAAGCAGTATCGATATGCCCCTTTGACCAACGTTTACTGACCAAATATGCAAGGCCGCACCGATACACCACCACCGTGATCGATACGCCTTGCACTATAATGATAGATTTTATCGATTTTTATCCGATTTGTCCTAACAAACGATGTCCAAATACAATGAAACTTTACGAGCTAACTTTGGAAGACCGTAGTCCATTCTAAATGGTAAGAAATATGTGGACTTGGTAAGACAGTCCACAATGACCCAAATGGCATTGTGTTTAGCAGGAGTCAAGGGGAGACCACTAACAAAGTCCATGATGATCTTCTCCCACTTCCATTGCGGTAGATCGATGGATTGTAATAATCCACTAGGGACATGGTGCTCAGCTTTAATATGCTGACAAGTAAGGCACTTGGACACGAAATCAATTATATATTGTTTCATGCCTGGCCACCAATATAACTCACGGAGGTCTTTGTAAATCTTCACAAACCCCGAATAAATGGAGAATGAACTTGAACGAGCTTCCTTAAGAATACCATTATGAAGTGATTCATCATTAGGTACGCAAACCCGATCACGGAAACATAGGAGTCCTTCAGAATTGATTTTGAAATCAGAATTATCTTGAAGTTTAGAGACAATGGATTAAAGTTTCGGATCTTGGTCTTTCAATGCCTTGATTCTCGAAACAATGGTAGACTGAACTTAAAGTTTAGCTACGAAGCAATGATGTTTTTGAAGTCAGAAGTGAGCATTAATGGCTCGAGGAGCTACAAAACAACGGTTTTTCAAGGATCCACTTACCAAACAATACATGAGATTCAATAATCGATGACGATACTTACCAGGTGAAGGTTTCAGCTGAGAGCATCAGCTACAACATTAGCATTGCCCGGATGGTAGTCATTGACAAGATCATAGTCTTTAAGGAGTTCCATCCATCTCCGTTGTTGGAGGTTTAGCTCTTTCTGAGTCAAGAGGTATTTAAGGCTCTTGTGATTAGTGAAAATATAGCATTTCTCTCTGTAGAGATAATGCCTCCAGATTTTCAATGCAAAAACAACCACGACCAATTCTAGATCATGAGTAGGGTCATTCCTCTCATGTGGCTTAAGCTGTCTCGAAGCATATGCAATAATCTTGCCTTCTTGCATCAATACACATCCTAACTCGAGATATGATGCATCACTATAAACTGTGTAGTCTTTTCCAAACTCAGGTTGGGTTAGGACTGGTGCATGAGTCAACACTTGCTTTAACTGGTCAAAACTCCGTTGTTGTCCCTCGGTCCAAACAAATAGAGCTTCTTTTCACAATAGCTTAGTCAATGGAGCTGCTAGCATAGAGAATTCCTTGGCGAATCTCCTATAATAGCCAGCAAGACCAACAAAACTCCTTACCTCACCAACATTCTTCAATGGATGCCAATCAAGGATGGCTTGAATTTTCTTTGAATCTACTTGGATGCCCGAAGCCGACACAATGTGCCCAAGGAAGGCAACTTCGGTAAGCCAAAACTCACATTTGGAAAACTTAGCAAATAGCTACTTCTCACGAAGGGTTTGAACCACAATATAGAAGTGATCACGGTGCTCCGCTGCATTCTTAGAATAGATTAGGATGTCATTAATGAATACCACTACAAATTTATCAAGATAGGGTCTAAAAACCCGATTCATTAGATCCATAAAAGCTGTTGGTGCGTTGGTTAGCCCAAAAGGCATCACTAAGAATTCGTAGTGACTATAGCTGGTACGGAAAGAGGTTTTGGGTACATCACAATCTTTAACTCTCATTCGATAATACCTGGACCTCAAATCGATCTTGGAAAATATATAGGCATCTTTAAATTGATCGAATAAGTTGTCTATCCTTGGTAATGAATATTTGTTCTTGATGGTCACCTTGTTCAACTGCCAGAAATCAATGCATTGTTCCGGTAACACTCAGCCTAAGCATTAGGTAACTCTGCTTTGACATTCTGAGGTGGGGGATTAGGTGAATTCGGTGGGTCTCCCTACCTTACTTCCTCACCATGGGTCGAGGAGCTGGTAGCAGGCTCATTGGTGTGGGCTTGGTTAATCTCAGACATATCTATAACATGAAGAGATAGGATTAGTCGACAAGTCACAATATACACAATATACAACTCCTAGGTGGCAAATTAGCATAATAACAATGCAATGAACTTTGTTTTAGTCCTATAATTGACTAAACTCTAGCTCTGATACCACAAATGTAACACCCCCTTCCCAGACTGGTTGAGAACTGGGTCGGAGCGTGCTACAGTTGAACGATACAGTGATCAGTGCTATAAAATTTCAATCAATGACTAACACTCAATCGATATTATACTCTTTAAACATTACCAAGTATAGGCCTTAGTCCAATTTATCCTATATGGAACAATAATCCTTCAATTAGGACTGATTTATAACTTTTACAAGGTTTAGGACTAAACTATGAACATAATAATTTAGGGGTCCTTTTCTATAATTAAAAATACCAAAATGAAACTCAATGCAATAATAGTGAGTCTGTAAAATTTCATGCTAATCAAAGTTCATTAGCCCTATCAATGAGACTTATAAGATTTTAGTGACTATATTGCAAAAATTTAAAAGATGTTCTTTATCACTTATAACTAATTAACCTACCACCGTATCGATACCCTGAAGACTGTATCGATACGCCATGCTTAATTCAAGGATTCTAGATTAAAAGGGAACAAGCCCGTTTCGATACACTTGAGCCCGTATCGATACAGGTTGACCACGTTGACTTCGTATCGACACGCCTTGAACCCGTATGGATACCATTTTTGTAACCAAATTCCAGTGACCAAAGTCTATTCCGATATGCCGAAGCAATATCGATATGCCCCTTTGACCAATGTTGACCTGACCAAAAATGCAAGGCTATATCGATACACCACCACCTGTATCGATACGCCCTGCACTGTAATGACAGATTTTATCTGATTTTTATCCGATTTGACCTACCAAATGATGTCCAAATACAATGGAACTTTACCAGCAAGTTTATTGTTGCGTGTAATAAGTACTACGCAATTGTACAAGTATACACGTCGCAAGTAATAAAGTGATACGAGTATCGAGTATCGTCTCCACAGGGATTGGTTTGGGCCACTTTGCTTTAGTTATCGCACTGTAAAAGTAAAAACACAATTGATAGTAGGAGTTGATTTTAATGAGTAAAGTAAAAGCAATAAACTAAAAGAATAGATGAAAGAAAAAGAGAGAATAGGCCAGGTTATCGTGAGTTGAGGTGTGATAGCCGATTGGATCGTCTTGGTAAAAGAGTGCAAGGGCAACTCAGTTGCCGTGGCAACTTGCACAGCGGGGTTGCCTTGGCAACTAATCGATGGTTGCCTGGGCGACTAGCTAGCCAACTACTTGGGCGTATGGGCAGCAACTTCAAGGTTCGGCAGAGCGTTCTTCAATGGTTTCTTCTTATCCCTAAGTCAAAACTCTAGCTACTTGTGCATGCCTTGATAATACATCCGTGCGTGAAACAAGGGTGAACAACAACCAATCTTGCGCTCCTCTTAGCCGTTGAAATCCTTAACTTATTCCTAAGCCGGATTAATCTTCACCATCAATAGATTGAATAAAGATCATACTCATTTGTTTCTTGAATCTAACTCTCCCGATATTAGATAAATATATGAAGTTACGAGATCCTCTCCCAATTCACTCGCAAACAAAAATAAGAACCAAGAATGAATAAACCTTGAATATAAAAGTGCAAACTCTTATTACCTAAACAAAATCCAATTGTTTCTCACAACAACAAAACACAATAACCCCAACCAATCAAGTTAGTTCATGGTTGGGTTCAAAAGATATACAAAGAATAATCCCCAAGCCATGAATCTAATGGAAGCAAAGAATAAGAAGAAGAAATCAAACTCTCTCCCCCTTGCTCTCTTGTCGAAATCTCTTTCTTCTTGCCCCTTGGAGTTGTCGAAAATCCTTTCTTCTTGCCCCTTGATCATTGACGGCTTGGTCCTTTAAATAGGAGATGGCTAGGTCGAAATCCTTCTTGAGGAGGAAGTTAAGTTGGAATTAAATTATCTTTAAAGAATATAATTATTTATTATATTTAAATTCCTTCTAGAACTTCTTCTATCTTCTTGGGATTTAATTTCTCTTTAACCTCTTCATGGAAATCAAACTCCTTTGCGATTTAACTTTGCTCCACATCATCTTGGGCTGATCTAGTCATCAATTTCGACTACCATATCATCTTATTCTTTGTCGAAAATTGCCTTGGCAACTAGCTCGACATCTCCTTCATGCTTTGCCCTGGCAACTAGCTCGGCATCTCCTTCATGCATTGCCCTGGCAACTGGTTCTAGCCTTGTTTAGGAAAGTGATTCTGCACACACACAAAAACACACCAAAGCAGCATCTTTTTCCGCAAAAATCACCAAGTTATGTAATCAAGCTCAACGGTGGAAAGAAACATGAATTAATGCATGAATGACTAATTATGCAACTAATATGAGCTTAAGTCAAACAATAATATGAGTAAAGAGGGTAATAAAAATAGTACTTTTGAACACTTATCACACCCCCAAACTCGAACTATTGCTTGTCCTCAAGCAATGCAAACTAATAATTACCCGCCAAGACTTTAATCATCAAAGACATGCTTCAAACTTGAATTCAAACCTCGGAACCGTGGCACAAAGTATGATCACCTTTTAATTTTTCGGATAGCACAAAAAATACCCGAAACCAAACTATAATGCTCGTGACAATATGTCTGCGTAGTTGTGTACAAGTTGATTTTCAAGATTCTATGTGAACAATAGGCTTTTATCAAGTTAATTATCGGGGCATTTATTTTTATTTTCACTAGAGCCAATTTTCGGGCACCTCTAGCAAAGTAAGCAATTTCTCATTTTATTTTAGTCAACTAGAGCCAATTTCGGGCACCTCTAGCGATTCTTTAATGTGCATTAACTACTAGAGCCAGTTTCGGGCACCTCTAGCAAGAAAGTGCATTTACTACTAGAGCCAGTTTCGGGCACCTCTAGCAAGAATTTAACTTTTAATTTTCAATTTTAAATTTACCCAAATTTTAAGCAGCCTAAGTTCACTAAGTTTCTTTCAATCAACAAGCCACAACCGTGTAAAAAAATTCAACATCAGAGTAAAATTCTAAGTTTTTTTCATGCAATCCTAAAATTAAAGGTTCTTTCAATTAAGTGCAGTGGCAAAAATTCATCATTGGATATTCAACAAGTATTAAGCAATTAAATCCAATTAAAGGCATGGCAAGTAACATATGCAACCTATATGTGATTGCTAAAGATGAATGCAACTAAACATGAAACTAACTAGAAACCAACACCCCACCAAACTCGAGAGAAGCATTGTCCTCAATGCATGTAAAAGTGAAACAAAATTTAAAAGAAACTAAATGAAATGAGTTAGTCGGAGAGGTCGTCACCTCGAGTGATAAGTTTCCTTCGTGCCGTTTGCTTGATTCATTTTCTGTTCGGTGGTTGAATGCTTGTGGCTGGTACCGCGTGAATAGCATTGCTTTGATTTGATCCATGTTTGCCGAGGCAGGTTCACTTGCTTGGGCATCAGTAGTTGCCGAAGCCATTGTTGTTGCCTGGGCATTCTCTATTGTGGTTGCTGTGGCAAGTAGTCGGTAGTGAATTTCCTTAGCATGGTGGTTGTGAGTCTTGTTATGGAAAAGAAAAGAAAACAAAGAAAACCTGGAAACTAAAGATAATGAAGAAAAATAAAATAAAATAAAATATTTCTAAAAATAAAAAGAAAAAGAAAAAGAAAAATAAAATATTGAAAGGAGAGCATGCTCATGCATCTCCTAAGGTGACCACTTCTTTGTTACGTTCCACATGGGCACCGTTGTAGTGCTTCAATCTTTGTCCGTTAACTTTGAATTCATGTTCGGCAGTGATGGACTTGATTATCACGACACCATGAGAGAATGGTTTGAAAACTTTGAATGGTCCCGACCATCTTGATTTCAGCTTTCCTTAGAAAAGTTTTAGTCGAGAATTGAATAAGAGAACTAGTTGCCCTGGCATGAATTGTCGCGGTAATAGTTTATTGTCCTACCATTACTTTGTTTTCTCCTTGTAGATTCGTGCATTGTTATAGGTGAGTGCACGGAATTCTTCTATCTCGTTGAGGTTCAACAAACGCTTTTGCCCAACACTTTCCCAATCTATATTCACAGTCTTGATTGCTCAATATGTCTTGTGTTCGATTTCCACCGGTAGATGGCATGTTTTGCCATAGACAAGTCGGAAGTGGGACATACACAAGTCGAAAGTGGGACATACCTAAGGGTGTTTTGAATGCAGTGCGATATGCCCAAAGTGCGTCATCTAGTCTTACTGACCAATCCTTCCTAGAGGGATTTACATCTTTCTCGAGTATACCCTTCAATTCCCGGCTGGAAATTTCTGCTTGCCCATTGGTTTGTGGGTGATATTGCCCGTCCTATAGCAACGATCACATTGCTTGTAAAACTCTTGGGCATATTTGTACAGTGTTGGCCAATACAAACCGGATTGAAAAACTTTGGTCGCGATACGAGTTCCCCCAAAATGTCCTCCATAGGGTGAAAAATGGCATTGTCGGAGTACATTTTGTTGCTCCTCTTCAGGGACACATCGGTGTATAACCTGATCTACACATTGTTTAAACAAAAGAGGCTCGTCCCAAAAGTAATGCTTAGCATCATGGCGGAACCGCTTATTCCCTTGGTGAGTAAGACCATAAGGTAAAATACCACAAACAAGGAAAATAACTAAATCTGTATACCAGGGTATTACAGAGGCATGTGCTGCCGTGGCGACTACTCCCAAGATTGCTGAGGCGTGTGTGTCAAGAGTTGTCGAGGCATACGCGTCCATGGTTATTGAGGCGTGCGTATCAGTGGTTGCAGAGGCGTACGCGTCTGGAGTTGCCGAGGCGTGCGCGTCAAGAGTTGTTGCGGCGTCGAGGGTTGCCGAGGCATGCACATCCATGGTTGCCGAGGCATCAAGGGTTGCTGCGGCATCGAGGGTTGCCGAGGCATGCGCGTCAAGAGTTGCTGCAGCATCGAGGGTTGTCGAGGCGTGCGTATCCATGGTTGCCGAGGCAACTAAAAGTTGCTCATCCGAGAATGCATCGCATATCTCTAAATCCGTGTCCTCCTCTCTGTGCGTTGGCCTAGGACTGCTCCTACTGCGAAATCACTTGCATCACACATGAGCTCAAAAGGTAGCGTCCAATCTGGTGGAATGATAATGGGTGCCGAGGCAAGCTTTTCCTTTAGGGTTTTGAATGCTTGGACGCAAGAATCATCAAAATTGAAGACTTTGTCATGTTCAAGCAAATTGCACAAGGGTTTAGTAATTTTAGAAAAATTATGAATGAACCTCCTGTAAAAACCTGCATGTCCAAGAAAGTTTTGAATTCCTTTAATCGAACTTGGTGGGGGTAATCTCTTGATCACGTCCACCTTGGCTTTGTCTACTTCAATTCCCTTGGATGAAATCTTGTGGTCGAGCACTATTCCTTCATCTACCATAAGATGGAACTTCTCCCAATAAAGGACTAAATCAGTTTATTCACATCTTGCCAACACCTTCTCTAAATTGCCGAGGCAATTGCCGAAGTCATTACCAAAAACGAAAAAATTATCCATGAAGATCTCAAGGAAGTCTTCGACCATGTCTGAAAAGAGTGCCATCATGCATCTTCTAATGTTACTACATATCTGAGAAAACTTGAGGAGAGTCGTTTCCGATACTTCTTATAGTCCATCCGCACCCTCCATCGGGTGAATATTGCCCAAAAAGAGTTTGGCCAATGTGCTTGCCACTACTCCCTTTTGCGTTACAATGGTGGAGGTGTCTTTCTTTCATGTTCCCTTGTAGTCCATGCATGCCCTCCACCTTGCTACTATTCCTGAAGGCACAACTATATTAATAGGAAAAATTATATCCATTCCCAACCATTCAATTACCTCATTCTTGTCGACTTCTATCATGGTTGAATGTATCCTTTGTTGTCGTGGCAATTGCTGCTCAAGCCAATTGCCATGCCAATCAGTTGCCAAAATTCGCTGTAAGTCAAGGCAAAAACCAATTTTCTGAAAAGCTTCACGAGTCCAAATACTGTTTTCTTTTGGCCTCTCAAATATCTCCATCAGTAGAGATTTCAATGGCTTCAAATGTACAAACATCGGTTCCTCAAGACATACCTGCAATGGACGAGGTAAGCTTTTAAATAATTCAAAAGGTTCAACCATTACCTGATCATATTCCATTGGCAAAGTATTATCATCTCGTTGATCTTGCATGTGGTCTTGCAATTACCGTGGCAACTGTAGATGAGAGCAATCTAAAGATTCCTACTTCAAGATCAACGTTCTAACTTTCTGGGCATCAGGTTCCTCAGAATTTGTTGTAGTATTGTTGTTCTCAGCTTCACTGAGTGTTGTCGCGGCATTGCTCTGTTCAGGCTCCTCAATCATTGCCGAGGCAATTTGTTGCTCAGGCTCATCATGTGTTGGGAAGTCTTTCTCATCAACATACTCTCGACTTTGAGGTTTTAGTTGTTCCTCACACATCAAAGAGCTTTCCTTGCATTGTTCCTTGTCCTCTTGCCTTGGGACTTCAGTATCGCTAGGAATGAATTGTTGGTGCATGTTATCCATGACATATGTGGATCTCCTCAATTGATCTTCTGAATCCCCCAAGGTTGCATCCCACTGAGCTATCCTCGTATCCATGGACTTTGATAGCTCTCGAATCTCTTCAATTGATCCATCAAGTCTAGCCAAGGAAGCTAGCAACGTTTCCTCCAAGGAATTGGAATGCTCTTGAAAAGGACTACATTGCCATGGCATATTTGTTGCTGCGGCAAAATTGTTATGGTAAAAAAAATTTTGAGCTTTTTGACCATACCATGAAGAATTTTGCTACTGGTTCCCTCTATGGTCCTCCATGTAGTCATATGCACCGAAAATGTGAGGGCAATTTTTAAACACATGATGTTCTCCACACATAGCACAAGATTTTTCTACAGTATAGGCTCTTTGGGCTTTTGTCGGTTGGTATAGGTAATCATCAAAGGATGCAAGAAACTCTTCATTGGATTGATTCATATCTTCCAACATCAACTCTCGAATATATCGACTTTTATTTCCTGACATGTTGATGTCCCTTAACTTGTAGCGCACCTATTTTTTTTTTGATAAAACAAACAAAAAGAAAAGTTAGTAAAACTAAGAAAAAAATGCAATAACAAAAAAAACTAACACCAATTGCCAATCCCCGGCAACGGCGCCAAAAACTTGTTGCGTGTAATAAGTGCTACGCAATTGTGCAAGTATACACCTCGCAAGTAATAAAGTGATACGAGTATCGAGTATCGTCTCCACAAGGATTGGTTTGGGCCACTTTGCTTTAGTTATTGCACTGTAAAAGTAAAAACACAATTGATAGTAGGAGTTGATCTTAATGAGTAAAGTAAAAACAATAAACTAAAAGAATAGATGAAAGAAAAAGAGAGAATAGGCCAGGTTATCGTGAGTCGAGATGTGATAGCCGATTTGATCGCCTTGGTAAAAGAGTGCAAGGGCAACTCAGTTGCCGTGGCAAGTTGCACAGCGGGGTTGCCTTGGCAACTAATCAATGGTTGCCTGGGCGACTAGCTGGGCAACTACTTGGGCATATGGGTAGCAACTTCAAGGTTCGGCAAAGCATTCTTTGATGGTTTCTTCTTATCCCTAAGTCGAAAATCTAGCTACTTGTGCATGCCTTGATAATACATCCCTGCGTGAATCAAGGGTGAACAACAACCAATCTTGCGCTCCTTTTAGCCGTTGAAATCCTTAACTTATTCTTAAACCGGATTAATCTTCACCATCAATAGATTGAATAAAGATCATACTCATTCGTTTCTTGAATCTAACTCTCCCGATATTAGATAAATAGATGAAGTTACGAGATCCTCTCCTAATTCACTCGCAAACAAAAATAAGAACCAAGAATGAATAAACCTTGAATAGAAAAGTGCAAACTCTTATTACCTAAACAAAATCCAATTGTTTCTTACAACAACAAAACACAATAACCCGAACCAATCAAGTTAGTTCATGGTTGGGTTCAAAAGATATACAAAGAATAATCCCCAAACCATGAATCTAATGGAAGCAAAGAAGAAGAAGAAGAAATCGAACTCTCTCCCCCTTGCTCTCTTGTCGAAATCTCTTCCTTCTTGCCCTTTGGAGTTGTCGAAAATCCTCTCTTCTTGCCCCTTGATCTTTGACGGCTTGGTCCTTTAAATAGGTGATGGCTAGGTTGAAATCCTTCTTGAGGAGGAAGTTAAGTTGGAATTAAATTATCTTTAAAGAATATAATTCTTTATTATATTTAAATTCCTGGCAACTGGTTCTAGCCTTGTTTAGGCAAGTGATTCTACACACACACAAAAACACACCAAAGCAGCATCTTTTTCCACAAAAATCACCAAGTTATGTAATCAAGCTCAACGATGGAAAGAAACATGAACTAATGCATGAATGACTAATTATGCAACTAATATGAGCTTAAGTCAAACAATAATATGAGTAAAGAGGGTAATAAAAATAGTACTTTTGAACACTTATCATTTATAACCATTTAATCTACTAGCATGTCAATGTGAATCCATTTACTAGGTTTTCACCTTTAGGAGCCAAGTATGCATTTTTAGTCATTTTTAAACCACACAAAAAGACCACTTAGAGCCTCATGCACTATTACACCAGAAGCTTAACATATACATATCAAAAGATCCCTATGTGACTATTCCAAGTACATTGCCACCCTACTAGGAGTTCGTAGGTTCGATATACATTAATTTAGGCTTGTTTGTGACTTGTCCAACGCCTCAACCTCTCCGATCTCGAATGATGAGCCCCTTAGCCTAAAATTGATGAGATGGAATGCATTAGGCATACATTGCCTAGTGAGGTAGCCATAAACGATGTCATTAGCAATGTAATGCATTCCAATTCAAGTGATGACAATAGCAATACGGTGAACTATTAGTATCAATAAAATGATCATGATTGACAACAATATTTCTATATTTTAACAATAACCCTTGGATCGATTCCAGATAGTGGATACACTAATTCCTACGCCTAGCCAAATCAATGAATAGTCTAGTCCCTCTGCCTCGCCAATATGACCAATATCACCACACATCCCTCTACCTCGCCAAATCAATATAGGTCGTAGCCCTAAGACTGTAGTCCACCGGTACACGGAGCTCGTGAATTCTATGGCATGCCAATTGTATCCAATGTCCTTTGAATCCAAGGTCCAGTAACAATGTCAATGATTGGTGTTCAATAGCAATAACAATGTTCAATGTTTTTAATGACTTTATCAATAAGCAATGATTTGATATCCATGTCCAATGACAATAGAAATAACAATGTCCTATGATCAATACTCTATACTTCCATGATTCAATGGCAATGACAATGATGATGGAAATAACAATACATGATGAAAATGATGATATCTAAGTCCGATATTCAATAACGATGTCAATAATGGTGACAATGTTCAATCCTCAATACGATAACTTACCAAATACTTACCACAACATCCACTAAGTGACTCGATGCAATATCGTTAGCGAATAGGGTTAGCAATGTTAATGCCAATAACAACAAAATCAGGAAAGGCACATAGTTCAATCTTGAGACTCCGACTACACTCATCTCAATTCTAAAGCTTTCAAGGCTCTCGAATTACAACTCCTTTGCTTCTGGCTTTCATTGGAGATGATGGGGATCTTTCTCCAATTCTTGAGCTAGGATACAACAATAGGAATTGATTGGAATCGATATTATGGTATTGAAAGCAATATAACAATACCAAATTCAATATCTATGTTCAAAATTAACCATCGGCTATTGAGCTAGAAGGATTTCCATGGATTAGTCTATAAGCTCAACAACTTCAATTTGAAATTAAACTCAATATATCCATGGATTCGAACAATTGTTTGAGGGTTTCATCTTACCCAATCGTGGGCTATCTAACGATGTAGTGAAATTCAAGAAAACCTAAGCAACCAAGGGAGGTGATTACTTAAGCTTATGGAAGAAGATGAAAATAGTGGTGCTTGCTTGTTCTTCAATGAAAAATGATGAAAGAGTGGAAAGTTTAGTCTCAGTTTACTAGGATTATTTCTTTCCTCATTTTCTTTAACTTGACTGTTAGCTTTCCTTTACACAATGGTTGCCTCCCAAGCAACCAATCACATGGTTTCCTAGCTTGGAAGGAAACCTTTTAATATTAATAAATTATCTCCCTTCAATCCCTTATCATCCTTTGATAGTAGATGGACAACACTCACGTGGGTGAGGACAAGCAAAATGGTGACTCACCCTTACATCTCCAGCTCTCTTAATTTAATCACAAAAAACATTTTTGAAAGATGCTCGTACCGATACACCTCATAGCCATATCGATATGGTTCAGTTTAATTAGGTAAGTTAGTTAATATCTGTTGAGTTGAACCGATACAGGACCCACTGTATCGATACGCCCAGCTTAACTTCAGAATTTAATTCTTCCAAAGAAGTTCTCAATTGAGGAGTGGACACATATAAGGCTCATTATTAATGAAATAAACATATGACCAATGTCAAGGAAATATTTAGGCTCTTTTGATATCGGGTTTTCGATTGCCAAAACCCAATTCGACTAGGCCAGTTTTAGGGATGTTTCACGTCTTTTATTATAAGTTTTTTATATAATGAATTGAATCTTATGGTAAAGTTCCAAAACAAAATACTCAAAATGTGCAGCCGTGAATCTTAGAATTGTCGTTAAAAATTTTAGTCCAAGACATAGCATACCAAAACTTTGTACAACTTTTCTACGACATTTATTAAAAATACAACTGCAAAGACAGTTTCGCCCAACAACCCAAATTTAAATAGTGTCGAACCTATGAAAGTGGGTTTTGAAACTTCATATGAGCAACATATACTCAAATTGTTTGGATAACATGTGATATTTTAGGTTTCACGTGAAAAAGGTCGATACTCTAATGTAAACGCTCGATACTCTTCGTATTATATAGAATTCACTTTCTGCGCGCATAAAGAAAATGCACAAATTTTAAAAAAATCTTGTCGGCTTAATTACATAGTATAACATAATTGATGACCATCATGTGAAGATTTATACAAAGCTTATATTAATAGACAACCATATCAAGAATCATCGTACAAATCATGGAAACAATTTGCCTAATATCACATAAGTTTGGTAAGTATAATGATATGCATCTTGAAGCAATAATCTTAAATTAATATTTAAAGTCCAAGTTGGTAAAACAAACGAGGACAATATACTCAAATTGACCTCAAAGTAATAATCCATGTAAAGGAAACAATCCCCATTTAGAAGTAAACTTGAAATTTAAAAATCATACAAATTCCTAACTTTTGAAACTTCCGCTAGCAATCAAATTAAATTACCAAAAAATGATATATCCCAAAATCTTCATAAGTATAGAAGACAAGACTGTTGTAGCCTTCATCATCGAGTGCCTCTTCAAGCGTTATACACGGATCCTCCTTTTACATTTGTGGTCCTTATGGAAAAATTCTACAATATATTTGTATTCATTCATTTTATTCACTACCGACACAACTGATCTGAGTGTGTGGGCATCTAAACAAGCTTTGCAGATTTATAGATATTCGTAAAGACGGATAATTCTACCCCCTGATCAATATCATCCGCAATGGTAGGGGCTTTGACTACCAGTTCATGCGGTGGTCTTCATCTAGCCTCCACGATTAAGGCGTAAAAATAAGCAACCCGCAACCTCCAAGAAAATGTTGAACAGTTTGTCGGCACTTGAAAAAGACTACTCATTTTCAGATATTGTGATTTTTCGTTCATCTTGAACAAAACACGTAAGACACATCTCACAAATACTGTAAATCCAACAAAAGCATGTAGTGATCATACAAATGCAAGTTATGCTACAACATATACCAACAAATCACAATATCTAGAAAATGTCTTTGTAAAAGAACATTCCAGATATGTCTTTTGTTGCCATTAATAGCTGCAAATGAATTTTTTTCTTTAGATCTAATAGCAATTGACAACAACTGAACAACTACAATTAATAGCAATGGTTGAGGGTTTGTTTGCCACTGGTATTTATAATAGAGAAATATGGCCAGCGCGTATTATAGTATTTTATTATAAAAATATTTTTTTATAAATTTTTTTAAATCGGAGAAATTGATTGGACACTTATTTTTTGGGTTGTTTCAATGGGTTTCAGACTTTTCATCCAGATTCAGAACTTCTATTTCACACTTATCTGAAAACTCTTGTACCCAATGCAACAACTAAAAAGACAAATCAATGCTGCTGACATAGCGGAATGGGTTTTAGATATTCGAGACTGACAGAGAAAAGACACATATATATTGGTAACATGTGCCTTTTGATTTGACAAATCAATGCGCCTCTTAAGAGTTTTACTTTAATATTAAATCTGATAAGACTATAATGGGCAGGAATCATAAATTCAATTAAATTTGGAAACTATGTATTGCGGTTTCGATACTTGTTATTTCCAACTTAAACTGAAATCATTAAGCAAACTTGTTGCATTTTGCTTTCACATTATAAGTTCGCTACTTTATAGACAAACGTGTGGTACCCGTCGTATTACTGAGAAGCCACGTGATTTGCAGTCACAAATGTGACGTTTAATATTATAACTGAAAAGATCATTTCGGCGGGAACGACAAATTTAGCGTAGTTTCCAAACTCTGAAAGACTGGTTGGAAACTTTTAAACAATATTTTTAGATTTATACAATATTTTTTGTATGTATAAATTTAGTTAGATCATTTATTTTTATCATTTTTACAACTTGTAGATTTATTTGTATGCGAGGAAAAAAATTTTGGGTTGAAATGCATTGACCACATCTTTAGAAAAAAAAAAGATCAATTTTAACTCTTGTGGTAAAGATCCAAAACAAACAACTCAAAATGTGCAGCCGTGAATCTCAGAATTGCCATTAATAATTTTAGTCCAAGACATAGCATTCCGAAACTTTGTATAGCTGTTATACGACGTTTATTAAAATTACAACTGCAAAGAGAATTGCGGCCGACAACCCCAAATTTAAATAGTTTTGAACCTATAAAAGTGGGTTTCCAAACTTCATAAGAGCAACATATACTCAAATCATTTGGATAACATGTGATATTTTAGGTTTCACATGAAAAGGTCGATACTATATATGTAAACGTTTGAAACTCTAAGTATTATATATAGAAGTCATTTTCTGCGAGCGTAAAGAAAATACACAAATTTTAAAAACATCGTGTCTGCTTAATTACATAGCATAACAAAATCGATGGCCATCATGTGAAGATTTACACAAAGCTTATATTGATAGACAACCATGTCAGGAATCATATATACGAAGACAACAATGTCAAGAATCGTAGTACAAATCATGTTTGTTTATTTATTAAATATTTTTTATTTCATATTATATTTGAAAACTAATAAACAGATTCATAACACAGTAAAGCAGGTGATATAAAGTAGAGAATATAACCAAAGAAGTGTACTCAAACTGGCAGCACCCTGTCTTAGGTTCCTATCTGGCTCTAGTGGGGTTGGTTCCTAGATTAAAGCATGTGGTTTTCGTTCTAGACTCTGGGTACCCGAACTATTGTTACTGTATACTGCGACAGCAAGACATCAATTCGGGAGTATACGGCCCCTTATATCGGAGGCGTGTACCTCATGTTTATAAGGTTGGTATACCGGAAGAAAGACAAAATTCCGAGCTCGGGGGTGGAGAGCCTCACGTCGGATCATGTCTA
Organism: Hibiscus mutabilis; assembly: GCA_019671005.1. Classification (NCBI taxonomy): domain Eukaryota; kingdom Viridiplantae; phylum Streptophyta; class Magnoliopsida; order Malvales; family Malvaceae; genus Hibiscus; species Hibiscus mutabilis. The sequence continues at coordinate 43,600,189 of CM033717.1, read as the reverse complement.
GCTCCCACTTAAGGGTGAAAAGCCCGGGCAAAAGGCTTGTGCATAAATGACAGATATATCATACATAAAAGCTACCTCCATTCTTTCTAAGAATCCATTCAATAATTATTGGAGAAATTAAATTCAAATTACCATTCTAAATGTCAAAATGCCATGTAAAATTAACTAATTAGGCCTAACTCTCAAGTTTTCTCCCTAGCAGAGTCGCCAAGCTATCGTGACCATTTTTTAACCGAGGTGTGAAAATAGGCTGACAATTTATTTTGCAAAATAGGGTTTTGACCCTTTTTAATTTATTTTATCTTGAAAATTTAGTTTTCTTATTAAATTAGGTTTTTTATTTAATTAACCATGATAATTTGATTTTCCTCTTTATTTAATCTTAAAAAACATTTGGAGTCGTTACCGATCACTTTGGTAGACCAGACACCATAAAAAAACCAGAGATTCATTCTTTAAAATTTGGGTTCAAGAGTCGGTTACGTGTGGGGAAGGATTAGCACTCCTACAAACGCCTGTTACCGGAACCTTTTAATTTTACGTGGCATTTTGGCATTTCGAATAGTAATTTGCATTTAATTTAACCATAATTATTAAATAGATTTTAATTCCGAATGGAGATATCCTTTTATAAGGAAATATATTTTGGAACGAATATGAGATTCAAAGTACCCAATTGCTTTAGGGCACCTTGATTCATATTCAAAAATGTATCCCAACATAAAAGGTTTGAATGCATGACCGATTATTGTTTTTGTCAATTTTAAGTTCTAACTTAAAAGGCTCTAACAAATTAGGTTGTTTTAAGGCTATGAATAGTGTTAACTTTAGGGTGTTTATGAAATAACACCCAATTTCTTGGGCACTACTCATATTAAAACCCTAAATCGAACAAAAATCCTAAATTGATTAGCGAATCTAATTAATTAAAGTACTAGCACTAATTAAAGCTTTAATTCGATTAACTATGTTAATTTCATATTCTAAGTTAAAATGAGTACCAAATGTTCTACTTAAAAGTCCCCATGAATAACATCTCATTGCAATGAGACATTATCCAACTTAGGACTTCAAAGTTTTCCTTTCAATACTCATTTATTTTCTACAAGTATCTCTCCTAATTTAATTATTTTATTCTTATTAAAGAACTTAGTATCTAAGGCTCTAACAATTATATCTAAGTGAATTTAATTAACTAACAATATACTATATGTTATATTTAAAACCATGCATCAATCAAACAATAATCAAAGGAAATTAGGGACCAAATTGAATTATTATCAAAATTGAAGAACCAAATTACAAAGAAATAATGACTAAATTGAAATGTATTAAAACATGGGAGATGAATTACAAAAACAAAGAAAGAAGGGCGTGGGCCCAATCGGGGGTTCGCGGGGATTTGCGGGCCCTTGAGCCTAAGGATAACACCTATATAAAGGCCCTTTCAGACCTTCAATTTCTTTTTTCCCTTTTTTCGATTTCTCTCTCTCTCTCTCTCTACCCGCTCACTCCCTCTAAAATCCTCTAAGATAAACGCCCCATTCCTAAAAAAACCCAACAAAACGGATCAAAACTCATGGTTTTGGATGAATATTCATCTATGTTCTTCGTGTTTACAAAGAACACGATGAACACTGGTCATGAACCACCGCATCAACCACCATTCGATCCTCAGCCATCGACTTCTGGCCGAGCTCTGGTGTTCGTCAGCCACCGGGATTCGAATCCCAGCCGCCGTACCTTCACAACACCAAACCCTAAAACTCCCCAAAAACTCTATTTCGCCTTCCTAAACCTTGATCTAAGGCTCGATTCATAAGAATCTCGCTTCTTCCCCTCCTAAATCTAACTAACCAAACCCTTACCCTTTCATTTTTAGCTCCTTCATGCCCTTAAACCATCACCGGCAACCAAATAAGATAAGTCATATTTCTCTTTTCTTTTTTCATTTATTTTTTTATATAGATCTCGGATTTGAAGTCTATTTTTGTGATTTTGCAGCAGATGAAGAGATTTGAAGAGAAGATTACCTTCTGGTGATGCATGACGATGATTCTGGCAAGAGCTTTGGCGACCAATCGTCTTCTCCGGTGAATGCTTTGACTTTCAGGTGACCTTTTAGTTTCGGTAAGCTTCACTCTCTCTCTCTTCCTTGACTGTCGCTATAATAATTGCGTAATAATTGTGCTGAATTTTCTCTCTTACTTTATATAGGCTGACCAAAAGATGACGTCACCACCTGCTATCTGTTGACAACTAGATTTAGGGAAGGTTTAATCCATGTGAAGCTTGAATGGGCCAATGGCCAGGTGACACGTGGCTATTTTGGCAGGCAAAAGAAACACAATTGTGTTTGTTTAGGCCTTTTTATCCGAAAATAAGTAGATTTAGGCGGAAAATATAGATTGCTTGGGCCTTTGGGAATTTTGTAACGTAAATGGGCTTTTATAATGTATGTAGGCTAATATTTATTAATTATGGACATTTGGATTTCTTATTTATGGGTTTATTTATTTATTTATTGGACCTTTTGTTTTTTTATTTATTTAATATTTTTATTTCATATTATATTTACTATATATATAGACCCGAGCTAAATTCGGGTATTATAGTATGGAATGATCAAAACATAAATAATGAAGTGCATGAATGAATGCAAGCAAGGGTGTTGATGCCATAGGTGGTCACTCTAGAACAAACTTTTACTGAATATAAAAAGGTCATCATTATAAAATATGAAGATATTTTCTACAAATATGCTTCGGCTTGATCTCTCAGCTCTTTAATTTCTTCAATCAGCCACGAGAGTCTTGGTCCCACCTCCCCTGTTGGTTTGACATATGGGTGAAGAGCTGCAGCTTCTTTAGCCAACATCATCATCACATGTTTAGCAACCTCTCTGGGGTACAACATTCTTTTCGAACTTGTCTCGCTCTTGAAAACCTCTTGTCGTTATCCTTAAGTCGCGTAAACCCATAGTCTTCTAGTGCCCCTACTCGATGTATGACTTTTGACTGATGTTGCACCTTCGCATTGTCTTCTTCTTCTTTGAGATACCTTTCATCCATAATAAAAGCTTTCTAATCGAATAATATTCAAAATGGTGAGAACGACAAGATTTCCAGATCACCATCGAAAAGTTTGGACGTTATTCGTTTCCAATCTATTCGAACAAATTCATTGGCAAGGGCTATGGCAAGCTTTCGATAGACACAATGTGGCGGTGGATGTATTCGTTCCAAAAAAGAGGGCAAGGGATGGGTTCAGATTTGGTTTTGTTCAGATGGGATCGAAGGCTGATGCGGATCAGGTGATCAAATGTTTCAATGGTTTTCGACTTTATGGATCTAGAGTGCGAGTGTCGATGGCATATCGTGATCGAAGGGATTCCTATTGGATACAGAAACATTCGAGCAAGTTTCAAACAAAGTCTGGGCAGAATGATCGAGATCCCAATCCATCTCACAAAAGCAATCCAATTGTCAAACAACAGGCGATCGGGGAAAATCGAACTATGCAAAAGAATGATAGACCGAAGCAATTGGAGCGCAAACAGGTGGATGGGGTGGTTGATCCTGACAAATAGGAGATTCTTCAAAATTGTTTGTTGGGTTTTTTCCGTGAGCCAGGTCAAATTGCCGATCTAGCAACAGAATTCAAAAACGCTAAACTCACAGGTTTTTCAATAATGAGAGCGGCTGGATCGTTGGTATTATTGATGTTTGATGATCCGGATACAAGAAGGGCTGTAATGGAGAGTGGTCGATTAGACAAATGGCTTGAGAATGGTATGGAGTGGTCACCTTCATCAACACTTCCGAATCGTCGGCTATGGTTGTCAGTTAGTGGTATGCCAATCCATGGGTGGTCTGAAGACACGTTTCGGAATATTGCTTCCTTACGGGGGAAACTAGTAAGGATCGATATTGAAACTTTGTCCCCATCATCTTTCGAAAGGTGTCGATTCCAAATAGAAACTGATTGGAACACCCACATTGATGAAATTGTGGAATTGAAATTAGGTGACGATACGTTTTTAATTCGGGTTACTGAGTTCGAAGAGGCTATAGGGCCTAAATGTGATTGCACATGTGAAATGCTGTCAAACACAGAAGAGGAAAATAGTGACAATAACCAGCTTTTTCAGAATCTTGATCAAGACTCTGGGCTTAAGGCGGAGGTAATAGTTTCGAAAGAAGAGACAGTAGTGCCGAATTCCATTTCACACACAGTGGATACACAGTTTGTGGATCGAATTTGGAGGGACAATAAAAGAGAAGATTAGAGGGTGCTTGCGGATATACCGACTGGAAATGGTGGGGTTGCCGATGAGATTAGTGGCATGGTGGAGAGAATTGGAGAAGAACAACTAAGAAAAGATGTACTAAGTGATGAGTGTTTGTACAGAACCGATATGGGATGTGTTGATTTGTCCGTAAGAAATTCAAGCCCGTTGCCACCGGATGGGCCGCGAATTGAGATTCCTAGGGCTGCTACGGCTGAGACAATAGAATTCTGAAATATTTTCGAGCACTCTGGCTACAGGGGAACGTGAAAACGGGGAACAAATTTTACCAAAGAAGGGACGTGGGAGGCCTAAAAAACAGATTTCAAATTCACCATTGATTGTGAACGGATCTCTGTCCGATTCTGATTTCTTACAACGCAAGCGTGTTATCTTGAATGAGGCACGGGAGATGCTGAATTTGGGTAAATTAATTGGTGCTAAGACTGGGAAACGAAGATGAAATAGTACAAGATATCGCGCAAATGCTGAAAGCACGACAACTTAAACAATAACGTTGCGAAATGCGTCTGTTGTCATGGAATGTACGCGTCATTAGAGGGGCGTCGAAGCGTCGATCGGTTCAATGTCTATTACGGCAACAGAGTTGTGAGATGGTCCTTTTGCAAGAAACGAAGATGGAAGTGTTCGATGATGGGATTGTAAGTAAAAATTGGTATACAGATAATTTTGATTACGTTTTTGCTTCTTCTTTGGGCAGGGCTAGTGGTATTTTGGCAATTTGGGATTCGTCTCGATTCCAAGCGATATCAAAAATCAGGAATCAGAATATTGTGTATATTGAAGGAAGATGGCTTTCAGATGCGTGGGACTGTGGCGTTATTTGTTTATACGCGCCTTGTGGAGTACTGGATCAAGCTTCTTTTTGGGATTCTTTGCGTGCTATTTTGTCTAAGAAGATTGCGTGGTGTTTGGGGGGAGATTTCAACATGGTTGTGAAGCCTGAGGAAAGTCGTTGCAATGTTTCAACACGAGGTATGGCCGCTTTTTGTGATTTCATTGAAAGCGAAACTTTAATTGACGTTCCAATGCAAGGAAAACGTTACACTTGGTTCGAACCCGGTAATAGGTGTAGTAGGCTTGATCGGTTTTTTGTCACAGAGGTTTGGGTCGAGCATTTTTAGAAGTTGGTTGTGGTTAATTTGTCGAGGAGTGGTGTGTCCGATCATTCCCCAATGTCTTTTTAGTGATGATTCCGATGGTGGACCAAAACCTTTTCGATTCTTGAATGTATGGCTTGAACAAAATGAGAATTTATAGTTGATGCGACAAGAATGGATTCGATTGTGTGAAGATGGTTCCCATTTATCTTTACCAGCAAAATTAAAGGGTCTGAAAATTTTTCTGAAGGGTTGGAATCGATCGATCTTTGGGCATGTAGATGAAATGTTTGTAGAGGCTGTGGGCACGTTGGATGATTTAGATAGATGGTCGTTTAAATGAGGGTGAATTATCTGAGGATGAAATTCGGTTGAAGCGTGATTTACAAATAAAAGTTTGGCAGCTCTCTCGACAGCGAGAATCCATTTGGCGTCAGAAATCAAGAGCTACGTGGTTGGTTGTGGGTGATAGGAATACAAACTTCTTTCACAAATCAGCACAAATTCGGGCTATGCGAAATTCAATTAGTGGTTTACAAATTAAAGGGAAATGGGAGACGCAATCGGACTGAATGATTTTTTTTTTCTTTATGGAATTCAGAAAGCACTTTGAATCGAGAACAACAGCGGGGTCTTTGGATGCGGATGTTGCATTTGCAATTTTACCTGTATCGAGTAAGGAAGGGCTTGAAGTCGTCTTCACAGAAGAAGAGGTAAAAGCAGCGATTTGGGGTTGTGATGGTGCGAAAGCGCCGAGGCCGGATGGATATTCGTTCGCGTTCTATAAAAAGGGATGAGGGTTTTAAAAGCTGATGTGATGCAATTTATGAACAAGTTTTTTGAGTCTTGCCGCCTTCTGAAGGGTGTGAATTCCACATTTGTGTTTCTTCTGCCAAAGAAAGATTGTCCGAAGGTAATTGGTGACTTTTGCCCTATATGTTTAATAAATTCGTTATACAAGATTCTTGCGAAGTGCCTTGCTAAACGTTTGCAAAAAGTAATATCGGGGCTGATCAGTGATGTTCAATAGTGGGCGTCAAATTTTAGATGGCATTTTATTAGCGAATGAAATTATTCACTCGATGCACAAGAAACAGTTTAGTGAAGGCAGTGTAATTTTGAAGTTAGATTTTGCGAAAGCTTACGATTGCATTAAATGGGACTGTTTGGATCAGGTTATGACCCGAATGGGGTTTGGTTGGAAGTGGCGCAAATGGATTATTGACTGTATCAGCATGGCAAGGTTGTCGATTCTTGTAAATGGTAGCCCAACATGAGAATTCACAATGAAAAGAGGTCTACGACAAGGTGATCCATTATCGCCCTTATTGTTTGTGATTGTGGCGAAGATTCTTCATCAATTTCTTCAAAATGCCGAGTTATTGGGACTGATACAGGGTGTTCGAGTTGCAAGGGATTTTCATATTTCGCACCTCCAATTTGTTGATGACACCATTATTTTTTTTGCAAGGCGTGGAGGCTTTTGCGCACAATTTAAAGAGGGTATTAACATGTTTTGAATACGCTTCGGGGCTGGAAATTAATTATGAAAAATCTTGTATCTATGGCATTGGTATTGAGGATTCGGTGGTAGCTAATTTTGCAAACATTTTTGGTTGCGCTTGTGGTCAATTGACGATAAATATTTGGGTTTACCGTTGGGTGTGCATCCGAGAGGTATGAAGATTTGGGATCCTTTAATCCAACGTTTTCATACTCGTTTAGCTGGTTGAAAACGCGATTCATTAACCTTCGCTGGCCAATTAATTTTGGTAAATTCTGTTCTTTAATAACTGCCATTGTATTACATGGGTGAGTTTCTTATACCCAAGAAAGTTATCTTGAAAATTGATTGTATAAGGCAGAATTTCCTATGGGGTGGTAAAGAGGAGAGGCAAAAAATGAGTAGGGTTAATTGGTCCATTGTTTGTCGACCAAGGAAATTTGGTGGATTGGGGGTAGTTGATTTAAGGTTTCATAATTTGGCCCTGCTTGCTAAATGGTGTTGGCGTTATGCTTCTTCGGATATTTCATTGTGGAAATCATTGATAGTAGCCAAATATGGTGCACATGTGTTGCAATGGAGAATGAATCCAGTGGGGAAGCGAAATATGTCGGTCATATGGCATCAAATCCTTGAAGTTCAAGATGAAGATTATGTGAGTCGTTTCTTGACTATGTCTCAATTTGTATGGATTGTTGGCGACGGGGAAATTATACTTTTTTGGTATGACATTTGGTATCTAGAAGAGCCATTAAATTTGGTTTTCCCTAGGCTTTTTCAATTGGCAGTAAACAAGCTTGCGTTAGTTAAGGATTTTGTCGGGACGATCAGCTCGGATCAGTGTTGTTGGGATGGTGCTTTTTGTCATGGGTTACGATCTTTCAAAGTCAATCAGTTGCGGGATTTGAGGGCATGTGTTTCCTATTTTCAGGTGTTTCCAAAGGTTAAAGATCGGCTAGTTTGGAGACATGAGGCATCGGGTAATTTCAGTGTAAAATCGTTTTATTCTTTGATGTCATCTTTTGGCATGTGTGAGGTACCGGATGTGAGGGCTGTCTGGAATGTGATTATTCCACCGAATATAAAATGCTTCTTGTGGTTCATTGTTTTGGGTAGATTACCAATGATACAAATGCTTTGTGATCGTGGGTTGTCGATTGACGAAACTTTGGTCTGTTGCAAATGGTGTGGTATGGGAGATGATGCCATTGATCATATTCTGCTTCATTGCTCTTTTGTATGGCCTATATGGTCTTCTTTTTCTCATGGTGGGGAGTAGAGGTTGTGCGACTAGCCTGGGTTTTTGATATGCTTCAGCAGTTGCTGCATTTTTCTTTTGGGAGTTTGGTTCGTGAGTGGTGGATTATTGGGTGTGCGGCGGTGTTTTGGTCGTTGTCGCTTGCCCATAATAAACTAATGTTTGATGATGTTCGTTTGTTGGCAAATGATATCCCGTTTTCAATTAAACTTCATTCGTTCTATTGGGCAAAGTCGTTGGTGCCATCGGATAATTTGATGGAAGGTGCGTGGTGGAATGATCCATTTTTGTGTGCTACACATTCTACTCTATTGGGTCCACGGTTAGGGGCTGGTTGGGTGCCACCATCGCCGGGGATTGTGAAATTCAATGTAGACGGGGCTGCTCATGGTAAACCAGGTTTGGCAGGTTGTGGGGGTGTTTTGCGTGATTCGTATGGACGAATTTTATCTTTATTTTCAGGTCCGCTTGGGATTATTGATTCCAATGAGGCGGAATTGTAGGCTATTTATCATGCTCTCTTAATGTTAGTGGATTCGAGATGGAAGAGTGTGATAGTTGAATCGGACTCTGTGGTCGCTGTTTCATGAGTTATGAGATCGGATTCTCGGCCTTGGTATTTTCGGAGGTTGTTTCACCAAATTGATTATATGTATGATGCTCTAGAGTGTGTTGTTTTTAATAATGTATTTAGGGAAGCTAATGGATTCGCGGATTTACTTGCTAGGAGTGGTGTTGATCGCTCCTCATGGTTTTCATTGATGGTGTGATTTGGGTGTTGTATCGTTGATCACTTTCTATGGTACTCTTTTCCCCCATATAGGTTTAGGGGGTTTTTAACGAGGCCATGGATTGTGATGGCATTGTATGATTCCCTTTAATAAAATCATACATTATTTGCCGAGCAAAAAAAAGCTTTCTAATCGAGTGACCAGTTTGAGAAACAACCCCTTTAAATTATGCTATGTGGATGCAAAAACAAATATACAAAACAAAAACAAAAAGAACGAATTAGTACTTTCAAAAATAAACAAAAATAAAGAATAATTTTCCAAAATAATTTCATTGTTCGAATAATAATTGGGAAGCGCATTCCAACATTTCTAGAGACATCTCCACTAATCATTCTCATGAAATAATTTTGACCGATATCTAATTCTAGGGTTTTTCGTATGGCTCTATTGGGGTAGGCTCCTAGATTCACACACAAAGGTTTTGTTCTAGAAAGGTCCCAAGCTGTCCTCGTTGTCCCCTACTAAGGGTAGCAAGGCCCTTGATCCTCACCCATTATAGGCTCTCATGAATCAAGTTCAACTCAAGGGGACTCATTTTCCTATGTCCATATGGAGAATTAGTATTCTCACGGAGACATAAGGCATATGAGCCTCGAAGGTACTTTCTAGGCCCATACTTTGAATCAATATTCCCACAAGAGCAATAGCATTTTCCGCTTACTTAAACGAATGTGTTGAAGCTCGATATAGATCTTATATTATGCCAATTTTTAAAATGTGTAAAATGAAACTACATTCATAAATGGATAATTAAATTAAAATTTATATGAACTTTAGCAAATTCCGACACTAAGACAAAGTGTAATCGGCTTGTGGCTAGACTCTCTTTTAGTAAAAAAAAAAGACCTCAGTGGAGTTGCCAAGTTGTTGCAATAAGGATTCTACACGATTTAAAAAACAATGGAGTCGCCACCAATCTTTTTTGAGTTGAGATTGGATCACCTAAAAACGAGTTATTTTAATAACTTTTATTTTTTATTAAAACAACAATTTTGGTCTGCCAAATAAAAAATGAGTTACGGAGTCAGTTACGCGTGGGGAAGGATGAGCACCCCTTTAACGCCCAAAAGTGGTACTTAGCCGATTACAAGTTGTCTTAATGACGAAATTTGCAAGTTCGTATGAAATTTAAATTGTTATCTATTTATGAACGTGAATTCATTTTAACGGATCCACCATTCATGAAAGTAAACAAATAATCATTGCCAACACTTCTTCCACTAACCAAATTTACCCCCGTTTAGTGGGACACCGCATTAAAATTTATATGTCTGGTGATTATAAATTGAACATGGCACAAAAAGCATTAAAGAACAGATTTGCTAAAAATTAATGTTTTCCCTAATTACTCCAAGCTAACTATTATCAACCTAATTAAACGATTAAGCAGTTTAAAATAAATTTTACTTAGAGGGGTTCAAGTTTTGTTAAGTGTTAATTTATTAAAAGAAGTCAAGTCTAGGTCAAAATAAGACTAAACTACACTGAAGGTTTAACCTTGAGGGCTTAAATTAAAAGAACCAAAACCTAAAGTTTTAAAACTATCCTAAAGATCTAACTAAAAGACACCATCGTATTAAGGTTTTTTAGAAGATTTAGTCTAAACAACAAAATAATAACAAATAAAATAAATTACTTTGAATTTAAATTGAATAAAATTAAACGAATATTAAAGAGAATGGACAAGGTAAATGATTTTCTTAAAACGTGCATCATCCCCTAGATTGGGTCAAACTTGATGTAAGAGCTGAATTTACAAGATGATACAAATTAAAAAAATGAAAATAATAAATTAAACTAAAAATGGTGAAATGATTTAAAAGGAGAAACACAATTTGTTAAAGTGATTACAAAAAAATTAAAATGGTGGTGAAATCCAAATCAATTGAATTAAGTTTGAAATGGTGGCCAAATTAAAAAAGAAATAAAAGAAAAAGAAAAAGAAAAATTAAAAATAAAAAGCGACCAGATTGCATAATTTGAAAATGAAAAGCCTCAGCGAAAGGCCCACGAAAATTAGGTCCGAGTCGTGTTGGATCCGGGTCGGTTTTCACGGCTATTAGAAATGACAAAGAAAAATAAGATAAAAAACTTCATTTTAAAATTTCCATTCGAAAATGGATCAAACCCCTCTCTTAAATTTTCTCTCAACTATTTTTCGTGTTCTTCATGGAATGACGAACACGAAGAGCATTTGTTGTGCCGGCCGCCATCCACCGGAACCGGCTGCCGTCTGTCGGCAACGTTGATAAAAAACACCTTGTTATTTCTTTTTTAAACCACAACTCAAATCCCCCTTTGAATTTACCCAAATTCTTAAAATTAGTCAAAATCGTAAAATAAATGTTTTGAAATTAACTCCTTTTTTTGACGAAAATTCGTTTCGTCTTTCGGTAAGCATACATCTGTCATCGGAGATGCAATCTCAAACCCTATATGCGACGCCAGCAGCGGGGAACCAAGGTAAAAACGCTTTACCCTTTCTTCTTTCAATTTGAAATAATAATATTAATAATAATAATAATAATAATAATAAGAAGAAGAAGAAGAAGAAGAAGAAGAAGGAGAAGGAGAAGGAAGAGGAGGAGGTAAAAGTACCTAGAAATTGCTTGCTTGCTTATATTCAAAAAAATCCGTAGTGGTTTACAATTAATTGGTAGGGCTTTATATAGGTATTTACATACCAAAATTATAAAGGAATAATGAAAAAAATCCTAATTTCTATTGGTTTGGTTCTCATATTTGTTTGAACCTATTCCCTTCCTGTTCTGGCTCTTGATTTCGATTTGGATTTATTTGGTGACTGGTTGTTTTCCATATTCGATTAATGGCTAACATTCCTCTTTTATTTTTGTTTCGAATTTAATTTTTTTTTGTGTTTTGTTCTCGAATGTAGCGGTCGAACGATGAGGGAATGGTAGCACCGCAGTCACCGGCGATTGCGGTAGTTTCAAAATTGATTGGACAGTGAAGCGGCACGTGATTTGCCGACGCGCGGAGTGGAGCCAAACGGGCGTCGGGACTGGCGCGTGGGTTGCACACGCGTATAGGGGAGCTGACCGGTCATTCTCCAGGTTCAACCTGAGTCGTTGGATCTTGTCCAAATCCAATGGCTATAAATAGGTTGCGCATGAGAGAAAAAGATGGCATCTAGGGTTTTATTTTGGGCTAAATGGGCCACCGATGTTCTTCTATATTTGTCATTAACTGATTGTGAAAATTTTACATCTCAAACAATCGATTAAATATACACTTAAATTGCTATTAGAATGCAAAGTTGATAAATATACAATTAATTAAGCTGATTTGAAGACAAGATGTAGCACATCTAAGTAATAACAGAGAAAACATTACTATTATGCGTTATTGCTTTATTCCAAGAGTTTTTAACTTCAATTATAATTTAGAGAAACAAATCGCCACGTATGTTCCAAAAGCACCATCACTAATTTTTCACGATATGAATAATATATTTGGTGATGACCGTAATACCTTACTAATAATTTTAGGACTGCTTCTAATGACATTCGAGCAAGCCACCCTTAGTCGCCTTATGGTCTTTGGCATGGTAAAATTTCTTTATTACAACTTGTAGTTTCTTTATCATAAAATTAGAAAAAAAATCTTGGACATGATTCAATTCTAGGCATCATTTCATCTCACAAGTAGAAAAATTATTTAATTTGATTTGACAAGCATCGAATATGGCTGGACCAAGGTTTTTTTTTCTATTTGTACAAGTATGTATTTATTATGCATTAAATCAACTCAGTTCAACAAACGAGAATTAATTAATTGTTTCTTTATAATAACTTTCTTTTGTTGAACTTAGTGGATTTCATGCATAATAAAAATATACATGTAAAAATATATAAAAAAAAGCCTTACTCTAGGAATTATTAAAGGGTCAAATTATATATTTCTTCAACTTGTGAGATTAAATGATGCCGACTTCAAATTGTCGTCATGCCAAAAATCATGAGGCGAGCTAAGGGTGGCTTGGTCAGAGGAAGTTAGAAGTAATCCTAAAATTACTAGAGAGGTATTAGGGTCATCACCTGATATATTATCGATATCTTAAAAATTAGCAATGATGCTTTTGAAAAATGATTTGTTTCTCCAATGTATAGTTCATGTTTCAACCTTACGGAATAAAACAACATCAAAATAATAATTTTTTCTCTGTTATTACTTTGATGGGCTGCATCCATTATCTTCGAATCAACTTGATTAGTTGTATATTTCTCAAACGTGCATTCTAATATCAATTCGAGCATTTTCTTAATCGATCGTTTAAGATATAAAGTTATCACTAGTAGTTTATCACGAAATACAAAAGAATCTATGTACTAATATTTATTATTAAAGTGGATGAGTTGAACTTGAGTTTGATTATTTCTAGCAATTATGTGCAGTGCAGTGTTCCCATCTTCATCATGTATGTTCACCACTTATTGATAATATTCGTTCTTTCCAAGTGATTAAAGTAGGACGTGCAAAACATATAGTACGTTAGTTTCAACTACGATATGCAAAATAGTGCAATTCTGAACTGTAGCATCTCCAATGCATTCAGGACAAGCTTGTATAAATCTATCCAATAAATTGTGTTTGTTTTCAACTTTACACAGGTAGTAAAAAGGGGTCTCACCGTTCTTTCATCTCACATGAACAAGATCTTTATCAACTTCTAAGATATGCCATTTCGTCTCTTGGAAGTTGATAAAGATCTTGTTTGTTTCATAGGAAAGAATGATCGTTTGTTTCCTTTGTAAAGTTGAAAAACAACAAAGTCTATTGGACAGATTTATGCATTCTTGTCATGAATGTATCTTGGATGTTACAATTCAAAGTCGTTTTGGTTGCATATCATAGTTGAAATGAATAGATCATGGGATCTTCAGGTCCTATTTCAATCATTTGGAAGCAACGACTATTATTAAGAAGTGGTGAACAGATAAGACGAAGATGGCAACACCGCACTCCACATAGCAACTAGCAATAATCAACCTTAGGTTCGTGATTAACTGATTGTGACAATTTTGTATCTCAAACAATCGATTAAACAGATGCTTGAATTGCTATTAGAATTCAAGGTTGATAAATGTACAACCAATCAAATTGGTTTGAAGGCATTGGATGTAGCACATCAAATTAATCTGAGAGAAAAAATTAATATTCTATGTTATTGATTTATTTTGTGAGTTTCAAACATCAAATATAAATTGGAGAAACAATGTATCAAGTATGTTTCACAAGCATCATCGCTAATTTTTCACTGTATGAATAATATATCAGGTGATGATCCGAATGCTTTACTAGTAATTTTAGGACCAGTTTAACTTATTCCGACCAAACCACCCTTATCTCGCCTTGTGGTCTTTGGCATGAAGACAATGAATCCTTAGACGATGCCTAGACCAAGGTTTCTTTTCTATTTTTACAAGTATGTCTTTAGTATGCATTAAGTCAACCCACTTCACCAAACATGAATTAATTAATTGTTTCCAGTAATCTCTAATAATTCTCGTTTGTTGAACTAGGTTGACTCCATGCATAAAAAACAATAGGATTCAATGTGCGTCAACTTCAAATTAGATAATTTTCTACTTGTAAGATTAATTGATGCATAATAAAGACACTACATGTTGGAATATAGAATTTTCACCATGCCAGATACCAAAATGTGGGCTAAGGGTGGCTTGGTCGGATGTAGTCCTAAAATGGCTAATAAGGCATTATAGTCATCAGCAAATATATTATCCATACCATGAAAAATTATCGATGATGCTTTTGAAACATACTTGACGATTTGTTTCTCCAACATATATTTGAAGTTTGAAACTCTCGAAATAAAGCAACGATACATAAGAGTATTGTTTTCTCTATTATTAATTTGTTGTGCTACATCTAGTTCGTCAAACCAGCTTGATTGATTGTTATTTATCAACCTTGAATTCTAATAGCAATTCAAGCATTTGTTTAATCGATTGTTTGAGATATAAAATTGTCACAATCAATTAATCACAAAATAAAAAAGAATTCATGTACTAATAATATTTGTTATTAGAGTGGGATGATTTGAGCCTGAGGCTAATTATTTCTAGAAGCAATATGGAGTGCAGTGTTGCCATCTTCGTCATGTTTGTTCACCACTTCATAATAATAGTCATTCTTTCCAAGCGATCAAAGTAGAACTTGAAGAACGTCTGGTCTATTACTTTCAACTCTAATATGCAAAGCACAAATATTATGAATTGTAATATCTCCGATACATTCAGGACAAGCCTGCATAAATCTATCCAATAAACTCTATTGTTGAAAGTCGATGATTGTCCGTTTCGTTATCGACTTAAAATGGCTGCACTGGAGGGCAGCCCGTTCGAAGGGCATAATTTTGAAGTTAGAATTTTCTTCCCACCCAATTACCCTATGAGACCTCCTATGGTAATCAAAATAAACCTCCCAAGATTGTTGTTTTACATTGCGAATATGTTTTATGCTGAAGCATTTCTAAGATAATGGTTATCTGTTTATGTAGTTTGTTTTTCAATTTGATAGGGACGTCTTCCATCCCAACTTCACTGAATCTGGAGGTATTAGGCTGGACATCCTCCACGAAATGTGGAGCCCTAGTATCATATTTTTGGAGATTCTTGCAGGTATATTGGGTTTGTTGCGTGTTCCAAACCCAAACGATCCTCACTCGGATTGTGAAGGTGTTGCTCTAATTTATAGGAACAATCCCCAGCGCGTTGCGAGGTATGCGAGGAAAACTTTTTTGGGTTGAAATTCAATGGCCACATCTTCAGATAAAAAACACTTTTGACTGCTTATGTATTATTCCATTCGTCTTGTAACACCCTCTTCCCGGCCTGGTTGAGAACTGGGTCGGAGCGTGCTACCGTTAAACGATACGATGATCGGTGCTATAAAATTTCAATCAATGACTAACAATCAATTGATATTATACTCTTTGAACATTACCAAGTATAGGCATTAGTCCAATTTATCCTGTATGGAACAATAACCCTTCAATTAGGACTGATTTATAACTTTTACAAGATTTAGGGACTAAACTATGAATCTGATAATTTAGGGGTCCTTTATTATAATTAACAATACCACAATGAAATTCAATGCAATAATAGTGAGCCTGTAAAAATTCATGCTAATCAGAGTTCATTAGCCTTATCAATTAGACTTATAAGATTTCAGTGACTATATTGCAAAAATTTAAAAGCTGTTCTTTATCACTTATAACTAGTTTACCTGCCACCGTATCGATACCCTAGAGACTGTATCGATACGCCATGCCTAATTCAAGTATTCCAGATTAAAAGGGAACAAGCCCGTATCGATACAATTGAGACCGTATTGATACATGTTGACCACGTTGACTTCGTATCGATACGCCTTAAACCAGTATCGATACCATTTTTGTAACCAAATTCCAGTGAACAAAGTCCGTACCGATATGCCTAAGCAGTATCGATATGCCCCCTTTGACCAACGTTTACCTGACCAAATATGCAAGGCCGTATCGATACACCACCACCTGTATCGATACGCCTTGCACTATAATGATAGATTTTATCTGATTTTTATCCGATTTGTCCTAACAAACGATGTCCAAATACAATGAAACTTTACGAGCTAACTTTGGAAGACCGTAGTCCATTCTAAATGGTAAGAAATATGTGGACTTGGTAAGACAGTCCACAATGACCCAAATGGCATTGTGTTTAGCAGGAGTCAAGGGTAGACCACTAACAAAGTCCATGGTGATCTTCTCCCACTTCCATTGCGGTAGATCGATGGATTGTAATAATCCACTAGGGACATGGTGCTCAGCTTTAATATGCTGACAAGTAAGGCACTTGGACACGAAATCAATTATATCTTGTTTCATGCCTGGCCACCAATATAACTCACGGAGGTCTTTGTAAATCTTCACAGACCCCGAATAAATGGAGAATGAACTTGAACGAGCTTCCTTAAGAATACCATTATGAAGTGATTCATCATTAGGTACGCAAACCCGATCACAGAAACATAGGAGTCCTTCAGAATTGATTTTGAAATCAGAATTATCTTGAAGTTTAGAGACAATGGATTAAAGTTTCGGATCTTGGTCTTTCAATGCCTTGATTCTCGAAACAATGGTAGATTGAACTTAAAGTTTAGCTACGAAGCAATGATGTTTTTGAAGTCAGAAGTGAGCATTAATGGCTCGAGGAGCTACAAAATAACGGTTTTTCAAGGATCCACTTACCAAACAATACATGAGATTCAATAATCGATGACGATACTTACCAGGTGAAGGTTTCAGCTGAGAGCATCAGCTACAACATTAGCATTGCCCGGATGGTAGTCATTGACAAGATCATAGTCTTTAAGGAGTTCCATCCATCTCGGTTGTTGGAGGTTTAGCTCTTTCTGAGTCAAGAGGTATTTAAGGCTCTTATGATTAGTGAAAATATAACATTTCTCTCTGTAGAGATAATGCCTCCAGATTTTCAATGCAAAAACAACCACGACCAATTCTAGATCATGAGTAGGGTAATTCCTTTCATGTGGCTTAAGCTGTCTCGAAGCATATGCAATAATCTTGCCTTCTTGCATCAATACACATCCTAACTCGAGATACGATGCATCACTATAAACTGTGTAGTCTTTTCCAAACTCAGGTTGGGTTAGGACTGGTGCATGAGTCAACACTTGCTTTAACTGGTCAAAACTCCGTTGTTGTCCCTCGGTCCAAACAAATAGAGCTTCTTTTCACAATAGCTTAGTCAATGGAGCTGCTAGCATAGAGAATTCCTTGGCGAATCTCCTATAATAGCCAGCAATACCAACAAAACTCCTTACCTCACCAACATTCTTCAATGGATGCCAATCAAGGATGGCTTGAATTTTCTTCGAATCTACTTGGATGCCCGAAGCCGACACAATGTGCCCAAGGAAGGCAACTTCGGTAAGCCAAAACTCACATTTGGAAAACTTAGCAAATAGCTACTTCTCACAAAGGGTTTGAAGCACAATATAGAAGTGATCACGGTGCTCCGCGACATTCTTAGAATAGATTAGGATGTCATTAATGAAAACCACTACAAATTTATCAAGATAGGGTCTAAAAACCCGATTCATTAGATCCATAAAAGCTGCTGGTGCGTTGGTTAGCCCAAAAGGCATCACTAAGAATTCGTAGTGACTATACCTGGTACGGAAAGCGGTTTTGGGTACATCACAATCTTTAACTCTCATTCGATAATACCCGGACCTCAAATCGATCTTGGAAAATAGATAGGCATCTTTAAGTTGATCGAATAAGTTGTCTATCCTTGGTAATGAATATTTTTTCTTGATGGTCACCTTATTCAACTGCCAGAAATCAATGCATTGTTCCGGTAACACTCAGCCTGAGCATTAGGTAACTCTGCTTTGACATTCTAAGGTGGGGGATTAGGTGAATTCGGTGGGTCTCCCTGCCTTACTTCCTCACCATGGGTCGAGGAGCTGGTAGCAGGCTCATTGGTGTGGGCTTGGTTAGTCTCAGACATATCTGTAACATGAAGAGATAGGATTAGTCGACAAGTCACAATATACACAATATACAACTCCTAGGTGGCAAATTAGCATAATAACAATGCAATGAACTTTGTTTTAGTCCTATAATTGACTAAACTCTAGCTCTGATACCACAAATGTAACACCCCCTTCCCAGACTGGTTGAGAACTGGGTCGGAGCGTGCTACAGTTGAACGATACATTGATCGGTGCTATAAAATTTCAATCAATGACTAACACTCAATCGATATTATACTCTTTAAACATTACCAAGTATAGGCCTTAGTCCAATTTATCCTATATGGAACAATAATCCTTCAATTAGGACTAATTTATAACTTTTACAAGTTTTAGGACTAAACTATGAACATAATAATTTAGGGGTCCTTTTCTATAATTAAAAATACCAAAATGAAACTCAATGCAATAATAGTGAGGCTGTAAAATTTCATGCTAAACAAAGTTCATTAGCCCTATCAATTAGACTTATAAGATTTTAGTGACTATATTGCAAAAATTTAAAAGATGTTCTTTATCACTTATAACTAATTAACCTACCACCGTATCGATACCCTGGAGACTGTATCGATATGCCATGCTTAATTCAAGGATTCCAGATTAAAAGGGAACAAGCCCGTATCGATACACTTGAGCCTGTATCGATACAGGTTGACCACGTTGACTTCGTATCGACACGCCTTGAACCCGTATGGATACCATTTTTGTAACCAAATTCCAGTGACCAAAGTCTATTCCGATATACCGAAGCAATATCGATATGCCCCCTTTGACCAATGTTGACCTGACCAAAAATGCAAGGCTATATCGATACACCACCACCTGTATCGATACGCCCTGCACTGTAATGACAGATTTTATCTGATTTTTATCCGATTTGACCTACCAAATGATGTCCAAATACAATGGAACTTTACCAGCAAGTTTATTGTTGCGTGTAATAAGTGCTACGCAATTGTACAAGTATACACGTCGCAAGTAATAAAGTGATACGAGTATCGAGTATCGTCTCCACAGGGATTGATTTGGGCCACTTTGCTTTAGTTACCGCACTGTAAAAGTAAAAACACAATTGATAGTAGGAGTTGATTTTAATGAGTAAAGTAAAAGCAATAAACTAAAAGAATAGATGAAAGAAAAAGAGAGAATAGGCCAGGTTATCGTGAGTTGAGGTGTGATAGCCGATTGGATCATCTTGGTAAAAGAGTGCAAGGGCAACTCAGTTGCCGTGGCAACTTGCACAGCGGGGTTGCCTTGGCAACTAATCGATGGTTTCCTGGGCGACTAGCTAGCCAACTACTTGGGCGTATGGGCAGCAACTTCAAGGTTCGGCAGAGCGTTCTTCAATGGTTTCTTCTTATCCCTAAGTCGAAACTCTAGCTACTTGTGCATGCCTTGATAATACATCCGTGCGTGAATCAAGGGTGAACAACAACCAATCTTGCGCTCCTCTTAGCCGTTGAAATCCTTAACTTATTCCTAAGCCGGATTAATCTTCACCATCAATAGATTGAATAAAGATAATACTCATTTGTTTCTTGAATCTAACTCTCCCGATATTAGATAAATATATGAAGTTACGAGATCCTCTCCCAATTCACTCGCAAACAAAAATAAGAACCAAGAATGAATAAACCTTGAATATAAAAGTGCAAACTCTTATTACCTAAACAAAATCCAATTGTTTCTCACAACAACAAAACACAATAACCCCAACCAATCAAGTTAGTTCATGGTTGGGTTCAAAAGATACACAAAGAATAATCCCCAAGCCATGAATCTAATGGAAGCAAAGAATAAGAAGAAGAAATCAAACTCTCTCCCCTTGCTCTCTTGTCGAAATCTCTTTCTTCTTGCCATTTGGAGTTGTCGAAAATCCTTTCTTCTTGCCCCTTGATCTTTGACGGCTTGGTCCTTTAAATAGGAGATGGCTAGGTCGAAATCCTTCTTGAGGAGGAAGTCAAGTTGGAATTAAATTATCTTTAAAGAATATAATTATTTATTATATTTAAATTCCTTCTAGAACTTCTTCTATCTTCTTGGGATTTAATTTCTCTTTAACCTCTTCATGGAAATCAAACTCTTTTGCGATTTAACTTTGCTCCACATCATCTTGGGCTGATCTAGTCATCAATTTCGACTACCATATCACCTTATTCTTTGTCGAAAATTGCCTTGGCAACTAGCTCGACATCTCCTTCATTCTTTGCCCTGGCAACTAGCTCGGCATCTCCTTCATGCATTGCCCTGGCAACTGGTTCTAGCCTTGTTTAGGCAAGTGATTCTTCACACACACAAAAACACACCAAAGCAGCATCTTTTTCCACAAAAATCACCAAGTTATGTAATCAAGCTCAACGGTGGAAAGAAACATGAATTAATGCATGAATGACTAATTATGCAACTAATATGAGCTTAAGTCAAACAATAATATGAGTAAAGAGGGTAATAAAAATAGTACTTTTGAACACTTATCACACCCCCAAACTCGAACTATTGCTTGTCCTCAAGCAATGCAAACTAATAATTACCCGCCAAGACTTTAATCATCAAAGACATGCTTCAAACTTGAATTCAAACCTCGGAACCGTGGCACAAAGTATGATCACCTTTTAATTTTTCGGATAGCACAAAAATTACCCGAAACCAAGCTATAATGCTCGTGACAATGTGTCTGCGTAGTTGTGTACAAGTTGATTTTCAAGATTCTATGTGAACAATAGGCTTTTATCAAGTTAATTATTGGGGCATTTATTTTTATTTTCACTAGAGCCAATTTTCGGGCACCTCTAGCAAAGTAAGCAATTTCTCATTTTATTTTAGTCAACTAGAGCCAATTTCGGGCACCTCTAGCGATTCTTTAATGTGCATTAACTACTAGAGTCAGTTTCGGGTACCTCTAGCAAGAAAGTGCATTTACTACTAGAGCCAGTTTCGGGCACCTCTAGCAAGAATTTAACTTTTAATTTTCAATTTTAAATTTACCCAAATTTTAAGCAGCCTAAGTTCACTAAGTTTCTTTCAATCAACAAGCCACAACCCTGTAAAAAAAATTCAACATCAGAGTAAAATTCTAAGTTTTTTTCATGCAATCCTAAAATTAAAGGTTCTTTCAATTAAGTGCAGTGGCAAAAATTCATCATTGGATATTCAACAAGTATTAAGCAATTAAATCCAATTAAAGGCATGGCAAGTAACATATGCAACCTATATGTGATTGCTAAAGATGAATGCAACTAAACATGAAACTAACTAGAAACCAACACCCCACCAAACTCGAGAGAAGCATTGTCCTCAATGCATGTAAAAGTGAAACAAAATTTAAAAGAAACTAAATGAAATGAGTTAGTCGGAGAGGTCGTCACCTCAAGTGATAAGTTTCCTTCGTGCCGTTCGCTTGATTCATTTTCTGTTCGGTGGTTGAATGCTTGTGGCTGGTACCGCGTGAATAGCATTGCTTTGATTTGATCCATGTTTGCCGAGGCAGGTTCACTTGCTTGGGCATCAGTAGTTGCCGAAGCCATTGTTGTTGCCTGGGCATTCTCTGTTGTGGTTGCTGTGGCAAGTAGTCGGTAGTGAATTTCCTTAGCATCATCGCTAATTTTTCACTGTATGAATAATATATCAGGTGATGATCCGAATGCTTTACTAGTAATTTTAGGACCAGTTTAACTTATTCCGACCAAACCACCCTTATCTCGCCTTGTGGTCTTTGGCATGAAGACAATGAATCCTTAGACGATACCTAGACCAAGGTTTCTTTTCTATTTTTACAAGTATGTCTTTATTATGCATTAAGTCAACCCACTTCACCAAACATGAATTAATTAATTGTTTCCAGTAATCTCTAATAATTCTCGTTTGTTGAACTAGGTTGACTCCATGCATAAAAAACAATAGGATTCAATGTGCGTCAACTTCAAATTAGATAATTTTCTACTTGTAAGATTAATTGATGCATAATAAAGACACTACATGTTGGAATAAAGAATTTTCACCATGCCAAATACCAAAATGTGGGCTAAGGGTGGCTTGGTCGGATGTAGTCCTAAAATGGCTAATAAGGCATTATAGTCATCAGCAAATATATTATCCATACCATGAAAAATTGTCGATGATGCTTTTGAAACATACTTGACAATTTGTTTCTCCAACATATATTTGAAGTTTGAAACTCTCGAAATAAAGCAACGATACATAAGAGTATTGTTTTCTCTATTATTAATTTGTTGTGCTACATCTAGTTCGTCAAACCAGCTTGATTGATTGTTATTTACCAACCTTGAATTCTAATAGCAATTCAAGCATTTGTTTAATCGATTGTTTGAGATATAAAAATGTCTTTGTTAAAGAACTTTCCAGATACATCGTTTGTTGCCATTAATAGCTACAAATGAATTTTTTTCTTCGGATCTGATTGCAATCGACAACAACTGAACAAATGCAATTGATAGCAATGGCTGAGGGTTTGTTTGCCACTATTATTTATAATAGAGAAATATAGCCGGCGTGTATTATAGTATTTTATTGTAAAAATGATTTTGTATAAATTGTTTTAAACCGAAGAACTTGATTGGACACTTTTATTTTTTGGGTTGTTTCAATGGGTTTCAAACTTTTCATCCAGATTCGAAACTTCTATTTCACACATATCAGAAAACTCTTGTAACCAATGCAACAACTGAAAAGACAAATCAATGCTGCTGACGTAGCGAAATGGTTTTCAGAGATTCGAGACTGACAGAGAAAAGATGCATATATATTGGTAACATGCGCCTTTTGATTTGACAAATCAATGCGCCTCTTAAGAGTTTTACTTTAATATTAAAACTGATAAGATTGTAACGGGCGGGAATTATAAATTCAATTAACTTTGATATTTGCGTATTGCGGTTTAGATACTTGTTATTTCCAACTTAAACTGAAATCATTACGAAAACTTGTTGCTTTTGTGATTTCACATTATAAGCTCGCAACTTTATAGACAAATGCGTGGTACTCGTCGTATTACTAAGAAGTTACGTGATTTGCAGTCATAAATGTGACGTTTAATATTATAACTGAGAAGAAAGTTTCGATGAGAACGACAAATTTACTGTAGTTTCAAAACTCTGAAAGATGGGTTGAAAAGTTGTAAACAATATTTTTAGATTTATACGATATTTTTTGTATGTATAAATTTAGTTGGATCATTTATTTTCATCACTTTTATTACTTCTACATTTATTTGTATTCGTTAGTTACTTTAGTTTGTTCGAATCATATACCGAAAAAAGCCATGTGAAGAACACTTTTTAGACAATATTCTTTTCTCCATTCGCACAGTTGACATTATGTAATGTCAAAATGTGTGTTTTGTTTACTTTGTTTAAATGTTGCGTTGTTAAATTTGCAAATATGAGCTTTAAAAATACATAATGTGTTTACATTATATATATAATAAATTTAATTGGGTTCCATATACTAAGGAAAATATTAATTTTATTTTTACTATCATTCTTATCGTTTATTGATTAGGACTATTAACTTACTAATTTCGCCATATTTAAGGTCATATAGATCTCAAGAGACTGTCAAGTGAAATACTTTTGAAATTCCTTTGTAATAGCAATTGATTACAATTTCAAAAAATAAATATAACTTCATTCACCTTCGGCAATTGTCAATCAAAATTTCATTACAAACAAAAGAAATATCCCTAAATCTTCATTACTATTCTTACAATTTTTAGCAAGCCCACCTAAAAGACATCATTATTGTAGCCTTCCTCACCGACTGCCTTCATTGTAGAAAAAATTTGATAACCTAAATAGGGAAAAGGCCCAAATGCTAATACACGTCAAAAGTTTGACAATATGCTCTGCATTGGCCGCCTCCTCCAGATGTAGTTCTGAACACCAACAAGCAGTAGTAGTCAGACTAATGTTGAGAGCATTTTTCCAAATGCTATGTGTGTCGGTGTTCATCCCTTCAAATGGATACTAGCCTTTCAAATACCATTGTTTGCCATAACGGAAAACCTAAGAACTAACACCATGCCCCCAGGATCTATAAAATGAAGTTAATGCACAGTTGCCACCAGCACCATTAATACAACATAAACCATACATATAATGCTTTTGAGACAGAAATTAAAAAGGAAAAAACACTCGCTTCATTAGGTTATGAGAGTTAAGGACCCTATTTATAATAGAAAAAAGATGCCCGACCTGCTTTATAGTATTTATATTAGAAAAAAACGATTTTCTATAAGTTGTTTTAAACTGAAAAACTTACTTGGACAGATTTAAATATTTGGGTTGGTTGAGTGCGTATCAAAATTTTCCTAAAGTATCAGAACTTCCATTTCATACTTATCAGAATACTATTGTACCCAATACCCGATGCAACAATTGAAAAGTATGGACTGCTGCTGACATATCGGAACGGGCTACAGATATTCCAGACTGACAGAGAAATGACGCATATATATTGGGAACGTGCACCTTTTGATGAGTTAAGGACTTCAGAACGTCAGTTTGTGAGCTCTTTAATAGATGCTCAGGACTAGTAGATACAAATTCCAACTGAAAAAAATGAAAAGAAATGGTACGTTCTAGATGGGAAACTCCTTAATAACTTCTTTTGCCAGTGGCGTGGCCAATTAGAACTTGACAAACGTCGCATTTATTAATTAACTTTAAGCAATATAATATATAATGGATATTTTGTTGAAAGACTTAATATATTTGTTAAAATGTTTTTTTATATTTTTTAAACCTAAGAAAGTGCCACTTTTTCCCTACAAATCCTTTATACTGTTGTGCTTAAAAATCGTTTATTCTCAATATAGACATGATGCAATGCTTTCATCAAATAATCTATTTATGAGCATAAGAAGTAAAAATTGTATAATACATTAAACTCAAATTAATGCAAACAATAATCATAATGATAAACTTCATATCATGATAGACATCCATACGGATAACATTTCATAAATTAGACTGAGAAGTTGGTCATATTTTCCTCCAGTTAATATCAAAAATCGTAATCTTATATTCCCAACGAATAAACCAACTAAGAGAGGCGACATTTTACATTTTGAAATCAACCAACAGGGTAAACTGCGAAAGTGCAACACACATCAGCAGCTTCAAGATTCTGCTAAGCCTTCCCAAGTAGAATCAACAACTACAAATAGTAGTATTTTGGGTAACCTTTGTTAAAAAGCTTTAAAAATACTTTGTCAGCTAATGTGCATTACTAAAATAATGCCTACTCATAACCTTTCAAATACCATTGTTTTCCGCCACGAGAAATATAAAAACAACACTCATCCCAGATCTAAAAAATGAAGTATTTGCACTGTAGTCATCGCAAACAATACTCCTAATATAATGCTGTAGAGAATCAAACTAAAAATGAATAAATACACCACTCGTATAACCAGGGTACGAAACTAGGGACCCTGGGTACTCCTATTTATAATAGAAAAAAGCATGATGTTTATAATACTATAATATTAGAAAAATGATTTCCAACCAATGGTATAAACCGAAATCTTAAATGTACACATTTAATTTATGGGTTGGTAGAGTGGGTTCGGAACTTTCATTACATTTTCATACTTATCTGAAACTTGGTCCACCCAATGCAACAATTGAAAAGACTTATCTCCTGCTGGCATATCAGAATGGGTTACACAGATTATAGACTGACAGAGAAAAGACGCAAATATGTTGGGAAATGAGCCTTTTGCAATGTGAGTAAAGTGGTTTAGAATATCGATTTCGGAGCTTTGTAATAGCTGTTCGGCACTAGTAGAATTAGATTCCAACTGAAAATATGAAAAATATTCATCGTTGGAGGTTGGGAGCTCTTTAATAACTTAACATCGGTTACGCATAGGCTTATAGAGTTTTGGTACTAACACTAAAAAGACACGTCTTTTGAAATTTGAATCCTTCCAACCCACCAAAGTCATCAAGGTAACCAAATGAGAAATTTTGATCGGTTTCGGAACTACTAATTTAGGTTTCGCTGCTGACCTTAGTCAAGACCAACTGAAAATGTAAGAATATCCAATAACATTATAGATTTACTAGTTCCATACGAAACGACAACTTATTGATTGGTAATCTTTTCAACTGCTAGGGTTGAAATATGAATAGCCACAATTTCCCTATAAATACCGCCACTTTGTGTTTTGCATCTTCTACCCCATATTAAACTGAAATCTCAAATAAACATGTCCGCGTGGGTGCTTCCTGTTATTCAAAGGCACATACGTAATGATGCCTGGAAGGTTCCTAAAGTATCCCCTTTATCTTTTTTTGGTAAACAACTCTATGATAGATTACGTTATTCTTTTATTGTATGATACCTTTCCATAAAGATTGTACTTATCATTATTTTAATTTAGTAACAGCAGATGTTGATGGATCTCTGTATCGTTATCGACTTTAAATGGCTTCACCTATTGGCAGCCCTTACGAAGGTCATAAATTTGATGTTTCCATTATCTTCCCACCTCAGTATCCTCACTCTCCTCCTAAGATGATTATCCTGCCAAGATTGAAGTATTACCTTGTTCATTTTTTACACTTACGCAATTAATGGATAACTGTTTATGTTTTTCTAGATTATTGTTACATTTGATGGCGATCTATTCCACCCAAACATTACTGAGTTCGGCGCCAATAGGCTGGCCATCCTACATGAAAGTTGGAGCCCTTCTATCAGACCTATGGATGTTGTTAAGGCTATATTGGCTTTGTTGTGTACTCCAATCGCAAACGCTCCTCACCTTGAGTGTGAGGGTGTTGCTATGATTTACAAGAGGAATCACCAGCGCTTTGCAGAGTATACAAGAAAGATTATGGGTTGAAATGTTTATGTATTGGCCATATCTTGTAATGTTCATTTTTTAATATATGGATGTGTGTGGTAAATTTCTGATGCTACAACTTCTTTTATTTTCTGTCGCTAATGTCACCATTTTGTAAATAATGGACGTCTGTTTCCAATCTTCTCAACCAAATTTTCAAGTGTAACCATTAGGATAACATGTATTAGTTTCAATTTAACGTGATATGGCTCATCTGAGGTTTAACGTGCTTCCAAGGACCCATGATATATATAATAATTCCTTGTTGACCAGCCAGTTTGCAAATTAATAATGTGAAGAAGAAATTTTAAAAAAATAAATAATATGAAGATTTTGTTTACTTTGTTTTATATTGTGTTATTAAATTTGGAAATATTCATATTAAAACATTTAAAGTTAGGAAATAAATAATTTTCATAAATGCGTTAATCTTATGAATGAATATTAATTAGGAATGAGAACTTTTATTTTTACAAAATTTAGGGCATAAGGAATTTTCTTCATGAAACACTTTGTACACTTTCCTTTAAGTAACACTAAATTATTCACTTTTTAGACTAACAAATCAAATCTTACAAAAGAAGGAATTGCTATAACTAAACCCTCACGGTTTTCATGAAAGGGTTCACAGGTTAAGGTTTAAGATTTACGATGTACCTTGCTGCATGTTAGAAACGTCCCTCTGTCTGTTGAATTGTTGGTTTATGATATAAAATTTAACGGCTTTAAGGGTTTTTTCTTTAGGATTTAGGTCTTATTGTTGTCGTGGTAGGGTTTACGGTGTTGTCTACGATTATCACTTTACGAGATGAATTTTTATTACTTTAGGGTTTAATATTTATGATTTGGGGTTTACAATAATCATGTTTCGGTTTAAGTTTATGGTGAAGTTAAATTTAATGGATTGCAAGATTAGTTTATATGGTTTACGGTTTAGTACTCAGCTTAGTGTATGAGATAAAATTTCAAGCATTAACTAGTATAATAATATTCTATGACAGTACACCATTGGGCACCTCTAATACTCACCCTGTCTGTTGAGTCGATGGTTTATGAGATAAAATTAAATGCCTTTAGAATTTTTTTGGTTTAGGATTTAGGTCTTACAGTTACTGAGTTAAGGTTTACGGTGTTGTCTACGGCTATTACTTTATGACATGAAATTTTACTACTTTGAGGTTTAAGATTTATGATTTAGGGTTTATAATTATCGTGTTTAGGTTAATGTTTATGCTGAACTTAATAGTTAGTAGATTACGAGATTATTTTGTATGGTTGGGGGTTTACTGTTTACCTTAGTGTATGGGATAAATTTCGAGTACTATATAGTATATATGCTACAATATAATATATATTCCACGTAGGCCAAAAATTCACTCTAGGGTTTATTACTTGTAGAGTTCGTAAATGTATAACGATATCAGGTCTATTTAAACTGTTTTGGATGTTTGTTAATGATAAGTAAACTATAAATCTTTAAAGTCTAGTGAAAATTGACGGTTGGTAGTCACGGTAGCATAATTGTATTACCATTTCAGACCTGCTTATTACGACTTGTCTGTAAATTGTTCTGCTCATTACAACAAATGAAAAGACATTTATGTTGTTGACGTATCTGAACGATTTCCAGAGATTTATAATATTGTAGATTTGAAATGATATTGAAACGACAATTTTATATTTGGAACATGCGTCCTTTTTGGAATTAGAAAATCCAGTGAAACAACCAATTAAGTACATATAATTTTACATCGAAAAAGATAGTTCAGAGTGGGAAACACAAATTTTAACTAGTTTCGAACCTATGAATATTGGTTTCGATATGTATAAAGCCAAACATTAACTAGAATCGTTAGTAAAACATGTCATATTTTAGATAGACGTGAAAATTTTGACACTATAAATGCAAACGTTCGATACTCGACGTATTATTATACTTTATTTAAAAGGAAAAAATTCCTTTAACAGACAGTTTACTTGTTCATTCTCACAAACGTTAGCATTCTTAACATATTATTTACTTCCCATGATTTCATTTTGACACTAATAATATAGTCTAACGTATATGTCCCTAATGGTCTTTACTCTATTATACTTATACACGAATGAGTCATGTGTTTCCTGATGGTAATTAAGGGGTTATAGGATATAGCCTATAGGTTAATGTCACACATAGTGTTGAGGAAATTAGGTTAGGGATGAAATTGAAGCACATGTTATTTTTCATTTATATAATTACGTATAATAAAGTAAAGATGGTGTATTGTATATAGATTTGAGTCCAGAAAATTATAATTCTATCCAAAATTGACCCGTATTTATTTCTTACTTTTATTATAATTTTGTCCCAATCCAATAATTATTGTACTGGACATCAAATAGTATTACTTATAAGTCCACATGAAAAAAATAATGAGATGGTTGCTTTTTATTGGTTAGTACCATGGGTGACGTGGGAGGAATGACTCATGATATAATTTCTCCCATAAAAGAGTTCAAAATTTATACCTCCACTTTCAATTACAAACTAAATTGGAACTCAATTCAATTAAATAAAAACCTAAAAGTTCGTTTCATACCATGACCGGACTTAAAGTTCAACTGAAACTTAATTAACCAGTTAATTACCTAATTCATACATGGTTTGGTGTAAAAAATAACATAAAAATTTGTTTAGTGTAAAGAATAAAAGTGAGAAAGTGAAATTATTGGGTTGCTGGTTTGAGCATCTCTAACCTTCACCAACACTATAACACCATTTTGGTGTCAAAAATAATATAAAAATTGTTAAAAGTGACAAAGTGAAATTAGTGTAAAGAGACAAACTCCGACGTTTGTACTAAAATGTACAAAATAAGATATTTAATATTAGTTTAGTGTAAAAAATAATACTATTTTCTTGTCAAAATAATATAAAAATTGTAAAAAAGTAAAAAAGTGAAATTAGTGTAAAAGACCAACTCTAACCTTTGCACTAAAATGGTACAAACTAAGATATATAATATTATTTCAACATTATATTAAATCATATTCATCCACTTATTAATGTATAATTTCATTATAAATTTCAAAGTAATATGTTTTATCATGAGAAATAACAAATAAAAAATATTTGTTGAAATTTAACTTAACAAAAATTAAAAATCTTACACATTAAACAGAAAAAATACAACAAATATTAAAATATGACTATGATTATAAATATAAGAGAAAACTAAAATTGATATAAAATTATAATAAAAAAAATAATACAATATAGACATTAAAACATTATACTTAAACATAGAACGTAAACAACAAATTACAACACCATAAGCCATTAAACAACATTCCTCAACAATCATATTATGCATGATAATACATGTAGTGTGTTTTATTAAAACATTAATCTATGATGCAATGTGTTCTATTAAAAAATTTATATTCTACTTAAGTTTTTAATCTATGAATAACTTGTAATTATTTATATTGATTATTTTTGTATTGTGAAAAGTCACATTTTCACTCAAATTAATATTTAATTTATTAAATTAATTAATTAAGAAATATAAAAAGGACGGGTAGGGAAAAATGACAGGGTGTGGCTTTTTCTTTAAATAAAAAAGAAAATGATTTGGTTTTGCTATAGTACTGCACCAAATATGGTAGGGTACTGTAGACAACACTAAAATGGTGGCATGAGGATTTGAAATATGGTATTGGGTTGGAGAATGAATAGTAACAAAAAATACACCATTTTAGTGAAATGGTGTGAAGGTTGGAGATGCTCTGACACTGTAGACAACACCAAAATGGTGGCATGAGGAATTGGAATATGGTGTTACGTTGGAGAATGAATATTGGCCAAAATACATTATTTTACTGATATGATGTGAAAAAATGAACAAAGTTGTTGCGGTATTGTAGCAACACCAAATCATTTTCTTTTTTTATTTTAAGAAAAAAAACCACCTCATATCATTTTCCCCTACCCTTCCTTTTTTTATTTCTTAATTAATTAGTTTTATAAATTAAATATTAATTTGAGTGAAAATTTAACCTTTCACAATATAAAAATAATCAATGTAAATAATTACAAATTATTCATAGATTAAAAACTTAAGTAGAATATAATTTTTTTGTTCGAAAGAATCTTGTTTAATGGTTTATGGTGTTGTAATTTGTTGTTTACGTTCTATGTAAGTATAATGTTTAATGTCTATGTTGAAGTATATTGTTATGTGTAAATTATAAATTTATATCAACTATGGTTTGTCTTATATTTATAATCATAGTCATATTGTAATATTTGTTGTATTTTTTCTATTTAATGTGTAACATTTTTTAATTTTTGTCAAGTTAAATTTTAACAAATAATTTTTTTGTTATTTCATGCTAAAA
The DNA here is from genome assembly GCA_019671005.1 of Hibiscus mutabilis. Taxonomy (NCBI): domain Eukaryota; kingdom Viridiplantae; phylum Streptophyta; class Magnoliopsida; order Malvales; family Malvaceae; genus Hibiscus; species Hibiscus mutabilis. The sequence goes on along the minus strand of CM033717.1, from coordinate 43,568,387 downwards.
CATATTACTTTGAAATTTATTATGAAACTATACATTAATAAATTGATGAATATGATTTAATATAATGTTGAAATAATATTAAATATCTTAGTTTGCAACATTTTAGTGCAAAGGTTGGAGTTAGTCTCTTTACCCTAATTTCACTTTTTCACTTTTTACAATTTTGTTATATTATTTTTGACACTAAAATAGTGTTATCGTGTTGGTGAACATTGGAGATGCCCTAACGGTTTATTGTTAAATTTATTAGTCTATAATAGGGTTTAGGGTTTAGCCAGAATTCAAAGCTCATAAACTTCAGATCAACCTGTTCATATATAAAGTGTTTGGACAAAATAAGCCTTGAAGTAATGAGTTTTTTTGGATCCTTCGTACAAATTAATTGAAAATAGGGTAAACCTTCTTGATGATATACATACTGGGAAAATGGTCAATTTCTAACGCATTTCAACTGCTTCGACATTGCGAATGTGTGATATGCATTGGCCTTCATCTTATGAGTTTGCAATCTATTGGTTGGAGACCATCTGGTATGATAAACATTGGTCTCCTTATTGTGCAATCTTCCTGACTCCGTTTTGCATTGGTCGCCTCCTGATGTAGTTCAAAACAACAACAAACAGTAGTATTTGAAAAATCTAGAAACTAAGGTTTTTCAAATACTCTGTCTGTTGATGTTCATCCCCACAAATGGCTACTCATAGCCTTCCAAATACCATTGTTTGTCGACAAGAAAAACCTAGCAAACAATCAGCCATCCTCCAGGTCTATAAAATGAAATCACTGCACAGTAGCTATCGCCACCAGAAAAAAATAAAACACATATAATTCTATCTACATAAGACGAAAAGTAAGAAGGAAACAATAGCTGATTATGCTATGAAACTATGGCATATTTATAATAGAAAATGAAATATCGAACTCGGGGTTTAGGATTTTTTTAGAATAGAAAAAATATTGTCAATGGGACATGGTCCTAACTTTTACAGTTCCTATAGTTCAACCAGTGTCGAAACTTTATAAACTTTTTTGAAACAATGGTCAGGATAAATAAATGCAAAAGAGTTTAAGTTTAATACAAATTTCGGTTCCTATGCTCATTTTCTGAATTTGATAAGTGGTTTAGGAACTGCTTACTCAATTCAATTATCTGCAAAAGTGTTCTGCCCAATGCAACAATTGAAAATACGTATCTATTGATGACGTTTTAAAACGAGTTACGAAGATTCAAAATTGACATTGAAAAGACATTTATATAGGGAACCACAAATTTTATATAAGGAAGTCAGCATTGTATAGGAGGGAATCACCGCTAACACTGCTTTAGTCAACACAATTCGACCGGCTAAAGAAAGATTCTTCACAGATCAACTCGACAACTTATCTTGAACCTTATTAACAAGATACTGATAGGTAGCATTTATCACAAGTTGATGTAACGTGGGCACCCCCAAATACCTCCCTAAATCCGCCACTTCTTTAAAGCTGAACGAGCTATTAATTTGACTTCACAAGGTAGACTCCATATTCATAGAAAAATGAATAGTAGTTTTTGGCGTACTAACCTTGAGCCCGAATATAGTACAAAAATCCTCCAATATACCACATATTACCTCCAACTGATCCAATGAGGCCCCGACAAGCAGAATCATATCGTCGGTGAACAGATACAAAATCTCCTCCCCATTATGTGACACCCTAAACAGCTTCCAATCACTATTTTGCACAACCATCTGAATCACCTGAATGAGTCGTTCCATACATACGACAAATAAATAAGGAGAAATTGGATCACCTTGTCTTATCCCCCGAGATGGTGAAAAAATGTAGTTAAGGAACCATTCTAGAGCACCTGCGATGAAACTGACGATATACACGACATTGTAGCGACGTTTTAAATCTGGGTCTGTTTGGAAAATACCTTTATAATTAAAAGATTGTAATTGAGGTGGAATTCTTGAAAAACACGTATTTTAAAATGAAATTTGGAGTCGCCACCGGTCACTTGGATAAGGTAGACCAGACACCAAAAAGGCAAACCAAAGATTTAAAAAGGGTTCGAGAGTCGGTTACGTGTGGGGAAAGATTAGCACCCCCACTACACCCAAAATTGGTACCTAAGGGTTCGTATCATAAATGTAAAGAAATTCTAAAATTTAGTTAAAATTAAAATTTAATCCCTAAACGTGTATGCATGCATGATAAAAATAAAATGTCTTGGTATTCACGGTACCTAAGAAGATGACACTTGGAAACTGGGATGACACTCCCAATGGGATACCAGAACAATAAGACCTAAACTATATGTGACAAATACACAAGTATTCACGGTACCTAAGAAGATGGCACCCGAAAACTGGGATGACACACCCACTAGGATACCGAAACAATAAGACCTAGACTATATGTGAAAAATACACGAGTACTCACGGTACCTAAGAAAATGACACCTAGAAACTAGGATGACACTGTAACACACCAAAATCCGGTCTAGTCAGAATTAGGTTCTGGTGATCGAAAACCCTACATTGAAAGGTCCAAATATTGTGCTGACTTTGACCACAAAGTCAATTGCATCGATGTTGGAATCTAATGGAGTCAATATATTGTTTAAGGACCTTATTGAATGTAGGGGTGTTCAAAAATACCCGACCTGGATGACCCGCCCCGCTGGCCCGATCATAAAAATTCAGGTATTTTTTTTTACCAAAACTTAATTTCCCAGGTCGAGTACTTGTCCTGACATTTCTCAGGTCGGGCCCAGGTAGTAAAATTAAAAAAAACCAAGGTACCCGGCTACCCACATCTTTTTTTATTTTTTTTAATTTCCATTATTTATATATTAAATTAAATTAAAGTAATTAAAAATATTAAAAAAACAATTCCCTGACTTCCTTTATGTTTTGACTTAAACTTATGTTGTTTGGAATTGGATTATGCAATTTGGGTCTTAAACTTTATGTTTAGATTATGTAACTAGGATTTTAAAATTTTATGTTTGGATGTTGGATTATGTAATTTGAACTTTTAAATTTGTCTCTTTCATGCTATTAGCCCATTTACCATATATATTATTTTTTGGATGTCAGAACTATAGTTAGAAACACAATTTTATATTTTTAAATTTGTTTTGTTTGGAATTAGATTATGTAATTTGGATCTTAAACTTTATGTTTAGATTATGTAACTAGAATTTTAAAATTTTATGTTTGGATGGTGGATTACGTAATTTGAACTTTTAAATTTGTGTATATTTTTTTTAAGTTAAATGATTTAAAAATATTAAAAATCTGGGTACCCGAATTGCCGGGTACCCGGATACCTGAATTACTGGGTACCCGAAGTGTCGGGTACCCAGAAATCCCAGGTCGGGACACGGGCCGCATTATCTATTATCTGAAGGTTCGGGTACCCGAATACCCGGGTACCCAGATTTGAACACCCATAATTGAATGTATTGAAATATTTTAGTGGCTAAATTATAGAAATTGAAAGTTTGGGGATACAAGTATAGAGAAATAAGAGTTGAGGGACTAACCTTGCGATTAAACCCTCCTCAATTAAAATCACCACATACGTGGGTGATCAAAATTGAATTCCTTCAAGTGAAGGAAAGCTTTGTATTTACAAAGCAAATAAAATAAAGGAGGTAGCCAAAAGATTGAGCTTACCCGAGAAAGAACCAAGCTAGCACCTCAATCTCATCTCCTTCCTCCAAGCAAGCACCTCTATTGTTGAAGTTAGAAAATCTTGAGTTTCCTTTGATCTATGGATTTCGAATCGTTGCTATCGATCGAGTAAGCTATAATCCCCAAACAACCATTGAAATCCATGGATAAATCAAGCTTATTCTAAAGCTAGGGTTTTGGTCATCCATGGAATTTGATAGCCAATAGCTATTTTAAGTTTCGATATTGATTTTGATATTGTTATATTGATTTCGATATCATATTATTGATTCTAACTAATTCCTATTGTTTAACCTAGCTCAAGAATTGAATAGAGATCATCCATCATCACCGATGAAAGCTAGGAACAAGGGAATTTCAATTTGAGAGCCGTAGGAGCTTCGGAATATTAAGGTGAGTGTAGTCGAAGTCTCAGGATTAGGCTAGGTGCCATTCCTGATTCCATTGTCTTTGTATATTGTAATGATAACATCATCGTTAAGGAATATTGCATCGAACCACTTAGTGGATATCGTTGGTAAGTAGAGGTAAGTCATTATATTGAATATCGGACATCAATATTGTTATAGTCATTGCCATCGATCATTGTCATTGATTTCATCATCGGTATAGTCATTGAAGCATTGAACATTGAACATTAGACATAGAGCATAGACATTGTTATTGTTATCGTCATTTCCATTTTCATGGAACATGGATATCGATATAGTTATTGTCATCATAACATTGAAAATGAAGCATCGATAATTGCTATTGCCATTGAGATCATTGAACACTTCCATTGTCATTGATATTGCTATTGAACATTGGCACCAGAACATTGCTTATTGATAAGAACTTTGGATATTGTCAAAGTTATTGAACATAGATTATTGACATTGCCACTAGACCTTGGATTCGAGAGACATTGGATACAATTGGCATGCCATAGAATTCATGAGCTTAGTGTACGAGTGGGCTACGGTCCTAGGGCTATGACCTACATTGATTTGGCGAGGTGAAGGGATGTGTTGTGATATTGGTCATATTGGCGAGGCGGAGGGACTAGACTATTCATTGATTTGGTGAGGCAGAGGGAATTCGCGTATGCACTATGTTTAATCGATCCCAATGATTGATATTAATCTATGAACTAGTTGATATTGAACATGAAATATAGGATTGATGTTATTGAGCATTAGTTGTTATGCATTCCATTGCCAGTTTCATTGTTTTATGACTACGTCACTAGGCAAAGTATGTCTAATGCATTTCAACTCATACATTTCAGGTTAATCAAGTCATAAATTCGAGATCAGAGCAAGTCAAAAGTTTTAGCAAGTCATCAAAAGGCAAAAGTAATGTATATTGCCCTTATGAACTCCTAGTATGGTGGCAAAGTAGTTAAACTAGTCACTTATGCCCCTTTGGATGTGTGTATATTGTCTACACTTTGTGTAAGGTTATAAGACCCTAAAATGACTTTTAAGTCTTGCTAAAAGTAACAAAAAATGACATATTTGGCTCTAAAAGCTAAAAACCTAGCAAATGGATTCAGAAGTATGTGAAATTTGTCATGCTAGTATATTATAGTGTTTTAGATTTTCTGGTAATGTTTCATTGCATTCGGACAACGTTTGATAGGTTAATTTGATTAAAAACTAGATAAAATATGTCATTACAGTGCAGGGCGCATCAATACTTCTTAGGGTGTATCGATACGAGCATGCATAATTAGACTTAGTAAACAGGGCATATCGGTACTACACAGTGCGTATCGATACGGGTTTTGGTCACTGGAATTTGGAAGAATTAAAGGCATCGGTACGGTCTTAGGGTGTATCGATACGAGTCAACATGGTCAACGCGTACCGATACGGTCTACAGATGTATCGATACGGGTTTGTATCCTTTGAATCTGGAACTCTTAAATTAGGTATGAAGTACCGATATGGCCTTCCAAGTATCGGTATGATGATAGGTAATTCAGTTATTAGTATTGCAAAGCAGTTTCTGAAATGTTGTAATTTGGCCACTGAATAATGAAGGTCTAAATTGAAGGGGTTTTTGGCCTCTGATTAATATGGAAATTTGTATGAGTATTGAACATAGATTGAATTTCATTGTAGTAAGGTTAGTTTCAGATAAGGACCTTTAATTTACTAGAATTATAGTTTAGTCCCTAAAATTTGTAAATATTAGAAATTGGTCCTAATTGAGTAATCACCATTTCTTATTGGTTAAATTGGGCCTATGATATTGTTTGGTAACATTTGCAAAGCATGATATCATTTAGTGGTCGATTATTGATTGAAATTTATTGCATCGATCACTGTATCGTTTATCGATAGCATACTACGACCCGGTTCTCGACCAGGCCGAGAAGATGGTGTTACATTTGTGGTATCAGAGCTAGAGTTTAGTCAATTATAGGACTAAACTGAAGCCTATTGCATTGTTATTGTGTTACTTTTCCACCTAGGAGTTATTTTATTGTGTATGGTGACTTGCCGACTAATCTGATCTCTTTATATTGTAGTTATGTCAGAAACTAACGAAGCTCACATAAATGAGCCTGCGACCGGCTCCTCAACTCATAGCAAGGAAATAAGGGGGAGACTTTCTGAATCCAACTAATCTCCTACCTTAGAACGTTGAGCCGGAGTTGCCCAACACGCAGGCTGAATACTGTTGGAGCATGGCTGATATATTCAAACAATTCATGACATTTATGAAGGCCGAACAACCCATGCAACCAGCTGCACCCGTTGTTCAATACGCTAAGGATCCTATTGACAAGCTGACATAACACCTAGTCTACACCTTCATTGGTCAAGATGAAGACAATCCTGAGATTGTTGAGTGTTGGCTGGACAATACATTGAGAGTTTTAAACAAACAACTGTAGTGTTTAGATGAGAACAAGATGGAGTGCACTCTCGCATTACTAGCCCATGAAGCACTTCAGTGGTGGGAGACCACTATTCTTACCGTTCCTGAATAAGCTATCACCTGGGAGTTCTTTCTTCAAGAATTTAGAAAGAAGTATATTAGCGAGTACTACCTCGCTGAAAAGTGAAGTATTTTCCTCCATTTAAAACAAGGTGGCCAACCTATCGAACAATATATTCATGACTTTTGCAAGTACTGCCGATATGGTGCAGAGTATATCAAGAAGGAGGAAGAGAAGTGCAAGATGTTCATTGCTGGCTCAGTGATGAGCTATGCCTTATGTTTACTGCTTTGGGTATTACTGATTTCCAAGATCTCGTGAATCAAGTTAAGGCCCTTTAAGCTGCTCAGAGGGCTCAAAGAACTGGTGGATCAAGCAAGTCTAAAAAGAGGTTTAGAGATGATTCTCGGCCTTCTAAGTGGAACAAGAAGGGCAAGTACCAGGGTCCCAAGCAAAATACATACTCACAACCCTCTCGTTCTGGAATATTGAAAGGCCGCAAACTGTGATACAAACTTTTGTTAAGACGATTTTAGTTGATAGTACTAGAGGTTCAAAATTAAGTTCATAGAATCCAATATGTAACTATTGCCAAAAGCGACAGCCTACGGGTCAGTCTCGTAAACAGACTAGAGCATGTTTCTTCTATGGTGAGCAAGGTTATTTCATTCGTGATTGTCCTCTTGGTGCCACTAAGTCCACTGTTGCACCGGTGGAAGATGTATCTCCTGCTCAGTCATTCCGATGCAAAGGATCGAGGCAAAGACCATCGAGAGCTATGGGGAAACCTAGTGGCTTGGGGAAAACATGAATCAAAAGCATCTACTCAGATGTATCATGTGAGGAGCCGGGAGGAAGATGATGAACTTGATGTCATTGTAGGTACTGTTAAACTGTATTCCCACTCTTTATATGCATTGATTGACCCTGGTTCCACTCACTCTTCTATAAGCACTATGTTGATCAAAAAGCATAGCATGTCTTTTGAACCTATAGCATCGAAGATCTCTATGACTAATCCAAGGATCCTATTTCCAGCTAATTTATTAGCCTTACCGATCTACGAGTTCGACGTTATACTAGGTCTGGATTGGCTCAGTAGACATCAGGCTTGGGTAGACTCTAGTAAGAGGAAGTTGTATCTTCGAGGCCTTGGCAAGGAGATCATAACTCTAATGGATTCTTGAAACCCTTCGTTGTATGCCTTGACATTGGAATCCAAGGATGAACCTCGCTTGTCAAACTTTAATACTGTATGTGAATTTCTTGATGTCTTCCCTGATGAGCTTCCGGGTTTACCCTCGACCCGTGAGGTTGAATTTGGTATTGAAGTGCAACCTGGGATTGCCCCAGTTTCCATTACGCCCTATCGAATGGTAGCTGTTGAATTGAAAGAACTAAAGGCCCAACTTCAAGACCTGCTTGACAAAGGTTTCATAAGACCGAGCTCTACACCTTGGGGAGCCCCAGTCCTCTTTGTAAGGAAGAATGATGGTTCTATGAGGCTATGTATTGACCACTGACAACTAAAAAAAGTTACCATCAAGAACAAGTATCCGTTGCCAAGGATAGATGACTGTTCGATCAACTCAATGATGCCTCTGTGTTCTCCAAGATTGATTTAAGGTCCGGGTATTATCAAATGAGAGTTAAGGATTGTTATGTACCCAAAACTGCCTTTCGTACAAGATATGGTCACTACGAATTCTTGGTGATTCCATTTGGGCAAACCAATTCATTGACAACTTTTATGGACCTAATGAATCAGATTTTTAGACCCTATCTTGATAAATTGGTAGTGGTATTCATTGATGACATTCTAATTTATTCCAAGAATGCTACGGAACATTGTGATCACCTCCACATTGTGCTTCAAACTCTTTGAGAGAAGCAACCGTTTTCCCAATTCTTCAAATGTGAGTTTTGGCTTACTGAAGTTGCCTTCCTTGGGCATATTGTATCGGCTATGGGTATTCAAGTTGACCCGAAAAAGATTCAGGCCATTCTTGAGTGGCATCCACCGAAGAACGTTGGTGAGGTGATGAGTTTCCTTGGTCTTGTTGGCTATTGCCATTTGGGCAAACCAATTCATTGACAACTTTTATGGACCTAATGAATCAAGTTTTTAGACCCTATCTTGATAAATTCTTAGTGGTATTCATTGATGACATTCTAATTTATTCCAAGAATGTTACGGAACATCGTGATCACCTCTGCATTGTGCTTCAAACTCTTCGAGAGAAGCAATCGTTTGCCCAATTCTTCAAATGTGAGTTTTGGCTTACTGAAGTTGCCTTCCTTAGGCATATTGTATCGGCTGTGGGTATTCAAGTTGACCCGAAAAAGATTTAGACCATTCTTGATTGGCATCCATCGAAGAACGTTGGTGAGGTGATGAGTTTCCTTGGTCTTGTTGGCTATTATAGGAGATTCATCAAAGGATTTTCTATGTTAGCAGCCCCACGGACTAAACTACTTCGGAAAGAAGCTCTATTTGTTTAGACCGAGGAATAACAGCGGAGCTTCGATCAGTTGAAGCAAGTGTTGACTCACGCACCAGTCCTAACCTAACCCGAGTTTGAGAAAGACTACACAATTTATAGTGATGCATCACATCTCGGGTTAGGATGTGTATTGATGAAAGAGGGTAAGGTTATTTCATATGCTTTGAGACAACTTAAGCCACATGAGATGAATTATCCCACTCATGATGTGGAGTTGGCTGTGGTTGTATTTACGTTAAAAATCTGAAGGCACTATCTTTATGGAGAAAAGTGCTACCTCTTTACTAATCATATGAGCCTTAAATACCTTCTGACGCAGAAAGAGCTAAATCTTCGGAAACAGAGATGGATGGAACTCCTCAAGGACTATGACCTCGTCACTGATTACCATCTGAGCAAGGCCAATGTTGTGGCTGATGCACTCAGCTGCAAACCTACTCTTGGTAAGTATTGTCATTAGATATTGAATCTTAAGCATTGCATAGCAATTCGACTTATTGCATCATTATTTTGTAGCCTCTCGAGCTATTAATGCTCACTTTCGACTTCGGAAGCATCATTTTCTTGTGGCTAAAATTCAAGTTCAGTCTACCTTCGTTTCGAGAATCAAGGCATTGCAAAGTCAAGACTCAAAACTTCAATCCATTGTCTCTAAGTATCGAGATGATCTTGACTATAGAATCAATTTTGAAGGACTCATGCTTTCGTGATCAGGTCTGTGTTCCTAATGATAAGTCACTTCGTGACGATATCCTTAACGAAGCTCATTCAAGTCCATTTTCTTGTCATCCAGGATCTGTGAAGATGTACAAGGATCTTCGTGAGCTCTACTGGTGGCTGGGTATGAAGCAAGCTATAATCGACTTCGTGTCCAAGTGTCTCACGTGTCAACGTGTTAAAGCGGAGCATCGTGTCCCTACCAGATTATTGCAACCTATCGATCTATTGCAATAGAAGTAGGAGAAGATCACTATAGACTTTGTTAGTGGTCTACCCTTGACTCTTACTAAACACGATGCCATTTGGGTCATTGTGGATCGTTTCACCAAGTCAACACATTTCTTACCGGTTAGGATAGACTACGGTCTTCTAAAGTTAGTTGACTTGTACATCAAGGAAGTTATCCGAGCCCACGTAGTGCCACAATCTATTATCTCTGATCGAGATCCACGATTTGCTTCTTGATTTTGGAGAACATTACAAGAAGCTTTAGGCACTAAAGTTAATCTTAGCACTGTCTTCCACCTTTAGACTGACGGCCACTCAGAAAGGGCAATCCAGATCTTGGAGGACATGTTTCGAGTGTGTGTCATTGACTTTGGCGGTCATGGGAAAAGTCCCTACCTCTCATTGAATTTTCCTACAACAATAGCTACCAAACTTCCCTCAAGATGGCACCGTATGAAGCATTATATGGCAAACGTTGCAGAACTCCATTATGTTGGTGTAAACTCGGTGAAGGTAAAATGTTAGGCCCTGACTTACTTTGGGAAACCGAAGAAAGGGTTACCATCATCCATGATCGCTTGGAAGCTACCTTCGATCGACAAAAGGCCTATGCAGATCTTAAATGAAGGGACATACAATATGAGATTGGACAAAGAGCTTTTCTTAAAGTCTCACCGTGGAAGACGGTTCTGAGGTTTGGCAAGAAGGGGAAATTGAGTCTCCAATTCATTGGACCTTTAAAGTTATTGAAAAAGTTGGCCCTGTAGCCTATCGACTATTGTTTCCCACAGAACTGAACAAGATTCACAATGTGTTTCATGTATCAATGCTTTGGAAGTATTGTTCTGACCCTTCGCATGTCATTGATCCATAATCCATTGAAATCCAACCTAATCTATCTTATGAAGAGGAACTGGTTCAGATACTTGCAAAAAAGTTAAAAGACTTTGCAATAAAACTGTACCATTAGTCAAAGTTCTCTAGAGGAGCCACACCATTGAGGAAGCTACATGGGAACCTGAGGAGACAATGAAGAAGGAATACCCACATCTCTTCAATTCAGGTAAAATCCAAGGACAAATTCTTTTTAAGGGGAGAAGGAGAGTTGTAACACCCTGAAATCCGGTCTAGTAAGAATTGGGTTCTGGCGATCGGAAACCCTACATCAAAAGGTCCAAATATTGTGTTGAATTTGACTGCAAGGTCAATTGCATCGATGTTGGACTCTAATGGAGTCAATTTATTGTTTAAGGACCTTATTGAATGTATTGAAATCTTTTAGTGGCTAAATTATAGAAATTAAAAGTTTAGGGATACAAGTATAGAGAATTGAGAATTGAGGGACTAACCTTGCGATTAGCCCCTCCTCAATTAAAATCACCACATACGTGGATGATCAGAATTGAATTCCTCCAAGGGGAAGGAGAAATTTGTATTTACAAAGCAAATAAAATAAAAGAGGTAGCCAAAAGATTAAGCTTACCCGAGAAAGAACCAAGATAGCATCTCAATCTCATCTCCTTTCTCCAAGGAAGCACCTCCATTATTGAAGTTAGAAAAGCTTGAGTTTCCTTTGATCCATTGATATCGAATCGTTGCTATCGACCGGGTAAGCTATAATCCCTAAACAATCATTGAAATCCATGGATAAATCAAGCTTAATCTTAAGCTAGGGTTTTGGTCATCCATGGAATTTGATAGCCAATAGCTATTTTAAGCTTCGATATTGATTTTGATATTGTTATATTGATTTGGACATCATATTATCGATTCTAACTAATTCCTATTGTCTAACCTAGCTCAAGAATTGAATAGAGATCACCCATCATCACCGACGAAAGCTAGGAATAAGGGAATTTCAATCCGAGACTATATGTGACAAATACACGAGTATTCACGGTACCTAAGAAGATGACACCCGGAAACCGAGATGACACTCCCACTAGGATACCAGAACAATAAGACCTAGACTATATGTGACAAATACACTAGTATTCACGGTACCTAAGAAGATGACACCCAGAAACCAGGATGACACTCCCACTAAGATACCGGAACAATAAGACCTAAACTATATGTGACAAATACATGTATGAACAATTAATATGCATAAATGGAAGCATAAACATAAATATCAAAATTCTAATGGCAAAAGTATATAAAAATATATTTTATTCATATAAATAATTCATAAAACTTAAAATACACATACAAACATGGCATACAAAATATATTTATTATAATAACATGTCAATAATTAAAAAAACATAATCAATATATATATTACCATAATCTAAACCAACATTAAAATAAATACAAAAACAAAGATCAAATTTTACCCTACTAGAAGCTCGAATAAAGAACTTCGATTGACCCCCTCCAAGATCTTCACATCATCTAACCATGGTCCAGAACACAACCCGTTCGAACCTCTAAAAGGACCTTCAATCGTATTTTTGTTTTTTTTCTTTTTTTAATTTACTTTTCGTTTTTCTTTTATTTTTCATTGTAACAATAAGATATAATAATACTATATCTGGACAAAAATGAGTGATTACAAACATAATCAACCGTCGAATCATATCATGGAGACCAATATCGCGCAAAGTATCATCAATGAAGGACCATTCCAATCGATCACACGCCTTCTCAAGATCTATTTTGATTGTCATCCAAACCAATCGTCCTTATTTCCTACACATAGAATGAATAACTTCTTGCACGGAAATAATGTTTTCCGAAATCGATCTTCCTGAAATAAAACTTGACTGCTACCTAAAAATCCACTATGTCAAGTAAGGTTTGAGTCAATTAACAACCAGCTTCGTGACAGCATTGTACAACACAGGACATAAACTGATAGACCGAAACTGGCTCATCAACGTCGGCCTACGTACTTTCGGAATAAGTACAATAATAGTACAATTCAAGGATGCCGACACCAATCCCGTGGCAAAAAATCTCCAAAATAAAATTACACACTCTCCCCAACAATATCCCAATTATGTTGGTAAAAAAGTGCACTTACGTCGTTAATACTCGGGGCTTTTAACGCCCCCATACTAAAGAACACACTCTTGATTTCTTCCTTACTCCACGGCCATAATCATTAGTTCGTTCTGATCCGTACACCAATCCCCTTCGTTATCAAACAATCCCAACACCGTATTAGCTCGACGTCTAGCCATAGTCGAGGCATGAAAGAAGGGTGTGTTGCGATCCCCACAATCCACCCATTTAGTTCGGGCCTTTTGAAACCATAAACTTTCGTCATCGAGTAAAGCCCCATCAAGCTCACACCTCAGTTTATCTCCCAACTTCCGTAAGGAATTCGAGAAACAAGATTATAGGGCTCGATCATTCCACGGATCCACGCTAGCAATTGCTTCTTCTTTGTTCCAATATGACCAAAAACCTCCTTATTCCACTTATTAACTTGATTCTGAAAATTATAAAGGTTATCCTCCAACGACACCAATGGATTCCAATTGGTAGTGAGAAAATCATGAAATTGAGGATGCTCTAGCCACGTGGCCAAAAATCGAAATGGCCGATTCCGTCCAAGCTGAACGTCAACATTCGGTGAGTAAAGAATTGGACAGTGATCGAATCCCACCCTATCTAGATGTACAACCCATGACAACAAAAATTTCTAACTCCAAGCCTCATTCATTAAACAACGATCAAGTTGTTGATAAAGCGAACCCCACCGCCGAGTAAAACCATCACCCAAATAGCCAACATCCAATAAACCTGTGCCAAAAATAAAATCAGAAAACAATCCACTCACTCCAGAAGTCGTCTGTGACCCACCCACTCGCTCCTTGTGTTTCACAATTGCGTTAAAATCACCTCCTAGAAGCCATGGCACGTCATTCCCACGGTCTAAACTAGCCAACAAACCCCAAAGAAGCTTTCTCTTTTCCGCCACAAGACTAGCATACACTATCGTAAGTTGACACCACTCTGTTGTGCTAACCAATTTACAATTACAGTGAATAAATTGGGTCAACACCTGAACCACATCACCTCCACTTCATTTTGTCAAAGTAACCAAATACCTCCACTAAACCCCAAAGACTCCACCCTAAAGGAATTAGAGAACCCCAATTGTAGAATCGCATGATCAGCCACACCACCCCTCGTCCGAGGTTCCATTAGCAGAACAACCTGCGATTTATTAGTACGAACAGAACTTTTAAAATATCAACGAAATGAGGCGCTTACCGCACCCCCGACAATTTCAAAACATTACAATCATCATAAAATATAAGAAAAAGAAGCCAACCTTTGCAAATCGGTCGATTGGGAAACGTTACCATTTGCAACGCCACCCTTACCTTCTACTAAATCCTGATCCAACAGCAAATCAACAGCATCCGGATCGTCATCCACCATTTGTGAATCAACAATACTTCCCTGCGCCATTACCTTGTCATCCTCATCAACTAAATTATACGATGACTGAACCCATTCGGCAAACACAATGCGTGACGGAGATTTATACTTAACATTCTTCTTAATCTGCAACCCCCTATTTTTATTCCCCTGTATTGCCATCGGGCCAGCACCCTGTCCATTTTTCAACCAAGTAGTGCCTTTTGGAGTCACGCCAGAATCTGAATCGAAATGGCCTTATGAGAACCCCCTTATTTCCAACCGCATGCTCCACGACCATTGGTTGCGTACCCTCGACCAGAGAAATCACTTTAATAGTACTCGACCCAACTCCCTTAGTCGCCCTTGTGTGAGATTTTTTTCTCTAGTTTCGAAGCTAAATAGGCAGTCGTTTTCCTGAATTCCTTCTGCGGTATCACACTATTTGGAATCGACTCCTTAGCCGGACTCTTACCCTTGTCCATACCTCGCTTCCCTCCAACAAGACCTGATGCTACAGCAACAACCTCATCTGTATCCATGGGTGTATGCTCGACCTCTAAAGCTGCAAATCGCGACTCGGTTGGTCTGTCACCAACCACCTCCGATCTGACCGTACCTCCAGCCATGTTATTAGCCTATTTACGCCTCCTATTAGCCACAACCATCCAAGGCCCATACAGACTAGCGTTATTCATAATATCTCCCATCAGCAACGCAGCCTCCGTAACTGTAGCATCTTCCTTTTCTTCTTCTACCCCTGACGTTTCCGACATGCCTCCTTTGCAGGCCCATACACTCCACATTCAAAACAAATATGTTGCAGTCCCTTATACTCCAACTTTTACACAAAATTATCTATTCTAATACATGACTTTAATGGTTTATTCAAGTCTACCATAATAGCCAATCGTGCAAATTTACCACGCTTGCCCCCTTGCGTATTATAATCTACTCTCACCACACGACCCACTACCTGTGCAATCCGTCAGAATAACGCCTTGCATTAGTAACGATAAGGCAATCCAGGACGGCGAACCCATACAACCACCTTCGATGGGTGCTTTTTCGCATTCGAAAATGAACGACTTCATGGCTGAATTGTTAAATAGCTACCATAGATCGTCCAAGGACCATCGGTTAAGACCATACCATAGTCTCTAGCATCCTCAAACTTAACCAAAAAATAGTTATTCTCCAAATCAACCAACTGAATCTCGTCCTTAGGCTTCCACATGGTAAGAATCCTAGAATGTAACGCACCATACCCTAAATAACGCCCCAACAAGCTCACAATAAGCACATTTTGCATACTTTGATCAATTTGATCATAAACCCTGTCAGAAAATTTAATCTTGGGAAACAATCCCGACTCATCCACAACACAATCTTCATCTAAGACCACAACATTGTCAACCCCAAAACTAAGACCCGCATCATCATCTCCTCGAGAATATGCATCCCTCGTCGTTACGCTTGCATACGAGGCCTTTGTCGGAGCAACAAGAATCTTCGCGGCCTCCACACCACCCCCATCACTCGGGGCAACGAATCCTCCAGAACCATTAACGCCAGCCAGATTCTCCACCCACGATATGTCCGTCTCCATACCTTCCAACTGCTCATCATGGCCCTTAGCTTTCTTAGCAACATTCTGATCCTCCACAACCAAAAGAGAACTAGACCGTTCACAAACTGGCACGACACCAAGCTGATCTAGCACCTCCGACGGCCTCCCTGGCAGAATTCCGTCAGGTTCCAAACTAGGGTTTAGCATAGGGTTTGTAAAACTAGGGTTTGTAGAGATAAAGATATTCTTTGACACTTTTGTTACACGTGTATACACACATTTATTTTTATTTCAAGTAAAGATAATTTAAATATCTAAGTATTAAATATTTTAAAATTAAAGAAAAATAAAATCATAATTAGTAATTCCATAAATTTAATTTTTATAATAAGAGTAGTTATATAAGTACAACTATCAAGAAATATCATACTGAGTGAAATTCGTTAGTTAAAATAAATTGCAATATAAAAGCTATATAAGCTTATTAAATTCAATTTTTATCCAAAATATTTTTAAATATTTGAGTTACTTTTTGCTATCCGTTTCTTTTGATATATGAAGCATTGCCTTCTTTTTAATTTTTATGATATAATTTTTACATATATTTAAGATATTTTATTGTTAATTTTGATTCCTAAAAATTAAAAATATTTTTTTAACTTATATTCATATTTAATTATATTCAATATAAATTTATAATATTATTTTAGTATTATATTGAAAATTGATGAAAATTAATTACATAAAACTCAATAAAGACTATTAAAGTCATAAATGAATTTTTAATATACGTGTTACTAAAATTGTTTTATATGAATTCCTATCTAAAATAATAATAATATTAATGATAATATGATTCATCAAAAGAATGTTTTTATATTTAAATGTTAAAATTATTAATATGTTAAAAATAAAGGATATTTTATTCAATTCAACAATTTCTCCTAACTCGTTATTTATATAGATTATAAATTAATAGTAACATATGATTAGGAATCTAACCACCATATGGGAAATGCACGCTGACGCTCATGCCCCTACTAATGGGCCAAAGTCTCAAACGAGTATTGATACAATAGTAGCAGTGAATATTCTTGATGTATCAGAGCTCGACTATCGATATGTAGTAGAGCTCGACTATCCATATGTAGTGGAGCCTTAGTCGAGCATCGAGATAGTAGTAGAGATATAGATTCCGGAGTAGAGCCTCACTCGAGCATCAACATAGTGCCAAAGGTAACTATTTTGGTCCAACAAAATATGCTCAGTCAAGTGATGTGAAGCATATGGAAACCGAGGAGGACGATGTTAGGATTTTTGTGCATCTAGAGTAGTGATTATTTCGCTTAATTTTTTATATCAAGTTGAACTGATTCATTCAATAAATTTCTTTATTCCACTGAATGAATAAGTTTAGATGGATATAACAATTTAATTGAAATAATTACTATTCTAACATAACAAAATCCTAATAGCCTCCTCTTCGATCTCTTTATGTTCTGCATCGCTTGGCCCAACATATTCTGTTGGATTGAGAATCTTTATCTCTAACACTACATCGATACTCGAATGAGGATCTACTATGTCTAGGATCTTTGTTTCTGCTACTATCTCGTTGCTACGACTGAGGCTCTAATACCTTAGGATAGTCGAACTCCAGTACATCATGAGATTCGAGCTCTAGTACATCAAGAATATCCACCTCTACTATTGTATAAATGTTCGGTTGAGACTTTGGTACATCAGTAAGGCCAAGGGTGTTGGTGTGCTTTTCCCATATGGTGATGTAGATTTCTAGTATAATTCGGAATCCACCTATGACGTTAATTTATAATATATACAAAAAACGTGTTAGGAGAAACTTTTGAATCCATTAAACTACCCTTTATTTTTAATATATTACTAATTTAACATTAAATATGTTCTATTTGATAAATCATATCATTATTATTATTTTATATAGAAATTCTATAAAAACAATTTTTAGTAACATGTATATTCTTTTGTGTGAAGAAAAAGTATTACCATATGGCTTGTTAAAATACCCCTCTAAACCTAAATGAAAAAAAAAGTGCATATGATAATTACACAACAAAGCCATAAACATTCATGAAAGCAAAACTAAAAAAGTAAACTACCACACCGATAACAACTAAACAATCAGGCATTAAAAGGTTGCATTCCATTCCTGGAGCAAGGATAACACTGCGTCAGGAGGTTCAGAAAAAACAATGCAGTCTGTGACTGTCTGAGGCGCCTGTTTTGCCAATTGATCTTCTATACGATTTCTCGACCTGACTATATGCTGGAACTTCACTTCCCAATCACGCTGGAGCAGCACTAAAATGTGCGAGATGAGGGTAATGCGTGTGTTTTCACTCAAAGGATCCTGGAACCTCTTGATGGCCTCCAAACAACCGTTTCCACAATGATTCTCCGGCCACCACAATTCCATGCGTAGTGAAAGCCTAAGTAGATACCCCATGGTTCCGCTCCCAATATTGAACAAATGCCGAGTGCTTTCATAAACCCTGTTCTCCAAGATACGGCATGGTCCCGTAGGACTCCACCACACACAGCTTGCCCAGTACTTGTGTGTCTTGCACCGTCAGTATTTACCTTCAGCCAGTCCACTGGTGGGGGCTGCCAATGGTCAAAATTCACCACTTGTGGACTAGGTAGTTGTCTGCAAGACCGTCCCAAGACTGAGGCTTGGCAAGAGATCTCCATCAAATATTTACTCTTTTCTATCACCGACCGATTATCCTCTAAAGGCGAATCAAAGACCATAGAATTTCTATAAAGCCATAGGTTCCACAAGATAGAGCCGAACAACACATCCCAGTTAGAAATGTCACCCACAAAATCTTTAGCATTTCGAAGGTTTCCATTGATACGAACACATTTAGTTTGTCACGTTTAACCAAAGAAAACCATATTGTTAATGCAAACGAACCTAGATGCAAAATATGATTAATATCCTCAACCAGATCAGCACACAAAGGGCAACGACTATCATCCGAGAGATGCCTTCTAGTCCTTTTGGGATTAGTCATTACCCGATCACAACACACTAGCCATAGAAACGCCTGGATTCGTTGTAGCCCCTTAAATTTGTTAATCACTGTCCATATGTTCTCATGCGTCCCACGGACAAAACCACTCCTTAACTCGTAAGCTGATTTCACTGAAAATTTTCGATCTTCCCTCAATCCCCAACCAATTACATCTTTAGGAAAGGATGGCAATGGTCCCTTTTTGGCAGCAATTCGTAGTAGTATATGCCATGACAGGAAGCATTCAAAGAGCTCTTACATCCAATTTCCATCTTCATTCACCATATCAGCCACTAGATTTTTGTTCATATTGATTGCTCCTGCAGAAGTTACATATTCAATCAAGGGTCCAAAATCCTCTAACCATGCGTCAAACTAAAAATTCATGGATTGGCCGTTTTCGGTGCACCAACGGATATTCTAGCGTTCATCCTGCCATATACAAGACATACCTTTCCAAAGTTTAGAACAGTTTCAACCATGCAAAACTTCTGGTATACCTTCAGTACAATTATATTTAGCCCGAAGGAATCGCACCCACAATGATCCGTTTTGGCAAGGATATTAAAAGCAATTCTTATTAGAAATGCGTCATTTTGCTGCTCTAAATTCCTAAGACTAAGGCCACCCCGTTGGATCGGACGACAAACATCATTCCATTTAACTTGGTAAATTCAACCTCTATCAATAGAAATTCCCCAAATAAAACGCTTGATAAGCTTATCAATTTCCAAACAAACCTTATGTGGAATGACCACTGATTGCATACTATAAACGGGTAAAGCTGCAAGGACTGACTTTGCAAGTGTAATCCGCCTTGCCAAGGAAAGAGACCTCATCTTCCACCCACTTAATCTATCTCGAACCATTTGAATAAGATACTAGTATGATGCCGCTGCTACACGACCATGCAATAGTGGAACACCAAGACGCTTTCCCAGATCCGACACAATCGTGAATCCCAGAGTAGCACTAATTTGCATCCTAACCTCTAAGTTCACATTGTTTGAAAAAAAGATAGTCGTTTTCAAAATACTAACATTATGGCTAGATACCTTGCAGAAACTTGCAAGTACTAAATGTAGTAGAAGTCCCTGATCTTGTGATGCTTTAGAGAACAATATCATGTCCTCTGCAAAAAAAGATGGGAAATACATGGGCCTGTGCATGATGAATTAAAAGGCTTCCAACTACCTCTATCGACCTCCAACTTAATCAATTGAGCAAGTCTTTCCATGCATAGCACAAAAAGATATGGTGATAATGGATTACCTTGTCAGATCCCATGAGAAGGGATAAAAGTTTCAGTCATGGAACCATTCCACAAAGCACGAGTAGACATACAACACATAAGCTTTTAAGTTTGTCTGGTATACCCAATTCAGTTAAGGTATCCTCAATGAAAGACCATTCAAGGTGATCATAAGCCTTCTCCAAATCAATTTTAATGGCCATCCAACCTTTATGCCCCTTCTTTGCTTTCATAGTATGGATGATATCTGGAGCACTCAAAACAAAGACTTAATATTAAATGAAAGAGTTGATATGAGCAATTAACAAAAATGTTGTAGCAAAAACTATATTAAAACTGGAGCGAATGATAAGACTTCAAACATCCTCACACGTGTGGAAACTCTCAATGGGAAGATAGGCCGGGTTTATCAAGGAATCCTATACCTAGTTCTTGTGAATGATTAACACTTTCCAGCTTACAAGATGCTTAACAGAGCTTACGCATGTGTTTCTAAACTATCTCTAGCAAGAAACTGACAATAAGAATGCTACAACAATACCTCTCATCGTGAACCTTAACAAGCTACTATCAAAAGCTCTTACAAACCTAAGGCAATGAAATAGTGAACAAAACAAATATAGAACTGGGAAATGCTAAAACATTCATTCAAACAAGAAACATAATCATCCACAATAAACTCAATCCACTTAAAGTTAGTTCATGGCTGGGCAAATATCATCAAAATTCATCCGTTTAAGACAACCTACTTCAGAAAAGTATGGAAATGTAAGGAGCAACTAAGAGTAAAGGAAAACTTCCAAGCCATCGTGGACTGTCGTGGACTGCCTCAAGCTTGCTGCTTCTCTCAAAGGCCAGCAAGATCTTCCCTTGGAGCTTCGACAATAGGACACCAAAATCAAGGAGAAGAAGGGCAACCGCCTTTGGCTTCTCTCTTTCTTATCTCTTAAAGAACCTTTTCCCCTTTTTCTCCTTAAATTTGGGTGTCTTATCCTTTATATAGTGGGGCTCCTAGGGTTTTGTGACCTTAATTCTTTCTGTGTCCTATGGAGTATCCCTTTCACATGTGTGGCACAGCTGGCTGGTGAGAGGTTCACATGTGGGCTACAAAATATCTTCTTTCTTTATCTTTTTGTGTGCCCAAAGATGCCGTCCAAAATGTTATAGCATATTTTTCTTGCCCAGCAGTGCTCCTTAACTCACCTGCACACCACCACCCTAAAACAAACCTTTCCCGAAGCAGCACCAATTTCACAAATATATAAAAACAACCAATCAAACACCACCATATGCAACTATATGAACTAAATGAAACTATATGCAATGAAATGAGCTTGAAACCAAACAATAAACTAAGTAAAAAGGCATGAAATGTATCAGTTTTGCAAGGTTAACATACCCCCAAACATAAGCTATTGCTTGTCCTCAAGCAATGAGTAGTGAAAATAGGGAAAATGCTATGGCAAGGTTTAGATCAAGACAATGATATGGCATAAATTTTAGTCCTCAGAAAATATAGGCTTCAACATGCTAGATAGTTTTGAGATTTTAAGAACTTTTTCTTAGGACAAGATCCTTTGCATGTGTGTGTGTAAATTGCATCCAATCTATGCTTAACAAAATTAGAAAAATTCTAGGCAAGTTCTCTATTATACCCTAATATTTGTTAATCAATTAAGCACAAGTTTAATCACATAATTCTAACTTCCTTTTCTTTTCTCTTCTTTTTTTTTCTTTCTTTTTTTCAATATACATACTGCTACGAGGGGAGTTAGCTCATCACAACTACCATCCTTAACTCTAGATGATTATGGAGCAAATATTTCATACCCGAGCTAGTAAGTAGAGTAATCCTATGACTACTTTCATTTACTCATTTACTGTTGCTGCCATTTATTTAAATGCAGTATCCAGGTAATCAACATAAAGAGGAGTGTCCCTCACAGTTATACCAGAGCATTTATTCTCAATTCAATACATGAAATAAGCACATGAGAGTCTAATAAAGCCTTTAATGTTTTCATTTATCATTCAAGTTCATTAAGATCATTCATACTAAGACATGTAAGAGTTCTTTCATAAAAATTTTCTAACACCCTTAAGCATAGAAAACATGCAATCGTGTAACAATTTAATCGCAAAGAATCAAGTCCTAAAGTCAGTTCTACCAATCTCAACAGGCATGTATATTCAATTAATCCATAGACAAAAAATTGCATGCTCATCTTCGGAAATCCTTAATTTATTCATAAAAATTGTCTTTAAGCTAAACAAAATGCCATAGCAAAATCCTATTCCTAACTATAAATGCAAATGCTTAACTTTGAACACTAACACCCCCAAACTTGAATGATGAGGTGCCCTCAATGCAAGAAAACTAACTAACTGAAACTAAACTATATGAAATACAATGGGAGGTACCTCACTATGGTCTTACTTTGGTGTTGCTGTCTTGGTGGCCTTGTGCTTCACACGCTTCTTCTTTAGCGCGATGATGGGTACCTCATCCTCAGGTGGTTGTGGTGGTGGTTCTTGCTCATCTTGGTCATCTTAAGTATCACTCCCCTCAGTGGGAGTGTTCCACACTCGACCGACAAAATGCTTCAGACGATGCTTTGTTCTTATTGTAGCATCTGGTGTTGGGGCTGGTGCAGGGATATGAGTGTCGTCAACCATCTCTTCATCATCATTCTTGATAGTGACTAGATCATCTGCTTGAGTGTTGCTCGACGGGGCTTGCATGAGGGCTTTTTCTTTATTTTTCTACGGCAGACGATGAGTTGTTGTGGAATTAGGAGGGGCTAGCTCGTGTATATATGGCTCTTTTTGTGCGGGGGTAGGTGCTTTCTTCGGCGGAGAAGGGTTCTTCTGTGTAGTTAACAGGGCTTCTAGGAAGGGAGGAAAATCGTTGGGCATGTGCGGCAGCATCTCTTTAAAGTAGGAGTTCATCACAGCATCCCTCTCCTTGACATACTTGAAGAAAGTATGCAAGTTGTTGTGCATGACCTCTATCTCAGCCCTCATGCGTCTAGTGGAGGCTACCAAAGAGGCAACTCTCGCCGCAGCATCAGTCTTTGCTCCCCTTCGACAGTTTCTTCCGGGGCATCTTCATCAAATCCCTTCAATCCTGAGATTTGGTTGGGGGTTAATCCTTGCTTCCCTTTGTGGAATTCATCCTCTTCCACGTCTTCATAAACTTCCTTCTTTCGGCAGAGGGTCATGATCAGGTTATGAAGATCAGAGGGCTAGACTTTCTCTTCAAGCATGCATAAACCTTATCAACTAGTATCTTTCCCACATTAATCGGCCTCGCATTCAGAATTGAGTACAGAATGAGTAGTGGATTTAGTGCCACAATTGTGTGGTGGTAAGTTGGCATCAAGCGAGTTTTGATGTAATGATTCCACACTTTGGCATTGGCCTTCAAACGCCCCCTCTCCACCGTCCTGATGGTTGGGTCCAGCTCCGTTCCCCTAAAGCATAAGTCCTCAAGGACTTCTTTGATCGTTTAGGGATCAACAACTTCAGCAAAAGAGGTATGCTGGTCGACGATACTCTTCAAATCATAAAATTTGTTTATTGCCGTAGTGGTAAACTTGATTTGGTACCTTATCATATACACATCGGATTGTGTAGGGCTTGTTAGATGGGTATAAAACTCCCTCACCAGTGGGACATAGATGTTACCCGGGTGCTTGACAAAGGTTTCCCAATTCTGTATGGTGATAACATCCATCACCTCGTTGTCAAAGTCCTCATTACCCTCAAAAGGAAAAGTGAATCCTTGTTCGGGGAAGACTTTTTTTTCTTTGATTTGTTAGAAGCGAAGCTTGGCCGCTTCATCATGAAATTTCTTGATTTTGATGGATGGTTGGGCTTGTGAATTACTGGAGGAATCTGTTACATTCTTGCAAAGGACCATGGTTCAAGGGAATGATAAAGATTTTTAGGGCAATTAGGTTTTAGGGGTGAAGTTTGTTTTGAAGGAGATGAAGAAGAATGGTTTAGGAAAGATAAGGAAATAAAGAGAAAAAAAATTATGAAGAGGATGTGTGATTAATGGGAAAAAAACTGACAAAAGTAATTGGAGAGAAGGTGGATGCGATGGTTATGTGGCGTGGGAAAGAGGAGAGATGTTATGGGGAGTTAATGCAAAGTGAAAAGTAGGAAAGATAATTTGAAAAGTGTAATGATGAGGTAAGGTTTTGAAAATTAAATAGGTATAAAATCCTCTCTTTTCACCTTTTTAATGCTGCCCAAAAACCTTGGAAAAGTTTGGCTCTTTTCAACTTCCCTCAATAAGGTAAGGAAAGAACCCTAACTCTAATTGGAATGATGCTTCTTCCTTAAACCAAATCCTCACGTGACACCGACAGCTGTAGGAGGCAATCTGACATGGGGTGATAATCATAAAATAAAGTTCTAAGCGACAAAGAACAAAAAGATAAACATAATTATTTAATACAAAGGAAACATAGAGAAAAAGAAAAAAATTGCTATAGCAAAATAGAAAGAGTGAGAAGGTTTCAAACTCTCAATGATCATGAAAAAGCAAGGAGGACTTACCTCGTAGGATCGAGGCTCTATTGTAAACCTTCAACCTTTGGCCATTGACCTTGAAACTGGTGTCATCGTCAAGATTCTTGATTTCCACAACACCCTGAGGATAAACTTTGTGCGCTTGGAAAGGGAAGAGCTTGAGCCTAGATTTGTAGAGGAGCACTTGTTGTCCTTCTTAGAAATGGCAATGAAAAAGATGCTTGTCGTGCCACTTCTTTGTTTTCTCCATGTACAAGTGTGTATTCTCATAAGCTTGGGCTCTAAATTCTTCCATCTCATTCAACTCCAACAGCCTTCTTTCTCCAGCCAGTTGTGCGTCCATATTGAACTTTTTAATGGCCCAATAAGCCTTGTGCTCTAGCTCGACAGGAAGGTGGCATGCTTTGCCATAGATAAGCTTGAATGGGGACATTCCCAACGAAGTTTTGAAAGCTGTGCGATAAGCCGATAAGGCTTCATCAAGTTTGGAGACCAATCTTTCCTTTTGGGGTTGAACACCTTCTCCAATATTTGTTTGATCTCTCAATTGGAAATCTTAGCTTGGCCATTGGTCTGAGGGTGGTATGTCATAGCAATTTTGTGCTTCACCCTATATCTTTGTAATGCCTTGGCAATAAGCTTGTTGTCGAAGTGGGTTCCCTCATAGCTTATGATGGCTCTTAGGGCTTCAAACCTTGTGAAAATGTTCTTGTGAAGGAACTTCAAAATTGTCTTGGAGTCATTCTTTGGTGTAGCCACTGCCTCGACCCATTTGGACATATAATCCACAGCTAATAGGATGTAAAGATCTCTAAATGAAGAAGGGAAGGATCCCATGAAATCTATTCCCTATATGTCAAAGTTCTCCACCTCCAAAATGCATTGCAATGGCTTTTCATGCCTTCAAGATATATTCCCTGTCCTTTGGCATGTGTCACAAGCCTTGCAAAATTCATGTACATCCTTGAAGAGTGTGGGCCAATAGAATCCTGATTGTAGGACCTTTGAACCAATCCTAGCTCCTCCAAAATGTCCTCCGCATGAAGGTAAATGGTAATGGAATTAGATCTCCTTTTGCTCCTCTTCGGGGACACATCTTCGAATCATTTGGTTAGCATATTGCTTGAACAAATAGGGCTCGTCCCAAAAGTAGAATCGCACATCATGTCTGAATTTCTTTCTTCCGTGGCTATTCAAATCAGGAGACAAAACACCACTAACGAGAAAGTTAACAATATCAGCATACCACAGAATTTTCGCAACAAATAATATTTTCTCATCAGGAAATTCCTCCTTAATTTCTAGTTTATCGTTACATTCAATCTTGTTCTTAAGCCAAGAAAGGTGATCAAAAACCTGATTTTCAGTGCCCTTTCTATCCTTAACCTCTAAGTCAAATTTTTGCAAGAGAAGTATCCACCTAATAAGTCTAGGTTTAGCATCCTTTTCAGTCACCAAGTACTTAATAGTTGAATAATCAGTATGTACAATGACCTTAGTGCCTGTCAAGTATGCTCTAAACTTATCAAAAGCAAACACAATAACCAAAAATTCTTTCTTCGTGGTTGTGTAATTGATTTGTGCATCATTTAAAGTGCGGCTAGCATAATAAATAACATGAAAGATCTTACCTTGGTGTTGCCCTAGTGTTGCCCCCACTGCATAGTCACTTGCATCACACATAAGCTCGAATGGTGATGTCCAATCTGAGGGAATAACAATGGGTGCTGAGATAAGCTTCCCCTTAAGTTCCTTGAATGCACTGTGGCAATCTTCATTAAACATGAAGGGATGGTTTTGCTGTAGCAAAGTGCACAATGGCTTGGAGATCTTGGAGAAGTCCTTTATGAACCTTCTATAGAAGCTAGCATGGCCTAAGAAACTCTAAATGGCCTTCACGGTGGTGAGAGGAGGTAGCTTCTCAATCACTTCAACCTTAGCTTTGTCCACCTCTATCCCTCTTTACGAGATCTTGTAACCTAAAATAGTCTCTTCAGCTACCATAAAATGATATTTCTCCCAATTAAGTAGTAAGTCTAATTCTTCACATCGCTTAAGCACCTTTGCTAAATTACCCAAGCATGACTCGAAGTTATCTCTGAAAACTAAAAAAATCCATGAAGATCTCCAAAAACTCTTCAACCATGTCTGAGAAGATGGCTAACATGCAACTTTGAAAAGTAGCTGGAGCGTTGCAAAGTCCAAAGGGCATCCTCCTAAAGGTGTAGGTACCATAGGGGCATGTGAAGGTTGTCTTCTCTTGATCCTCTGGTGCTATAGCAATCTGGTTGTACCCTGAGTATCCATTGAGGAAGAAATAAAAGGATTTACCCGCCAAACGATCTAGCATTTGTTCGATGAATGAGAGGGGAAATGGTCATTCTTGGTTGCTTTGTTGAGCTTCCGATAGTCCATGCAAATCCTCCACCCTATGACTATCCTTGTTGGTAAGAGTTCATTATCCTCCTTTCTTTGGTACACATTGCACCGGTCTGACCCATGAACTGTTGGATATATGGAAAATAACTCCAGCATCGAGCCAGTTGAGTATGTCCTTCATCACAACCTTGTTTATGACTGGGTTAAGCCTTCTTTAGGGTTCAATAGAATTGCTGTGGCATTCATCGAGCAAACTTTTGTGCATACAAATAGTAGGGCATATACCCTAGAAGTCAGCTATAGTCCAACCTAAAGCTTTTTTATGTTGAGATAACACATTTATCAAGCTATGTTCTTGTTTAGGTATAAGACTAGAAGAGATTATCACATGCAAAGTCTCATTGCAACCCAAATAAGCATATTCAAGGTAGATGGTAAGGGATTTAACTCTAATGTAGGTGCATGCTCAAGTGAGGGTTTTGGAGGAGTAAATTTAGCAAAATCTAAAGGATTAAATTGCATACCTGGTCTAGCTATGAGAAAGCTAGACTGTCGTACCTCCAATGGGAACTCCTCGTTGTCATCTTCATTGAGATTCAAGTAGTCATCAATCTGTAAAAAAATGTTGCAGTAAAATTCTGTAGCTTATTCTTTTATCATAGATTCCATGTTGTAAAAATATTGACACTCCTTGTGATCATCCACATATTTGAGGGTGTTGAAGACATTTATGGTCACCCTCTGATCAACCACTCTCATGGTTTATTCACCATTTTCAAAGTCGATTAAAATTCGAACAGTGGCTAGAAACGGTTGCCCCAAGATAATGGGCGCATTATCATCAGCTTCTCAATCGAAAATGAGAAAATTAACTGGGAAAACAAATTTGTCCACCTTCACCACAACATCTTCGATCCTCCCTTTGGGACGAACATGGGATCGGTCTGCCAATTGCAAAATAACAGTGGTAGGCCTTGCGTTCCCATACCAAGCTTCATAAAAACTGACTTGGGCATTAGATTCACACTAGATCCAAGATCACATAGAGCTCTCCCCACATAATTCTCACCTATCGAACATGGGATAATAAAGCTATCTGGATCCTTCCTTTTATGTGGCAAATTGCTCAACACAGAATAACACTATTTTGTTGTAGCAACAGTCTCATACTTTTCAACCTTCCTTTTCTTGGTGACGATATCCTTGAGAAACTTCGCATAAGTGGGCATTTGATCAATGGCCTCCAGAAATAGGAAATTAATGTATAGCTGGTCAAGAATATCTACAAATTTATTGAACTGAAGGTCTTCATTTTTCTTCTTCAATCTCTGAGGGAAGGGTGGTGGGGGTCTGACTTCTTCCTCTACTAGTAGGGGTCTATCTTTTGTTGTTGCAATATTCTATCTTCTATCAGTAGGTTCACTTGTCGAGCCCTTATTCATGTCCTTCTCAAAAAATGAATCCTCTTGTAACTCAGGTTCTTCACGCACAACCTTGGGGTTGGAATCATCCACTTTCTTTCCCCAAAACTTATCTTCTTTGTTAAGTTGTGTGCCACTTCTTAAAGTAAGTGCACTATACTGCTCCTTGCCATGAATTTTAGTGACTTCAGTATCACTAGGTAGACTGCCATGAGGTCGAACATGTAAAGCTTGCGCGATTTGACCTACTTGGGTTTCCAAAGCTCTTAAAGACGAACTGTGATTTTGTATCAATGCTCCTTGGCTCTTGATAGATGCAACATGGTCTTGAAATAAAGCCTTTGTAGTCGTCATAAAGTCTTGGAAAGTAGGTTCCAAAGAATTGTTGTTCAATGAAGATGTTGAACCCTTGTTGTTGTTTTGCCATAGCATATTTTGTTGAAAACATGGGGGTTCAGTCAGGTTTTGTTGCCGATCCGAGCTGCCAGCATTGTTGTGTCCTTGATTCCCCCAAGAAAGATTAGGATGCTGACGTCATCTTGGGTTATAAGTGTTCAAATAGGGGTTGTGGTTGTTTCTGTTGAATTTCCCCACGTAATTGGTAGACTCGTGGTTTTCGGGGCACTTGCTCACCTGATGATTTTTATCACAAATGAACACAAGAAGTAGTTACCTTCACCTCATTAGAATGTTGGAGATTGTTCAACATATTTGTAATGGCTGACAATTGAGCTGAAACAGATTCATTGGTATCAAGCTCACGTGTCCCATGAGTCTTCCTTCCTGTTCCAAGTTTTGAAGCAAGAAATTAGTAATCATTGTTTGCTATCCTATCAAGGATATCAAATGCTTCTTCAAGCAGCTTGTCCAGCAAAGTTCCATTTGCTGAGGCATCTAGCATTATCCTCGTGGGAGCACTGACACCATTGTAGAACATCACAACTTGTGTCCAATCGTGAAAACCATGATTCGTACATTTGTGAAGCAATCCCTTGTATCTATAACAGCACTCGAACATCGACTCATCATCAACTTGACTGAAGGAAACAATATCATTCCTTAGTTGGGTGTTCATGTTGGGTGGATTATACCGTAGCAAAAAGCTCCTGCATAAATCTGTCCATGACTCCATTAAACTAACGAGTACTCCACTTAACCATTCTTGTGCTCGATCATGCAATGAATAAGTAAATAACTTGAGCTTCAACATATCTTCATGCACACCTTGTTGTCTAAAGGAATCACAAACATCTAAGAATGCATGAATGTGCTATCTTGCATCTTCATGAGGCGATCCACCAAATTGCCCAATGGAGTTCAACATGTTGAACATCACCGGTTTAAGTTCGAAGTGAGCTACCTGAATCTCGGGAGCTACAATTCTAAGGTTGAGATCATCTAAGATACGAGTCAAATGGTCTCTAATAGCATGTGGGCGAACTATAACTCCAAGATTTATCACAGCATTAGGATCCTCTAGATCCTCATCTGCTTGATCTCTTTGATGATGACCTCTATACATGTAGATCTAAGCTTAACTCTCTCGACCATTAAGCATCAAACAAAGGTAAAGGCTAACTCTTGAAAGCTCATCAACCCTAAGGCAATGAAACAGTGAACAAAGCAAATAAAGAACTGGAAAATGCTAAAACATTCATTCAGACAAGACACATAATCATCCACAATAAACTCAAGCCACTTAAAGTTAGTTTATGGCTGGGAAAATATCATCCAAATTCGTCTGTTTAAGACAAACCATTTCAAAAAAAGTATGGAAATGTATGGAGCAACTAAGAATAAAGGAAAACTCCCAAGCCATCGTGGACTATTGTGAACTGCCTCAAGCTTGTTGCTTCTCTCAAAGGCCAACAAGATCTTCCCTTGGAGCTTCAATAATGGAGGTGAAACATCCCATACCCATCTTAGAAGTAAGCCAAGTACGGATGTTAAGAACAAACGAACACATATTTACAAACAAATACTTGAATTACCCATAGTTGGATCATGCGCAAACTAAACCTTAATCTTTTACATAAAGTTCAAGAAATCCTTCGAATTAAGTATGAAAAGGGAGACAAATCTTCTAATTTCAATTTTACCAACAAATGAGGGTCTCAAAATCTTTTCACTTATAACCAAAATGAATTGAGCCTACTTTTGGTCTAAGCAATCGATCAACATATAGAATTTCACAAGAATTGCCTCATAATTAATTAATTCTATTCATGCATTCATTCAATATGTTACTAGAAGGATTGTGTACCTAAGAAGAAACTTGCTAGCATGGATCACACATCAACTCAAGATTTAAACACATATGAATCAACCATTACATCCTATAGGCCTAAGATGTTGTAATAATCCATTCGAATTATACCAAAGAATTCCCATTCCAATTATAATTCAACATACCATCCTGAATTTAACTTAATTACTAAGCATGCCCAAAATCATTTAAACAAAACATCCAAACATGTCGTAAGCATCGTTCTTATGCTATTATCATACTAAATCATCTATGCATGCCAACATACGTATTCAAAATATAAGACTAGACATTTACAATCCATGATAGACTTAATATTTACATGCCCAAAATGAATTAACTAAAAGTATATATATATATATATATATATATACAAACTTATAGTGCCACCATCCTAGGAGTTCGAACGAAAGCATAAATAAAACATACGTATACTAGTACTTGTGATCTAATACAACTTTCCCTCGATGAAAGGTTTACGAACTTACCCTGATATGTAGTGAAAAAGAATAAGTAAGTAAGGTTTACTTAGTGAGGTAGTGCAAAAATTCTAAATTAACAAGCAAGACACATATCTTTCATCACACAAGTCATAGATAGTTTAACAAACAAGCTTGGACAGGTTAAGTGCATAAAGAAACAATTATCTACGGAGCTGTCAAGGATGATTATACACACGAACAAATCTCATCCTTAACCATTTTGATTAACTTTACTAAGCTCATACAAGTCATTAGAATTTATTCCAACAAACAGTTATAGCAAATATCATAAACTCGCATTCTTAAAACATAATATTTCAAGTTTCTTATCAAATACTTAACCAAAGGTCAAGATAACAATATTCTCCATTTTACAAGATTAAAAGGTCAAGCTTTCAATGTTTAGTTATTCATTTACTTATTTATTTATTTACATAGCCTTGAGACTCAAGTGATAGTCTAGGTACACGAATCCCCAGCCAACTGTCGCCAAACATAAGGTACCACTATACCGGTCAATCCCTCTTACTATCGCCAAATGACCACACAACTTCCTTCCTACTATCGCCAAATAAGGACCGTAGTCTACCCTAGACACGAGCTCAATAGACTCTATGGCATGCCAACTGTACCTACAACTGACTCAAATGCAAGGCTTTCATATTAACATTCAATACTGAAATTCTTATTGAGCTTAGATCCTTGTCAAGGTTTCAGATTACATGTGTTTTACCCTTCTTTTAACAATATGTATTCACATCAGGTGAATTTTACAAGATTTTCTTCTTTCATTCGAAGGGTCTCATAGCAAGTTCTATGGAAACTCAATCATATATATATATATATATATCAAGTATCTTTATCATACCAATCGATTGATTCATCATAAGCAAGATTTTCCACATTACTTAACATATTATAAATGAGACTTACCTCTCATCCAAGCTTGCATACATATTGATAAGCTCAATTTATTCATTTAAATAAACAAGCAAAAGTGCTCGGGAAGGTGGTCAACCTATCCCGAGGCTTAAAATATACTCATAGGTTATGCCGAGCTATTCTTGATCACGTATCACAATCCCTTTTTATCTTTCATCCACTTGATCAACTCCCTTTTTATCTAATTGTAACAACAATTTGATTGTAAATTAGAGCTAGATCTCTTACTCATCAACTAGATATCTAATTAATTCAATCACACGCACACACATTTGTATCAAGGTAAGTTCTTTAGTGTTTTTACATGCTTCTCAAGTCGTTTCAACGTGTTATTCTTAATCATTCAAACCAAAACTATGAACAAAGCACACACATTAAACAAACCAGCCCATATTCCCTATATTTCAAAAACTGTCCATTCACTTAACTCTCATGGTTTAAGTTCATTAAAACAATTTTCCATCAAGTCTATAAACATTCAATTTATCCAGTGTTCTTCAAAACTACCCAGCACAATGTTGAAGTCACAATTATACATTTAATTGATCCTGAAATAGTACATAATTAACTGGATTTTCCCAAAACAGTCCCTTATTGTTTCTCCTAAAGCACGACAATTCTAATTCTCTAAATTTTCACCTAGACAGTCCCCAATTTTATCTTAAACTTTCCCCTATTTTGTTATTAGCCAATATCATCCTCTAAATGATTTGAACATATATGAAAGTCCCTAATTGTCACACGAACAGGCCCACAATACAAGAGTTTCTAAACAGTTCAGATTCATGCCAATTTACAAGCAGGGCAGTCCCCAAACTCTCTCCTATCAAATGTACAACAATTCATTGATTCAATTTCATTAATTTACAGAATTGAGAATCACTTAAAGATTTCAAAATTTCAGCATAACTAACTAATTCATTCAATTACCAAATTCCAACTCAAAAGTTTGATTTCATAGCTTTACACTATCGTTACAATCATAGAAAATTTTTTGATCGTGCAAACATATTCTAAGAGCAAGAATTCCATCAAAACTACATTCACACAATGATAAGAATTTGAATCAAGGAGGGTATAGAAACGCTTACATCCTCCTTAGCACACAAACATGTTTCAAGCACCAAATCCCCAAGATTAGACATTAGCAAACAAGCTCCATGAATGTATCCTCCCACTCTCTCTCTATTTCTAAATTTCCAATTCAAAAAGGAAAAGAGAAGGAAGAGGATGAATATGATTTTGTGATTCATTCTATCCAAATTCTCCTACACATACTCCCCTCTCTCATTGCCAACACAACTAGTCCTTAATTATAATGTTTCTTAGCATGCAATTTTAGACGTTTGCTCTCTTCTCTAATTGGTCATTCAAAATCTAGCTTCTCAATTTTCCTTATTTAAAATTCGGTCCCAATCAAAGCATAATAAACTCACTTAATTTTAATGACTTTAGTAAACTTACCTAAGATTCTAGTGAAACACTTTTCCTAGGCCAAAGTTTAGGGTATTACAATTCCCTCCCCTTTATAGAAATTTGTCCTCGAATTTACCTGGAGAAGACAGATGTGGATATTGATCTTTCATGATTGATTCAAGCACCCATGTAGCTTCCTTGTCTTTGTGATTTCTCCACAAAACTTTGACTAGGGGTACCAATTTGTTTCGTAGTCTTCTAACTTCTCTATCCAGAATTTGGATTGGTTCTTGTTCATAAGATAGGTCGGGATTGATTTCAACATTTTTAGGTTCTAGCACTTGTGAGGGATCGGATCAATATTTACATAGCATTGACACATGGAAAACGTTGTGAATCTTTTCGAACTCATTGGGAAGAGCCAATCGATATGGAACATGACCAATTCGTTCTATAATCTTGAATGGTCTAATAAAACGGGGACTAAGCTTTCCTTTCTTCCCGAATCTAATCACCTTCTTCCACGGAGATACTTTGAGAAATAACCTATCCCCCAAATTCTACTGGATGTCCCGTCTTTTGGGATCAACATATGCCTTTTATCTATTAAAGGCTTCCTTCAATCTATTAAAGGCTTCCTTCAATCATCTGCAGATAACTTGAATTTTCTCTTTAGTTTCCTGAAGAAGTTCAGGCCCTAAAGCCTTGTTCTCACCCAATTCAGACCAACACAATGGTGTCCTATATTTTCCTCCAGATATTTAAAAAATTGTTCTTAATTTATTTTAAATTGAAGTATAATTTTTAAAATTAGTTATTTTTAGGGTTAAGTTTCAACGTGACTTCCTAAATTCGGCATTTTCTTAATATTTGTTTTCTTAAGGGTCAAGTTTCAACGCGACTTCCTAAATTCGGCATTTTCTTCTAACCCAGGTTTAGGGGGTTACAGTGGTGTTGCAACACGTCTTGGGTATCCGGATCCCATCAAACAAGTGCCCACTCAGCACACCACATCAAGCACATAACCACACCATCCTATGGTTGCTAACAATATATAAGTCATGCAAGGCAATTACTAAGTTCTTAAGCTTTATGCTCGAGTATAAGGACATTTTTCAGTTTCTCATTTTTACAATTCATTTTAGTCCTTAAAGGGTCTATTAGATTGAACAATATAATTTTTCAACCTTTCTGGCAAAAACTCATATTTTTTGGGAGATTTCTCAGAGGGTACCGACCCTACTACGCGTATCGATACACTCTTCAGGGTACTGATACCCTTCCAAGCGTATCGATACCAAGCTTCATACTCACAGGTTTGGGCTAGCTACCCCGTACCGATACACGAGGCTGTGTACCGATACCCCAACTGTACCGATACACCCTCAAGCATAACGATACCCTTTTTGGCTACTAGAATTTGATGGAACAAGAACGGTACTGATACGCCCCCATGCGTATCGATACTCCCCTTAAACACTTGCTGGAATTACCACGTAAACAATGGGGGTACTGATGCCGGTTCATACTGTATCAGTACCGAGCTCCAAAATTTGAATTCTGAAGCTCGAAATTCATCCCGACACTCCCTCAATCATTATAGAAAGACCCCAAAATGAACTTACAGGTTTATGGAAGGTGTTTTAAGTGTGTTCCTACTCTTTTTACACCATTTTAACATCAAATTCAGGTTTCACTATTGACACCCATACTCAAGCTGTAATGTCCTGGTTTTGGGCCTAGTTTTCAGTAAAGAACCAAATAGACGGTCCGATGGGCCGAGGATTAGAGATTCGAGTCGAATTCGGGATTAAAAAGTTTTGAGTGAGAAAATATTTAGGAAAATATTTAAAATCATTATTTAATATATAGATATTTTTGGTAAAATGAATTTTGAAAAATGAAATTTGGGAAGTTGACATTTTGGCTAGTGACCATAATGTAAAGAATGAAAACTATTTTTAGTGACTGATTTGTAATAGGGTCAAAAATTTGAATCTTTAAGGAGCTATTTGCCCAAAGTATAATATCAGATTTTTCTCCTTAATTGGTTATTTTAAAAAGGCTAGGGGAAAATATAAATAGATTTGGGGAATACACAGATTTTACGTAACTACCTTTTCTCTAAAAGATGTTCTCTCAAATTCTCTTCAGCCAAACACTCTTTTCTTCTTCAAAATCTTCAGGTAACTTCTTGATTTCATCAATCTTTTGGTTTCAAATAAGTTCTTAATTGGTTCCTACCAAAACCTTATTGTTTTAATCTTGTTTTCTCATGTAATCAACCCAATTAAGGGGGAAAGTCAACCTTAGAGGTGAGCTTCGTCCTTCTGCTCTAATGTATGGTTCTTTACTAAAATTCTCAAGTTATTGACCCTTTATAAATGTTTCCTATTGAGTTTTAATGATTAGATTATGGAAACTGGTTAAATCAATGTGTAATTGATGAGATTATATGATTTTCGAATTGGGCCAGTTTTGTTGAGTTCTTTATTGACTTTAATCATTATTTTGATGTTTTATAATGTTAATATGATATATTTAACATTGGAATACCGAAGTTAGATGAATCTCTAATTTTCTAGGTTGTTAGTTGTGTGTTTTTGAGGAGTTGTGGAGGTTTATGTATGCTAGAAGTATAAGGTTGATGTTAGGTTATTTTTTGGATGTCAATTGAAGATAATTGATGGATTAAACTTTTAGGTTTTGGCTGGGTTAAGTTTGGAAGATGTTTGATGTTGATTTTGGTAGTTTTGGAAGGTTTTGGCTAGAGTTTGAAGAGGATTGTTGTTGATTTGTTGTGGCTGGTTTATGAATGCATTTTGATGCATTGAATCCCCTATTTTGGTGTGCTAAAATCAGGAAAGGTTGATCCTCAAGCTTATAGCATCGCTTCAGAAGCTTTGGAGGAGTAATTCGCATCGGCGAACGAGGCTTTGCTTTGTCGGTGAGTGAGAACGTGGATTTCAGCTTTGAAATGGTTTAAAGGTTATTTTGGAAGATTAAATTGAGCTTGAAATGGTGGTTTAAACTCATATGTATGTATGATGAGATTTCTCCCTCAGTCATGCTTTAACGGAATTGATTTTATGTTAATGGATGTCGATGTATAATGTTGGTTTATACATATTTACTCTTTAAGCTTTGAATATGGGTTGTTATGCATGGGAAGGATTAAATTGAGGGTTAGCAAATGAGATTTGTTGTTGATCCATGATACATGTTGCATATTGTTTAATATGCTGGCTTTTGAAAGTGTTAAGTGCATGGTTTTCAAGGCATGATGTTTTGTAAGATGATTGAAACGATGATTTCAATGCGGTTTTGGAAAATTGTTTTAAATGCATTGATGGTGTGTTGTTTGAGCACTCCTCACTAAGCCTAGTGAGCTTACGCTCTCTTTGTCCATCAATGCAGAGAATTAAAGGTTGGAGGCAGTGAGCAAGCAAAGGAAATCCAAGGACTGCGGCTATTCGAAAGTATGGTTTCAAACTAGACTAGTAGTAATAAAGGCAATAGGGTTCATTGTGTTTTTGGGAGGGTATATGCTAAACTCCCTATTTGAGCAAGTTTTCTATGTTGTTTTCGAGATGTGATTGGCCTTATATGTTTGGTTAATGCTTTGGATTTATGTTTAATGCTTTGGACGGTTTTATTCTAGGAAGCATGCCTCTAGATTCTTGGTTGAAGCATGATGTTATGTTTTGGTCTTGAACCTATGATGTTTTGGCATGGATTGTTCCCTAATATGGTTGTGGTTACATTTGAGGCATGTGGGTTTGTGATTGAATTCATGAAAGCATGAAAATCCAACAATTTGGAATGATGTTTCGGTACGCGTATTAGCATTTTGGTATGAGCCTTTAAATTTAGGCATGGTGTAT
The DNA here is from genome assembly GCA_019671005.1 of Hibiscus mutabilis. Taxonomy (NCBI): domain Eukaryota; kingdom Viridiplantae; phylum Streptophyta; class Magnoliopsida; order Malvales; family Malvaceae; genus Hibiscus; species Hibiscus mutabilis. The sequence goes on along the minus strand of CM033717.1, from coordinate 43,530,730 downwards.
CGGTATTGGGGAGTGTGTATCGATACGGTTTTGAGCTACTAAAATTTGGAATTTTATAAATGGAGCAAGTGTACCGACACACTTGCTCGTGTACCGATACAGGTGTCTATTTTGTTAGCTAAAGAGTAGTCTAAGTTTTATATTCTTCTGTTTTGGTCCCTAATAGTTATGTATGCAATTGGGTGAGTTTGGATGGTTGTTTTAAGTTGGAATTCAACTAAGTTACAATTGCATGCAATTAGATGTCGATTAAGGTTGTTTTAATCGGGTGTACTTGATTAATTAAGGTTTGGTAACTTCGAAATGGAATAGGTCCCTACAATTTTCTAGAATTGCAATTTGGTCCTTAAGTTACAATTGCATGAAATTAGATGTCGATTCGACGCCGGATTGAGTTGAGTCTTCACCCGATGTCTGCTCACTCACCCTAGGTTATAATGTTTTATCTAGATAAGATAAAAAGAAAAGGATGCGATTCAAGTTAAATCTTTTAGGTTTTGTTTCGGTAAACCCAATGTAGCTCCCTCGATTCGGTCTTGCGACTAGGCCGGGTTAAGGGGGTTACACAAGCATTTCAAACACCAAATCATTAAACAAGCATACAAGGCCTTATACTTAGGATATGCAAGAACTATGGGAGTTGAAAGAGTACTAACCTTCCTTGAAGCACTGGAAAAGAACCTCTTTTCATCAGCCTCAAGCCCTTCCCATGCCTTGACCTTTTGATAGCTCTCCAACCTCCTTAACTACAAATCCAAAGTTGCAAAATGAGTTACAACCCTAGTAGATGGAAAATGGATGATAAAGGAAGTGTTTAACATTAAGAAATAGGATTTAAACTTCCATTCCCGCTCATCCACTCAAACCCCCACCAAAACTCCTAAAACCCATCCTACCACCAAAAACCATGGTTCTTACCTTGACGTGTAGATCGTGGGATGATGATTACAACTTTCTCAACAACTATTCCAGGATTTCCACTCAAAACAACAAAGATTTAATCTTTACCATGAACATTGTGGAAAGATGGTGAAGAAGAGTGGCGTGAGGTATAAGGGAACAAGATGAGCTCATTAAGTTGAGCTTTGCCGCAGAAATTAAATGGGATAAATGTAACCTTTTCCCCTTTAAAGAAATTACATTAACACCCCAATCTTCCTACCATGCCCACACCACCAAGACTCAAGCCCAACATCAAAGGAGATCCACCACGCGGGGCCCACGACTCGGTTGAACCTGACCCTTGGATACTGAAACTGTGTCGTTACAACCGTCGTCTGCCACAGAACTAACAGCTATCACCGCGTTTAAACTGATTTGGGGATTTGGGAATGTAGGGTTATGGGTTTGAAAATTTTGAGCATTTTGGAAAATTCTAAAATTTTTGGTTTTAAAATTAAATAATATTTTTAAAAAATTATACAATTTTTAAATATTATTTCATTATAAATATTTATATATTTTTTCATGATTATTACAATTATTTTAATATTTTTTGATTTTAAGTATAAATATTTTTTTATAGTTTTATACATAAAATTAATATTTTATGAATTTAAATATTTTTTAGATTTTCTTGACTTGTTAAATAATTATTTATATATTTTTAAATTTTAATATTTTTTATTATTTTAAATATTTTTTCATATTTTTAATAAGTTTTGAACTTTAAGTATATATTTTTTTTAATTTTAAAAATTTTTAAATGATTTTTACGGTTTTTATGACATAGCACTTTCAGATTGTCACGTGTTATCATCTTAATCACTATTTAGGAGTTAACGTTCAACTGTAATGGCTGACGTTATGGAAAGGCTAAATTGATCATAATTTGAATTTTGAGAGATGATTGATTGTAATTTTAATTATGATGGCTTAATTGGGCGTAAAGTTTTCGTAAGGGCTTAATTGATGTCTTGATTTTTCGTTGAGGGTCAATTTGACCTTTAAGCCATTATTTTAAAGGTTTTGAATTCTTTATTTTTCCAGTTTTACCATTCAAACTATTACTCCCCCCGTCCTATTAATTTTGTTCCTTATTAACTTTTTAAAAGTTAAAATTTTTAAATTTTGACTATGATTATTTAAATATTAAAAAAATAAAATTATATAGAATTATATATTTTAAAACTACTGGATTGAAGGTTTATTATATATATTTATATTTTTATCACTAATAAATTTTAAATAATAATGAGTCAAAGTTAAAAAAATTTAACCAAAGAGACAAATTTAATGGGACATATGGAGTAATAAATTGTAATAATAAACTCTAAATATTGTTTTTAGAGACGAATTCTTATAATAGAGTTTGAGGGGTCATACTTAAACTTTTTAAAATATTTTGACGTTTAAATTAAAATTTTCAAAGATTTTGAAGGATTTAATTTAAAATTTTCAAAAAATTACGGGTCTAACTAAATTTTTTAAAAATTTAATTTAAATGCCAAAATATTACTGGTAAAATGTAATATAATAAAAAACAAGAAAGCAATATTACAAATTTGTATTATATGTAACAAGAAAGCAATATTATAAATTTCGGGTCTAACTAAGATTTTTAGAAAAATAATATTTTATGTAGTACATCTACTTAAATAATAAGAAATTTCATTTCATTTGAATCGATATTACTGGCAAAATGTAATATAATAAATAACAAGACAAATAATTTAATTTTTGGTAAATGTAATACATCCACTAATTGGCCTAGTCGCAAAGGATACTCATCAAAATGTAATATAATAAATAATTTCTTTTTTTAAATTGAATCAATATTACAAATTATGATAAATATGTCCTGCATTTTAGATGAAAAATCATACAATATAATATAATAAATATCAAGAAAGCAACAAGAATATATGATTGATTAGACCCATTAACTAATTAAGGATAATAGAATTTCATTTTAATGTATTAAATAATAATTATTAAAAAATTTATATTTTCTATAAATAAAATTTAGAATTAAATTCTTATAATTATGAAAAATATGACATAAAATTAGCTTACTAAATTTATATAAAAGAATTATTAAGTCTGTTAGTACCTATAAATACATGCCGCCATGTGTCAAGACCACGTAGCCATCTCACCTTGCCCCTCTCTAGTACCTTTCATAATCCGTGGCGAACAAGCAAGACTGCGAACAACATCATCGGGACAACGCACATGATCGCTGTGGATGTCAATGTAAACCTTGGACATCAAGTCATAGCTTGTCCCATCAGCACACCACGACAACCTAGTCATGGCATCTGTCTGAGTAGTATAAAAAGCAACATGCAAAAAGGGAAAGAGGTTCCACTCTACGTAAGACCATCAACACTAAGATGGTGAGACTCATACTGAGCGTGGAGCGAACACATGATATGCAGATTCATCAGCAAGCCTAAAAGTCCTTGAGATGGGTAGAGGTAACCAAGACTACTCGGGTGAAAAAGCAGCAGAGTGTGATATCTTGACGAATCAGCCAACGATGGCGGCCAGTGAAAAAGTAACAGAAGACGATATCTTGGCAGATCAGTCGGCTTTAGCGGCAATGCAATAGCTATAACAATTCCAGTAGGATTTTTGACAATAGTTCCGGGACCAACCCCCTTTGGTTTGTGGCAGGGGAGGGTACACAACAAACAAGAGGGGCATCATCGTCAGAGGGCAACAAACAACAATTTTTGAAAATGCATGAAAAGATAAAGAGCATGGAGGAATTTTTGTTACTTTTAAAACAACAATACGAGAAGTAGCAAAAGTTCATGCATGACTAGGCTGAACAACATAGAATCACAGAGGAGAGGAGTGAGAGACTAATCAAGCAATTGTTCTAAAAGTGTAGAGGTAAGGCGGTTAAAGAGAAGTAGGCTTTTCCCAAACAAGAAACTAGGGGGCAACAACCTCAAGAGCTGGAGAAGGATCATGAAGACTCAGGGGATATGGACTATCGTCTTACAGAGGACGATGAACAACAAGCATTAAGGGTAAAGATGGAGCAGTTAGAGAAGATTTTTCAAAACATCGAGAGTCTTCGGCAGGATGATCTCTCTTAGAGTCCATGCAAGTACAAAAACGAAACCTTATCTTTAGATATCCTGGAACATCATGTATCTACATCTTTTATGGTATTGAAACTAATGTGCAATGGAAATGGCGACCCTCAAGATCACCTATCACACTTCTTGAACCATATGGATTTATTTGGTGCTTCCACCAAGTTAAATGTCAGACATTCTCAATGACCCTCAAGGATTCAGCTTAAGCTTGGTATCTTCAGCTCCCGACAAATTTAATTTCCAGTTTAGATCAGCTGGCAGATTTATTTATAAGCTGTTTTAGCGAACAAGGTATTGAAAAGATCGCCAGCGTATCTCATGTCTGTCATCCAAAAGCCAGGCGGATCTCTAAAAGTGTTTGTCCAACGATTCCACGCTGCAACCATGCAAACCAAAGAAGCTTCCAATGAGTTCATTATTTTAAATTTTATCAACGGTACTTTGCATAAGCATCTTAAGTATAATTTACTAAACCGACCGCCGATGAAATTAGAATTGCATGAGAAGGACCAACCATACACTGAATGTAATGCCCCGAATTTGGGCCTAGAAGTTAGCTAAATATATTAGACGGTTTGGGTGAATCGGGTTAGTTGGTTCGAGCCAATTTTGGGAATTAATTCGTAAGAAATGTTTTAATGAGAAATAAAATATGGAAAATAGTGGAAAATTTTAATCAATATATGGAGGGTTTTAGTAAACTCGATTTGATAAATAAATTTAGATAAAATAACATTTTTGGTTTGGTGACTAAAATGTAAGGTTTTCAAAATTATTTTGGTGATTAAATCATAAAAGTGTCAAAACTTAGAATCTTTAAAGAGCTAATCTACCAATGTTTTTAATAAGAATTATCCCTTAATTTAGGCTATTTTTAAATGGTTATTAAATAAAAATAAAATAGATTTTATCAATTTAGTCTTAATAGCTAATTCACTTTTCTCACGTAACCACTTTTGCTATCAACTTTTCTCTCAATCTTCCTATCAACCAAACTACATTTTATTATTCTAAAATGTCCAAGAATCAACTTTTTTTTTATTTCATTTTATTCCTCAATTGATTTCTTTGATTTCTACATCAAACTTTGTTTATCTTCTTGGAAGTTTCACTCAAGTCATGTCAATTAAGGTATAAGCCAACCATTAGAGGTGATTTTCATTTTTGTCCTCTAATCAAAGGTTCTTTACTAAAATTCACAAGTTCTTGATCCTTTACAATCGATTTTTGTTATGTGTTGATTGATTAAATCAAGATTAAAATGTTTAAAGTGAATTGCTAATTTATGGTGGTTTGAATTGATTTAGATCACATCTAAGATATGTTTTAATGCTCTGAGAAGAAATTTACAAAAGAAATCCCGAAACTAATTGAATTGCTAATTTCCTAGGTTGTGAATAGTTAGATTGTAAGGTGTTTGTGGTGTTGGAAGGTTTCTGGAAGTATAAGATAAATTTGTAAGTGTTTTTAGATGTTAATTGATATTGGTAAGATTTTCAAATCATTCGGTTATGGCTAGGTTTCGTTTGGGTTGTGTTTGGAAGTGTTTTCGTTGTTTTTGGAATGTGTTTGATGGTTTTTGGTGAGGCGATGTTGGGAATTGTTGTTGCTGAGATTATGGATGCGTAATGATGCATTGGTCCTCTGTTGTTATGTGGATAAAATAAGGGAGATTTATCCTACAAAAATTGTCATAGTTTCAGAAGCTTCGAACGTTTGATTTCACATCAGAAAGTGGAGCTTTGTGTTGTCGGGGAGTGAAAACGAGGTTTACTACTTAATAAAGGTTTGAAAGTGATTTTGGGGGTTTAGATTAAGCTTGAAATGCTTGTCTAAGCTCGAAAGCAAGCATTAGACGTTCTTGCTCTCATTTTCGGTTTTGCAAAATACATTCTCATGCACATGTTTTTGATTCTGATTACCTAATGTTATATGCATGTTTTAACAATGAAAGATGTTACAAACGATCTTAGGTTGATGATACAATATTATGAAAAATGGTTTACGAAAGGATTTTGAATGCTAAAATACATGGATTGTTGTATTGGAAATTGATTGTATTGACGCATATGTAAAACAATGAGGTAACATGTTTTTAATGGAATATATTGGCAAGTGGCAATAGTTAAATGTTATCGAATATAGTTGGCATGCCATAGGTTTAAAGTACACTATAATAAGTTGCATCATGTGTGTCGAGGGGTTGTGAGTGTACCATATCTCCACCATGAGAACCACAACGGTCGAGGGGTTAATTGTGTCGTATTCTCCCGCTAGTGAATTTATACATCATAACCGTTGAGGGGTTAATTGTACCGTTTGCTCCGATTCGAGGATGTATGCAAAGTTGTTGAAAGAGCCACTTGAGAAATCCGTGTATCTAATGTTTTTTACAAATGGAAAGATTTGATTTTGGGTCACTTTAATGCTAATATATGAATTAATATATCATGATAAATGAATTATGTTTTGTATAATGTGATTTATACATGTTGTGCACTTTAAGCTTTGCTATTGGACGAATTAGCTTGTAAAGGCTTCAATTGAGGTTTGCATAAGGTTATGCTAGAGATGCATGATACATGTGTGGCATATGGTTTAATGTGCATATTTTGGAAAGATAAAAGAAGCATGAGATGTTTTGACATTATATTCAATACATGTTTAAAAGCAAATGGTTTTAAATGCATTAATGAGTGTTTTTGAGTATCCCTCACTAAGCTTTACATGTTTACGCTCTCTTTTCCCATCAATGAAAAAAAGTAAGAATTTAAACAGCGAGCAAGCAAGAAGAAATCCAAAGGTTAAGCTATTTCAAGTTTGGTTTTATAAATACTTAGTAATAATAAATGGAAATGTGACCAAGTTGTAATTGGGAGGGTTGTTTTGGTTACTCCATGTTTTGGACATGCTCCACTTAGTGTTTTGGACTTGTAAGTTGGTTAATGTTTGAATTTGGGGGCTTTGGGGAGATTTAAGCATGTTGGGTAGATATCATGCCTATAGGTCTACCTTGTCAGATATGATTGCTACTTTATTGTTTTAGCTTCTATGTCTTTTGGAGTTCATTAATTGGTATGATGTTTATATGATGTTTGAAGCATGATTGATTGAGCCTAAGAGTCATATGATTGGCCAAGAGGTCATTACAGGCGTAGTCGTATCGATATGGGTCCTTAAGGATCGGTACGTGGGGTCTGATGCAGCTCAAGAGTGTGCAAAATTGAATAGGGGAACCAATACACCAAGCCCCATATTGGTATGACCCTTTGAAAGTTACATCAAGTGTTGGTACACGAGAAATCATATCGGTACGCGGGGAACTGTACCGATACCTTTTTGCAAAAATGAGACCGTATCAATACAAGGATGGGGCTTACCAGTACCAGAGTTATTTTTCTGGCAATTACTTGTTGAAGATTGATTCTTTACAAATTGGTCCCAGTTTAATTACCTATGCAATTAAATGCATTTGGATGATCATTTTTATTGAGATTTAAATGGCATGCATGTAACCTAATTAATTAAGGCTTGGTAACTTCGACTTATAGTAGATCCTCGTAGTTTTCCAAAATAGCAAGTTGGTCCCTAATTTACAATTGCACTCAATTAGATGTCTAATCGATGCCCGATTCGCTCTATATCTTAACTGCTGCCAGCATGCTCAACTTACAGATTAATTATGCATCTAGACAAGATAAAAAAAGAAAAAAATAGACCCAATTTTAAGTAAATCGTTTGGGTTTGTTTCAGCAAACCCAATGTAGCTCGCTCGGTTCGGTGTGGCATCTAGGCCGAGTCAAGGGGGTTACATTTGGTGGTATCAAAGCCATGTTATGATTGTTGGGAGGTAAGTTGTGTTGGTTTTGAATTGGTATGTGATTGTTAATTGTTTATGACATGCACAATGTTTGATTATATGTTTTTGTAATTGAAATGTGTTACGTTGGGGCAAAGCTTGGGGACACATGCCTTATTACTACAAATGTAAAGTGATTTGTTTTATAACGTGAGTACCTTGAATTCCTGCTTCAAGCTGGCATAATTATTTTGTTGCATGTTCATGTCATAGATTCATATTTTTGAATATGGGACCCAGACTAGAGACTCGAGCTAATACGAGTAATGAAGGGGATGGGCATAACATTGAGTTACCTCCTCCTCCACCAATTCCTCATGTTGGTGTGGAAATCGGGGGTGGTATGCCTCAAGTAATGCAAGGGCCTGTTTTTGGTGATATGAAGATGTAACACCCCTAACATGGCTTAGGAGTAAACCAAATTAGGTAGTGTTAGGGAACAAACATTCAGACTAACATGCGGTGAGAAGTTACTCCTCAACGAGGAGTAACTAGAAAATCAAGAAAATTTTAAAACTTTTAGACATGTGAAAAATCTAACTTCGTCTTTAATCATGTACAAAATCTTACAGGCATTAAACAATATACTTCAATCGTTAAATCGTAAAATACCCTTAACTTAGGTACAACAGCTCATAAGATTAATACATATTTCTATATAACACGTCAAATTTCTTTTAGTTTAAGTACTTTATTAATCTTAGACCAATTAAAACCTGGCCTATCACAAACCATTTCTAAAATATAACAAGCAACGTTTTGAGGTTAATTACGAACATAGAAGACCACATATTAATAACCTTTATACTTACAAGTGTAGTATTAGGTATCAAGATTTATTATTCAAGGATACAATCCAAGTATTAAGTCATAACCAAGCATGTAACCAAGGTAGCAAGCGTTTGGATATTATGTCTATCTAACTTTACCAACTAGCAATGTTCGAACATCATAATTAACATGGCTTAACAAACAAGCAACGTGAGACATTATGGATCATTTACAAAGAGGATATCTACCTCAAAAAAAAAATAATAAGATCAAGGTTATTTCAAGATTAGGTCCAAACATAATCAATCACAAAAAACCTACACATTACAATACTTCACACATATTTGTTGACATGTTTACCGTACATTTATTTTAATCATCAATTAAAATATATAACTACATTATCTTCTTATGGTTAATACATGTTAATAAATATATATATTTATCCCTCTAGCCCGCATGACAACAAGATAGTCTAACAACTTATGGCACATAAAAATTTAAAATAACCATACACTTATACTAGCAATTACATATATATCAAGCAACCATAGAATATTAAAAGGCCCATTTACAAAACTTTATAAACATATAAGGCTTATATTCATAATAAGCCACATAGATGGATCTAAATGCACAATGCATGTTTATCGACTATGTGCCACCAGCTAGGAGTTCCCAAGAAAGATCACAAATTAAACTTCTGGGTACTTGTAATCTCGTCCAAGCTTTTAGGATAATCACAATAGTTTGACCCTAAAATGTAGGTGAAAGGAGCAGGGTAAGCAAACACTTAGCGATGTAGCTTTAAGCAACAAGATCATAGAACCGTAATTCATCCCTTTCACATAGATCTAATAATAATGAACATAATTCTAAGCTTGTATAAGAAATCAACCCTTATAGGACAAGACATTCAATCCACATTTACACTTATACATGGGTAAATAGGATTAGGTACTTTCATACATATATTTTTATAGCATTCGAGTGGGGTATATATAATTACTCATTTTACTACTCAATTAATACGTTTCTTATTATACAAGTCATTATATACATACAAACATAGTAGTAACAATCCATTCAAAACATGTACACAAATAGACATGTCAAAACAGTCCACACATTTAGGTAGTTACTCAAAACAACACTTTTTCTTTTAACTCCATTTAGGCATGACAAAACAGTCCACACATTCAAGTAACTACTCAAAACAATCCTTTTTCTTTTATATCGACTTAAACATGAGAAAACAGTCCACACATTCAAGTAATTACTCAAAACAATATTTTTTCGTTTATCTCCATTTATACTTAGCAAGACAGCCCTTATACATTCAATTCAAGTCACAAGCAGTCCATTAGACATGTATAATCATTTATTCTTAGCAAGACAACCCTTATACTTTCAATTCAATTCACAAGTAGTCCATTAGACATGTATAATCATTTATGCTTAGCAAGACAACCCTTATACTTTCAATTCAAGTCACAAGCAGTCCATTAGACATGTATAATCATTTATACTTAGCAAGACATCCCTTATACTTTCAATTCAAGTCACAAGCAGTCCATTAGCAAGACAAGCCTTATACTTTCAATTCAAGTCACAAGCAGTCCATTAGACATGTATAATCATTTATACTTAGCAAGACATGCCTTATACTTTCAATTCAAGTCACAAGCAATCCATTAGACATGTATAATCATTTATACTTAGCAAGACAACCCTTATACTTTCAATTTAAGTCACAAGCAATCCGTTAGACATGTATAATCATTTATACTTAGCAAGACAACCCTTATACTTTCAATTCAAGTCACAAGCAATCCATTAGATATGTATAATCATTTATACTTAGCAAGACAACAACAAAGATATACAATCTATTATAACCAACACGGATTACTTATAAGACAAGTAAACAATTCGAGTTTTACAAACATAGAGCATGGTTAATACTAGCATCATAAAATATCAAGATCATTTCATTGGTGAGTTTACAAGTATTGCATTTCCCTTTCTTCTTGTTTTATTTAACATAACCTTGATTTTCAAGCAATCTAGATACTCGAATCCAATGACGTATGTCGTCAAACAAGGGTACTCGAAGTGCCAAAAAAAGGACCGTAGTCCAAACAAGGGACCATAGTCCAAACAGGGGACCGTATTCCATTCTATCAAGGAGCTCTATAGACTCTATGGCATGCCAATTGTACCTACGATTGACTCGAAACCAAGACTCTCCTTTTTAATCTTATCGTAACAATTTTCAGAGTCATGATTTATCACTTAATCGAGCATCAAATAATCATGCTTTATTCATAGCAAGTTGAGCATGGCTCCAAGACCATATAATCATATAACAAGGCTGAATTTCATCACAACTTATTAAGGTATGAACATGTACACATCACATTCAAAAGCTATACAATCGTTTAGCTCCATTAGAACCTATTCTTAAGTACTTACCTTGAAGCACTTACCTCCCTCCAAGCTAGCATTTGCAACATAATTATAGCCGAACAATCGAACAAAATAGCAATTTCGTGTGAAGGTGCTCGGGATAGCTATAAGCTTATCCCGAGGCTTTAAACTACACTCACGTGATATCCTGAAGTTATAGGATACCCGAATCCTTAACCAAAACTTGCTACTTATCTAATCCCTCCCTAGATTCTTCTTGGTCTAAGTATAACAAGAATATAACTATGTATTAGAATCAATTCAATCTTTCAACCATTCACCAAACAGAGCAGCTTATACTCATACACATTTGATTACTCAAATATGTCCAATTAAGCACACAAACATACCAAACAAGGTAGTTCACACTTTCACACATCTAATCATTCATATCTGTCCAATTAAGCATGTATACAAGTATTTACTCAAAAATTAGTCCAGTTACTTTCAATTTAAACAATTCTGCCCAGCCAACAATATACACACAAATACATATCAACATCAGTCCATTTTCACATATGTATATACAATTTTGGGCAGATTTCATATGTGTACAATAATTCATTCAAAGTAGGGCAGCATGCTTGTTCATGTTTACATTTCAATCCAATTCACATACATACACATTTATATCTTATCAAAACAGTCTATAGTATATATATAAATATACTCAAGATAGTCCAAAATCACATGTATTCATGTATATTTTCAAAACAATTTCCATACTTTCATGTCTTTCAATGATATTTTCTAATGTCCTAAATAGTTGCCGCTGCCAGGCAGACTGCGCCTCACTCGGTTAAAAATTCGTATCTTCTAATTCGTATGATGGAATTTTGAACCGTTTACACCGTTGGAAAGCTAACTCAATTTCCTTTTTAAACATATAAGCCTTGTAATTTTACCCTTTATGAATTAATACAGAATTTAGTCTGAAGATACGTCCAAATCTGTCACTGGGCAGATTACACTATCCCTAAAGAATCCTCTCTTTAAACTGTTCTATAATTCGGAATTCAGTTTCGTTAGTTTTAACTTAAACTAGACATGAAAAGCTTTTTAACCACATAAATTATAGCTTCCAATTTCACCAGTACAATTTATAGTAATTTTTCAAAGTTACAGCTAATGCAGATTTTAAAACTGTTTACACAAGGCACACATGATTAGTTACATTTTAATAACTCTCATGCTACTAATTATACACATAACAGCTCTTGACTTTATTTACTTATTTTAAACCATTCCTAATTCATATAAATTACTATGTACATGTCTATTCGTATTAAATTATTCCCCAAACTCTTATACACAAACAAATCAGCCTCTTTGACCGTCTATACACACGAAACATGGCACTTAGAGATATTCATTCTTATGTGTTTATTAAGGCAGCCTCTTAATTGTTTACATGCATTTACACACATTCAAATCAGTTCTTAAAACATTTTTATATACATTTTACTTTCATGATCAGCCTTTAACTTATTTATTCGATATTATACTCTTAGGTGCAAAACAGGGCAACTCATATTCATGTGCATACATACACCTAATTTCTGGGCAGCATGCCTACTTATATCCATAATATGACCATATTTATAAATCTCCAAATTCCTATGTCCAAAACAGGGAAATATATTCACGTCTTTACACTCTACAAGCGAATTTACACTGTTACACAAACACACATTCGAACCTGGGCAGTTTTGCTCATACAATTTCACCATGTAATTCATGTTATAATCAATACACTTGTGAGTCCAAAATAGAACAACATGTGTATTCATTCACAACATGATCAAACCACATATTCATACATTTGTATACACTAAAACGGGTCCTAATATATTCTACACACACCGAGCGGTTCCAATTCATAATCACACATGTTTTTGATCTAGAATTTGTGCAAACCATTTTCTACAAGTTTAACACATCTCTATAACCCATGTTATGCATATTCTAGTCGATTGCCACATAAACAACATTTGACTAATCCCTTTGAATATCTAAAAGCATGTTAGACACTAAATGTTCTCATCAATCGATCATATGAACAATTGGTCTCTAATCGATTTAATACCTTCAACATAGATTTCCAAAATTCCTTAACAAAATTAGTTTGGAAGCTACTTAAACACATGGGAAGAGTAAATGAGTTAGTATATTACCTTCTTCCTTAAATAAGAGAAGCTAATTCTCAAGGTACATGCAAGACCAAGCTCCCACCTTACTCACACATTGGTCTCTAATTCTTCTCTCTCTACTCTCATGTACATCAGTTTGGAGGAAGAAAGGAAATGAGTTAGTGGAGAGGACACACCAGCCAAGGCCCCTCCATACACCTTACTCACACATGGACATGTGTCCAAGCCCTCAAATTCTCTAAGCTTTAGCATACAATCCCCTATTTTTACATGTTATTTAGCTTAGTCATTATGATATTGGGCAGCTTCCTTTCATTTTAATCGTTTCAGTCCTAGAGTCCGATTTAACTACCTTAATTCCCAATTAACTAATTTATTTAAGGAAACAAAGTAGCAACATTCTTCTATACCCGAATTGGGGATGTTACAGACGTCGTTGATCCAGGCTATGACTGGAGCGCTTCGAGCACTTATGGCTGGAGTGAAGACTTATATGTTGGCTTCAGATTACACTAACTTTGATGTTTTGGTTGCCCGAGCTAAGGATATAGAATAGAATCTAGGTTTATCCTCTTATTTGGGAAGTTTTAGCTCAAGGAAGAGGGTTTCTGAATCGGATGTTGTTACAGATAGGAACAAGAGGAACTGAGATAAGAGATATCTCTCTAATAAAAGATAAGGTGGAGGTAATGATGGACATGGACAGTATGGTCAGAATACCTATGTTTGAGCACCCAAGTATGGGTGATGTGAGAGGCGGCATTCGGGAGAGTGTTGATGAGTTAATGGTATGTGCTGGAGTTTTCGTTTGCGGGACCACATAAGGCGTAATTGTCCGTAGTTGGCTAAGGATGGACAGGATCCTGTGCTTGCTATTGCGCCACAGTGAGGCTGTGGGCACGGTAAAGGTAATTTACAACGTAGGGAAGAAGATCAAAGGATTGTTGATCATATAGTGGTGGTTCAACCTGAGGGTGGTGGACCTGCGAGGATATATGCGCATCGCGAGGGAAGGAATGACACGTATCTGATTGCAAGTACTTTTACTTTATAGTCCATGTCATTACTTTCTTTGATAGATTCTGGTTTTACATATTTATATATCTTGCGCGAGCATGCACATTTGATTAATATACTTGTAGACGTGTTAACTTTGGGTATGCAAATAACTAGTTCTTTCGGGGAGACGGTTGTTGCTAGGAGGTTGTTTAGGAGATGTCCCTTGATGGTTCAAGATCATGTGTTTGTGGTTGATATGATGGACTTGTATGGATTGGTTGACTGAGCATAGGGATACGGTGGATTTCAAAACCAAGCGAGTTTTGTTGAAACATGTCGATGATTACGAAGTGGTGGGTGTGGGTGAGAATGTTAAACTCTTATCCAATGTGGTTTCGGCATTAGAAGCACAAAAGTTGCTAGAGTTTGGGTGTTAAGCATATATAGCTTATGTTTTGAACCCTAATATGAAAAAGGTGCGTGTTCAGGATATTTGTACCGCTTGTGATTTTTAGGGGTATTTCCGGAGGAGTTGCCTAGATTACCATTGGATCGGGAGGTAGAGTTTTGAATCGAGACATTTACATATATGACTCCGGTGTCGATTGCTTCGTATCGTATGGCACCGAAAGAGTTGAAGGAGTTGAAGATGCAAATTTAGGAGTTTTTAGATTGTGGTTTCATCCGACCTAGTATGTCACCTTAGAATCTACGATGATGCGTATTGATTATCGAAAATTGAACAACTTGACAATTAAGAATAAGTATCTTTTCCCGCGAATTTATGACTTGTTCGATAATTTCTAGGGTGCTACGGTGTTTTCTAAGATTGATTTGAGATTTGGATATTATGAGTTGAAGGTCAAGGATAAAGATGTACCGAAGACAGCTTTTCACACATGTTACGAGCACTATGAGTTCTTAGTGATGCCTTTTGGGTTGACTAATGCACCCGCATCTTTCATGGAGATGAAGAATCAGGTTTTCCATGAATACTTGGATCAATTTGTGGTAGTATTCATTGATGACATTCTCGTGTACTCTCGTACCATGGAGGATCATGATCAACACTTGTGAATTATGTTGCACGCTTTGTTGGACAATTAGTTATATGCTAAGTTGAGCAAGTTTGAGTTTTGGATTAAGGAAGTGGTCCTTCTAGGCCATGTTGTTTCGGTGGAAGGTATTCATGTGGATCCAAAGAAGATTGAGGTGGGTAAGGCTAATTTTGTAGCCGATGCCTTGAGCAGAAAGGTTACTGTAGAGTTGAGGGTGATGTTTGCGCGGTTAAGTGTAACATGAGATGGTGGTTTATTAGCCGAGTTGCAAGTGAAACCATCATTGTTACAATTGATCAATGAGAAGCAACCATATGATGATTCATTGGTTCCACATGTTAAGGATATTATGGATAGTAATCTGACAAATTTTTGTTTTAATGATGATGGTTTTTTATGTTTTAAGGGTTAAATGGTTGTGCTAGATGATGTTGAGTTACAGCCCACAATTTTTACTAAGGCTCATTATAGTCTTTTTTCTATGCACTTGGGAAGTACAAGGATGTCTCAAGATTTGAGGAAGGAATATTATTGGGTTGGTTTGAAAAATGATATAGCATATTTTGTCACTCGATATATGGTGTGTTAGGGTGTTAAGGCTGAGCTTCAATTTCTTTCCGGGTTGTTGCAACCATTAAGGATTCCGGAATGGAAGTGGGAGAGAATTACCATGGATTTTGTGATAGGATTGCCTTTGACACCGTTGAAGAAGAATTCAATTTTGGTAGTTATGGATTGATTTACCAAGTGTGTGCACTTTCTGGATGTACATACGACGTATACGTTGGATAAGTTGGCAGATGTGTATATAGCAGAGATTGTGAGGTTGCATGAGGTGCCTAAGTCTATAGTATCAGATAGGGATCTGCACTTTACAGCGAGGTTCTGGGAGTGTTTTCATAGAGCCTTGGGTACACGGTTGAATTTTAGTACTTCGTATCATCCTCGTCGGTTGGTCAGTCTTAGCGTGTAATCCAAGTGTTGGAGGATATGTTACGACTTTTTATAATTGATTTTCAAGGAATGTGGGAGAAGCAACTAGCGTTGGTAGAGTTTGCGTATAATAATAGTTATCAAGCAGGCATTCAAATGGCTCTGTATGAAGTTTTGTATGGTAGGAGGTGTCGTACGCTACTTTGTTAGGTTGAGGCAGGTGAGAAATATGTTTCTTTGCCAAATGTGTTGAAAGGAACTAATGAGAAGGTGAAGCTTATTAGTGATTGGTTGAAGGAGGCTTCGGATCGACAAAAGTCCTATGTTTATTTGAAGCATAGGGAGACTGAGTTTGCGGTTGGTGATAAAGTGTTTCTAAAAGTTTTGCTTTGGAAGAAGGTGATGGGGTTTGGACGTAAAGGCAAGTTGAGTTCGAGGTTCATTGGGCCTTACAAGGTGCTAGAGAGTATTGGTCCAGTTGCTTATAAATTGAAGTTACCCACGTAGTTGGAGAAGATACATGATGTTTTCCATGTATCGATGCTTCAGAGGTATAGATCGGATCCATCTCATGTGATGTCTATTGAGGAGATTTAGTTGAATCCGAATTTGACCTATGATGAGGAACCAATGAAAATCTTGGATTCTAGCAGCAAGGTTCTTCGTGGGAATTGAGTTGGTAAATGTGTTGTAGCAACATTAGGGTGTCGAGGAACCCACGCGGAAAAGTAAGGGTGTAGCGATGTTCCCTTTTAATTTTCATCGCTAAAAATAAAAGCGATTGTTTTTTTAAATGTTTTTGAAAGGTGTTTGTGACTCTTTTGGATATAAAATATTTATTCCGTGGGTTTTTTTAAAAGAAACCGTATTAAAAAATGGAGTCGCCACCGGCCACTTAGGTAGGCCGGACACCACAAAACCAGAGATTCAAAAAGACAGGGTTCGGGAGTCGATTACGGATGGGGAAGGATTAGCACCCCCACACCGCCCAAAAAATTGGTACTTTAATAATTACCGCTTTATTAATATTGGATTTTCCGGATTAAAGTGACGATTATTTTAAATTTCGGTCATAATTGCGAATATATTTTAAGGGTCCCGTTATCCGAGAATAAACGCCCAACCACTATCACTACGCTTGATACTGGCCCCATTTACGCTCGGATAAAAGGACACCGCATTAACAATTTATATCTCGATATGCAATCTTAGTGGCAAAAATATAAAACATGGCAAAATGTTTAAATACAATAAATATTGACATAACAGAATACTAATCTAACATAAAATGTTAAACTAAAACATACATATATACATATTAATCTAACTCATAAATAAAAATATATCTAGCATAAACAAAATACTAATATTCATAAATATTAATCTAACACATAAATAAAAACAAACTCAACATAAATAAAATACTATTCTAAAACATACATAAATAAATATTAATCTAACTCATAAATAAAAACATATCTACCATAAATAAAATATTAATATGCAACACAAATTTAAAACATATTAAATATTAATCTAAAACATAAATATACAAAATAAAAAATAAGACTAAAATTTTAAGATAACTGATACTTCATTAAATTATAAAAATTACAACACTAATAAAAAAGGGAAGAAAATATACCTAACTAGGAGCTCTAACGACGAACTCCGCCGAGATCTACCGCGACCCCTCCAAAAAATTAACTAGATCGGACCTAAAATAGGACCCCGATCGGATCGGTTAGGACCGAGGATATTACCCCGGTCCTGGGCTAGCCGAATTGGCCTGCCCTTGCCGATTCCAATTGTTGCAATTGCAAGAGCAATTGCAATTGCTAAAATTTCTCTTCAATTGGCGTGTGAATTCAATGAATTGGGGTGCCTATTTATAGGCAATTTGTGGGTGACGTGGAGCACCCTGCTCCACGCAAATTTCCTCTTTTTTTTTTTGATTTTTTTTTGATTTTTTTTGATTTTTTTTTTGCCTTTTTATATATATAATTTTACTATTATAATAACACTAATAACACTAAAACCCGGTCAAAAATGAGTGATTCTGATTTGCCCCTCTTTGCTTGTTCTTGTGAAACGAGGACAAAGCAAAGATCAAAATCACTCATTTTATCAGACTTCCCGGTTTGTAGCCTTGGAAAAACGAATTCTTTTGGACATCTCCGCTCTTCCTTGGCTGAATCTTCGGGCTCGTAAGTTCTTCCTATATGGAGCTTCGTCACCTTCCGATCTTGGAGTTTTATCAGACTTCCCTGCTTGGTTTGTAGCCTTGGAAAAGCGAATTTTTTTTGGACATCTCCGCTCTTCCTTGGCTGAATCTTCAGGCTCGTAAGTTCTTCCTATATAGAGCTTCGTCACCTTCCGACCTTGGAGCTACAGGCTCTTTTCGACAAAGAACCCTTCGCTCTCATTGTAGCTTTGGAAAAACGAATTCTTTTGGACATTTCCGCTCTTCCTTGGCCGAATCTTCAGGCTCGTAAGTTCTTCCTATATAGAACTTCGTCACCTTCCGATCTTGGAGCTACAGGCTCTTTCGACATTGAACCCTTCGCTCGATTTTTATCGGACTTCCGCTTGTAGCTTTGGAAAACGAATTCTTTTGGACACTTCCGCTCTTCCTTGGCCGAATCTTCAGGCTCGTAAGTTCTTCCTATATAGAACTTCGTCACCTTCCGATCTTGGAGCTACAGGCTCTTTCGACATTGAACCCTTCGCTCTAATTTTTAGCTTTGGAAAAATGAATTCTTTTGGACATTTCCGCTCTTCCTTGGCCGAATCTTCAGGCTCGTAAGCTCTTCCTATATAGAACTTCGTCACCTTCCGATCTTGGAGCTACAGGCTCTTTCGACATTGAACCCTTCGCTCTAAGACAATGAAGCTCGGAGTCTTTCCTATATAAGACTCTTTGCTTTTGACACAACTGTGAGTTTCCTATATAACCCCTGTGTCATAGGTGAATTGCTTTGATTGTAGTTCTTCCTATATAGAATCATGAGTCTTCACCTTGGAGCCATCAGTTCCTCCTATATAGAACTTTTTGGCGCCCGGAATCTCAGAGCCACTGAGTTCTTTTCGACACGTAACCCTTCACCCTAAGACAATGGAGCTCGAGTCTTTCCTATATAAGACTCTTTGCCTTTGACATAGCAGGATGTCCTATATAATCTTGCGTGTCATGGGTGAATTTCTTTGACCGGGAGTTCTTCCTATATAGAATCATGAGTCTTCACCCTAGAGCTGTCAGTCCTTCCTATATAGAACTTTCAGCTTCACGAAGCCTCGGAGAGGAGAGTTCTTCCTATATAGAACCTTTCTCCGAGCTTGAAAATATGTGCCTTTATGTAAAAACATTGTCTCCTCATTTGGGACTCACATCGTGATGACCCTTGATGTCTCTTTGGATCTGCAAATACCTGAGATGAAAACAAAATGCTATGACAAATGAATGAATTGCCATGCTCCTAATCCTAGTGATGTCTGACTATTCATGATGCATGAGCTTCAATATCATGGGGGGTTTGTTTTGGTCCTTTTGCCGTTGCTTTCTTCTTTGTTACGGGCATCGATACCCCTTTTCACTGCCAAGTTCAACCGTCTCGATCTTTCTCTTTTTCAATTCTGACTTGGAATTTTAAAGCGCCCTTTCGGGTTTTCACTTTAGAGAGAGATTTTTTTCTGAGATAGTATTTCTTGACGGCATCGAATTTACGGGATTTTTTTCAGCTCGTCCCCCCGTCCATTTGTTAGGATCGGGCTCCTCCCGAGAAGGCCTTTTTATGACGTATGGTCCTTCCCGGTTGGGCATCCATTTTCCTCGAGAATCTTTCTGGATAGGGAGGATTCTTTTGAGTACCAGATCCCCTTCTTTGAATTCTCTTGGGCGCACCTTTTTGTTGTAAGCCTGCACCATCCACTTTTGGTACATCTGACCATGACAAATGGCTTTTAGTCTTTTTTTGTCAATGAGATTTAGTTGGTCGAGTCTCGCCTGTACCCATTCAGCTTCTTCCGTTTTACCGTTTAAGACCCGGAGGGACGGAATCTCTACCTCAATTGGGAGTACTGCTTTGGTACCATACACCAAGGAGTAAGGCGTTGCCCCCGTTGATGTGCGGATGGACGTTCTATAGGCGAAAAGGGCAAAAGGCAACTTCTCATGCCAATCCTTGTAGGTATCCGTAGTCTTCGCTATGATCTTCTTTATATTTTTGTTTCTTTGCTTCAACGCTCTATTCATTTTAGGATGATAGACTGTGGAATTATGGTGTGTTATTTTGAATTGAGTGCACACGTCCTTTATCATTTTGTTGTTTGATTGGAAGCATTATCGGTGATGATCCTCTCTGGCAATCCGTATCGACAAATAATTTCCTTCTTTAAGAACTTACAAACTGTAGTCCTGGTGATATTGGCGTAAGACGCTGCCTCTACCCATTTGGTGAAGTAGTCTATGGCGACCAAAATGAAACGGTGCCCATTGAGGCCTTCGGATGGATCGCCCGATAACGTCCATGCCCCATCTTTGCGAAAAGCCACGGAGAATTCATGGTGTGTAGAGGTGATGGGGGTGCATGAATCTTGTCAGCGTAAATTTGGCATTTGTGACATGGCGTAATCGATGCAATCTCCCTCCATGGTCAACCAGAAATAACCGTACCTCATAATTTTCCGGGCTATAGACAGCCCGTTGGCGTGCGTTCCACAGATCCCGTCATGTACTTCGGCTAAGATTTCCTTCGCCTCCCGGGCATCCACACATCTCAGCAATGTTTGATCATGACTTTTCCTATACAGAGATCTCCCATCTAGGACATATTTCGTTGCCATTTTTCGAGCGTTTTTTGTCATTGTCGTTGCCCTTACGGATACTTTGAAGCTTGACATATTGCAGGATATCATAGTACCATGGATTTCCGTCAATCTCTTCCTGTATACTACAACAATGAGCAGGCTTTTCAAACGTCTGCATCTCAATGGGTTTCATTTCTGCCCAGGTGTTTGTTTTAAACATGGATGCCAAGGTTGCCAACGCGTCCGCCATCTGATTTTCTTCTCGGGGTAGGTAATTGAAGCTGACCTTTTCGAACTTTTTGACGAGCTCTTGGATCTATTCGTAATATTTGACCAACCGGATCTCTGGGTTTCCCACTCCCGCACAATTGGTAAATGACTAAGGACGAATCTCGAACACTCGAAGTTCCTTAACCTTTCTCTCGATGGCTGAGTTTAGTCCCATGATGCAAGCTTCAGTATCCAGCTATATTGTTTGTGCAGAAGAATTCCAATCTGGTGGTGGAAGGATAATAGACGTCCTCAGGTGAAATTAGCACTGCCCCTATCCCATGTCCGAGGGCGTTGGAGGCTCCATCGAAGTAAAGTTTCCATGACTTATCATCTGAAATCTTTTCTTCGGTTGTAATGCACATCAAGTCTTCGTGCTGGGAAACTAAATTTCAATGTCTCATAGTCATCCAAGCACGACTAGCTAGGAAATCCGCCACGGCACTCCCCTTTACGGCTTTTTGATTAACATATACGATGTCGAATTCGGATAAGAGCATCCGCCATCGAGCCATCCTTCCCATTAGTCTTTGGCGCTTCCATTAGGAACTTTAATGGGTCTAGCTTGGATATCAACCATGTAGTATGGTACAACATGTACTGTTTGAGCCGCTTGGTAGCCCAAACTAGAGCACAACACAGCTTCTGCACTGGCGGGTATCGTGTTTCGCAATCATTGAATTTCCTGCTTAGGTAGTAGATGGCCTGCTCCTTCTTTCTTGACTCATCGTGTTGCCCCAGCACACATCCCATTGAATTCTCGAAGATTGTTTAGTGGTCGACCAGGCACTGGTGCGACTAAAATTGGAGCATTTGTCAGGTACTTTTTGTGCGAAAGGCTTTCTTGTCTTTAGAATTATCACCCGCCATCATAAATGGTCGTCTGGTTCTTATATTATTCTTATATGAACCCCTGTCATCTTCTTGGCTTGGCGTTACCCCATTCAACCACGGGCTCCACTGCTTTGAATTTTCTGGCCTATCATATAGAGTCTTGATCTATTTCTAGTCACCAGGGTGGGCCAAGATGCTTCCATCCCTTAAGCTCTTCCTTGATCTTCTCGTAGCATTTCGACGGGAACTAACTCTCGGTCCTTATGCTTTAAATCTCATCATCATTCATTTTTAAAGTAAAGTAAAAGGCAATTTACTTGTGTATATTTCAAAAAATAATGATTGTTTGAAAAGATAACATTCATTTCGAAAATCACAACTTGGACATTTTGAAAACATTGTTTGGAACAAATGGTAAACATCATAACTTTGGGAGGAAATGTCAAACCTTTTAAAACATGTTTGCCCCCGAAATATCAAACACCATAGCGCATCTGTTTCAAGTTGCGAGACCAACTCTAATGAAGCGCTTATTTAGAAGATCTTGACCATTGTGGAGATATATGCCAATGTATAGTTTCTTCTGGTCTAATAGGCTTTTGAGAGGAACAACCCTACCTAGTTTCTACCCCGTTTAAGGTGGCTCTCTTAATCTCATTATCTCACCATGCCCCATTCTTCCCTCATTTGGGTGTCGATCAAGCACTTCGAAGTTTGACGTTCCTTGAAGAAAAGTTAACCCTTATAGGCGGAATGAAATCTGAAGACATTCTCATTCAACTTGGATATTTATGGATGACCAGAATGGTCTTTGGGGCTTGTAATGTAGGCCTTTGGTTTATGGTTAAGTGAAACAGTATTTCTGTACTTGTGTAACTTGGATATGCCCATTATTCCTTTTCTTTTTTGGATCACTCTAGACTGCCCGTTTTTGGGTTTTCACCCTAGAGTTCATTTCTTTTCTTTTTATTATATGCTGCCTTGCATTCTGGCTATATACTGATGTTCATTTTCTGTTCAAGAATGTTTGATCCTCCGTAACTCCTCGAATCGAGATTTCTTGAAGGACTACGAATACATTTCGGGAATTCTTGTGATTGCACGCCTGAGATGAAATGTTATTCGTGCTTTCTTTTTTTTCTCTTTTTCTTTTTCACTTTTTCTCTTGGATCGCTCTAGACTGCCCATTTTTGGGTTTTCACCCTAGAGGTCACTTCCTTCTTTTGTACCTTGAATCAATGTATTTTGGCTGGATATTGATGCCAGCATGCTCAAAGTGACTACTCTTTTTCTTCATTTTCAGGATCACTCTAGACTGCCCATTTTTGGGTTTTCCCTAGAGGTCATTTCCTTTTCAAAATTGGCGATCTTCAGCCGACTTGTCTTGACTTGGCTTCAATTCGAGCTTCTATACTAATTTTCAAAACTGATGTTTACTTGAAATGTGGATTCCTTCATTTCTTGCTCATAGTTGAAGTCTCGTTCTTGTATTGTTTGATCTGTGTGTGAAGCATAGACTGTATTCTTTCTTTCTTTCTTTTTCTTCTTTTTTAGACTGTTCACTCGGGTTTTTAGCATTGAATCTCTTTCTTCTTATTCGAGTCTATGAATGTATCCTCGAATCAACACGGATCTATATTGGTATTGATGCGATCTTCCGCTCGGAGTTAATTGCCTCTCTGTAGCTCTTCCGATATTTTACTCGATCCGGATTGCTTCACCTTCCGATTACCATTTATCTTCTTTTTGGTTTTTCATTTGGACATATCCATGTTTTCAACCACTTTCTTTCGATGATTTTCTGATCTTCGCACCCAATCTGTATGGTCTCATCTGTGTCTTACGGTAAAGTAAAAGAACACCATTCGTTGACATATTCACAAATGTCCCGAGAATGCCTTGGGGGGTAGAGGTTTAGGGTCAACTTTCGTTTCAAGGATCTTAAACGACAAGTGCCTCGAAGATAAATTCTTAAAATGGGAATTGCCCATTGTCTAAACACTCGCTTTTGTTCCTCTGTTGGCCTAAGTAAACTAGCAGGTACTCACATTTCTGATATCTCCACAACACTCAATCTCTTCTAAATATATGCAACTTAGAGTTGATCTTTGGGTTTGAAGCAAATGTCTTTGTTGCATTCAAAATTCGAGGACCTGGTATAGAAATGATATATACATATGTCCATTCAAAAATGTGTGTATATGCATATGGGAAAACTACCCCATAAAAATGAAATGTTTAAAGAATCAAGAATGTAAAAATGCTTTTCTAAATGGAAATGTGATTTTTAATTCTAATAAACAATGATTTTTTTTTGTTGAGAATTTCTTTGTGAAATGATGAGAAAACCGTAGGGACCTTTGGATTATCTCCAGGGTGCTAACTCATTCTGCCCCTTCCAAGGTAGTGTAGGCTTGCCTCTTCTCTTGTTTTTCCACCGCTGGATGACCATTTTGTCACGACTCCCTTATCGACCAGCTTCTTAATTTTTTAACGACCCCAAATTTCTTAGTATCATGCCCCAGTGCCTCAATGTTTTGAAAGTGATACACATTTATCTCTCTGTTTCCTTTTGCTCCTAGGCAGGTCTGGTCTTTAAACTAAGGTCCCGGAGTGCATGTTTGTTTCTCGCTCTGACTGTCATTAAGTCCTCAAAGCTGACCTTCATTTTCTCGAGCATATTATTAAAGAATAAATATAAAAGATGGCATAGAAGTCAATTTCCTCTTCATCTACGGGGGTTGCACTTGGGTCACTAAACACAGATACCTCAAAGCACATTCCTTGAAGCTTTCATCAGGTTTCATCTTCGTACCCTAGAGATACCGACGACTTAGTGCTAGGTCCAAAGCACATCATATCATGGTAGGTCCTGCTAGACTGTCGGGGAAGTAGTGGATCGGTAATTTTTAATGCATCCCTCCATCTTTTGCAGAATATGGCCGCGTGAATCTTGAGGCATCTTGTTCCATCATCATGTGCAAGTCTGAGAATCTTTGGAATTCGAAGGAACGAACAACCCAGGGTTCAAACAGAGTTTTCTTGCATTAAAGACATCAAACTTCTTGTTTTCTCTTTTTTCCTCGAGCCCATCTTTTAACTGCTCGGATCTGGATTTTTGAGTGTCTTCAATTCATGATAAAACTCTAATTGTTCTTTGGATTACCCCTCAAAAATTTTATGCAAGGTGTAAAATATGTCATGATTGTACAATGTAATGCAATGCAATGCAATGCATGAATGCAAATGCGGTGTTGATTCTCGAACAGTCCTTAAAAGACTTTCAATCAGTAGAAAAATGTCTGGTTGCAAGAAACTAATAATGAATTACAGGTGACAGTTAGCTTCCTTCTGGAGATCTTAACTTCGGGAAGCAAAACATGTGCTCCATGTCTCGACGTCGTCTTCAAGATGATGGATGACTTCGTCTTCTCTTCTTATTCTATTTTATGGACTTGTGACGTCATGATCTTTATTTTTGTGGCTTCTAAAAATGACATCAACAAGTGCAGGCATAATGCAGATAAGATCTTTTCTGGGTGCAAACGAATAATACGTCTAAACAGGGATGGATTCTATCGGTCCTAAGGGAGTACTTTAAAAATTTTAGGGTTTAAATTAAAATTCTCAAAGATCATTTGGTTCAAAAATTTTAACTTACTTAAAAATGAAACTTTTATGTTTCTTTTTGTTATTATTATTCTTCTGAAAGTTTTATGAGAGAAGAAGTTTCAAAGCAAAATAATAATATTTTTAATTTTTTTGAGTTAAATTAAAATCTGAGAATTTAAAAATGGTCAAATGTGAAGATTTAAAATTAGGATTCTGCGGCCCTGACTGAATCTTCTGCGTCGCACGTGCCTTATTGTCGTACCGTCTTCTTTCGCGATTTTGCTCGACCTAACTTGATACTGTAATATTATCGTCCCCGGAAAAGCAGACTTTTTCTATTTTGAAAGCCTTTTAATGAATTGTTCTTGAATCAACACCATGTCATGATATGCAACATGAATGCAAATAAAGGCGTTGATTCCATTTGGTAATCACCCTTTCGAACGACTTTCATGGGAATTAAAGGGTCCAGATTACAAAAAGATCCATATTACAAAAGGAGTCCCTATTACAAAAAGAGTCTATTACAAAGTCTTAATTACAAATAAAATTCTACACATAAGCTCTAGCTCTACCTCCTACCTCCTCGTGACTCTCGAGCAACTTGATAAACCTTGGTGCTTCTTCCATGTCCGGGGTTATGAAAGGTCGGAGAGTCGTGGCTTCGTAGCTAAGTTATTCACACACCTTGTAGCTCGTTGTATGTCCACCATTAGGTCTCGTGTGTATACTTTGGCACTACACGCTCGTTCGCAAATTGTTACGTCGGATCTGTTGAGTAATCTCTTGACCGATGTCACGCGATTGGATCGATCTTTGTCCTTCCTAAGACACCTTTTTTCCATGATGAAAGATTTTCTAATCGGGCAAACCACTTGAATCAACGCCTCTATGTAATGTGGATGCAATGATAATGCAACAAAAATATGTGTAAAAATAAAATAAAACACAAAAAGAAATGAGGTAGTATCGGATAAAAATAATAAATACATAAATAAAAGGACAAATTAAATAAGGTAAATAAACAAAACGACCCTATTTATCTAGTCCAAAACACCTAAGGTTATCCGCATGGCTCTAACAGGGTGGGTTTCTATGTTCTCTACATGCAGTGTTGGTGCTAGGAGGTACCCGAATTGTCCTTGTTGTCCCCTACTAAGGGTAGCGAGGCCCCCGATCATCACCCATTATAGGCTCCTTTCAACCGGGTTCAATTCAGGGGGACCCATTCGCTTATGCCCGTACGAAGG
Organism: Hibiscus mutabilis; assembly: GCA_019671005.1. Taxonomy (NCBI): domain Eukaryota; kingdom Viridiplantae; phylum Streptophyta; class Magnoliopsida; order Malvales; family Malvaceae; genus Hibiscus; species Hibiscus mutabilis. The sequence goes on along the minus strand of CM033717.1, from coordinate 43,503,667 downwards.
AATGATATCCTTACGAAAGCATAAGGTACTCGAGCCCCGAAGGTACTTGCTAGGCCCATACGGGAGAACGATATCTCCACGAAAGCATTAGCGTTTTCCCCCCACTTAAAAAGACGGGTTTATATGCCATATTTTAAATGCGTTAAAATAAACGCGCAATTATGACCGAATGTTAATTTAATAGTCACTTTAATCCGGAACTTCCAATATTAGTAAAGCGGTAATTATTTAAACGCTTGACTCTCATTTGTTTTTGAAAAACAAAAAATTAGTCCCCAGCAGAGTCGCCATCTGTAGCGATGTTCCCTTTTAATTTTCATCGCTAAAAATAAAAGCGATTGTTTTTTGAAATGTTTTTGAAAGGTGTTTGTGACTCTTTTGGATATAAAATATTTATTCCGTGGGGTTTTTTAAAAGAAACCGTATTAAAAAATGGAGTCGCCACCGGCCACTTAGGTAGGCCGGACACCACAAAACCAGAGATTCAAAAAGACAGGGTTCGGGAGTCGGTTACGGATGGGGAAGGATTAGCACCCCCACACCGCCCAAAAAATTGGTACTTTAATAATTACCGCTTTATTAATATTGGATTTTCCGGATTAAAGTGACGATTATTTTAAATTTCGGTCATAATTGCGAATATATTTTAAGGGTCCCGTTATCCGAGAATAAACGCCCAACCACTATCACTACGCTTGATACTGGCCCCATTTACACTCGGATAAAAGGACACCGCATTAACAATTTATATCTCGATATGCAATCCTAGTGGCAAAAATATAAAACATGGCAAAATGTTTAAATACAATAAATATTGACATAACAGAATACTAATCTAACATAAAATGTTAAACTAAAACATACATATATACATATTAATCTAACTCATAAATAAAAATATATCTAGCATAAACAAAATACTAATATTCATAAATATTAATCTAACACATAAATAAAAACAAACTCAACATAAATAAAATACTATTCTAAAACATACATAAATAAATATTAATCTAACTCATAAATAAAAACATATCTACCATAAATAAAATATTAATATGCAACACAAATTTAAAACATATTAAATATTAATCTAAAACATAAATATACAAAATAAAAAATAAGACTAAAATTTTAAGATAACTGATACTTCATTAAATTATAAAAATTACAACACTAATAAAAAAGGGAAGAAAATATACCTAACTAGGAGCTCTAACGACGAACTCCGCCGAGATCTACCGCGACCCCTCCAAAAAATTAACTAGATCGGACCTAAAATAGGACCCCGATCGAATCGGTTAGGACCGAGGATATTATCCCGGTCCTGGGCTAGCCGAATTGGCCTGCCCTTGCCGATTCCAATTGTTGCAATTGCAAGAGCAATTGCAATTGCCAAAATTTCTCTTCAATTGGCGTGTGAATTCAATGAATTGGGGTGCCTATTTATAGGCAATTTGTGGATGACGTGGAGCACCCTGCTCCACGCAAATTTCTCTTTTTTTTTTTTTTTGATTTTTTTGATTTTTTTTTGCCTTTTTTATATATATAATTTTACTATTATAATAACACTAATAACACTAAAACCCGGTCAAAAATGAGTGATTACAAAGGGGACATGAAGAAAAAGTTTCTTACCTTTTTCCGTCAGGTAAATTTCGAGAACAAAATTTCTTAAGTGAGGGAGAGTTGTAACGCCCTGAATTTGGACCTAAAAGTTAACTAGATAGATTAGATGGTTCGGGTGAACCGATTTAGTCAGTTTCGGGAATTAATTCATAATAAATGTTTTAGTGTGAAATAAAAATGGAAAAATAGTGGAAAATGTTAATCAATATATGGAGGGTTTTGGTAAACTCAATTTGAACGAATAAATTCAGATAAAATAACATTTTGGATTTGGTGACTAAAATGTACGATTTTCAAAACTGTTTTGGTAACTAAATCTTAAAAATGTCAAAACTTAGAATCTTTAAGGAGCTAATCTACCAATTTTTTAATCAGACTTTTCCCTTAATTTAGGCAATTTTTAAATAGTTCTAAAATGGTTATTAAATAAAATAAAAAGATTTAATTAATTTGGTGTTAATAGCTAATTTAATTTCTCATGTAACCACTTTTGCTCTCAACTTTTCTCTTAATTTTCCTATCAACCAAACTACCCTTTTATTCTAAAATTTCCAAAAATCAACTCTTTTTTATTTCATTTTGATTACTAAATTGATTTCTTTGATTTCCACATAAAATTTTGCTTATCTTCTTGGAAGTTTCACTCAAGTCATGCCAATTAAGGGAGAAGCCAACCATTAGAGGTGATTTTCTTTTCTCTCCTCTAATCAAAGGTTCTTTACTAAAATTCCCAAGCTCTTGATCCTTTACAATCGATTTTTGTTATGTGTTGATGATTAAATCAAGATTAATAGGTTTAAAGTGAGTTTTAATAAGAAACGGGTAGATCTTTATTATAAATATGATTTGTGGGTGTTTTGATTGATTTAGATCACATCTAAGATATGTTTTAATGCTTTGAGAAGAGATTTACAAAAGAAATCCCAAAACTAATTGAATTACTAATTTCCTAGGTTGTGAATAGTTAGATTTGTTAGGTGTTTGTGGTGTTAAAAGGTTGATGGAAGTATAAGATGAAGTGTAAGTGTTTTTAGATGTTAATTGCTGTTTTTAAGATGTTCAAATTGTTAGGTTGTGGTTGGGATTCGTTTGGGCTGTGTGTGGAAGTGTTTTCGGTATTTTTGGGAGGCGTTTGATGGTTTTTGGTGAGGCGATGTTGGGAATTGTTGTTGCTGGGATTATGGATACATAATGATGCATTAATCCTCTAATGTTATGTGGATAAAACATGAGAGATTGATCCTACAACAATTGGCGAAGTTTCGGAAGCTTTGGACACTTGATTTCACATCAGCAAGTGGAGCTTTGTGTTGTTGGTGAGTGAAAATGAGGTTCACTACTTAATAAAGGGTTGAAAGTGATTTTGGGGGTTTAGATTAAGCTTGAAATGTTTTTCTAAGCTTGAAAGTATTGGACGCTCTTGCTCTCATTTTCGGTTTTGCAAAATAGATTCTCATGCACATGTTTATGATTCTGATTACCTATTGTTATATCCATTTTTTAGTAAAGAAAGATGTAACAAAACGATCTTAGGTTAAAGATACATAAGAATGAAAAATGGTTTGCGAAAGGATTTTGAGAATGCTAAAATACATGGACTGTTGTATTGGAAATTATTTGGATTGATGCATATGTAAAACAACGAGGTGACATGTTTTTAATGGAATATATTGGCAAGTGGAAAAGGTTAAATGTTATCAGATGTAGTTGGCATGCCATAGGGTTTAAAGTGCACTATAATAAGTTGCCTCAAGTGTATCGAGGGTTTGTGAGTGTACCGTATCTCCACCATGAGAACCGTTACGGTCGAGGGGTTAACTGTACCGCATTCTCCTGCTAGTGGATTAATACATCATAATCATTAAGGGTTAGTTGTACTGTTTGCTCCTATTTGAGGATGTATGTGAAGTGGTCGAAGGAGCCACTTGTGAAATTCGTGTATCCAATGTGTTTTACAAATGAAAATTTTGGTTTTGGGTCACTTTAATGCCAATATATGAATTAATGTATCATGATAAATGGATTATGTTTTGTATATGTTATTTATACATGTTGTGCTCTTTAAGCATTGCTATTGGATGAATTAGCATGTGAAGGCTTAAATTGAGGTTTGCATAAGGTTATGCTAGAGATCTATGATTCATGTGTGGCATACGATTTAATATGCATATTTTGGAAAGATAAATAAGCATGAGATGTTTTTGCATGATATTCAATACATGATTTAGAGCAAATGGTTTTGAATGCATTGATAAGTGTTTTTGAGTGTCCCTTATTAAGCTTTACGTACTTACGCTCTCCTTTTTCATCAATGCAGAAAAGTAAGCATTCAGACAACGAGCAAGCAAGAAGGAATCCAAGGGTTGAGCTATTTTCAAGTATGGTTTTATAAATACTTAGTAGTAATAAATGGAAATCAGACCAAGTTGTATTTGGGAGGGTTATTTTGGTTACTCCCTATTTTGGACATGCTCCATTTGGTGTTTTGGACTTGTAAGATGGTTATGGTTTGAATTTGGGGACTTTGAGGAGATTTAAGCATGTTAGGTAGATATCATGCCTATAGGTCTACCTAGTTGGATATGATTGCTTCTTTGATGCTTTAACTTCTATGTCTCTGTGGTATTTGGGAGTTCATTAATTGGTATGATGTTTATATGATGTTTGAAGCATGATTGATAGAGCTAGGAGTCATATAATTGGCCAAGAGGTAATTACGGGCCCAGTCGTACCAATACGGGTCCTTAAGGATCCGTATGCGAGGTATGATACAGGTCAAAAGTGTGCAAAATTTCACAGAAGTACTGATATGCCAAGCCCCGTATCGGTACAGCCCTTTAAAAGTTACATCAAGTGTCAGTACACGAGCAATCGTATCGGTACGCGTTTTAGCTACTAGAATTCCTTGTTTTGTAAAATAGACCATCGATATCAGTATGTGGGCATCCGTACTGATACCCCTTTGCAAAATGTCACATTGTATTGATACAGGGAAAGGCGTACTGGTTCTAAAGCTATTATTTCTAGTAATTACTTGTTGAAGATTGATTATTTTCAAATTTGCCCCTGTTTAATTACCTATGTAATTAAATGTGTTTGGATGATCATTTTATATTGAGATTTAACCAGCATGCATGTAACCTGATTAATTAAGGCTTGGTAACTTTGGATTAAAGTAGATCCCCATAGTTTTTTAGAATTGCAAGTTGGTCTCTAATTCGCAATTGCACTCAATTAGATGTCTAATCGACGCCCGATTCGCTCTATATCTTAACCGTTGCCAGCATGCTCACCTTAGGGATTAATTATGTATCTAGACAAGATAAAAAAGGAAAAAATGGACCCAGTTTTATGTAAATCATTTGGGTTTGTTTCGGCAAACCTAATGCAGCTCGCTCAGGTCGGTCTATGCTGGGTCAAGGGGGTTATATTCGGTGGTATTAGAGCCAAATTATGATCGTTGGGAGGTAGGTTATGTTGGTTTGATGTGGTAAGTGATTGTTAATTGTTTATGACATGCACGGTGTTTGGTTATATGTTTCTGTAATTGAAATGTTCTGTGTTAAGGTAAAGCTTGGGGACACATTGCCTTATTACTATAAGTGTAAAGTGATTTGTTTTACGATGTGAGTACCTTGGATTCTTGCTTTAAGTTGGCCTAATTATTTTGTTGCATATTCATGTCATATGTTCATATTTTTGAATATGGAACCAAGATGAGAGACTCGAGCTAATACAAGTAATGTCTGGGACAGACATAACAACGAGTTATCACCTCCTCCACCAATTCCTCATGTTGGTGTGGAAATCGGGGCTGGTATGCCTCAAGCACCGTAAGGGAGAGTTTTTGGCGATGTGACACCATTGATCTAGGTTATGACTGAAGCGTTTTAAGCAGTTATGGCTGGAGTGCATGCATCTACACCAGCACCTATAGCGGCTACTAATCCTGGACTTCTATTGGAATGTTTACGTAGCTTAAGAGGTACGAAGTTTAGAGGTTTGGCTCCCAAAGCTGCTAAGGAGTGGTTTGCGAGTACCCAGAGGATCCTTGGTCAAATGGAGTGTATGGATGCTTGTAAATTGGGTTGTATGGTGTCTTTGCTCCAAGGAGATGCTTATAGTTGGTGGTCGACTACTATCGCGGGTATGGCACCGTCGGATGTGACATGAGAGTTCTTTGGTGCTACTTTTTGGAAGAAGTATTTGGGTTCTCGATATCAGGAAGAAAAGAAGCTGGAGTTCATGGCGTTGGTTTAGGGTAACATGTATGTATCAGAATATGAGGTTCAGTTTGTTCGGTTGAGCCAATAGGCACTTAAACTGGTTCTCGATGATCGTCAGCGATGTGATCATTCTCGATATGGGCTGATCAAGGAAGTGAAGACTTACGTGTTAGCTTCAGATTACGCTGACTTTGATGTTTTGGTTACCCGAGGTAAGAATATAAAGAAGAATATAGATTTGTCCTCTCGTTCGGGAAGTTTTAGCTTTGGGAAGAGGGTTGCTGAATCAGATGTTGGTAGAGATCGGTACAAGAGGAATTGAGATAGGAGATATCGCACTAACCAGAGAGAGGTGGATTGACAGCATGGTCAAAATACCTATGTTCGAGAACCTGAGTGTGGGCGAAGTGGGAGGCAGCATGCAGGAGAGTGTTGGGGAGTTAATGGTACGTGCTGGAGTTATGGTTTGCGGGACCACATAAGGTGTGATTGTCTGCAGTTGGCTAAGGATGGACAAGCTCTTGCTCTTTCTGTTGTGACACAGAGAGGTTGTGGGCGCGGTCGAGGTAATTTCCAACGTAGGGAGGAAGGTTAGAGGACTATTGCCCATATAGTGGCAATTCAACTAGAGGGTAGTGGACCTATGAGGATATATGGCATTGCGAGGGAAGGAATGGAACATATGTGATTGTAGGTACTATTACTTTACAATCCATGTTATTATTTTCTTTAATAGATTCTGGTTCTACACATTCATATATCTTGCGTGAGCATGCACATTTGTTTAATATACTTGTAGAAGTGTTAAATGTGGGTATGCGAGTAACTAGTTCTTTCAGGGAGACGGTTGTAGCTAGGAGGTTGTTTAGGAGATGTCCCTTGATGGTTCAAGATCATGTGTTTGCGGTTGATATAATGGACTTGCCATTTCATGGTTTTCATGTAATCTTGGATATGGATTGGTTGACTGAACATAGGGTTGTGGTGGATTTTGAAACCAAGCGAGTTTCGTTGAAACTAGCCAATGATTACGAAGTGGTGGTTTTTGGTAAGAATGTTAAATTCTTATACAATGTGGTTTTGGCATTAGAAGCACAAAAGTTGCTAGAGTTTGGGTGCCAAGCATATCTGGGTTATGTTATGAACCTGAATACGAAAGAGGTGCGTGTTCAGGATATCCGTACTGTTTGTGATTTTTCAGGGTGTTTCCGAAGGAGTTGCCTGGATTACCACCGTATTGGGAGGTAGTGTTTTGTATCGAGACATTTGCGAATATGTCTATGGTGTCGATTCTTCGTATCATATGGCACTAAAAGAGTTGAAGGAGTTGAAGAGGCAACTTTAGGAGTTGTTAGATCGTGGTTTCATCTGACCTAGTGTGTCGCCTTGGAGAGCACCGGTGTTGTTCATGAAAAAAAGATGGCTCTATGAGGATGTGTAATGATTATCGACAACTAAGCAAGTTGACGATTAAGAATAATATCCTTTACTGTGAATTGATGACTTGTTCGACCAATTCCTGGGTGCTACGCTGTTTTCTAAGATTGATTTGAGATCTAGATATTATCAATTGAAGGTCAAGGATAAAGATGTACCAAAGACAACTTTTTGCACACGTTATGAGCATTATGAGTTCTTGGTGATGCCTTTTGGGTTGACTAATGCACCAGCAGTGTAACCCCCTTGATCCGACCTAGTTGTTAGACCCGGACCAAGAAGATCACATTAGGTTTGCCGAACGAAACCCCAACAATCATACTTGAATTACGGTTCATTTTTTCCTTTTAACTTGTCTAGATGCAATAGGAAGACCCAAGGTATGCATACCAGTAATGATTCAATTTTATTCGATTCGAACATCTATAATGCACTCAATTGAAAAACAAGTACTTTAGGGACCAAAATGTAAATCTGAATAATTGCAGTGACTTATACAAGTTTTAGGTTACCAATTGTTAATTAATCATATTTCATGCTAGCAGGTCAAATTTCTGCTTCAACGAATATCGAATAAGCATCCAATTTAGCCAAATACAAAATTAAGGACTAAATCGTAAAACAATCAAAATACAGGAACTAACATGTTTATAACAGATTCTTACGGTAATTAGATACAATATAAGCATTCTTGCAAAAACTTAGGTCAAACGAACACCATTTGCATATTCAATTGATACAACATCATACGGTGACCAAAATGCAAAGAATCTAAACTCGGTAAAACCTACTAACCGAATTAACCACCAGCCATACTGATTCACGAGCTGCACTAAATGCATGTTGGGGATTTGCATCACAAATCGAACTTATCCAAAAACTTTCGAACAACATTGACATGATCACCTTTAAACACATAGGCTCAAATAATTGCATACCAATTAATCAACACAATTCATACTTATACAAGTAGCCTAGAGGGATGCTTCCTAACAAGATAAGTCATTATCCGTTAAGCACCAAATGGTTAGGACATCAACGTAGGCTATAGATTAATAAAGGAATTAAAGCATATGATCATACATACTCATTGAACACAAATAAATCATTCCAATCATTATTTAAACCATTTAATCATTAGATCATAAACACCAAATATACAAAGCATTAAAATAAAACCAACATATTAGCTATTATATACAACCATCATCTAACGTAGTATAAAATAAATTAAGTTATCATATCTTAAATAGAACAATACATCCCAATATTTACCCATATTGCCTTATTACAAATAATTATAACACCGTACATACTCTTTTAATACGCTTGTCTTGGAATCCACCTTGCATCGGACCACAACCTCGCACTTGCTTTATTCACTGCATTGACGGGAGAAAAGAGAGTGTAAGCATATAATGCCCAGTGAGTTCTCTCAAAAAGGATAAACGTCAATGCAATTTTAAAACCAAAATCGATATTAGAAACTCATATTTAAGCAAGTCAAACACACCATTTCCCAAGCATTTAAATAAACCATTCTTGTTCGAAACATAAGCATCATGTTTTCATAACAATCTTTTTTATTCACAAAACATTTAATAAGACATGCTTGACCAAAACATAAGCATCATATCTTTTGGCATAAATTATGCATTCATTGTAAAGTAGGGTATGTGTGTAAAACCAACTCCCTTGCTTACTTCTTGCAAGCATAACATGCATAACGACCATATGCATCAAAGCACTTTTCACAAGTTTCATGCTTAATCAAGCCAATGCATTTCTCATTTGATTGAAACTCATTTGAAAACAGTAAGTCATCTTGTTTCCAAATCATGCTTTACTACCCAAGCATTATCTCATTTGTTTCCACAACAAATCATGCATAACAACCATATGTATTAAAATCATTTATGAATCTCATTTATCAAAATTATTGTCATATATTCCCATATATTGGCATTTAGAGTGACTCAGATAGACTCACCTCTATCCTCGGATAGTACTACCTCTATCCATACATATTCAGATACACAGATTTCTCATGGTGGGCTCACCTCCATCAAATCTCATACCTTGCCTAGTTAAACCGCAAGAAACCAACACAATGGGCTGCCTAGTTAAACCTCAAACCCAAGCGATAACCCAACAGTCCAAGTAGCCTAGTTAAACCGCTTTTCCTCAAGGACTATGGAACGATCGATTTTATATATTATAGTGTACTTTAATTCTATGGCTAGCCAATTATATCCGACACTTTCTCAACATGTCACATAACCAATATATCAATTTCAAATACATTTACATACTGTTTTACAATGCATTTTACAAATCGTTTCATATGCAAAACCATATTGCTGAAGGCAACATCACATTCCTTTTAGGAACGAATCTCAATGCTCATAGGCATCCGCATCCTTTAATGAACATTACACATATTTCTCATGGTGGGCTCACCTCCACCAAATCTCATACCTTGCCTAGTTAAACCGCAAGATACCAACACAATGGGCTACCTAGTTAAACCTCAAACCCAAGTGATAACCCAATAGTCCAAGTAGCCTAGTTAAACCACTTTTCCTCAAGGACTATGGCACGATCGATTCTATATATTATAGTGCACTTTAATTCTATGGCTAGCCAATTATATCCGACACTTTCTCAACAGGTCACATAACCAATATATCAATTTCAAATACATTTACTTATTGTTTTACAATGCATTTCACAAACCGTTTCATATGCAAAACCATATTGCCGAAGCCAACATCACATTCCTTTTAGGAACGAATCTCAATGCTCATAGGCATACGCATCCTTTAATAAACATTGCATATTAATCCAAAACAATACATTTACGGTAAGTAAAACAAACCATGTTTATAATCTGAAACATGTAAATTAAATCTCATATCAAACTGATATTCAAAAGCGAAAATAGAGAAACTTACTTCCGAGCTTAGTTAAGCTTTCTAGGCTATAACTAAATCCCTAAACCTTAGTTCAAACTTTATTTGAAGAACCAACTTATAATTGCACTCACCAACTTGCTTTCGCCTCGACGCTAGCGCTTCGACGCCTAACCGAAACACGTTTGAACACACGTCATCTTTTACAAAATAATGCAAGGGTCAATATAAATTTAACCACACTAAAGTAACCAATTTGTTATAACACTACTACCACAATCATTCGAACCATTTCCTCGGCCAGTATTCTGTTCGCACAAATGGGCAACCATAGCCGCATTTGAGGATTAAAACCTCCAACAAAATAGGCAACAACGCACCAACCTACTGCACCCTCCCATTACTATTCCAACTGATTTCTTTTTTTTTCCTTATTATTAATCCCCCTTTTACGCAAAACAGGGGAAGCAGCACCGCACCCCTGTCTTGGCCATTCGATCCACAAATACACATATAAATGTAAATATGCGGAAAGGAATGGGTAGTAGTGCCCAGCCCTGTTCGGCATTTCACTTTTTTTTCAATACTTCCTTACAAGCGTTTCATTGAATATTATTGGTGCACACTAAAATGTGATCTAAAAACCAAATCAACCATCCAATCAATTATCCTATCTAAAAACTCAAATCTAAATTCAACAAATTAGATTAATTTCGGGATCAATTTTCTAAAGCTGAGATTAGATTATATTTAACCCACAAGAATAACTCTTGATCTAATTAAAACATTTAGATTTCATCTATCAAATCACGATTCACTCTTTAGCATCTAGAAATTAAATTAATCCATTAAATTTCATTTTAACACCAAAAGACAATAGAATTGATAAAAAAGCAACACAAAACAATTAAGAGATCATTAGAAAATCAAAGCTTACCCAAATAAATTGAAAATTGAAAATGAAGATCGCTCCTCCAATCTTCTAACGTGAAATCTATTGAACAAGATGAGAAAAATCAAAATCCATTGTGTGGCTATTGATTAGAAATGATTTAGAAAGAAAATGAATAGAAATTGGATAAGAATATCAAAGAAGATTAAAATGGTGTTTGGGAGAATCTTGAGAGGAAAAGAGAGATAAGTTTAGATTTAGTTTTCTTTCTTGAGAAAATAATAACCGTTGTCATTTTCTAGTTAAAAATAGATAGTAAAAGTTTTATTTAATAAATGTGCCAAATAATACCATAAAATCATCATTTTAGTTCTTTTTTACAAATTGTCATTACTAATATTTTACAACGGGTAATTATTAATTCTGGAAAATAATTTGAGTATTAAATTGATTTCCGATAAATTTATCGTGGCAAGTATTTGTGAAAAATATATTTAATGAATTTAATATAAGATGAAATTGAGTTTGGGTAATTTTTGAGTTGTTTTAAATATTAATTAATATTTTGTAAAATAATCACCATTTAATTAATATTTAAAACAACTCAAAAATTACCCAAACTCAATTTCATCTTATATTAAATTCATTAAATATATTTTTCACAAATACTTGCCACGATAAATTTATCGGAAATCAATTTAATACTCAAATTATTTTCCAGAATTAATAATTAGCCAAAGCCTAACCCAAAATTCCAACCCGATTTCGATAATTCACCCGAATCTTCTAGCCCATTTTCCGGTGTGTTACACACAGCTTTCATGGACATGATGAATCGGGTTTTCCATGAATACTTGGATCAATTTGTGGTAGTGTTCATTGATGACATTCTCGTGTACTCTCGTACCAAGGAAAATCATAATCAACAGTTGTGAATTGTGTTGCAAGCTTTGTTGGACAACCAGTTATATGCTAAGTTGAGTAAGTGTGACTTTTGGATTAGGGAAATGGTCTTTCTAGGCCATGTTGTTTCAACGGAAGGTATTCATATGGATCCACAGATGATTGAGGCAGTTGTGAATTGGAAACAACCTAAGTTGGTGATGAAGGTTCGTAGTTTCTTGGGGTTGGTAGGTTATTTTCATCATTTTGTAGATGGATTCTCAAAGATTGCTGCTCCTTTAACTAAGTTGATACAATAGGATGTCCGTTTTTAGTGGACGGATGATAGACAACAAGCTTTTAAGAAATTGAAGGAAGCTTTGACGTAATCTCTGATCTTGATTAAACCTGAGTTGGGAAAAGTGTTTGTGGTTTATAGCGGTGCATCCTACGTTGGTTTGCGTTGTGTATTAATGCAAGGTAGGAAACTTGTGTCTTATGCATCTAGGCAGTTGAAGGTGCACGAGCACAATTATTCTACACATGATATAGAGCTTGCCGCAGTGGTGTTTGCGTTGAAGATTTGGGGGCATTATCTGTATGGTGAGAAGTGTATTGTGTATACGGATCATAAGAGTATAAAATATTTAGAGGCATTATCTTAAGCAACGAATGTGGTTCAAGGTGGTTAAGGATTATGATTTGACGATTAAGTACCACTCTAGTAAGGCTAATGTTGTTGCCGATTCCTTGAGTAGAAAGGTTGAGGTGGAGTTGAAGGTGATGTTTGCACAGTTAAGTGTAACACGAGATGGTGGTTTATTAGCCGAGTTGCAAGTGAAACCGTCGTTGTTACGATTAATCAAGGAGAAGTAATAGTTTGATGATTCGTTGGTTCCACATGTTAAGGATATTATGGATGGTAATCTGATAGTTTTTTTTAATGATGGTGGTGTTTTATGTTTTAAGGGTCGAATGGTTGTGCCGGAGGATGTTGAGTTAAGGCGCACTATTTTGACCGAGGCTTATTCTAGTCCTTTTTCTATGCACATGGGAAGTACAAAGATGTATCAGGATTTGAGGAAGGAATATTAATGGGTTGGTAGGTTAGTAGGTTGGCGTACATCTTGGAGCACCATCGGAGTAAGACCTTAGAATCGACTAGAGTACAAGTACAATACTTAGATTTATTGGGCCATGTATTCGTAGGACCGTATGTGTATTGTAACTTGTAGGATTTAAGCTTATGTTTCAAATGCTTTTAAAATTATGTATTTAAAGTGGAGCTCCTCATGTAATGTTTTTAAATGGTTTATCGACTTAATATGTTTTAACTCAATGGATTTTATGAAATGATGATGTTGGGATAAATCTAGTTGCAAAAATCTTATGGTTTTGGTTTGGGTTAGAGGCCCAATTGGCATCCGGGTTAGGGATGTTACAAGATTGGTATCAAAGCCTAGGTTTAGCTGGTCCTAGGAAGCCTCGGGGGCGTTTAATTGTTTGCTTGTATAGAAAATAGGAAGTTATGCTAAGAAGAGTGCATGATCGTGAGGAGAATTAGGGCTTTCGAGAGGGAAGCTACGATAGGGATTACAATCCCGGCTCAGAGGAGGTGTCTAAGGAAGATAGGGGTTGTAGGACTAACTATTTCTCTCATTTACACCAGGATCTTCACCGGATTGTGATAGTCATACCAAGGCCTTCGGTTACTCCATGCGAGGCACCTATTGAGAGGATGCAGTGTCATGGTGCCACAGATTTCTTTGGGTTGGGTCAAGACAACCCTGTCAAGGCAGATCAATGGTTGAAGGATACCCGTTGGATCATGTGTCAGGTGAGGTTGAGATTTGAGGATAAGCTGTCATGTGTTTTTTCCTTATTGAAAGAGAACGCTCGTGACTGGTGGGAAATCGTAGAGATGGGTTGGTATCTAAACCGGCCTTTTTAGATCATGTCGTAGACACGAGCATTGGGAGTCTAACGCTTGAAAGTCTTTAGACCGTTAGAGAGTTCATCGATGTGTTCTCGGAAGAGTTTCCAGGGCTACCCCCAGATCGTGAGTTGGAGTTTCAGATAGATGTAATGCCCCGCACAACACCAGTATCTATTGCTCCGTATCATATGGCACCCACAGAGTTGAGGGTGTTGAAGAACCATATCCAATAGTTGCTAGAAATAGGTTTTATCGGACCAAGCATCTCACCTTGGGGTGCACCGATCTTTTTTATCAAGAAAAAAGATGGGTTGATGAGGATCTGTATTGACTACTGCCAGCTCAACAAGGTAAATGTGAAGAATCGTTACCCCCTACAGAGGATTGATGACTTGTTTGATCAGTTGAGAGGTGTTCGTGTGTTCTCTAAGATTAATTTAAGGTTGGGTTACTATTAGTTAAAGGTGGTGGAAGAAGATGTTCAGAAAACCGCCTTCAGAACGCGATATGGACGCTATAAGTTCCTAGTAATGCCTTTTGGGCTTACCAATGCACCAACAGCTTTCATGGACTTGATGAACCAAAATTTCCATCCTTATCTAGATCAGTTTATGGTGGTGTTCATTGATGATATCTTGGTCTACTCGAGCTCGAAAGAGGAGCACGACTATAATCTTTGCATTGTTCTCCAGACCTTGAGGGAGAGGCCGCTTTATGCTAAGCTTAGTGAATGTGTGTTTTGGCTATCTGAGGTGGCATTTTTGGGCCACATTGTTGCTGCGGATAGGACCCGAGTAGATCCCCAAAAGATTCAGGCTGTGGTGGAGTGGAAACCACCTAGGAATATCGTGAAAGTTCGTAGTTTCTTCAGGCTTGTCGGATACTATCGTCGCTTTGTCAAAGGTTTTTCCATTATAGCAGCACCACGACCAAACTGTTACAAAAGGGAGTTCTATTTGTTTGGAATGAGAGTAGGAAGCAAAGCTTTGAGCAATTAAAGACTTACCTCAGCGAGGCTTCGGTTTTGACACAACCCGAGCTGGGAAAAGATTATGTGGTGTTTAGTGATGCTTTGTTGAATGGGCTAGGTTGTGTTCTTATGCAAGAAGGAAAGATGGTTGCTTATGCTTCAAGACAACTCAAACCCCATGAGTTAAATTACCATACTCATGATTTGGAGCTTGTCGCGGTTATCTTCGCTTTAAAGATTTGGAGACATTATGTGTATGAGGAAAAGTGTTATATTTATACCAACCATAAGAGTTTAAAATACCTCCTCGCCCAGAAGGAGTTGAACTTGAGGCAAAGGCAATGGATCGAGTTATTAAAGGACTATGATTGCATCATAGAGTATTATCCCAGTAAAGCGAATGTGGTGGTTGATGCTTTGAGTAGAAAGTCTATGTCAGATTTAAGAGCAATGTTTGCTCGGTTAAGGATGACCGAGGATGGTGAGTTGTTAGCCGAGCTTCGTGTAGAACCTACCTTGGTGAAGAAATCAAGAGGACACAAGTGTTAGACGAAGATTTAGTAGCAGAGATCGAGATGGCTCAGGGAGGTGAGGTAACCAACTTTGAGGTACGAGACGGTAGGGTCTTATATTTCAAAGGTCGGCTACGTGTTCCAGCATTGGAGGGTTTGAGAAACCGCATCCTTTAGGAGGCACACCGTAACCCGTTTGCTTTACCTCGGGGGAGTAACAAGATGTATCAATATCTACGTCCTTTTTATTGGTGGCCTAGCATGAAAAGAGATGCGTTTGAGTTTGTGACAAGATGCTTAGCTTGTCAGCAAGTTAAGGCCGAGCATCAGGTTCCTTAAGGCTTGCTTCAGCCCATCCAGATTCGGGTGACCATGGATTTCGTGTCGAGTTTGTCATTGACACAAAGAAAGCATGATGCCATATGAGTGATTATAGACCGGTTGGCTAAGTCTGCCCACTTTTTGCCCGTGCGTATGGATTTTATGCTTGAGAAGTTAGTGTAGTTGTACATTCGGGAGATAGTAAGGTTACATGGCGTTCCATCATCAATCATATCAGACAGAGATCTACGTTTCACTGTAAGGTTATAGAAGAGGATACACGAGGCTTTGGGCACCCAGTTATATTTTAGCACGGCTTCCGATCCTCAAACTGATGGCCAGTCAGAGCGAGTTATCTAGATTTTGGAAGACATGTTTTTTTGTTTTGTTATCGACTTTGAAACAAGTTGGGAAGATTAGTTACCGCTTGTCGAGTTTGCCTACAACAACAACTTTCAGTTAAGCATCAAGATGGCTCCTTTTGAGGCTTTGTATGGGCGTAGGTGTAGAACACCCTTGTGGTGGACAGAGCTTAATGAAAGAAGGATAGTGGGTTCAGATTTGATTAAACAGACCAAAGAGAAAGTGCAAATATTCAAGGAAATATTGCAAGCAACTTTTGATCGTCAGAAAGCTTACGTGGATCGTATGCGCAAGCACATCGAGTATGAAGTTGGTGATAGAGTTTTCCTTAAGTTATCTCCATGGAAGCAAGTGATCTATTTTAGTCAAAAGGGCAAATTGAGTCCAAGGTTCATAGCGCCATATGAGATCCTTGATAGGGTTAGACCAGTGGCTTATCGGTTGGCTTTACCTACGGAGATGGCACACATCTATAACGTGTTTCATGTGTCTATGTTGAGACATTATTGCTCTGACCCTTCCCATGTTATCCCGCTTGAGGAGATTGAGATTAACACTGATTTGACATACAAAGAGGAGCCAATAAGAGTCCTTGATAGAGGAGTCAAGGAGCTGCATAACAAGTGCATTCCTTTGGTAAAGATGTTATGGAGGAACCATGGAGTCGAAGAAGCTGCATGGGAAGTTGAGGAGGATATGAAGCTGCTCTATCCACATTTGTTTCCAAAAGGTAAATTTTGAGGACGGAATTTTCTTTAAGGATGGGAGAGTTGTAACAACCCAAATTTTAGAATCAGAGAGTCAGTTTGACCGAAGCGTGGGTTTTGCCTTTGGGCTGAGTAGTGGGCTTTAAGAGCCTTGTAGGCTATCCTTGGGGTGGTTTTGGGAGAGGAAAAAAAGGAAGAAATGGTTTGAGTATGGGAAGAGAAATTTAAGGTCTAAATTATTGTTCTTAACCTCCTTAGATTTCCCCATCATTGATAAAAATGTTTTGTAACCTCCTTTTGTAGTGAGAGAGGTTGGGGAGGCATCTCATGCTAGAGGAAAGGGCGAGGCTTGAAGCTTGTGTTTGGGAGTTTCTTCCTCAGTCCTAAATCAAGGTTAGTTCACTACTAACTCCTACAAATTCTTGGGAATCATTGATCTGGCTGCTTGCTTGCTTTATGATGTTTTGGTTAGGAAACTAGGGCTTGTAAATTATCCATGGTAAAATCCAAATTAGGTGTTCAATTGATGTAAAACTGGTAGAAATCCACTTCATAGCTTACCCACGACTTGTAGTGCTAGTTTGGAGCTTTGCCTTAAAGGTTTAGCGGATTTTTGGGATGAAATTCGAGCTCCATAAACTAATTTTTGGGTTTGCATATTGATAAGGTCATGGAAGCATCGGTACGCCTCCCTTAAAAATGTGAAGAACACTTTGAATTCTTGAAGGCCGTATTGGTACGCTGGGGAGGGTATCATTACCTTTTTCCCAATCAGATTTCAGTAGCGAATTTTAGTACCGATACGCTTCCAAGGTGTACCGGTACGCCTTGAAGTATCGGTACATGTCTTCGTGTATTGATACGGGGTGGCTTGGCTGAGACCACGCGAGTGTAGTAAGGTGTACCGGTACGTGGGTGAGCGTATTGATACAGATGGGCGTATCGATACCCTTGTGAGGTGTATCGATACGACTTAGGCAATCTGCCCAAGAACTTCATTTTTAGTTCGAGGGTTCAACAATTCGAGAGTAAGGGCCTGATGGGTCTTCCAAGGGGTAAAATGAATAATGATAACAAGAAACTAAGTCTTTAACATCGTATGTGGCCTAAATGATGAATAATGTGTTAGATAAGAGAGAATTTACATGTGTATGTTTGTAAACCTTGAAGATTCCGAGTGTTGATGCTCGATGTGAGATTCCGAGCAATGATGCTCGATGTAAGATTCTGAGTAATGATGCTAGATGCGAGATTTTGAGCCTTTCCACTCGATGTGAGATTCTGAGTGTTGATGCTCGATGTGATATTCTGAGCAAGAGTGCACATATTCGAGACTGTGTAATACCAACTCCTTCAAGTTCATTGCTTCTATAATGGCCGTCTTTTTGGACACCCATGATTTGGGAAGTGAGTATATCAACGTCCGAACAAGTTTGTCTTCCAAAATCTCCTCTCCAAAACCTTTGAGTTGATTGACGATTGTGGAGAAACGGTTGAACATCCTCGTGATGTCTTCTTCCAGGTTCATCTTGAAGTTTTCATATTCGAGGTTGAGTAGACCAATCTTTGTCTCCTTCACCTCTTTCGTTCCTTCGTACGTGACTTCAAGCTTGTCCCATACTTCCTTGGCACTCTCACAAGAAGATATCTTCTCAAATATATTGGGGCTGAATGCACAAAAGAAAATATGCAAAGCCTTGGAATTCAGCTCCATCTTCTTGCGATCATCCGCATTCCATTCCGCCTTGCATTTTGGTGGTACGTATAGACCATCTTCAACAACGTCCCAAAGCTTGTATTCTTTGGCCTTGATGAAGAACGTCATTCTGGTCTTCCAATAAGCATAGTTGGTCCGGTCAAAGAATGGTGGTCGGTCAATGGATTACGCCATCTCATCGGTTGATTGTTTATTGTTGGTCGAGCTTGCTGGGATCACCTCAATAGGTGGTTAAACCTCCTCGATTGAGCCTCATTCTGATACCAATTGTTGAGCTCAATGAGCACAACCGAAATGCTTGACAAGTGTGGAGAAGATTGATTTGTGGGTGATTTTGATGGAAGCAAAAAGGATAAGAAAATAGACACAAAATTTAGAGTGGTTCGGCTTTCTAACCAAAGCCTACATCCACTACCTTAGCTTCCTACTAAGGATTTCCCAAATTCACTCCTGAATTTCTTCCCATTTTCTAGGCTTAGGAGGCAACCTTTACACACTCAAAGCTTTCTAACCCAAAGCTTGAGTAAACCCTCTTTTACAAAGAGAAATTCAAAGCAAACAAGAAATCCCTCTAATAGGTGTGTGTTTGCACTAATTAAGCCCTCACCCAATCCTATACACTTGAGAAAATATAACAATGTAAGCTCACAAGTGTTGTCTATACAAAGGATGGAAATTTAAGCACTAAGAAATGAATTGATCATTACTCTTCTATTGATGCTTGGAGGTCCCTTTTATACTCCCAATTGAGTTCCTAGTCATTGGGGACAGTTGGGATAGAATTGGAGCCGTTGGGGCTGATTTCCATGCTCATTTTCCTGTTCTGGTGTAGGGCTATCGATACACGGGGTACCCGTATCGATACGATCTCTTTGAGAAAGAGCCATTGAGCATTTATTGACTAGTGCGTATTGATGCTGATGGTAGGGTATCGATACGGTCTGACATTTAAAATACCATTGAAATCTAGCCATTGAGGGTATTTGAAAGAGCCGTTGGGATAAAAAAAGGGTATCGATACGCTTTATAGCATATTGGTACGGCCCTACTCCGTATCGATACGGTCAAGCCGTATCGGTACAGGTTTTGGCTATTGGAATTTACTTGTAGCTTGAAACCCTCAAGTGTATCGTTACTGTGTATACCGTACCGATACGATGACTTTGAAAACGAAGGTTTGGCTATTTAAAACACTTTTTAAACAATTCCAAAGCCTTGTAAAATTCATCAAACATATTTTCAAGTTGTTTGAACATATAAACATTTTGAAATCTTTTCATTTAGTCCAAGATAATTTTTCAAATATTATATCAAAACACATATCTTAACAATATATATATATATACACAAGTTGCTATCATTATATGTTATTATCTATTATTATCTATTAATTTTATATTATCATCATCATTACATTCATGTAAACCATCATTATCACTAGCTTCATTACTTTTATTGTTACCATTATTATATTTATTACATTATTATTATCTATTATTACCGTTATACTATTATTATCACTATATTATTGTTATATTATTATTATACTATTATTGTCATTGTCTACTATTATTATTATTACTAAATTAAAATTTTAAAAAGACTAAATATAAATAAATAAAACCCAATATATTTAATAAAAACCCAATTAAAAATAACTCAACCCAAGTTTATATATAATGACAGTCAATTTACATACCCAAAAAATGATTACATTTTATTACATTTGGCCCGTTAGGGCCCATAAACAACTAAACCCTAAATAACCTAATCTGATAACCCCTCTTTTATCCCTGTGAAGCTAGATCAAGACCATTGGATCTAGCTCGACCTGACGATTCAGATCACCATCAACAGTCCAGATTGCACCCGCTGCGTGTGTAATTCAACCGCGACCTTTCAAACATCCCACACACGCGCGAAGTGGCTTCTGGCTTTCCATTTCCTCTGCACGTGCGATGCCACCGGAGGCCTTTCATCTCCCAACTCACGCATGCTCCACACCCTCGTCTCTTCATTTGCCGCATGGAATCCAGGCTTTGTTGATGACCATCTAGAATGGTAGAATGGCAGTTGAATCCAAACAAAAAGGACGTGTATTAGCCAATAGGGGATTTTCTGATTTCATTCTCTATTTTTAAATGAATGTAATTACAGGTATATAAGCAAAAACCCTAAACATTGTAAGCATTTTAGATTTCACAAAGCAATAGAGAGAAAGGCAAAACCCCTCAGGTTTTGAGGTATACTTCTTCTCTTCTTCTTTTTTTGAAAAGTATTAAGCATACATAGAATAGGGTTTCGAGTCTTTTACCTTTAGTTTTTGTATCCCCCTTCGAATTTGTTCGTCTTCAGACGCTTCTCCTTCTTCGGTTGGCATCTTTCTACGTTGACGACAAGCCTACTAACCCTTTTGGGGCCATGATTGGTGAGTCGGACGGAGGGATGATTTATAGGAGATGGTGTTTCTGTTTCTCATAAAAGAAAGGATAGGGGTTCTTTTAAAAAAACGAGTTTGAATCCGGTTGTGGGAATGAAAATTAAGGATTTTTTAGGTTTTCGGTGACGGCCAGCAGCAACCGAAGCTGTGGCTCACGATGGCCGGTCACCGATTTCTAGAAAAAATGGTGGTTTATGGGTTTGGGGATGGACACCACGGCGGCGTTCATCTCCGTTTTAGAGGTTGGGGGAGGATTTGAGAGAGCTCAGTGGAGTGTCTTTTGCCAAAAGACGCAAAAAAGAACGAATTTGTGTTATATAGCAGGTCCCCGTTTTAAAAATGGATTAATTGCGTTATAAATCCCCCCGCCCCAGCCTATTTACGCCCGTAAGGGCTTCTGCGTTTTCAAATCTCAACAATAATCCCTCCGCATGGGATAATCACGAGCCCAAGCCATTTCACATTTCAAAACTATAACACCCCTTCTCGGTCTGGTAGAGAACCGAGTTGAGAAGTGTTATCGGGACTTATTCGGAGATCGAAAGACGAAATTGGAGTTTGGAACTTGTTCAGAATATTTTAATAGTTATTCTTAAGACTTATCGAACCTATTCGCTACTAGTCTTATTAGAATTGGGGTCAATTTTAATCTTTTTCAAATTTGGGGAATATATCATAAACTTTACAAATTAGTGATCTTAATACGAATCTTTTATTACCAACTTAGTTTCGTTACTATCGGATATCCTTAACCTGATCCATTAGAATGTATAGTTATTAGTGACCACTTTGTAAACTGTCCAAATTCTGTTTTATGCCTTATAATAGATTTAACTAACACCGTATCTATACCCTATGGGCCGTATCGATACACCATGCTTATTTCTAGATTTTCAGATTCAAAGGATGTCAAACCCGTACCGATACAACTAAGACCGTATCGATACCAGTTGATTGCGTTGACCCCGTACCGATACGCTATAAGACCGTATCCATACCATTTTTCATCCCTGATTCTGGTGACTAATTTTCGTACCAATACGCCCAAACCATATCAATATGCCTTGTTCTTTACGCCAAATTTATGGCTAACCGTACCGATACGCCATCACCCGTATCGATACGCTCTAACATGTAATGATAGAAGTTTACTAGTTTTTATTCGATTTACCCATCCAAACGTTATCCAAATTTTACCAGAAAGTTATAAATCCATATTTTTAATAGCATATAAAATTTTAGGCTATTCCGAATTCATTTACTAGGATTTTACCTTTTCATGCATTAAAGCTGATTTTTGCTAGATTGCTAAGTTCAAAACACACCAAAATGCACATACATCACCTAGACACCACCAAGCTTATACAAACGTACCAAAATAGGTCATTACAACTTATCTAGTCTTATGCCACCTTACTAGGAGTTCGGAAACAAAGTAAACATACATATGCTTGCGGAGTGAGTGACTTGCAACCGCAAACTACACGATCGAGATCCGGAAAGCTTTAGGATCCTGAAATGCATGAGACACACATATGTTAGGCTTACATAGCCTAGTGACGTAGTCATAACAATCGTAAAACAATTAAGTGACATGAATGGCATACTATGGTCATGAATAACATAACATCATACTCAAATATCATAATTACACTAATAATCACATAAGTCTCATGCTTAAGTCATTTATCATACTTTCACATAATCATAGCAAAACTTAACACATATTAATTCTCTTAGACAATGTAACAAGTGGACATGCAGATTCCCCTTTACACCACACATATATCGAAAAATAGACCGTAGCTACATCTAACGGATAATAGGCCATAGCCTTGAGCCGTAGCTCTGTATAGTATCGCTTACACAATCCATCCTTATCTCCCCCACATATAGGCTGTAGCCCCGGACCGTAGTTCAATCCCTTACTTATACGAGCTCAAATAACCCTATGGCATGCCAATTGTATCCAAAACTCACAAATGTCCAAGGTTATACATTTTTCATTATATTCTTAGCTTTATGCCCGTAGGCCATAGCATATCAGAATAGGAATTAAGCCTTAGCTCCATATAACGGATCATATCATATACGTATCATATCATAACATAGCATTCTCTTATAAAATTTCACATATCATATTATAGCTTGATCGAATTATACCATAACATATTCATAAGTTAACCATGACAAATAGTACCTTACAAATATCAATTTCGAACTTACCATGCTCATCGTAAGCATCCACACAAGCATTGCTCTACTTGAGCCTTTAGCAAGATACATATTAACATGAAAATCACAAATCAAATGCAACGGGATGGCTTCGTGCCGATCCCTTAACACGACTACACTCACAATGATTACGAGGTTCTTGGATTATAACTTTGTTATGCCTGTAATATCCTCAAAACTAGTATAAAGGAAGTTACTAAAATGCCTTTATTTAATCCCTAATTGATTGAAAGTAAGGTATTAGGTCTAGTTAATAAGGACTAGAATGCTATAAATGAAAAAGTGGTAACCTAAATTATAAGTGACCAAACCAAAACAAATAACAAAGTGAAGGAATGCATGCTAAATTCTTATATTCCTAAATGCCCCTACACATGTCATTAATTAGTGGATAATCAATGACAAATTAGTCATTTTAGGGGGAATTAATTGATGATCTATTATCATCTTCTTCCTTGTGGCCAAAAAGTTGAACAAAATAGGAGAGAAAAGAATTGAAAGAGAAAACTCCATGTTCATAGATTCAAGATTGAAAATTGGAAGAATTGGAGTTGCTAGCATTCATATTATCTTGATAGGAAGGTAAAATCTCTTCCTTAATGCATTATAGATTCAAATGATGCGTGTAGATTTTAAGTTCTTGCTTGAATTACATGAATTGGATGATTAGTTAGTGAATTGATGCCATGAATTAGTTAAGAAGTTCAATTGATTGATCAATCCATGAAATTGGTAGTGCCATTCGAATGAGTAGGAGAAATTGATGTTGTCAATAACCAAATTGATGGTGAAATGTTATGCTAGTTGCTGGAAAATTTTGGATGATGATTAGAATGGATGATTGATATGTGAATTGAAATTCTGATTGCTGGAAATTCTAGGGAGATGATGTCTTATTGAATCAATTCGAAAATATTGCTCAATTGCCCTATTTTTATAGGTTTCACACATAATTGGACTGACTTAGACATGTATGAATGAATATATATGTTGAACAATCATGTTAGAATCCTTGTCTAACTGATTAATGAAGCTAAAATTTAGCTAAAAGAAAGCTGTCCAGAAGACTCTGTTTTGGGCAGTGAGTTTAAAATTTTGTAGAAAATCACATAGAAGAAATTAGGGAGTAAATCTTATATGTACAGAATCATGAGTTTGTCTAGTTTCGTATACAACAAACGGAATCGAATTCTGAGTTATAAAACAGTTTGAAGAGATTAATCTCTAAGGATATTGCAAACTGTCCTGTGGCATAATGTGGTCTGCCTTTAAATAAAAACTGTATTAATTGACAACGAATAAAAATGCAAGGCCTATATGGTTAGAAGGAAAATTAATTTAGCTTTCAAAAGGTGTAAACGGTTTGAAATTCTGACGTACGGAATAAAAGATATGAACATTTAAGCAAGTAGTGCAGATGTTGCCAGGCAGCAATAATCTTGATCTTTTGAATTGAATGCTCGAGTGTATGGAGTCACATAATGACTCAAATGGTTGCTAGATTTTACCTAATACACTATGCATTATATGAATGATAGATCAAGTGGAAATTGAGGAAAAAGGGGCTCACATAGATCAACAAGCTAGTAGAGGGAAATGGATTTCGATTCAGGAACGTCAATAGCTCAGAAAATTCCTGTGAGTAGTTTAAAGTTCGGAGAGGGCGGTAACCTCTCCATGTCCGTTTTTTATTTGAATTTCTTATTGATTCTGAGTATAAATTGTGTAATAAGCTTGCTATGGAGCATTAGCAAGGTAAGTGCTCTTTTGAGTGGTTACTTGATTGAGAAGCATGCTTCAATTACAGTTGATTGCCATGATATGCTTCTTGCTTAATTGAACTGTATTGAAATGAAGCATGTTTGCTATAGTTAGAAGTAACTCAATTCATTGTTTAATGACATATTGATTGACATACCTTCATTGAATAATGGAATATTGATATTGGTATTGGCTTTGAACCCTATTCGATTGAAAGGGGAAATTGGCACTAAATGTGCACATTGAATCGAATCATGCTTCTAATTGAATGAAAATGATAAGTATTGTTAGCCTTGGTCTCGAGTCGGTCATAGATATAATTGACATGCCATAGAGTCTATAGATCTCATTATCGGGGTGGACTACAGTCCGAGACATTGGTCCCTAATTGGCGATAGTAGGGGGGAAGTATTGTTATTGGTCATTGGCAACAGTAGGAGGGATTTGACTGGTTCTTGGTACCATATTGACTATTGATATTGGTTACAATTTGGTTGGGGACTCGAGTATCTAGACTGAGTAATCGATTCTCAAGGCTATACTTAAAATGAACTTATACCTCATGTACATTGAATCTATTGCTACATTGAATTGCATTGATTGATAGTAAAGGAAAATTGAATGCCATGAACTATTGATATTGAGACATTGCTTTTATGAGATTGCTTGAGTTTGAAACATTTATTTTGTTCAAATGACATGTTGTGCCTAATGTTAATTGAATTGGATGATTGAGCATGTCTAAATTTTAAGCCTTGTATTGATATTGGATTAAAAATTTAGCAAATGCATCTAGTTTTGTTTATAAAGTTTCGAATGGTTCCTTATTGATAGGGGAACCATACCATCTATTAGATGGTTCGTAGTTGAGACTTATTGTTTTGATTGTCTTGTAACTTAAACTCACTCACTAAGCTTTGCTTAATCAAGTCTCTTTACTATGATTCAAGTTGACATTGGATCCTATCCCGAAGTCTAACCTCGTACAAGTCACATTTTGCTTGAAAGAGTATGTTTTCATCTTGTCATAGTTCTCCTAGGATGGTGGCACCTAAGGCATGTATATTCATGATCACTTAGTAATGGTTTGTATATATTAACTTCATCTATGATCTATAAAGAGTATTGTATGTATATATGAGCATGCATGCACTTTATTGAGCCTGAATGCTTGTTAGCCTAATGTTAGATTTCCATGGTTGGATTATGCATGTAATGGTTGAATAGATCTATTGAAGTTGGCTACTTAACAATAAGTAAATGTAGTAATCTACATGTTTAGACATGAACCACTTTGGTCACTTATGGTACTAGCTGAATGATGTATATAACATTGAAAGCATGTATGTTTGATTAAGGTCACTTAAGTAAATGATGTAATCACCTATTGGTATGCATTATAGCTATATTGAATGTTGAAAATTTTCTATTGTGTTTTCCATCTAGTTGAATGGTTGCTTGAAGAACAAGTAAGTCGTACATGGTGTTGATCATGATAACTAATTGCATTATGGGTCCTAATATATCTAATAGGTGCACCATGCATTGTCTATTGGGTCCTCACCTATTCGATTACTTATTTAATGAGCAAGAAAGACTTAAAACAAATTGAACTCACTAGCTTTAATTGAATGGATCAATGATTGAAATTATGGTAACTTACCTAATCCTACTAGGGTGGTTAGAGTATATTACAGAATGGTAATCAGAGCTTTAAGGTTACGTGATTCTAGGGTCTATTGCATGAATAGGCTATTGTCATTGATCACTTAGGTGCCACCTAGGAGTTACTTGAATATTAATTGTATTGTGACTGGAGCTTGACTTCTCTTATTCCTTTTATATAGAATGTCTAAAACAAGATTGGGCAAGGATAATGAAAGCCCGACTGGCTCCTCCAATGAGGGAGGGAGCTTAAGGATGAACTAGGATCCCTAGAAGCCTGCTGAACCTCAACAAGTTCAGCAGGAAGTTCTCGTGATCCATCCTATTCAACGAGAATGCTTCTTCAGTCTGAAGGAGATGTTTCATCATATGATTGTCTCTATGAGACAAAATCCTCCAACTCTTCCTGACACTCCGGTAGCAAAACCGGCAAGAGCTCCAATTGACAATTTAGCTCAACACCGAGCTTACACTTTCACTGGAACAAGTGAAGACAAGCCAGAATAAGTGGAGTACTGGTTGGAGAATACGGCAAGAATCTTGTCTAAGCAACTGCAGTGCTCAGATGAACACAAACTAGAGTGTGCAGTAGCTTTGTTGGCCGATGAGGCACTGAATTGGTGGGAGACTACTACCTTCACAGCACCTGAAGAAGCTGTCACCTGGGAATTCTTCCTTAAAGAATTCAAAAAGAAGTATATTAGTGATCAGTATCTTGCTGATCGTAAAAAGAAATTCTTGTAGCTGAAGCAAGGAGGGAAATCGATCGAGCAGTATGTTAGCGAGTTCTGCAAATACTGCAAATATGGGTCGGAGTTTATAAAGAAAGAAGAGGACATATGTAGAATATTCATAGATGGACTCAATGATGAGTTAGGTCCCATGTTCACTTGCTTTGGGGATTACTGACTTCCAAGAACTGGTCAACCGAGTCATAGCTACCGAAGCCAAGATGAAGACTTCAGCACAACGATAAGAGAATCAGTCTCGAGATAAAAAAATATCGAGGGATGATCATAAGTCTCATTGGCGCAATAAGAAACAAAAGCACCAGGGAGGAAAATCTTCCCATTAGGGAAATTTCTCTAACGGTAGCTATATACCCAAGCCACAAGCTATGTCCAGAGCCTCAACACCTATGGTGTCCTTGGATAGCATCGGGAATATCGGGAGAGAGACCAAATCCTTGCTTGCAAGACTTGTCAAAAAAACCATACCGAAGTTTGTAGAAAGCTTACTAATGCTTGTTACTTGTGCAGAGACACGACACACTATGTCAAAGATTGCCCCCAAAATCCGATCAAGTTGCCTTCTCATGTTTCTTACAAGTCGAATCAAGCTCCTTCACCCAGGGGAAAGGGTTCGAAGCAACTTAACTCAGGCAACTACGGAAAGTGCAAAGGCTAAGGAACCAATGCTACGTATCAAGAATCCCTGGCACCTGCTCGAGTTTATCACATCCGGGGGCGAGAGGATGAGGAGTCTACTAATGTAATAGCAGGTACAATCTACCTCGATACTTACCTTGTTTATGCTTTATTTGATATGGGATCAACCCATTCATTCATAATATCTCCTTTAATTGAAAAGCTTAAATTGAAGCCTGAATATGTTAGTTGTAGCTTAATTGCTACCAATCCTTTAGGAGACAATGTAATAGTGAACCGAATATGTAAGGTTGCCCTTTGTTTATTCAGGGCATCCCTTTCCTAGCCAACCTATTGTTATTGCCTTTTGTTGAATTCGATCTCATTCTAGGATTAGATTGGTTAGGAAGGCATCAAGCTTGGGTAGATTGCCAAAAGAGGAAACTTTTTCTCCGTGGCTTAGTAGAAAAATCCATTACCTTGATCGATACGAAACCTATTAGCTTCTTTGCTGCTATGATTAAACAAGATGAAATTGAATTCGGTGTGACCTCATTTCCCATTGTTTCTGAATTCCCTGATGTTTTTCTTGAGGAACTGTCGGGGTTACCTCCTATTTGAGAAGTCGAGTTCAAGATTAAAGTTCAACCCGATAGTGATCCAGTGTCTATTGCTCCATATTGAATGGCCCCTGTTGAACTTAAGGAGCTCAAACAACAACTACTAGAGCTTCAAGACAAGGGCTTCATCTGACCTAGCTCTTCACCCTGGGGAGCACCCGTATTGTTCGTTAAGAAGAAGGACGGGTCAATGAGGCTATGTATCGATTATCGTCAGCTAAACCGGCTCACTATCAAGAATAAGTACCCATTGCCAAGGATTGAGGACTTGTTCAATCAATTCAAGGATGCGAAAGTCTTCTACAAGATCGATTTGCGATTGGGGTACTATCAGATGTGAATACAAGACTCAGATGTACCCAAAATAGCTTTCAGGACTCGTTATGGTCATTATGAGTTCCTAGTTATACCCTTCGGGCTAACCAATTCTCCAGCGACTTTCATGGACTTAATGAACCGAGTGTTCAAACCTTATTTGGACAAATTCGTGGTTGTCTTTATTGACGACATTCTCGACTACTCGAAGGACAAAGAAGAACATGTTAATCATCTTCGAAATGTACTCCAAACATTGAGAGAGAATCGGCTATATGCCAAATTGAGCAAATGCGAGTTCTGGCTCTCGGAAGTATCCTTCCTTGGCCATGTTATCTCGGCCGAAGGGATAAAGTAGATCCTAAGAAGTTTCAAACTGTCATCGAGTGGAGACCTCCAAGAAATGTTAGTGAGGTTAGGAGTTTTCTCGGTTTAGCCGGGTACTATAAAAGATTCGTAAAAGGGTTCTAGATTCTTGCATCTCCATTGACTCGACTCCTCCCAAAGAATGTTCAATTTAAATGGTCCGAGGACCAGAAAAAGAGCTTCGATCAATTGAAGCAAGTCCTAACTCAAGCTCCTATTCTAATCCAACCTGAATTGGGGAAAGGCTTTACAGTCTTCAGTAATGCTTCGCACCTCAGTTTAGGGTGTGTATTGATGCAAGACAACAAGGTCATTGCTTATACTTCTCGACAACTCAAACCTCATGAATTGAACTATCCAATGCACGACTTGGAACTAGCTGCGGTCGTGTTTGCTTTAAAGATCTGGAGACATTAACTATATGGAGAGAAATGTCGATTTTTTACGGATCATCAGTTTAAAATACATCCTAACTCAGAAAGAGTTAAATCTTCGACAACGAAGATGGGTGGAACTACTAAAATACTATGACCTAATCACTGATTACCACCTAGGCAAGGCAAATGTTGCGGCTGATGCGCTCAGTCGCAAACATTCAATTGGTAATGTCGAATATGAATTTCCAATGTTGTTTATTCCCCTATTCAAATGGATGATAATGAAATCCACTAATCGAAATCCTTTAATTGTAGCTTCAAATACTTTCAATGCCCATTTTAAGCTCCTAAAGAACTGATGATATGTGGCAAAATTTCAAGTTCAATCTGACTTGAATTCGAGGATCAAAGAGCTTCAACAAAATGATCCCAAACTTCAGAAGATATTAAAAGAGATTGATTCCAAATCGAGCACTGAATTCTCACTTCAATAGAATGGTGTGCTCTACTTCTAGAATCAGGTTTGTGTACCCAATGATCCAATCCTTAAGAGGGAAATGCTTCAAGAAGCACATAGTAGTCCTTTTTCAATACATCCAGGAGTGATCAAGATGTATAAGGACTTAAAAGAAGTCTATTGGTGGCCGGGATTGAAGTCTGATATTGTTGACTTCATATCGAAATGCCTCACTTGCCAAAAGGTGAAGGCTGAACACCAACTACCTACTGGACTCCTACAACCCATCGAATTGCCTCAATGGAAGTGAGAGTATATAACAATGGACTTCGTATCGGGATTACCTCTATCGCCAAGGAAAAATGATGCTATTTGGGTGATTGTTGATAGGTTCACCAAATTGGCTCACTTCCTACCTGTTCGAATGAACATGAGCCTCAAA
Organism: Hibiscus mutabilis; assembly: GCA_019671005.1. NCBI lineage: Eukaryota > Viridiplantae > Streptophyta > Magnoliopsida > Malvales > Malvaceae > Hibiscus > Hibiscus mutabilis. The sequence goes on along the minus strand of CM033717.1, from coordinate 43,473,118 downwards.
CAGCTAGCTGAATTGTACTTGAAAGAAGTGATCAGACTTCACGGTGTTCCTAGATCTATCATATCAGATCGGGACTCTCGTTTTACTTCTCGATTCTAGAGGGCACTTCAACAAGCTATGAGAACAAAGCTGAACCTTCGCACTGCCTTCCATCCACAAACCAATGGACAATCTGAAAGGGTAATCCAAGTGCTTGAAGACATGCTTCAAGCTTGCATTATCGACTTCGGTAAAGACTAGGAGAAATGTCTACCATTAGCCGAGTTTGCCTGCAACAACAACCATCAAGCTTCTATCAAAATGGCCTCATTCGATGCATTACATGGTAGGAGATGTAGAACTACCCTATGCTGGTCTGAATTGGGGGAAAACAAGGTCTTAGGACCTGAATTGCTCCGTGAAATCGAAAATCAAGTTTGGGTGATCCATAGTAGACTGAAAGAGACCTTTGATAGGCAAAAGGCTTATGCCGACCTCAAGAGAAGAAACATTGAATATCAAGTGGGGGATTACGTATTCTTGAAGGTATCTCCTTGGAGGAAAATCCTCAGGTTTAGGAAAAACTGTAAACTAGCCCTCGATTCATTGGACCCTTTGAAGTCTTAGAAAATATCGGTCCAATTGCTTACAAGCTAGCACTCCTTGCTGAATTCAATAGAATCCACAACATCTTCCATGTATCGATGTTGAGGAAATATTGATCGGATCCCTCACATGATTTAGAACCTAATGAGGTGGAACTTAATCCTGATCTATCGTACGTTGAAGAGCCAATTCAAATACTTGATAAAGAAGTCAAGAGACTTCACAATAAGACTGTGCCATTGGTGAAAGTTCTATGGAAGAACCACAATGTAAAAGAAACCTCATCTATTCCCCTCAGGTAAATTCGAAGACAAATTTCTTTAAGGGGGAGGGAATTGTAATATCCTCAAAACTAGTATAAAGGAAGTTACTACAATGCCTTCATTTAATCCCTAATTGATTGAAGGTAAGGTATTAGGTCTAGTTAATAAGGACTAGAATGCTATAAATGAAAAAGTGGTAACCTAAATTATAAGTGACCAAACCAAAACAAATAACAAAGTGAAGGAATGCATGCTAAATTCTTACACTCCTAAATGCCCCTAGACATGTCATTAATTAGTGGATAATCAAGGACAAATTATTCATTTTGGGGGGAATTAATTGATGATCTATTATCATCTTCTTCCTTGTGGCCGAAAAGATGAACAAAATAGGAGAGAAAATAATTGAATGAGAAAACTCCATATTCATAGATTCAAGCTTGAAAATTGGAAGAAGTGGAGTTGCTAGCATTCATATTATCTTGATAGGAAGGTAAAATCTCTTCCTTAATGCATTATAGATTCAAATGATGCATGTAGATTTTAAGTTCTTGCTTGAATTACATGAATTGGATGATTAGTTAGTGAATTGATGCCATAAATTAGTTAAGAAGTTCAATTGATTGATCAATCCATGAAATTGGTAGTGCCATTCAAATGAGTAGGAGAAATTGATGTTGTCAATAACCAAATTGATGGTGAAATGTTATGCTAGTTGCTGGAAAATTTTGGATTATGATTAGAATGGATGATTGATATGTGAATTGAAATTCTGGTTGCTGGAAATTCTAGGGAGATGATGTCTTATTGAATCAATTCGAAAATATTGCTCAATTGTCCTATTTTTATAGATTTGACACATAATTGGACTGACTTAGACATGTATGAATGACTATATATGTTGAAAAATCATGTTAGAATCCTTGTCTAAGTGATTAATGAAGCTAAAATCTAGCTAAAAGAAAGCTGTCCAGAAGACTCTGTTTTGGGCAGTGAGTTTAAAAATTTGTACAAAATCACATAGACTAAATTAGGGAGTAAATATTATATGTACAGAATCATGAGTATGTATAGTTTCGTATACAATAAACGGAATCGAATTCTGGGTTATAAAACAGTTTGTAGAAATTAATCTCTAAGGACAGTGCAAACTGTCCTGTGGCATAATGTGGTATGCCTTTAAATAAAAGGCTGTATTAATTCATAGTGAATAAAAATGCAAGGCATATATGGTTAGATGGACAATTAAGTTAGCTTTCTAATGGTGTAAACGGTTTGAAATTCTGACGTACAAAATAAAAGATATGAACATTTAAGCAAGTAGTGCACATGCTGCCAGGCAACAACAGTCTTGATGTTTTGAATTGAATGCTTGAGTGTATGGAGTCACATAATGACTCAAATGGTTGCTGGATTTTACCTAATACACTATGAATTGTATGAATGATAGATCAAGTGGAAATTGAGGAAAAAGGGGCTCACATAGATCAGCAAGCTAAAAGAGGGAAAGGGATTTCGATTCGGGAACATCAGTAGCTCAGAAAATTCCTGTAAGTGTAGTTTAAAGTTTGGAAAGGGCGATAACCTCTCCAAGTCCATTTATGATTTGAATTTCTTATTGATTCTTAGTATAAATTGTGTAATGAGCTTGCTATAGAGAATTAGCAAGCTAAGTGCTCTTTTGAGTGGTTACTCAATTGAGAAGCATGCTTGAATTACAATTGATTGCCATGATACGCTTCTTGCTTAATTGAACTATATTGAAATGAAGCATGTTTGTTATAGTTAGAAGTAAATCAATTCATTGTTTAATGACATATTGATTGACATACCTTCATTGACTATTGGAATATTGATATTGGTATTGGGTTTGAACCCTATTCGATTGAAAGGGGATATTGGCACTAAATGTGCACATTGAATCGAATCATGCTTCTAATTGAATGAAAGTGATAACTATTGTTATCCTTGGTCTCGAGTCGGTCATAGATATAGTTGGCATGCCATATAATCTATAGAGCTCATTATCGGGGTGGACTACAGTCCAGGACATTGGTCCCTAATTGGCGACAATAGGAGGGAAGTATTGTTATTGGTCATTGGCGACAATAGGAGGGATTTGACTAGTTCTTTGTACCATATTGACTATTGATATTGGCAACAGTTTGGTTCAGGACTCGAGTATCTAGACTAAGTAATCGATTCTCAAGGCTATACTTAAAATGAACTTATACCTCATGTACATTGAATCTATTGCTACATTGAATTGCATTGATTGATAGTAAAGGAAAATTGAATGCCATGAACTATTGATATTGAGACATTGCTTGTATGAGATTGCTTGAGTTTGAAAAATTGATTGTGTTTAAATGACATGGTATGCCTAATGTCAATCGAATTGGATGATTGAACATGTCTAAATTTCAATCTTTGTATTGATATTGGATTGAAAATTTAGCAAATGCATCTAGTATTGTTTATAGAGTTTCGAATGGTTCCTTATTAATGGGGGAACCATACCATCTATTAGATGGTTCGTAGTTGAGACTTATTGTATTGATTGTCTTGTAACTTGAACTCACTCACTAAGCTTTGCTTAATCAAGTCTCTTTACTACGATTCAGGTTGACATTGGATCCTATCTCGAATTCTATGCTCGTACAAGTCACATTTTGCTTGAAAGAGTATGTTTTCATCTTGTTATAGTTCTCCTATGATGGTGGCACCTAAGGCATGTTTATTCATGATCACTTAGCAATGGTTTGTATGTATTAACTTCATCTATGATCTATAAAGAGTGTTGTATGTATATATGAGCATGTATGCACTTTATTGAGCTTGTATGCTTGTTAGCCTAATGTTAGATTTCCATGGTTGGATTATGCATGTAATGGTTGAATAGATCTATTGAAGTTTGCTAGTTAACAATAAGTAAATGTAGTAATCTACATGTTTAGACATGAACCACTTTGGTCACTTATGGTACTAGCTGAATGATGTATATAACATTGAAAGCATGTATGTTTGATTAAGGTCACTTAAGTAAATGATGTAATCACCTATTGGTATGCATTATAGCTATATTGAATGTTGAAAATTTTCTATTGTGTTTTCCATCTAGTCGAATGGTTGCTTAAAGAACATGTAAGTCCTAAATGGTGTTGATCATTATAACTAATTGCATTATGGGTCCTAATATATCTAATAGGTGCATCATGCATTGTCTATTGGGTCCTCACCTATTCGATTACTTACTTAATGAGCAAGAAAGGCTTAAAACGAATTGAACTCACTAGCTTTAATTGAATGGATCATTGATTGAAATTGTGGTAACTTACCTAATCCTACTAGGGTGGTTTGAGTATGTTACAATGCCTAGCTTCCTTTAGAGATGGCAAGGGATCCTTCTCCAATATTTGAGCTAGCACAAAATTATAGGTTACATTAGAATTCATTCGATAGATTCAGAATCATACTTCAAGCTTACCAAAGCTTGTAGGCAACATCGGGATATCGAAATTAACTTCCTAGTTCATGGGCTTTCCTTTGATCATAGAAAACCTAATTTTAAAATTAAACCTCAACAAATGATGGAACCAACAAATTGATATAGGGATTTTACTCACCGAGTTGTAGGCTTTCAAATGGAGTATCAAAATCAAATGAAGGTCGAAGGTTGCACCGAGGTGCTAGCTTAGCTCAAGCTTGAAGATGGAAATGGAGGTGTGTGCTTCTTTTGGAAACAAAAGCGAAGTTTGGTTTACCAGGATTCAAGGTAGGAGGATGAAAGCTTTCCTCTTCTTAATTCATTTTAAAACTCAATTAACCCCTTAATCATTGCCTACCTTTCCAAGAACCAATAAGGGGGTTTCCTATCCTAAAGGGTTTGCTTAGCCCAAAGTCTTTCACATCATGTTTCCTTATAATATGAAGCAATTTGATGGGTACTCACTCCCTCGCTAAAACAGGTAAGTTAGTTACTGGCAGTTAGACCGTATCGATACTGGCTTGACCGTATCGGTAAGCCTAGCTCAGAATTTGCAATTTGGCTTTGAATTTCATACAAGGAAGACTTAAACTATTCAAATGGGGCCAAGATGTGATTTCATTATAAAGGAAGGGTACAAAGGTCAACTATTACAACATTTTGCACATTGGATTCAAAATTTCCAGTTATCGAAACCAAATTCTGACTAGGCTAGTTTTAGGGATGTGACAACTCCCCCCTTAAGAAAATTTGTCCTCGAATTTTCACATCAAACAAAGAGGTGAGGATACTGATTTTGCATGGTTTCTTCAGGTTCCCACGTTGCCTCTTCAATCGAGTGGCTTCTCCAAAGAACCTTCACTAAGGGCACAAACTTGTTACGAAGTCTCTTGACCTCTTGTGCGAGGATCTACATAGGTTCTTCCTCGTACGTTAGATTGGATTGAATTTCCACATATTCTAGCTCGATCACATGGGAAGGATTCGGTTGGTACTTGCATAACATAGATACATGGAAGACGTTGTGGATCTGACTTAACTCCTTGAGGATGGCTAATCGGTATGCAACAAGTCTAACTTTTTTGATCACTTCGAATGGGCCAATGAAATGAGGACTTAGTTTCCCCTTTTTGCTAAAACGTAGGATCTTCTTCCACGGAGACACTTTGAGGAAGGCCTTCTCACCAACCTCGTACTGAATATCTATTCTCTTCAGATCAGCATAGGACTTCTGTCGGTCGAAGGCAGCCTTAAGCTGACCATGGATAATGATTGTCCTTGCTTCAGTTTCCCGAAGTAAGTCAGGACCTAGCATCTTGCCTTCACATAGTTCGGTCCAAAAAAAGAGCAGTTCTACATCTCCTTCCATATAGAGCTTCGTACGGAGCCATTTGGATCGAGGCTTGATAACTATTGTTGTAAGAAAATTTGACCAAGGGTAGGGATTTCTCCCACGTATCCCCAAAGTTGATAACACAGGCTCATAGCATATCTTCCAGAATCTGTATAACCCTTTCGAATTGGTCATCAATTTAAGGATGGAATGCAATGCTTAGGTGCACTTGAGTTCCCAAGGCCTCATGTAAGGTCCTTCAAAACTGGGCTGCGAATCGAGGATCACGATCGGAAATAATAGATACTGGAACTCCGTGCAAACGAATGACTTCATGGATGTACAACTCCATGAGCTTAGGCAAACTGAGATCCATTCTGACCAGAAAAAAATGAGCGAATTTAGTGAATCGGTCCATAATGACCCAAATAACATCATTCTTCTTTGGGGTCATTGGCAAACCATTTACAAAGTCCATCGTAATACGCTCCCATTTCCACTGTGGAAGCTCGATAGGCTGTAGAAGGCCAGTAGGAACCTTGTGCTCGGCTTTGAATCGTTGGCAAGTCAAGCACTTACCCATGAAGTCTGTGATCTCAGTCTTCACACCGAACCACCAATATAGCTCTTTTAGATCTTTGTACATTTTGATAGCTCCCGGATGAACAGAGAAAGGGTTAGAATGAGCTTCACTTAGCATCTGATTCCGAAGATCATCATCATCAAGCACACATATACGGTTGCAAAAACATAACAAGCCTTCAAACTTCATATCAAAGTCAGGATCTGTGTTATCCTTGACCTTAGCAATGAGAGGTTGCAACTCCTCACTGGCTCCTTGAAGTGCTTTGATTTGATATATAATGGTTGACTGAACTCTCAATTCCGCTAACAACTTGCCATATTTCTTGAGTAAAAAATGAGCATTCAAACACTTTGGAGAGGAAGTAGGTTTCCGACTAAGAGCATCAGCTACGACATTGGCTTTACCAGGATGGTAATCAATAACCAAGTCGTAATCTTTCAAAAGTGCCATCCACCTATGCTGACGGAGATTCAACTCTTTCTAAGTCAAAAGATACTTCAAACTTTTCTGATCAGTGTACAAATAACACTTTTCACCATACAGATAGTGTCTCCAAATCTTCAAAGCAAAAGCAACATCAGCTAATTCCAGATCATGAGACGGATAGTTCAATTCGTAAGGTTTGAGTTGACGTGAAGCATAAGCTATGTCTTTGCCTTCTTGCATCAGTACGCAGCCTAATCCCAAATGGGATGCATCACTGTACACAGTGAAGTCTTTACCTGACTCGGTCTGACAGATTAAAACCGTTGGATCGAGCTCGATCTGACGGTTTAGATTGCAATTAACGGTCTAGATTGCACCCGCCATGCGTGTAATTCAACTGCGACCTTTCAAACGTCCCACACGCGCGCAAAGTGGCTCATGACCTTCCATTTCCTCTGTGTGTGCGATGCCACCGGAGGCCATTCATCTTCGACTCGTGCATGCTCCACACCCCCGTCTCTTCAGTTGCTGCGTGGACTCTAGGCTTTGTTGACTACCATCCAGATCGCCACATCCGAGTAGTGGGCTCTCCTCTCTCGGGTTCCCCTTTCCACCCATCGCTCACATGCAATGAGGCATACAAAAAATAGAACCAGAGGCACAATGAAAAATCAGAGGGCACAAGAATTACAGAATGACAGTTAATCCAAACAAAAAGGACGTGTATCAACCAATAGGGATTTTATGATTTCATTCTCTTTTTTAAATGAATGTAATTATGGGTATATAAGCAAAAACCCTAAACATTGTAAGCATTCTAGATTTCACAAGGCAATAGAGCAGAAAGGCAAAAACCCTTAGGTTTTGAGGTATACTACTTCTCTTCTTCTTTTTTTGAAAAGTATTAAGCATACATAGAATAGGGTTTTGAGTCTTTTACCTCTAATTTTTGTATCTTTCTTTGCGTCAGTTCATCTTCGGACGCTTCTCCTTTTTCGGTTGGCATCTTTCTACGCCGACGATAAGCCTACTGACCCTTTTGGGGCCACAAGTGGTGAGTCAGACAAAGGAATGATTTGTAGGAGATGGTGTTTATGTTTCTTAAAAAAGCAAGGATAAGGGTTCTTTTTCAAAAAAGTGAGTTTGAATCCGGTTGTGGGAATGAAAGGGAAGGTTTTTTCTAGGTTTACAATGCCAGCCAGCGATGGCTAGTCACCAATTTTTGGAAAATATGGTGGTTTGTGGGTTTGGGGATGAACTCTGTGGCGGCGTTCATCCCTGTTTTAGTGGTTGAGGGAGGATTTGAGAGAGCTTAACGGAGTGTTTTTTGCCAAAAGAAGCAAAAAAGGAACGAATTTATGTTATGTAGCCGGTCCCCATTTTAAAAATGGATTAATTGCATTATAAATGCCCCCGACCCAGTCTATTTACGCCCGTAAGGGCTTCGCGTTTTCAAATCTCAACAATAGTCCCTCCGCATGGGATAATCATGAGTCCAAGCCATTTCTCATTTCAAAACCCTTTCCCAGGTCCCAGGAACTTTTAAAAGCTTTTCAATCTCGTCCCTTTTTCTCCTTTCGATTTGGCCTTCAAAACTTTTGTTTTGTTCAAATTGGCCCCTTTCCAGTGTTGAAGACCTTTTATTTTGTTTTCTTTTTCATGCATTTTAATTTAAGTCTTGTTTATATTTCTGGTAATTTCCAATTTTAATTCTAATGTTAAATTCTTCTTGCTAGTAATGTTTCATATATGGTTTGATATGTTTATTATTTAGTATAATATATTACATATAGTATATAGTTATTTCTTGTATAATATACAACATATACAGTTTCTATAATAGATATATAAAATATGTTTTTATAATATATTTAATATATAATTTTCTTTAAATATATAACCCTTTTTTAATTATAATATATATGATTTTGTAAAGATCATAGTACACGTATGATAAAGTTTTTTAATATATATATAATAAGGTTTTATTTTTTTTAAATATATAATATAGGTTTCTTTTCAATATATAATATAAGCCTTTATAATATATAGTTCTTATAAAATATGTAATACATAGCTTTAAAAAGATAGTATATATTTTTATATATAACATGAAATATACGTATTTCCTTAATGTAGGTTTAGTTTAGATGTTTAGGCCCTTTTGTGTTTTAGGCCTAGGATTAACTTTATCTTAGTGGGCCTTGGGCCTAGTTTAGGTAGGCTTTGTGTTCGTTAAGGTATTTGGATTAGTTTAGGAATTAATTTAATTAATTTAAGTCGTGTGCTCGTCTCATAGGGGCACAGTTTTAAATTAATTAGATTAATTTAGGATTAGCCTGTTAGAGCCTTAGTTAGATTAGGGTTCGAATTGATTTAGTGAATTTAAATTTACCCTTGGCTTATTAGGATAAATTTTAAGTTCATTAAATTAGTTGGACGTTTCTTAATTACTTCTAAGATAAAATTAACATGGAGATTAGATTGACGTTTAAATTAAAACCATGATTAATTAATTTAATTTACTTTAAATAGTATTCTTGGCTTATTGGAATACTAGTTTGAAATCAATCTAATTAATTATCATATCACGAGATAACTCATAACTTGTTAGAGTTTTCTAACCTTTTAGGGTTAATTAATTTAGGGTTAATACTAGAATCACCCAGTTAATAACTAGATCACTAATCGGATCTTCCATAACTTGGGCCTTTTAGGTTAGGGCCTTGGGTGGGCTTTTGTGTGTTTTTAAGCCTTTTTATGACATCCTTTTTTAAATTGTCATTCATATGGCCCGTTATTTTGAATTAATTAATTTAAATCATAAGAAAGGGAGGTATGTATTAATTCCAATATTTGTGTCGTAACGGTCTTGCCTTAATGGATGTTGACCAAATATTTGAATTAATCTTTACCGTTCTGAGGTAAATGTCAACTAAAAGTTGATAAATCAAGCCATCATACTTAAATGCTTACATCATTGCATAAAGGTGATGTACAGAAATCGAACCATAAATTAACACGGTAGTTGGGCCTATTCGATATCGGTTTAATCTATGGTCCGATATATCATCAACCTTATTAATTAAATGCTTAATTAATTTGAACTGACCAATTTGATAATGCCCATGTGATTAAGGTCAAATTTTCAACTAAGTATGCCGAGTTAAATTCAATTCAAATTCCAACAAAATCCATCAATTTGAAAGCAACAAATGTTCAGGTACCGATTTTCAGGCGTGATGGGGGTGCTAATCCTTCCCCACGCGTAACCGACTCCTGAACCCCTTTCATAATGAATCTCTGGTTTTCTATGGTTTCCGGCCGACCTTACCCAAGTGGCCGGTGGCAACTCCAAGTTTTGAATCGTTGTTCAAAGGAATAAGAGTTTTAAAAAAATCCCTTTAAACCAAGATTTCAAAGAATTGATTTTTGGGATAATTCGTATCGACAATTTTTCTAAAAAAGGAATATAAGAAATGTCTACTTTTAGAATTCAAGGAGAGGTCACTACAGCAACTTCATTTTTTCTGAGCCTCTATTCACCGGAGAAGATAAGATTTTCAAAATAGTCTTCGATTTTATCCAATATCAGTTCAATAGGACATTTCGAGGTAGTGCGAACTATATCATATTGGTTGATGATAGTTTGGTCTTCATCAGACATGGTCTTTTCTGTTTCTAAGTCATCATTCCAACTATCATTTGCATTTCTAGTGTCTTTTTGCATGAAAGAATTCTTCAAGCTCATTAACCTGCCCCTTGTTTCATCTTGAAACTTTTTGACGTACTCTATCATTTCCTTTTGAATTTGAATTAGCTGTTCTTGGAATTCTTCAAGCTTGTCCACTCTAGACACCAAATCATTCATGTTTCCAAAGCTATACTGACGAGAAATCATTTTCTTGGATTTGAACTAACTTCTTCCTTCAAGGATGCAAGTTCTTCTCCATCAACAACATGTATGATGAATATGAAATATGAAATATGTTGAAATGCAAAATGTATGAATGCAAAAATGCAAGAGGTATCGAGTTTAGGAACTAGTCTTTAGGAGATTTTCATCAGCCTAAAGGTCAAAATATAAAGAAAAGATAATTTCTTCACAGCAATTAGCTAGCCCTAGCTTCTAAGCTGATCAGTTCATTCAATATCATGATCAAAAGTTGTCCCAGTTCAATTTCAACGCTGATGTTTGGGCATTAATAACCTACAGCTTCACCAGACAAGATCTGCACATACTGGGCAATTCCTTCTACTTGGTTCTTGAAGATAACCATCTCATGGCTTTGCTTCTGAATGGTGTACTCAGCTGCCTCAAGCTTGCTTTTTACTGTTTTATCTCCCTGGTACAGTGCTCCCTCATAACCTGTAAGCTGATCTTTCAAGCCTTGTATCACACTTTCCATCTTTGACACCCCTTTCTATAATCTTCGTTCTCTTGCTCCATCTTGACTTTGTCTTCATTGTGGGACCTTGTGACCATTTGATCCAACTGCGATACTTAAGCTGTCAGATCAAAACTCTGAGCTTTCTCTTCTTCTAACTTAATCTTGGCTTTATTACTTGATTCTTTGTATTCTGGGACTTCTCCCATACATCCTCTTGTAGTTATTCCTTTCTTTTATCATGTCATCCAATTGCTCTGACAAGTTCTGCACTATCATATTCATTCCTCCTTTTTGCTTTGCTTTGTAGCTGTCATGAGTTTTTTGTAAATCCTTCAAATCTCGACTGATTTTCTTATTCGGTTCCATGAGCTCTTTTCCTTTCCTTCATGAATATTCACTTGCTGCTTTACCATGATCAAATACTCACTGAGGTCATTTATTCTTTTCTCGTATTTCTTAAAGTCCATCTCTCGATCATGCTTGAGCTTTTCTAGTACTAAGGGTGTACTTGAGCAGATGAGCCGACGTTATCTTGAATTCCCAATAATGTGTTATCATTAACCCTTTGAGACCTCCATTCTTCATACCTTGGCATAACTTCTAGCTTCTGATATGTTTGAACCCTCCTCGGTTCCCATGCTTTTGCAGTTTGGGTTACCATCCATTTATAATCATTTGTCTTGTGTGCATATTCAAATCGTGCCATGTCTGCAGTAGCTGGTATGAATTGTCTTAAACCGAACTGTCTGGACACCAATAGGGGACAATAGGTTGTTCCTCCCCAAATTTAGGGTAACGAGACCTAATCTTTGCCTCCACATCGATATAGAAAAATTACTCCCTTATTCAGCCAGTAAGCCCTCTACACGACATCGACATCTTTCATGTCCTTGAAGTATTCTTTCCATTGCTCTTCCTTCTTCTTTTCTAACGGGCAATTAGCTAAGTGCTCATCTATCGGTGAATATGTATCAAGATACCTTATAGCTCTGTAAGATGTATTCCACCTATGTCCTCTAAACCAGACTTACAGCAACTGCGCACAGCCCCAAAACCTTCCATCTCCTGACTTCTTGTAGGCAGACAACGATTTATATGTTTCGGCCAAGATTGTAGGTACCAGATTCTCACCTTTCCCTAGTCGCTCAAACCGTCCCACTGTTGACGGATTTATATGTTCTAGAGTCCTCGGGAAAAACACTTGTCCATATATACACAGAGCATATAAGCTTCCCATCATGTCTGGCTCGTCACTTGTCAATATTAACTCTTTAAGGACTCTCCAATTTATGCATTGTTTGTCCTCATTTTGATCATTATTGTCATTGTTGGCTATCTTCTTATCCAACCATTCTTTAGTCTTTCTCACGATCAACACCAATTTCTTTTTGAAACCTAAGTTATTATTAGGCCTGACATAAATCTTATCACTCTGAATTCTGGGACAATGTATCAGGGCCTCGTACTCCTTGAGCGTAAATGTCATATCCACTTGCCCAAAGGTAAAACAGTTATACATTGGATTCTAGAATTTGGCCATTACCCTAAGAAACTCTTGATCTATCTGAACTCTCAACAATAAGGCTATGTCCTCAAATTCTTTTTGAAAAGATTCTTCCGTATCATTTTCCAATTGATCCCATATAGCTCTGACTTCCGACAAGCAAACATTTTGATTGGTATTTAACTTGGCATGACCCTTCATTTGTGACACATCACCCCTACAAAGACTGTTTCCTTTCTCATGTTGAGTTTGCTCTGACCATGTCCAAACTACGGTATTGTCTTCTCCTATCTTCGACCCTCCATCCATATTGAATACTTCCTAATCAACTGGTTCCTGAACCGATGCCAAAATAATGCAATATAACATGGTTCATTTAAGATAACACGATAAAACAAAAGACAAACAAACACAAAAAACTTACGTCAGTATTGTGTATTAATACGAAAAGTAAATAAGTAAAACATAATCACAGAATAACATGGAATATTTAGCAAAGAAGATAACTAGAGAAATGTATTTAAACCGGCAGCACCTGTCCTAAGTCCCTATCTGGCTCTAGTGGGGTGAGTTTCTAGAGTACGACATGTGGGTTTTTGTTCTAGACTCTGGGTTCTCGAATTGTAGTTACTGTCTACTGCAACAACAAGACATCAATTTGGTAGTATAGGTCCCTTATAATAGAGGTGTGGGCCCTACATTGCATAAGGTTAGCATACCGGAAGAAAGACAAAATTTTGAACTCAGAGGTGGAGAGCCTCACGTCGGATCATGTCTCGCTTCCATTCAAGGGTGAAAAGCTTGGGTAGAAGGCTTATGCATGAAAGACAGATATATCATACACAAAAGCTACCTCCATTCTTCCTGAAAATCCATCCAGTAATTATTGGAGAAATTAAATTCAAATTATTGTTTGAAATGCCAAAATGCCACGTGAAATTAATTAATTAGGCCTGGCTCTCCCAATTTACATCCTCAGCGGAGTCACCTAGTTGTCGCGACCATTTTTAAACCGTACGTATGAAAATAGCCCGACGATTAGGGTTTTGAAAATTAGGTTTTTTCATTTTTAATTTAATCTTGAAAACTTAGATTTTTCTCATTAAATTAGATTTTTCCTTTATTCAATTTTGAAAACAGTTTGGAGTCACCACCGGTCACTTTGGTAGACCATACACCATAAAAACAACTAGAGATTCTATTTTCTTAAATTTGGGTTCGGGAGTCGGTTATGTTTGGGGAAGAATTAGCACCCCCACAAATGCCCGTTATTGGTACCTTGTTAATTTCACAGGGCATTTTGGCATTTCGAACAATAATTTAGATTTAATTCATTCCTTATTCGTTAATTGAATTTTCATTTCGAATGGAGGTATCCTTTTGTAAGAAAATACATTTTTAAACGAATATAAGTTTTAAAATATCCAATTACTTTAGGATACTTCAATTTATATTTAAAAACGTATCCCAATACAAAAGGTTTTTATGCATGTCCATTTATTTTCTTGCCAATTTAAGTTCTAACTTAATAAGGGCTCTAATTAATTAAATTTGTTTAAGAATCTATGAATATTATCGAATTTATGGGGTTTGTGTGATAACACCCAATTATTTAGGCACTATCCATATTAAGCCCTAAATCAATAGTATTCCTAATTATTTGATGACTCTGATTATTTAAACCTAATCCTAATTCAATTTTAATTTGCTTAACTATGTGTGATTACATGTTCTAAGTTCAAATAAAATGTTAAATGTTCTACTAAAAAGCCCCCTTGATTAACATCTCATGGCAATGAGACACTAACCAACTTAGGACTTTAAAGTTTCCATTTAATAACCATTTATTTTCTAAAATTATTTGAATTAATTAAGAACCTAGATTTAGAGGCTCTAATTTTTTAAACTAAGTGAATTAATCATCCTAACAATTATACTATATGCCCATTTTAAATATGCAAGCATACATATAATTTAAACAAGATTAAACAAATAAATTAAGGCTAAAAAAGGGACCAAATTGAACTTCCATTAAAACTCGAGTGCCAAATTATAAAAAAGTGACCAAATTGTAAGCAATACAAAAATGACTACCCAATCCGTGAAGGCCCAAAAGAAGGGCACAGATCCTCAGCCTAACCCGAATTTAGCCCGTGGGTCGAGTTAACCCGGCACCAAAATGGTGCCATTTTGACTCACCTATATAACCCTTTTTTCTTAGTTAACTCAACCATTTTCCCAACTTCCTCTCTTTCTCATTAGACAAACTCCCTCAACTCTCTTTAACAAAAAACACCCAAATCCCAGAAAACAACCCCATCTTGGATCAAAAACACATTTTGGATAAGTGTTCATCCGAGTTCTTCAAGAACTCGATGAACACCATCTTCTCCGACCATAAATAACTGCCATAACTGGCATTCAATCCAACATTCAACCACCGGATAAGCTCTGATGTGTTTGCCAGCGACCAGGGTTCGAACCCCGGCCACCGCCTCCATGTAATTTACAGCCACCATCGTAACCCAAAAACTTCCATTTTCCCTAATCTCAAACCCTAACATCCTAGATCTTGCACGTTTCATCAGAAGCACCCACTTCACCCAACCTAAAATACTCTACCCGTACCCAAAACCCTCTTCGACTCCGCCATTACCCTAAAAACTTTGGCCACCGTTAAGATAAGCTTCTCGGCCCTTTTTCTTTCCATTTTCATTTCGATTCTTGGTTAAACTAACATGTTTCTTGTTATTTGCAGAAAGGAAGAAGAGAATATTGTGTTATACCTTCTTGACAGTGTAATCACGATGATGGTTAATCTCCCCAACGACGAACGAGCTTCTCCAGCAACTCCTCCGGCAGCGTTTGAATTTCCACGACGACAACCATTCGGCTCTTCGACGGTTCAGCTCACAAGGCTAGTGAGATTCCCAAAATGCCCTCAATCACTCTCTTTCTTCCTTTTTATTATTATATTATTATTATTGGAAGCTATTAATGATGGTCATTAATTCCTCCGACATTTCTCTCTTTGCTATTTATAGGTGAGTGGGAAGTGATGTAAGGGATGACATCATGGAGCTGATGTCAGTAAACAAGAAAACTATGATCCAAGTGAACTCTTCTAGACCAATGGTAATGTGACACGTGGCCCTTGGAAGCCGGATTTTGGGCGGGAAAATTGGGTTTTCAGACTCAAATGTGTTTTTTGGGTAAAAATGAGCGAGAAGAGCTGTAAATTGAGCTTTAGTTAGGCTTTTGGGTATTTGGCATATAAATGGCAATGTGTAATGGATTTTGGACTTTATGGACATATTTTTTATTTATTGGGCTCTTTATTTACCACATATTTATTTTGGGTTTATTTATAGAAATATAGTATACATACGTATACCCGAACAAAATTAGGGTGCTACATAGGTAGAGGTGTATCGATACGGGTAAGTGTATTTTTGGCATGCGTATCGGTACAGGCAGAAGTGTATCGATATGGTTTTGAGCTACTGGAATTCTGGGAAAATGATTTGTAACCCACGTATCGATACGCATAGGGACCGTATCGATACGCCCTCGCGTATCTGTACACTTTGAGGCCGTATCTGTATGCTTGGTTGTTATGTTAGTTGTTATTTATATTAAAGATTTTAGATTCTTCCATTTTGGCCCCTGATTGTTATGCATGCAATTAAAGGAGTTCAGATGGCTGTTTTATGCTGAAATTTGACATGTGAGCTTGAAACCTGACAAATTAAGGATTGGTAACTTCAAAATGGATTAAGTTCCTACAATTTTCCAAAATTGCAATTTGGTCCCTAAATTGCAATTACGTGCAATCGGATTTCGATTCAACGCTCTATTGAGTTGAGTTTTCACCCGCTGCTAGTATGCACACCATAGGTTATAATGTTTCATCTAGTAAGATAAAAGAAAAAAATAGGAATAATTCGAGTTAAAACTTTACGGGTTTGTTTCAGCAAACCCAATGTAGCTCGCTCGGTTCGGTCTAGCGACTAGGCTAGGTCAAGGGGGTTACATTACTATTCCACCACACTCGTCATGGACAAAAATTGCATAGAAAATGATTTCATGTGATTCTTCTTCTATGTAATACAAATATTTGAATTTAAATATTATTGTTTTCGATATGTGATGCCTATGTGATAGGCTTTTAATGGATTGCTTGCTTTTAATTCCATTTGCAAGATTAATATAAAAAATTCTATTATTATTTATATTTATTTGAATTTTCATTTTAGAAATTATCATGTTCTGTTTAGATGCCCGAGCCCCTAAATTTTTTAACGTTTCAAAATTTAGAACTAGCATTTCAATAAAATAAGCATGACATAACAATAGAAAATAGAAACTATTTTCAATACACATCCCACAAATACGAACAGTTCAAATATAAAAATATTTAAATGTTCATTCAAATACAAATTGTTGATTGTCAAAATGCACAGGGGGACCAGAGATGGTGGCCCATGCAGGTTGAGGCAGCCGTTCCGAGTCGGAGTTCGTATATTGCTCTTGGTTTATTGGGTAATGGTGTTTGGAATGGAAGACCTTGGTGCTCTCCTATGCATGCTTGTTTTATACTACTTGGACATGTGTCATGCTCAGGTTGTCATGGCGCATTGATTGGACTGGCTATAACTTGACGTCCTAGGTTCCCCTCGTCATTCGTAGCGAGCATGTGTGTTAGCCGCGTGGCCACCGGATGAGATGTGATGTTCCACATAATATTGTATGTTCACCACAGACTGTAGAAGGTATTGCACAGTTCGCGGGTGATCCCATGCACTACGATCTTCGTGCATCCATTACATTTATCTCTTAACATCCTTCACGTTACGTTGTCTGTAGTCTTGCTCTTTCTGGTCTCAACATGTGGTGGTAGGTGTTTATAGGTGATATCTTTATGTTTATTTTACAATGCATTTGCTTGCTTTTTAAGTAAATTTAGTTTCGTTTAGATGTTAAAAGCATGCATTTACATAAGGAGTTAAGGAGCTATTCCATTGCCAGTGCAAAGGGTTATTTTGCTCGATTTGATGCAGGATATAGGCAGACAGACATGATAGAGAAGCGCTGGCAGAGAATGCAAGAAAAGAAGCAGGGAATTGTTGAGTAGCAGTTGGCATAGATGGACCAAGCAATGCCAAGCTCGGCTGGCAAAGGATTGAAGTCTGATGCTCAGTCAAAGTAGCCGTTAAACCCTGTACACGCTAGCATTAGGATTCAAATCTGGAAAAGATGATCACATGTCTTATCCCTTGCACATTTAAAATTCAAACTCAAAGGCTTATCCTAGGGTTTCCACGTAAGCCTATTTAAAGGAGATCAAGCAACCACTTGGGAGATCGAATTGGAGAGAGGCTGCACCATGGTGAACCTAGAGGTGACTCAATTCAACCAGCTAATACCGAGAGCTCTAGAGCATTCAAAAGGTTGTATCGACAGATCTCCTTATTGCCCATTTTCTTAGTTTTATTTGTTTTTATTTCGAAATGATGATGAAAAATGATGATGTTTTGTGGATGGACCCTCCAACCATGAACTAAGCTTTTACAGTTGGTTGGGGGATGTTTGCGATTAACGTTTATTTTATATTTGGTTTTTAATAACTATAAAGCCTTGGTATTATTTTCTATTTGCTAGTACATAACTTTTCTAAATCCATTTCCATATGACAATTGGCATTATGTGCTTATTGCACCTAAATATCTTAACAGACTTAAGGGGCAACGATCAGTTGCTAGATACTAAGGGGAGAAGCTTCGACAGAAGATGTTCAAGTAGATGAACTTATTTCGGAAGTGAGTCTACCCATTAGGAGTAAAGATTGACACTTAATCAAGTTCATTAATGAAAAACTTCATTATAGACATATAGGGGTTTATTCGTGGTTAACTTAGGGTGTTGCCATCGACATAGACAATAATATCTTTAATTTGCTCGGCAATAAACCAAGCAGGACATTATTAAAGGCTGGCACAAGTAGCGTGAAATCTAGGCATCCCTTGCCAACGCTCATCATTCAATTGAACAATTCATTGCCAGACTGATTTCATTTTCACTACACTATTTTTGCCATATTTTTACAATGCAAAGTTGTAACTCTTCGAAGTGGCAAACAATACGAGGCTGAGACACTTGTCAAGCAGCCAACGAGTTGTCAAGAGGAAGAAAAGGAACCAGTAGATGAACCAAAAGAAACAGAGAAGAAAGAAGTGGACATGAGCGATGCCAGACCTCAGTTGGATACCAGCAAACCCTTGGGAAAATCGGCAGAGCCAACATATGCTTATCCACTTCCACCATTTCCAAAAAGACTACAAAAGCACAAGAAGGATCAGTAATTTAAGCATTTCTTGGAAGTCTTTAAGCAATTGCGGATTAATATACCATTAGTGAAAGCTCTTGAGCAGATGCCCAACTATGTTAAATTCATGAAGGACATCTTGTCCAAAAAGAGGAAATTTTGTGATTTCGAGACTGTAGCTCTCACTGAGGGATACAGTGCCATGATAGTCAATCGATTCCCACCAAAGTTGAAAGAACCGGGAAGTTTTACTATTCCCTGTACCATTGGCAACAGATTTATGGGTAAGGCACTATGTGATTTGGGAGCCAGCATCAATTTGATGTCAATGTCTATTTTCAAAAAGATTAGCATCGAAGTAAGGCCTACCACAGTAACACTTTTAGTTGGCAGACTGATCCTTTGTACATCCTAAGGGTAAGATTGAGGATATGTTGGTAAAGGTTGACAAATTTATATTCCCAGCTGTTTTTATCATTTAGATTATGAAGCAGATGTTAATGCTCCAATTATATTGGGCAGAACATTCCTTACCATAGATAGAGCTTTGATTGATGTTCATAAAGGTGAATTAACTATGTGCATGAATGATCAGCATGTTACATTTAATGTGTTTCAAGTTCTTAAATGTGTAGATGAATCCGAGGAATGCCAAGCTGATGAAATGATGGAGTCCATTTTTAATGTGGACTTAGCACAGTTGTGCCAAGATACTGATCATGATGCCAGCGAACAAGTTGATAAAGAAGAGACAAGTGAGGGAACTGAAGGAATAACTTTAGAAGAGATAAACTATTTTGGACAGCTAGAGTTGCTGGAGTTGGCTGGTAGAGAGATCGTGGTACCTAAACCATCCATTCAGGAGCCACCTGAATTGGAACTAAAGTCATTGCCAGACCACCTCAGGTATGCCTACTTAGGTAAACACTCAACCTTGCCAGTGATCATTGTTGCTGATCTAACTAATGATCAGGAGTAAAGATTGCTAAAAAATTTAAGCAATTACAAGCAAACGTTGGGATGAACCTTGGCTGATTTCTGAGGAATAAGCCCATCCATTTGCATGCACAAAATAGTTTTGGAAGAATATCATGGCAAAAAATTGAGGGCCAAAGAAGATTAAACCCGAGCATGAAAGAGGTAGTAAAAAAAAGAAATTATCAAGTGGCTGGATGCTGGGATAATCTATCCCATTTCTAATAGCTCATGGGTTAGCCCGGTGCAATGTGTGCCAAAGAAAGGTGGCATGATTGTGGTTCAAAATAGCAACATTGAGTTAATTCCTTCCAAAAATGTTATTGGATGAAGAGTATGCATGGACTATAGGAAGCTGAACAATGCCACCAGGAAATATCACTTTCCACTGCCCTTCATCAATCAAATGTTGGACAGACTGACAGGTAAGGCATTCTACTGCTTCCTAAATGGTTATTGAGGATACAATTAGATTTCCATAGCTCTGAAAGATTAAGAGAAGACCACATTCACCTGTCCATATAAGACATTCACTTTTAGAAGAATGCCTTTTGGACTGTGTAATGCTCTGGCAACGATTCAACGTTGCATGATGTCTATATTTTCGGACATGATTGAGAAGAACCTAGAAGTTTTCATGGATGACTTCTTGGTGTTTGGCAAGACATTTGAGGATTGCCTTTAGAGTCTAGAGCTTGTTTTGAGAAGATGTATTGAGACTAACTTGGTCTTGAACTATGAGAAATGCCACTTCATGGTGAAGGGGGGCATAGTTCTCGGTCATAGAGTGACCAAGAAAGGCTTGGAAGTTGACAAGGAAAAAGTGGAGGTAATCAAACAGTTGCCATCTCCTACAAGTGTAAAAGGTATACGAAGTTTTTTATGACATTGAAGGTTTTACCACCGTTTCATTAAAGATTTTTTTCTAAAATTTCTAAACATTTATGCTTGCTTTTAGAACAAAATGCCACTTTTATGTTTGATGATTCATGTTTACAAGAGTTTCAGGAACTGAAAGATAGGTTGATCAATGCCCCCATAGTTGTGGTACCAGATTGGAATGAGCCATTCGAGCTCATATGCGATGCCATCGACTATGTTTTTGGAGTTGTATTAGGACAGAGGTGTGGCAAAGCTTTTCATACCATTTACTATGTCAGCCGGACATTGAATGAAGCATAACTAAACTACACCACTACCGAGAAAGAATTTCTTGGAAAAGAAATACCTCAGCATTGAAATATTGATCACTCGGCATTGAAATACCTCTTGGAAAAGAATGTTGTCAAACCCAGACTAATCTGATGGACACTCTTATTGCAAGAGTTTGATCTCGAGATTCGAGACAAGAAGGGGAGTGAAAACTTGGTAGCTGACCATTTTTCAAGATTAGAACACCATCTTGAGGAAGGTAGAACCACTGCCATTAGAGATGAATTCCCCGATAAATACCTGCTTGCAGTCAATTCCATGCCACGGTACGCTAATATAGTCAACTACTAGTAAGTAATAGCATGCCATCAGATCTGGAAAGCAATGCCAGGAAATGTTTTCTATGAGTTGTGCGACAGTTATTAGGACGCGCCTATTATGTTTAAACATTGTGTCGACCAAGTGATCCGCCGATGTGCACTAGAGGATGAGCAGCAGAATATTTTGCAATTGTGCCATGCAACGCCGTATGGAGGCCATTTTTTTGGAATGAAGACCACAACCAAAGTGTTGCATCCATCTTTCTTTAGGCCTATGTTGTTTAAAGACGCTCATTACTTTGCCATGGCATGTGACCGATGTCAGCGGACAGGTAACATCTCGAGCAGACATCAACTGCCACTCTAGAATATTATGCTAGTAGAGTTGTTTAACGTATGGGGAATAGACTTGATGGGTCCCTTTTCCCCCATCATTTGGAAATCTTTATATTCTTGTGGTCGTTGATTATATTTCCAAGTAGGTTGAGGCCGTTGCATTACCAACAAATGATGCCAAGGCTTAGTTCCTGCATAAGAACATCTTCACGAGATTCGGTGCCCCCGGGGCCATCATTCATGATGATGGTACACATTTTAAATGTAATTTAATCTCTAGAGCTCTGTGCAGGTACAGAATCTAGCAACGCATTGCCACGGCTTACCATCCCCAAAAAAATGGCCAAGCAGAGATCTCAAATAAAGAGATCAAGAACATTCTGGAAAAGACTGTGAATCCATCAAGGAAGGACTGGTCCTTGAGACTAGAGGATTCCTTGTGGGCTTATAGAACAACCTTTAAGGCTCTATTAGGAACTTCTCCCTATAGGCTCGTGTTTGGGAAGGCATGCCACTTACTTGTGGAATTGGACCATAGAGCTTATTGGTCAACCAAAAAGATCAATATGGAGTAGAAAACTGGTGGTGCAAAACACTTATTGGACATGAACGAGTTAGACGAATTCAAAACACATGCTTACGAGAATGCCAGACTCTACAAGGAAAGGACAAAATGTTGGAATGACAAAAAGATAATGCCAAGGCAATTTGAGGTAGGCCAATGTGTTTTGCTATTTAACTCGAGGCTAAAGTTGTTTCTAGGGAAGCTCAAGTCAAGATGGTCGGGACCCTTTGAAGTTGTGAAGACATATGCTTATGGAGTAGTAGATATCAAGGATTTGAAGACTGTAGCAATTTTCAAAGTAAACGATAAAAGATTGAAACACTATTTGGATGGTACTCAAAATGATGCCAATGAGGTTGTCCTTTTGGTAGAGGTTTTGTGAACATCATCATCATTGTTTGATTTTTGTATATAGTAGGCTAGATTTTTTTCATTATTTTTCATTTATTTTTCTTTCTTTTAATTTTGATTTTTGTATATAGCAGGATTTGTGTGATGGGCTGAATGCCAAGGCAAGATCTTGTCATGGGGTGATTAACAAAAACTGGAGGAAAGAATTTACCCTAGCCGCCCAAGGCTTGATAGAGCTCAGCCCAAGAGAGAGTGAAAATTTTTGCTTTGAAATTTATCCTAGCCGCCCAAAGTGATATGTTGAAATTCAAATTACAACATAATCACCTTATCACTTCTTTTCCCGATCCATCTTATTACTTAAACCCTTATCACGTCATCCTTTTTCTTTCCCCCAAACACGTAAAAGCCTATCATTAACCCAACCGACCATATTAATTACTCCAATTAAACACTCAACCTTTCACATTTCCATCTACTTAAAACCCTAATCGATCCAAAGATAAAAACTTTTCATTTTCCACTATATTTTCTTTATCAAGCAAGAACACCAAGAATCAGTTCTTCTTCCAAAAATCACTCAAGTCCCAAACATATTCCCATGGCTTCCTCTGCAACACCATTCAATATCTTTTTCAATAGAGAAATCCGCAAGAAGCACGAAGAGAACTTTGTCTCAATGACGTTTTGCTATGAGAAGAACTTTGATTTCAATAATGAAACCAACTTGTGTTATTCACCAGAGTTCATGGCGGGGGTGAAATAACACAAGGGGAGTTGTTTTGCTAACAAAAGGGGGCATCTATTCTAACATTGTCTGAGAATTTTATGCTCATCTCACAACCAAAGACCCTCCTTTCTTGATGGTGCGAGGTAAGTGTGTGCGATTTGATGAAGGTTATATTAATGAGATGTTTAAATTGGATGGTGCAAATGAGAAGCACTTTGAATTTGTGGATTCTTTGGACGATGCCAAGAGAAAGATGTTGTTGAAGGACTTATGTGAGCCCAGCACTAGGTGGACTGTGTCATCGAAGGGCCATAGGACAGTGAAGCGGCTGGCATTGAAGCCACAAAGAAGGGGTGGAACCACTTCGTGAAGGCAAATCTAATGCCGACCACCCATAACGAAACCATCTCGAAGGAAAGACAAGCACTATTATATTCAATTATTGTGGGTCGCAAGATCAACGTCGGTCGTATCATTATTGATGAAGCTTATAAGTGTGCCAGTACAAGTAATGGGAATTTGTTTTCCCCTTTATTAATTTCTAATATTTGTGTAACCCCCTTGACCCGGCCTAGCGCTAGACTGAATCGAGTGAGCTACATTGGGTTTGCTGAAACAAACCCGTAAAGATTTAACTCAGAATGCATCCATTTTTTCTTTTATTTTTTCTAGTTGCAACATAATAACCTATGATGTGCATACTGGCATAGGGTGAAATATTAACTCAATCGGTCGTCGAATCGATATCCAATTACTTGCAATTGCAATTTAGTGACCAAATTGCAATTCTGGAAAATTACAAGGACTTAACCCATTTTAAGGTTACTAATCCTTATTTAGTGAATTTATATGCTTGCTGGTCAAATTTTAGCTCAAAACGATAATCCAAACTCATAGAATTGCATACATAACAATCAGGGATCAAAACGAAAGAATATTAAAACACCAGACTTCACTTTAACCAACTTAATTGATGTTCGTATCGGTAAACGGGCAAGTGTATCAGTATGGCTATACATTTCCAAAAACTCATATTCTAGTGGCTCAAATCTGTACTAAAACACTCATTCGTGTACCGAAATGCCTAGCCAAAACACTTATACCCATTTCGGAACACTCCTTCGTGTACCAAAATGCCTAGCCTAAAGGCTTACACCTGTACCGAAACAATTGCTCGAGTACCAAAACAGACCCTCAAAAAACACGTACCTGTTTCAATACAGGGCCAGGTGTACCAAAAAGCCTAGACCTAAAATGTCCCAATTTTCCATTTTTTTACATTTCCATGGATTCAAACATAAATCAAACATGCTTCAAACATAAACTCAATTATTCTAAGGATTAATCCTTATCATAATATCACGAAAACATCATCAAGACGTAGCATCAAGCTTCAAAAGAAATTCTAGAGGCATGCATTGTAGAAGCTAAACCATTCCAAAGTAGCATTACAAACATGCTCAAATAGGGAGTTTAGCAAAAACCCTCCCAAATCAACAAGGAAACCCCATTGCCTTTATTACTACAAGTCTAATTCGAAACTATAAGTTCAATTGGCCAAAGTCCTCGGATTTCCTTCGTTTGCTAGCTCCCTCCAAACCTTAATATATTCTCTGCATTGATGGACAAAGAGAGCATAAGCACACAAGGCTTAGTGAGGACTGCTCAAACAACACACCATCAATGATTTTTATATCATTTTCCAAAACCACATTGAAAATACCAGTTCAATCTTCTTATAAAACATCATGCCTTGAAAATTATGCACTTAACACTTTCAAAAACCAGCATATTAAATCATATGCAACATGTACCATGGATCAACAGCAAATCCCAATTGCTAACCCTCAATTTAAGTCTTCCCATGCATAACAATCCATATGCCAAACTTAAGGGGTAAAACATGTATAAATCAACATTACACATCAACATCCATCAACATGATACATTAAAAATTATATTGGCTTTCAAGTGACCATAAACCAAGTTCCACTTTCCAAAATATTACATCGGATACACGGATTCAACATGTTTCCTCTCAACACTTCATTCCATTTCAACCGAAATTAAGGTACATTCACAACTCGAGGACACCAACCCCAATCACCGGTTAGATGCATAATCCACTAATGAGAGTTTTCGGTACCATATAACCCCTCGACACTGAGGCGACTTAATTATAGTGCACTATCAATCCTATGGTCAACCAACTATATCCGATAACATTTCTAAACCACATCACTTGCCAATATAATTCATTACTAACATTTACCTCATTATTTTAATATGCATCAATTCAAAGCCATTTCCAAAGCAACAAACCATGCTTTAAACAAGTATTCCACATACTTACATGGATCATTTACCAAATGCATCCATCATCATCATATGATTAAAATTAGTATAAACCATACTCAAAACATGCTTAAGTAGTAGATACTATGTACTTCAAAAGAAGTGCATAAAATCCATTTCATAAAAACACGACCGAGGGAGAAATCTCTTTATACTTGCTTCTGAGTTTAAACCAGCATTTCAAGCTAAGTTTAGACTCCCAAAACAACCTTTAAACCATTTCAAAGCTAAAATCCACGTTCTCACTCACCGACAAACGCAAAGCTTTATTCACCGATGCGAAAACAAGCATCTGAAGCTTCTGAAGCTTTACCAATAGCCTTAGGATCACTCTTCCCTGTTTTAATCACATAACAATAGAGGATTAATGCATCATCATGCACTCATAATCCCAGCAACACAACTCCTCAACTTTGCCTCACTAAAACCATCAATCGCTATTTGAAAACACCATTACACATCATCCACACATTACCCAACCAAAACCTAAAGGTTTAGACCATCAATTGACATCCAAAAACAATCAAGCATCAAACTAATAGCTCCAGCAACAATAAACCACCATAACTCCTCAATAACACATAACTAGCAACATAGAAAAGTAGAGATTCACATAGCTTAGGGATTCCAATGTTGAAATCAATCTATTAACATTATAAAACATCAAAATCATGGTTATAAATAATCAAGAACTCAGCAAAACATATCTAAAACGAAAATCACTTAATCTCATCAATTAAACCTTGATTTAATCAATTTCCATAAATAAATCATTAAAAATCAATAGAAAACATATGTAAAGGATCAATAACTTGGGAATTTCAGTAAAGAACCATACATTATAGGAGAAGGACATAGCTCACCTCTAATGTTGACTTTCCTCATCAATTGGATTGATTTACATGAGAAAACATGATTAAAACAATAAAGTTTTGATAGAAATCAACCAAGAACTCATTTGAAATTAACATATTGAAGAAATCAAGAAGTCACTGAAGATTTTGAAGAAACAAAGAGTGTTTGGATTAAGGGAATTTGAGAGAAAATCTATTCAAGAAAAGTTAGTTATGTGAAATTTGCTTAGAAATTAATTATGAAATTAATTACCTAAAATCTATTTATATTCCTCCCAAATCCTTTTTAAAATAGCCAATTATTGAAGAAAGTCTAATATTATACTTAGGTCAAATAGCTCCTTAAAGATTCAAAGTTCTGACCATTTACAAAACAACCAATAAAAATAGTTTTCATTCTTTACATTTTCGTCACTAGCCAAAATATCACATTTTTTAATTCCATTTTTCAAAATTGAATTTACCAAAAATATTCATATATTTAATAATTACTTTTAGATATTTTCCCAAATGTTTTCTCACTCAAAAATATTTATTCTAATTTTAATCTCGAATTCGACTCGAATCTCTAACTCGGTCCACCGAACCGTCTAATCAACCTATAAACCGCTTGGCCCAAAATCAGGGCATTACAACTGCCCCCCACTTAGGAAATTTCAACCTCAAAATTTTTCCCGAAGAAAACAAGTGCAGAAACTATTCCATCAAATCGGCCTTACTTTCAACATAGCCTCCTCAACTCCACTACGTCGCCACAACACCTTCACAAGTTCAATCGTTTTACCATGAAGAAATTTAATCCATGAATCAAGGACCTCAACAGGTTCCTCACAAAATATAAATCCGGTCGCAGCTCAATGCCCTTCACTGGCATAACATATGATGGATCTGACCGATACATCCGCAACATCGACACATGAAACACATCATGAATCTTCTCCGGCTTAGGAGGTAACCTCAAACGATAAGTCACAAGAACAACACACTCCACAACCTCATACGATCCAATAAACCTCAGACTAAGCTTACCCTTACGTCCGAACCGCATCACCTTCTTCCAAGGTGACATCTTCAAGAATATGTGATCACCAACCGTATACTCAATCTCTCTACGCTTTAAATTCACGTAGGATTTCTTAAGATCCAAAGTCGCTTTCAAGCAATCACAAACAAGCTTCATCCTCTCATTCGTATCTTTCAATACATCCAGCAAGGAAACATATTTTTCCCCAACCTCAGCCCAACGCAAGGTGTACGACACTTCCTACCATACAAGGCCTCATACAGTCCCATTTGTATACCAACTTGATAACTGTTGTTACAAACAATCTCCACCAAAGGCAACTGCCTACTTGGGTTCCTTGGAACTCAATGATGCAACACCTAAACATATCCTGCAAGACTTGGATCACACATTTAGACTAATCATCTGTCTAAGGATGATACGAAGTACTGAATTCCAACCGTGAACCCCAAAGCTCGATGCAACCACTCCTAAAACCTCACTGTAAACCGTAGATCCCTATATGAAACTATAGATGTAGGCACCTCGTGCAAATGCACAATCTCGACGATATACAACTACGAAAACTTATCCAAAGAATACGTGGTATGCACATGCACAAAATGTGCACATGCACAAAATGTGCACACTTCATAAACTGATCAACAATCACCCAAAAGGACTCCATTTTAGTAGGCATCAACGACAGCCTAGATACAAAATCCATGGTGTTTCTCTCCTATTTCCATTCCAGTATCCTTAACGGTTGCAACAACCCAGAAGAGAACTGATGCTCAGCCTTAACACGCTGACATACCATGCATCTAGCAACAAAATCAGCCATAAGTTTTTCCTTAAACCAATCCAATAGTACTCTTCCTTTAACCCCCGATACATCTTAGTACTACCGGAATGCATAGCAAAAAGGACTAGCATGCGCCCAAGACAAAATGGTACGCATCAACTCATCATCACTAGGCACCACTATCCAATCCTTGAAACACAATACACCATCATCATTAAACTGAAAATCTATCAGATTTCCATCTATGATATCCCTAACATGCGGTATCAACGCATCATCATAAGATTGCTTCTACTTGATCAACTATGACAAAAATGGCTTTACATACAACTCGGCCAACAAGCCTCTATCCCGCATCACACTAAACCACGCAAACATCGTCCTCAACTCTACCACAACTTCCCTAATCAAGCATCGGCTACAACATTAGCCTTCCCCAGATGATATTCAATCATCATATCATAATCCTTAAGAAACTCCAACCATCTATGTTGCTTAAGATCCAAATCCTTTTGCCTCATCATTTTTTCCAAACACTTATAATCCGTGTACACAACACATTTCTCACCAGAGAAATAGTGTCTCCAAATCCCTTAAGCAAACACAACCGCATTAATCTCAACATTATGCATAGGAAAATTACACTCATACACCTTCAACTGTCTAGATGCACAAGCCACAACTTCGCTTGCAACGCAAAAATCGTAGAGGTTTCCTCAACAAACCTCAATATTGATCAATTGAATCTAGAAAACCCACGAACTTCCAACTCCAACCTCGGTTGCTTCAAAACTAGCATAATCAAACTTCTGAGAACCAACCTTTAACACCCTCTTCAACTCTTGAGAATTCCAAAGAACCACATTACCAAAGCTACTTACATAAGCTACTTATATGTATGAACATATGTATGCATGATTACTTATATGGCCTCATAGATGTCTATATGTATGTATGCAATACCTATAATGTCATGCCCAAATGTATGCATGTAATGGCATATTTATATATACAAGTGTTTTAGCACTGTGCATGTTTAGATGTTCACACTTACTAATAACGTTCTCAGAACCAGTATCCCTTCCAACATACCCAAAACTCGCACTTTCCCAAACAAAGAGCAAACATTCACTCCTCTACAAAAGCCTACTAAACCATTCATACCTGCAGATCAAAATCCTTCTCGGTACCTTTGTACACGAGAATAACATCTATAAACACAACAAAAAATTGTTCCAAAAACTCATTGAATACCTAATTCATCACATCCACGAACGCACCCGGCTTATTGGCCAAACCAAACGGCATCACCAAGAACTCACAATGCTCGTACCTCGTACGAAAAGCATTTTTAGGCATATCCATATCTTTTCCTTTCAACTAATAATACTCATACCTCAAATCAATTTTAGAAAGCACTAAAGCACCTCATGACAAATGATACTTATTCTTAATCATCAACTTGTTCAGTTGCTGGTAATCGATGCACAACTACATTGTGCCATCTTTCTTTTTCACAAACAACAATGGCTCACCCTAAAACAAAACACTAGACCTAATAAACCATCGAACAAGCAACTCCTGAAGTTGCATCTTTAACTCCTTCAGAAAAAACACCCAGAAACTCACATACAGTACAAGTGTTCTGTACACACACCTCCTCCGATCCCAATTCCATAACATAGGCTAGGAATGCCTGACATCCAATATCCATTAAACGACTTGCTTCTAGAGCCAAAACAACATTAGGCACGAACTTAGCATTCTTACCCATGATTACCACCTCGTAATCATCAGCAATTTCAAGGAAACTCGCTTAGTTTCAAAATCTACCACAACCCTATGCTCGGTCAACCAATCCATGCCCTAGATTACATCAAAACTATAAAATGGCAACTCATCAAATGAATCGCAGACATATGACCTTGAACAGTCAAAGGACATCTCCTGGATAACCTTGTCGTAACGACCGTCTCACCGAAAGAACTAGTTACTTGCATACCCACATCTCTACACTAAAACTGCCCCCAGCCACCACCACGACCTCTTCGTGGTGCAACCATAGGTGCCCTGGCCTGTCCACCAGCCAACAATAGACAATCACATCTCAAATGATCGCTCGATCCACAAATCCAACAAGAATTAGCAACAACAGGTGCAAGAGCCTGTCCCTCACGAACCAAACATAGGTAGTCCTGCCTCATGCAATCACGCGATCCACATACCCAATAGGTATTGTGCATTGTTCTAGCCTGGATACTCTGACCCTGCGGTCCTCGTCCAACACTACCTCGCCTCAACTCAGGGTGATACCTCTTATCACGTTACTTCTTAAATTGACCACCACCAGAACTAGAGTCCACAACACTCTTTCTAGAACCAGAACCTCCTACACGAACCGATAAACCAAAGTTTTACTTAATGCATTTCGCCCGTGTAACAAGCACGTCAAAAATGGTGTAGTTAGAAGCCAACATGTATATCTTAACATCCTATACCAATCCACAACAGAATCGGTCATAGAAATACCTCTCATCTAGTACCAGTTCAGGAGCATACTAGCTCAACCGAACAAACTGTACCTCACACTCAACCATAAATATACAGCCTTGAACCAAGGCCATAAAACTCACGTTTCTTTTCATCCAAGTATCTAACTCCTAGATACTTCTTCTTAAAGACAGTTCAAAAGAACTCCCAGGTCACAACACCGGGTTCCACACCCACAACCACAATTGTCCACCAACTATACACATCTCCTTGCAATAGAGACATGACACATCCTAACTTTTGGACATCATTACACCTTATTTGGTCCAAAATCTGATCAATACAGGCCATCCACTCCTCGAATGCCTAGGGTGCCAACCCTTGACACTCAAATCCTTCCAAACTATGGAGGTGCTCTAACAGAAACCTCGTTTGTCCAACAACTGGTGCAGTCACATGCACTCCATAAACGGCAATAGAAAAAGCTTCAGGTATCGCCTATATCAAAGGTGCCTTGTCACCCAACACTGGCCTATTTTGCGCAAGTGGTACTTACTTCGGGGTGGCAAACCCCCAGGAAATATAAAATTCTCAACCCCTTTTCCCAATAGCAACAACATTCATGCTAGTTCTCAATTCTCCGCTCGGTCGTAAAATAACACATTTTTGAAGGCATGATAATTATACTGAAAATAATCAGGCCAGGTTCAATGAGGGATACAAGACTTCCATTTCAAATCAAAGCATTTTAGGCTATAGTAATAAGCAATGTGTCCCCGAAACATACCCCAACATAACATATGTCACCCAACAGCCATATAAACAATCAACATGCTTATAAACAATCACTATGCATAGCAAACAACAGTAATCAACCAATAACAACATTCTGACATCATAACCTCATCCCAATTATCACAAACCTAGCTCTAATACTACCAAATGTGACCCCCTTGACCTGGCCTAGTCGCTAGACCAAACCGAGTGAGCTACATTAGGTTTACCGAAACAAACATGTAAAGATTTAACTCTAAATGCGTTCATTTTTTTCTTTTATCTTGTCTATATGCAACATAATAACCTATGGTGTGCATATTGGCAATGGGTGAAATATTAACTCAATCGGGCGTCGAATCGACATCCAATTGCTTGCAATTGTAATTTAGGGACCAAATTGCAATTCTGGAAAATTATAGGGACTTAATCCAATTTAAGGTTTCCAATCCTTAGTTAGTCAAGTTATATGCTTTTTGGTCAAGTTTCAGCTCAAAACGATAATCCAGACTCATGAAATTGCATACATAATAATTAGGGACCAAAATCAAAGAATATTAAAACATCAGACTTCACTTTAACCAACTTAACTGCTGGCCGTATCGACACATGGGCAATTGTAATGGTACAGTTATAAATTTCCAAAAACACAGATTTCAATAGCTCAAATCTATACCAAAACACTCATTCGTATAACGAAACGCCTAGCCAAAACACTTATGCTCGTTTCAGAACACTCCTTCGAGTACCGAAATACCTAGCCAGAAGGCTTACACCCGTACCGGAACAATTGCTCAATTACCAAAACAGACCCTCGAAAAACACTTACCTGTTTCAGTATAGGGTCAGGTGTACCGAAACATCTAGACCCAAAATGTCTCAATTATCTGGTTTTTCATATTTCCATGGATTCAAATATAAACCAAATATGCTTCAAACATAAACTCAATTATTCTAAGGATCAATCTTGATCATAACATCACAGAAACATCATCAAGACGTAGCACCATGCTTCAAAAGAAAGTCTAGAGGCATGCATCCAATAAGCCAAACCATTCCAAAGCAGCATTACAAACATGCTCAAATAGGGAGTTTAGCAAAAACCCTCCCAAATCAACAATGAAACCCATTGCCTTTATTATTACAAGTCTAGTTCGAAACCATACGTTTAATTGGCCGAAGTCTTTGGATTTCCTTCACTTGCTAGTTGCCCCCAAACCTTAATTCTCTGCATTGATGGACAAAGTGAGCGTAAGCACACAATCTTAGTGGGGAGTGCTCAAACAACACACCATCAATGAATTTTTATACCATTTTCCAAAACCACATTGAAAATACCAATTAAATATTCTTATAAAACATCATGCCTTGAAAACCATGCACTTAACACTTTCAAAAACCAACATATTAAACCATATGCAACATGTATCATGGATCAACAACAAATCCCATTTGCTAACCCTCAATTTAAGCCTTCCCATGCATAACAATTCATATGCAAAGCTTAAGGGGTAAAACATGTATAAATCAACATTATACATCAACATCCATCAACATGATACATTAACAATTATATTGTCTTTCAAGTGATCATAAACCAAGTTCCACTTTCTAAAATATTACCTTGGATACACGGACTCAACAAGTGACCTCTCAACACTTCATGCAATCTCAACTAGAATTAAGGTACATTCATAACCCGAGGACACCAACCCCAATCACGGGTTAGATGCATAATCCACTTTTCCATCGCAAGCCTTTTTGCTTCTCTCTGACAGGTCTAAGCTTTGATGTGGATGACGATCATCAGCTTTCTTCTATTTGCTTGGACCTCGGTACTCAAAAACTTTGAGGTTAATTTCTATCTTTGGATTAACTGCACTTGAAAAGGTTAGAATCAGAGTAATACCAAAAATTCTTTTGCTTATCTTGAATCTACATTAATCTACTTTCAGGATGCTTTGTAGAAGAAATAAAAGAAGGCACAAAATAATACTTCATTAAAATTTTGAAACTTCGGAATGATTTAAAAGTCATAGAAAATATGAAAGAAAGGGAAGATAAAATATGATGTGATGTCCCAAATATCGATTGTATGAATGATGCGAGAGTCCATCGACTAAAGTAGATCCCACACTTGAAGTTCTTCGTTGAAATTTCTGATATTTGAGAAGGTCTTGTTTATTAGACGCCTGATCTTGAAAACCTGTCTGAGTCACCATTTTTGAGTTTTCAACTCAAACCCTCCTTTGATTTTAAGACTCACTTTTTAGGTTTTCATCTTAAACCCTTCTTTTTGTTTTTCTTTTTCTTTTTTTTCTTCTTTACCCGAGGTGCCCTTTTTGGGTTTTCACCACAGATACTGTCATTTTGTGAAGCACCATTTTGGGTTTTCACTTTGCTCCTTTTTTATGCGTAGTACTTCTTAACCATTCTGAGTTCACTAAATTACTTAACTCTTTCCCATCCACCTTCATTAAGATCAATGCTCCTCTGGAAAAGGCCTTTTTAATGACATAAGGCCCTTTCCAATTAAGCATCCATCTCCCTCAAAAATCTCTTTGAGTCAGCAATATCCTTTTAAGCACTAGATCCCCCTCCCAAAATTCTCTCAGGCAAACCTTCTTATTGTAAGCTCGCATCATTCTCCTTTGGTACATCTGGCCATGGCAAATAGCTTTTAGTCTTTTCTCCTCAATGAGATTCAGTTGACCAAACTGTGCTTGGACCCATTCGGCTTTTTCCAAGCTCACCTCGTTCAAAATCTGAAGTGACAGAATCTCCACTTCAATAGCCATAATTGCCTCGATGTCGTAAACCAAAGAGTATGGCGTTGACCCTGTCAAAGTACGTATGGATGTTCAGTAGGCAAACAAGGCAAACGATAACTTCTCGTGCCAATATTTAAAGGTATCGGTCATCTTCGATATGATCTTCTTGATATTCTTGTTTGCTGCTTCTACTGCCCCGTTCATCTTGGGATGGTAAGTGGTGGAATTATGGTGTGTTATCTTGAATTGTTCGCACACTTTTAGGTAAACCATACCAGCAAATGATCTCCTTCTTCAAGAACTTGCAAACTGTTACTCTTATGATATTGGCATAAGAGGCGACTTCTACCCACTTAATGAAGTAGTTGATGACCACTAGAATAAAACGATGTCCATTAGAGGCTTTGGGTGAATCTAACCAATGATATCCATGCCCCACATAGCGAACGGGCACGGTGAATTCATGGTGTGCAAAGGCAATGAAGGAGAATGGATCTCATCGGCATAAATTTGACACTTGTGGCACTTCTTTGCATAATCGATGCAATTTCCTTCCATGGTCGGCCAAAAGTACCCATACCTCATGATTTTCTTGGCCATTGAGAACCCATTGGCATGTGTCCCACATAATCCATCATGTACCTCAGCTAGGATGTTCTTGGCTTCTCGAGAATCAACACATTTTAACAGTATTTGGTCTTTGCCCCTTTTGTATAAGACTTCCCTACCTAGAACATATCCCATTTCCATTCTCCTAATGGTTCTTTTATCATTTTCATTGGCCTTTGTGGGGTAGGTTTGGAACTTGATATAGTGAAGAATATCATAGTGCCACAGGTTGCCATATGTCTCTTCTTCCAAACTGTAGCAATGAGTTGATATTTCAAAGATTTGCATCTCAATTGGTTTTATCTCTGCTTCGGTGCTTGCCTTGAACATTGCAGCCAAAGTTGCCAAAGCATCTGTCATCTGATTGTCTTCCCTTGGAAGGTAGGCAAAGCTGATCTTTTAAAAGTTTTTGACTAAATCTTGGATCAAATCATAATACTTAACCAACTACGAGTCTATTGTTTCCCATTCTTTTCGGAGTTGATAAACTACCAATGATGAATCCCCAAAAACCTAAAGCACCTTGACTTTCCTTTCAATGGTCGCGTGCAATCCCTATTGAATTACCCGGGGAATTAAATGCTCTATCAAAATAGAGTTTCCATGACTCGTCCTCCGGAGCGGGCTTTTCTTCGACGAATATTCACATCAAGTCTTCGTCAGGAAAGTTAAAGTTCAAGGACTCGTAATCATCTGATGCGCGACTCACTAGGAAATCTGCTATAACACTTCTCTTTACTACTTTCTAACTCACATATACGATGCTGAATTTGGAAAAAAGCATTTGCCAATGAGCCATCTTTATGGTCAATGTCGGCGTTTCCATAAAAAATTTCAACGGATCCAACTTGGATATCAACCAAGTGGTATGGTACACCATGTGCTTCCTGAGCC
The DNA here is from genome assembly GCA_019671005.1 of Hibiscus mutabilis. Lineage (NCBI taxonomy): Eukaryota > Viridiplantae > Streptophyta > Magnoliopsida > Malvales > Malvaceae > Hibiscus > Hibiscus mutabilis. The sequence goes on along the minus strand of CM033717.1, from coordinate 43,437,234 downwards.
TCTTGGTAGCCCACACTAGAGCATAACACAATTTCTGAATCGGTGGGTATCGAGTTTCACAATCGGTGAACTTCTTGCTTAAATAGTAGATAGCTCTCTTTCCTTCCGGACTCGTCATGTTGCCCCAACACACAACCCATCAAAATTTCAAAGACTGTCAAGTATAGGATTAATGGTCTATCAGGCACCGGCGCCACTAGGATCGAAGCATTTGTCAAATACTTCTTGATCTTATCTAGAGCTTCTTGGCACTCTTCATCTCATACTCTTGAGTTATTCTTCTTAAGCAATCTAAAGACAGGGTCGCACTTGTCGGTCAACTGAGAACTGAACCGAGATATACAATTTAATCTCCCCAAGAAACCTTGAACTTATTTTTACGTCTGAAATGGTGGAAGATTCTGAATGGCTTTTACTTTATCATGGTCAATCTCGATCCCTTTCTGCTAACCACAAAACCCAAGAGTTTTCTGGATGTGACGACAAAGGTGAACTTGGTCAGGTTGAGCTTTAACTGATATTTTCTCAATCTTTGGAAAAGCTTCCTCAAGTTCTGAATATGCTCCCTTCTGTTCAAGATTTGGCAATCATGTCGTCCACATATACTTCAATCTCTTGGTACATCATGTCATGAAAGAGAGTCACCATGGCTCTTTGATAGGTTGCCCTGGCATTCTTTAGTCCAAATGACATCACTTTGTAGCAAAACATCCCCTCATGGTCGCAGATGTAGCCTTCTCCATGTCTTCGGGATGCATCTTTATTTGGTTGTACCTTGAGAAACCATCAATAAAAGAGAACCACGAATGCCCTGTGGTGCTGTCGACCAGAGTACCAATATGAAGCAAGGGAAAATTGTCCTTAGGGCTTGCCCAATTGAGATCTCTATAATCTACACACATACGGACCTCTCCATCGTTTTTAGGAATAGGGACTATATTCATTACCCACTCTGGGTATTTGGCAACTTTTAAGAAACCGACCTCAAATTGCTTTTTTACTTCTTCTCGAATCTTCAACAATATATCAATCCTCCCGAATCTTCAACAACATATCAGTCCTCATTCTTCTAAGCTTTTGTTGAACCGGATTGCATTCTGACCTTATCAAAAGCTTTTGTACTACAATATTCGTATCCAACCCCGACATATCAGTTCTCATTCTTCTAAGTCCAAGCAAAGGCATCCTTGAACTCTAGAAGCAATTCCATCAAATCATGTCGGGTCTTGGATGAGAAAGTGGTGCCGATCTTTACTTTTCTTCTTTCTTCATCAGTCCCTAAATTGAGAATTTCCACTTCTTCTTGGTGGGGTAAGATCTATTTGTCTTCATTTTCCATTAACCTAAGCAACTCATCCGAGACTTCACAATCTATCTCGTCTTCCCCTTCCTCAATTTTCACCAAATATAAGTGTTGCTCAAAATCTACCTCGGGATCAGGTTCAGAATCATTCATATAGTTAATATCAGGAACCCTAAAACAATTTTGAAATGAATATATGTTGGGAAGAGGAACGAATGTTCTCATGAAATGAATAAAATAATAAATAATAAATAAATGTAATAAATGCAATGTTTGCCATTTGAGAAAACAAGGAAGCATCATTTTCATTAATTGAAAGCAAGTGAATTAACATAAAATCCCTTTACAAAAGATCCCTATTGCTTGTGGGCGAAAGCAAAAAGGGTAGGTTCTGAGCATTACTCTGATTCAGAGCTAAAAACTATAGGTATGTCAACACTGGTCCAATTGTTGAGTATCTCTCCTGGGAAACAAGGGCGGATTCCGGCTAAAAAGTTGCCACTCTCGTCGTCTTCGGCTATCATGTTGACATCCATCCCTTCTAGTGCCTCGTTGAACTCCTCCTCACCATTGAGCATGTCACTCTCTCGTATGGCTTCGAGGACTTTTTGTTTGGCGTTGACTATCCCACCAAACAAAAAGATGTCCTTCATGTTAGAAAAAGTCATTGGTGTCCATGGGATATCCTCTCCTTTGAACCTAGCCTTCCTTTGTTCTTCTCTCTTCTTCCATTCTAGCTTCCTTTGCTAAAAATTGGGCTTGTAACCGAGCCCAAACTGATCTTTCTTGTTAATGACACTTTTGGTGCGCAAACACCCTTGTAGGTTCTTTCCAAGGCCTTTTCCTTTCTTGGATCCTTGTCCCAAAGTCTTCCAAACCGTCATCTTGGTGCAATTAGACAATCTAGGGCATGGGATCTTGTTTCCTTCCACCACAAAGGTAGCATTCACAAATTCCAAAGCTTTAAAAGAACATTCTATAGCCTCCTCGTCAGTTTGGATGTAAGGGGGATCGATCATCACAGAGGCAATGATGCCTTGTTCGGCTCCCACACTTACTAACTTCCCTTCGATGAAAAACTTTAATTTCTGATGTAATGAAGAGGGAACGGTGCCGGCCGAATGAATCCAAGGCCTTCCTAAAAGACAATTATAGATTGTCCAAATATCCATTACCACAAATTCAACGGTGTACTCAGTAGGCCCAATTAGTAAAGGTATTTTAATTTTTCTAATCACATCCCTTTGGGTTCCATCAAAAGTCCTAATATAGTTTTGGCACGGCTTCATGTGTGAGCTATCTATTGGCAACCATTGCAAAGTCACCATTGGCAACACATTCATAGCGGATCCATTATCGATAAGTACCCCCGACAAAACATGTCACTTATAGTGGGTAGTGATGTTCAAAGCCTTGGTTGATCCCAAACCCCCATCCGGGATCTCATCATCACTGAAGGTGATGTAGTTATCTGAAGTAATGTGACCCACCTTGAGACAAAGGTCTGATTCAAAACCTTTAACATTGCACTTCAGTGCTTCTCTGGCCATTACAACAACTCGAGCACCGAGATCCATGCTTATTGCTTTTGGAGTTGCTAGACAATGTTATATTTACTATGCTTCAAAAACCTCAAAAACTCTTGCTCTTGTGTCTCCGTTACCGGCTGATTGACCGTCGGAGGAGGTTCTTCCCCAAATATCTTTTCAGGATCGATCATTATGGTTTTACCATTATCTTTTGGTGCTTCTGCCGACTTTGACGTCTCAGGTGAATAGCATCTACCACTCCTTGTGAAATGTCCCACCTCATTCACTGTCTCAGTTTTTAGATCCGTCGGCTTCTCCTCTTGTATAGATTTTACTTAATCGAGTGATTTCTTGGTTTCTTGTGATTCTAAACCCTCCGGTATTGAGACACAGGCGGTGTAGCTCTATGGGACCTTTTGGGTGTCTTTGAAAGGAAAAGGAGTCAGAGCCACGATGACAAGCTTAGAGGCCATCTTAGAACTCTCTCCTTAGAACGAACCCTCTTCCTTCAGCTTAAACGTGATCCCAAATGGCCTATCCACCCCGTATTGGACCTTAGGGCTATCCGACGTGCACACATCTAATTCCTTCTTTCCTTCATCTTTCTCAAAAAACTCAATCTCTTTATTATCCATCATCTTTTAAATCATTTGCTTGAAATCTTCACAATGCTGAATTTCATGTCCTTCTTCTTGGTGATACTCACAATAAGGTCCACATCATTCTTGCATATTTTCCATACCCCAATAATTAGGCGTTCCATGCATAACTGATGGAATACCTATCTCAAAGGGGACATAATTCGGACACACTCTATTTTGTCTTTCTAGCATATTCCTCCTCGATAGCATTAACACCACAACCTTCATGGTTCGGTAGTGGGTTGGCGGCCACATGTGGTTCATCCAATTGCAACACCCCGGTCTTGATCATGTTTTGAATAAACTTTTTAAATGCAATGCAATTTTTAATCGAGTGCCCTGGGACACTGACATGATAATCACAATGTGCCTTGGGATCATACCATGCGGGGTAAGGTGGCTCAAATGGAGTGACATAATACGGCCTAACCAAATTAGCCTTGTATAATTATGAGTATAGCTCAACGTATGAGACCGGTAGAGGAGTGAATAACATTTTCTTATTTTCCTTCTTTGAGGGTCTTGTCTCTTTCTTGTTTGGGCCTTGCCCACCTCCGGCTGCGACTTGTGGTTGGGAATAGTGAAATTCTTTGGGGTAGTATAGCTGCTCATGGTATTCACCTCATTATCTTTGCTTTTTTAGTTCTTATAGGAATTTTCTCCACTATCAATTCTCCCACTCTTTATAGCCACCTCAATTTATTCCCTGATTCTTACCATGATGGCAAAATTTTGAGTGGTATTGTTTATCAATCGGTCAAACAAAGTGCCCCTCAAAGTGTTTACAAACATCAGTGTGATCTCATACTCGAGAATTGGCAGCTGAATCTAAGCAGCCACATCGCGCCACCTTTGAGCATACTGGTGCAAACTCTCATTTGACCTTTGTTCCATCCCCTCCAACATGACTCGGTTTGGAGTCATGTCGGTCATATGCTTGTATTGTTCCACAAAGTCCCTTGAAAGGTCCTTCCATGACTTAATATTAACTAGACTGAGTTGAGTATACCATCGGGTTGGAAAACTAGTTAAACTATCTTGAAAGCAATGAATGAGTAGTTTCTCGTCCTTGATAAAAGCTATCATCTTCCAGCAATACATAGTGATGTGAGTCGAGGGGCAAGTAGTTCTGTCATACTTATCAAAATTGGGAACTTTAAATTTCGGCGGAAGGACTAAATCCACTACGAGGCTCAAATCACTAGCATTGTTCCCTTGCTCATCTATCCTTTGCAAGGTCTTGAACTTTTCTTCATAGAAATGGAACATCTCCTCTTACTTCTTTTCCATCTCGACCCTAATCCTCTCTTCCACCTCATTCATCATGCTTAGATCCGGCACTTCACTATCGAGGCCTACATGGTGGCTAGCAGATGCCCCCACGAGATTGATGTATACTTTCTTTCTCAGGTTTGGCACTTCCAGTTGAACCTTAACATGAGATGCGGTCTCTTCTACCCCATCGATATTCAAACTATCACCTAAAACTCCTTCCTTTCCAAGATTCTTTTCCAACAGAGCAGTCAATTGAGCAACAACTGAAACTTGCGACTGGGTGATCTGATCCTTAATGCTTTGCTCAACCCTATCTAAACGCATTTCAAGGTTCTTTCGACCTTGTTCCACATTTTCCATCCTTTCTTCCATCACTCGTGATTACAAGCGAGTAGCATAAGCATGAGGAATGATTACAATTTTAAATAACCAAAATTCTGTCATAAAAATCTTTTAATTAATTTCAACAATTTAACTATATTTGCAAATAAAATGAAAATGTAATGTGTGAATGCATGAATGCAAAGAAAAGGCACAGATTCGACAAATATCCTCGTTAAAGAACTTGCATTAACGAACAGAAAGTTTCATTACAACAATAAAAGAAAGCAGCTAAACATATGGCCCAACCCTAGCGCCTAAGTTGCTAATATCTCCTAAAATCCAAAACAGCCTTTGTTTCTCCTCCGAGCCGTCTCTGATGTACTCTTGAAGCTTGGTAGCCTCTCGCGTGAGAAACTGGAGTTGTTGAGCGACCCTTCGCACTTGAGCCATCAAGTTTGCCATTTCTTATCCTTGCATCAAAATGATCTGGGCCGCATCTCAGAGTCGTTCCACCACCGACACTTGGTACATTTGATCCCCCTTCATAGCTTGCCACTTGATCCTTGAGCTTTCGAACTTCAACTTCAATCTCTTCAATTCAATCCCTCAAAGCTTGATTTTTCGAGTAGCTTCCCTCTAACTTCTTAGTCTAACCCTTGTGCTTTTAGAGAGATTTTTCCAACTGTTTCACTTGAGCTTTCATCTTCTTATTCCGGAGCCTTTCACCCTCAAGTTGTTTTGAAGTATAGACACATAAATTCTCCATTTCTTGATTTAAAGGAAGTACTTGATCCTTGCGCTCATGGTACTTCCGTTTTATAAGCCTCAGCTTTTGATCATTTATCTCTGGCCCTTTGAAACAGAGCTTCATTTGGTACAACTTCTACGACCCTTTTGTTCTTCTTCAACCTTTGCAGATTCTGAATTTTTTCTTTCTCCATCTTGAGCTCGAGTTCCAACTCATCGTTCCTCTTTTTCAAGCTTTCGATCTTACCTTCTAATTTGGTTTTGTCCAACCCAAAACTGAACTTTTCTTGATCAAACTTCATTGCGAGTGCAACACACTTCTCTTGCTCTTTTTCTAATTGTTTCCTCATCAGGTTGATCTTGGAATGAAATACGACCAATCTTTCTTCGGAGGACATCACGCCTTCGAGACTTAGATTAGGAACATTATCATTGACGCGGTGAAAACACCACACTTCATACCCCGGAGTCATAGAATGCGAACTAGCTAGAATTATGTATTGCCTCATATTGTTCCATACAAAAGAAGCATGGTATACTAGATCCTTGTAACCTTTGTCCGTCTTGTAATCTATTTGAAACTCGTTCAACCCTTTCATGGCCGGAATAAATTATTTTGACCCATATTGCCTTAACACCATGAGTGGTGCATATGTCGTGTGTCCCTAAAGTCCTAGTAGAGGAACCCAATTGTATTCTCCACATCTATACAAAATATTCCTTTCCAGTATCCATGGAGCCCTCCAAACAATATATTCTTCCTTCAAGTTTTGAAATACCTCAAACCATATCTCTTCAGATCTATCTATCGGCTAATCGCCCTTTCATAATTCCTCGAGTGGTGAGAAATGACTATCATAAATGGGTCTTGAGAATCTGACATCAGACCAACAGTGACTATGGAACCAAACTGTGAGCAATTGAGCACACCCCCTAAAACGCCTCCTCTATTCCCCCGACAAAACCTAAGTGATCTAAAAGTTTCTGCCAAAATCATGGGTATCAGGTTGACTTTCTCACTTAAGTGGCCAACCAAAACCAAGACGGACACATCAATAAGTCCCGATGCCTTGGAAAAGATAACTAACCTATAGATCAAAAGAACAAACATATCCCGTTGTATTTGACCACCCGGAAGCACTGAAGCCAAAGCCAACATTCCTTTCCACTTGAGATACTCTTTTTTGTTCCACGTTGTAACTTGCGCTCCTACCCATGACGACAACGCCCCTGAGATATTACCCAACTTGACCCTAAAAGACTTGTTCTTGCTTGGCTTGGAGTAGACACAATTATCATCAATCTTTGGACAGTTAACAAGAGCCAAATATTCTTCGATAGTCGGGTCATATCGATATTACCAAAAGTGAAGCAACTATAGGCCAAGTTCCAAAATTTCACCAAAGTCTGAAGCGAGAAATCATCAACTAGCACATTTAGCAAATACGCAATGTCACCTTACTCACTCTTTAAAGCACTTTTCATTTCGAAATTCCAATTGCTCCAAACAGTCTTCAAATCTGATACATCATTATGCTCTGTGTTCATAAAGGTTTTAGACGGCATTGCCTTCATAAACTCAACTGAAATACTATCCTCGTCATGTTGTTGTTCACCTTCTAACCAAACTTTTATTTCTGAATTCTTTTCATCGTTGCTACACACTAGGTCTCCCATTGATCAAGTCTCTAATGTCGAACAATCCCCGTATCAGTTTTTCTTTATGATATGTCATTATATGCAAAACAAATAAATGAAACAAAATAGAAAGACAAAGAAAAAAACATGTTAGTAATGATGTAGATAATTAAACATACAATAATTAAATACATCAAAAGACAAAATAATAATTAATCACAAGGAGAAAATCAATTAACCACAACAAGACAGATAAAGAAAAACCTAAAAGTATAAATTCTAGTTTGCTACAGTTATCTGCATGGCTCTAATTGGGGTAGGTTTCTTAAATTCTCACGCATGTGGGTTTGGTTCTAGACAAGGGTACCTGATCCTATCTTATTACCTACTAAAGCAACAAAAACCCCAATTCTGGCCCATTACAAGCTTACGAATTGGATTCGGATCGAGGGAAAGCACAACCTAGTGATATGGAGGGCTGCTCACATGTCAAAAGGTGTAGATTCCGGAAGTAAATTACTGACCCGTTGAGGGCTACTCACGTGGGTATGTGGTGTTTCACTCCCACTCAAGGGATGAAGCTTGGGTTGAAAGCTCGATGATCATGATGCAACACATGTCAGTGATCCCTTACAAATTAAATGAGCAATTGATGCAAACTCACCAATTATCAAAGCCCAACTTAATCAAAGTATTATCTTCAAGAAAGAACAAATTAATTAAAGTCCACTTATATTTCAAAATTTTTATCGATAAAAGCAACTTATAATTTTTTGGCTTAACTCTCAAAAGTTGATCCCCAGTGGAGTCGCCATGTTGTAGCAACGTTTTTGAAAAATCGATACGAAGTATCCACGTTTTGAAAAATTGAATTTGGGGGATTTCTTTAAAAAATCGTATTTTTGGAATAAAACTTAGAGTCACCACCGGTCATTTGGATAAGGTAGACCGGACACTATAAAAAAGAAAAGAGTTTGAAAAGGGTTTGGGAGTTGGTTACGTGTAGTGAAGGATGAGCACCCCCACAACGCCCAAAATCATAACCAAATCTTACGTTGCTTTTTATCGATGGAAATCATTGAAATTTAAGTTGACTTTGCATAAATATTCTTAATTGAATATAAGCTTTAAACTAAATGGACTTTAACATTTGAAAAGTTTGAATTAATTAATCCTTTAATTAATAAGGGTGACTATACATTCGGACCATTGATTACACCGACATCAAATAAGGCTGACTGTCGAGTTAATTTAGGGTTCGAATCAAGTACATCACCTTTATGCATGATGCAAGAAATTAAATATGATGTCATGAGTTATCAAAATTTTACTCACTTTTAAATTTACCTTTAGACAATATAAATTAATTCGAATATTTGGTGAATACCAATTAAGTCAAGATATTATGATACAAATATGCGAATTAATATATACCTCATTTTTATAGTTAAGATCAATTAATTATCAAATTGTCTATTGAATTAAAAAGGTTAAATGAATGACAATTTAGATGCATGTCACAATAAGGCTTAAAAATAACACTCAAAAGACCCACTAAAGTTCTAACCTAAAAGGCTCAAATTATAGGAAATGTAATTAGTGTTCTATTATTATCTAAATGTTCTAATATTACCCCTAAATTAATTAAAGCCAAAAAAACCTAAAAACCCAACATTTTATAGAATTTTCTTGAACCTCAAGAACTAATTTGATTAATTTTAAAATGTACCACATTAAGTCAAGGATACTACTTAAAAGGAATCAAAATAATAATCAAGATTTTTAAATTGTGATCTAAATTAAATACTTTTCATAATCTAATATAATTAAGAGAATGAGATTAATTAATTTAAAATACACCACATTAAGTCAATGACATATTTTAATTTAATTAATTCAACTAAAATCTAACTAGGAGCTTGAACCTAAATTTAATTAAATTAAATTAAACATACACCCCAATTAGACAAGGACAAATTTAAATTAATTAAATTAAACTCAAACCTAATAAAATCTAAACCTAAAATATTCAATCTAATATAAACTAACCTACAACCAAAGCTAATGTCTAGAAAAAGGAAAGAAAGAAAAAAAACAATACTATATAAGACGTACTGTAAATATAAAGAAAATATACAATAATATAATATAATATATATATAATAATAACTAGAGAAAATATATGTTATAAACTATATCATATATAAGGAAAACATGTGCTATACTTATCTATATATAAAATAAAGAAAGTATATTGTAAAGCGTAGTAGATATATAAGGAAAATATATTACATATTATGTATACAAAGTAAGTATATACATAAGGTTTAAGAAGGACATATTAGATAATACAAATAATTAAGTACATATATAACTTATGTAAAGCTATTATATAAATAAGAAACTATATATTATATAAATACATTTTATATTTATGGTAAAAAAGTGAATGAAATATACCACGTGTGTGTATATATATATTTATATATACATAACTATATATATGTGTAGTATAAATATATAATAAATAAATATATGTAAAACTTATATTACATACGTACTAGGTAAGCAATATATATATATATATATATTTCAAAATGAATTTCGTATTACATTAAGTATTTTACATAAATAAAACCAAATGTATTAATTAATGACCAAAATAGTATTAAAACACATATATGGTATAATAATATAGACAATCAATCAAGCAATTAAAAAATAAAATACTTTATGCAATTTAAATTAAACAACTAAATAAAGTTGTAAACATGGACTAAATTAAAGAAAGAAACAAAGGGAAAGGGGGAAAGGGGCGATTATCCCACTGTTTTCGGTCTACATTAAAAACAAAACTTTTAAAATAGGGTAGTGACCGAATTAAAACTAATGAAAACTTGGGTATAAAACCAAAAATGAGAAACAATTTTTTTTGCTCTTTCCTAAAACAAATCAAAGAAGCCCTCCATGTTTTCTCTCAAATGTTTATAGGGGTTCATCTGAGTTCCTCATGAACCCAGAATCCGACAGCGAACCGTCGTGCCAGCCACCGTAAAAGATCGATGGCCGCCAACTGCCGGCACTGGCGATTTTGAAACTTACCCCCAAAACAACCCACATATTCTCCTAAAATCAAATCCAACACTCGTTTTTCAAAAGAAAGCCTCTCTCACCTTAGATCTGTAAAAAACAGAGATAAAAAAACACATTTTTTATTCTTGAAAATCGTTTCAAAATGAAGAAAACCTGAGGAGCTCATATCATTGGTCCGTAAGGTGACCATCTTTCATCAGAGATGGAGCCTCAGCCTCAAGGCGATTGTTCGAAGACACGAAAGGTAAGAAACCCTAACACCCTTCGCCCTTTCCCTTTTTTGTCTCGAAATATAAAGAAAATAGGAGACTATATACCTCTAAAATGTTTTTCCTTATTCTTTGTATTGATATCTTGAAAAATTCCCAAATAGTTACGAATGGTTGTCCTCGTTTTATAAACGAGTCAGAAAATACATGAAAAAAACTATATATCCATTTTTGATCTAGTCTGCCATGCCTTTTTTACATTGATTTGTGTTTTTGCCTTTTTTTGTTCATCTATGCCAATCGGGAGGAGAGCCGGCCGTAGCTTCCGGCAAGGATGGGATGCTTGGCAGACCTGAAGAGTCACAGGCTCGTTTGATAGGTGATGTGGCATGAATATGTTGGCTGGAAAAATCTCGAGGTAGCTGACGTTGAACTTCAAAGGTTGTGCAACATTAAATGGGTTTCCTTAAATCCTGTTCGGCATTAAATTACACTTGATTCCTGCAATTTTCATTAATTAACTATTTGAACTGTCTGACGGCTAGGTTTTAGGGTATTTGAAAGGTTAACCAAAATATTTGATAAATGGGTGAATCTGTATTGGGCTTGAAGGTTTTTTTAATATTTTAAGTGGAATGCTATTTAATAGAGGGTGGAACATGTATTTATTTATGGCTTTATTTAATATTATATATATGTAATGGGCCGGATAAAATATAGTGATTACACCAGCAACAATAAACCACCACAACTCTTCAATAACACATAACTAGCATCCTAAAAAATTAGAGATTCACATAGCTTCGGGAATCTAATGTTAAAATCAATCTATTAAAATTATAAAACATCAAAATCATGATTATAAACAATCAAGAACTCAACAAAACAGATCCGAAATAAAAATCACTTAATGTCATCAATTAAACCTTGATTTAATCAATTTCCATAAATAAATCATTAAAACTCGTTAGAAAACATATGTAAAAGGATCAATAACTTGGGAATTTCAGTAAAGAACCATACAATAGAGGAGAAGGACAAAGCTCACCTCTAATGTTGACTTTCCTCCTCAATTGTATTAATTTACATGAGAAAACAAGATTAAAACAATAAGGTTTTGATAGAAATCAATCAAGAACTCTTTTGAAATTAAAGGATTGAAGAAATCAAGAAGTCACCTAAAGATTTTGAAGAAGTGAAGAGCGTTTGGCTGAAGGGCATTTGATAGAAAATCTTTTAGAGAAAAGTTAGTTACGTGAAATTTGCTTGGGCAAAAATCTATTTATATTCCTCCCAAATCCTTTCTAAAATATCCAATTAAGGAAGAAATTCTAATATTATACTTTGGCCAAATAGCTCCTTAAAGATTCAAAGTTCTGACCCTTTATAAAAAAGTCACTAAAAATAGTTTTCATTCTTTACATTTTGGTCACTAGCCAAAATGTCACATTTCTAAATTCCATTTTTCAAAATTGACTTTACCAAAAATATTCATATATTAAATAATGATTTTTATATATTTTCCGAAATATTTTCTCACTCAAAAATATTTATTCTGATTTTAATCCTGAATCAGACTCGAATCTCTAACCTGGTCCACCGGACCACCTAATCAGCCTATAAACCGCTAGGCTCAAAATCGGGCCATTACAATTTGCATGCAGCATAGTTTGCCAAAGCTTGATTCAGATAAAGCCTAAGAAACTAAGGGAACGACGATCACTTTCGCCTTGTGGAGGCAACTCATTGCCAATGAGAAGGGCAAAGGAAAGGCTGTCGAGTCTGTGCCAAAGGTCAAGGTGCCAAAGTTAGAATCTGTGACTTCAATGCCAGCTAGTTCAGTAGCAATGCTTTCCCAGATATATCAACGCCAAGAGATCATCCTTCAAAAGTTGGAGAAAGCTAAGGAGCAAAACTAGATGCTTTGGCAGTATGTTCATGCCAGGGACCATGCCATGAAGAAAACACTCGAGGACATGTCTGTCCACACATTGCTAGCATGCCCTAAGTTCCCTGTCGATCTCCTTGCCAAAGATGACATGCCAGCCAGTCCCCACTCTCCCCACACTCTGACCCAATCTGATGCCATCGTTCCAGTCTCGCCATTACAAGTTGAATATGCCAGAATAGATACGCTACCATAATCCAAAGAAGTAGTTATTCAAAGCTAAGCCAAAGCTGCAGCCACACCCACTGCACCTGCATCATCCGCTGCCACCAAAGTCTTGGCTGTCTCTGAGCCAGTAAAGATTGTTGAGGAAGTTCTCCACGACGTTGGAGCTTCCACTTCCACATCGAAACCCAGCCTGAAGTGCAAGAAGCATACAACTCCCAATGGAGGGAGCTTTCTCAAAATAAATACTCGTATTTCAAGGCCAGAAAGCTCTGAAAGGGATTCTTCCTCTTCCTAGACTCCTTTGCATTTTCATTTGATTACATTAACATGTTCATGCAATTTACTGTTTTCATTTATATATATGTGTTGTTTTCATGCATTGAACACAATGCACACCTTTGGTTTGGGGTGTGCATCCTCACATTAGTATGCCATGACATTCATGTTTAAATTTCAGTTTGTCATATATAATACTTTGCCACGTAGGATTAAAATTTGCATACCAAACCACTAATTTTTTTTGCCTCGGTTAATAAATTGTTCTAATAATTTTGCCAACACTGCTAGTTTAGGGAACTTTAGTTTCACTCTACACGAGGTATGCATCTAGTCTGCAAAACAAACTTAGGTTCTCTTGAAACTAAACTCGGAATAATAATAAAAAAAGGAAACAATGTCAGGGTAGAAAGAAAGAATAAGGCAACAATATCTTGCCAAAGGCTAAAATATTTTAGAACATTCCTCTACCTTAGAGAAAATAACTAACTTGGGTCTTCTTGGTTTGCTCCCTCTTAGTTCTCAAGCCAACATAAATTTAGGGTATGAGTGTAATGGGTTAGATTCATGATGTAATCTGGATTAACGTGGGTATTCATGGTTTTCTCCCTCTTATGTCTCATGCCAAACAGTACATGATGCGACCCTAATTTAATGATAGCATTAAAACACCCTAGGCAAATAAAAAATGATAATAATTCTGAGTTTGGGTAGTAAAGTTGACTAAGGGAGTTGAGTAAATTTGATCCATATTGCTTGCACTTCATGCACACTTGATGACCTTAGACTAGAGCTATATTGTTGCACTTGAATTCACTTATCTGCTTGGCATTGATACACTGAATATCCGAGGACAGACCTAGGGTCATTTTTTCTTGCTGGCAGTTGTTGGGGACTATGATAATTTTTGTCGAGGTACTTTCTTGTTTTTTCTGTTTTTATAGATTATTAGTTGCATTACTAGAGGACAAGCAATGAGCTAGGTTTTAGGGTGTGTTAACTCCTCAAAAGTACTATTTTATGCTTATTTTACAATGCCTTTGCTTGATCTTTAAGAACATTTAGATGTTAAAATCATGCATTTACATAAGGAGTTAGGGAGCTATTCCATTGCCAATGAAAAGGGTTATTTTGCTAGATTTGATGCAGGGCATAGGCAGGCAAACATGTTAGAGAAGCATTGGCAGAGAACGCAGGAAAAGAAGTAGATAATTATCGATTAATAGTTGATATAGATGGACCAAGCAATTCCAAGCTTGGCTGGCAAAGGATTGAAGTCTGATGCTTGGTCAAAGTAGCCGTTGGACCCTATACACGTCAGCCCTAGGATTCAAATCTGGATAAGATGATCACGCATCTTATCCTTTTCGCATTCAAAATTCAAACTCAAAAGCTAATCCTAGGGTTTCCACGCAAGCTTATTTATAGGAGATCAAGCAACCACTTGGGAGATCGAACTGGAGAGAGGCTGCACCGTGGTGAACCCAGAGGCAACATGGTTCGACCAGCTAAGACCAATAGCTCTGGAGCATTCAAATGGTTGCATCGACGGATCTCCTTCTTCCTCATTCTCAGTTTTTATTTCGAAATAATGATGAGAAACGATGATGTTTTGTGGATGGACCCCCAACCATGAACTAAGCTTTTATAGTTGGTTGGGGGATGTTTTTGATTAACGCTTATTTTATATTTGGTTTTTAATAATCATAATGCTTTCTATCTTCTAGTACATAACTTTTCTAAACCCATTGCCATACGACAATTGACATTGTGTGCTTATTGAACCTTAATATCTTAATAGACTTAAGGGGCAATGATCAGTTGCCAGATACTAAGGCGAGAAGCTTCGACAGAAGATGTTCAAGTAGATGAACTTACCTCGGAAGTGAGTCTACCCCTTAGGAGTAAAGATTGACACTTAATCAACTTAATTAATGAAAATTTCACTCTAGACATATAGGGGTTTATTCGTGGTTAACTTATGGTGTTGCCATCGATAGAGGCAATACTATCTTTAATCTACTCGACAATAAACCAAGGCATGACATTATTAAAGCCTAGCATAAGTACCGTGAAATCCAAGCATCCCTTGCCAACGCTCATCATTCAATTGAACACTTCGTTGCCAGAGTGATTTCATTTTCACTATACTGTTTTCGCCATCTTTTTAAACTAAAACCCCAAACCTTTCAAACACTTTTAATTATTTCAAACAAGTAAACATTGAGAAAATAAGTTCTTGGATGAATTCGATACTCAGCTTACTGTTGTATCACTTGCTGACCAAGTATACTTGCACGCAAAAGACTTACCTTGGCATCATTCCTTTGCACTCTTACACTAAAAATTCTATCTTTTGCCAAGCGTTAGCGAAGTCGACAAAGGTTATAAAGTGACCTTGGCGAGCCTGAAGATTGTATAGAGAGCTATTTTTGGTGAGGGTTTTTTTGGCAAAAGACTTTCGAATTCGGATGATAGGTCGCTTTTATAAAGGTTATGAAAGTTATACGAAGCGTCATATAATAACTTTTCAGAATAAATCGTCTAGTTTTCTTTTAAAGATAAATCATTGCAAAATAAACGTCACCCAAGAAATCTTTCTATTAACGAAGCGTGTCAAAGATGACATGGTCTTTGATTATAAATAAGCCTTGTTGGTATTTGTTGGGTCTTGTTTTGTTTGTTTTGCTGGCTATTTTTGATTCTTTGACTCTTTGATTATAAATTGTTTTTTGGAGCTAATGGTTGGTTCATCTATTGTTGTAAGTGGTGAATATATTTGCACTACTGACCCTTATGAGTTACAGAAGGTATTAGAATGTTAGGGCCTTCCTGCCTTTAATCATTTTCTCTATCAGTTTTGTAACACCCCCTTCTCGATTCTGATCATCATAGTCGGGTCAAAAATATCACAAAACCTAATGCAATACAGACAATAAAATTTACTCGAAAATACTATAAAATTTAAAACCTTTGGAAATATTTATATTGTCTTGTACATAAAATCAGAGCTCCTTTACTTTAAGAAAAATAAATTAACCGTTTGATAAATAACAAACTCTGAACCAAAATAGACAAATTTATCTAATTTATACATGCCACTAAAATTGATTAAAAACCTCAAGTAGGATGTCCTTACTATGGTATCCTAATGAGAATTTTATGAACTTGATGCAATGCCTTACTTACACTAATGTCTCGAACCACCTACGTGTGCGCAGGCAAAACACACGCTAAGTACGAACTTAGTGAGGCATTATAATGTAATCATAAAATTATTATATAATTAACTTTGGAAACATAGTGCAGAAAATTCTTATCCAAACCCATTTCAAATCGATATTGCTTTAAAGCAATGATGAATAATATTAAAAAATCATTTTGTAAAAGTCCTTTTCACTAGCCCAAGACATACATGTGAGAGAAACTAAGTATGCGAGTCGTGTAGTCTCAGACTACTAGGCCATAAAGACCGATAAACACTAGACCATAAAGGATGATAATTAATAGATCATAAAGGTCAATAATCACTAGACACATAAAGTGTCGATAATCACTAGACACATAAAATGACGGGAACAGCTGCTAGACTCTATGGCATGCCACTATACTGTAACTCTCAATAGTAATCTTGGGCAATAAAACAATATAATTACCCTTGCAATATATCATTCTCTAGATGGTAAATAACTCATCATCGATAAATCAAAATAATGGAGTAGTTCATACTCCATTATATCATAAATCATTCCATAACATATCATCGATATATGATAGTAAAATTATCATAAACAAAACACAATAGGGCAGTTCATACCCCATCATGTATAAAACCTTTACTTTATGCATGTGAAAATATCATATTTCATATGGAAATCAATATTATCAATTCGACAAAATCATATAGGTCGGCTTATCGCAAGTCTTCCTTCATACATTTTAAAACATATAAATGCACTCACCTTGACACTTCTTATCCCAAACTAAATTGAATAACGTAAGAGAACTCCAAGCTTGATCATTTGCCTTATCTACGGAATTTTTGATTTCTCGTGTTTACTTGGTGCTTCACATTCATCCCTTACATGCACAAATTAATAACACCAATAAAGTACTCATTTTATATTATGTCAATCTGCGCTACCTTCAAAGAAATATTTCTATAAAATAATATGCAACTAGGAATTCAATTCTGTTTGTTTTGACAGAAACTAGATTTGATAAGCTTTTCAACCATATAGACTAATATCCCAAATTCAACTTGTACGATTTATGACGAATTTTCAAAGTCAAATTTCAGTGCTGAATTTTGAAGCAAACTGCTACTCTGTTTTCTTACCTTTCATCACTTAAAAATTCATATCTTTTGATATACAAATTGAAATCAGTCACTGTTTGTTTTAAACGAAACTAGACTGAACCAGAAATACAATGGTATTTGGCTCACTTTTTAATCATTTTATGGAGTTTTTGGTGGATTTCCAAACTCACTGCCAAAGAATAAAATTCTGAGCAGAATTCATAATTCACATCTTTAGCATCCTTAACCATTCCAACTCCTCAAATTAACCTTTAATTATATTATTCCAACATTTTTCTATCATGAAAACTCCAAATTCAACTTGAATCCTTAAACCCCTAATTAACCAAATGTTATTCCACCAATAATACATCAATTCAACTTCAATCAAGCATGGAAATGATAGAACATCATATAACAATCATAATTCATTTGGATCCCTAAACCCTAAATTATCTCCCTTCAAAATTCAAGATCTATCTTCAACTATTCCATGAATTTCTTATACAGTATGAAAGGGAATTCAAAGGAGAACAAATTTGTATTTCATGAACTAACCTTGAATCCAACTCTAAATGCTTGAAAAATGAACTTAAAAATTCTTTTCTTCTCTCCCCAAAACTCGCGATAGCAACAAGGAGGAATGAAGAACAATTTTTTTTCTCTTCTAATTATGCCAATTGGCATAATTTATTCCATGTAATACAAAGTATCATTATTTAATAGTCAAATAACTTTTTTACCCTTAAATCCAATGAATCCATAATGTGCCAAATGTCATCATCCTTCATCCAATGGCCTACATTTAATCTTGAATTAGTAGTTTACCGATTTGCCCTTGACTATATCAATTTCCATTTTTGCCCTTGAAACAAACTTAAATTTCAATATTGTCCCTTTGATCCAATGGCTAGGATTTAACATGGAAAAAATTATCTAAATCCAAGCCAAAATTAATCTTACCATTATAACCATGTGAAATGACATTCTCACCCTTCCATCCAATGGCTAATGTTATTTTCTTGAATTTATATTCAATCCATTTATCAAAAAAAGTTTGGAAGCTTTATCGAATAATTCCTTAAAATTGAAATCTTGAATTAATTTAATAATCTCGTTTCCAACCCATTTCTTGTCGGTGAACTACCCATTTATGGAATAAAAATTATTTCTGTGAAAATTACCTTTTTAGTACTCAAACTTTTCATAATTTTTCACTTTGTCCACCAAATTTTCATTTTATTTATTTTGATCACTTCACTTCAGACATCAAACTTTCAATCTTATCATTTTGGTCAATAAAAAAACTTTGGGGTATTACAACTCCCCCCTTAAGAAAATTCGTCCTCGAGTTTTAGCACACATGTTATTTCTCTAATTAGTCTCCAATATGACTTCTACCACTTTGTGATTCTTTCAAGAATTTTTTCCATCGAAATCTCTTTTATTTTTCAATTCTTTGACTCCATAAGCCATGATCTTTGTCGGTTCCTCTTCATAAGTGAAATCTAATTGAATCTCAACCCTTTTCTAGTACTATGATATGTGAAGAATCAAATTGACACCTCAAAAGCATCGACATATGGAAGACATTCTGGATTTGAATTCTTCTTCAGAACCTAATATAGGACAATGAATCTTAGGCTAAGCTTTACTTTTCGTCTGAACCATAACACTTTCTTCTGAGGTGAAACTTTTAAGGAATACTTTATCCTTAACTTCATATTAAATATCTTTTCTTTCAAGATCAACATATCATTTCCATTATCCTAAAGCAATTCTAAGATTGCTTCGAACCATTCTTACTTTATTCTCCGCATCCTAAACTGAATCAGGTCCAATAACCTTTTAGTTCTCTTTTTAACTCATTATCATCATGGATATAAATTATCCCTCGATAATATGAACATCATTTAGACTTAACATCGAAGTCTTTAATTTTACCCTTTTCACCTTATTGAATTCTTTCCAACCATATCTTATTTTTCATCTGTAAATCTTTGATCCAATTTGTCAAAGTAGACTTGAGCTGAAGCTGTGTAATCAATACACTATTTTCTTCCAAAGATAATTGGGCATTTAATGCTTATAAGGAAAATAATGACGTTTGGCTAAATACATCAGCCACTACTTTAGCCTTGTTACATCAATACACATCTAAACCTATTATGGAACGTGTCATTCAATAACATGGAATCCTTATTAACTTCAGACTGTATTAGTACTCGTGCTACCATCTTAACTTTCTCAGGATCTACTCAGATCCTCTTTGTTGAGACAATGTGACCTGGAAATACAACTTGAGTTAATCAAATTCACATTTGGGTAACTTTGCATACAACTACCTTTCCTATAAGGCTTGTAGCACTATTTGTAAATGTTTATCATAATCTTTTTTCAAATTACACTTTTGATGAAGCCATCTTTATAATCGAGTGATAACTGTTATTATAATAAATTTCATCTAGTAGCACATACTTTTCCCATGAACCTTCAAACTTAATCAAATAGAAATTATACATATCATTCAAAATATAAATTAACCTTTTAGATTTTTTGTCATTCTATGGATGCAAAGTAGAGTTGAAATTTAGTCAAATCCTTAATTCCTTGTGCAAGGAACTCCAAATCCTGAAATAACCTTGGATCTTAATCACAGGCAATGGAAATAGGTACATCACTTAACATTTCAATCTTTTAGATGTACAACTCAGCATATTTATTCTTTAAGTAATCAGTCTAAACTGGAATGAAAGTGTATAACTTGATCATATTCTATCTGTAACTACCTAAATCGAACCTTTCTTTCTTGGTTCAATGTCACTCTCTCTTATTTCCATAGTGGAATGGAAATTGGTTGTAGCAATCCAAAAGGCACTTGATGTCCCGCTTTTATTTGCTAGCATGTTAAGCACTTATCAACAAATTTAGTTACAACTATTTTCATACTTGGTCACCAATAATAACCTTTCAGATCTTAATATATCTTATTGCCTCTTGGACGTGTCATCGTTGAATTGAGGTCCACTTCAGTAAGAAGTTATTATTTCTATTCATTATCATCAAAGACATAACTCTCACTCGGCATTACAAACATCCATCTGACTTAACTTGAAAGTCTTTGGTTTCACCTTTTTCATTTTGTTGAATTATATCCCAACATTGCATTGACTACTATATTAGCCTTTCCAAGATAGTAGTCAATCTCAATGTAACACCCCAAAAATAGGGTTAGACGTTTTAAGGTTAGATCGGGTAAGGTTCGACCTGGTCGAACCAGATTAATTGGTTAAATAAGTTTCAGGAAATTAATATTTTAAAAATACAATTTGTGAAGATAAAAATTAGTTTGATTTATCAAAAATGTTTAAATATATTATCAAGTGTTTTGGTAATTAATTTGGGAGTTATTTAATTGGGTTCAAGTGACATTGTGATTTAGTGACTAAATTGTAAAAGTGCAAAACTGTTTTAATGACTATTTTGTAAATGGGCCAATACTAAGAATACTTAGAGAGCTATATTTTTAAATGTTTTAATCTGAAAATACCACCTTAATTGAGTAAGAAATTGACGGTTAATTGTTTTTCCAAATCATTTTCCTATTGTTTTGATTTTCCCTCATTTTCTCTCCTTATTTTCCCTCACTTTCCATTTCAACTTCCAAACAAGATTCTCCAAAATTATTTGCTAATTTTTCAATGGAGAATCCATCATTTGATTCTAGATTTGTTTCTTAACAAAACCTCACAAGATTTTCTAAAGGATTTCATCTATTTCACAAGTTAGTTTCAAGAAAATCTTACGTCAATTTTGGTGGGAACTTCTTCAAAGGTGAATTTCTTTTCCTCTCTTTAAACTAACGTTCTTTATTGATATTCTCTAGTAGTTGGCTGATTATTGATTGATATTAACATGGTTTTGCAATGGATTTCAAGAATTGAGCTATTAATGGTAATTTTGATAATTTGCTTAAATATTTGTTTAACTTGATGAAACCTATAGATTTTAATTGGGTTATTTCATGTTTTGTTAAGGTAATCACAATGTGAAATGAGATTATGAGAATAAATCCCAAAACTATTTAATTGGCTAAGTTTTAGGTAAGTTTTTAGTGGTTTTTGGGGTTGTTCTATGTGATTTTTAGTTGCTGGAGACTTAGGGATGTTTGGAAGGTATCTGTGGGTATGTTTTGATGTGGTCTGAATGTTAGAATCGCTAGTTTGAAGTTAGGAGTTGGTAGAGCGAAGATTGATGTTGTTTTCGGTAGTTTTGGCTAGTTTTTGGAAGGCTAATATTAAGGATGTAGGGGATCATTGTTTAGCAATGAGTTGAATGAATAATGATGCATTTTCCCTATGGTTTTATGTTGTTAAAACAAGGGAAGATCAAGGCATGGTTGCCTAGTTGCGTACGTGGCTTACTGGTGGCTCGATTCGCGTTGGCGAGTAAGGCGAGGTGTATCGGTGAGTGTATAAACGCGTTAAATCTCTTTATAGGTTTGATCAATGGATCATGGGGGTTTAGTTATAGCCTAACAATATTAACTAAGCTCAAGCGTAAGTTTCTCTTATTTCGCTTGGTTATCGCTTTGATATGAGCTTGCGGATTTCATGTTTTGGGATTAAACATGGTTTGGGTTACTTGTTGTAAATGCATTGTTTTGGATTAATATGCAATGTTTAAACAAAGTAATGAATGCCTATGAGCATTGAGATTTGTTCCTTGATAAGAACGTGTTATTGCCTTTGGCAATGTGGTTTTGCATATGAAACGGTTTTGAGAAATGCATTGGAAAACAGTAAGTAAATCCATTTGAAAACATATTGGCTATGTGACGTATTGTGAAAGTATCGAATATAGTTGGCTAGCCATAGGATTAAAGTGCACTATGAAATGTAAAATCGATCGTGTGAAATTCTTTGATTACACAATAAGGGTAGTTCTATTGTGAACTAATAGGGGTTGTACTATCACAACGGGATAGAGGTAGTTTTATGCCCAGCCAAAGTGAGTTATGGTGGAGGTAGTACCGCCACGAGAAAATAATTGATGGGGGTAGTGCCATCAAGGGAATCTGTGTATCTGAACATGTGTGGATAGAGGTAGTGCTATTCATGGATAGATGTAAGTCTATCTGGGTCACTCTAAATGTCAATATATTAGAATATATGTGATAAAAGAATTTTACAAATGATTATGATGCTTATGGTTGCAATGCATGATTTGTTTGGAAACAAATGAAGAAATGCTTGGGTAGTTAAGCAGGTTTAGAAAACAAGATGATGTATCATTTTCAAATGGATTTTCAATCAAATGTGAAATGCTTGGGTAGTTAAGCATGAGTTGATAATATTAAAATTGTGTTAATGCTTGGGAAGTAAGCATGTTTTGGGAAACAAAATGTTTTATGGATTTCAAACGGTTTTCAATTGCATCAGTGTTGTATATGAGCCTCTTCACTAAGCAATTATGCTTACGCTCCTTTTTTCCCATTGATGCAGAGCAATAGAGTTGAAGGGCGGCATTGGTTTGGCAAGGAAGGTCCAAGATCAAGACATTTACTTGAGTATGGAAACTTGATTTTAAATTTGGTAAATAAGGCAATGTGTTACCATGTTTTGGGGGACTTTTAATCTGGATTTTTGGTTGTTTTGTGATGGTTTAATTGTTGTAGTTTGATGGCTTTTGTGGTTGGGTTTGAGGCATGATTGTTGATGACTTTCGAGCATGAGTTTATGCTTTGTCGTTTTTCCATAGTACGCATATTGGTCAGAAATACTTATGATCATGCTTTTGTGATGCTAGCATACTTTAAATGTTGCTAAAAGGTTGTCGATGCCATGCCTATGATGAAATATTCCTTGAATCTCTTTTTGAGTGTTGAGTTGGATGGTTCTTAGGAAGCATGCCTCTAGAATTGTGGTTGAAATACCTCTTCATGAAATGATCATGTTGCCTTGTGTGTATAGCATGGTTTAATCCTTAGTTTAGTTGTATGTATAATTATGTTGAGTTAAAGCATGTTTGAATCTATGTTCGAGAGAAAAACCAATAATTTTAGACATTATAGGTCCAGGCGTACTGATACGTGGGGCTCCATATCGGTATGGGTATGTGTTTCTGGTGGCCTCGTATCGGTACACGGAGATGTGTATCAGTACGCCCTTTAGCTACTAGAATCTAATTTTGGATTGTGGAGCCTGCGTATCGATATGCCTTCGGACCGTATCGGTACGGCTGGGCGTTATGTTAGTTATGGAGGTTTTATGTTTTGAGATTCTTCCATTTTAAAATGTATGAAGGAAGACTTATCTACTGAAATTTTGATTTCTCGTGTTTACTTGAGTGCTTCACATTCATCCCTTACATGCACAAATTAATAACATCAATAAGGTACTCATTTTATAATTCATCAGTCTGCGTTACCTTCAAAGAAATATTTCTATAAAATAATCTACAACTCAGAATTCGATTCAGTTTGTTTTGACATAAACTAGATTCGATAATCTTTTCAACCATATAGACTTATAGCCCAAATTCAACTCGTACGATTTATGACGAATTTTCAAAGTCAAATTCCAGTGCTAAATTTCGAAGCAGACTGCTACTTTGTTTTCTAAATTTTCATCACTTAAAAATTCATATCTTTTGATATACAAATCGAAATCAGACACCGTTTGTTTTAAACGAAACTAGACTGAACCAGGAATACAATGGTATCTGACTCACTTTCTAATTATTTTTATGAAATTTATGTTGGATTTCCAAACTCATATCAAAGACTAAAATTCTGGGCAGATTTCATAATTCACATCTTTAGCATCCTTTAACCATTCCAACACCTCAAATTAACCTTTAATTATATTATTCCAACATTTTCCTTTCATGAAAAATCAAAATTCAACTTGAATCCTTAAACCCCAAATTAAACTCTAATTAACCAAATGGTATTACATCAATTTCAACTTCAATCAAGCATGGAAATGATAGAACATCACGTAACAATCCTAATTCATTTGGATCCCTAAACCCTAAATTATCTCTCCTCAAAATTCAAGATTTATCTTCAACTACTTCATGAATTTCTTTATACCAAATGAAAGAGAATTCAAGGGAGAACAAATTTGTATTTCATGAACTAACCTTGAATCTAACTCTAAATGCTTGAAAATTGAACTTGAAAATTCTTTTCTTCTCTCCCCAAAACCCACAGTAGCAGCAAGAAGGAATGAAGAACAATTTTTTCCTCTTCTAATTATGCTAATTTGTATAATTTATTCCATATAATACAAAATATCTTTATTTAATAGTCAAATGACTATTTTACCCTTAAATCCAATGAATCCATAATGTGCCAAATGTCATCATCCTTCATCCAATGGCCTAGACTTAATCTTGAGTTAGTAGTTTACCAATTTACCCTTGAACTATATCAATTTCCGTTTTGCCCTTGAAACAAACTTACATTTCAATCTTGTCCCTTTGATCCAATGGCTAGGATTTAACATGGATAAAATTATCTAAATCCAACGGCCCAAAATTAATCTTACCACTGTAACCATGTGAAATGACATTCTCACTCTTCCATCCAATGGCTAATTTTATTTTATTGAATTTATATTCGATCTATTTATCCAAAAAAAAATTGGAAGCTTTATCGAATAATTCCTTAAAATTGAAATCCCGAATTAATTTAATAATCTCATTTCCAACCCACTTCTTGTAGGTGAACTACCCATTTATGGAATAAAAATTATTTTCGGGAAAATTACCTTTTAAGTACTCAAACTTTTCAAAATTTTTCACTTTTTCCACCAATCTTTCATTTTATTCGCTTTGGTCACTTCACTTCACTTCAGACATCAAACTTTCAATCTTATCATTTTGGTCACTAACCAAACTTTAGGGTATTACAAGTTTAGTGTACTGAGGGGAATATTTCGTATGGGTGCATGCTCCAATAAGGGGAAGTCGTGATGCATGCTTCTTGCTTTTGAGGACAAGTTTCATTTGTCGTTGCATTCCTTCTTTGTAAAGTGGTTAAGTTGGTTTGATGTAGCGTCGGCCAGTTGAGTAGGACAAGTTGGGGGATTTTGATGACGTATTTCTTGAATTTCAAGATTCATGGAGACGAGTCTTCTATTAGTGTGTTTTGTTATTTTTATAATGTAGTCATCGATTTTGAGGGGAGTGCAAAGGGTTTTGTGACCGTTGTTCATCGCAGAGGGAAAATGTCAGTAACGATAACCATACTAAAATTGTCATTTAGAGAGGATGAAGTTTGTCAAGGTAGAGTGTAATGTTGGGAATTTTCTGTTTCCAATTGTATTGGCATCGGCCAGTGGAGGATAGGGTTGCGCCTCCTGACATGGGGAAATTGTCACCTGTTGAGTTGAGGCTTCTCAAAAGGCTAGAAAGTGACCCACCTTCTCATTTTAGAGAGGTGTGTACTTTTAGAAATATTTGGTTGCATTGTCTAGAGGAGAAATGTAACATCCCCAAAATAGGGTCTAGAAGGATGCTATGTTTAATTTCGATTATTGAGTTATCTTATGTTTTATGTTTTAAATTAAGGGGACTAAAGAGTGAACTTATTTAACCGAATGGCCATTTCTTAAAGGATCATTTTGTATGTATTTCTAATGGTTATGTTTGCATGCTAAACTCCATCTAATTAAAGGACCAAAGCCATGTGTCCCTTAGATAGAAATGAAACTCGGTCAAAGGCTTGGTGGACCATCTTCTTCTCCATTCTTCATTCAACTGAATGTTGTTAGTGAGAGAGTGAGAATTTAAAAGAAATCATTGCTATTCCTCAAATGAAATCAAGCTTGGTAGATGGGAAATTGTTGATAGATTGAAATTCAGTTGTGTTTCAAGGTAAGGCTTCTTTGTTTTTCTTGTGCATTTAATTGTTTGTTAGTGAAGGACGATTGTATTAGAGGAATCCTTGCATGATAGTTAAATTGAACTTAGATTAACTTAGATGATGTTGGTTATGGCAATTAAATTGTATAGGATAGAAGTAGATGTTTTGAATTGGGTATCAATGTGTGGAATTGATGCATTTTGATTGATTCAATTATGGTCACTTAGAAATGGATATTGAATTGAATGAGATTCATGCTTGTAAATTGAATCATGAGCATGGTTATGGAAATAGTCGATATGGCAGGTTGATTTTTATTGGAATGATATAGTAATTGATGTTTGTATGATCTATTGAGAAGCTAAAAGGCTGGTAATGGTGGAGTTCTAAAATTGTTTTGTAAATTAGATGATCTACCATGAAATTCAAGACTTAGGAACTGCTCGATTTAGAACAATTGAGCAGAATGGATGTTGCCCTATTTTGATGTAAATCTAATTATGTTGTGAAGTAGAAATTGAATTCTAAAGTTTGTCGTTCGATCGTAAAGTAAAATTAAATTATGAGCTTAGCACCTTAATTGTTAGATGGTTCCAAGAAATGTTTGAAATTTGCTTTGATTGTTGTAGAGTGGGGTTGTTCTGTTTTGATTCGAGAATGGGATAAATTGAAGAGGGGAGGCTACGAGATCAATAAAATACAAGAGAATGTTACTTGGGATTAATCTTGAAATGTCCTAACTAGGTAACTATAATGGTCTAGTTTAAAAGGCTAGTTAGTTGAGGAGTGACTAGTCTCCATTTGAATATCAATGAATGTGTGTAAATTGATGGATCAATGCTTATAATTAATTGAGACCTTTGTAATGTCACATGTTAGAGGATCAAGAGCATTTAGAGGACAAGAGGGTTGTGGTAGATCAAACCAATGATAAGAAAAAGGGGGTCGTGGTTTGTGAGTGTCATTAGCTTGGAAACGACTGTAAGTGTAACCTTGCTTACTTGTAGAATTTTGGTTATTCTATTCTAGTCAATTGGAATTTGGATTAAATACAAGCATTACCTTTTGGCTTGACAATTGTATGATTAAATGCTATCACGGTAAGCATCTAGAGGTAAGCTAAATTAGCAAAGTCTTCTTTTGTGTTATACTTACCAGCTGTCCTGAAACTAATCTTGTATGAAAAAGTATATGGTTCACATGTAAAATAAGGCATTAAATGTCTCTTGAATTAATTGAGATTAAAGTTTATAATTAAACCTTCCATCGAGTCAGTTTAGACACAATTGGCATGCCATAGAGTCTGTCGAGCTCGCTAGTTAGGACTATGGTCCCTTGTTATTTAAGATCAAATGATCTTTTAGTACCTTTGGTACTCTTGTACAATCTTGAAGTTGAATTGGCACTTGTATGCCCTTGTTATGGTACTATGGGTACCCTTGCAAATGTTACACTATTTAAGGATTCGCGTGTCTAGTGACTATCGATCAAGGCTCAAGAATATTGATTTATTCACATCAATGTAAACTATTGTCTATAACTAAAATAAATAGGCCATGCCTCTTAGTAATGGATCGAATGAGATCCTTGATATAACCTTGGACTAAGGTGTCCCTTGAAATCGAATGACTTATGCTAGTTGAACACTTGCTTGTATAATGATATTAGAAAATCAATTAGCCTACCTTGAAGAAATGATCGAATAACATTAGGAGAATTAATTCAAATTTCATAATTTCTTAATGTTGAAGAAATTCTTGTCTCTAATCTCATTTATTCTCCTTAATGTATTCCAGGTTAAAGTAGTGTTTGGTTGATCAGATTCAAGGAGGGAAGCAAGATCTCTGGAGATTATAAAGTATGTTTGTTGTCCTAATTTGACTCCTAGGATGGTGGCACTCCTTTTTGTTTGTAAATTTTGTATTTAGAATCTTGGGCTCATAAGCTTCTATTTTGGAATGGTACTGTAAATATCTGGTTGAATTGGTTGGTTGTGAATGTAGCTTCTCATGCTTGCTTTCGTATGTTCTAATGCCTTGGTTATGCAACCATATGATTTTAATTATGTCTGTTTAGAGTTAAATGTTTGGTAAATTACTGATTGAGGTAACTTGTTCGACTTGGTGAAATGCTTGTGTATAGGTTTGAATTTCATGATAGTTGTTAATGAGTTAACTTTGCCATGAAAAGAGATCCAATACTTCTTGGCTAGGGAAGAAAATTTAAATAGACTAAATGCCATTATAAAACTAAATAGATTATGACCTTCTTGTATCCCCTAAGTTATATCCCTTCTATTGATGGTTAATTTTCCCTAAGCATATATCGTTTGTTAACAATCAAATATTAGGAAATTTAGACATTCAAGTTTCACAAATAGAGTGGTATTTCACTTTGCTTTGGTTGTTTGGTGCTTTTTGAGCACTTTAGGTCCATGTCATCTAGATTTATTGATAATCTTTAACTTGTGGAATAAGTTACTCGCCTGTTTGTTTACTTTAAACACCTTAAGTTTGGTTTACCGTTAAGCTAAACCCGGGGTGTTACAAGAAAAGCCCTAATGGTTGGGATGAAAGAGATTTTGATGTGTTTCCAGAGGGTTCTCTGGTGAATGTGCCTACTTGCGTGGAAGCTTGGCCTTTCGATCGAGGGGGAAATGAACGGGTTGTTGGGATTCTTCTGGATAGTGAAGATGTATTGGAGGATTTCTTTTCTTAGTATGTTGGCGCTTGCTCTGGCTCTTGGAAATATCGCGGGAAAATGTGGCTCTAGATAGGGTTTGTGTAGAATTTGCTATTGGTGCTCCAAAGGGTTGTGTTGGCGTGAGTCCCTCCGGCTTTGATTGCGGCAAAGGGGGAAAAATGGGTGGTTTCAAGTTTGCCTATTGTTTCTAGCTCAAAAGACGAAGGAAGTTGTATGCGTTTGGAACACATGTCGAGGAGGTGAATAGATACTAGTAATGGTTTGCTATGGCCTTGAGGGAGAATGAACTCTTTGTGATTATATGTGTGTTGTGGTTCATTGATTCTTCTTTTCTTCTTCTCCCCCTCTCTTTTACATGTGTGTGTGTATGTGTCTGTTTCACATGGCAGTCGCTTCTCCTTTGCAGGTCATTGGTGACAAAATAGGGGATTGGATGGCGGTGTTGGATACTCCATTCTTTGTGGCTAGCAGCAATCTATTAGGATCGCAAGGGCTGGTAAAATGATGCCTTTGAATGCTTTTAGCAGCAGGGAAGTAAGTTCGCCTTGTTCGTTAGCTTTAGCTGCTGCAGCGATGTCTTTGGTAGATGTAGTTCCCGTTTCTCCTTATCTGGGCATTTCCCCTGGTAGTCGAAATACCTTTGCAGGAGTGTCAGTAGATGTTGTAGAGGTAGCACAGGAAAGTGTGGCAAAGCGAATGAGGGCTTATGGCTCAAAGAGACGTTCTTTGGGTGTAGAAGAAAAGATGCTGAGAAAGAGGCTAGCGTTTGATGCTGAAGTTAATAAAATTTTTCCTGGGTTAAAATGTGACGTTCCACCTGTTTCGCTCGAACTTTCTAGTTCTTCTTACGTGTTTGTGAATAGTGTTGTTGGGAGCGTTGTTTCTGCCAGCTCGGGTGCTGGCCTACCTACTGTTTGGTACTTTCAGGTGTTTTAAGTAATATGTTGTCGCTTTAAGCTTGGTAGTTT
This sequence comes from Hibiscus mutabilis, assembly GCA_019671005.1. Classification (NCBI taxonomy): domain Eukaryota; kingdom Viridiplantae; phylum Streptophyta; class Magnoliopsida; order Malvales; family Malvaceae; genus Hibiscus; species Hibiscus mutabilis. The sequence goes on along the minus strand of CM033717.1, from coordinate 43,407,240 downwards.
TGTTGTTTAGTTTGAAACAAGGTTTTGTTTGTCGGGTTTATTTGCAGGAGTAACTGCAACGGATTCTATTGTTGTTCATTGTTCCGCAGAAAATATACCCCCTGGGGTTGTGCTTATTGAGCCTGTGTCTATTTCAAGTGTTGCGGTGACTCCTTTGATGCCTTTGTCCGTTGATGTTCTTCCGTGCGAAGGCATCAAACCCTTCGCTCTGTTGAGCGCATTTTATCCTTATAGGGAGATGTCGGAAATAGAGAATTGGCTAAACTAATGCTTCCCCTCGACTCTATTTATCTGCATCAATGGAAAGAAAAGAGAGTGTAAGCACAAATGCTTAGTGAGGATGCTCATAAACAACATTGATGCAATTTGAAACCACTTTTAAACCATTAAGCCTTTTGTTACCAAATCATGCTTACTTCCCCAAAATTTAATATGTAATTAAAACCATTTGAAAACTATAAACTATCTTGTTTTCAAAACATGCTTTATCACCCATGCATTATCTCATTTTTTTCACAACAAATCATGCATAACAATCTTATGCATCAAATCATTTATAAACTCTTTAGTCACATATATTCTTGTATATTGGCATTTAAAGTGACCCGGATAAACTCGCCTCTATACTTGGATAGTACTACCTCTATCCATACATGTTCGGATACACGGATTTCTCATGGTGGAATTGTAACACCCCAAATCCTAGCTTAGAAGTATTAGAACCAAATTGCATAAGTTGATAGCTTAATTGAATTTAGAATTAAGCTAAATTGATTAGTTAAGGGCCTAATTGAAAGAATGAATGAAATAAGTGACCAATTTAAAAGTGACTACATTGAATTAAAGGAGAAAGATGGGGAATGCATGCTAAATTCCTCATTTCCCCTAATGCCCTTGATTAAGTTAGGATAAGGATTTATTTAAGGGATATTTTAGACAATTCATAAATCCATTAAGATGGATATCATCTCCATCATCCTTTCATTGTGCCGTTTGGAAGGAGAGAAAATTTGAGAGAAAGAGAGCTTGAAAATCAGCCATTGAAGAGGAAAATTAAGCTTGCATGTGTAGAGATTTTTCATTGAAATTGAACTAGGAAGCAAAGTAAGTATATTCTACTTGTGTTCAATTGAATATGAAATTATATTTGTTGAATTAGACTATTTTGATGATGTTAGATGAAATTAGCTATTGAATATGTGATTAGATGATTAAATGGTTGTAGAATCATGAAAATTGAAGAATGAAAACTAGGTACAATGCTGGAAATCATGTGTTTGTGATAGTGTAACAAAGCTAGGTTGCTAGAAAATTGAATTGTGCTGTTGAAGTGAGAATTGAATGATTAGAACTTAAAATTGAGCTATGGAATTAATGAATTGATTATGATCATGATTAGATATTGTAAAGAAGGTGTTAAACAAATTGAATTGTTAGCAAACAATGCTGGAAATGAAGGATAAAAGTATGAACATAGTCACACAACATAGAAACTGTTTTGTGGAATTGAAATTGAGTAAACATGCAAAATTAGGCATTGTAACCAACTTACTCTGTTTTGGCTGCCTTGAATAATGGATTAACATTGACTCAAAATGTTTAGGATATCATATGAAATGAATTATAGGGCCAAAACATTGGTTAAAATGAATCTAAGGCATTAAAATGTGAATAGGTGCAATTTGCCCAGAATTGCTCTGTTCTAGGCAGTCACTTTGAAAATTCACCAAATATTGTATAGATAAAATTCAGGGCTGAAATTTTAATGACATGATCCTTAGAATTTATAATTTCATTAGGTGAAAACAGAACTGAAATCTGGGTCCTATACTGGAAACTGTAAATAGAAATTGTTGGACAGTGCAAACTGTCCAGGTAGTGTAAATGCCCTGTCTTTGAACAATAAACTGTATTAATTGGATAAGAACTAAAATGCAAGTCTTACATGGTATTATATAAAATTTTGTTGGATTTCCAACGGTGTATAGTAATCAAAATTCCGACGTACGGATTAAAAGATATGGCCTATTAAAGGGACAGTGTGCAAACTGCCAAGCAGCAGTGTCCTGGGCAATTTGGGACTGTTTTTGCACCTAGTAGTAAACTGTTTCCAAAACAGTTTTGGGACATTATAATCTGTCCAGTTATGTCATAAAATGAAGTAATAACAATATGGAAATGAACTAGTAGGAAATGCTTAAAAGGAAGCATAAAAACAGTAGCTAAATGTTAGGTACAAATGTGGTAACATTGCTGTTATGATTGTGTGATATATTATGCTTGTTTTGATGAAATGTATATGTGCTATGCTTGCTAGATCAAGGACAGCAAGTTAGGGTAGAAGAGGATAGGATTGGATATCCCAAAGCTAGAGGCAAAGGGATTTGGATACAAGATAATTGATTGCTAGGAGTATTGTAAGTGTAACATCCTTAGGGTTAGGACTAGGTCCTAACCAACCTTTTATTGTCTTAAATCAATGTTATTGCCATGTAACATGACCTAAAACATATTTGGCTAATTAAGGGAAGAATGACATGTATGATAACTTGTTTGATGCCATGATCTATGTGTTTACTTGGGTGTTAAGCAAATGAAATGAAATGCTTGTCATGTTGCATTGCTTATGCCAAAGGTAAGAAATGGCATGCTTGCTTGGAGAATAAGGTACGAACATTGCATACATATGCATGTGTTTGTGATTTATATACATGGCTGATTGAAATGAATTTAACAATGGTACCACGTTGTATTCATGCCATTCGAATGGCATGGATAGCTTGTCTTGGGAGTTAAGACTCCATAAGACTAAGGGCTTGGCCTTTAAATGGCATAATCTTGTATTGGATATTGAAATGTATAAAGCTTGAATGAAATGGATAATCAACAACCTTGGTAGCTAGTTTGGATAGATAGGAGGGCGTGTCTTAGAATCTTGAACTCATATTGGCACTACGGTGCATATTAGTAGGACAGTACATATTGGCACTACGGTGCATATTGACACTATGGTGCATATTGGCACTACGGTGCATTTTGTTAAAATTTTGATTATCTAGTAAGCTACTTACCAAGGGTGTTATAAGATGACTTAATAATTTAAATGAACATTGTTTGCTTAGATGTGTGATATGATCATTGCTTGTATTGTAAGAAACTTGAATGAACTTCCTTGCATTGGAAGATGACATATGAATGGTTGCAAAACTAGTATACTTTTCATGAAAGAAATGTATAGATGATGACTTTGTGTATGAATGCCTACTTGGTAAATGAAATATTGGTTGTTTGTCTTCTAAGCAAGATGTTCGAATGGTATGCTATGATTATGGTGGATGTTGCTATGTTGAAAATGTGATATGTAAAGATTGCCTAAGTTATCCTATTCATTCGAATAGCATGTATCTTGTATTGATGGTCTTGATTCTTTGAAATATATGAAAACTTGGACTTGTATGCTTTGAAATTGGTTTGACTTAGTGTTACCTCACTAAGTATATAACTTGTACTTACCACTCTACTCTTTATTCTTCCCATAACAGATTAAAGATACTTCAAGAAGATATCTTGGGTTTGAAGCAACACTTGAGGCAAGCTTGAAAGTATGAATTCATACTCTTTGTATACTCCTAGTTTGGTGGCACTAGATCTTGTAATAGGTAGCCTTGATCATGCATTTGAATATGTGTTTAAGACTTGTAGGTGTAATGTTTTGATGGGCCTATCTTGTAAATAACTTTGATGACTTAAATTATGTGTTTGAACCATGATGATATGTATATATATAAGTAAGAAGCTGCGCAAATTATGAAATAATGCAATGTTTGATGAAACCATGTATGATTCGAATGCTAAACAAATGTTGTATGATCATGCATTTGTTCCTATGTCTATTAGCATGATTCGGAAATGTAGAGTTTGAGGCTAAGGTATGTTTAAGCATGCATTATCAATGTATTAGCCAAGTATGCTATGAAATGTGATGACTTGATTGTAAAGAATCAATTAAAATGTGATTAGGGATTTCCATGTGGTTCGAATAAATGCATGAATGTGTAATAAGATGTAAGTTAGATGCTTTGTATTGATCTTGTTATTTGGTTGAATAAGTAGTAACTTGAGATGCAAGTAAGCTAGTTAAAGCAAGTTTAGTGATCACCTAGTATTAATCGAATAAGGTACTTGGAATTGTAGTAAGAATGAAAGTAAGATTATGTCTAATAGTAACCTATTGTGAAATATGTCATACTTGAGATTGTTGTTTGAATGATGGATATGAATTGAATGGAATAGATATATGATAATGGTAACTTAGGTTATAAGTATGAAATGAAACAAAATGGTACCTAAATTAGTGTGCTATGTATGTTGGTTTTTGTTTATATGTGGATTGCTTGAATGTATTGTATGACTTGAAGGGTTTAGTTTGGGTTACTTGCGCCGCAAGTCAAGTATTCCGAGATTACTTGTTCGACAAGTAACCTATCCATTGCTTTGCTTTCGTTCCGGTAACGCTCCCGAACCGGGTTATGGCTAACCAGGGGATGGGGTGTTACATGAATCACCTCCACCAAATCTCATACCTGGCCTAGTTAAACCGCAAGATACCATCAACTTGGGCTGCCTAGTTAAATTGCATACCCCAAGTGATAACCCAATAGTCCGAGTAGCCTAGTTAAACTGTTTTTTTCTCAAGGACTATGGCATGATCGATTTTATATATTATAGTGAACTTTAATCATATGGCTAGCTAACTATATCCGACACTTTCACAATACGTCTCATAGCCAATATATCATTTTCAAATACAATTACTTACTATTTTCCAATGCATTTCTCAAAACCATTTCATATGCAAAACCACATTGTCTAAGGCAACAACACATTCCTTTCAAGGAACAAATATCAATGCTCATAGGCATTCATTACTTTGTTTAAACATTTGCATATTAATCCAAAATGATGCATTTATAGCAAGTAAACCAAACCATGTTTAATCCCAAAACACGAAATCCACAAGCTCACATCAAAGCCAATAGCCAAGCGAAATAAGAAAACTTACGATTAAGCTTAGTTAAGCTTGTTAGGCTATAACTAAACCCCCATGATCCATTGATCAAACCTTTTAAGAGCTTTAACGCGTATAAACACTCATTGATACGCCTCGCCTTGCTCGTCGATGCGAATCGAGCCATCGGTAAGCAACGTATGCAACTAGGCAACCTTGCCTTGATCGTCCCTTGTTTTAATCACATAAAACCATAGGGAATGCATTCAACTCGTTGCTAAACAATGATCCCTTGCATCATTAACATAAACCTTCCAAAAACTAGCCGGAACTACCGAAATCATCACCAAACTTCGCTCCACCAATTCCTAACCTCAAACCAACGATTATAATATTCAAATTGCATCAAAACATACCCACAAACAGCTTCCAAACATCCGTATACCTCCAACAATTCAAAAACACGTAGAACAACCTCGAAAACCACTAAAAACACCTCTAACAATTAGCCAATCTAAAAGTTTCGAGATTTAATCTCAAAATCTCATTTCACATTATGATTACCTTATTAAAAAATGAATTTAACCAATTAAAGTCTCCATGTTTCATCAAGTTAAACAAATCTTTAAGTAAATCATCAAAATTACCAATAATAGATCAAATCTTGAAATCCAATGCAAAACCATGTTAATATCAATCCATAATCAGCCAACTACTAGGGAATATCAATAAAGAACCTTAGTTTAAAGAGAGGAAAAGAAATTCACCTTTAAAGAAGCTTCCACCAAAATTAACGTAAGATTTTCTTGAAACTTGATTTGTGAAATAAATGAAATCCTTGAGAAAATCTTGTAAAGTTTTGTTAAGAAACAAATGTAGAATCAAATGATAAATTCTCCATTGAATATCAACAAAGAATTTTGGAGAATCTTATTTAGAAGTTGAATGGAAAGTGAAGGAAAATAAGGAGAGAAAATTAGGGAAAATCCAAACAATTGTAAAATAATTTGAGAAAAACAATTAACCGTCCATTCTTACTCAATTAAGGTGGATATTTTAGATTAAAATATTTAGAAAATATAACTCTCTAAGGATTCTTAGTATTAGCTCATTTACAAAATAGTCACTAACATAGTTTTGCACATTTTACAATTTAGTCACTAAAACGCAACTCCACTTAATTCGACTTATAAAACCCTCAATTAAATTACCAAATTACTCGATAACACTTATAACCCTTTCTAAAACTCTCGACTCATTTTAATTTCCATCACTAATATTTTTAAAATATTAAATCCCCGAAACTACTCAAATTGGCCAATCCGATTCAAAACGAACTCGATCAAACCCCTAAACATCCAACCCTATTTTTGGGGTGTTACATCAACAACTTTGGGTGAGGGCGGGCCACGTAGCATCGAAACATACACCCTTGCTTAGAATCCCCCCTCGAGCATCTACACTCTGGGTGAGGCCAAGTCACCTAACATTAGAACATTCACCCTGGTTGAGGTCGGGTCACCTAGCATCGAAACATACATCCATACTTGGAATCCCCCTCAAGCACCTTCGAATGAGGTTCAAGTTACATAGCATCGGTAACCTCCATTCGGTAATTTTCTTACCATGGTGTTACAAAACTCTTTCACTGGGTATCCAAGTCGTATCAATCAAGAAGACTCAACAAATCAAATGCCTATCCAACATACAAGCCTTTTGTAGAAAAATTTATTTTGATTTGTCATTTAACATTAGTTCGAACAGCTGTCAGAAATACTCTATTGATTCAATGTGTTGGCATGATTAGGGATCGAGGGTTATCCGAGTCCATTCTACTTTTTTAAAGGAAAAAAGTAAAATTTTAATACACGAGCTATATAAAACTAATTTTAAACAAGCCTGCATATTTATATTATAAAATTTAAATCTTAAATTTCTAACCCTAAAAATTTAAACCCTAAACCTTAAATACTATACTCTAAATTCTAAACCCTAAAACATGAACCCATAAACTCTAAACCCTAAAACATAAACCCATAAACTCTAAACCCTAAACTACATTCCTAACCCCTAAAAATAAAATGCTCATATAAACTAAAATTTACACAGCATGTTTATCGAAGTTTTTCTCATAATTTATATATATTTGAAAAATAGGTTCAATTAGAATTTAGGAGTTCATATTGGAGTGAAGTTTAGATATAAACCTAAACAACCCGTCACCCACAAAAAAGAATTATACTCCTAACGTGAAGTCAGGAATTATAGTTGGACCACCTTTCATACATTACCTCCCTTCGCCTTCTGTCTCTACTTGTAAGGATAGTGTCAAGTAGGAAAAACGAAAAACAAACGAACATTATTCTTGGAGCTTTCCAAGAGTTCCACTGCATCCAGGGGAGAATACCCAACCAACCAATTTTCAGGGCCCTTTTGCGCGTGTTCTGTTCTAAACTTCAAGGACTACATAGATTCTTGAGATCTTCCTCCTTGGCATACCAATTTGGTATTATCTTTGCCAGATGGGGGTAAAGATCCTTGTACGAATTTCGGATAGTCCCTTCTGCAACTCCCGTAGCAAGTGAAATATCTGCACCCATCACATTTTTACCATCAAAACTCTGCATTTCTCATATAACAATAGTAGCAGCTCGAATTTTGATTTCTTAATTGACAATCACATTTCATAAGCACCATGCCTGATAAGTCAATACTAGATCCTAAAATGCAATATTCATAACTGCATCAAGAAGGAAAAGCGGCACATAATAAAAGTTGGTGAAACATCATATCTTTATTTCTACTTAACAAGGTGGGAAATATCAAACCTCTAAGAGGCTTCTTATCATCTGAAAGCTGTGTTATAATATAAATAACAGCAGCTGCAATTGATATCGGGCTTCGCCTGTAAAATTGTTAGCAAATACATATAGAAATTAGTCCAAGTAAACAAAACCATTAAAGATATACATAAGAGATCAGATGTCTCAATAGTCAGTCACCACAACAATCCCAACTCCTTAACACTCAAGGTCATCCCCAAAAGTTTTTTGCTTCTCACGCATGATTCCCTCATAATCCACCTCCATAATAATAGTCCCTAAACTTAAGGGCAGTTATTGCAAAATCCCAACCATAGTTGTCTGTCTATATACTCAACAAGCTTCCTTTATCTTTGCATCACTATTCAAACATTCTAATTTTCCTAAACATGTCAGTTGCTCAACTGAAAATACACTAAACATGCATTCTGCTGTATGGAGAGGTTACAGAATCATCCAACTCATAGAGGATAGTATATTAATTTTTCTTTTTGCAAGGTAAAAGCATTAAACAGAATTTTCAGTTTAGGCTCACAGCTTCATGAGGAAAACAGAGTAATTAATACCTTATATCAAACTCCTCTGACTTCTGAACTGATTCTTGGGCAGCTTTAACTGCTTGATTATTCATACCAAGATTGGAACAAAAACGCCTCTGATAATTAAAGATATTAAGTCAGTGGCAAGAACGAATTGCAATAAGCATAAATGAACAATACAATATTTAACGATGGAAATTCACTAGTTGTTTATTGAAAGCACTGTTATATTGAACAAATTGTAACATAAAGGGAACTCACCATGAAGTCACCAGCATGAATGGTTCCCATCTCCACAGACTGGCCAGTCTCCAGTCCCAGTTGTTTCACTATGTATTCTTTTGCTCGGCCAATTTCTTTCTTGGTGGCTCCATTGGCAACAGAGCAAATTTCTAATTGAAATCCACAGGTTCAGGGAAGCTCATACACATTAAGAAAAATAAATCAAGAAGCATCCAGATTTTAATAGAATCTTAGGATGTACCCTTGACAGTGCGTGGCTTGTCCTCTTGTCTACAAGCAATGTATAGGCAAGCAGCTAACAATGCATCTTGATTTCTTCCTCTGCTAGACTTCTGTTCTTCCACCTTCTTATATATCTCATTGGCTCGATCCTTGAGTTGGTGGAAGAAGCCCCATAAATTACATGCACATGAAAATTGATAAAAGAATAAAGGATAACAGAATAAAAAGGTCATCAAGCTAAAATTTAAATATAATGCACACGAGTTCTTTTCATTAATAGAAACCTCACAATATAACTTAGACATTGGCCTCAAATATAAAATAATTTCGACGCACAAAAACGCTGAAATTTGTATGGGGATCATTAGAAGACAATATTTGAAAAACAGATTACAAGGGGTACCAGTTAACAAGAAAATTTCAGAAACTTGATGGAAGGAACTGTTCAAAAAATTAAAAGCTGATTCCAAAATTGAAGAAGATAAGCTTTAAAAGGGAGGGGTGATTTCGAATTCATAACTACTGCAAAGAATTATTCCCGACACAGTTCATTAGTAACATATTATTTTCTTTTTTCTAAAAGCTTTCACATAAGACTAATAATGAAAAGGCATAGTAAAGAAATTATCGCCAGGATGCCTCTCTCCCTCTCTCATTGATACTCAAATATTTCCAAGTTTATAGAGTATTGTATCCTGGCATTCTATGCAGTAGCAACTTTCTTCTACCAGAAAACAGAAAAGTTCTTAGTTATACAGCATAAATACTATATAATTATTGCTATAAAGTTGGTCAAAAAACATGCAAAATAATAAATAAATAAATCAAAGAATAGCATATTATTTCTAGTAACTTTTCCTTATTTATTAAATGATAAGATCTAGTTACATCTTAGAAGGCTATTTAATCAATCACACTTACCAAACAATTTTGTGCAGTAAACAAGTACTTTCTTGCCCAGCCACCAACCCTACCATTATTCTTTTTCCTCATGGTAAGGTGACTAAGAGCAGAGAAGCTTATTTGATCTTTCAAATCATGCACAGGATTGGATGTTTAAATTCATAACTTATTTTTTATCATGCATAGACTGGGACTCTGAGAGGGAGCTGCAGCTCCTATGGTAACTTTTATACGCATTTCACGGTTTCAACTCATGCACAAGATTTGTGTTTTATATTTGTAATTCTTTTCTGCTTATGCACAGATTGGGGAAAGGGAGACACAGTAGGTATGATAATGTGTGATTGTATTTTAGGCTTTCAACATGACGCAGGGACCTTTAATGATATTATAATATTTCATTATTACAGATTTATTTAATAAGTATTACATGTATTATGGAAGGCTAGGGTTATTAGTTATTTTAAGGGTTTAAATCTAAGGCTATAAATAAAGCTTTATTTGCATGAAAGCCTAATAACTTTACTTGCAAGAAGAGAGCCTATATAAGTAAATTGTAGGCTTTACAGCCAACATTCTCTCCGTACTCTTATCTTTGAATTAGTAAAGAAAAATTAGAGGTTTTCTGTAACCCTAATGCTATGTTTGGTAGGAGTATTATTTATTACTCATGTTTGAATACATTTTAGTACATGAGTTAGCAATAAACAAACTTTGTAATTTTTAGCCACTCACATGACATGGTTTGGATAAAGTGAATGAATAAATATTGCTTATTTTGAATAGGTATTATTTTTTACTTGAGTTTTTACTCATCTTTCTAATATCAAGTTTAGATTTGTACAAATTCTTCTCTATGTTTTGACAAACTATTTTCAAACTCATGTAATAATTAAGTTTTCTCCCTTATGTTATTACTTGTTTGCCAAACGTAGCATGAGTTTCTTTAAGTTCCATCTTTCCTATTCGATTTTCAGTAAAAATTATGTTCTTTTACTGCTGATTTTCTATAACCCTAGGCTTTGAGGAAGAGAAAATCAGTGTCAACAACAGAATTGGCTGCACCTTGACGTGCAACTGAAGAATTTTCACATGCAATTTATGCTTGGCTGCAATGAGAACAAGTATGGGGCTATAAATAAAGCTTTATTTGCATGAAAACCTAGTAACTTTACTCGCAAGAAAGAAAGTCTATATGAATTAGTTGTAGACTTTACGACCAACATATCTATCTTATTACTTTGAATTAATAAGGAAAAACTAGAGGTTTTCCATAACCCTAAGTTTCCTTGAGTTCCATCTTTACTATCCATTTTTTCAGTCAAAATTCATTTTTCAAGAGTATACCTTGTTCCAAGTTGGTCAATTTCTAACAAATATGTTTGCAAAGGCATTCTATTTCAAACAAGTCATTCTTATAAAGCCTGTCATGCTGCACTTAACTTTCTTATAACTTAGTATCATTGCCGACCTGATAAACCCTTATTTTGGTCTTTGGCAGCAGGGCAAACTAACATCAATAATATACACATACAACATACTAAAATAACAGAGTAGACCAAAACTATGCATATGCATGTGCATCTCACCAATCCTTAGTACTAGAATGGAATACCATATATGATTCAAAAGAGACTTGGTAGCAGTAGCATACCTTGATGGTTGCAACAAGGCCCAACCTGAAACGTAGAACTCACCCAAATAAGTGAGACATTAAATAGTATATTATTATCAATCAAGCATAAAATTTCACTTCATGAAGAAAGGGGAGGGGAAATGAATAATAATGCAAATCTTAAGCCTAAAGAGAACAGAATGGTAGTTGAAAGCCAGTATAAAAATTTGTTTGAAAATTAACCACATATATTTCTAAAAATATGGAAGCTTAATATTTAGTTGGATTGCATCAAGCCAAACTCAACATTCTAACATTCAGTTGGATTACATTAAGCCAGACTCAACAGAGAACAACATGTTTGTCTAATTCATACAATTAGATTCCAGTACGATTCTGCTTAAGAAAATAAATGAAAAAGCATATAACACTTTCCAATTATTGCATACAATCATTGTAAATTTCATAGGATCTGCCTCAAACTTTGTTCGAAAAATTCTCATTATGAGCAAGTAAGGGACACAACAATTGCATCATAGATTGTTTTCACCAACAAAACAAAATCCCTTAAAATGTCTAGGCACTTCCATGAACTTGTCTTCAGACGCAAAACACAAACTCAACTCACCTAACTCATTTAGTTCAATAAAAACAAAAACAATTGAACCAAGATCAATAACCATATCATCCATTTTTTCCCAAGATTTTCCCACAAATTTAGACCACCCAAACAGCCTTCCTAATACCAACCTAAAACAAAATCCAAAAACCCAACAATAAAAATAAAATACCTATCAGACATGGTAGCAATGGTCTTGAAAGCGACAATCAATCCCCGATCCGGATTCGACCCACGGTTCTGCCACCGGCCCAAGGAAGACGAGAGAAACTCGCCAGAAGTACCGTTAGGCTTCGCGATAACAGTGGATAAACCACCATCCGCCAAAAGCGGGTTGGTGGGGCCACCGACACGGACAGGATCGTTATCGCCCGACTCGTTTGCGAACGTTCTCCACTCCGACGTCTCATCGATCGAGTGTGACTCTAAAACTAACCCGCACTCCGAACACACCGTGTCGCCGGCCGAGTGGTCGAAAACCACCTCCGTATGCCGCTTGCAGTCCGAACAATAAACGTCCCCCATTCCCGGAGCACTAACCCTTTCTTTCTTGGCTTTCTTCTCTTGTGGTTTTCGTCTTAAAATTGTTTCAAATATGTAAATATAAAAGTTCGTTAGGTTAAAATATTAATTTATAGTATTTGCATTTTATTTATTGAGTTTTTTTCTTCTTTTTTCTCAGTTTCCAGGAAAATGTTTCCTTCGGAAAGATACTAAGCAAGTTAAAAGTGACAAGGGAAAATTATGCATTTAGTCACTCAGTTTTACGTTTTTTTGTTTTGACCAACCCAAGTTTTAAAATTTCTGATTTTATCAATAAAATTTTAAAATTTTCTCTTTTAAGTTACTTGACCGCTAAGTATTTTAACATTGTTTATTTCTTTTGTTAAATTTCTGATTTTAGTTTTTTCTTCCAAATTTAAATAGTGTGAAGTCAAGAAGGAGAAGAAAAGTAATATAATTTGATTCCACATTAATTAGATGATGATCATAGATCAGAGCAAGATACGTTGAAGCTCTATTTGAGCTTTTTGAATTTCGAGAAAAAAAACTAAAAGGAAACATATAAGAGAAAGGGAAACATTTTGATACCAATTATGTCACAAATGATTGTCGTTGGTAGTCGAATGATGTTGGACAAAGAGGTCGGCCATATAAAAAGAAGCAAAATATTAGATTAGTTTTATAAATAGAACTGCAGAAAAATGTTAGATTTTAGTATTATCGTTACATAACTAACGGCTGATGACCTAAAATACAAAATTCAAAAGTTGGGTGACTAAATGTATGATTTACCCTATAATTAATTGTAAAAATCAGATAAGTGATTGAAAAGGTCAAATAATCTATCTCAATTTGATTCCAGTCATTAGAAAAAAGAGTAAAAAAATTTCAAAAGACTAAGAAAACTTAATAAAATAATAATAAACACAAATGAATCATAATAAGAACATAAGCATTAAGAAAACATGGACTAAAATGTTAATGCAATTCTGAAGTAGAGAAGAATGATTAAGAGAGTGTTACATGTGAATATGGTAGTGGCAGCCATGGTTTATGTTCATGTCAATTTTTGCAGAAATACAGTCAGTTTTCGGTGGTTCGAACAATTGAGCTCCTCCCAAACAATTATTCTTGCCGAGAGCAGGCAATTTATCAGCAATGGAGTTCCTTTCACGGTTGATGCGGTGAATATTTGGGCATGTTTTCTGATTGGATAAGCTGACATTTTTGGTTGCTTCTAAAGTGCAAGTTCTTCATTTCTTCTAATGGAGATGGCTTAACATCAGTTGTGACTTGTTGTAAAATAGATGAAAAATTCTAGGATGGTTAAAGAATTTGAGATTAGGTCTTTTAATTTTTTTTAAAATCATATTTGACATTTAATATTAATAAATATTAAATGTTGTAATAAAAATAATAATAAAATAATTCATGCCATTAACAAGTGACTAAAATAAAAGCAATTTAAATATTGACTTTAAGACAAGCTAAAAATAAAATTTTAAGCACTTATTTCAGTTTAAAAATACTTTAAGAACCTATTTACAAAAAAGACATAATTTGAACACTTGTTTTATAGTTAAAACTATGGATAATTATACTATGCACTAGCAGTGGAAAACATTTTGTTTCCACAAGCACCTTAATTTTAGGAGTTAGAGTTCAATTTAGGGTTCATAATTTAGGAGTTTAGGTTTATGTGCTTAGAATTTAGGGATTGAGGTTTGAATTTAAAGTCTAGGGTTAGAATTCAAGGGTTATAGATAAAAACTTAAATCTCTACCATTTTACCCTAACCTCTAAACCCTATACCCAACACTAAACCCTAAATTGTATCCAAGACTCTAAATTCTAAACCCCTAAACCTAAACTCCTAAACTATTAATCATAAACTAGATCTCCAACCCTTAAAATTAAGACGTTTGTGAAAATAAAATATTTCCATCGACCTTACATCATATATTTTTTCATAAAACTAATATTAAAACTAAAAGTTAAGAATTAAACTCCGCCCAATTAATTAGGTCATTTAACTCTCTTTTTTCCAAACCTCCGGTGGACGTTTCAAAACCATCCACCGCTAAAAAGAGGCTAAAGACCCCAATCAACGGGTTTAAGTCACCCTTAATTACACAAATTCTAATTTTATTATTTAATTAATATTAAATTAAGTCTAAAACATTGGATAAATTAAATATAGGATGGATTCAACCTTCGTTCTAATTAAGGTATATACTGGTGGTAGAAATTTGTTGTTTTATAAGCACTCTAATTTTAGGGGCTAGAGATCCAATGTAAGAGTTTTGGTTTATGTGCTTAAAATTTAGGGATTGTGGTTTAAATTTAGAGTTTAGTGTTAGCATTTAGGGTTTATAGGTTAAAACCTAAATCCATAACATATTACCCTAAACTCTAACCTCTAACCCCTAAATTCTAATCATAAACCTTAAATCTTAACCACAATTCTTAAATTCTAAACCCCTAAACCTAAACCTTTAAACCCTAAACTAAATCTCTAATCCTAAAATTAGGGCATTTGTAGAAATAAAAAATTTAGAGCATGGGATTTTTTTCCTTATTAAATCACTAATTTAATAAATATAAAATAGATATTTCAAGGGAAACATCTTATACAACACAAACACCTAGTTTTTAGTGTTCTTGAAAAATATACTACTAGAAAACAAAACATTAGCATTGACAGGAATTTAATTCGAAGTGAATTAAAATTAAGTTGTTAAACCTATGTTTTGATTTTTGATATAATAAGGACTTGATTGTAAATAAATAAAATTTTAAAGTACTTGAAATTACTCACGAATTAATAAGAATTCGAACTAAAATAATTTTTTAAGTCAATCTTTTCAATCCCTATATTTTTCTAAGGGTTTTGGTACTCAAACGTACAAGCCATTTTGGTAAGTGAGTACCACTACTGCCATGTGCGTACCGGTACAAGATTTCGTTACTGGAATCTGTTTTTATTTCAAATAGAAACTGAGTACCAGTATGACTATACGCATACTGATACGATTTTTCTTCACTGTAAATTCAAAATGTGAACTAAGTACCGGTACAGCCTTTTGGCGTGCCGGTACGAGACTTGAATATTTTAACTATGTTCGAATATCTTTAAAGCCTTGTCATTTCTGGAGTGAAATTTTTTAAATTGAACTGATTATTAGTACAGGCATACATGTACCGATACGCTCAGTTCATAAAGTTTTCTAAGTTTTTCACGGAGTAGAATAAGTATTGGTACGGTACACTGCGTACTGTTGCGCGTGTAGGTGTACTATAATTGATACGCAATTTGTGCAAGTATACACATCGAACAACTAATAAAGTGATGAGTGAGTATCGTCTCCACAGGGATTGAAGGCCAAACTAGTTTAGTCAAAACACATAATTAAGATAGTAAACAAATGTTGTAACAATAAGAAAAAATTGCAGAAACGCTATGGCAAAAAGAAACAAGTTTATAAATGCTATGACAAACAACTAAATATATAAACTGAGATGAAGTAAGGTCACTTCTAACATACACTCACGTAAATGAAACTCTATATTGGAATGACTGGCTGGACCTGCTATGGATTCTTATACATAAGCCTAATGAATGTCTAGGACCAACTTGCCTTTCTCATGCTCGACAGAGTCACAAGAATGCTTCTAAAACTAGCTCTAGCAAGAAACCTGGTAGAAGGGAACATTAGAGTAATACCTCTCAGCGTAAACCCTTCACATGCAACTACCGATTAAAGCCCTACTTCTTTTAGTCGTTGAAACTCTATCCTTATCTCTAAGGTGAGTTAGGATTTTGCTTCTCAGCATCAAACTCCATTGTTCACTTTAGTCTTAGCCTAACTCTCTCGAATATTAAGCTAACGAAAACCTAAACAACGGCTAACTCTCGTAAGCTCTTACAAGTTTAGTGCAATTAACGAGCAACAGAAAAAACATGAGATGAATAAGAAAACAACTAAACATCTATTAAAGCATCAAGCATAGTAACCATAACAAGCCCAAGCCACTTAAAATCAGTTCATGGCTGGGCAAATATCATCCATAATCATTCGTTTAACATAACCCATTTAAAGAAATGAAATGAAACAGCAAACAACTAAAAGAGGGAGAAACTCTTAAGCTGTGTTGGACTGCCGCGCACTGATCTAAGCTCGCTGCTTCTTTCAAAGTCCAGCGAGAGCACCCCTTGGAGCTTCAAAAATAGAGGATGCTTCGATGGAGGAAGAAGAAGAAGATGGAAGACAGCTGCCTTTTTTTTCTCTTTCCTAGCTCAATTGTAACTTTTTCCAGCTCTCCTTTTGTAACACTCTCTACCCGCCCTAAGAGAAAGACTGGCATAGAACGTGTTACCAGACAACTTACAAAGAAACTAGATCAAAACGGAAACATATATTGAACAAGATAAGCCATCCTTTAGCAAAAGTGGAGTAATTTTAAACTTTTCAAACATATAAGGCAAGTTTATTTCAAACATCAATCACAAAAGCACAACATTCAAGTATTGACATTGAACCTTAAGTTATAAAGCAAAGTGCACACTTATAGTTATTACAAAAGGAAATTTGTACTCTAAGCTCATATTAAAAATATCCAAATTAATTAGGGTTCATTTACTAATGACTGCATATGCCTTTAACACCATGTAGATATAGACTTAGAATTTGTCATCAATTTAGCTTAAACATGAAGGGGGTGACCTTAAACAAAAGTATGTTTGATGCTTTACAAAGGTTAGACAAAGTGGCTATTTCGTACGTCTATCAAGCTGATATAAATAGAAGGAAATGGAGAATCATGTATACATATATCTTTCTGACTCAAACAATCCAACTGTGGATCTTAACACTAATATTCTAGACATCTAATCAAAGATAACAACATGAATGTAAGTTCACACAAAGCTTTCTTTCTAATTCCCGCACTTGTACAATTAACAAATTAAACAACAATTACAAGACTAACCATGAAATGAACTAATGTAGATCGGTTGGAATCTAACCAATATGCATTTATTTTTGGTTCATCACCATACTGCACCAATAATCTTCTAAGCAATCATACTACAAGCCAACACATTAATTCAAAGAAGGCAAGCAACCAAGGAATAAATATAAAAGGCCCTTATTAGAAACCTTAAATAATATTATACAACCAAATCGAATGGTTGCTAACTAAACTCAGAACTTAACAATGTCTATATGTAATTTTAATCATGTGCCACCATACTAAGAGATTTAACAAAGCTTACAAAGCATGTCTCAAGTACTTGTGATCTTTATCGAGCTCCAGACAAGGAAACTTCAATACACGTGAAATTTATAACAGAATTCACCCAGTAAGTAAACACTCAATGAGGTAGCTTCATTAACCATTAAGCAATTTAGAAGCTTTAAATCATATCCTTATTCTTTCTTCTTGATTATCAGTTTTAGGTAAGCACCCAACTTGATCGATCCAGGCTCATGCTTCATTTATATTTCGAGCATGACCAACTCCTTTAATCTATTTAATCCATATGTGATAACTTGACATTCGAACTATCAGCCTGATTCAAACGTAAGTTTAATCGATAAGCAAAAATAGTCCATCTTATTACTCACATGGGTTCGAAAAGAGAGTTTAATATAGACTTACTTTACTTTCATCTATTGATCTTATTTTCTAACTTCTTAAAGCCTAGAATTCGATTAATTCTTTTTCATTCTTGACTTTCACTTCTAGGTTATTAACCATCTATGACCAATCATATCTTAAAACTGAATTTCTTAACTCAATACTAATCCGGATTACAAGTATCACATATTTTGCTCGATTGACCCGTGAGCCAATTTATTAACATGTCTCCTATTTAATTCATTAGACATAAGTTCCACAACGTATATGTATCAAGCTAATATTTTGCATTCCAAACATATATATCAATCTACGTTAGTTATTAAATTAATATCACAAAATTCGTAGCACTCATTTCTCAATACTATCAAACATAACATGTTAAAACCTGAGTTATCCATTACTCTATTGTTCGATATAGCCTTTAAAAAAACAATTATGTCAGACGTGTGAACTAAATTATACAACAGTACATTTCATAGCATAAGATATTACAAACAATCTAATCCCTATAGAGATTAACAAGTATTCAAACAAACAAGTACTTTTAAGAACATGTCAATCAACCATCCTTCAATTCAAATTACTTGACCAAGTACAAAATATATAGGTTTATTCGAATATAGCTGTTATTCCTTTCTAAAGAAATAGTAAAAGAGTTAAGTGATTGTAAAATACTTGTCTTATCAATTTATTATTAAGATCTAACAAATGAAAAGATAGGCATTTAATAGTTTCTTTATTAATCCTTAGAGTACCGAAGTAACACCAATAGTATGAATTATAAACATACTAATTACTAAAGCGCATCCTCAATAACCTATTTATATATACAATTTTTCATTCATGAAACAATTAGCAAAACACGGTCATCTTTTCTTTTTCTAACGTGTAGAGTAGAAACATAAGACCTCATTTTTAATGGTAATTTCCTTTGATGTCTATTGTTTCATCTTAAAGGATTAATTAATCAACATGCAAACCAATGTGTTCGATCATCTTATTTAAAAATCTCTACAAGTCCATTATCATATGGCTTTCACTTAAGAACATATCTTAGGAAATAAGAAATCATTCTAGTTCCACAAAGTTTTTATTTCTTAACAAGCAAGTTATTATATCTTTTTATTGTAACATTTTAGTCTCACAATTTTATTATATCGTAGCCTTGAGAATAGAATCTAGCCTAGGTACTCGAATCCCCAACCAACTGTCGCCTATAAAGTGGTACTCGAAGTACCGGTCAATCCCTCCTACTGTCGCCAAGTGACCACACGAGTTCCCTCCTACTGTCACCAAATAAGAACCGTAGTCCAACCCGAAACACGAGCTCAATGGATCCTATGACATGCCAACTATACCTAAGACTGACTCGAGGCCAAGGCTTTACAATTTATTATCTTTTAATCATAAAATGAGCATAGCTCCATTCGAAATTATCATAACCATGTTATGATATCCCTTTCTCTCAATTAAGGGTTCTCAAAAATGTTCACCATAGGTGAACTCCACATATCATTAATCTTATTCAAATGGCCTCATTGCCAACCAATCACTTAGTTAGTTTACAAGTACATGTCATTTCTTGTATTTAATTTATCCATTTCACTTAAGGTCTAAGAATCCAAAAGTTTGGTTCAATTCACAACATCATTTTCATTCATGCGAATCAATTGAATCATGAAACATAATATTTCCAACCGTAAATATTATTCAAACCATAGGAATGTCATAATTTCAATCACACATATCATTCGAGCCATAAAAACATCATAATTTCAATCATACATGTCAAAGCCATCACATAATTGATTTATCTAAAACCCTTAGTTCACCTTCATATTTTAGCTAAAATGTAACTTAAGAGAGATTCTAATTGTCAAATAGTTACCAGCATTCCTATAGTGATTTCAACTATTGAATCAAGTACAGTTATCTTATTTATGCCAAGGATTACAACCCCACATTCATAATATTGAATAACTAGGTCTCTTATTCAACTTCCACTAAGACTCAACATAACCTGCATATCATTGTATAATTATTTACATAACATTAATAGGTTGGTACTTACCTTACCATCCAAGCTAAATAGCACTCCTATGACTTGATCTAATTAGTCGAATATAGAAACACTAAATAAAGTAAATGACGTGCTCGGGATAGTTTCAATTTATCCCGAGACGTAAAGCTACACTCACCGATCATTCCATGCTACAATCGATCCTGTAAAAATCCCCTTTTTGTTTCGCTTATCTACTGTTGAATCTATTTTGGCCCTTAGTGCTTCCGCTCCTTCTTTGTCTACTCATAAAAAGAATTTAATCAGATGTTATAACAATTCTTACTCACAAGATATAACAATTGTCCTCACCACACAAACCAAGCATTCTCATATCATTCTACTAACAATTACGTATTCTAGCAATTTCCTAACATCCTTTAACATAATTAAACAATCCATCACAAATACATCCCATTCATGTATTCCAACAGCCCCGCAATCTTCCATAGCCAAATTCGAAACCAAAACAGCTTAAATACTTCTACATGATTACTTAATTACCTTTTTACTAACAATTATGTAGTTTCAATCTTCCAAAATAGCCCCAAAGGTCTCTCTACAATTACAATTTCAGTCCTAAATTATCCTGTACAACTACTCACTTAGAAACAGTCCCGGGTGATTATTTACTACCAAACAGTCTCCTTATCAACAAATTAGGTTTCCCCTATTTTTAAGCTACTAAAATCACTCCATATATGTGTACATCCATTAGACATTTAGAGTATGCATGATCACATACTCATAAAGGCAGCCTTCACCATAGAAATTGCAGCAACCACATTCTTAATTTGAAATCAAACCATACTTGTATTATCAAATTAAGAGAACACCCAAAAAAATCTCTATTCCTCAACTTACAACTTCAATTTTTTAATTAGCACATTAATTCAAAACAGATCACAAGGGTTATTTAAGCATATAAATGTATCACTTAATCTATTCTACTTGAAACTAGAATTTCTAAAAGAACAGAACCTACATCCAAGCTTCACCATTTACATGCAATACCTTTTTCATAACATAAGAATCGAATATTAATTGAATTTTTCACATGAACGGAATCGAGAGCAAAGATGGTTACCTTTCCACGATTTTTGAACCCAAGAGATTCTCAATTTGCCACTCCTCTTTCAATTGTTTTCATTTCTCACACCACTCTCTTAATCCTTCGGCTTAAACCAAGAAGGAAGACAAAATGAAGATAGCATTTTTGGTAGCCTCTCCTTCACAAAGCCGAGGCAAGCTCTCATTCTCCTCACACATGTAATCCTTGAATTTGGACAAGTGGATATGTCCTTCAAAGCTTAGGAATTTAACATGCAACCTTATGGTTTTTAGTGGCTTTCGGCTAAGTCCTCACAATTGAGATAGAAAAATTTCCTTTTCATCAATTTAGTCCCTTCCACTTAATTAGCCATATAGATAGTTAAATCATGATACACAACATTAAATTCCAAAATTAATGTCTCTTTCTTCTCATTTGGTCCAAAGTTCATAATCAATCCTTCAAATCACATAATTTATTTATCACTTATTGTATTAGTAAAATACTTCCAGGCCCATTTTTGGGATGTCACACCTTTAAATGAGGATATCTTGTCCTTTATATAGTGGAGGCTCCTAGGGTTTTGTGCCCTTAAGTCCAAAGGAATATTCCCTTCACATGTGGGAATAAAGCAGGCTGGTAGGGACACGTGTAGGGTCACAATAAATATCTTCAGTCTGTTGTCCTCTAGTGCACCCAAGAATGCTATCCAAAATGCTAAGACATTTCTCCCTGCATAGCTCTTCATTTCCATGCACATCACTACACCAACCAAAACCTTCCAAAGCAGCACTATTCTTACAAATAATCAAAGAAAACAAAACCAACAACACCAAATGCAACTATATGAACTAAATGCATATATATGCCGTGTAATGAGAACTTAAGTCATTGCTTGTCCTCAAGCAATGAATAGAAATAAGCAGAAAAAATTGCTACAACATAAAATCTGTTCAAGACAGCGCTACGACAAAATTTCAATCCTCAGTTAGTTTTGGCTCAACATGTTAGACAAATATGAGATTTTAAGAACCTTTTCCTTTAGGCCAAGACTCTTTAAGTGTGTGTGCATGTGACTATATCCTACTTATGCTTAACAAAGTTTGAAATTTTTTTAGCTAAGTTCTCGAGTTTGCCCTAATTTTTCTTGATCCAAATAAGCACAGACTACTCCCATATTCTTTTTTCTCTCTTTTTTATGCCTTGAGGGGTGTCAGCTCATCACAACTATCGTCCCTAACTCTAGATGAGTATGGAGCAAACATCTCACCTCGAGCTGGTAAGTAGAGTCATCCCGTGACAACTTTCATTCACTCATATGATGTTGTTGCCATTTATTTAAACGTAGTATCCAGGCACTACAACACATAGAGGATTGTCCCTCTTTATCTATGCTTTTGCATTTATTCATATTTTAACACAAGCAACAAGGGAGCTAATTAAGCCTTTAAGCTTTCATTTATCATTCAAGTTTAATCTATATTCAAACTAAGACATCCAAGAGTTCCTTTTACAAAAAATAATCTAACAGTTATAAGCATACCGAGCATGCAATTAAGTAGCAAAGCATCACAAAAAAATCAGGTCCTACAGGCAGTTCTACCAATCTTACAAGTCAAAATCATTCAATCAATTCCTAGCCATAATAATCAATTTCTCTTCATCGAACATCATCAAATTATTCATACAACTATCTTTAAACCAATCAAAATGCTATAGCAAAGTTCTGATTATCACTACATGCTAATGCAAATGATTAACTATGAACACTAACACTCCCAAACTTGAAAGATTCAGTGTCCTCAATGCATAAAAAATGAAATGAACTAAACTAGATGCAAATACAAATGCAAGTTACCTCTTTAAAAGCTATTTTGGTGTTTTGGGTTTGACTCATTGGTGCTTAATTTTCTTCTTCTTCATGGTTGCATTGGGCTCATCGGTTACATCTTACTGGGTTGGTTGGTCAACTGGTTCCTCCTAGGCTGATTGGTTCTCGTCATCATCATCTTCGTTGGGGGTACTCCATACATGACTCGCTGTGCGTTTTAGACGACTCCTAGTCTTTGCTGTGTCATCAGTAGTCGGGACATGTGTAGGCGCCGGAGAGTTGTTAGCCATCTCCTCTTTCCCACTGTCAATATCGACAGGGTCATTGAGGGGACGTTCCGGTGGTGGTGGGGTATGCATTGGAGCCTTTCCTTTCTTTGGCCTCGCTGTCCGAGGGCTTTGTCTGATGGTGGCATTGGTTGTTGTTGCTGGAGCAGGTGGTGGGCGTTGTGGTGTAGTTAGCATCGAAGCTGGTGTTACTTGCAGGGCTGGTTGGTCCTTCTTGGGCACCAACAAGTCATTGGGGAAGGGTGGGAAGTCAATCTCCATGTGTGGGAGCATCTCTTTGAAGTAAAATTTAATGGTCGTATCCCTTACCTTGACATACTTGAAATAAGTTGTCAGGCTACCCTTCAGTTCATCCATCTGCTCGTGCATGCGCTTGGTAGAGGCGACAAGAGCGGCGATTCTTACTGCAGTAATTGTTTTGGCTCCACATTCCAACATTTCTGTTGGAGCATCTTCATCAAATCCCCTAAGTCCAGAGATTTGGTATGGGGTTAATGCACCCTTGTCCTTCTCGATCTCATCCTCTTGAGGGTCTTCAAAGACTTGTTTTTTGCGGTAAAGCACTATGATGAGATTAGGGAAGATAAGAGGGCTTGACTTTCTTTTTAAGCAGGAATAGACTTCCTCAACAATCAGTTTACCCACATCAATTTGTCGTCCATTAAGGATGAAGTGTAGAAATAGTAACCTAGTGATGTGAACTGTGGCAGTATGAGAGGTGGGCATGAGGCAAGTTCTCAATTAATGGTTCCACACCTTGGCCTCAGGCTTGAGGCAGCCTCTTTCAATAGCCCTGCTTGCTGGATCCAACTCTGTCTCAGTAAAGCATAGGTCTTCCAGGACCTTCTTGTATGTTTAGACATCTGCAGATTCAGCAAATGAAGTATAGTGGTCCATGACATTCTTTAACCCATAGAACTTGTTAACTGCACCAGTGGTAAATTTAATTTGTCCCCCTCGCACATAAGCAGCAGATTGGGTGGGACTCATCAAATGGGCATAGAACTCCCTAACCAAGGAGATAGAGATGTCGCTAGGGTGTTGGACAAAAGTCCCCCAATTGTGTTTATCTATTACATCCAGGGCTTCTTTGTCGAAGCCTCCTTCTCCTTTTAATGGAACTTTAAAACCTTGCTCTGGGTAGACCTTGCGATCTTTCATCTGTTGAAATAGCTCCTTAGTGCCAGCGTCAAAGAACTTCTTGATTTCCATAGTGGGTTGGGCTTGGGAGCTACTAGAGGCGCCCATGACATTCTTCATACGTGCCATGTTTTGCAAAAGGTAGGGTAAATATTGTGTGGGGGGAAGATTTTTTGGGTATTTTGAAGAGGATGGAGTTTTGTTGTAATAGAGTTGAGAGAAAAAAATCGACTGAATGAAGAAGATGAAGTTGGTGAGAGAGGGTTAAGTGAAAGAGAAAAAGTAATGGAGAGGGGAGTTAAGAAGTTTGGCAACTGCCACAAGTAATTAGAGAGAGAAAATAATGGCTGACGGTTATGCAGCGTGTGTAAGAGGAGAGAGATGATGGGTATTTAATGAAGAGTTGAAAATGTGGAGAGAGAATATGTAGGGTTATGATGAATTAGGGTTTTTAAATTAGAAAAAGAATATTATCCTTCATTTTTTGCTTTTTTCTTTAATGCCCCCCAAAAACATAGAAAATGTGGGCTTAATAACTTCCCTTATGTGGAAAAAGGACAAATCCCTTCCCATATTAAAGCTGAGCCAAACCTGCATGAAACCATAGCCTGCCACCTGCAACTCTAGGGTTAAATTTGGCAATATGAATTAAAGAAAACACAAAAGCTTAAAATAAAATAACTAAGGGTTAAAGAGATACAAGCAAAAATAACCTTATTTATGAACAGCAAAACCTGAAAATGCTATAGCAAAGTAAGAGATAAGGAGGGTGCAAACTCTTATGGATCTTGGAAAAACATGGTTGATTTGTCTCACAAGATGGGAGCTCCGTTGTAGATCTTTAGCCTTTGTCCATTCACTTTGAAAGCATTGTCATCATCCAGCTTTTTGACTTTAATAGCACCATGAGGATGGACCTTGTGCACAACAAAAGGGCTTGACCATCGCGATTTTAGCTTGCCTGGGAAGAGCTTAAGTCGAGAGTTGTAAATGAGGACTTGTTGGCCCTCAGAAAAATGCTGTGCCAAAGTATGTTTATCATGCCACTTCTTAGTCTTCTCCTTGTACAAGCTTGCGTTCTCATAAGCTTGGGCCCTGAATTCCTCCATTTCGTTAAGCTCTAAAAGCCTCTTTTCACCAGCTAACTGGGCGTCCATATTGAGCTTCTTGATCGCCCAATATGCTTTGTGTTCATGTTCCACAGGTAGGTGGCATGCTTTACCATAGACAAGCTTAAATAGAGACATCCCTAAGGGTGTCTTGAAGGCCGTACGATAAGCCCATAATGCTTTGTCGAGTCTGGGAGACCAATCATTTCTTTTGAGGTTTACCACCTTTTCCAAAATTTTCTTAATTTCTCGATTTGAGATTTTAGCTTGGCCATTGGTCTGAGGGTGATATGTTGTAGCAACTTTATGGCGCACTCCATATTGCTGCAATGCTTTAGCAATAAGTCTATTGTCAATGTACTTCCCTTCATCACTTATGATAGCTCGTGGGGTTCCAAATCTTGTGAAGATGTTCTTGTGAGGGAACTTCAACACTGTTTTAGAATCATTCTTCGGTGATGTTGTGGCTTCCACCCATTTCGACACGTAGTCAACAACTAAATGGATGTAGAGGTCTCCAAAAGATGATGAGAAAGGTCCCATGAAATCTATTCCCCATACATCAAAAAGTTCCACGTCCAAAATACATTGCAATGGCATTTCATGTCTTCAAGATATATTCCTTGTCCTTTGGCATCTATCACATGCCTTTCCGAATTCGTGTGCATCTTTGAAAAGTGTGGGCCAATAGAATCCGCATTGTAGTACCATTGCGGTGGTTCTGGTTCCTCCAAAATGGCCTCCATATGAAGACGAATGGCAATGAAATAAAATCTCTTTTTGCTCTTCTTTGGGGACACATCTCCAGATTATTTGGTCGGCACATTACTTGAACAGATAGGGCTTGTCCCAAAAGTAGAATCTCACATCATGTTTGAACTTCTTCCTGCCCTGGCTATTCAAATCAGGAGGAAAAATACGGCTAACAAGAAAGTTAACAATATTAGCATACCATGGAATTACTATAGCATATAATATTTTCTCATCAGGGAATTCCTCCTTAATATCTAAGTTCTCCTCATTCTCAGCCTTATTTTCTAGCCTAGATAGATGATCAGTAACTTGGTTCTCACAACCCTTTCTATCCTTTACCTCCAAATTGAACTCTTGCAATAGAAGTATCCATCTAATAAGTCTAGGTTTAGCATCCTTTTTAGTCACTAAGTATTTAATAGCAGAATGATTAGTATGTACTATGACCTTGGTACCTATCAAGTATGCTCTAAACTTATCAAAGGCAAACACAACGGCCAACAGTTCTTTTTCGCTGGTAGTGTAGTTGATTTGTGCATCATTTAGGGTGCAGCTAGCGTAATAAATAACATGAAAAATTTTACCTCGACGCTGTCCAAGTGCTGCTCCCACTGCATAGTCACTTGCATCGCACATCAATTCGAATAATGAGGTCAAATCTAGGGGAACAAGTATGGGTACGGAGATGAGCTTCCCCTCGAGTTCTTTAAACGCACTGTAGCATTCTGTGTCAAAGATGAAGGGCTAGTTTTGCTGAAGCAAATTACACAATGGCTTGGAGATTTTGGAAAAGTCCTTAATGAACCTCCTATAAAAGCCAACATGCCCTAAGAAACTCTAAATCCCTTTCACCGTGGTGGACGGTGGTAGCTTCTCAATTACTTTAACCTTGGCCTTGTCCACTTCTATCCCTTGTTGAGAGATTTTGTGGCCTAGAACAGTTCCTTTAGTCACCATAAAATGACATTTCTCCCAATTGAGCACTAAGTCTGCTTCTTCGCATCTCTTGAGTACCTTGGACAAGTTACCTAAACATGGTTCGAAAGTATCTCCAGAGACTGAAAAATCATCCATGAAGATCTCCAAAAATTCTTCAACCATAATAGAAAAGATGGCCAACATGCACCTCTGAAAAGTAGCTGGAGCATTGCAAAGCCCAAAGGGCATTCGTCGAAATGCATAAGTACCGTAAAAGCAAGTGAAGGTTGTATTCTCTTAATCTTCTGGTGCTATAGCAATCTGGTTGTACCTTGAGTATCAGTCAAGGAAACTGTAGAAAGATTTGCCCACCAATCGATCTAGCATTTGATCAATGAATGGGATGGGTAGTGATCCTTCTTGGTTTCCTTGTTGATCTTCCAATAGTCCATGCAAATTCTCCACCCCGTAACAATCCTTGTTGGTAAGAATTCATTGTCTTCACTGCTCACTATGGTCATGCCTCCCTTCTTTGGTACACATTGTACCAGGCTAACCCATGAACTATTGGATATTGGGTAAATAATTCCCGCATCAAGGCATTTGATTATCTCTTTCATCACCACCGTCTTTATGACTGGATTGAGCCTTCTTTGGGGTTCAACAGAATTGCTGTGACAATCATCAAGCAAAATTTTGTGCAAACAAATAGTAGGGCTTATACCCTTCAAATCAACCATAGTCCACCCTAGAGCTTTTTTATGTTGAGAAAGTATATTTATCAAGCTACATCTTGCTTAGGGGTTAGAATAGATGAGATTATCACATGCTAAGTCTCATTACTACCCAAATAAGCATATTTAAGATGTAAAGGTAATGACTTTAATTCTAATGTGGGTGCATGCTCAAGTGAGGATTTAGGAGGAACAAATTCAGCAAAATCTAAAGGTTCGAAATACGTACTTGGTCTAGCAATGAGCAAGCTAGACTGCTGCACCTCCACTGGGAACTCCTCAAGCTTTTCATTGTCCTCCTCATTTGTTTCACATAGTCCTTAATTTCCCCAAAATTGTTGCAGCATAATTCTGCAGCTTCCTCTTCTGTCATAGCATCTGTGTGTTGACACTCTTCATATTCATCCACATATTTGAGGGTGTTGAAAACATTTATAGTCACCCTCTGGTTAGCCACTCGCATGGTGAACTCACCATTTTCATAATTAATTAAAATTTGACATGTAGCTATGAATGGTCGTCCCAAGATAATTGGTGCTTTGTCATCTACTTCACAATCAAGGATGAGGAAGTCAGCTGGGAAAACAAATTTGCCCACCTTAATCACAACGTCTTCTATCTTTCTTTCTGGTCGGACATGAGATCTATCTGCGAGTTGTAAGATCACTATGGTAGGTCTTGCATCTCCTATTCCAAGCTTCATAAAGATAGACTTGGGCATTAGGTTGACACTAGACCCAAGGTAGCATAGAGCTTTCCCACGTAATTATTACCTATAGAACATGGAATGATAAAGCTGCCTGGATCACTCCTTTTGGGTGGCAAGTCACTCAATACAGAGTAGCACTTTTTTGCTGTAGCATTAGTCTCGTACTTCTCAACCTTCATTTTCTTGGTGACAATGCCCTTGAGAAAATTAGCATATGTAGGCATTTGATCAATGGCCTCCAGAAATAGGATATTGATAGACAGTTGATCGAGGATATCCACAAATTTTTTAAACGGAAGTTTGTCTTTGTGCTTCTTCAATCTTTGAGGGAAGGGTGGTGGGGGCCTGACATATTCTCCTATTGGTGGTTCTCTTTCTTTTGCAATAGCATTACTCTGTACACTAGCAGCAGGTTCACCTGTCGATCCTTCATTTTTATTCTCTTCTAGAGCTAATTTTTTTTGTAAAGATAGATCTTCATTCACAGCCGGGGGAGTAGGATCATCGAACTTCTTTCCCTCAAACTTATCTTCTTTGTTAAGTTGGGCACCACCCTCTAGTGCACTACACTGCTTCTTGCCATGATTTTTAGTGACTTTAGTATCACTAGGTAAAGTACCTTGAGGTCGGGCATGCAAAGCTTGTGCAATTTGGCCTACTTGAGTCTCTAGGGATCTCAAGGAAGAGCTATGGATTTGAAGCAATGCACCTTGACTCTTGATAGACATCGAATGGTCTTGGAGCAAAGCCTTAGTGGTTGTCATGAAATCTCGCGAAGTAGCTTCCAAAGAATTACTGGTTGATGAATAGGTTGTACCTTTGTTGTCATTTTGCCAAGGCATATTTTGCTAAAAGGTTTGGGACTCAATTTGATTATGTTGCCTATTTGAGCTTCCAGCATTGCGGGTTCTAATTCCTCCAAGAAAGATTAGGATGTTGACGCCATCTTGGATTGTAAGTGTTTGAGTAGGGGTTGTGGTTGTTCCTATTGAAGTTCCCCATATAGTTGTTAGATTCATGATTTTGAGGGCATTCGCTCACATGATGGTGTCCATCACATTGAACACAAGTGGTTGCTAACTTTACTTCTGTTACCTCACTTGAGCATTGGAGATTCTTCAACATGGTGGTAATAGCCGACAACTGGGCTGAAACTGAGTCATTATTGTCTGATTCTCGTGTCCCATGTGCTCTTCTTCCCGTGATAAGTCTCGAAGTAGGGAATTGGTAGTCATTGTTTGCTATCATATCAAGGATATCAAATGCTTCTAGTGGTGATTTGTCTAGCAAAGTGCCATTCGCTGAAGCATCTAACATCATTCTTGTAGGAGCATTGACACCATTGTAGAACATTACAACCTGTGTCTAGTCTTGGAATCCGTGATTGGTACATTTGCAAAGCAATCCCTTGTATCTATACCAACACTCATACATTGATTCATCGTCAGCTTGACGAAAGGATGCTATGTCATTCTGCAATTGTGTGTTCATGTTGGGTGGATTATACCATAGTAAAAAACTACGACATAAATTTGCCCATGATTCCATAGAACCGACTAGTACTCCACTCAACCAAGCTCGTGCTCGATCACACAATGAATAAGGAAATAGCTTGTGCTTCAACATATCTTCATGCACACCTTGTTGTCGAAAAGAATCACATACTTCCAAGAATGCTCGAATGTGTTGTCTTGCATCTTCTTGAGGTGATCCACCAAACTGCGTAATGGAATTCAACATGTTAAACATCACTGGTTTGAGTTCAAAATGAGCTGCTTGAATATCGGGAGCCATAATTATAGAATTTAGATTATCCAAGATAAGATTCAAGTGTTCCATGATAGCTCAAGGTCAAACTATTGCTCTAGGATTTGTTGCAGCATTAATGTTATCCAGATTTTCATCTACTTGATTGCCTTGATTACCACCTCTATACATTGTTCTTAAAACTTCTTGTATGCGTCTTCTTTGGAAAAATAAGTGCTCAATCTCAGGCATGAAAGGTGATAATGGTTCTTCGGGTCTTCCTCGGGTCATGCAACATCACAACACTTGAAAAAGTGAAACAAGAAAAATAAATAAAACTAAATAGAAATATAAGAAAGGATGTAAAGACTAAACTCTAATAACCTATTGCCAATCCCGACAATGGCGCAAAAAACTTGTTGCGCGTGTAGGTGTACTATAATTGATACGTAATTTGTGCAAGTATATACATCGAACAAGCAATAAAGTGATGAGTGAGTATCGTCTCCACAGGAATTGAAGGCCAAATTAGTTTAGTCAAAACACACAATTAAGACAGTAAACAAATGTTGTAACAATAAGAAACAATTGCAGAAATGCTATGGCAAAAAGAAACATGTTTATAAATGTTGTGGAAAACAACTAAAATGTAAAGTGAGATGAATTAAGGTCACTTCTAACATCCACTCACGTAAATGAAACTCTATATGGGAATGACTGGCTGGACCTGATATGGATTCTTATACCTAAGCCTAATGAATGTCTAGGACCAACTTGCCCCTCTCATGCTCGACAGAGTCACAAGAATGCTTCTAAAACTATCTTTAGCAAGAAAACTGGTAGAAGGGAACATTAGAGTAATACCTCTCAGCGTAAACCCTTAACATGCAACTACCAATTAAGGCCATACTCCTTTTAGTCGTTGAAACTCTATCCTTTTCTCTAAGGTGAGTTAGGATTTTGCCTCTCAACATTAAACCCCATTGTCCACTTTAGTTTTAGCCTAACTCTCTCGAATATTAAGCTAACCAAAACCTAAGCAACGGCTAACTCTCGTAAGCTCTTACAAGTTTAATGCAATTAACGAGCAACTGACAAAACATGAGATAAACAAGAAAACAACTAAACATCTATTAAAGCATCAAGCGTAGCAACCATAACAAGCTCAACCCACGTAAAATTAGTTCATGGCTAGGCAAATATCATCCATAATTATTCATTTAACACAACCTATTTAAAGAAATGAAATGAAACAACAAACAACTAAAAAAAGGAGAAACTCATGAGCTGTGTTGGACTGTCGTGCACTGATCTAAGCCCACTACTTCTCTCAAAGTCCAGCGGGAGCACCCTTTAGAGCTTCAAAAATGGAGGACGCTTCAATGGAGGAAGAAGAAGAAGATGGAAGGCAGCCGCCTTTTCCTTCTCTTTCCTAGCTTACTTGTAACTTTTTCCAGCTCTCCTTTAAATGGGGATATCTTGTCCTTTATATAGTGGATGCTCCTAGGGTTTTATGCCCTTAATTCTAAGGGAATATTCCCTTCACATGGGGGAATAAAGCAGGCTAGCAGGTACACGTGTAGGGCCAGAATAAATATCTTCAGTCTATTGTCCTCTAGTGCACCCAAGAACGCTATCCAAAATGCCATGGCATTTCTCCCTGTATAGCTCTTCATTTCCCTGCACATCACCGCACCAACCAAAACCTTCCAAAGTAGCACTATTCTTGCAAATAATCAAAGAAAACAAAACCAACAACACCAAATGTAACTATATGAACTAAATGCATCTATATGCCATGGAATGAGATGAAATGAGCTCGACTTCATACAATAACTTAAGTAAAAAGGCATGAAATGTTAACCTTTTTCAAGGTTAACACGTACCAGTACCACTTGTAAAATCTTCACTCTGTATTGATACGCTAGCCTGCGTACCGGTACCCCTTTGTTGCAACGACTATTTCTATTTTGAGCAAGTACCGATACCCACACTTGCCAAATAGCATTTAATGTAGGAAAATTACAGCCTAACGGTTCTATTCAATTCCCAACAACCCAAACAATCATATAGCATTTCATGCGGGTATAAAATCAAGTCTCCAAAGCTTCTTCAATAACAAGACAACCATTCTAAAGCATTCAAGCACATATCCAACATGTTTGAGCTTTTATTGTAGGAATCTTGTACCCACTTGAGTGTTCTTTGTTGTATTTTCTTTTTCATTCAAGTGTATGGGTTTAGTGAACTTCAATTGTGCAAACACATTGTCTTGTGAGTTTTTTCATAGTTTTCTTCTTTTTATTCATCTTTAGGGAAAATCATTACTAGAATTTGGGGTATAAGTCTAGGATTTGTGGGGTTATCTTCTTTAGCCTAAGAGGAAAGACAAATTAGTGAATTTGTGGAATCCTTAGTGTGGATAGCTAAGTGTTGAGATATTTATTTTGATATAACACAAAATGAAAATTATTTTTGGACTTAAACTAATTTACAAAAATATTTCAAAAGTCCATTAACTTGAGAAATATTTCAAATATTTCAAAAACAGACTTTGAGTACCGATACCCTTTCTTTGATATTGATACTTAAATAACTGTATCGGTACCCATTTGTTCTGTACCAATACGCCTTTTTATCCCCAAGGGTTTCAACAATTCTAGTAGCCTTTCACCATACCGGTACAGGCATAGTTGTACCGATATGAACATGGCCGTATTGATACCAAGTATCGTGTACCAATACCTAGTGTAATAAATACCCAACGACTCTTTCTATTTAAAGCAGATACCAACATCGTCAAACCTAAAACTACATTTATGGCTGGAATCAAAGTCCCCAACAGCTAGAAATGGTCAAGAACTTCTTAGATGGTTTAAAAACAAGCTTCATGCAGCATGGAAAAACCAAAAAACTCATTGCCAACATTCTTTGTATAGAGAAATTATTTTAGCGCTTAAATTTTCAAATTCTTTGTAGAAAATATTAGTGAGCCAAATTGTCACATTTTCTCAAGTGTTAGGATTTTGGGTGAGAGCTAAATTGTGCAAACTCTTTGCCTTGTGAGGTCTTCTAGTTTGCTAAATTCGTATTCTCTTTGAGAGAGTGTGTTATCAAAGCTTTGGGGTATAAGCTTTGAGGGTTGTAATGTTTATTTCCTTGAGACTAGAAAAAGGAAAGACAAACTAGTGAATTTGTGGAAAATCCTTAGTGTGGATAGCTAAGGTAGTGGAGGTGGACTTGGTTTAGAAGTCGAACCACTATAAATCATTGTGTAAATTTTTAATTTTCAGTTGCTTCCACCACAATCACTCAAAGGTCAATTCACCCTCTCTTGGCGTCTTCGGTTGATTGATTCGAACCTAACAATTGGTATCAGAGCTTTGTCTCTACATCAAATTAACATCCTAGAGTCAATCCTTGAAGTGCTCAACCTTTCAACTTCAATCGGAGCATATGGTGCAATCCATCACCAAGCCTCTATACTAATGGGGTAAATTACCCATATTGGAAAATTATGATGAGATTGTTCATCAAATCAAATGACTATCTCCTTTGGGATGTAGTGATGGACGAGCCATCTATTCTAATGAATAGAGTAGGAGACCGACTCATCGAGAAAAAAAAGACAAGAATGGATTGATGAAGATTAGAGGAAGTTGCAACTCAATGAAAAAGCTAAGTACACCTTTTTTGTGCTCTTGAACCTGATGAGTATACCAAAGTATCTTCTTGCTCGAGTGCCAAAGAGATTTGGGAAAAGCTTGAAGTCACATATGAAGGAACCAACGATGTGAATGAGACTAAGTTTGGACTTCTCAACCTCAACTATGAGAACTTTAAGATGGACCCAGAAGAAGACATCAAAGATATGTTCGATTGATTCTCTATCATAGTAAATGAGCTTAAAAGATTCAAAGAGATGATCCCGAAAGACAAGCTTGTGAGAAAGTTGATTTATTCTTGATTCATAGGACTCCAAGAAGACCACAATCATTGAAGCAAAGAACCTGAAGACGCTCAAGCTTGATGAGCTAATGAGATCTTTGCTAACCCATGAAATGATGATATCAAAGGGGAAGAAGAAAGAAGAAGAAGACAACAAAGAAGTGAATGTTGCTCTTAAATCCTCTACAAGTTGACGAGAAGATTCAAGTGGAAAGGATAATAAAGATGAAGAGATGGCCAAACTCTTCAAGAAGCTCAAAAGATTCATGAAGTGCCAAAAGAAATAATCAAGGCATGAACCGAGGATGAAGACGGATCCCGTCGTTTAATACGAATGAGAGGGTTGGACCCATGGCTTACTAGTTGGCCCTGCCTTTAAAGATGGAACACATCCACAATATGTTCCATGTGTCTATGTTGAGATGCTACCGCTCCAATCCTTCACATGTTATCCCGCTTGAGGAGATTGAGATCAACACCGACTTGACCTACAAGGAAGAACCAATAAGGGTTTTGGATAAAGGAGTCAAGGAGTTGCACAATAAGTGTATACCTCTAGTGAAGATATTATGGAGGAACCATAAAGTTGAGGAGGCTACGTGGGAAGTCGGGGAGGACATGAAGTTTCTTTATCCACATCTGTTTCCATCAGGTAAATTTCAAGGACGAAATTTTCTTTAAGAAGGGAAGAGTTGTAACGACCTAGATTTTAGAATCTAAGGGTCAGTTTAACCCGAAGCGTGAGCTTCGCGTTTGAGACGAGATGTTTGGGCCTTTGAAAGCCTTAGTAGGCTTGTTTATGGTTGTTGGGATTAAGTTTTTGGTTTGGGGTTGAGTTAGGAAGATAATGGGGGGTAAAGAGGTAATTGATGTTATCACGCGATTTTATATAAAAACCCAAAAGAAAAAAAAAAGAGTCAATTTAATTAAAAATCAGTCCATTAATATTAAATAGGTGTCCATATAGAATAATGGCCTATTTGGCTTGAAAATAAAACTCTGGGTGATACATCTTCGTCCATGCGCACCTTGTTCACTTTCACTACTACAGATCGGCGCCGGAAACCAACATGTTTCTATATCCTCATGGTTCGATTCTAGTATCTCGCAAAGAACAAGAAAAAGGAAATTAATCACCGGATTGATTCAAACTGGAAATAGAAAAGGAAAGCAAACCACTAAATCAAGATTAAAATCAAGGAAGGAAGAGAATCAAGCATCCAATCAAATCAACTAAACATGAGAAACAATCGGCTATAATTTATGGGATTTCTTATTCTAATATTCTTTTTTAAATTAGGTATGACAATACCTATATAAAAACTCCATCCCTTTGCAACCAGGACAACACAACACATAACAATACAGAGAAAACATTGTAACGGAGAAACAACACACAAAGTATTCTAGTGAGAAATAAAAAGTAAAGCTTTTTCTTGCCTTCTTTTGTTTGAAATTTCACTTTTATTTTTGTTTCGGAGCAGTGAAGATCCAAGGCGTTACGACATGTAAAAATCCTTCTGCCCTAATTTTGTAAAGTATCTAGCCCTTCTTCTTTTTATATATTTAGTTATTTGGTCCTTTCGTTTTATTTCTTTTCGATTTTGCACCTTCTTTTCCCGTTAATTTCGCTTTCTTGAACTCTTGCATTAGTTTTTTTATTTGACTTTTCAAATTATATCATACATTTAATGCATACGTACGTTTCAGCTTTTACTTCTTGCAAGATATATGTGTATATACATATGGTATTTTTTATATTATATTTATATGTATGGTAATATTTTTATGGTAATATATATTTTTGTATACATTTTAATTAACTTTGTTTTACCTTATTTATACATACATATATGTAACTTATTTATAGTAACGTATTTACGTATCAAGTATATATATATATATATATATATATATTATTTTTTAAAAATATATTTATGTGTAGCCCTTTTTCATATTATCTATAATATTTTATATCATTATATGTTGTATTTACATATTATTCTCGGTCAGTTTATTTACTAAAAATTGCATTTTTAGCGTGACATTTTATTTAATTTGTGTCCTTTTTTGTATGCCTTATCATTTATTTTGTTCATTATGCATATCGAATGTATAAATTGCTAATGCAGTGTTCCTGTAAATGGGGGTAAACTAGGTTAGCACCAGAAGTGTTGGCGGTGTTTATTTATTTTCTTTTTGAATGGTGGGGCCATTAAAATGGATTCACATTCACAAATGGATAATAATTTAAATTTTACACGAAATTGCAAATTCCGACATTAAGACAACTTGTAATCAGCTAGGTACCAATTTTTGGGCGATGTGGGGGTGCTCACCCTTTCTCACGCGTAACTGACTCCCAAACCCGCCTTTGTGTTTTCGCAGACCAAAATTGTTGCTTTAATAAAATAAATTGTTTTTATTAAAATAACCCATTTTTAGGTGATGCAATCACACATCAAAAAAGATTGGTGGCGACTTTATTTGTTTTTTTACGTCGAGCTCGAAAGGGTTGCGACAACTTGGCGACTCCATTGAGGAGATTTTTTGTTTTTACAAAAAAGGAGAGTCTAGATACAAGCCAGTTACACTCTTTTCTTAATGTCGAAATTTGCTCAGTTCGTGTAAAATTTAATCTAATTATCTATTTATGAATATGATTTCATTTTACGCATTTAAAATTTGGTAATAAGCTCTATAGCCGAGCTTTGTCCCGTTCGTTTAAGTGAAGGGAAAACGATATTGCTCTCATGGGAATATTAATTCTTCGTATGGGCCTAGCAAGTACCTTTGGGGCTCATATACCTTATGTCTTCATGAGGATACTGATCCTTCGTATGGACATAGGAAACTGGCCCCCCTGAGTTGAACTTGATTTGTTTAAAGCCTATAATGGGTGAGAATCAAGGGCTTTGCTACCTTTAGTAGGGGATAGCGAGGACAGCTCGGGAACCTCTTTAGAACCAAACCTTTGTTTGTGAATCTAAGAGCCCACCCTGTTAGAGCCATGTGGAAAACGATAGAAGTAGAATTTGGTCAATATTTTTTCGTAAGAATAGTCCGAGGAAGAGCGTGTCCAGAAATGTTGGAATGTGCTTCCCAGTTATTATTCCTAGAATGAAATTATTTTGACCTTTTTGGGTGTTCTAATTTTTTTTCTTGTTTTGCATGCATCTCATATCTAGAAGGGGTCGAGTCTAAAATTTTCTAGGCCCTTGATTTCATTTTACGCATTTAAAATTTGGTAATAAGCTCTATACCCAAGCTTTGTCCCATTCGTTTAAGTGAAGGGAAAACGCTATTTCTCTCATGGGAATATTAATTCTTCGTATGGGCCTAGCAAGTACCTTTGGGGCTCATATGCCTTATGTCTTCATGAGGATACTGATCCTTCGTATGGGCATAGGAAACTGGGTCCCCTGAGTTGAACTTGATTTGTTTAAAGCCTATAATGGGTGAGAATCAAGGGCTTTGCTGCCTTTTGTAGGGGATAGCGAGGACAGCTCGGGGACCTCTTTAGAACCAAACCTTTGTGAATCTAAGAGCCCACCCTGTTAGAGCCATGTGGAAAACAATAGAAGTATAATTTGATCAATATTTTTTTCGTAAGAATAGTCCGAGGAAGAGCGTGTCCAGAAATGTTGGAATGTGCTTCCCAGTTATTATTCCTTCAATGAAATTATTTTGACCTTTTTGGGTGTTCTAATTTTTTTCTTGTTTTGCATGCATCTCATATCTAGAAGGGGTCGAGTCTAAAGCATGTTGCTAAAGTAGAAAATAGTTTTTCACAATGGATAAAAGACTCATTCAGATAGAGGAAGATAATGCGAGTGTACATCACTGGTCTGAGATCAACTAGCAGGCACATGGAGAAAATCATTCAAGAATATAGGACAAAGATCTTTGTCCTCGAAGATATCAATGAAGGGGGCAACTATTGGTTTACTCGTCTTAGGGACAATGCCATGAGATTCTAGGAGCGTGACAAGTTCGAAAAGAGTGTCATGACCCAAGTCCAGGACGTAGCCAAACATGTGATGATGTTGGCCAAAGAAGCTACAGCTCTACGGCAATATGTTAGGCCAATTAGGGAGATGGGGCCGAGACTCCTATGGTTGATCGAAGAGATAAAAGAGTTGAGTGCTCGAGCTGAGATGTACTCGTGATATAATTTAGAATCTTTTGTAATAAGAAACTTTGACATCCAATGAAAAACTACTTCTAGAGCAATACCTTAATGGAATTGATAGCCCCTCGCCTGCATTCATGCATTTGCATTTTTGTTTGTTTGTTGTTTTTTTGCATTAGTAGTTTATATCACTGCATTCATCCACACCTTTAATAAAACTTAATTACAAAAAAACTAAAATAGAACACAAGTACGCTACTCAAACCCAAGCAATGACCATTGAAGATAGGTTGTTAGCTTCAGATTGGCTCGATAGAATCGCTCAAGCTCAGCAAGATGTTGTTAGCCAGATAGAGGCTATATCAAAGATATTTTCATAGGGGAACATGTTAGGTCTGCAAGATTTTCATTTCAATGAAAGATGCAACTTTGACCGTGAAACCTTCAATGTACATATATACATATCTAGGTCCCTGGATAACAATTGCATGTTATGACGTTGATTCCAAAATAGAGATCAATTGATCATTGAAAAAATGATAAAGTATGATTTTCCTCTCAGACTACTCAGGTCGGCAAAGTAAGAAAAGAAAGACTGCCACGCCTTTGATGATGTTTGATGATGAGAAAATCTCAGAAATTCATAAATGTGGAATTGTGAATTGGGCAAGTTTAACTAATGAGAGTTGCTTGAAATTGAAATTCTAATGATAGTCTTCTATACCCTAATAAAGACACGTCGATTGTAACTAGTAGCTCAAAGAATATCTCGGGGGCATTCCGCTGAAGCTATAAATGTTGAATATCTATTAAGGAAGCAAAGCTCCACCTATTTTATACATTGGCTTCATGAGTGATTTTCAAATCCTGACAAAGTCAAATATTTAATGAGATGAAATTCTGAGATAAGTAAAAATAGCTGGCAAAAAGAAAACCTTGAGGGCACTCCACTATAGCTGTGAGGCCGAGTATCTAATAAGATAGCAATGCTCTATCTACTCAATGCCTTGGCTCTACGAGTGATTTTCAAATCCTGACAAAGTCAAACAAATTAATGAAATGAAATCTCGATAAGGTAGAAAAAAGAAAAAGCTGATAAAAGAGTGGCTAGTTGCAATCAGAAACGCACGCATGCACTAGTAGAATTTTATTAGAAATATATTTTTGCAATCCCTTGGTTAAGAAAGTCTAAGAAGCTTGAACACATTTTTGAATAGAGAAAAATGATGAGAACTGAAAAGGAGTTGCTTTCGACTGGATCATGTAATGCGATAATCATAAGGATGAACGTAGCGGTCTAAGAGAAATTTCACAACTTTGAAATATCGTCACAACATTCAAAGTCTTCAAAGAATTAAGTTATGCTCAAAGTGATCACTCGAAGGTTGAGTTAGGGACACTCATGCACTTGATATATGGGGTATCCTATTCTTTTTTCTTTTTAAAATTGATTATCTTGGTCTTAAAGGCATCTTTCATTGAAATAACTCATGATAAGTAAACCATGCCTTTAGATTGGGGCAAATTGCATTGGCCAAGGATTTAAGGCCTTCAACGTTAATAGGCGCAAGAGGAAGAGAAGAAGACGTCAATATCATTCAAAGACATTCAAGGTAGAAATAAGCTTTGCTGTAAGGATTTACATGCAAGTGCTTCAAGGTGCCCTGTGAGGGTAAGAATTTGAGAACTCACAAGAAGCGCTGAAGGTGCTTGATATTATTTTAAGAAACACCTAAAGGGCAAAGTATATTATTTTGATAAACTTCTGGATCAAATGTACAAATATCAAATGCTTTCTATGAAGCAAAGATATACAAAGAATGAAATGGCAGAGCATGGCCGTCTATCTGAGTTGAGCAAATGTGCAAAGAGGCAAAAAAAATCCTCAAAGAAAAATCAAAAAGAAAAATAGAAGAGAAAATTTAAAAATGAAAATAAAAAGAAAAACGAAAAAGGAAAATACATGCATTCACACACTAGACATTCCTATAAACATAATCATCATAAAAATTATCATTTCTACAGAATTTTGGATTATCCCGGGATGATGACATTAATTGGTTACATCTCCATGCCACATCAAGCATAAGGCATTAGCTGGTTACGTCCCCATGCCCTACTTTTATGCGATCAGTTGACTCTGTTCCTATCTCTACTTACAGAAGATGGCATTAGTTGGTTACGTCCCCATGTCACTTTGTTTTCAAGCTGGAGGAATTAGTTGGTTACGTCCTAATGCCCCTCTTTCTAAAGTGATTAGTTGACTTCGTTCCTGTCACTATCTTCCGAAGTTGGCATTAGTTGGTTACGTCCCTGTGGCGCTTTGTTTTCAAGCTAGAGGCATTAGTTGGTTACATCCCCATGCCTCGCTTTTTAAAGTGATCAATTGACTCTGTTCCTGTCACTATCTCTAGATGATGGCATTAGTTGGTTATGTCCCCATGCCACATCAAGCAGAAGGCATTAGTTGGTTACATCCACATGCCCTGCTTTTAAAGCGGTCAGTTGACTCTGTTCCTATCGCTACATACTGGAGATGGCATTAGTTGGTTACGTCTCCAAGCCACTTTATTTTTAAGGTGGAGGCATTAGTTGGTTACGTCCCCATGCCCCACTTTTTAAAGCAATCAGTTGACTCCGTTCTTATCGCTACCTACCGAAGATGGTATTATTTGGTTACGTCCCCATACCGCTTCGTTTTCAAGCTAGAGGCATTAGTTGGTTACGTCCCCATGTCCCGCTTTCAAAGTGATTAGTTGACTACGTTTCTGTCACTATTTTCTGATGGAGGCATTAGTTGGTTACGTCCCCATGCCACTTCAAGTAGAAGACATTAGTTGGTTACGTCCCCATGCCCTTCTATTTAAAGCGATTATTTAACTTCGTTCCTATCGCTATGTCCCCATGTCGCTTTGTTTTCAAGCTGGAGGCATTAGTTGGTTACGCCCCCATGCCCTGTTTTTTAAAGTGATTATTTGACTATGCTCCTATCACTATATTCTAGAGATAACATTAGTTGGTTACGTCCCCATGTCGCCTCGCTTTTCTGTCACAATACCTCAATGCCATTGGACAAAGCTGCAACTTTCGGTTTGTGCATCAGACAGTAAAAGCAGTGCCTTTTTGTTCTTTGCTTTATCCATGTTTCACCGAAATAAGCAAAGAAGTGGTAGCTGTTGTTACTTGATTTGTTCGTATTTTATTCTTATTGTTGATATTTTTATTTTTTTTATTATTATTATTATTATTATTATTATTATATAAAACTCAAAAGAAACAAAAAGAGTCCATTTAATTAAAAATTGGTCCATCAATATTAAATAGGAGTCTATATAGAATAATGACCCACTTGGCCTGAAAATAAAACCCTAACTGATACATCTTCTCCTATGCGCAGCTCGTGCACTTTCACTGCTGCAGATCGGTACGGACAACCATCATGTTTCTATATCCCCATCATTCGATTCTGGTATCTCGTAAAGCACAAGAAAAAGGAAATTAATCACCGAATTTATTCAAATCGGAAATAGAAAAGGAAAGCAAACCACTAGATCAAGATTAAAATCAAGGAAGGACAAGAATCAAGCATCCAATCAAATCAACTAAACATGGGAAGCAATCGACCATAATTTAGGGGATTTCTTATTCTAATATATTTAGTTATTTGGTCCTTTCGTTTTATTTCTTTTTGATTTTACACCTTCTTTCCCCGTTAATTTCGCTTTCTTGAACTCATGCATTAGTTTTTTTATTTGACTTCTCATATTATATCATACATTTAATGCATACGTACGTATCAACTTTTACTTCTTGCATGATATATACGTTTATATACATATATTATTTCTTTACATTATATTTATATGTATGGTAATATTTTTATGGTAATATATATTTTTATATACATTTTAATTAACTTTGTTTTACCTTATTTATACATATACATATGTAACTTATTTATAGTAACGTATTTGCGTATCAAGTATATATATATATATATATTATTTTTAAAATATATTTATGTGTAGCCCTTTTTCATATTATCTATAATATTTTATATCATTATATGTTGTATTTACATATTATTCTCGGTAAGTTTATTTACTAAAATTTGCATTTTTGGTGTGATATTTTATTTAATTTGTGTCCTTTTTTGCATGCCTTATCATTTGTTTTGTTTATTATGCATCTCGGATGTATAAATTGCTAATGCGGTGTTCCTCCAAATGGGGGTAAACAGGGTTAGCGCTAGAATTGTTGACAGTGATTATTTATTTATTTTTCGAATGGTGGGGGCCGTTGAAATGGATTCTCATTCACAAATAGATTGTAACACCCCGATCCTGATCCGAATTCGATGTACTACATTTGGGTCACCCAAAAACCGACCCATCAAATTTTCAATTTAAAACCATAAGTTTAGCCATCATTTTAAATCATTAAACATCCATAAATCCACTGAAGTAAATAAGTATTTAAATAAGTTTACAAAATATGAGCTCCGAGTTTAAAACATTGTAAACCAATATAATATTTCAAATAGAGTTTCAGACTCAATAGTGGTAAGGTCCTATGAATACATTAGCTCAAACTAAATAACAAGTACTATACTCTGAAAAGAACGCGGTGCTGGGGAAATCCTCTTTGTTGTGCTCGTCCAAGAGATGACCTAAAACACCCCAAACAATGCTAAGTGAGGTAGCAGGGAGTTCTAAAACATTTAAGGAACCTTTATGACTTATTTCTTATCTTTTTGGCAAGAGTAAATGAGTTTTAGGTAGTGTATGTGTGATCGAAAATTTATTGATTTATTCACAATGGTTTCCAACCTTGACGTCTCTAAAATTTATATTATAACATCTCAATGACAGGAATTATTCAGCACATAAGTCATTGTCAAGACAACCGAGTATCCTTTTACATTCTTAGCCTTTCTTTCACTCAAGGCACTAAATTCACTATAGCACATCGAGTCTTATAAGCACATCATATAGCTATCATATCTTGGCTTTTTGAATCATGTTATACCAACCTTAGGTTATGCATTTACCCGATTAAGTCACTCATGCCTGATTAACATCCTGTTGGCATCCTCTTTATAAGATAGTTAATTCTATTAGGTTAATCTTACTTGTAGGTAAGTATTTATATAATTCTTCATATTATACTTATAAACTTTCTTGGATTCCCCTTTATCAAATAATATAAATACACCATTTGATTTATACTCAATTTAATTAACCTGTTATAACCTAACTCGAGTTAATCGATACGTAGGCATTTAGAAGATACTTTTTAATCAAGCTACCTATCTTTAACTTCTCTTACTTGATGCATGTCGCCTAAATATAAATCCTTCTCTTAAAATTGTCAACAATTGCAAGTTACTTAATTCATAAGGTAGTGCTCCTTTTTATTATACCGATTAGTATCAAGTTGTGATTCAGACTCAGCTAA
Organism: Hibiscus mutabilis; assembly: GCA_019671005.1. Classification (NCBI taxonomy): domain Eukaryota; kingdom Viridiplantae; phylum Streptophyta; class Magnoliopsida; order Malvales; family Malvaceae; genus Hibiscus; species Hibiscus mutabilis. The sequence continues at coordinate 43,363,248 of CM033717.1, read as the reverse complement.
AGTTTAAGCTTCAAGTCCCGGATCTATTATTACTAGATTTATAACAATCTTTAAAATACACTTTCATGTATGTCCTCTACCCATTGAAATGTACTGGAGGTTATTTTGTTATTTTAGACTTAGAACACTTAAATAAATTGGTTGAATTTAATCAAAGGTCACTACAATATACATATCATATAATGAACCCACCCATCAAAACAATTTTAAATTATAAGCCAAGAATTTATAAAGTCCTAAAGAAGGTTTCCTTCCCGTTCTATTCAGACATTAAAACACACATAGTTCATACTTATTCAGACAACATTTAATCAAACAAACATGTTCTTGCCCCTTTAACATTCAATCAAGGAACAATTCAATTATATTCCTTTAACTAATCATAACTCATTTATAATCATATACTACCAAGTTCCAAGGTTATCTCAATATCTCCACAAATGTTTAATCCTAATACTTCGTAGATATATATATATATTATTTTTTTATCATTTCGCCATCCTTGCTAAGCATGGCATCTACCAATATAATTCATTAACACACAAGTTGGACATTTAACTACATTCTTTTTCTTAGATATTTCGAGTCTAAGCCCTAATATAAGATAGAAAATGAATCATGTTTGAAAGTATTCACATAGAACATAACATACATATAACCATACATACATCCGTAAATGTATAACATATGCATAACCACATAACATTCATCTGAGTATAACACACATTGTATTCGTAAGTGATCGATTACTCTTGTTATGAACATAGCCACAAACAAAATTAAGAAATCACAACATACGCATGGTTATATAGTGGATTGATTAAACCTGTAAGTAAACATATTGAGTTCTCCAATTAATTATTCAATACATACCATAGGTTATCATTTTACTCATTAACTTAACTTTTAATTTCCATTGTTTCTCCTTCCATCCAAACATCAAATATAGCATAACAACCATAGTATCTTTGTTATGATAAGTATCAAATTATTCTTTGAGTTATTTATATTTTCTTTAGTTTATCATTAACTCAGCCTTGAGAATCGAATGTACATTCTAGGTACATGAGTCCCCAACCAATTATCGCCCTTATAAACATATGGTACTCGTAGTACCGATCAATCCCTCCTACTATCGCCAAGTGACCACAAACTTCCCTCCTACTGTCGCCAAATAGGGACCACTGTCTCGGACTGTAGTCTACCCTAAACACTGAGCTCTGGACCCTATGGCATGCCAGCTTTACCTAAGAACAACTCAAAACCAAGGCTTTTACAATTATAGTCTTTTATAACATAAAGTGAGCATAGATCCATTTGGTGTTTCCATAATCATGATACATAATCCATTTTTCTAAATAAGGGCACATGAGTACGTTCACCACATGTGAACTCCATATTTTACTTCCTTTATTCGAATGGCCTTTATGCCAACATTCTCTTGGTTGTCTCATAAATATACATGTCATTTCTTATGTTCAAGCTATCCATTTCCACATAAAATTTAGCATTTTAAAAGTTTGCATATCAAAACACATCATACTTTCAATTCATTTATGCCATTCAATTCATGCAAGCATCAAACACCATTTCAAGCATTGCAAATCATAATCAACATATGTTCCATTTACTTTTGATTTTTGATTCTTATTCTTATCTTTAGCTAACTAATAGCTTAGAAGAGATTTACTTGCCATGCGAGTAGAAGCATTAATAATGTAATCACCAAGAATATAATCTCAATCGTAGGGTCAAGTAATACTATATCATTTATGCCAAAAAGGAGTACAACTCCTCTTACACATTATAGAGCAAACTAATCACCTATTTCATATCTCATACGTTTCCAGTTTCAATAAGATTTTTTAGCCTAATACGCACCTTATGTATTACAGATCACATAGCATTTGTAAATTGGTACTTACCTTATCATCCGAGCTTAGAAGCATTCGCATAACTTAATTTAATACTCGAACAAGTACGATAAAATAAACTAAATGATCGGGATAGTTTCAAATTATCCCGAGGCTTTAAGCTACACTCACCTCATATCCTGGAGTTACGGGATACCTGAACCCTTATTCAAATTGCTACTGAGCCAATTCCTCTCCTAGCTTCTCCATAATCTAAGATTAACAAGGGATACATTTACATATATTAGAATCATCTCAATCAAAACAAGGTAGCATGCTTTCAACATATTCCAAACAGCCTTTAATCTACATCTATCCATTCACTAACAACTTATTTTCATGCATACTCATTTACAATGCTAGTCAATCAACTCATTGGTGTTTATTCAATTCAATCTAATCTCTTAGCAAACATTTTTACACATTTAAATAAAAATAGTCCATTAACTTTATATTCATACAAATCTGCCCAGCCAAACATATGTGTATAGTTACATGTTAAAAACAGCTCATTTAATGTCATATTATACACAACAGGACAGTTTAGACTTATAAACATTCATTTACCCAAAGCTGTCCAATTTTATCCATGGATGTACATTACAGGGCAGCTTATACATTCATAAATTTAGACATTCATGAAACAGTCCAAAACAGTGTTTTTAGTTTCTACAAAATGGTTCCAAAACCTATAAAAGCTGCCTCTAATTTACAGCTTAGAAAAATAGTCCCTTAAACCCTTCAAATATGTATTTGATTCCAAATTTCTTACACATAAAGTACATATTTTAAAACGGTTTATTAGTGTTCATTAATCAAGTTAAATAGCCCAAATAATCCTTTATAGGCTCGAAAACAGTCCTGATTATATTAATATACATATGCTTATTTGAAACTTTCCTCCAAATTTGTTTACAAGATACATAGCCCTTAATATACATTAATTCACATATAAATTTTCAAAGCAACCCCCAACTATCTTCTAATTATTTCTATTGTTTAAATTTCTAATTAAAACAATCCTTTGACTCATTAAAACAAACATAGCAGCCCCTACATTGACACACAAAGCAATCCCCTACTCGAGACCATTAAAACAGCCCACAATGAACACATATTAACACAAAACAGGGCAGCATACTCACTCATAGACTTAATTTCATACACAACAATCCACTTTGCTCAAGTTTACAACAGAATGGTCCCTATTTAAACCAATACATTTTTCCAAAACAGTTTCTTTACATTCTAGCAAACATGTATGTGAAGTAATTCAATTTTTTCACATCTAATCGGTCTTCAAACCAATTCTATATTTACAATAATCCCAAGGTCAATTATATATAGAGCATTCCATTAAGCATTAATAATCAAAGTGACCTCAATTCCAATTGTCTAAATCTCTTTAACCATTTCATGGCCTTATTCGACACTAGCTTATATTCAATGATTCTAGTGTAAGTTCTCTAATATCTTAACATTTCCTCTAAGTCACTAATCCATCATTTATGCTTTCATGCATTCCATTTCCATGACTAAAATCACTAAAGATCCATGGCATACAACATTCATTCATAAACATGGATTACAATTCTCAATCGAAACACAAATCAAAATCAATGAAAGAACTTACCCTTTTCCTAGCTATCTCGACCACCATACTCAAATTCAGTTTCCCTTAAACTTGAATCTTACAATCTCCCTTGCAAACTCTACTTTCTCTCACTACTTGAGGGTGTTCGAATGTGGGGTGGAATGAAAGGAAGAAGACGACTCATCCCCTTAATTTCCCCTTCAATATCGGGTAAACCATACCCTTAGCACACTTGCCATTATGCTTTCATGACAAGTGTATCAAACCTCAAAGTTTAATTATTTATCATGCATTCCTAAGGTTCTCAAATTATTTAATTTGATCTTTAACAATTTGGTCACCTTATATCCTTATTTTTAGTTTTTAGTCCCTTTTTGTTTAATAGAAACTTAATTGATTTACACTATTGCAATCTAATAATAGTTCCTAATGTATTATTCTTCTAAGCCCAATTTTGGGGTATTACATAACCTGTCAACCTACGCATGGAAAAACCACACATCCGCATGCTGAGCTAACAAAGCTCAGTGGTACATTTCTACTCTACCACAATTTGTGATTATCATAAAATAAGCATGCAAGATAAATATAGTCAAGAGAGCATAGATAAGGCTTCCACTATCTATGAGATATCATCTAGCCTACACTAGCTAGAGTTCTTAGGTCACCTATCTCAAGGCATCAACAAGTCTACAAGAAGTCATACAAGAAGCCAATCAAGTTACTCCATGCCCAGATCACTCAGCCCATGGGTATGTCGAATGTACTTGATCACCCAGCCCAAAGTACACATCCTCTTATATAAGTATCATAGTACTAACTCTAGGACATCTGGATTCCTTTTCATCAATCATAAGATAATACATGCTCCCTGAGCATTCATACACCTCAATAAGAGGTAAGTGGCACCAAGCCAAGCCATTCAACAAATGCCCAAAGGCATGACACTAACCGTCACAGTTATTATGAGTCGTCATTTATTAAGTTAATACACGTTATTCTCATCTATGAGGGTTAAACCTTGGTTTCTCAGTTTTACAATTTGTTTTAGTACCTTAGAAGCCCATGGGACCATAGTCCTCGAATTATCAACCCCTCGAACTCAACTTCATATTTTCTGGGTAGATTACCCAGGTAGTACTAATACCCGCTTAAAGGTACCGATACGCCCCCTCTAGGTACCGATACCTAGACTATGCGTACCGGTACTCAGCTTCACATGCTGGGGTTGACCGCTAACCCCGTACTGATACACAAACCCCGTGTATCGATACTCAACTTATGTAAAATAAGGGCTAAACCAACACCTAGTAATGGTACCTAGACTCTACATACCGATACGCCAAAGGGTATCGATACGGTTCCAAGCATACCGATACCGATTTAAGCTACTAGAGTTTCAATGGAACAGTGAGTATCGATACCCTCATTAGGCGTATCGATACCCCCTTTAAAACTCACTTGTGTTCATCGTATATAGCATAGGGTATCGGCACAGGCTCTCCGCGTACCGATACCGAAGCCCAAAAATGGCTTCCAAGGCTCGAGAAATCACTTCCCAAACCCCCAAAACGCAACCTTAGCCCTCTTAACTCATTCCTACATCTTATGGGAGTTAATTAGGATGGTTTGCTTCTGTTTTTACACATTATTAACCACAAATCCGAATTTCACCATTAAAGGCTCTAAGCTACTTTAACACCAAAACTAGCAACCTTAACCACAATATCAAGCAAGACAATTACTTTAGGATATTAAAGAATCAAGGAGTCGAAAATGTACTGACCTTAAGCAACAAATCTTGGATTTAAGCTCTTCAAGCAAGGACTCTTCAACTTCTCTCTTAACTCAAGCTTGGAAGAACCCTAAGACACATCCTTTCCACCTTCCCACCATTGAAAATGAATCAAGACTTCAATAAACATTTAAAGGAAGGACTAACTATGAATTTAAACCTTTAAATCCAAAGGAACAACCATAAAGCCTTAAACTTTCAAAAACCATTAATCTTACTTTCCCACCATAATACTATGCTTTTCTTGAAGCTTATGGAGAGGAGATTAACATACTAAAATCTTGGACCTTGATTGGGAGAAATGATGTATAAAGGTGAGATTTTTATATTTAAAACCAAGCTTGAAAAATGGTGGGATGAGTGGGAGAAGAAAGATGAAGAGAAAAAGGGTGGTCTTGCTTTTTTCCCTTAATCCCATATGGAGAACAAGGAAATAAAGGGGATATCAACCCACTTTATTTAAAAGTGGTATATTCACCCTATAAACCCCCAACTTCCATCCTTGCTACCATTTGGTCACCACCCAAGCTCATGAAGCCAATTTCTCATCCAAAAGGCCCAAACTTGGCCCAATGGGTCCATTTACTCCAACCAACACAAAGTCGGGTCAACACCCAAATGTTGACTTGGAAATTCGAGTCGCTACATGGATAATAATTTAGATTTTACATGAACTGGCAAATTCTGAAATTAAGACAACTTGCAATCGGCTAGGTACCAATTTTTGGGAGTTATAGGGGTGCTCACCCTTCGCCACGTGTAACCGACTCTCGAACCCATTTTTGTGTTTTCACAAACCAAAATTGTTTTTTTAATAAAACAAATTGTTTTTATTAAAATGACCCATTTTTAGGTGATCCAATTATAACTCGAAAAAAGAATGATGGCGACTCTGTTTATTTTTTTACGTCAAGCTCGAAAAGGCTGTGACAATTGCATAATTATATTGAAGAGGAAAAGGTGAGATTCTTTAATTCTCTGCATAAAAGCAAGAGAATAATCTCACTATGTTCCCTTGTCTTCAACCTCCATCCATTCTCATCCCCTAAGCCCATCTAAAAGAAAAAAGATGGAATCTTTGTTTTTGGAAGTGTGGATCTCGGATTGATTGTTGAGGGAAGGTTAATCATCATTCAAAGATTTATCTATCAATGTAAGAATGGTTGGTTTTGGTGGAGGTTGAAAAAAATAAGTATTTGTTGGGGGTTGAAGGGGAAGAACAAGAATGGAGGATTTGACTCTATTTCTTATGGTAGAATTTTTCCTTTTTCATATCTTAAGTTTCCAGCAATGTTGTAACTTGATTTACAACATTTTCTTGTAGTGAAAGAAGTTGGAAATTCTTCCAAGGAGCAAGGGAAGAAGAAAGCTTGAAGCTTGGGTTAGGAGCTTCAATCTCAGCTATAGAAGTAAGGTTAGTAAACTACTAACTCCTTTGCATTTCTGGAAATCATAAATTTGATTTTCTTGTTTCTTGGTTGATATTTTGGTTGCTTGAATGCTTGAGACCTCTATAATGGTTAATCCTAAGATTGGTGTTTATATGGCTTAAAATTGTAGGAAATGACTTAAACCCCTTCCCATAACTTGTAGGTTCATTTTGGGGTCTTAACTTTGGGTTTTGGAGGCATGAGAGGTGAATTACAAACTCCAAGAAATGAATTTTGGGTTCGAGTACTGATACAGGTTGAACTTGTATCGGTACCATGTGTCTTAACGGTTGCAAACAAGCATTTCTTAAAGGGTGTATGGGTACGCCTAAAGGGGTGTATCAGTAACCCATGTTCCATCAAAATTCTAATGGTGAAAACGTGTATTGGTACGCGTTTGAGCGGATTGGTACAATAGGGGGATGGTACATGGCCCCGTGTATTGGTACGAGGTTGCTAGTTAAATCCCTTCGAGTGTAAAGCTAAGTATCGATACTCTTGGTATGGGTATCGGTACCTAGATAGGCGTATCGGTACACGTTGGTGGGTATCAATACCCATTGGGCAATTTGACCAAAAAATATGTTTTAAGTTCAATGGGCCTATAATTCGAGGACTAAGGCCCACTGTGCTTCTAATGTGGTAAAATGAATAGTAAAGTTGAGAAACTGAGATTTCAACCTCCTATAGAAGCATAATGAATAATAAATTTGTAATGTTGAGTGACTTGCTTGTAATAGCAACCATAGGGATCCTTGGTGGGTCGTGTGTTTTCATGTGCCAAGTAAGGGCACATGTGTAGTTGAGTCACCATTGTTGATTGGATTCGAATACCCATTGAGAGTGTTGCAACACCATGAGATGAGATTCCAGATGTACATTCCTGAGGCTGTGTGACATTGAGCCTCACTTCTAGTGTATGTTTCTAAGCTTGTGTGACACTAGGCCTCACTCCAAGTTTGTTGGTAAGATGGTTATGTTCTATGTGAGATTAATGCATCCCTTTTCGCTTGCTATGTGTTTAGGTGGGTAGAGGTAGTGCCAGTGTTGTTATACATTGCCATGATATCATTTTCTTAGCTACATGCCCATATTTATGATTTGCATGAAGCATGGTTGAGTGCAAGTGTATCCACTAAGCTTTGTTAGCTTAACGTTTAGAATTATTGTTTCCGTTCACAGGTTAGTAGGTTGACGTACATTGTTGGAGCACCATCGGAGTAGGACTTCAGCATCGACTTTTGTTTGAGTACAGTACTTAGATTATTTGGGCCATGTATTTGTGGAATCCTATGATTGTATTGTAACTCATATTTTGTATTTTTAACTTGTGAGTCGAATGCCTTTAACTATGTATTTTAAATGGAGCTCCTATATACGTTTTAACTATTTATCTACTTTGAAATATTTGAACTTAATAGATTTATGAAATGGATGTGTTTCAGCTAAGCTAGGTTGAAAGTTTTATAGAAATGGTTTGGGCTTAAGGCCCAAATGTGACATCCGAGTTGAAGGTGTTACATTTAGTGGTATTAGAGCCTAGGTTTAGCTGGTTCTAAGAAGGCCCGAGGGTCGTCTAGAGTGGTGTATAGGTGTCTAGCGAATACGTTGTCTGTAAGTCAATGTTCTACTTGTTTAAGCTGAATATTTGATGGTATAACCTTATTTGTTTACTTGTGCAGAAAGTAATCATGCCAAGGAGAGCACTAGATAGTAAGGAGAGTTAGGGTTCTTGTGATGGGAGCTACTATCAAGATTATGTTCGTGACTCGGAAGAAATTTTGTAAGATGATAGGGGTCGAGGGGTCAATTATTTCTCCCATCTACATCAGGCCATTCATCAAATTGTGAGGGTCATACCTAAGCCTCGGCTATCACTCGTGAGACACTAGTTGAGAGAGTATGTCGTCATGGTGCTACGTATTTCCTTGGATCGAGATAAGACAATCCGGTTAAGGTGGATCAATGGTTGAGGGATACTCGCTGGATCATGCGACAAATGAGGTTGAAACCTGAGGAGAAGTAGACATATTTCCTTTCCCTATTAAAGGAGGATGCTCGAGAATGGTGGAAGATCGTAGAGTTAGGATGGTATCTTAACCAACCTACATGGGATGACTTCATGGATGAGTTAGAGAAGAAGTATGTTGGAGAAGCTCACATTGATAGCTTGAGGGATTAGTTCAACCACTTGCTTAAGGGAACCAATCAGTCTTTGAACATGAATAAGAGTTCTTGCAGTTGAGTAGGTATGCCCTGAGTTGGTTGCTACCGAGAAGATGAGATGCAAGAGATTTCTAAAGGGTTTGAGGAAGGAAATATATACTTACTTGACTGCTACCCACCAAAAGTTTTTTTAGAATTGAATGCTAATGCCAAGTCAATTGAGCAAGTGCAAGGTTTGACCTATGGCCCGACTGTTGGGCATTGAGTTTCAAGTGGGAGGACTCATAACTTCTATAACAACTTGCGGTCTCATTCTGAGAGGAACATAAACTGTTGGAACCAAGGTAGAGGAGCTTCGAACTAGAATTTGAGGTCAGGTCATACGTCAAAGTCTACTGGCCATAGGAGGTGTTAGGGTGATCAATCAATTTGATTTGGCCAAGAGGGGGTGAATTGGAAATTTAAAAATAAAGGGAAGCAAATGGAAAGATAAAATGAGGCACAAGGATTTATAGTGGTTCAACCTTCATACAAGGTGTACATCCACTACCTTAGCTTCCCACTAAGGATTTCTAACAAATTCACTAAGAATTTCTTCCCCTTTTCTAGGCTAAAAAGGCAATTGTTACACAATCAAAGCTTTCTACCCAAAACTTTGATCAAACTCTTCCTTTTACAAGAAATGTTTGACAAACTGAAAATCCTCTCAAAAGGTATGTGTTTGCCCAATTTACAAGTTCACTCAACCCAAGACTTGAATACAAAAGATTACAATAAGTGCCACTCAAGTGGGTTACAAAGATTTAACTCTAAGAGCTCAAAGATGGTTGGATTTGTGCTTGAAATCTTTAAGACTAGTTCAATGGTTCAATAGTTGTTGTTGCAGCTTTGGAGACTTGTTTATATACCCTCTCATTGATTTCTAACCGTTTGGGTAGTTGGGATCATCAATATAGTCGCTGAGCTACTTTATTCCCGCAATAAAAGTTGTTAGGTAGCCTAGGGTATCAGTACACAAACATCTGTATCGGTACCTACCATAAGAAGAAAGAGCCACTGTACAGAGGGCGAATTTATACACGAGATGACGTATCAGTACGAAAAGCTTATTTTACAAAGGGGTATCGTATGAAACATTGCGTACTGGTACCAAATTTGCTCACAGGAATTTGTGAAAGTTGTGAAGCAAAAGAAGGTTTTGGTACGCCCAAGGGCGTATCGGTACGATTAACAACTTTTCAAAAATTATGGATCCAATAAACTAACAAGGGTAACGGTCAAAATTTTTTTACCAAAAATCTTGGAAATCTAAACAACCCGTATCGGTACAAGAAGAGCCGTATCGATACTCAAAGCACTTTGGTTCCCAGGTATGAATGGCGTTCCGATACGGCTATACGCGTATCGGTACCCAATAGCTATTTTGTATAAAACATTTTCTAGTAGCCAAAAAATGTATCGATATGGCCAAGGGCGTATCGGTATGCCTGGACCAAAATCAGCTATTTGAGTACAAAAACACTTAGAAAATATTTGAGATTTTAGTTTTTGACTTAGAAATAATTTGAAGTTCAAATCCTTTTACTTTTGTGAATCTTTTTGAGTACTTAAAAATTTATTCAATTTTACAAATAAGTCCTTAAAAATCATTGTTATAACAAAATCAAATTTATTTTTACAATCTCCCTCTTTTTGATGTAACAAAACCCAAATAAATTAAGACTTTTTTTAAAAAAAATAGTCCACCTTTCTTTAAGGCTAAAACATGTATCTTTGAAAAAATTTAAACGCATTTACTTTTCCCCCTTTTTGTTAAATCAAAATTAATAGGATAAATAAAGCAAGGCCATAGGAGCAAGCAATCCTGATCTTGTGGAACATGTAGCTCAAGGCAGTGTCATAGGTGAATGATGAAACAATAGTAGTATGGCGATTTTGGACAAGGTAGACAATCTCGACAAACATGATTTGAGCAAGGTTAGGACGCTTACCCTCACGAAAGCAAAAGATCCAAAAATCATCAACTTGACGGATCGTGGACCATTTACCATCAGATGGACGAAACCACCAAGTGATAAGGAAGTGAAGGAAGCAATATGAGCATCGAGCACGGTAACGGAGCCACTTTGAGAATGTCCCAAGAAATCCTCATCATTTAATCCCACGTCATCTAATCCCAAAAGATTTTCTATAGAAGTAGAGTCAAGTTGAAATTTTGTTTCCATAAGGTATGACTCTACAGCTAACCTCAGATCTATCTTGGTTATAAATACACCGGGCATTTGAGTAAAAAATAAGGACAAGATTTTTATAAAATATGTTGGATGTGCTCAAAGAGGGCATGGACTTCCATTGGGTTAATAAATCAAGGTAACGAAATTTAAATTCATCGGAAGTCATGAAGGGAATAGAAACAACGTGCTCACCGCAGATTTTAAAATTTTGGTAATGTTTAAAACATCCATGACATTTGGATATTTAGGCTCATTAAAACATATTTGAAAAATATGGCTTAGGTTAGGTTTGGTACCATTGTTTTCAGGATTGGGATTTTAATTTGTGGAAATAGACCTTATATCTTTTCTTGCTCTTTTCTTAGTAGCATAATAAAAATCTGAAAACAAATTCAAACCACAAAAAATGTATGCATAAACATCACATTCAATCCAATAAATAATCCAATGATCAAGGTATGTTAAAAAAACTATATTATATAGTTTAAAATCTTATACAAGTATAAAAAGGAATTTTTGGTGAAAGAAAACTGAAAATAGTGTAGAAAAATATACGAGTATAATTTTATATTAAAAAAATCAGTTTTGATTTTTTTGTAAAATTTTTGAAATCTATGTTACGTACTAAATATATAAATTTTAAGCATATACAATATATCAATATGAACAAAAACGAAATTTAAAGAAAGTAAAGTTTATACCTTAAATAGGGATTATGGATGAATGAGGAGATGATTGTGCACAAAGCTTGATGTTGTTGCTTAGGTTTGATGTAAAAACCAAAAACTCTAAAAAGATTTTGATGATTTGTGATGAACAACAAGAGTTTGAAGGGCTTAAATAGGGGAAAAGCTGACTAGGGTTTTAGAGAAAAAGTTTGATTTGAGTTAAATTAGGAAAACCCTCTTTCAATGATATTTTAACACTTCGATGGCCACGTGTACCAATACTCCACCTGTGCGCATCGAAACTGCATACTGGTACAATTTTTAGCCGTACCGATCCTTAACCCGTACCGATATAGGTGAACCTATACCAAAACTGTCTCATGATACTCGTACCGATACACGTTACCCCGTATCAGTACCCTTGAGCCAAAAATGACATTTTTAGCTGCAAGGTGCCAAAAATTCAAATTTAATCGAATCGAAATGCATTTGTATGATATGAAAATATCATGTATGAGCAAAAACAGATGCATACTCCCCCTAACAGCAAGGATAGATGCATATAGGAGCTAAAACACATAAGCATGAGAATCAACCAAAATTCAAGCAAATTTAAACCACCAAAAAGACTCTAAGGTTCAAGAAAGGCTAGTTAAACCTAACTCTCTCCTAAGAGACCAAAATTGCTCTTTGTCTAAAGATTTGGTGAAGATATCCGCTAGTTGGTTCAAGGTGTCTACATATTCTAGAACTACCTCATTTTTCAAGACATGTTCTCTAATGAGATGATGTCTTATCTCTATGTGCTTGGTTCTAGAGTGTTGGATGGGATTCTTAGTAAGACAAATGGTGCTATTATTGTCACACTTTAAGGGGATGGTACCTAAATCAATTCCATAATCTAAGAGTTGTTGCTTTATCCAAAGGACTTGAGCACGACAACTTCTGGATGAAATATATTTCGCGTCGGTGGTAGATAATGCTACACTATTTTGCTTCTTTGAAAACCACGATATAAGGCCTAAACAAGGTGTGTCTTTAAGGTATCTAAAGATTCTCTTAATGGCATGTAGGTGTGATTCTCTAGGACTAGTTTGAAATCTAGCACACAAGCAAACACTAAACATGATATCCGATCTACTTGCGGTAAGATAAAGCAAAGATCCTATCATTGATCTATAAAGCTTTAAATCAACACACTTACCTCCTTCATTTTTGTCAAGCTTTGTAGAAGAACTCATTGATGTGGCTTGAGGTTTCACATTCTCCAAGAAAACTTCTTGAGCATATCCTTGATGTGTTTAGCTTGATTGATGAAGAAGTCATATTTCCTTTGTTTGATTTGGAGTCCCAAAAAGAATGAGAGCTCCCACATCATGCTCATCTCAAATTCACCTTGCATTCACTTAGCAAATTCTTGGCAAAGTAATTCATTAGTAGATCCAAATATAATATCATCAAAATAACTTTGAACTACTAAGATGCCTTTGCCTTTTCTTTTAATAAAAAGTGTAGTATCCACCTTTCCTTTGTCAAAGCCTTTTTCAATTAAAAAGTTTTATAATCTTTCATACCAAGCTCTAGGAGCTTGTTTCAAACCATATAAAGCTTTTGAAAATTTGAAAACATGGTTTGGATATTTTGGATCTTCAAAACTGGGTGGTTGTTCTACATACACTTCTTCATTTATAAAACTATTTAGAAAAGCACTTTTTACATCCATTTGAAAGAGCTTGAATTCATGATAACATGCAAATGCAAGAAGCATCCTAATAGCTTCCATTCTAGCTACGGGTGCATAGGTTTCATCAAAATCGACTAGTTCTTGGGTGTAACCTTGAGCAACAAGTCTAGCCTTATTTCACACTATGTTACTACTCTCATCTAGTTTGTTTCTAAACACTCATTTAGTTCTTGTGGTAGATTTATTACTAGGCCTATCAACTGATGTTCATACTTAACTTCTCTCAAATTGATTTAACTCTTCTTGCATGGCCAATATCCAATAATCATCATTTAATGCTTCTTTGATATTTTTAGGCTCAATGCATAAGATAAATGCAATAAAATTACAAGTATTTCTAAGATAAGATCTAGTGGTTACCCCTTTGGATGGATCACCCCAAGTTTCTCCACCTTTAACATAGTTGAACTCCCTTGGATAGGTCACCTCCTCTCCCTATAAAGACATGTCCTTCAAGGCTTCTAGAGGTGGTTCTTGTGCTTCTTCTTTAGATGGAACTTCATCTACCTTTGATGATTGTCCACCATCATTGGCTTCAAAAATCCCTACATCATCATCATCACAAGAATCCTTTTTCGGATGGAGGTTATCATCGAAAACCACATGTATAGACTCTTCTACTACTAAAGTTCTCTTGTTAAATACTCGATAGGCTTTAGAGTTTAAAGAATAACCAAGAAAAATTTCTTCATCACTTTTAGCATCAAATTTGCCTAAATTATTTTTTCCATTGTTTAAAACAAAACATTTACATCCAAATGGATGAAAATAGCTAATGTTAGGGTTTTTGTTTTTAAGAAGCTCATAAGGTGTTTTCTTTAAAATAGGCCTAATCATTACACCATTGACAATATAACAAGAAGTATTTGTGCCTTCTGCCCAAAAATACTTAGGCAAATTGTTTTCAAAAAGTATGGTTCTAGCCATTTCTTCTAAAGTACGATTTTCATCTCAACAACCCCATTTTGTTGAGGAGTGTGAGGAGCGGAAAAATTATGGCTTATAGCATTTGAGTTACAAAAATTCTCAAAACCTAGATTTTGAAATTCGGTTCAATGATCACTTCCAATGTGAGAAATAGAGTGACCAACATCATTTTGAGTATTTTTTTTGAAAATGTAATGACTTTTTCTAAAGCCTCATCGTTGGTACTTAAAAATAGAACCCCAAGTAAATTTAGAGTAGTCATCAACTAAAACAAATCCATATGATTTTCCACCCATGCTCATAGTTCTAATAGGGCCAAAAAGATCCATGTGGATCAATTGTAAAACTCTACTTGTAAAAACATCATTAATAGGTTTAAAAGGAACTCTTTTGTGTTTGCCTTTTGCACAAGCATCAAAAATTTTATCATAAGAAAACTTTATTTTTGGCAAACCTCTTACATGATCATTTGAAATCAATTTTTTTAAAATACTCATGCTTGCATGCCCAAGTTTTCTATGCCACAACCATGAATCATGCTCATCACTAGAAGCAAAACATGCATTTGAAATATGAATGTCATCTAAATGCACCATGTAAATGTTTCCTATGCGATGACCAAGAAGCACAATTTTGTTAGTTTCAATGTTGATAATTTTGCAACCATTTTAATCAAAAAGCACATTAAAACCTTTATCACAAAGTTGGATTATACTCAAAAGATTATGCTTAAAACTGTAATCATTAATTTTGTCCGGGATTGACCCGTTTTATTTCTGCTTTTTTTACAAATAATGGGCTTATAGACACTACTATGGGCTTTGTTTAATCTTAACTATCTTATGTGATTATTATTAAAGTTCAAGAAATCAAAAAATATTGCTATTGTTATATATATATCTAGGTTTTAACTTCTAATATCCAATTTTATATTACATTATTTTTGTTACAACTTTGTCAATTAAATTAAAAAAAAGAAAACCCCAAAAAGAATACTATGTGATATATATGTGTTATTGTTATTATCCATCTAGGTCATATCATTGAAAATCCAAAAATATAATTAGTGTGTTATGATTGTCATAGTATTATTATTTTTATCATGCCTTGTTATCAGTGTTACCGTTAATGTTATTATAATTATATCATTATTATTATTATTATAAAGCTAAACTGAAAAATTAAAAATTAATAAACAATTAAATAAATAAAAGCCCATTTAAATAAAAAGTTTATTTACAAAAATGTTTAAAATCTAAAAAAATACATTTTATTAGGCCCAAAAAAGATATTATATTACATTTGGCCCGTATTGGGCCCAAATCAAAATAAAAAACCTAATGCCCCTCTTTATCTTTGCACAGCTGGATCTGGACCACCAGATCAAAGGCATTAACATCAACGGCCAGGATCAACGAGGAGAAGCTTCTAGATCTATACATACCCATGCGCCTGGCTCTTCAACGGCTCTCGCGTGCCCACGTGCGACCGTTCAGTTTTCCAAGTCGTGTCGTCCCTGGTCCCCCCTCTCCCCCAGCAGCCACATGCGCAAGGAAACAAAAATTATCAGATTATCGGAAGCATTTCAGGGGACAAACAAACATTTCTCAGGATCACCAGATGAATGCAAACAAACGATTGCAGCAACCAATAGCATCATTTATTCAATTTTCCATGTAATTTAAAATCAAGGTAATATTCGGCTATATAAACAAAAGGCCAGATAGTTGTAACCCTAAGCATCATTGGGGAATTTTCGAAGTAATAGAGAAAAAAAACCTTCAGAGGTATATTTACTTCATTTTCAGTGCATGCATAGAAGATAGAAAGCAGTAGAGGGCTAGGGTTTACCATTTTCATTTTGCTTTCCCCTCGGTCGGTTCGTCTTCCCTTGCACCGTTGTTTCTCCTTAGTCGACGATAAGCCTATTGGCCCGTCTGTGGCCTTGCATGGTGAATCGGTGAAGAGGGGTGCTAAAAACGGGGTTTCCCAAAAGGTTTTCAGTTTGTTTTTGTAAAAAAAGGTAAGTCTTTTATCCGTTTTTAAGTAAAGGGAAGGCTGGATTTTGTTTTAGAAGAAGGAAAGCTTTTGAAAAGTGGGCTTTAGGTTTTTTCGGTCGTCGGAGAACGGTGGCCGACGCGGCGGCGTACGGCAGAAGAGTCGTCAGCTTCTGGAAATGTAGCCGGAATTTGAGTTTGGGGGATAAACATACGGCGGTGTTCATCCGCGCTTCAGAGAAAAATGAGGGACGGGTGGGAGAGAGCTTTGATAAAAAGCTTTTTTGTTTTAAAAAAATATGTTTTATACCAGCCCTCATAACAAACTGGGATATTTGCGTTATGAATCCCCTTGCCCTTCTATATTTGCGCCTGAAGGGCTTCCACATGGGTAAATCATGCTATTGGCCCCTCCGCGTGGGATAATCACGCCGGTGAGCCATTCCACCTTTGTAAATTACACCCCTGGTCCCTGAAACTTTACGAAAGCTTACAATTTCATCCCCGTTTTTACTTTTAATTTGGCTCCCAACTTCGAATTTCAGTTCAATTTGCCCCCTTTCTAGTATCAAAAACCAATTTTGCGTGTTTTCTTTTTTCATGCATTTAAATTTAAATTTTGCACATTTATTTTCAACTCTTTTTTTAATGATTAGATTATCTGTTTTATCTTGTTGTGGTTGTGGTTATATGATGAATGCTATATAATATATGTTTATTTAGTATATGTTTCCTATATAATAGATGGTATATATGTACATATATAATACATAAGTTTTTTTTTGTATATAAAGTTGTTTGTAAAATATATGATTATGTTTTTCTCACGATAGAAAGTATTGTATGTAATATTTGTTTTTTAGAAGAAAATATATAATACATCTTTATAAAGTTGTAACATATAGTTTTATAAGACATATGTAATGTATAGTTTTATAGGAGTATATAATATACAATCTTATAAAGTTATAGTTTTCAAAATATATGTAGTTTTTTAGCTTATAACATATATAAAGTTTTCTTTTAATATATAATACGTCTTTTTTAAAAAAGGAAAAAAAGAATGTAATATATATGGTTTTACAAAAAGTATATAACATAAATACAGCTTTCTAGAAGTGTATAATATGATCTTTTTAAAGTATATAATATACATATTGTTTTATGAAGTCGATAAAATATAGTCTTAAATAATTCGTAATATATTTATAATACATATATATATATATATATATGTGTGTGTGTGTGTGTGTGTTTATAGGCTTTATCTTGTAGTTTTGGGTCTTTTGTCTTGGGCTTAGGGTTTGCTCTAGCTTAGTGGGCCTTGGGCTTAATTTAGGTGGGCTTAGTGTTTATTAAGGCCTTTGGATTAGTTTAGGAATTAATT
This sequence comes from Hibiscus mutabilis, assembly GCA_019671005.1. Classification (NCBI taxonomy): domain Eukaryota; kingdom Viridiplantae; phylum Streptophyta; class Magnoliopsida; order Malvales; family Malvaceae; genus Hibiscus; species Hibiscus mutabilis. Next base: position 43,345,393 of record CM033717.1, on the reverse strand, counting down.
TAATTAATTTAAGTCGTGTGCTCGTCTCATATGGGCACGATTTTTTAAATTAATTAGATTAATTTAGAATTGGTTTTAGACCCGTAGTTAGTCTTAATGTTCGAATCAGTTTAGTGAATTTAAATTTGCCTCTGGCTTATTGGGGTAAATGTTAAATTCATTAAAATTGGTTGGACACCTTTTAATTATCTTTTAAGAAAAAGTTGACAGGGAAATTAGACTAACATTTTAATTTAAAGCTATGATTAATTAATTTGGCTTATGTTAAATAGTATTCTTGGCTTATTGGAATACTAGTTTAAAATTAATCGAATTAATTATCATATCACAAGATAACTCATAATTTATTATTGTTCTCTAGCCTTTTAGGATTAATTAATTTAGGGTTAATATTATATTCACCTAGTTATTAATTAGAACATTAATTGAATTCTCATCATTTGGGCCTTTTAGGTTAGGACCTTGGGTGGGCCTTTGTGTGTTAATTTTCAAGCTCTTGTTTGACAACCATTTTATTTGTCATCATTTGGCCCATTTGATCTACATGTTAATCAATTTAAATCATAAAACGGGAGGTGTTCATTAATTCCGATATTTGTGTCATAACAGTCCGAGCTTAAAGGATGTTGACCAAATATGTGAAGTAATCCTTACTGACTTAAGGTAAAATTAAAACTCAACCAAATCATTACATCATGTTTTAATTGTTTGCATCATGCATAAAGGTGACGTGCGGGATTTGAACCATAAACTAACACGACAGTCATGCTTATATAATGTCGGTTTAGTCTGTGGTCCGATGTATCGTCAACCTTATTAGTTAAATGTCCAATTAATTTGAATCCACCAATTTGATAAAGCCCATATAATTAAGGTCAAATTTTCAGTTAAGTACGTCAAGTTAAATTCAATTTAAATTTTGATGATTCTCATCCATTTAAAAGCAACAAATATTTTGGTACCTATCTCCGGGCGTGATGGGGGTGCTAATCCTTCCCCACACATAACCAACTCACGGACCCTTTCAAAATGAATCTCCGGTTTCTTATGGTGCCTGGCCTACCTTATCCAAATGGCCGGTGACGACTCCAAGTTTTTATCGTTTTCAGAAGATTACAAGTTTTCAATTGAAATCCTTTTAAACTAAGATTTCAAAAGTGATTTATGGGATAATTCGTATCTGTAGCGACCTTTTGAAAACAATATATGTATGTTGTTTCATAGATTCGGTGCTACGGGTGATCCCCTAAATCATCTCTTTGAAATCTTGGTTTAAAATGGGGATTTCTTTTGGAAAATTCTTTTTCTTTTGAAAATCATAAAAAATTTTGGAGTCGCCACCGGCCACTTTGGTAAGGTAGGACAGACACCATAACATACCAGAGATTCGTTATGAAAGGGTCCGGGAGTTGGTTACGCATGGGGAAGGATTAGCACCCCTATCACGCTCGGATATTTGTTGCCTTTAAAATTGATGGAATTTGTTGGAATTTTGAATTAAGTCTAATTCAACGTTCTTAATTGAAAATCGACTTCAATTGTACAGGGTTTATCAAATCGATGGGTTAGAATTAATTAGACATTTAATTAATAAGGATGACGATACACCAGACCATAGACTAAACCGACATCATATAAGTCTGACTACCGTGTTAGTTTATGGTTCAGATCTCGTACGCCACCTTTATGCATGGTGCAAGCAGCATAATATGATGAAATGATCTTGTCCATTTTAATTATCATTTACCCTGGAGCGGTAAGGATTAATCCAAATATTCGGTCAACATCCATTGAGGCAAGACTGTTACGACATGAATATCGAGATTAATGAATACCCCTTTTTATGATTTAGGTTAATTAACATGCAATTAACATGCAATCAAAACATTAAAAGTCACATGAATGACAAATAAGGGATGACAAACAAGGGCACAATAGGAAAACACACAAAAGCCCACCCGAAGTCATAACCTATAAAGGCCCAAGTTATGGAAAGCCCAAATGGTGATCTACCTATTAATTAAATTATTCTAATATTTAATCCTATGTTGATTATCCCTAAAAGACTAGAAACCCTAACAAATTATGATAATTAATCTGAAATTTAACGTCAATCTAATTTCAATGCCAATTTTAACCTAAAGGTTTTTAAGAAATATTCAATTAACTTAGCGAATTTAACACTTGCCCTAGTAAGCCAAAGGTAAGTTTAACTTCACTAAATTAATTCGAACTCTAATCTAACTAAAGCTCTAAAAGGACCTAATCCTAGAATTAATTTAATTAATTTAATGATCGTGCTTCTATGAGACGAGCACACGATCTAAATTAATTAGATTAATTCACTTAATCTAATCTAAAGCCTAAAGGTCTTAAACTACTAAAACTAGGCCCAAGACCAAAAGCCCAAACAAAAATCAAATAAGACATATACATGAATAAACATATTATATATTCTATACAAAAAAATATATATCCATATATATATATATAACATTTATAAAAAGGCTATGTATTTAAAAACCTTGTATGATATATACTATATAAAAAAACTTATATTACATTAAGAAACTATATTATATATTTTTACAAAAACTATATATATTATATTCTTTAAAAAAACATTTTATATATAAAGAAACTATACATATTATAAGCTTTAAAAATTATATATTTTTGAAAATTATAACTTTGTGAAACTAAATATTATATATATATATTGAAACATATGTCATGTATATATTATATATAAAAAAACTATATATTATATATATCATACGGAAACTATATACTATACAATATTCATGTATTAAACACCAAATCATGCATAAATCCCAAATCAAACATACATTAAACAATAATTTAGCGTAAGAATTAAAACTTGAAATAAACAGAAAATAAATGTACTAAATTAACAAAAATATGCATGAAATAAAAGAGGATTTTTGACATTGGATTCGGGATCAAATTGAAAGAAAACAAACCTTGAGAGACGAATTAAAAGAAAAAGAGGGATGGGATTGACGACTTCAATAAACTGTGAGGGACCCGGGGACTGATTAAAAAAGAAGAAATGGCTTGGGCCGGTAATTATCCCACACCGGGGACTAAAATGGTGATTTGCCCATGCGAAAGGGTCGCGGGTGCTATTAAACCGGGGCAGAGGGATTTATAAAGTAAATAAACCTTTTTAAAAACAGGGACCTGCTATATATTTCTTTTTTTGGCTGGAGAATCGGTTATAACATAAAAAAATAAGCCTCATTCTTTTCTCTCTAACCCTCTTGAACCCAGGATGAACACTGCCTTGGTGTTCATCCGCGCCGCCGGGTACCCAACCTAGATCCCAGAAACCACCGCCATTCCCAGTTTTCGGCCACCTTTCCGCCTTGTCGGCCGCCAATCTGAACTCTCTTCTCGATTTAAAACCCAATCTGAACTCTATTTTTCAAAATAAAGCCATCTTTTGCTTAAAAACCCTTAAAACCGAAACCCTGGAAAAACTTTCCATCACCTTTTTTTCCCACCGAATCAACATATACGGGCTCAGAAGCACTGAAAGTCTTATCATCGACCGAGGAAATACGTCCGCCTAAGGGAAACTAAAATGACGCGGAGGTAAAAACAACCCTAACCCCTTCTATTTCCCTCTTTTTTGTATCTAATATGCTTTGAAAATGCAAAAGAAAGGTAGAAAGTACCTCTGAAGGCTTTGATTTGTGTTGATATTTCAAAGTTATTCCCCCTTGCAATGCTTCGGGTTACAATATGGTTTTGGATTTTGTTTATATAGTCGAAATTATATTAATTTTTGAATTACATGGAAAATTCAATAAAAATGCTATTGGTTGCTGCTGTTTTTTGTTTGCATTCATCTTCCCTCTGCCACTATGTTGGTTGGTCTCTGAATTCTGTGGATTATCCCTAACATCTTGCTTTTTGTTTGTTTTCCATCTGATAGTTGCTTGTGTTTTTGCATGTATTGTGGCTGAGGAGGAAGGGACCAGAGAGGTTCGGCTTGGGGAACAAGTCTTCGATGTTGCCGTCGACGTGGTGGATCAACGGTGAGGTGGCATTGGGCCATTGGGTCCTTCGGCCGACGTGGAGACAGAGCCAGGAGATGAACCGACATGCATAGCCTCAACGCGGGTGATGAAGCGTCGTTCACGCGAGCATGAGGAGCTTCGATCATCGCACATGGGGCACGTGGGCGCGTGCTGGAAGATGAAAGGTCAGCTCTGGTTGCTGGACCGTTCGATGTGGCAATATGGATCTAACGGTGGCTGATGGGGCAGTTGCAAAAAAAGATCAGGGGATTAGACTAGGGTTTTTTTGTTTAGGGCCTTATTGGGTCAATTGTAATTTTTAAAAAACTATGGGCTTGTGTATTTCTTTTTGGGCTGTTAATAAGATATGGGTTGAAACTTAATAAAATGTGGGGAATTTATTTATTAATTGTTATATATGTATATGGGCTTTTGATTTATATAATAAGTATGGGCTGATAAAAATAAACTTGGGTTTTATTTATTAATATATTAATCTTTTTGATTTTTCAGATTTTAAATAACAATAATACTAATAATAATAATGATGATAATAATAGAAGATAATAAGATAAGAACTATAAAAGCAATTACCATAATAATAATAATACTAATAACAATAGTAATAATAAAAGGATAACAATAATAGTAAAACAAGGTAGTAATAATAACATAAGGAAAATAATATACTAGTAATATTTTTCGGGTTTTCTTCTTAATTGGATAACAACATAATAGAATATGATAGCAACACATATATTACTTAGTAATTTTTTTTGGGTTTTAAAAATAACATATAATAAGGTAAGAAAAGATAATGAAGAAATAAAGCAAAAAAACATACTACTAGTAATGTTTTTGGTTTTTCAAGTAGCAAAACACATATATATAATTAATAAGATATATACTAGTAGTAATATTTTTTGCTTTTGGATTTTAACAATATCCACATACAAACACACACATATATAGATAGATAATAATTAAGCAACAACTCATATAAGCCTATTATTAAAAAAATAAAAAGTTTACCCCGAACAAAATTAGTGATTACAGTATCAACGGATTTTCCAAAAGAAAACCCACACTTATTTAAAAAAAAAAGAAAAAGGAAAAGTGGTCGCTACAAAGGCCGTTGACATATAAAACATCATCAATAAGGATAGAAAAGTAATTACTAATGGAACCAATTCCTTCAATGTGGCCTTTAGAGTTGTCATCGAAAGTCACTACTCCACTTTTTGGTTTTAGCTCCAAGAACCGACTCTTGTCACCGGTCATGTGTCTTGAGCATCCACAATCAAGGTACCATGACTTTACACATGTAGCTTTGGCCTTGTAGCAATGCTCCCCATGCAAAAAATATTAAATCTTGATTTTTGGTACCCAAATCATTTTGGGTCTATGAGTATTAGCTCCAAAAATCTTGGTTCCCTTCGGAATCCAAGAAGCAATAGCACTAGTATTATTAGAAGGGGCTAGTTCCTTAGGAACCCAAGCACTCCTAATTCTCTTACCCCTAGAGGGCTTTTGGAAGCTTCTTTTCTTATAGCCACCAAAGTTCCTTTTCGCATAGTTGGGTTTTGAAGATTGTCCTTTTTCAAAACTATTTTTCCCAACTTTTTTCAAGGAAGCTTTGAGACCACCAACTTCCCTTTGGTGATTATCATGAACTTTGGAGAGAAGGTTGTTCAAATCTTGATTTTTCTTTTCAAAATCATTTTGCTTTTGCTGTAAATCAAGAACCTTCTTCTCAAGTTTCGAGTTGGTTTTAGCTAAGGAATTGTTTTGGTTTTTCAAATCAAAAATCTTTTTCTTGTTTTTCAAAATCGATTCCTTGTATTTTTCTACCAACTCATCATATACCTCTCGTAACTCACCATAAGCTTCTTGAAGCTCATCAAAGGTAAAATCAAAGTTAGATAAGTTAGAGGTTACCTTAGGATCCTCTTCAAGTTCCATGAGACAAAGATTGGCTACTTCTTGCCCATCTTCATCAGATGATTCCTTATCACTCCAAGTAGCAACATGAGCCTTGAGCTTCTTCTTCTTCTCGAAGCTTTTCTTTTTCAGTTGGGGACAATCGGTCTTAATTTGCCCCAGCTTCTTACACTCATAGCATATGATTTGATCCATCTCTTCCTCCTTGTTCTTATTCTTGAAATCTCCTCTTCGATGGAACTTTCTTCCCCGGTTGGATTTCATGAACCGAGTGAACCTTTTCGCAAGCACTGCCATTTCTTTTTCTTCATCTTAACTCGAATCGTTCTCCTCTTGCGATGCTTTGAGAGCAATTCCCACTTTTTTATTTTCTACCTATTTCTTTTCCATCATCTTCTCTTCTCTTTTCTTATCATCTTTTCTTCCTTCCTTCATAATTTCATGGGTTAAGAGAAACCCCTTGAGAGTGTCGAGCTTCAAGGTCTTGAGGTCCTTGGCCTCGATGGTGGTGATTCTCTTTCCATCCTATGACTCGGGAAGGTAGTAAATGAGCTTCCAGACAAGCTTGTCCTCCAGAATGACTTCTCTGAAACCTTTGAGACTGTTGACAATGACAGAGAAATGATCAAACATCTTCGTGATGCTCCCATCCGGTTTCATCTTAAAATTCTTGTAGCTCAAATTGAGGAGTCCAATCTTGGTCTCCTTTACATCATTCGTACCTTCATAGGTGGTCTCGAGCTTGTCTCATATCTCATTTGCACTTGTGCAAGAATACATCTTAGAGTACTCATCCGATCCAAGTGCACAAAAAAACATGTGCATAGCTTTATCGTTGACTTGTAATCTCCTCCGATAACTGGTCACCTTCTTTCTTCATCGATATGATTGGTCTGTCTTCCAGTACATCCCATAGGAGGTAGTCGTTAGATTTGATGAAGAGCCTCATACGATTCTTACAATAGGGATAGTTATCCTCATTGAAATAAGGCAGTTTGGTGATGGATTGAGACTCATAGAGGTTGTTGCCAGAAATGGAGGCCATGGCTTCACTTCTAGTTGATTGAATCACCTTTGGATCATCTTAAGGGGATGTTAATCCTTCAAATGAGCTAGGCTCTGTACCAATTGTTAGGATGATTAATCAATTAGATTTGTCCAAGAGGGGTGGATTGACAATTTAAAAAATGAAGGGAAAGAAATGGAAAGATAAAAATGAGACATAAGGATTTATAACGAATCAACCTTCTAACAAGGTTTACATTCACTACCTTAGCTTCCCACTAAGGAATTCCAACAAATTCACTAAGAATTTCTTCCCTTTTTCTAGGCTAAGGAGGCAACCGTTACACAATCAAAGCTTTCTACACAAAGCTTTGATCAAACTCTCTCTTTTACAAGAAATGTTTGAAAAACTAAAAATCTTATCAAAGGGTATGTGTTTGCCCAATTTACAAGTTCACTCAACCCAAGACTTGAATAAAAAATATTAAAATAAGTGACACTCATGTGGGTTAGAAAGATTTGACTCTAAGAGCTCAAACATGGTTGGATTTGTGCTTGAAAACTTTAAGACGTTCAATGGTTCAATAGTTGTTGTTGTAGCTTTGGAGACTTGTTTATATACCCTCTCATTGATTTCTAACCGTTTGGGTAGTTGGGATCATCAGTATAGCCGTTGAGCTACTTTCTTACTGCAATAAATGCTATTAGGTAGCCTAGGGCATCGGTACACAAACATTCGTATCGGTACCCGCCATAAGAAGAAATAGTCATTGTACAGAGGGCATATCAATATGCGGGAGGGCGTATCAGTACGGAAAGCTTATTCTACAAAGGGGGTTCGGTACGGAATAGTGCATACCAGTACCAGATTTGCTCACCGGAATCTAAGAAAGTTGTGAACCAAAAGGCGTACCGGTACGGTTAATAACTTTTCAAAAATTATGGTTCCAATAAACTAACAAGGGTAACGATCAAAAATTTATTGCCAAAAATCTTGGAAATCTAAACACCCCGTATTGGTACGAAAAGAGTCGTACAGATATTCAAAGCACTTTTGGTTCCCGGGTATGAATGGCATACCGATACGGCTATACGTGTATCGATACCCAATAGCTATTTTGTATAAAACATTTTCCAGTAGCCAAAAATCATATCAATAGGGCCAAGGGTGTATCGGTATGCCTGAACCAAAATCAACTATTTGAGTATAAAAACACTTAGAAAATATTTGGGGTTTTAGTTTTTGACCTGGAAATAATTTGAAGTTCGAATCCTTATCGTTTTGTGAGTCTTTATGAGTACTTAAAAATTTATTCAATTTTACAAATAAGTCCTTGAAAATCATTGTTATATCAAAATCAAATTTAGATTTACAGAAAACCTTCACCATCTTCATCCATGATGAGTCCAGAGGGCTCACAAAGGAGTGTGAGCACACCAGTTTGTGATCAGTGTGGGCGTAAGCATAGAGGTGAGTGTTGGGGGACATCCAGAGTTAGCTTTGAGTGTGGATCATTGGATCATTATGTGAGGGATTCTCTGGTAGCTGCTAACACTACTCTAGTTCAAACTTTGAGGACCTCTTATCTAGCTCAGAGGGGTCGGGGCTTTTCTAGAGGAAGGGTGAGCCACATGTATGGGCATCAATGTGGGGGTAAGTTATAATCCGTCGTGAGACCACTCGCGAGGTAATATGCAATTAAGGCTTTGGAGGACTGCGAGGCTACCAATGTTATCTTAGGTACTTTTACCTTATTTTTTGTCTCTATTGTTGCTCTTGTGGATTTGAGGGTCTAACCATTCCTACATCTGTAGTGAGATATCTCAATAGTGGGGTATTCTTGCCGATGATCTTATGATAGGAGTTTGTGTGACTAGTCCTTTTGGGTATGATGTTATAGTAGATAAGGTGTGTCGGAGATGTCTGATTAAGGTTCAAGGTTCAATCTTTCCAGCTAATCTGATGGTATTGTTGTTTCAAGAGTTTGATTTTATCCTAGGGATGGATTGGTTGTTTGAGCATGATGCTCGTTTGGATTGTAGAAAGAAGAGCCTTAAGCTTCATGGTTTGGATGAGGCCAAGTTAGTAGTGAAAGGTGAGAGGAATCCTTGCCTTTCCAATGTAGTGTCAGCCTTGGCGGCACAAAAGATGATCCAACAAGGTTGTGAGGCCTTCTTGGCTCGTGTGGTTGAAACAAATGTTGATAGTCTAATGGTTTAGAGTATTCGGACTGATAGAGTTTGTCGATGTGTTTCTAGAAGAGTTGCTTGGACTATCTCTAGATCTGAGCTAGAGTTTGGGATAGACGTGATTCCAGGTACGACACCGGTGTCCATTGCTCCATATCACATGGAACCTACGAAGTTGAGAGAGTTAAAGAATTAGATTCAAGAGTTATTGGGAAAAGGGTTCATCTAACCTAGCATATCACCTTGGGGTGCACCGGTCTTGTTTGTCAAGAAGGTGGATGGTTCAATAAGGATTTGCGTTGACTATCGCCAGCTCAATAAGGTAACAGTGAAGAACTGTTATCACCTCCCAAGAATAGATGACTTGTTTGACCAGTTGAGAGGTACCCATGTGTTTTTAAAGATCGACTTCTGGTCGGGTTACTTCCAGTTGAAGGTAGTAGAAGAGAATGTTCAGAAGACCGCTTTTAAGATGTGGTATGGACATTATGAGTTCTTGGTATTGCCTTTTGGGCTTACCAATGCACCTGCGCCTTTTATGGACTTGATGAACCGAATTTTTTAACCGTACCTAGATTAGTTTGTGGTGGTCTTCATTGATGACATCTTGGTTTTTTCGAGCTCGAAGGAGAAGCACGACTATCACCTTCGTGTTGTCCTTCATACCTTGAGGGAAAGACAACTTTTTTACCAAGTTTAGTAAGTGTGAATTTTGGTTCTCTGAGGTGGCATTTTTGGGTCACATTGTTGCAGGGGATGGGATCTGTGTCGATCCGTAAAAAATTCATACTGTGATAGAGTGTAAACCACATAGGAATATCGCGGATGTTTGTAGTTTCCTTGGGCTTTTCGGATATTACCGCCATTTTGTTAAGGGATTTTCCATCATAGCGGTACCTATGACCAAGTTGTTACAGAAATGAGTTTTTTTTGAGTTGAACGAGAGAAGACTGCAAAGTTTTGAACATTTGAAAGCTTACCTTACGGAGGTTCCGATTTTGATGCAACCCGAACCAGGAAAAGATTATGTTGTGTTTAGTGATGATTCATTGAATGGGCTTGGTTGTGTTCTCATGTAAGAGGGTAAAGTGGTTGCTTACGTCTCGAGTCAACTTAAGCCCCATGAACAAAATGCAACACCTCAATCTTGATCTAGATTTGAAGTACTACATTCAGGTCACCTGAAAAATGACCCATTAAATTTCCAATTTAAAACCATAAGTTTAGCCATCACTTAAAAACATTAAACATTCATATATCCATGAAGGTAAATAAGTATTAAAATTAAGTTTAGCCATCGAGTTAATACATACCGTACCCTGATCACTCAGCCATTAGGTACATAAGCTATAATCATAGCATCCACACAACATACATAAATATATTCATACATCATCTACATAATGGCCAATGAAGACCTACTTTCCCCGTGCTCACATAGCCGTCGAGTTACTCGCACTCACACAACCGTCAAGTTGAAAGGACTGTATCCGGATCACCATAGCCATAGATACGTCCTAAACATACTTGGATCACATTAGCCATAAGTAGTCTTTACCTGAGGTCACTCAGCTATTAGGTTACTCGAGCTCACTCAGCCTATCAAGTTAATTAGCTTATTCGGATCACCATAGTCACGGATAGGTTTCTAACTGCACCAGATCACTCAGCTCGTGGGTACGTCAAATGTACTTGTTTATTTAGCCCGAAGTACGCATCCTCTTATATAAATGCCATAGTACTGACCTTAGGACATTTGGATTCCTTTACCACGATCATAAGACAATACATACTCCTGAACATTCAAACACCTCACCAAGAGGTAAGTGGCACCAAGCCAAGCCATCACAAATTCCCTAAGGTATAACACTAACAAACATTATTATTTCGATTCATTACTTTCTGAGTTATTACATGATACACCCATCCATAAGGGTTAAAACTTGGTTTCCCGATTTTACAATTCACTTTATCACATTAGAAGCCCATTGGGCCGTAACCCTTAAGTTTTACAATTCATTTTATCATATTAGAAGCCCATTGGGCCATAACCCTTAAATTATAAACCCCTTGAACTCAAAATGCATTTTTCGGGCAGATTGTCCAATGAGTATCGATAACCACCCTAGTGTACCGATATGCCTCTGTGGGTACCGATACCCAGCTTCCCACATGAAGGGATTTAACCAGTAACCCCATACCGGTACACGAAGACCGTGTACCGATACTTGACCTGTACCGAAATGCTACACGCATACTGATACACCTTTTTGCTACTTGAATTTCAATGGAATAGGGGGTACAGATACGGCCTCAACCTATACCGATACTCTCTTTAAACTTTGCATGTGTTTGTTATTTAGAACATAGGGTATTAGTACAAGCTCCCCGTAAATCGATACCGAAGCCCAGAAATGGCTTTCAAGGCTCAGGAAATCACTTCCTAAACCCCCAAAATGTAACCCTTAGCCCCTTAACTTAATCTTACATCTTATGGGAGTTATTTAGGGTGGCTAGCTACCATTTTTACACATTATTTAAGGTTAATCTGAATTTCACCATAAAAGGGTTTTAAGCTACCAAAACACCCAATTATCAATCTTAAACCATACAATCAAGCAAGACAATCACTTTATGATCTTCAAGAACAGTAGAATTCAGAGATGTACTGACCTTTAGCAAGCAAAACCCGGATTAAGCTTTCACACTATCTCCTTTAAGCTTTTCTTCTTATTTGAAGCTTGAAGAGGTTTCCATTCACTTTCCTTTGCCATGAAACCATGGAAAAAATTAAAATTTGAAACAAGAATTTAGGAAGGTTTCACTACGAATTTCCATTCTTGAAAATCAATATAACACACTCCTCAAGCTTTAGACCACCAAAAACCCATTAATGAAATCCTTACCCGTTTCCTTCATGAATGACCTTTTCTTGAAGCTTGAGAGGTTTGGATTATCATACTTCAGTTTCAAAGCTTGGATGGAAGAAATGAGGTTGAAAGCTTGAACATTTAAGCTTGGTGGCTATGGGATTTTTGAAGAAGAAAGATGAAAGATGGAGATGGGGAAAGAAAAGGTGCAGGTGATGATATAACCAAGCCAAACTTTGTCTCCCCTTTTCAATTTATATGGGGACAAGGAGGAAAGATAAATGGTCATCCCATTTATTTAAAATTGTCTTATTCTCCCCATAAAACCCCTATCTTTCAATTTTACTACAAGAATGCCACTTCCTAAGCCTGCATAGCCAAATCCTCATCCAAAAATGCCTAAACTTGGCCCAAAGGGTCCAATTACTCCAACTAACATGAAGGTCCATAATCCTGGTCAATGCCCAATCGTTGACTCGAAAGTTTGGGTCATTACACAGAATTACCCTACGCATGATTTGGAGCTCGCTGCAATTATCTTCACGTTGAAGATTTGGAGGCATTATCTATATGGGGAGAAGTGTTACATCTACACTGACCACAAGAGTTTAAAGTATTTGCTCTCCCAAAAGGAGTTGAGGTTGAGGCAAAGATGGTGGATTGAGTTGCTAAAATATTATGATTTCATCATAGAGTATCATCCCGATAAAATTAATGTGGTAGTCGCTACCCTGAGTAGGAAGTCTAAGTCAAACTTGAGGGTGGTGTTTGCCCATTTGAGGATGGAGGATGGTGGGTTGTTAATCGAGCTTCGTGTGAAGCCTACCCTAGTGCAAGAAATGAAGAGAATGCATGTGTTAGATGAAGATTTGGTGGCAAAGATAAAGATAATTCAGAGAGGTGAGACATCCGATTTTGAAGTGTAAGATGATGGGATTTTGTACTTCAAAGTTCGGTTGTGTGTTCCAGCTTTGGAGGATTTGCGGGACTGTATCTTGTAGGAAGTACACCGTAGTCTATTTACTTTGCATCCAGGGTGTAATAAGATGTACCAAGACCTTCTTCCTTTTTATTGGTGACCAAGTATGAAAAGAGATGTATTTGAGCTCGTGACCAGATGCTTAGCTTGTCAGCAAGTTAAGGACGAACACCAAGTTTCTTCGGGCTTGCTTCAGCCTATTCAGATTCCATAAATGAAGTGGGATCGTGTCACCATGGATTTTGTGATGGGTTTGCCATTAACCCAAATGAAACATGATGTTTTATGGGTAATAGTTGATCGGTTGACCAATTCTGCTCATTTCTTGCATGTGCTTATGGATTTTACGCTTGAGAGGTTGGCACGGTTGTATATGGGTAATAGTTGATTGGTTGAAAAAGTCTACTCATTTCTTGTATGTGCGCATAGATTTTACGCTTGAGAGGATTGCACGGTTGTATATCTAAGAGATTGTGAGGTTGCATGAAGTGTCATTCTCAATCATATCGGATAGAGATCCCTGATTCATAGCAAGGTTGTGGAAGAAAATATATGAGGCTTTGGAAACCAAGTTGTATTTCAATAATACTTTTCACTCTCAGACCAATGGTTTGTCTAAGTGAGTTATCCAAATCTTAGAATATATGCTTCAGTATTGTGTCATTGATTTTGAGAAGAGTTGGGATTGAGTTAGGAAGATAACGGGGGGTAAGGAGGTAATTGCATAAATATTTTGAAGTGGAAAATGTGAGCTTCTTTAATTATCTACAGAAAACCAAGAAAATGAGCTCACTATGTTCACTTGTCTTCAACCTCCATCCATTCTCATCCCTTAAACCATCTAAAAGAGAAGAGATGGAATCTTTATGTTCGGAAGTGTGAATCATAGATTGGTTGTTGTGGGAAGGTTAATCATCATACAAAGATCTATCTATCAAGGTAAGAATGGTTGGTTTTGGTGGAGGTTGGAAAAATAGGTGTTTGTTGGGGGTTGAAGAGGAAGAATGGGACTGGAGTATTTGATTCTATTTCTTGTTGTAGAATTCTTACTTTTTCATATCTTAAGTTTCTAGCAATGTTGTAACTTGATTTACAACAGTTTCTTGTAGTGAAAGAAGTTGGAAACTCTTCCAATGAGCAAAGGAAAGCTTGAAGCTTGGGCTAGGAGCTTCAATCTCTTTTGTAGGAGTAAGGTTAGTACACTACTAACTCCTTTAAGTTCCTCGAAATCATAAATTTGATTGTCTTGTTGCTTGGTTGATATTTTGGTTGCTTGAATGCTTGAGACCTCCATAATGGTTAATCCTAAGATTAGTGTTAATATGGCTTAAAATGGTAGGAAACCACTTAAACCCATTCACATAACTTGTAGGTTCACTTTGGGGTCTTAACTTTGGGTTTTGGAGGCATGAGACCTGAATTACGAACTCCAAGAAATGAATTTTAGGTTTGAGTACCGATACGGGTTGAACGCGTATCGATACCCTGTGTCTTAATGGTTGAAAACAAGCATTTCTTAAAGGGTGCATCGGTACGCCTAAGAGGGGGTATCAGTACCCCCTGTTCTATCAAAATTCTAGTGATGAAAACTTATACCGATACGTGTTTGAGTGTACGGTACCATAGCCGTGTATCGATACGAGGTTGTTGGTTATATCTCTTTGAGTTTAAAGTTGAGTATTGGTACGCTTTAGTTGGGTATTGATACCTAGAGAGGTGAATCGGTACACGTTGGTGGGTATAGATACCCACTTGACAATCTGCACGAAAAATGCGTTTTGAGTTTGGAGGCCTATAATTCGAGGATTAAGGCCCAATGGGCTTCTAATATGGTAAAATGAATTGTAAAATTAAGAAACCGATATTTGAACCTTTTATAATTCGAGGGTGTTACAGGTAAATTTTAATTTATCACTTTTAATTTCATATACTTTTGATGAATTACAAGATGCCTATGATGAATTAATTTTAGAATTTGAAAATTATATTTTGAAAAATAAGAAAATGGTTTCAAAATTGAAAGTTGAAATTGATTTGCTTTCTAAAACCAATTTTGAACTCGAAGCAAAGTTTAAGGACTTTGAGCAAAAGAATTTTGATTTACAAAATTTGCTTCAAAAAGTTCAAGAATATCATCAAAAAGATTTGGGTGATCTTAGAAAAGAAAAAGATTTGATTTACCAAAGCTTTGAAAAGAAAATTGGAGATTGGTCCAAAATAAATTTTGTAAAATCAAATTTTTATCAAATACAATCTAGTTCCCCTAGATTTTCCAAAGGAAAAATGATTAAAAATATTTAGGTCCCTAGGGGACTTATTTCTTCAAAGAAAAAAGAAGACAATGAAAAATGGATTCCAAAAGGATCTAAAATTTTTGAGACTAATGCCAATGGTTCCAAATAAATTTGGATACCAAAATACAAATGATTGTCTTTTGTAGGTGTGCTTGAGCATTGAAATGCAATTGCATTGATGATTAAGGCCAAAATTTTGGGAGCTCTTGACACACTAAGAGGAAGGAAACTTGAAGAAAGGGGAGGCTTAACATCATACCTTGGTTCAAGTGGTAAATTTAAGTTTCATGCAATTGCTTGATCATCTTTCCATGTCTAATTTTCATATTGATCTAAGATTTTCATGCAATTGCATTGATGATTAAAGCCAAAATTTTGGGAGCTCTTGACACACCAAGAGGAAGGACACTTGAAGAAAGGGGAGGTTTAACATCATACCTTGGTTCAAGTGGTAAATTTAAGTTTCATGCAATTGCTTGATCATCTTTCCATGTCTAATTTTCATAATGATCTAAGCATGTTTGTGTGATTTCATGTTATGTCTAATTGTATATAGTTAGGGGGAGTCTTAATTGCATGTTTTTTTTGCCTTTTATGCTCATATTTATGTTTTTTGGCCTTAAACTTGTAATGTTTGGTTAAATCTTGGTGAAACCATGCTTTATATGTTTAAATGTTGTATTTTTATAAACATGTTGTTAATTTGTGGCAAAAATGATCAAAATGTATATATATGACCTCTTAAAGCCTTTGTATGAACTTGAGACTAAGTTGTATGGCTTTTTAAGTTGATTTTACATGTTTTCACCAGTTCGTGCTATTGGTACTGATACCGCCATACCGTACCGATACAGCATTCAACCAAGTACCGTTATTGTCATATCTCTACCGGTACGCTTAGTCAAAAAAGGACGGTTTTGTTTCCTTTTTGCCATGATTGTATGCTTATTGGTTTATTTTCATAAATGGCTTGTTTATTGAATTTCTTGTATTTTATTTTATTTTATTTATTTGAAATTCAATTTATCTCTTGAATGTTTGGACTAACATTTTTTTGTTGCTTGATTAAGGGGGAGCCACTTTAAAATTCTCTCATGTTAAATCTTATTTTTGGTCTTTTCTCCATTGTTATTTTTGCACCAACATTTGGTATTAAACTTTTTTTAATTATTTTTTGATATAACAAAAAGGAGATATAAGTTTGAAAATTAAATTTCAAAAAGAAAAAATGTGAGCTTAAATATTTTTCTTAAACTATTCTCTTTTTCTAAAATTATTTTTCTAAGGAGGAGAAATTTCAGAAACAAATTTTCAAGTGGTTTTGTTATATCAAAAAAGGGAGAGATTGTTGAGATATTGATTTTTGATATAACTCAAAGTGTAAATTTTTTTGGACTTCAACTAATTTGCAAAAATATTTTAAAAGTCCATTAACTTGAAAAATATGTTTGAAATGTTTTCAAAGGGTTTTTAACATGTTTAAATTCTTTCAAAATAACCAAAGTGTCAAAAACAGGCTTTGAGTACCAATACCTTTTCCTCGGTACCGATACTTAGATAGCCGTATCGGTACCCATTTGTTTCATACTAATACGCCCTTTTATCTCCAAGGGTTTCAGCAATTTCAATAGCCTTTCACCGTATTGGTACAGGTTTAGTTGTATCTATACGAACATGGTCGTACTGATACCAAGTATCGTGTACCAGTACATAGTGTAATAAATGCCCAACGACACTTTCTATTTAAAGCATATACCGATACCAAAGGTCATGTACCAATACCGACAAGCTCAGAACTATATTTATAGCTGGAATTAAAGTCCCCACGGCTCTAATCAACCCCTAACGGCTAGAAATAGTCAAGAACTCCTTAGAAGGTTTAAAAGCAAGCTTTAAGCAGCCATGGAAAAACCAGGAAACTCATTGCCAACATTCTTTGTATAGAGAAATTATTTTAGTGCTTAAATTGTCAAATTCTTTGTAGAAAACACTAGTGAGCCAAATTGTCACATTTGCTCAAGTGTTAGGATTTTGGGTGAGAGCTAAATTGTGCAAACTCTTTACCTTGTGAGATTTTTCCTAGTTTGCTAAATTTGTATTCATTTTGAGAGACTATGTTCTCAAAGCTTTAGGGTATAATCTTTGATGGTTGTAAAGGTTATCTCCTTGAGCCTAGATAAAAAAAGACATATTAGTGAATTTGTGAAAAATCCTTAGTGTGGATAGATAAGGTAGTGGAGGTAAACTTGGTTTAGAAGTCGAACCACTATAAATCATCGTGCTAAATTTTAATTTCTAACTGATTCCACCATAATTACTCAAAGGCTAATTCACCCCCTCTTGGCGTCTTCTGATAAACCTATTTGATTTTGATATAACTTAAAGAAAAGTGTTTTTGGTCTTAAACTGATTTGCAAAAATATTTCAAAGTTCATAAACTTGAAAAATATGTTTGAAATGTTTTCAAAGGGTTTTTGACATGTTTTAAATGTTTTTTAAACAACCCAGGTGTCAAAAACTGGTCTTGAGTACCGATACAGTTTGACATGTACTGATACCCAGAGGGCCCATATCTATACGGTTTTAAGAGTACCGATACAATTTTTGTCCCCAGAGTTTTCCAAATTCCAATAGCCAATTTTCTTACCGATACAGGCCTAGTCGTATCGATACGAGAAGAACCTTATCGATACCATATATCGCGTATTGGTACCCAGTGCATTTATTACCCAACAGCTTTATCTTCTTTAAGTAGCGTATCGATACCAACACCCGTGTATCGATACGCCATGCTCCAAAAGTGCATTAAAGGCTGGAATTAAAGTCCCCAACGGCTCTTAACAACCTCCAACGGCTACCAATGACCATGATGTCATTAGAGGGTTTAAAAGACCTCTCCAAGCATCCACGGAACAACAAGGAACAACAAGAAACAACAAGCCAACATTCTATGATCAAACAAAGTGTTTTGTGATTTTAATTGTCATTTTCTTTGTAGAACACACTTGTGAGCTTAATTGTCATATATGCTCAAGTGTTAGGTTTTGGGTGAGTGAGCTTAATTGTGCAAACATTGTACCATGTGAGGGTTTTCTTGTTTGCTATTTATTTTTCTCTTGTAAGAGAGGGTTTTCTCAAAGCTTTGGGGTATAAGCTTCGAAGTTGTAAATGTTTCCTCTTGAACCTAGGAAAAGAGAAGAAATTCATAATGAATTTGAAGGTTTCACATCCTCTTGAGTAGATGCAACCGTTGCTCAATCAATTTTCAATTCAATCCATGGCCTTTAATTTCGGCAACTTCTTCATGGATGAAGCTTAATCCACTTATAAGCCATCGTACTTCAATGGGGTTAACTACCCATATTGGAAGAATAGAATGAGGCTATTCATCTAATCTACCAACTACCTTTTTTTGGATGTATTGATGGACGGGCCATCTATTTTGATGAAGAGAAAAGGTGTAACACCCTCAACCCGGATGTCACATTTGGGCCTCAAGTCCAAACTCGTTTCTATAAAATTTCCAACCTAGTTTAGCCCAAACCACATCCATTTCCATAAAACCATTAAGTTCAAATATTTCAACATAGGTAAATAGTTAAAAATTTTACATGAGAGCTCCATTTAAAATACATGATTAAAAGCATTCGACACACAGTTTGAAATCCAAAATAAGAGTTATAATACAAATATAGGGTCCTACGAATACATAGTCCAATATAATCTAAGTATTATACTTGAAACAAGTCGATGTTGAAGTCCTACGACAATGGTGTTCCAACAATGCACGTCAACCTACTAACCTACGAACAGAAACAACAATTTCGAACGTTGAGCTAACGAAGCTTAGTGGATACACTTACACTCAACCATGCTTCATGCAAATCATAAATATGAGCATGTAGCTAAAGAAGATATCATGGCAATACAATAACATATGACACTACCTCTAGCAGCCTAAACACATAGCAAACAACAAAGGCTGCATTAATCTCACAAAGCACATATGCATCATACCACACAAACCTAGAGTGAGGCCCAGTGTCACAAATCCTCATAAATGTACACCTTGAAATCTCTCATCGAGTACCTTCGGATAAGGCCAAGTGTCACACAACCTCAGGAACATACATCTGGAATATCATATCATGGCATTGCAACACGCTCTCTGGGTATCCGGATCGTATCAACCAAGGTGACTCTACCACACAGGTGCCCTTACGTGGCACGTAACATCATACGATCCACCAATGATCCATATGGTTGCTATTACAATCAAGTCACTCAAGGTTTTACCAAGTTATTACACATTATGCTCATAAATGATGGTTGAATCCCGATTTCTCAGTTTTACCATTTATTTTACCACATTAAAAGCCCATTGATTAAGATATGCTTTGACAAGGTAACATTTAACTTTTTAAGTTGACAAGGTAACATTTGCTTTGGCAACATACTACCTAAAGTCATGTTAGAATTGATTAGTAACTAGTAATTGTGAGAACCGATGACGCGGTATATTAGGCATTTTAGATCCGCGCCCCAGACTCTCCCAAAGTAAATGGTTGTAATTAAGATTTATGTTTCAATTTGGAGTTATATTTATTTTGATTTAATGCTAAAAATGGTGTAAAATTAATCGTTTTAGATTGGGTCTATTCTATATACCCAATGCAGAAGCTGAGATTCACATGTGCTTCCTTCTTTTGAAACCATCTTCTTAAATCTTCCTTTGAAACATGGGTTTAATTTCCCAAGTAGCCAACCATAGTACCATACTCGTCATACCAAGCAAGCTCTATTTTCCCCCAGAAAAGCTGATTGCTGAAAAGAAGAAAGAAAAATTAGGAGAAACTGTGCATTATCAACGTTACAATCTGTTGAAAATGGATGGGGATGAAAATGCAGGGACCCTTGTTTTTTCTTTATTATAGGAGAACATGTTGGAAAACGTAATAAAATGGTAACTTTGAACCATATTTCGAATTGGTAAAGGTGGAGATTCGAATAAGGATTCGATTCTACTCCATGAGACCTTTACAATGGTATCTCATATGCTCAAAATGGATGAGTAATGAATGAGAAATTTATGCTCAAAGTAAAGAGGTGTGAATTGAGAAAAGGAAATGAAAAACCCCAATCCCACATTGATTGGATAAATAGAATAGGAGGTGTTTATATACACTTACTCACTTTGTGGTCATTGAATGACTTAAGTTGAACTTGTGCTTTGTGTGCAAGGGGTTTGAACTGTCACATCACAAAAACCGGCCTAGTTGGAAATAGGTCCCGGTGATCAGAAAATTTTGAATCTGATATGTAGAATGTTGTAATAAATGACCATTGTACCATCTTGTTGTAATGGAATTACATTTTGTCCCTATGTGGGTGAATGGACCCTTTGTATGGAATTCGAAGCCAAAGTACAAAATTGAGCTAGTCGTATCGATACAGCCATATGAGTATCAATACAGCTAAACCGTCAATAACTAACTTCCTCATTTTGGCGCAGGCGTACCAATACGGCCATACGCATATCAATACGAGTCCCTTGTTTTGAGTTAAAATGATGTCGTTTTGTAAATAAATGATGATAGGTGATGAGTCACCTCTATGCTTGTTCAATCTCACGTGAAATTCATCAGGATTCACATGCAAATGAGATCATAAGCCAACTTGGGGAGTTTTTAATCCTTGGGCTTAGGAAACCCTCAAGTAAGGGAAATAATCGTATTGGTTGTTGGAGTGGTGAAGGAATGATTAAGGTTTTAATCATTTAAAGTAAATAGACAAAAAGGAAAAAGCTTTCTTTATTTTTGATCATCCCTCCCGAAAGTTAAACTCAAGCTTTGTCTTCCAAATAAGCTAACACCACCATTGCCTTCAACCTAAGCTTAAGCACACACCTCTCTCTCTAGTCACCTTAAGCTCATCTCCTCTTCAATCTAAAGGCATCATATTAAAGCTATCCATCGGGCAAGGCAAAGCCCTCTTTCGATGATTGAATTCCATGTATGATAGGAGTTTAATTTCGATTCAAATTCCTACGCTAGGCTTAAGCTATATTGTCAATTTGGTTATAATGATTCCTATTGTTTTCCTAGCTCAAAACAAGGAGGAAAACAATCCATCAACCCCAATCGAAGCTAGGAACAAAGGAATCAACATTCGGGAATCCTAGAGCCTTCGAATCTTAAGGTGGGTGTAGTTGTGTCAAGGGACAGGCATGGTGTCATCCCCTTTGCATTATTTGTGATTGTGTTGCATTTGATCAAAGGCTCGCGTAGAGCTACTATGTTGGATTCGATTGATAAATCCGGTAAGTACTTTGTACTACTTTGATATGTAGAAATATGGTTATGATATGCTAAGTATGTGGTTCATGGATTCGATATGAATATGGTATGTGATATGGAGCTAAGGCTCGTTTTGATTTTTGATATGATATGAATTGAAAGAAAATATGAAATATGTGATCTTTGTGAAATGATGGACATTGGATACAATTGGCATGCCATAGGATTATTGAGCTCGGTTAAGTAAGGGTGGACTATGGTCTGGGGTTACGGCCTATATGTGTGGGAAATAAGGTTGGTTTGTGTAAGGGATTCTCTCTGGAGCTACGGCCTATTTCTGATATGTTGGTGTAAAGGGGAATCCGTGTATCCAATGGCACCTAATGAAATTCTATGTGTTTATAAACTTTGATTTGAAAATATGAAAGTATATGAATATGTTAAATAAGCATGAAATTGTGTACATGGAACTATGCCTATGTAGATTACTTGATCAACATGTCATGCGTAATATTGATTAATCATTGTATCATTTATAACTACCTCACTAGGCTATGTAAGCCTAACATGTGTGTCTCATGCATTTTCAGGACCTTAAGTGATCCCGAGCTACTATTGTGTTGCTGCGGTTGCAAGTCACTCTCTTTAGCTATATGTATGCTTACTCTCTATCTTGAACTCCTAGAAGTGTGGCATATGCTTTAAACATGTTTTGTACGAGTATTTTGATGGTTGTGTAATAGACCTATAATGATCTAGATAAAGTGGTAAGTTTTGGAAATGATTAAATTGTTAAAATGAGCCTAAAACGAGCCTAAAGTGAAAACTAGGTAAATGGATTCGAAATGCTATAAAATTTGGTATGACAGTAGATTATTGGATTTTAGGCATGCTAGTAAATTTTGGTAGTAATTGAACAAGATTTGGGGGGTCAAATTAGATAAAAACCATATGAAATATGTCATTACAGGCCAGGCGTATCGATACGGGGAAGCTTGTACCGATACGGCCTTGCATATTTGGTCATTGATGAAGCGGGGAGTATCGATACCCTAGGGAGTGTACCCATACGGGTTTGGACAATAAGGTCTAAAATTTAATTGCATCGATATGGCCTCAAGCGTACCGAAACGAGTCAACCCAAGTCAAAGTGTATCGATACGGGCATAGACGTATCGGTACGAGGCCGTTGACTTCGAACCTGGAAATTGTGAAATTTAACATAACGTATCGATACGGACTATAGTGTATCGGTACGGTGTCTGTTAATTACGTTAAAAGGCTTAAGAAAACAATTTTAAAAGATTACAAATTGGCCACTAATAATTATATGGCTTAAATGGATAGATAAAAGATATCCGATAACAATGGAACTTTACAGGTTAGTAGTTGGAGAGTCTAATTACAAGTTGATAATAAAGAATCCGGGTTAGGGCTATTAAATTGTAACGTTTGTAATTTAGTCCCTTTTTAATTCAAAAATTTTAAATTAGCCCCAATTTCGATTCTGACCTCCGATTCCGTCTTCCGACGACACTCTTCGACCCGGTTCTCTACCGGACCGGGAAGGGGGTGTTACATGCACGACGCGAATGTTTGAATTGGTTGGGCCTTACCTGGACTTATGGATATTTTGCCACTTCTAATTAATTTTTTCCTTTTGTGACAAGCATATTATCTCAAAATTAAAGGTATATTTTCGGATTTGATTTTCTGCTTGCAGTTCACGCAAATATCTGATAGATGACAAAATCAATTTATGAGTCACGTTTAACTTAATTTTTTCCTATAAATACAAAATCGAAAAACCTGCATTATTTTGATGATAGTCGAAGGCTCGAGTTCATTCGTGATTACTCAGTTGTGCTGCTGAAGATAATCATTTGTTGTTGTATTCTGGAAGACCGACGACCGAATATCTCTAACACCGAAGAGCGGTCGAATCTGTCTTAAGGGAACTGCTTTCCTGCAGGCCTCAGCCAGTATTTTCGGTTATTTCAAATTTTGTTTTTATTCTTGTAATTTCTGATTTTCTTTTTCTCGTTTAATATTAATCTATTATCTACTTATTTCGAATTTAACCTTATTTTTCCAACAGAACAAGGCCTAAGCTTCCTTACTTGTTCACCACTTCTTCTTTATCACATCTCTGTAAGCTCCTCTTCTCTTCTCTTCTCTTCTCTTTACATGTATTTGGTTTTCTCTCTGTTTCTACGTTTTTATTTATTTATTTCCTTTCTATGGCTTTTGCAGATTCGTTTGGTGTACAAAATGAAGGCCTTGTTGGTAATATTGATGCAAAAGCTCCCCTCTGTTCCACCATCTCTAATGGTTAGTAGCATTTCCTTTTTTTTCTGCTTGATTTTTTCACCTTCTTGGAAATTGTAATAACCAAACAGTAGCTTTTCATGTACAGGTAGAATTTGGTGTGACAGAAGCCATTTTCGTTCTGATATTTGTTATATGAAGGGCGACCTAAGAACACACTCTCCTTCCTCTTCAATATTCCTTTATTCATCGAAAAGCAGCAGCGGCTTCATTAATTATGTTTCAAGCATGGTTTACAATGCAGAAGAGAAGAAGATCACGATGATGAACTTCAACATGAAAAGGATCACACCTTATACCCGAAAGTGGGAAACGAGTGTGATGGATACGGTTGACGAATTGGACCTTATCTCAAAGAGATCAAAGTCGGGTGTTCACCATACTTGTGATGTGGTTCATAATGTTCCGGCGGTTATCTTCTAGACCGGAGGCTATACCGGCAATGTTTAGTTGTTTACCACGATTTTAACGATGGGATTATGCCTTTGTACATAACTTCGCAGCATTTTAACAGAAAGGTCGTGTTTATGATCCTTGATTATCATAATTGGTGGGTTATGAAGTACGGTGACATCCTTTCGCACCTCTCCGACCTTCCGATAATAGACTTTATCAGAGATGATCGAACGCACTGCTTCAGGGAGGCAATTGCTGGTCTACGGATCCATGACGAGCTCACCGTAGACTCTCTGTTGCTGGGAAGCAACAAGAGTATTGTTGATTTCTGAAACCTGCTCGATAGAGCTTACTGGCCTAGAATTAAAAGTTTGATTCAGGAAGAAGGAAACCGAAGTTGGTCATCTTGTCTCGAAATGGTTCGAGAGTTATAATTAATGAGAGAACATGATGATGAAAACTGAAAACATCCGAGGAAATCGGGTTTCAAGTTCATGTTCTGAGGCCTGAACGAACAACCTAGTTAGCAAAGATTTACGGGTCACTGAATTCGAGTGATGTGGTGGTTGGTGTCCATGATGCAGCCCTGACTCATTTTTTGTTCATGCAACCAGGCTCGGTTTTCATTCAAATATTCCCCTAGGAACAGACTGGGCGGCTGAGACGTACTACGGCGAGCCTGCGAGGAAGCTCGGTTTGAAGTACATTGGGTACAAAATCAAGGGTAGAGAGAGCTCATTGTTCGACGAGTACATAAAGATGATCCTGTTTTGAGAAACCCTTCGAGTTTAACTAAGAAGGGATGGGAATACACTAAGAAGATATATCTGGACGATCAAACTTTGAGATTGGACCTAGCAAGATTCAGAAAGAAGCTGGTTCGTGCTTATGGCTATGTTACTGGAAATGGAATCCACCCCCGTCACTGTAATTTTCATCAGGGGAACATAACTCAAAATGTGATCGTCACTAGACTGGCAAGCATAAAAACATCATGCTTTGTTTCACTCTGGGATAAATTAAACTTCAATTTGGCATGCTTATTCATTAGCTGCTGCATGAGATTTGCTCGTGCTTCATTGCAGTTCTTGTGTAAAACTGAAGAAAAACGGTTGACCTAACATGGACTTTTTTTTTATTTGTCGATTAATTCGGATTAAGTTTTGCAGAGATTCAATATGAATAACCCTCCCAACTCAATTTTCACAACTTTAGAATTCAAACCCGTGACATTTCTTAAGAGACCCTACACCTTATTCCACTGTTCCAAATCTAATGTAGAGTCTTTGACGATGATTTTCTTGTCAACATTTGAATCGGATTCGTGGGAATCAAAAGTAACAAACAAAAGGTTCCTGGAATTATGGGAGGCAAAGGTAAAGGTATACATGTGAAAATATTTTATCAGCTGCTTTAAATATTAATCCTCTGTATTTGATTTTATAGATTTTTAATAAGGTGATTTATTGTCGGGATTGATTTGTGCACCTCATAAGTAGGTACCAAAAGATGTATGGTAATCGAAAACAGACACCGTAAAATTAGGCAAGAATGATGGTGGTGGCTTCAAACCATTTAGCACTCCCCCTTCCGTTGGTCAAGCCTTACTTGAGCTTTTCAATCTACACAAATTCTGCTGCTAATTTAGATCCAAAGACCCAACTTTTTTATTATTAAAAACAAAAATAAACCAATAACAAGGTAGTCCTCTGGGATGAGGCACTAGATCTCTTAAATAATGTCAAGAGTTCGAATCTGAACATCATAAATGGAGCAAATTGAATAGGGATGCTCGCTTCTATAATGAGTCTTTGTATTATTTGATCTGAATCAGTCGATCAATAGGTTGAATACTAATGATGTTATTAAAAAAACAAAAATAAAGTGCTATTTCTTATGAATATCGAAGACAATTCTTATTTTCACTAAATCAAACTCTGTCCGCAGACACTGGGTTAGAGCTATTTTCAGTAATTGAAGCTCCCTCTCTTCTATGATTTGTTATTCAATTACAACTGCTGCGTTTTGTAAAATAGGTTTGGAATTTGTACCGAGTTTGAACGAAATAGACGTGGTATTATATATTGTTTGATTGGTTGAACCACGAGTATGATGATCTAATTCAGTGATTTTTTTCACGAAAGTGTTAAATTAATTTTACAATTTTCAGCAGATTCTGTGGGAAATTAAAGCTCAACTTTCTAGTCAGAAATGGATCTTGATTTGCAAATCCTTGGATGAAGAATGAAAACTTGCTGGTTCAAAATGTAACAGAAAGAAAGCAACCATTAAACCTCACAGCTATGTTGTTCATTCAATGAGGTCTTGTTGGTTCTCCATCCCCATTGCTGTTACCCTCATTTAAAAGTTGAACTCAACCTTCTAACCCGGACTCTTGGGAGCTTCTAAAATTAGACACCCTTACTATTAGGTTAAAATTAAATGCGAGTTACACAATTTCTTATAAAAGTAGTAAAGATTTTGAATAGCTACACAATTCCTTACAATGACGCGAGTTACATAACTTTTTATAAAAATAGTAAAGATTTAAGTTATCATATAAGAATTGTATAATTACAGAATAATTAGATAGTTACACAATAATTATGTAGTTACACAATTTCTTATCCATATTACATAAATTCTTACTAAAATAATAAGAAATTTTGTAACTATAAAAAATCGTCTAATTTTAACCTAATTTTAAAGCACTTAATTTTAGACAAATCCCGGACTCCTTGTAAGCTTCATTTTGCCTTCACAAGACCATTTGCAGCGACTTTCTAATCTGCACACACGGCAACATAGCTTCAGACTGGGAAAGGACTGCTAGTTATCCAACATTACATTCACAATCCTTTTATTTCTTATATGGGTAGAAGCAAGTTTCTCCAACAGTTCACTTATCATAAGACTTTATATGGATTATCTCTTATGGTTCTAGGCTTAACTACAAAATAATTGTCCAAATTATGTTTATTCTTTTGTTAAAATAAGTGCCCAAATAAGTGCTAAAATTAACTTTAAAACAAGCTAAAAATGAAAATTAAACACTTATTTCAACCAAAAAATAGTTTAAGCACTTATTTCAGCCAATATAAAAATTTAGGCACTTATTTCAACAAAAAAATATTTTAAACACCTATTACAAAAAAAAAATAATCTGGTCACTTATTTTATAGTTTAGCCTTCCTCCTATTACAATAACTTATGCACTTCTATAAACAGGCATTGTTAATAGATTAACAGCAGAACATTACCGGTTACACCATCTTAATGCTCTAAATTTTAATGTATCAACAAAGTTAAAGAGTAGTTGAGAAGTTCAAATGAAAATGATCAACTGCCCCATATAAGTACTAGACGTCATCATCCTGCAAGACCATCCACAATGAAACAGCCATTCAAAGCAGGGAACTTGGATTGAATTGATACTAGCTTTTTTTATCCCTACAGATTGCTAAAAGAAATTTAAGCAAAAGAATCATTTTTTGAATGAAAACGAGCAAAATTACAAGAATCAAACTAAAAAGAAGAGAATAATAAAACTGACCAAGCCGATTTTGGTCGTCTTGTTTGTGCTTGGTCTTCTTCAGCATCTTGGGCCTAGGTTTGGAAGGCTTCAAAAACCCAGCTTGCAATCTCACCATCTCCCTCAAGACCCCAATCAAAACCCCTTGAACCTCATCTCCGTTAGGCTCAATTACTCCCAAGCACCTAGCAACAGCTTCCAGGGTACTAAACACACCCACCAAAGGGTTCTTTCCTTAGGACCAATTCATTGTCATAAATACTCCCACCCGCCGCATTCTCATCCACTCCATCCAAGCAAACCCTTTGAGCAAGACCCTTCAAAACCCCTTCACTCGCAGTCACCATCTCCTTGGCATGTTTCCAGGTGGCGTCGAAAACAATCAAGACGAGGGGACTGGTTTTGTAATTGAGGAGGTCAGTGGATTCCAGCTGCGATAGAGCCACGGCTGGTGCGGAAGGGGAAGGAGGGAAGAGGTAGATGGCGGGTGGGACTTCGGTGGGTAGGTGATGACGGAGGAGGCGGCGGGAAGAGACAGTGGTGGCGTTGAGAAGGGTTTTAGAGATGAGTAGGGTAATGTTGAGCTTGTGTCGGGACTCGTGAGCGTGGCGGATGATCAAGATTTTGGTTTTCGTAGGGAGTGGGGTAGGGGGGAGAGCGTGGCAGAGACACACTGGAAGTGGGCGGTCACAACGAGTGCATAGTTGGCGTCATTGCGGCGGTTGTGATTGGGATGCGGTGGCATCTTCAGCTTCTTCCATGAGCGGGCCGCGGGGTTCTGAATTCGGGAAGGTTTTATTTACAAATTTATAGATCCAAAATACGTATAAATAAATAGTAAACCCTATCTAAAGTGTGTATCAAAATAATATAATTTTTTAGCATAAAAACTTATTTATCTTCTGCACTTTTTTCGAACAACTTTTTAAGTATTTTTTGGAATGTTACTTTTAGTTTTATTTTCTGGACTAAAAAAAACATGACCCTATATAACCCGTCCATTAAACGCCGTTAAAAAAATTTCTTAGCCAATCAAGTAACGCCACGTGACTGGTTTATTTTGAATTTATTATAATTATTATAATTAACAAAAAATTGATAAATAAAAAAATAAACAATATTATAATATCAAAATATAATAATTAAATCTGAAGAACATTAAAACAATATCAGGCAACGCCCTTTTCTTCTATTCAAACTAAACCTAAGTTTTCATTTTCAGATTTCTATCTTGAATTCACTCTAAAAATTCGTTAATATCTATTGAATTTTTTAACATCAAAGGTTCGTGCAAATTCATGGCTTTGATTTATTCTTTTGAAAATTAATTTATTCTCTCTAAAGCATAGGTTTGAATTTTTCAAATTTACTATGTCTAGTGGAAGTTCAAAATCAGTTGTTGGGGGGAAAGGTTGTTGAATGCAAGTGTGGGTTAAGATCATCGATTTCCACTTCAACAGTTCTTAAGAGCAAAGGGAGGAAATTTTATGATTTTGACAGAGG
Source organism: Hibiscus mutabilis (assembly GCA_019671005.1). Lineage (NCBI taxonomy): Eukaryota > Viridiplantae > Streptophyta > Magnoliopsida > Malvales > Malvaceae > Hibiscus > Hibiscus mutabilis. Next base: position 43,316,013 of record CM033717.1, on the reverse strand, counting down.
GAAGGAGGTAATATTTGATATTTTAAGTTGTTTGTGTTAATCGAGAGATGGATATATAATATGTTGTTGTTTGATTTTTTTCTCATTTGTAGGATCATTGTGATTTCTTCCAATGGATTGAAAAAAAGAAGAAAAAAAATCAAACTACGTTGATGATTTGAGAAGTGAAGTTCAAATGCTATTGTCGAAAAATAGAGATTCGATTTGAAAATTATGAATTAAAGAACATGGTGAAGGTCGATGAAGTGGGAAGGTTGGAGAAGAAGGTGATGAGGGCTGAAGAAAATTTAAGGACATGTCAAATGAAAATGGCAAAATATAATAACGAAGCAATGTTTTACAAGGCTGCACTTATTGCTTCATGGCTAATTTACATTGTGGTTAAATTATTTAATGTAGTGATTTGTAGTTAGTGTTGGCTTTGGTTTGAATGCCATTGATATAGGCCATTGAAATTGGTTTGAATACTATTGATTTGAAAAGTTGGTTTACCTTCTTGAAATTGTCTTAAATTCTCTGTAAATGTTCAAGTATGCACTGTTAAGACTATAAGTCTTTGAATTTCAGCGTAATAGTAATATTTTGTGTATTTTCGAGTGTTTAGCTTTTAACAATGTAAGTGGAAAAACTACATAAATGAATTGCAATACTATAAGTGCAAAAAATAATATACTATTGTCATTCATAACCATTTATTACAAAGAGTTTGAAATTGACATGTCCTATTACAACAAAATACATGACAAATATACTTAAAAAAGCACCATAAAAAATTTTATAGTTGATCTTAACTTATATAATGTCAGAAAGTCTTTAATTAGGAACCACAAAAAATTTACAAAAATACAACAAAATAAGTAGTCTTGCAAAGTCAATTTTAAGTTTTCCTCCTAATAGGTAATTTAGGGATTCTTGAGGATGATGAAGGTTTAGACACTGTTGCAGTCTAAGATGAAAATGGAGGGCATCAATGAGTCAATGTTGTAGTATGGGATGAAGCTAGTGCACCTTGAGATAAAATTAGAGATTGTCATTGGTGCAGAATGAGTCACTAGTGCAATTGCAGATGAAGTTGGAGGTTGTGTTACTGGTGCAGTATGAAGCTAGTCCATGATTTTTCTATTGGGCTTCCTCAACATCCTCTGACTTGGTCTACCATGCTGAAAAATTTAAACAATATCAATAATTAATTAAAAGTGAGACATAACTAATTAACACATTAGAACATAACTAATTTACTTGCATTAAAATTTTGTAATCCTATGGATAGGTTTGTGTAAATTTCATACTCTTTCATGATTCTACTACCTATTGTTCTTCTAGATGAAGCACCTCTAGGTATTTCCCTTGCTGTTGTTCCTCTAGATGATGCACTTCGAACAATTGGCATTGTGTGAGATGATACCTGAGATGGTGGTGGCTTCATTGGTGAATCAGTTTGAGTTATCTACCAAAAACAAAATAAATTAAAACAAATATTAGCATAAAATGTAAACAAAAAATTAAATATATACTAAACTCACGTCATTCTTTTTTGGATATGTTCTAATATTGTGCCTAAATTCTCTACAACATCTACAACACATCTTACTTCCATGCTTAGAGAGCTTGCTTCCTTTGAATTTTTCTTTTTCCTCTCTTTTTCTCTCTTGTTTAAGTCTTCCAGTAAATTTTCTTTTCAAAAGGAGTTCAATAGGTCCCATTTTTGTGTCATTTAAGTGATTCTTACTATGAAGTATTGGCAGAGCATAATTGTACAATGAAATGTATGTTTCTTTTTTGTATGCCTCAACCATATATGTTTCAATTGACTCATTCCTATATAAGATAACACATATCACATGTATTCATGAAATACTTGTCAAATCCTAACATCTACAGGTGCAATTTCAGCCCCTAACATCCATAACAAAAGTTTCCCCATTACATAATACTCAGCCATGTTGGCCATTCCAGGTTACTTGACAAGAAAAATTATTGGATTTATTTTATTCAACAGGTTTTTCAAGTTTAGGACAACATACTGACTCCAAAATCTGAGACCTAAGTTTGTGTGCAAGATTTCTATTTATGACATAGTGCTTTATGTCCTCAAATAATGAAATTAATGATTTATACCTTGTTGGAAGTATTTCTGCATTGAATGCCTCACTAAAATTGTTGTCCACAGAGCCACATTTAAAATGTGTTGCAAAAAAAGCCCTTGACCATTATTTTGGATCTTTCAGCAACAAATTTACATGTGCATCTTCCTTCAAAGCATGAATCCTTGATGTATGCTTTCGAAATGCTGCCTCATTTGTTTCCTTACAACTTGCCCACAACAGTTATTGCATGTCCAAACCTTTCCTATCCTTCTTCCATTGTGTATACATGTGTCTTGCACAAAATTTATGCTCAACATGAAATAATACCAGTGGTATCTCTTTTAACAGTCCCTGTAATATAAAATTTCATACAATTAGTGGTATAAATAGATGAAAAATGAGATAAATTAGAAGAATGGTTATTCCCATCTCTACCAACAACATCTAATATTTCACCCTTCAATGGCCCTTTTAGATAACAACAATCCAGACACAAGACTGGCCTATAGTATCTAATAAGCCCTTATTTTAAATCACTAAAGCAAACATAGAGCCTTATGAGAATAGGTTTATCAGTGGGGGTTGGTCTCTCAACCAAAAAGTCAAATTTACCTATGGGATCTGCTTCTCTCAATGCAAACACATAATAATATAAACGAGTAAACTCATGCTTTAAACTCCCTCTAATCTAATTTACTGCCCACTTTCTTGCTCTACCACAAACATTCTTGGTAAGTTCAACTTTGAACTCTTCCTTACCGAGTGCCATCATGCATTTCAATTTTAGCTTAGTCATGATTCTGAGCTTACTAGCAAAATGTTTTCGAACAAATTTGTAATATGCTCTCTTATTCTTAAATGTGACAAAGCATGAATGTTTGCTCACTAGTGTCTTAATCTTATAAACACCATCAGATTTTCCCTTACCAAGATAAATCATGAAAGGACACTCCACACCCTTACACTTTGCTCTAATCCTATCCTTTTCGTTCTTAGTATATTTATTGTCGAAACTGTTAGCTATAACAAAAGACTTAAAGACTTTCTTAAATTTTCTGTTACTTTCAAAAATCATACCCAATTCAAATCTAGGCTCGAAACTCTTATTAAAATTTTTTTCTTACTTCTCTTACAGACAACTTCACCATCAAAATCTGTTTGATAACTGCCAACATCATCTGATGCTAGATAATCAGTGTTTCTTGTATTTCTTCAGTACTATGGAACCTATCACTATTCTAATTTTGTTTATAATCTTCATCCCCATAGTTTCAACATCTATTTTTCTTTAAATCTTCTTGCTTTCTCAAAAATTCGTGTTAGCTCTTCATTTTCATCATCAGTCACCCACACTTCTCCCCTTAAATCTTCTTATTCAGATTGTGTTTCAGCACTGTATGATAAGTCACTGTCATCATCAGTTTCTTCTTCTTCATCTACCCTACCTTCACCGACAGATTCTTTATTAATATCCTCTTGACCAGCCTCCACATTATCTACCTCTAACCCAGTTGACCCAACAACACCAATTGGCCCAGCAACACCAGTTGGTTCAGCAGCAACAGTTGGCTAAAGAGTACCAGTTGTCCTATCAACACTAGTTGGCCCACTATTATAACATATCCCTACACTTCTCCCACCAGCATTAACATCAACCTCTTCAATATTAAACCCACCATCATTAATATCAACCTCTTCAACACCACCATCACTAATATCGACCTCTTTAACACCATCATCACTTTCCTCAACAGTAGGCCCACCAGCTTTAATATCCTCAGCATAAACATCTACATTGTCCACCTCTAAACCATGCTTAGCATATATATTTATGCCCCTTTACTACTCAAATGCTTAATCAAATCTAAATAGCTTTCATTATCAAAACCTAAGATCCTCAAACCTCCATCTAAGCTTAAACTTGGTTCTAAGTAAGCTAAATAAGCTATTTTTTTTACTTGGAAACCCTGCTTCTTGAATAAATGCAACAAGAGTAGGATAACATACAAAGCTATGGTCAATTTTTTACAAGTTTTTTACCCCCAACATAGTCAAACTTAGGTTTTCTAGTGAAAGTGCCCCCAAAATGAAGTATCACTGTATGCTCTATCCAAGTTATATTTCCTAAACAATCAGACAAACAGATTCATATTTTGTTAGTTAAACTAAAAAAAAATTCTACTTGCAGTTGGAACAATATACAATATGCCTCTCACATGTGTCTATTATACATAATATTTTAATAATATCCAAAAACATTAAAAAATTATAAATTGCTTTTCAGATTTCTGCTCTGTCTTTGTTTGTTATGGAAATGAATGAAAATTACTTTCTTATGGCTTTATCTTCAACCCTAACAACTTCTTTTTGACAACTTCAACCTTTCTGTCATAGTCAAATATAAAAAAAATAAATTAACCCAGAATAAAAAAATGTCTTCTTCTACCCAAAACAGAACATATATATCAGTCTAAACTTACCTTTCAGCTTTCCCACCTAATTGATTAGGGTTTACAACAAACAATAAGGGTTCACACAACATACTTGCAACATCAAACTTTTGAAAATGGGTTTGCAATCAACAAAATTGATTTAGGGTTTTCAATATCAAATTTCTGATAATGGGTTTACAGACAACAAAATTAGTTTAGGGGAAAATGAAACAATTTTAGGGGAAATAAAACTGATTGCTTTCGTTGATATTCAACAAGATTCAAACTGATTTCAAAGATTTTTCAGAGAAAAATAGAAAGAAAATGAAAATGGGAGACATTCTATTCTTATGGTTTAGGGGCAAAACAAACCTAATTTATTTATTATATTTTGATATTATAATATTATTTATTTTATTATTTAATGATTTTTGGTTATTTATAATAATTATTATAAATTCAAAATAAAACAGTCACGTGGCGTTACCTGATTGGCTAAGGAATTTTTTTAAGGCGTCTAATGGAGGGGCCATATAGGGTCACAAATTTTAGTTCATGTGGCAAAACATCCTGAGAAATACTTTAGGGGGCTGTTCGGGAAAAATTGCATAGCTTAGGGTGGCAAATAGGCCTTTAAGCCTTCGTTTTTTTACCGTTGGTTTCTAACACTGTCGAATAATTCAAATCGTTTTTGCATAGATTTTTTATGAGATTGATCCTATCAACCCAATTTTCTTCATTTAAAATGCCAAGATTCGTAAATCTGACCTTGCTTGAGAGACATAGAACTTCATCTCGCTAGACTGTAGTCACCTAATTTATCTGACCCCCATCTTATTACCATTTTTAGTTTCATGTATATATGTATTATTATTAAATCTAATAAGTAAAAAATATAAAAAGAGTCCATTAAAAGATAAAAAAGGAGTCCATTAAACAAGAGTCCATATGCATAAATAAAGGCCCATTCGGCCCATTTATTATTATTATTTCATTTTTTATTTTTAGTTATGTTATTATTAATAATGTATTTTAGCTATTCTTGTAGATTGCATAAGGTCCTAATCATGTCGAATACGGGAAGATTACAAGAGATTTTTCCAACAAATATGAGAAGTCAAGTGATGTGCAATGAATTCTGACTGTGGACTCATGGCGAATTTTCGTTAGGATCCGAGCATTTTTGGGCCATAATATTGTAATAGCCCAAAATATGGATTGGAAGTAATTAGTATATCAAGTTTGACTTAATTTGATTTTAGTGGCTTTGAATTAAATAACCAAATATTATAAGGACCAAAATTGAATTATGAAAAGAAAACTAGTTACCTTGTAAGGACCAAACCGAATGCTTAGAAAGTTGTGAGGTTTGCATGTAAAATTAAAAGGTTAGTGGGGGCTTGCACACATGTCACATTGAGGTAAGACTTGAGTGGGAGGGGTTGGCTAAGTGGGAGAACAATCCACCATTGTTCTCATCTTCCCCACCTAGCCGAGACCTCCATTGTTGAGAGAGTTTAGAGAATAAGCTTGTAAGGAATTGCTCTTCCTAGCTCACACCTTGAATTGTTGCTCGTTTAGCTAGAGGAGAAAGGTGATAACACTCTCCCTTCTCCTTATTCAATTTTAAATCAAGCTTTTGATTTTAGATTTTCATGAATTGGATGCTGCTAGGAATGTTAAAGACTAGAATATATGTTACATGTTTCTTAGTCCATTCGAATGGTAGCATAGTTGTAATGTATTGAAGTTTATGGATTTGATATAAGGGCCTTTCGAATAGTGTTATGGATAAAATGGTTTATTAAGGAATTGTCTTGATAAAATATTGGAAGATTAAATTGCTAGTTTAGAATGTAAATGAGTTGGTTATTCTTTGGGACTACTATGTAGGAATTTAAAGCTATGAAGGGACTATTTTGCATGTCTTAATAACGTTAGTGGACTATTTTGAATAGTTAAAATAGGGGAAATGCTTAAGAATGAGATTGAGGACTGTTTTGAATGAAAACAATAATGTTAAGGGCTGTCCTGCACCTATGAAAACATTATGGATTGTTGTATCTACACATAATTGTTTATCTAGGAATTAAGGATTGTTTTTTGGAAGCTTGTGAAAATTATGGACTATTTTAAGCATGAATAATTGCGTGCTTATAAATTTAGGGTTGTTCTGGACATTTGTGAGAATAATTGGACAAATTTAAATTTATATGATCATGTTGGAGAATTGTTTTGATGCACACAAGAATGCAAATTAAGTAAATGGACAATTTTGAATATGTATGTGATTAATGGACTGTTTTGGTTATTTAGGAGCAAATAGTGGACTGTTTTGGTGTATAAATGTGTATATAAGTTAATTGCCCTATTTTTGTGTAAACATGAATGATGTGTGGACTGTTTTTGCACACATACTTGTGAACGTATGTAATTAGGGATTTTCTTGGCACTTGAGATTGTTATGAGCTGCCTTGTGTTTACATGTTTGTGTGCATGAAAATTAGACTGGCCTTGCAAATGATTTGTTGATAAGTATGGTTCTAATCTATAAATTATACCTCTTATAAATTGTTAGACCAAGAAGGAGCTATGAAAGAATTTGGATAAGTAGCAAGATATGATTAAGGATTCAGGTATCTCGTAACTTTGGGATAAGAGGTGAATGTAGTTTAAAGTCTCGGGATAGGTTAAAAGCCTTCCCGAGCACCTTATCAATTTAATTACGTTTCCTTATACTTGTGTTAGACAATGCTTAAGCTAAGCTTGGATCTAAGGTAAGCGACTACTTGTTAAAGTACACTATGCTAAGCAAATGTTTGATAAAAAGGTATGTTTGAATTGAGGATTAAACTTGTGATTGCATTTATGCACAAGTTAAATCTAGAAGAAAATCAAGATATGACCTATTGGTTAAATGACCTTAAAACTATGAGCATGATGGAATTTATATGTGTATTCATGCGCGTCATAAGTTAAGTAATATGAAATGTGATCCGATATTCTGATAAGGAGCAATGCTCATCCGTTTCTGCTATGATAAGATTATAACATGTACATGATTACATGAATATGGAGCTAAGCTCAATTTTGATATGATAAGATAAGAATATGTGAAAAGCCTTGGTCTCAAGTCGGTCTTAGGTATAGTTGGCATGCCATAGAGTCCATAAAGCTCATGTTTGGGGTGGACTACGGTCCTGGACTATGGTCCTTATTTGGCGACAGTAGAGGGAAGTGTTGTGGTCACTTGGAGACAGTAAAAAGGATTGATTGGTACTATGAGCACCTTTTTGTTGCCGACAATTGGTTGGGGATTCGAGTACCTAGGCTGTTAATTGATTCTCAAGGCCATGATAAAGACAAAATAATGAAATTTGCAAGTTAAACAAATGAACTATGTTTGATGAATCATGTGAAAAGTATTTATGTTATATGATACTATGTTTAATAACTATATGACAAGTAAATATGTTATGAGATACTATGCTTGATAATTTGGGTGATAAGTATATGCTCTTGAGATACTATGTTCAATATTTTATGTAATATATAAACATAAGTCGATGACATGCTAAGTTTGATAGCTTCTATAATAAGCAACTTAAGTTCATGACATGCTAAGCTAATAACTTATTTGATAAGTAAAATCATGTCTATGATGTGCTATGACTATGATATGTTTGATGTCTTATGAGACAATTAATTCAAAATTAGAATAACTTATGTGATAAGTAACCATATTTAAGTGATGCCTTATTTAAGAAAAAATATGAATCCACAAGTAAATCTATTGAATCAACATGAAAACTTGCATATTAAGTATTTAACGTTTAACTGAAGTTATGCATAATTGGATTAAGAATTAGTGTCATGATTCGAAACCTTGTGGTTATGATTAAAGAATACATGAAAACTTATAAACTAAATAAATGGCTTGGTGTATAAGTATATACATGATTTATGGACAGATTTGGGTAAAATACTAGTATGTATGGAATGTTTTGAACTTATAAAAGTATATACAAGATTTAAGGGCTGTTTTGACTAAATCCAACTATGTCTTGGACTGTTTTGAATATATATATGTATACTCAAGATTTAAGAACTGTTTTGACTAAATCCAACTATGTCTTGGACTGTCTTGAATATATATATATGTACACTCAAGATTTAAGGACCGTTTTGACTAAATCAAACTATGTCTCGGACTATTTTCAACATATATATGTATACTCAAGATTTTAAGGTCTGTTTTGGATAAATCCAAGTATGTATTGGATTATTTTGGACCTATAAGTGTATACTATTGATTTAAGGACTGTTTTGTATTAGTTCATGAATATATTGGACTATTTTGAACCTATAAGTATATACTCTCGATTTTAAGGATTGTTTTGTATAAGTTCATGAATATATTGGATTGTTTTGAACCTATAAGTATATACTCTCGATTTAAGGACTGTTTTGTATAAGTTCATGAATATATTGGACTGTTTTGAACCTATAAGTATATACTCTCGATTTTAAGGACTGTTTTGTATAAGTTCATGAATATATTGGATTGTTTTGAACCTATAAGTATATGCTCTCGATTTTAAGGACTGTTTTGTATAAGTTCATGAATATATTGGACTGTTTTGAACCTATAAGTATATTTTAAGGACTGTTTTATATAAGTTCATGAATATATTGGACTGTTTTGAACCTATAAGTATATACTCTCGATTTAAGGACTGTTTTGTATAAGTTCATGAATATATTGGACTATTTTGAACCTATAAGTATATACTCTCGATTTTAAGGACTGTTTTGTATAAGTTCGTGAATATATTGGAATGTTTTTAACCTATAAATATATACTGTAGATTTTAAGGACTGTTTTGTATAAGTTCATGAATATATTGGATTGTTTTGAACCTATAAGTATGTACTCTCGATTTAAGGTTCATGAATATATTGAACTGTTTTGAACCTATAAGTATAGACTCTCGATTTTAAGGATTGTTTTGTATAAGTTCATGAATATATTAGACTGTTTTGAACCTATAAGTATATACTCTCGATTTTAAGGACTGTTTTGTATAAGTTTGTGAATATATTGGACTGTTTTTAACCTATAAATATATACTATCGATTTTAAGGACTGTTTTGTATAAGTTCATGAATATATTGGACTGTTTTGAACCTATAAGTATGTACTCTCGATTTAAGGTTCATGAATATATTGGACTGTTTTGAACCTATAAGTATATACTCTCGATTTTAAAGATTGTTTTGTATAAGTTCATGAATATATTAGACTATTTTGAACCTATAAGTGTATACTATTGATTTAAGGATTGTTTTGTATAAGTCCATGTATATATTGGACTGTTTTGAACTTATACTTGTATATACATGATTGAGAACTGTTTTGGATATATATATATACATACATACAAGTATAAACATGTATACTCACAAATTAATGGTACTATGGATGATTCAAACAAAAGATATACAAGTGAAATAAGTTGTTTGAATCATAAGGTAGTGATAAAAGAAACCAAGAAAGTTTATATGATGATTAATGAGAAATGATAATGACTTGCATAGTAAGTAATGTCTCTTTTGAGTATCCAATTGGGTGAATAGCTATGCTCTATTCGAATACCTATTTGTATGTATGAACAAGCCTAGTTTGAGTCGCCCATGTATAAGTGTAATTTCTTGATTGAATGTCTTGTCTTAGAATGGTTAACTTATTGTCCAAGCTTAGAATCATAGGTGCTTGAGTAAATGATCTAAGTGAAAGGACGAGTTATTGTTCCATGCTTTAGATGCTTTAAGCTACCTTACTAAGTAATTATACTTATACATCCTTTCACTATCTTTCAGGTTAAGTTCGTCTTTGGTTAGCCTTGAGCCTGGACAAGATCACCGGAAGTCAAGATTGTATGTCTTGTATTTCCTTAAAGAACTCTTAGATGGTGGCACATAATCTTTAGCTATGCATAATGCATTTAGTTAATTCTTTGATCTCATAAGTGTATAAGTTTTTAAGTAGCTATCATTATTTGTAATGGCCTATTAAACTTTTTGGTTGTTTAATGGTTATGTTCCGTTAATATGGTAATTGAGTAGTTGCTTGTTAGCTGAGCTATGCTAGAGATATATTCAAATGTTTGCTTGTCGAATAAGTTATGTGGGTTATAATGCTTTAATGAATTGAGATCATGTTGTTGGGTCACGCTGGTACACTCTATGGCATAGCGGAAAAATTATTCGACGATTACCACTAGAGATCCATGTACGAGGAACGAATCAGGGTGAATAAGGGTGAAGAATTACCTGCTTAAAATCTTGAATTCTGAGTTTGGAGGAGATAAATATTCAATCACGATTCCACGATGTCGATTCTTAAGACGCAACAATAACGCTCTGACCTCTACGTAGTTCACCTAGTTGAAACGAGTATATAAAAATTCTCTAAACCATTTAGAAGAGAACGAGCATATAAAAACTCTCTAAACTATTTAGAGGGTTTTTCCCAAAAAGCATTAATGACTGCTAGATCTCTCATGCCTTTATATAGCCTTTGTAATCCTAATTCAACTCAGATTAGGATTTCAATATATATATTAAATATATATAATCTCAATTTAACTTTAATTAGGATTTTAATATATATATTAAATATATATATATAATCCCAATTCAACTTAATTAGGATTTCAATATATATATATTAAATATATAATCTCAATTCAACTTAATTAGCATTTTATATATATATATATATATATTAAATATATATAATCTCAATTCAAATTTAATTAAGATTTCAATATATATATTAAATATATATAATCCCAATTCAACTTAACTAGGATTTCAATATATATATATATATATTGATTTAAATTGAATTATATTATTTATATATTAAAAGAGTCGTAATTACAATAATTATTTTTCTTTTAATATTTACCCAATAGTTAAATTATATATATCAAATATATATTAATTTAATTAAATCCGTGTACAACAAGTCTGTACATATATAATTCGTTTAATATATGCTCATTCAACTGTGGTTGTGACCCTATAGGTTCATGTAACGTTAGTAGTAAATATTAGAACATTTCTAATATTACAAACAATGAGTGACATCTAGCAATATGTCATTGTCACCTAAGTTACAAGAAATCATGATTCAACATAACCTTTTCGTGATTAACTCTATTTATGTATTACATCCTTTTGTCCTTTATATCTAGATTGGACACAAGTCATGGAACAGTCACACTTGTATAGTCCATCTAATATTTCTTGATATCTTTAGTAGAGTATTATAAATGAATAACTATGATATCTCATATCAACTTATTCGAGCATGGCCATGTATTTCTAGTCTCACTCAATCAAGTGGCTTACGATATTACTCATATTATGTAGGAGGAACAAATCCTATCTTGATCAACCATATTCCACTACATAGATTGTGACATATCCAATATCAGTCTTTATAGTGTAGTCAGTTATGACACACGTTTGACCGTATCAAAATATGTCACCCACGATGTTGAAATAATGATGATCTCAAGTTTGAGGATCATACATGTAGTTATCACTATGAGCAATGTTGTGACTGTCACATAATAATCCAAGAAACATGCTCATAGCGGGTCAATCCAGTATGTCGTTCTCTAACACATACTTACGTATTGATTTTGACATCTCCATGTCAATGACAACACTTTGTCATCAATCAACTACATATTAGTCTTAATGCATTATTGTTGTCCATGCTCACAATAATACTCGACTAAGGACATTTTAGATTAACCATATTATTCTAAGGAATTTATTATAATTCAGTTTATTTATGTCGCAAAATTGTCACTGAAAATAATAATGGCAATGCCTCTTTATGAATAAACAAGGTAAAACAAATGTCATTTACAATCATCTTATGATTGGTTTTTGGGCATACTCTAACAATCTCCCACTAGCACTAAGACCAATCACTCATGTATCTAATACCAAGTGACGTAGTGTGACGATCATGCTTCTGCTGCGTCAGAGGCTTTGCCAGTGGATCGACAATGTTATCATTTATTGGTACCCTACATATTTCCTCATCTCCTCGATCTATGATTTCTCGAATGAGATGGTAACGCCTAAGTATGTGTTTGGATCATTGGTGAGAACTGGGTTCCTTTGCTTGTGCGATGGCTCCGTTGTTATCATAACGTAGATCTATAACATTCAAAATGCTTGGCACAACCCCTAGTTCAGATATGAACTTCTTGATCCTAACACCCTCTTTTGCAGCATCGCATGCTACAATATACTCGACTTCTGTTGTAGAATCAACTATTGTATCTTGCTTTGAACCTTTCCAGCTCATAGCGCCTCCATTAAGGTATAACACAAAGCTCGATTGAGATCGTGAATCATCCTTATCGGTTTGAAAGCTGACATCAGTATAACCTTTTATACTTAGATCTTCCTCACCTCCATATATAAGGAATGTATCCTTAGTTCTTCTTAAGTACTTAAGGATGTTTTTAACTATGACCTAGTGACCTTCACCATGATCTACCTGGTATCGACTTGTCATACTTAAAGTGCATGATACATTTAGACGAGTAAATAACATGGCATACATGATAGATCCAGTTGCTGAAGCATATTAAATCTTACTCATTTTCTCTCTTTCTTAAGATATTGAAGGACACATTTCCTTCAAGAGTGAAATTTCATGTCTCATAGGTAAGAACCCTTTTCTTTTGGATTTTTCCATACTAAACCTTTTTAGTACTTCTATGTATGTATTTTGACTCAGTCCTAGAAGTCATCTTAATCTATCTCTATACATCTTGACTCCTAATATGTATGTTGCCTTACCCAAGTCTTTCATGGAAAAACATTTCCTAACCAAGTTTTCACAGACTGTAAGCTAGATATGTCATTTCCTATTATCAGTATGTCATCCACATACATTAACAAGAATATGATAGTGCTCCCACTAATTTTCTTGAAAACACATGACTCATTTTCATTTTTGATAAAATCAAACTCTTTGATTGCATCGTTAAAATGAAGACTCCAACTTCGAGAAGCTTGCTTCAATCCATAAATGGACATTTGTAGCTTGCATATTCTTCTCTATCTTTTGGATCGACAAAACCTTCAGATTGTGTCATGTACACATCCTCATCTAGTTTTCTATTAAGGAAATCGGTTTTATCATCCATTTGCCATATCAAATAATCATAAGATGCAGCTATCACAAGTAAGATCTAGATGGATTTAAACATAACAATAGGTGAAAAGGTTTCATCACAGTCTATACCATGAATTTGACCAAAACCCTTAATGACTAATCGCACTTTGTATGTTTGTACATTACCATCCATGTCGTTTTTCTTTTTGAAAACCCATTTGCACCCAATGGGCTTAACCCCTAGAGATGGGTCTACCAAGGTCCAAACTTGGTTTTCTAACATGGAATCCATCTTGAATTTCATGGCCTCTATCCATTTCTCAGAGTCTGGGCCCGTCACTGCTTCTTGATAAGTCCCAGGCTCATCTTGATCCATGAAGAGAACATCACCATACAATATGACAAGAAATCCATATTTCTCAGGCGTATTGCATTCTCTCAAAGATCATCGCAGTGGTTGTGTTTCCAAAACTGTTGAATGTTCCTCAACAACTTGTGGAACTTGTTGTTGTTCAATCTCTTGTTCATTGATATGTGGTTGATCTTGAATTTTATTGAGTTCAATATTTCTCTCACTTCCTTTTCGGAAAACAAATTATCTTTCTAGGAAGATTCATGTTTGAGCAACAAACACTTTGTTCTCAGTAGGATTGTAGAAATAATATCCTTTAGTCTCTTTAGGATAACCCACAAAATTACATTTATGAGATTTGGGTTTGAGCTTTGTAGACATCTTATGTTTAACATAAGTTTTGCATCCCCAAATTTTCATAAAAGACATACTAGGACATTGTAACATCCTAGAATTGGGATCTAGAAGGATTAATTGTCTTGAGAATAAATTGACTGTTATGGTTTATAGTAATAAATTAAATTGGAAAGCTAGGACTCAATTGAATGCCTCGGCAAACTAGGTGATTTTTTTAAAGACTAAATGTGTATAATTGAAACCACACTAGCTTGCATGGAAGAACTTAGAAAATTAAAGGACCATTAAGTGGAGTCCTCTTGCTATTTATGGTAAGACCATAAACCCTCTTCAACCTTAGATCAAAATCACCCGAAAAACATATAGAGAAGAAGAAAGGGAAATTCTTGAAGCTTTCATATAGAGAACCCTGATTTCTAGGCTCACGGTCTTGAAGGAATTAGCCATTTAGTTTGGATTGTTGCTTGAATCTCAAACAAGGTAACATTTACCTTGGTCCTTGTTCATGGTTGTTTAATTTAAGAACGAATGGATAGATTTTTAGAGTGATAGAAAAGTGCATGTTGGAATTCTTTAGTTAGATGAGATATTGTTAGAATTTAGTTCAAATTCTAAATATAATAAAAAACCAAGTTAATGGATATCTAGGTGCTCATGGAAGGCCATCTCCAAAGGGGCTGCAACTTGGGTTTTAGTGACCCGATTATTCTTGAAGGATGTTAAATGTGAACTTCCTTCAAAAAATTCTTTATGCTTTGTGGCAGCTTGTAATCGTTTGCTTTTGAATTCTTAGACGGCTGGATTCAGCTTGTTATTAATTGTCTTGGACTTAGCTTGAGTGATTACGCCAAGTGAAATAGTTAGCTCATCTCGTTCTTGGACTTGCCTTGTGGTACATGCATCAAAATGTATTATATGAATCCAAAAACAAAAGATGAATTCTAAATCTCGTGAGAATCTCACAATTACCTATTCAGAGTCCAAAAATAACTTATAACAAAATTTACAAGTTGTCTTTTGGAATCACCTCACTTGTCTTATTCTCTAACCTCCTTAACTTTTTTGCATATATTAGTAAAAAGGAGTGTGAAGTCATACGAACTTAATGAAAAATGTTCTAAATCAAAACAAATAAGCAATACAAAAAAGTTTACAAAAGATCATATTATATATCATTTTATGCCATTTTTATCATTACCAAAAATGCATCATATTCTCATATTCTTGCACTATAACATATAATTCTCATATACAAAAGAACTAGTACTATAGGAAACAATAGCAAATACTTATGGCTCACATCATTAATTAATTGATTTATTGACTTATTTTGTTGACAAGAAGTATTATGAAAATTACAAGACATCATATACACATATTTCTTTAAAATGCCTTTCTTGTACAACATGTCCCTATCAAAGTAAAACATATTACTAACACTCTTCATCTCACAAAACATGTCTCATATACTCTAACCTTTAACATTTTAGGCTTTGTACAGACACTTGTCCAAAAAATTATGGAAAAATCACCAATAAACTTAGAATCAACTTAATTTCACTCATGGATTCTTAATTATATAAAATTCCTATCTTTAGAGAATGAAGCTAAGAGAGGGAGCTTACCAAATGTGAGATTAATTTGATACCAAATGATTGATACCAAATGAAAGCTAAGAGAGGGAGCTTACCAAATGTGAGTTTAATTTGAAGAAAATAGTGACTAAATTGGAAGTAATTTAAATTTAAAAAACTAGGGCTCTTCAAGCTTTTAATAATGGCATAACCACGTTGGAGAATATGAGAAATAAGCTTTCTCTCTCTTCCTTGTTCTAGCCGTGGGATATAGCTCCTTGGTGGATAATTCCATCATTTCTCATTTTTTTAATTTGATAATTAGCTTAAATGATGGAGCAAAACACTTGGATGGATGACTAAGCAACATTTAAAAAATTGTTTAACCAAAACCTTAATCTTTCATCAATTGACCTACAATCTTTTCGTCCTCAAACTTTACTGACATTCCAACCATCTTCTTTTCCATTTCATAAAATTTAGCTCTTGTTCATTAAATTCCAAATTAAACTCAAGAGACTGAAATTGATCAAATCTAAATAATTTCAAGTACTAAATTAATAACCAAAAAAGATAAATCTCATTCATCGAAAATCTATTTAGCCAGTTTTAGGGATGTTATAGAAAGAAAAACTAGAAATCTCACTAATCACTGCAAGAAAGAAATACTTAGCGAGGCAAGTAAGCCAGTAACCCCCTTGACTTGGCCTAGTTGCTAAACCCAAATTAAGGAGATCACATTGGTTTGCCGAAGCAAACCCGAACTCTCTTACTCGAAAGTAGGTAAAAAAATTTCTTTTATCTTATCCAGATGCATTGTTAAGTTCTATGGTGTACATACAAGCATAGGTTCAATTTTCATTCGAAACGGACACCGAATATGCACTCAATTGCAAGTACGAGCATTTTAGGGATCGAAATACAAATTTAAATAATTATAGGGACTTAGCTAAATTCCAAGTTACCAGTAATTAACTAATCATATTTCATGCAGCATGTCAATTTTTAATTCAAATGAACCATTCAAACTCATTCAACTGACATATAAATATTCACGGACCATTTTATAAAGAATCTAAACTATAGCATAATCCTAATGGTCAAAAATTACCTTGCGTACGGGACTCCGTACCGATACGATGTGAAGCGTATCAGTACTCGAGGCTCCGTACCGATACGATGTACTCCCGTAAACAAAAATTGATGTCGATACGGTTTGTACTGTACTAATACCTAGGCTTAAAACCACGCCCTCAAGCCATTATCAGGCCACGTGTACTGATACGGTGAATACTGACTGGTACGGACAGACCTATAATACCCCTTTTGACTGGTTTATCAACTTCAAACCACATCAAACATGCTCCAATCAATCTAACACACCTCCTAAACATATTCCACATAAAAAGCGTACTTCAAGGCATATGTAAACCAAAGATCATGTATTTTCATTAACCTTCACTCAATCTAAAGATATGCTTCTTAATATTATAAAACAACATCCGATGCACATCAAATGGTTAAGACCCCAAGCATAATTTATAAATCAAATAAATCTAGAAATCAAGCATTCTATCCAATTATTATTTAAGCCATTTAAAAATATTAGATCGTAATCATTGTAATACCCTAATTTTACCAGGGTATTGGTATATATATATTTTTTATATAAATAAAACAAAAATATAATAAATAAATAAAACTTTTAAATAATAGTAAATGTCCATCAATAAATACATAATATCCATTACATATGCAAAGCCCAAGCTAAAAAGCCCAATCTTGCTTCTTAAAATCTGATCCAACCTTTCTCACTCATTTTAATGCCCAAACAAACACATTTTATTAGAAATTTGAGTTTTCACGCCCAAAATTCAATTTGAAGGGACACACGGCACTTCCCTATTGGTCCAAAGTCTTTCCCATGAATTTGTGTTTCTTTTGGCTTGACGTCATTACTATGACATCATCTCTGACCTCAGCATCTAACTCTTTTATAAGGAAGAGAGAGAATTTGTTAGCCCAATTAATTCCTATTCATTTATAATAATAACAATACTAAATATACTAAATAAAATAAGGGGAGAGGAAGCCGAACTGTTTGGGGGGAATTTGATCGGTTGCTGGTGCATGAACGACCGTCGTGGAAGTCGAGCCAGCTTGGGAGCTGAACCACCTGAGTAGCCGAACTACCAAGTTGCCGATGGAGATCTGAAACATTGCTGTCGAAGCTAGAAGGTTGCTGGGGAGTTCATCGGAAGCCGTGAGGAGTGCCGAAACCACCATTGCTTCCGTTGAAGAGGTATAATCTCTTCTGCTCATTTCAAATTCCCCAAACCAAAAGAAAAATATTATTTTTGCATGTGTAAAAAAATACGAAAATAAAGAAAAGCAAAAGTTGTTTTATCCTATGGTGGCTGAAATGATTTTGGTGAGGGTTTGAAGGGACAGTCGGAGTTTAATAGGGATCGGGTTAAGGGTAACTAGGTTTAGATTGGGGAAGAAGGGTGGCTCTATCGAGCTGGTTAGATCTAGGCGAGATTGGGATGAAAAATGGAGTTTTTAAGGTTTTAGGGTTCTGGCGAGCGGCGGCAGAAAACCACCTTACATCGGCCAACGCCATCCCACGGAGGTCGAAAAATAGGTTAGAGTGATCGAAGTTGGATGGTTGAAGACCATGCGACGGATTTGACGACAGTTCGTGGTCGGAGTGTTTGGCGTTCATCTGAAAATGGGTGAGCACGTTGGGTATTCAAACAAAGGCAAGGGTTTTTTTTATCTTTCTTTCCTTGATATTCTGGGTTTTATAGTGTTTATTTGAGAGAGTTTAGAGGGACGATATAGTTAAAGAGAGATAGCATTTTGAAAAATGAGGAAAAAATGATTTTTCAAACTAATAAAAGCCTTATATAGGCCTTTGAAACGACACTGTTTTGGTGCCGGGTTGAGAAGGATTCGCGCACAAGATTCAGGTTAGGCCTGACCCGCACGTCCAAGAATTCGGTTCCTTGCAATTTGGCTCTCTTATTTTGTACTCTTTCAATTTGGTCCCTTTTAAATGAAATCAAAGGTTTAAGCTTTCATTTCTTTTCAATTTAGTCATATTTTTATTAGTTTAATTTAATTGCTTTAAATTATATGTGTGATGCATGTTTTAAATTGAGCATATAGTTTAGATATTTAGACAATTTAATCACTTAGATATTAATTGTTTAAAGCATTAGTTTTTAGGTTCTTTGTAACATCCCAAAAGTGGGCTTGGTAGAATGTTACCATTCTATTGTATTCTTCTCATTTGTTTCTTGTAATATTTTAATTAAGGGTTAAATTGTAATCTATCAATTGATCAAATGTTATCATGCTATGGAATGTTATTTACTAAGCTAATTAAATAGTGGGACTAAATCGAGGCAATGAGGAAGTGTATAGTTAATTTTGAAGGACCGAAAAGAACCAATTAAAGGAAATGATGTTTGCATGTAAATTTCCAATTAAAGGAAGGACTTGGAACACTTGTAAACATAATTTAATGGCATGTGGTTGTTGATTCGGGTAGGATGAAACCACCTAGTCTTCATCTTCTTCTCTCATTCAATGAAAAATACCGAAAATTAGGAGGTGTGAGAGAGAGCTTATCTTCTTTGATCTAATTGGCTCAAGTTATGTAGACATTGTGTTCGTGATTTTGATGAGGAGGTATTTATCTTGTTCATTTTTCTTATGTTAATGAATTTATACTCAATGCTTGATATGTATATTTTGGTGAGGCATGGGGATGCTCGATTGATCTAGCTTGGGCGTGATAATTTGAATTGTTCTTGGCTTTGATGATAAGTTGGGAAAATTTCATGATATTAATCGAATTCATATAGGTTCATGAGTAGAGTTAATAATGGAGTGAAATTTGATAATGTATTGCCATTAGATTCATGAATAAGCTACCTTAAGGAACTTAATTGAATTGACTGTTCGATTACCTTGAATTGCATGTTTGGATGTGTAATTGGATTGATTTAGCATGCTGAAATCAAATAAAAAATTTGTAGGAGGTGTTAGTTGAGCTGTTCAAGGCATGGTTGTTATCTTAAGGGGTTGTTGTGTCGAAAAGTCTGGGCAGCAGGGGCTATTGTAGGTGAAGGAAAATGTATAAATGTATGTGGTTTTGAAATTGTTGCAAAACCTGAACTCATGTTAGCAAAATGCCCTGTTCTTGTTGTATTAAAGCATGTATGCATAATGTGTGATAATCTAGTAAGATTGGTATTAATCGAACTGCTTGCTGGAAATGTATTGGACTGTTGAAGTTGTATTATCACATTTTTGGCCATGTTGGAATTGGTTTGAGTTGTTAAATGAACCTAGTAAAAATGTATTAGTGGTCAATGGGGCTGCCTTGTCATTTAGAATGAAAATAGGGGCTGATTTAGTGACTTAAATTGTGAGATTCTTGTTGCAATAGTTAAATTGAATGTAGAACATTCAGGACTATTTTGGTACTTATGAGTATGCACATATTGTTTAGAACGGTTCAATGTATTTGAAGGTCATCAAAGGATTAAATTGAGTATGTATTTGTGTGTATTAAACGTTGGGACAGATTTGAGTATTTACGAAAGTGCTGTCCAGTTTTGTATATGTAAACATCTAGGCATGCTGTCCAGTTTTGTGTATATGAATGTATATAATTGTAAGCTACCCTGTTTGGTATATTGTGTGCATTATTGAACAGATTTGAATGCTTAAATGTGTATAAGTGTAAGCTACTCTGTTTTGTGATAATTTAGGATTAGAGTGGACTGTTTTGAGTACTTTGAAAGCATGTTGGATTGATTGAGTAATACATGTGTATATACCTAATTTGGAACTGATTTGTGGTGAATTAAATATTAGTGGACAGCTTGATGAGTATGTAAATGTATACCTATGAAAATAAAGTGGTTAGAATGTATAAAAGCATGCTAGAAACAATTTGGAAAACATTAAGAACATGCAGGAAGTATTTTGAATGTATAATGAATGACGTGGACTGTTTTGGTAATGAACAATAAGCATAAAAGCCATTTTGAATATGTTTGAATATGAATGCTTAAGTTAGTAGATTACTTCATGTAAGAACTCTTGTTTATGCTTGATCATTGAGTAGCTACATGAGATGAAATGTTAAGATCTATTCTAATGCACCTTTGCACTTTTGTCATATTAGACCAAGAAGAATGCTAGGAAAGGATTCGAATAAGTAGCAAGGTATAATTGAGGAATTCAGGTATCCCGTAACTTCGGGATAAGAGGTGAGAGTAGTTTAAAGACTCGGGATAGGAGAATTCCATCCCGAGTACCTTTAATTGTTTTTAGTTTATTTGTTTACATGAAATTTGTTGAAGCAAAGTGTAATTAAACTTGGAATCAGAGGTAAGCACTTCTTTGAGAAGGTACCTTGTCGTAAAGTGAGTAAACTAGTAATATCGATGATGATTGAATTGTACCCAAATATAGATTGAAATGGATTGATAATAAAATAAAAACAAAGGTCTTGATGCTATTACAACAAGCTTGAATGCTATATTATTTCTTGCAAACCTTAAAAGCTAGTAGAGGTTACTTGAATGAATTGTTATAATAGACACTTGTTATATCAAGTGATGCCAACTTAAGAAAAATTGTTGCTATCTTTAATGTTCATTCGAACTGAATGAAAAGGAAGAAGTGAATGGTAAATTGTACTATAAAGATCATAAGTAGTAACCTATGATCTATCGATTAAATGATTGATAGTTAATCTTTGAGGGCCACATTGATAATATTATGAGCAAGGCTCGTCTTGAATATAGAATTCACAAAAGGTGATTCCTGTTACAATATGAGTTGATATTGACGAGACATTATGTTCGAAATGTTAATAAATAAATAAAAGTGAAAAACCTTGGTCTCGAGTCAGTCGTAAGTACAGTTGGCATGCCATAGAGTCCGTCGAGCTCTCTAGTGAGGACTACGGTCCTGGACTTAGGTCCCCTATTGATGTAGATCAAATGATCAGTTGGTACTACTAGTACCTCTGCTTGGTGATAGTTAAATTGGTCCTTTATGTACCCTTGTTTCGGTACTCGATGTACTGCCTTTTGATATTAAATTTAGAGGATTCATGAATCTAGGCTGTTGCTTGAGTCACAAGGCTGTAATAAAAGAAAGTATGAAAATTCATAACTCTTGAGAATCTTAATTTGCTATGACTAGTATAAAAAGGAGCCACATCTATTATTGATAATTTCTCACAGAGAATATAGTGGGACATGATACTATGATTTAATCATAGTAGAATATAATTGATTGTTGTTGGTTTGTGACTATTCGAAGATTACTGAATTAAAGGAATGCTAGTTTGCTTGAATATGTACCTATGTTTTGAATGATTCCATAAATTCATTTGGCTGAATTGAATTGCAAGTTAGCAATTGAATCTTGAGAATTGATGCATGTAGCCATGGAATCCATGGATTGTTCGAATTATTAGATTGTAAGAATGAGATCTCGAAATGAGATGATGTTTTCTTTTATTATCGGAATTGATCCTAATCTAAGACTAGTCTAATTTAACTGCTTGGTGGGTCGTTTAGTTGATGAATAAATACAACTAAGTTGAATGCTTGATTAGGATCAATTATGCTATTAAGTAATTCTATGTATATATGTAATGAATTAAGTATACTTGGGGTAAAGAAATAATGTTCATAGAACAAGAATGGATTCAATGTTATTAACGTTGATTGAGGTGTATATGTGGACAATAATGTGCAATTGGTCATTGTCGTATAAGCAATAAGATTCAAGATAGTTGCTGATCAAAGAAATGATCCTTGAAATATATTAGACTAATAAGAGTCTATCTACTAAACTATGGACTGCTTGGAAATAGTATAACTAAATTACCTTGAAAATGTGTAAAAGGGGAACTAAAAACTGTCACAGTTTCAGTTGAAACTGTGCAGTTTTTAAAGCTAAAAACTGTGTAGAATCGAGTAATAAAAACTGTGCAGAATCGAGTATTAACACCGTGCAGAAATGAATTGGGATAGTGCAGATTTTTCTTATTTAAAGTGCAGTTTGGATAATCAAGACATAGTGCAGTTTGTAGGTGCAGAATCTAGTAAAAATAGCACAGAATTAAGTTATAAAAATGCAGTTTCGATTAAGGAATTATAAGCAGTCTTGGAAAGATAATTATTGGACCATTTTAGCTATAGATATGATCATTTGGAAACGGTTTTAGAGAAGTTAAATTGAGTTTGAAATTGAGATTGTAAATGATCTTGTATTTTTAAGTGATTAAAGGTTAGATAAGACATAGATAACAATTACGTAAGATCTGGATAATTATAAAAGAATCCAAGAAAGTTTATAAGTGATTGTCAATGAATTGAGATAATGTTTTATAAAGTGGTAACATGAGATTATCCAAAGATGAAATAATTTTTTTTTGTAAAAAGGAATGTTACTTGATAGAGGGCTCGTTTAACATGATTGTTAATAATATGAATTAAAGCTCACGCATAGGGTCTAATAAGCTCAATGAAAATATTGTAAACTTAAGTTGATAAAAAGGGGTATCCATGTCTGATTCGGATGTCTTATAAATTTCTGTTTAATAGTATGTAATAGGATTAGGATCATCATTGTATATAAGACTTGAGATAACATATGTTAAGCTATTAATAAACCAGGAATGGTTATGATTAATATAGTGTTTGAATGACCAAAGGGAAAACTTCGTAAAAGACTTAAAAGTAAAAAACCTATATGAGGATCGTTATTTTGATTGTGAGCCTATGAAATGATCTATTGGTTTAGAATATTTTTTTTATGAATAGATTATGACCTTAATGTGATTCGATTCACACTAGTATTACTTGAACCTCAACTAGACTTGATGAAAGAAGGGGGGTTTAGATTACTTAAGGATTCTTGTTTTTACTTTAGAATCATCTACCTCACTAAGCAAATACATTTGCTTATTATTACTCATTCGTTTCATTTCAGGGAATGTTCTCTTTCAGGTCACTCCTGAGCTGGAACATGAATACCAGTATTTGTTTAGGGTACAATCATGTCGTTAGAACTTCTAAGTGGTGGCACAATATGGTTAGGCACATGGTGCTTATAGATTTATGCTAATTGGTTTCAAGTGTAAAATGTTATATTTGACCAAGTCTTGTAATGGTCCTTAATTAATTTGTGATTGCCTGTTTTAATCTAATTTGATTAGCTAGTAATATTAATATAATTGCATGAATGTTTATAAGGAGATTAGAATAGTAATCTACCTTGAAGTCATGTATGAAGTGAATCGGTATCTACTTGTTTTAATATGGGTAATACCTCAATGTTAATAGCTTGACTTAATAATTAACTTTGGTTAGGTTGAATATTTGGTATGAATTGGTTTAATCAATGGCGAAGTAATTGATAAGGCTGTGCATGATATTAGTAGCTATTTAAATTGTGATCAGGGAATGACTTGATTGAATAAGTATGTTATGAAAAATTTTAAATTACCCCGTTTTTCTCTAGATGTGATCTGTTAAGTCCTAACCAAGGTGTTCTTTGATCACAATTTTTGTGAAGTTCGTTTTAGTAACACATTCTATATCAGTCTTTTTCTTAGACCGGGTAGAGGGTGTTACATTCTTGATAGGATTTAATAATTAAAATAGGAGAGACAATTTTAGAAAATAAATGAGTATTAAAAGGCAATAAGATGTTACCAAGGGGCTTTTAAGTAGAACATTTAATACCATTTAAACCAAGAACATGATAATTAACCTAGTTAATTAAATTAAAGCCTTAATTAGGGCTAGTATTTAAATAATTAGATTCACCAATTAAATTAGGAATATTATTTAATTTAGGGTTTTAATAAAAATAGTACTAAATCAATTGGGTGTTATCTCATAAATACCCTAAATTTAATAATATTCGTAGTTTTAAATAATTCAATTAATTAGAACCTTTTAGGTTAGAACTTAAAATAAAAAGACAATAATTGATCATGCATGAAAACCTTTTACGTTGTAAGAATATAAATCGAAGTGTCATAAAGTAACTGGGCGCTTCTAATCTCATATTCGTTCTAAAAAAATATTTATTTATAAAAGGATATCTCTATTTAGAATTTAAATCCAATTAATGATTATGGTTAAATTAAATTCAAATTATTATTCGAAATGCCAAAATATTACATAAAATTAAAAAGGTAGCGATATCGGGTGCTTGTGGGGTGCTAATCATTCCCCACATGTAACCGACTCCCAAACACAAATTTTAAGAAAATGAATCTCTGGTTGTTTTTTATGGTGTCCGATCTACCAAAGTGACCGGTGGCGACTGCAAAATGTTTTCAAGATTAAATAAAGGAAAAAATCTAATTTAACATGAAAAACATAATTTTTCAGGATTAAGTAAATAAAAGGCAAAACCCTAATTTTAAAACCTAATCGTCGAGCTATTTTCACACCCTGTTAAAAAATGGTCACGACAATCATCAAATATACTTGGTATTAAATCGTAATCAAGATCATAAACATTATATAAGGCCATCATCCGAAATAGTACAAACTTCAACCAAATAATCATGCCTTATACAAAACAAAACATCTCAAAGCTTATCTCACATTGTCTTATTACCAATGATGATAACACCATAAACACACTTCTTAATACGCTTATCTTGGGATCATTCCTTGCCTCAAACTGAAACCACACACTTGCTTAATTCACTGCATTGACGAAAGAAAAAAGAGCGTAAGCATATAATGCCTAATGAATGCACTCAAAAAGTAAAACGTGAATACATTTTCAAAACCAAAACTAATATTAGAAAACCGTTTTAGATCATTTCAAACTCTTTTTTCTCAAGCATTTAAACAACATATGCCTGTGGCAAACAGTATGCTTATTGCTTTCATTCATGGAAAACATGTCATACTTATTCAAACCATATGCATATTGCTTTTATTCTTTCTTTTCCTTTGGCAAATAGTATGACCAATTCAAAACCTTTATTCTTTTATAAATATCATGGGATACTCAGATTACGAGGCGATGTCATACATTCACCCTCTACCTTCTTGCCCCGGGTAATATCTTCTACCTTAAAGCTATTTTATCAACCTGAATAATGTCTTTCAATTACCTCAAAGCTGTGGAGCAATCAAATTTCTTTTTATAATACACTTTTAACCCTATGACATGCGAATTATATTTGATACTTTTTTAGTGTGTCACATAATCAATATAATTATTTAAACACATTTATTTATTGTTTTTCTTATGCATTTAACAACCCAATTTAATATTCAAAGAATCATTGCCCTTCGCAACCTTGACATTCCATTTCGAAAATTTATATTGGTGCACATAGGCATACCCATTCTTGGTAAATCATGGCATGTAGTACCCCTTTCCCGGTCTGGTAGAGAGCCGAGTCGAAAGATGTTACAGTTGTGGTATCAGGGCCTAGGTTTAGTCGATTCTAGGATTAAACAGGTGTCCGTTATGAGTCTGCATTTGCATATGCCACTTAGGAGTTTATTTGTATATGTTATCTGTGACTTGCAACTTCCACGATTAAACATTTTCTGTATGAATAGATCTGAAAATGTCCGCACCCACTGATAGGTGTGCTGTAGATGAATCACACCCTGGCTTCTCCTTGACGCAGAGGGACAATCTAAGGGCAGAAGTAAGGCCTGAAAAAGTAGGACAGAACGACCCACCTCATCCTCCTCCGATGCCTCTCGCTCAACAGGAGTACTTGATGTCTATGGCTAAAATGATTAAACATGTGGTCGTGTCTCTCAGGAAAGAACCACCACCTCAGCCTGCTAAAGCATCTTCTTCTGTTCTGAAGGCTCCTATTGGCGAGCTCCGTCAATATCCAGTTTACACCTTTATTGGTTAGGACCTAGATAATTCGGAGATAGCAGGGTATTGGTTGGAGAATACTCTTAAGGTTCTGAATAAACAAATGAGGTGCCCTGATGAACACACGCTGGAGTGCACTCTAGCACTGCTATTTGAAGAAGCTCAGAGCTGGTGGGACACTGTGACGCTCACGGTACCCGAGAATAAAGTTATGTGGGACTTCTTTCTTTAGGAGTTCTGCAAGAAATACATCAGTGAGCACTATATTGCGCAGAGGCGCAAGAAATTCCTCCACTTGAGACAAGGAGGAAGACCGGTGGAGCATTATATCCACGATTTCTGTAAGTATGCAAGGTATGGTACTGAGATCATACGCACGGAAAATGAGAAATGTAGAATGTTCATTGATGGTCTCTGTGATGAATTACGTCCTCTCTTCACTGCTTTAGAGATAGAGGATTTCCAAACCTTGGTCAATCGAGCAATTGCTATCGAAGCTTCCCAAAAGGCTCATGAAAGAAGAAAAGGGAATCAAGCCCGGTCCGATAAGAGATTTTAAGAAAATTCCAAGCCTTTTGTGCCTCAAAAGAAATGAAGACAATGGGATCAGAAGTCTGCCACCTATCAGCAACTACCAAGGTCGGATATATGCCCAACTCCCAATCTCCAGGGGCATCCGCTGCTCGTAAGTCTTCAGTTGATAGTACAAGTGGTTTCAGAAGAGGAATCAAACAAGGGAAGAGGAACAAAGTCAGTGCTGTTCGGATCAGCAGGGAGACCTCGCAACACTAACGCTTCCTCAGCTGGACGTGGCCTGTAGACCTCAGCCCAAATGTATCATATATGAGGTCGAGAGCAAGAGGATGATCCTGATGTAATAGCATGTATAGTGGAATTATGTTCTGGCCTTATTTATGCTTTGGTAGATCCAGGCTCGATGCATTCCTTTATTAGCGAACCGTTGATTGAAAAGTATGCTCTAGAATTTGAACCAGTTACTTTTGAGATTGTTGTCTCTAATCCACTAGGAGATAGTGTGGTTATCAGATGGATCTGTAAAGCTTGTCCTCTGATGATCCAAGGGATCCCGTTTTCGGTCAACCTAATGTCTTTACCCTTCCGTGAGTTTTATCTTATCCTAGGCCTCGATTGGCTAGCCGAACATCAAGCCTGGGTAGATTGCTCGAAGAAGAAACTATACCTCTGTGGACTCGGTAAGAAGAGTATAACCTTGATGAAATCCAAACCTGAGCCTAAAAAGACTCTTATGTGTGCCATTGTGTCTAGGAAAGACTTGAAGCTCGAAGATATGCCAATTGTGAAAGAATTCTCTGGTGTATTTCCCGATGAACTTCTGGGACTCCCTCCTACCCGAGAAGTGGAATTCGGGATAGAAGTGCAACCTGGGACTACTCCGGTCTTTATTACTCTGTATAGAATGGCTCCGGTGGAATTGAGAGAGTTAAAAGCCCAAATTCAAGACCTTTTGGATAAGGGATTCATCAGACTGAGTTCCTCACCCTGCGGAGCACCGGTTTTATTCGTCAAGAAGAAGGATGGATCGATGCGTCTATGCATTGACTATCGCCAGTTGAATAAAGTCACGATCAAGAACAAGTATCCGCTTCCAAGGATTGATGACGTCTTTGATCAATTGAAAGATGCTTCAGTCTTTTCCAAGATTGACCTTCGGTCTGGAACTACAAAATGTTGCTAAGAGAGTCTAATGTTCCAAAGACTTCCTTCCGAACTAGATATGGCCATTATGAATTCTTAGTGATAGCTTTTGGGCTCACGAATGCACCTGCAGCTTTCGTGGACCTAATGAATCGTGTATTTCGGCCAAATCTTGATAAGTTGTGGTTGTCTTTATAGAAGACATCTTGATCTATTCCAAATACTCTGCTACTCATGAAGAACATCTCAGGATTGTGCTCCAAACTCTTCAAGAGAAATAACTCTACACCAAGTTCAGTAAGTGTGAATTTTGGTTATCCGAAGTGTGCTTTCTAGGCCATGTGATTTCTTCTGAGGGAATTCAAGTTGACCCAAAGATGATCTAGGCCATCATTGACTGGATTCCTCCCAAGAACGTTGGAGAAGTTCGCAGCTTTCTTGGGCTTGTTGGTTATTACCGCAGATTTGTTAAGGGATTCTCTTTGATTGCTGCACCCTTAACGAAGCTCCTTCGTAAAGACACTCCTTTCGCATGGACTATGGATCAGCGAAGGAGTTTCGATCAGCTCAAACAAGTCCTTACTCATGCTCATATCTTAGTACAACCAGAGTCGGGCAAAGACTCACCGTCTACAATGATCCATCCCACTTGGGATTAGGCTGTGTTCTGATGCAAGAGGGAAAAGTCGTAGCCTATGCTTCACGTCAACTCAAGCTGCGTGAGCTAAACTATCCAACCCATGATCTGGAGCTAGTTGCGGTTGTGTTTGCTTTGATTATTTGGCGGCATTATCTATATATTGAGAAGTGTTACTTATACACCAATCACAAGAGCTTGAAGTATCTTCTAACTCAGAAAAAGTTAAACCTTCGTCAGCACTGGTGGATGGAGCTGTTGAAAGACTACGATTTGGTTATCGACTACCATCCCGGTAAAGCCAATGTAGTAGTTGATGCTTTTAGCCGTAAACCCACTCCCTTTTCAGAATCAGATTCTAAGTGAAGCTCACTCTAGCCCTTTCTCCGTACATCCGGGAGCTATAAAGATGTACAAAGATTTAAAAGAGTTATATTGGTGGTCTGGTATGAAAAGTGAGGTCACGGGCTTTGTGGCTAGGTGTTTGACTTGCCAACGAGTCAAAGCCGAGCACAAAGTATCAACTGGCCGGCTGCAGCCTATCGAACTTCCACAATAGAAATAGGAACACATTACGATGGATTTCGTAAGTTGTCTACCACTAACACCGAAGAAGAATGATGTTATTTAGGTCATTGTAGACCGATTCACCAAATCTACTCACTTCCTCCCTGTGAGAATGGATTTCAGCTTACCTAAGCTTGCGAAATTGTATACCCATGAGATTATCCGATTATATGGAGTCCCTATATCCATTATCTCTGATCGTGATCCTTGGTTCGTATCTCAGTTTTGGAGAACCTTACACGAGGCTTTAGAAACTAAAGTGCCACTTAGCATTACCTTCCATCCTGGAAGACATGCTCTGAGCTTGTTTCATTAACTTTGGGAATACATGGGAAAAATCCTTATCCTTAGTAGAGTTCGCTTACAACAACAGTTACTAGGCTTCAATTCAAATAGCCCCGTATGAAGCCCTCTATGAAAGGATTATAGAACTCCTCTTTGTTGGACCGGACTCGGTGAAGGCAAGATGTTAGGCCCTGATTTGCTTCGGGAAACGAAAGAAAGGACAACCATTATCCGCGATCGACTTAAGGATACCTTCGATCTACGCAAGTCATATGTTGATCTGAAAAGAAGGAACATCCAGTACGAGGTTGGTGAAAGAGCATTCCTTAAGGTATCTCTGTGGAAGAAGATTCTTCGTTTTGAAAAGAAATGAAACCTAAGTCCTCGTTTCATTGGTCCGTTCGAAGTGATTTAAAAGTTTGGACCTGTTGCTTACCGATTAGCTCTGCTTGAGGAGTTAAGTCGGATCCATAACTTCTTCCATGTGTCTATGCTACGTAAATACTAGTCAGATCCCCCCACGTGATTGAACCAGAATCTGTAGAGATTCAATCCAATCTAACGTAAGAGGAAGAGCCTGTGCAGATCCTCGCATGAGAAGTTAAACGACTTCATAATAAATCTGTGCCTTAGTAAAAGTTTTATGGATAAGTCATTTCGTTGAAGGAGCAACGTGGGAACCCGAAGAAACTATGCAAAAGCAATATCCCCATTTGTTCAATTAAAGTGAAAATTTGAGGACAAATTTTCTTAAGGGGGAGAGTTGTCACATCCCGAAAACCGGCCTAGTCAGGATTAGGTTTCGGTGATCAGAATTTTGAAACTGATGTAATGATGGTTGTAATAATTAACCTTTGTACCCCTCTTGATAAATGAAGTTACATTTTAGTCCGACGAGAATAAATGAACCCTTGTATGAATTTCGAAGCCCAAAGTGCAAATCTGAGCTAGTCGTATCGATACGACCATGTGAGTATCGATACGGTCTAACCGTCAATAACTAACTTTCTTATTTTAGTATGGGCGTAACGATACAGACAAAAGCATATTGATACGGGTCCCCTATATTGAGCCAATATGATGTCGTTTTGAAGGGGAATGATGAGGGGTGATGAATCACCTTCTTGCTTGTCTTTGCCCACGTGAAACACATCAGAACTCATGACCAAATGAGGTCATGAGACAACTTAGGGTGTTGTTAAACCTTTGGCTTAGGAAACCCCCTAGGTAAGGAAATGATCCCATTGGTTGGAAGTGTGGTGAGCTATGATTAGGGAGACTAAATAGGCATTAAAAGAAAGAAAATCAAGGAAAAGAGCTCTCTTCACTTGTTTAATGCTCCCAAAACCAAAACACCAACTTTGTCTTCCACAAAGCAAGCACCACTATTATTATCTCCTACCACAAGCTTAAGCACACACCTCCCTCTTTGCCCATCTTAGGCTCACTGTTTCTTCCGTTTGAAAACACCAAGGCCAAGCTTCCACTTGGGTAAGGAAGAACCCTCTTTCAATTATTGGATTCCATAAATGATTGGGATATAATTACGAATTAAAATTTCTAAGTATAATTCTTGAACCATGTTGTTATGTTAATTGTAATAACTCCTCGTGTTTTCCTAGCTCAAAATTCGAAGGAAAATAATCCACTATCTCCCATCGAGGCTAGGAACAAATGAATCGAGATTCAAAAATCCTAAAAGCTTTCGTTGTAACATACTCTAACCACCTTAGTAGGATTAGGTAAGTTACCAAAATTTCAATCAATGATTCATACAATTAAAGGTAGAGTGTTCAATTTGTTTTAAGTCTTTCTTGCTCATTAAGAAACAATTCGATTAGGTGAGGACCCAATAAACAATGCATGATGCACCTATTAGATATATTAGGACCCATAATGCAATATGTTATCATAATCAAAACCATTTAAGACTTACTTGATTTCCAAGTAACCATTCAAACTAGATGATAAACCTAAAAGATAATTTCAACATTCAATGTAACTATCAAGTATTCCAATAAGTGATATACATGATTTACTTATGTGACCTTAATCAAACATATATGCTTACAATGTCATATACATCATTCGGCTGGTAGGATTATCAAACATATATGCTTACAATGTCATATACATCATTCGCTAGTACCATAAGTGACCAAGGTGGTTCAAGCTAATAGATCTATTCATCCATTTCATGCATAATCTAACCATGGAAATCTAACATTAGACTAACAAGCATTCAAGCTCAATAAAGTGCGTAGATGCTCATATATATACATACCATACTATTTATAGATCATAGATGAAGTTAATTTATACAAACCATAACTAAGTGATCATAAATATACATGCCTTAGGTGCCACAATCCTAGGAGTACTATAACAAGATGGAAACATACTTTTTTCAAGCAAAATGTGACTTGTACGAGCTTAGACTTTGGGATAGGATCCAATATCAACCTGAATCGTAGAAATGAGACTTGAATAAGCAAAACTTAGTGAGTGAGTTAAAGTTACAAGACAATCAATACAATAAGTCTCAACTACGAACCATCAAATAGATGGTATGGTTCCCCCATCAATAAGGAACCATTCGAAACAAGGCAAACAATACTAGGTACATTGCTAAATTTTCAATCCAATACCAATACAAGGCTTGAAGTTTAGACATACTCAATCATCCAATTCGATTAACATTAAGCTTATCATGTCATTTAAACACAATCAGTGTTTCAAACTCAAGCAATCTCATATAAGCAATGTTCAACCAATATTTCAATATCAATAGTTCATGGCATTTGATGTTTTCTTTACAATCGAGCAATCTCATATAAGCAATGTTCAATCAATGTTTCAATATCAATAGTTCATGGCATTTGATGTTTTCTTTACAATCAAGCAATCTCATATAAGCAATGTTCAATCAATGTTTCAATATCAATAGTTCATGGCATTCAATTAACCTTTACAATCAATCAATGCAATTCAATATAGCAATATGTTCAATGTACATGAGGTATAAGTTCATTTTAGGTATAGCCTTGAGAATCGATTACTCAGTCTAGATACTCGAGTTCCCAACTAAACTGTCGCCAATAACAATAATCAATATGGTACAAAGTACTGGTCTAATCCCTCCTACTGTCGCCAATGACCAATAACAATACTTCCCTCATACTGTCACCAATTAGGGACCAATGTCCCAGACCGTAGTCCACCCCGATAATGAGATCTATAGACTTTATGGCATGCCAACTATATCTAAGACCGACTCGAGACCAAGGCTAACAATAGTTATCACTTTCATTCAATTAGAAGCATGATTCAATTCAATGTGCACATTTAGTGCCAATATCCCCTTTCATTCGAATAGGGTTCATAGCCAATACCAATATCAATATTCCAATAGCAATGAAGGTATGTCAATCAATATATCATTAAACAATAAATTGAGTTATTTCTAACCATAACAACATGCTTCATTTTAATATAGTTCAATTAAGTAAGAAGCATATCATGGCAATCAATTGAATTTCAAGCATACTTCTCAAACAAGTAACCACTCAAAAGAGCACTTACCTTGCTAATGCTCCATAGCAAGCTCATTACACAATTATACTAAGATTCAATAAGAAATCCAAATCAGAAAAAGAACTAGGAGAGGTTACCGCCCTCTCCAAACTTTAAACTACACTCACAGGAATTTTCCAAGCTATTGTTGATCCCGGATTGTAATCCCTTTCCCTCTACTAGCTTGCTGATCTATGTGAGCCCCATTTTCCTTAATTTCCACTTGATCTAACATTCATACAATGTATAGTGTATTAGGTAAAATCCAGCAACCAATTGAGTCATTATGCGACTCCATACTCAAAGCATTCAATTCAATACAAACATCAAGACTGTTGCTGCCTGGCAGCATGTGCTCTGCTTACTTAAATGTTCATATCTTTTATTTCGTACGTCGGAATTTCTAACTGTTTACACCGTTAGAAAGCTAACTTAATTGTCCTTCTAAACATATAGGCCTTACAATTTTATTCATAGTGAATTAATACAGTTTTTCATTTAAAGGCATACCAAATTATGCGACTGGACAGTTTGCACTATCCTTAGAGATTTGTCTCTACAAACTGTTTTATAACTCGGAATTCGATTTCGTTTGTTGTATATAAAACTAGAAATTCTCATGATTCTATAAATATAAGATTTACTCCCTAATTTGGTCTATGTGATTTTCTACAAATTTTCAAACTCACTGCCCAAAACAGAGTATCCTGGACAACTTCACTTTAGCTAGTTTCTAGCTTCATTAATCACTTAGACAAGGATCCTAACATGGTTGTTCAACATATATACTCATTCATACATGTCTAGGTCAGTCCAATTATGTGTCAAACCTATAAAACAGGGCAATTGAGTAATATTTTCAATTTGATTCAATAAGTAATCAATTTAGTAGAATTTCCAACAACCAAAATATCAATTCACATATCAATCAACCATTCTAATCATCATCCAAAATTTTCCAGCAACTACCATAGCATTTCGCCATCAATTTGGTTATTTTCAACATCAATTTCATGGATTGATCAATCAATTGAACTTCTTAACTAGTTCATAGCATCAATTCACTAACCAAACATCCAATTCATGTAATTCAAACAAGAACTTAGAATCTACATGCATCATTTGTATCTATAACACATTAAGGAAGAGATTTTACCTTCCTAACAAGATTATATGAATGCTAGAAACTCCAATTTCACCAAATTTCAAGCTTGAATCTATGAACCTGGAGTTTTCTCACTCAATTCCTTCTCTCCCAGTTTTGTTTATCCATTCGGCTACTAGGGAGGAAGATGATAATAGATCATCAATTAATTCCTCCCTAAAATGACTAAATTGTCCTTAATTATCGACTAATTAATGAAATATGTAGGGGCATTTTAGGAATATAATAATTTTGCACGCATTCCTTCAATTTGTCAATTGTTTTGGTTTGGTCACTTATACATTAGGTTACCACTTTTTCAATTATAGCATTCTAGTCCTTATTAACTAGACCTAGTATCTTGTTTTCAATCAATTAGGGATCAAATGAAGGCATTGTAGTAACTTCTTTTATACTAGTTTTGAGGATATTACATTAGTACTCTAAGGTGAGTGTAGTTGTGTCAAGGGATAGGCTTGGTGCCCTCCTGTTGCATTATTTGATGAATATGATTGCATTTGAATAAGGGCTCATGTAGAGCAAACTATATCAAACTCGATTAGTAATTTCGATAAGTATCTTGTGTTGCTTTAATATGTGTAGGTTGGATCTGATATGCTTAATTTATGATATATGGAGCTAAGGCTCAACTTTGATATATGATATGTTATGATCCGAAAGATATGCAATATGTTACGTATCTAATCTTTGTGTATAAGTGGACATTGGATACAATTGGCATGCCATATGATTATTTGTGCTCACTAAGTAAGGGATTGGACTACAATCCGGGGCTACAGCCTATATGTGGTGAAATAAGGTTGATTTGTGTAAG
The DNA here is from genome assembly GCA_019671005.1 of Hibiscus mutabilis. Classification (NCBI taxonomy): domain Eukaryota; kingdom Viridiplantae; phylum Streptophyta; class Magnoliopsida; order Malvales; family Malvaceae; genus Hibiscus; species Hibiscus mutabilis. Next base: position 43,280,365 of record CM033717.1, on the reverse strand, counting down.
GGATTTCTCTCCGGAGCTATGGCTCAAGGCTACGGCCTATTTTCGATATCAATGGTGTAAAGGGGAATTTGTGTATCGAATGGTACCAATTCAAGAAATAATGTATGCTTATGAAGTATAACTTGATGATTATGAACTTGTATGATTTGTGGATTAGCATGAGATTATATGTTTCAAATCATGCATATGTTCCCAGTTGATCACTATCCCATTCATGACACTAGTTATTATTTACTCTTGTTATAACTACCTCACTAGGCTATATAAGCCTAACATGTGTGTCTCATGCATTTTCAGGACCTTGAAAGATTCCGCACTTCGATCATGTGTTGCGGTTGCAAGTTACCTCTTCATAAGTATATGTATGCCTATCTTTTGCCTTAAACTCCTAGTCAAGTGGCATATGGACCGAACATGTTTTGTATGAGCATTTTGATGTTTGTGTAATAGTCCTACAATGACGTAGTATTGTATGCATGAAATGGTATTTTTGGAAATGATTAATTAGTTAAAAAGAACCTAAAATGAGCCCAAAGTGAAAACCAGGTAAACGAATTCGAAATGCTATAAAATTTGGTATGACGGTAGAGTAATGGATTTTAGACTTGTTGGAAAAATTTGGTAATGATTGGACAACAATTGAGGGGTTAAATTAGGTAAAAATCAGATAGAATATGTCATTACAGGACATGAGTATCGATACGAGGCTAGCTGTATCGATACGGCCTTACATATTGGACTTGATGAAGCAGGGAGTATCGATACACTAGGGAGTGTACCGATACGGGCCTTGGCAGTAAGGTTTGGGAAAATAATTGCATCGGTACGACTTCAGGCGTACCGAAACGAGTCAACCCAAGTCAAGGTGTATCGATATGGGCCTAGACGTATCGGTACGGGGTCATTGACCTTGAACCTGGAAAGTGTAAAATTTAACATAGTGTATTGATACGACCTAAAGTGTATCGGTACGCTGTCAATTAATTCTGTTAAAAGGCTTAAGAAGCAGTTTTAAAAGATTACAATTGGTCACTAATAATTATATGGCTCAAATGGATAGGTTAAAAATATCCGATAACAACAAAACTTCTCAAGTTAATAATTGGTGAGTCTAATTACAAGTTGGTAATAAAAAATTCAGATTAGGGTTGTTAATTTGTAACGTTTACAATTTAGTCCCTCTAGTTTGAAAAGTTTTAAATTTTCTCTCAAATTCCGATTCCGACCTCCAGTTCCGTTTTCCGTTAACACCTTCCGACCTGGCTCTCTACCAGACTGGAAGGGGGCTGTTACATGGCATATCATTTAATGATGCATAAAAAATAATATGCATAGTCAGTTCATGCTTTCAATTCAAAACATGTAAAATATGATTTCATATTTAAACAATATTCAAATAGCAAAATTAAGAAAACTTACTTCCAAGCTTAGCTAAGCTTTCTAGGCTTTAACTAAACCCCTAAAGCCATAATTCAAACTTCATTTATATTACCAAAACGCATTTGTATTCACCAACTCGCTACCGTCTCGATGCTAACGCCTCGACGCCTAACCCAAAACTGTCCAAACACTTGCCAACCTCCAAAGAAAAATGCAAGGGTTAATATCAATAGGACCACACAAAGATAAGCACTTTATTAAAATACCCCATAACAAATACACGAACTTAAGAGCAGCAGTAGCTCACGCCCTGCTCTACTTCACAACCCTGTACGAGCCCCTTAAATTCCTTCTTTTCTTTCTTTTTCTTTTGCCAAATAGCGATGCACATGGCAACCAAAACCGTGAGATTGAAATTCATCAATCTTCCAATATTTGCAACGCCTGAGACCATTTCAAAACCCCTTTATTATTATTCTTTTCTCTTTTTATATACCTTCAGCTACACGAATTACAAATGGGCAACTATTGCCACAACAACCGCAAGGCGGAAACCACAGCACTGCCCTGTTCGACATTTCCTTTTTTTTTTTTCAATACTTCCTTACGAGCATTTCATCTAATATAATTGGTGCACCTTAATATAAGATCAAATAATTCAATTAACCACACTACCAATCACCCCTTCAAGAATATTAATCTAAACTTTACCAATTCAATTAATTATGGTACTAATTTTTTAAAATTGAGATTGGATTACATCTAACTCATTAAAATAACTCACAATCCAATTAAAATATTTAGATTTCAACTATTAAATCATGATTTACTCTTTAGCATCCAAAAACTAAAATTAATCTATTAAAATTCACTTTAATATCAAAAGACAATAAAATTGATAGAAGTTTAACATAAAATAATTAGGAATCATTAGAACCAAGAACTTACCCAAATGATTTGGGAAAAGAAAGTGGAAGTTGAGACTCTCCTCCTCACTTAAGACTATGTAAGTCTAATGCATTCATCTTCCACATTTCAGGTTAATAAGGAAAATCAATGTTCTCTAAAGTGTGTTTGACAAATTCTAGAGAGATAAACTTAAATATATTTTTCTCTATTGAGAAAATAATAACCCTCGTCATCTTTTGGCTCAAAATGGGAGGGAAGAGCTATTTTTAATATATGGGTTAATAATCCCATAAGCCACTATTTTACCCATTTTTACAATATAATCATTATTAAATTTTTACAAATCGTGTAATACAGTCACTATTTAATTTAATATTAAACCAACCCTTTAAAGTTTCCCAAACTCAATTTCATCCTTTAAATAACTCATTAAATTTATTTTCAAAAATATTAGCCACGATAAATTTATGAAAAAATCAATTTAATCAAGCCAAATTATTTTTTCGGTATTAATTAATTAGCTAAAACCTAACCAAAATTCCAACTTGAATCCGATAACTCACTCGAGTCTTCTAGCCCGTTTTTCGGGATGTTACAAAACCGGTCTTGTGCTCTTTAAAGTCCTTCCTACCACAAGTTTAACAAAGTTATATTCGGAGTTCAATCATAATAACGAGTCATATTTGTGTTAAGAGTCTGATGAAAGGTATGACACCAATTGAAGTATAGTTGCAAGAAAGAACAAGAATATGAAACTTTTATTCCTACTCATACAAGAAGAAGAATGTGTTATTAGCGTAATAGAAGAAGAAAGACAAAAAAACCAACCTAAAAACTATTATTAGAAAGAAAATTGAGTGGACAATGAAAATCCAAACCCAAAAACAGATTGAAAGAAGAAACCCAAAGGGTGGATCCACTTCAAGGTGTTGCTTGCGGCAGTAGATGGTGGTCGTCTTGACGCATCTTGATGGTCACCGGCGACTAGGTATGTATTTTCTCACTTTTTCACTTTTCTATTTTCTATATTCTATTTTCTATTTTTTCACAAACTAAATACACCGATAAAATAAAAAAAAAGCAAAAATAGGATATAGAAAACCCCTAATTTTGTTCAAATAGCTAGTTTGATGGATTTAGCTTCATCAATGTAACCCCCTCGACCCGGCCTAGTCGCAAGACCGAATCGAGCGAGCTACATTAGGTTTACCAAAGTAAACCGTGAAGAAGATACTCGAAACGCGGCCATTTATTTTCTTTTATCTTGTCTAGATGCAAAGTTATAACTTATGATGAGTGATTAGGAAGCGGATGAAAACTCAACTCAATCAGGCATTAAATTGACATCCAACTGGTTACAATTGCAATTTAGGGACCAAATTTCAATTCTGGGAAACTAAAAGGACTTAACCCTTTTTATGTTACCAACCTTTAATTAATTAGGTTTCATGCTTACACGTTGAATATCAATACAAAACAATCATCCAAACTCAAATATTTTCATCCACAATATTCAAGGATTAAAACGTAAGAAATCAGAACTTCAGAATATCCAAATAACTGAAATAACTACTGGCCGTATTGGTACACTAAGGGGTGTATCGGTATGCTTTGCCTGATTAAAAATCCCTAAATTCCACTAGCTTAACACCATATCGATATGCCTACGCGTACCGATACGTCTTGCCCAAAAATACTATCCCGTACCGAAATGATCCCACACGTACAGAAACGCTAAACCTAAATCAGCCTTGTTGAACCTAAACAGCTACCCCGCGTACCGAAACGATAGGCCTGAAACATCTTATCCGTACTGATACGAGGATACGCGTACCGGTACGCCTGGACTTGAAATGTCCACTTTTGTTGGTTTAACATGCATTCAAAGATACTAAAACACCCTAACATGCTTCTAACACAAATCTGACACATTCTAGGATCGATCCTCAGCTAAACTTACCATAATCAACATCATATCCAAGCATCATGCTTCAAATGATAAACTATAGGCATGCTTCCTAAAACATAGACCACTACAAGCATGAATCTTAAAACCAAAGCAACCATCAATCCATAATGACCAATTACAAACCAAAAGCAGCAAAACAACATTGCTCAACCAGGGAGTTTAGCAAAACATCTCCCAAATTAACAACGGAATCCCTCATTGCCCTTATTACTTATAGTTTAATTCGAAAACATACTTTCGATACCGAAGACTTTAACGATCCCTTGCTTCCTTGATGCCTTCAACTTCAATTCTCTGCATTGATGGACAAAGAGAGCGTAAGCACACTAGGCTTAGTGAGGAGTGCTCTAAAACAACACACCATCAATGCATTTAAAACCATTTTCCAAACCACATTGAAATCTCATTTCAATCATCTTGTAAATTCAACATTTAAAACATCATGCCTTGAAAACCATGCACTTAACAATTTCAAAAATCAGCATTATACAACAACAACATGTATAAACCATAGCTCAACCTCAATTTAAGCCTTCCCATGCATAACAAACCATATGCAAAGCTTAAAGAGTAAACATGTATAAACCAACATTATACAACAACATGATACATCAACAATTATATCGATTTTCAAGTGATCATTAACCAACTTCCATTTCCAAAATGGTTCATCGGCTATACAGATTCGACAAGTGTCTTCTCAACACTTCAAGCCATCTCAACTGGAATAGCGATACAATCACAATCGCAGTACATTCACAATTGAGTACATTTACAACCCACGAGGACACCAACCCCAATCATCGGTTAGATGCTTATTCCACTAATGGGTGTTTTCGGTACCATATAACCCCTCAACTGTTAGGGTACTTGGATGGAGTATTCAGTACACCGTATAAACCCCTCGACATCCAATGTGACTTTTTATAGTGCACTATCAATCATATGGCCGACCAACTATATCCGATAACATTTTAAACCACATCACTTGCCAATATAATTCATTATTAACCATGTACCTTACCATTTTTTATGCATCAAACCAAACCTTTATCAAAGTAACAAACCATGCTTTAAAACAAGTATTTCCACATACTTACAAAAATCAGTTACAATGTGCATCCTTCAACATTTCATAATCAAAACAATATTAAACTTACTTTAAAACACGCTTAAACATAAGGTGCCATGTAATTCAAAACAAGTGCATAAAACTATTTCGTAAAAGTACGACCGAGAGAGAAAACCACTTTATACTTACTTGCGAGTTTAAAACAACATTTCAAGCTAAGTTTAAACTCCCATAAACCACATTTAAACCATTTCAAAGCTGAAATCCATGTCCTCACTCACCGACACGTGAAACCTCAATTCCTCGACAAGAATTCAAGCGTTCGAAGCCTCCAAAGCTACACCACAAGCTACCGGATCGATCTCCCCTATTTTAACCATATAACAATAGAGGATAAATGCATCATAATGCATTCAAACCCCAACAAAACAATTCCTCAACATTGCTTTGCTAAAAGCTATCAAACACCATCTGAAACAACCGAAAACAACATCAATTACCTTCCAAACTCAACCCAGCCAAAACCTAACACTTCCAACCATTAATTAACATCAATTAACATCTATGATTCATTCAACAACTGCCTTATACCTCTAGCAACCATTAAACCACCATGACTCCTCAAAAACACATAATTATCAACGTAGGAAATTAAAGATTCATAGTCTCGGGATTCCAATGTTAAAATCAATATATTAACATTATAAAAAATCATAATCTTGATTAAAGCCAATCAAGAACCCAACAAAATAGATCTAATTCAAAATTCACATAAATCCATCAATTAAACCTTGATTTAATCATATTCCTCAATTAAATCATAAAACTCAATAGAAAACTTATTTAAAGAGTCAAGAACTTGTGAATTTCAATAAATAACCTTTCATTAGAGGAGAAGAACGAACCTTACCTCCAATGAATGAGTTTCCCCTTAATTGGATGTTTTTCTCTCGAAAAACAAAGAGATTCAATGAGATTTTTGGAAAACAAGTTGAAGAATCATTTAAAAACCAAAGAGTTAAGAAATCAAGATCATTACCTCAATATTCTGATGAAAAAGAAAGTGTTTGGCTAAAATGATTTTGAGAGAAAATAAGAGAGAAAGAAAGTTACGTCAAATTATGATTTTAGGAAATAACTACCTTCCTTAATTAAATCCTTTTTAATTCCCTTAATTAAAACTCTTTTAAAATAATCTTATTTAAGAGAAAACTCAGATTACTCCAAAACGCAAAATAGCTCCTTAAAGATTCAAAGTTTTGACTCTTTACAAAATAGTCACCAAAATAGTTTTACCAAAATTACATTTTGGACACTAACCAAAATGTCACATTTCCAAATTCCATTTTCTAAAATTGATTTCACCATTATTATTTATATATTAAATAATGTTTTAACCACTTTCCATATTTTTAACTTACTTAAAAAAATATTTATTCTCGAATCTGACTCAAATCTCTAATTCAGTTTACCGGACCATCTAACTGGCCTACAAATGGCTAGGCCCAAAACCTGGGCATTACAACTCTCCCCCACTTAGGAAATTTCATCCTCAAAATTTTGCCTGAAGGAAACAAATGCGAAAATTGCTTAAACATGTCTGCTTTGCTCTCCCACGTGGCCCCTCAACTCCCCGATGTCGCCACAACACCTTCACAAGTTCAATTGTCTTACCACGAAGAATTTTGCTGCTAGAATCAAGGGTCTCTACCGGTTCCTCATCATAGGACAAATCTAGTTGCAACTCAATATCCTCCACTGGCATAATATGCGATGGATCCGATCGATACCTCCGCAACATTGACACATGAAACACATCATGAATTTTCCCCAACTCGGGTGGTAACCTCAACTGATACGCAACAGGACCAACACGCTCCACAACCTCATACGGTCCAATAAACCCCAGACTAAGCTTACCCTTACGTCCAAACCACATCACATGCTTCCAAGATGAAACTTCAAAAACATACGATCACCAACCGCATATTCAATATCTCTATGCTTTAAATCTGCGAAGGATTTCTGGTGATCCAAAGGCGCTTTCAAGCGATCACAAATGAGCTTCACTTTCTCATTCGTATCCTTTAAGACATCCGACAAGGAAACATATTTTTCCCTCGCCTCAGCCCAACACAGAGGCGTACGACACTTCCTACCATACAAAAATTCATACGGCGTCGTCTGTATACTAGCCTGATAACTGTTGTTATAGGCAAACTATACCAAAGGCAACTTTCTCTCTCAGATTCCTTGGAACTCAATTATACAATACCTCAACATATCCTTCAATACCTAGATCACACGTTCAGACTGACCATCTGTATGAGGATGATACGAAGTACTAAAACTCAATCGTGTGCCCAAAGCTTGATGCAAACACTCCGAAAACCTTGCTATAAACTGCAGATCTCTATCCGAAACTATAGACTTAGGCACACCGTGCAAACACACAATCTCAATAATATACAAATCCGCTAACTTATCCAAAGTATACATCATATGCACAGGTACAAAATGTGCACACTTTGTAAACCGATCAGCAATCACCCAAATGAAATCTTTTTTAGTGGGTGTCAACGACAACCCTAACACAAAATCCATTGGTGATTCTTTCCCACTTCCATTCTGAAGTCCTCAACGATTGCAACAACCCAGAAGGAAACTGATGTTCAGCCTTAACACGCTGACAAACCATACATTTAGCAACAAAATCAGCCACATCTTTCTTTAAACCCACCAAATAGTACTCTCCCTTCAAACCTTGATACATCTTAGTACTACCGGGATGCATAGCAAAAGGACTAGCATGTGCCTAGGCCAAAATCATATGCCTCAACTCAACATCACTAGGCACCATTATCCGACCTTTAAAACACAACACTCCATCATCATATAAATGAAAATCCGTCAGATTCCCATCCATGATATCCATAACATGATGTACTGACGCGCCATCATAAGGTTACTTCTCTTTAATCAACTGTGAAAATAGATGGCTTTACCTGCAACTCGGCCATCAAACCTCCATCTTGCGTCACACTCATTCGTGCAAGCATCGCCCTCAACTCCACCAAAACTCTCATACTCAAAGCATCGGCTACAACATTAGCCTTACCTGGATGATACTCAATCGTCAAATCATAATCTTTAAGCAACTCAAATGTAACACCCCTAACCCGGCTTAAGAGTAAACCGAATTAGGTAGTGTTAAGGAACAAATATACAAACAAACATACGACCATTGAACTCTTCTGAACTGAAAGTAACCAAAAATCACGGTGATTTAAAACTTTTTAGATTTTGTTAGGACAAACCTTAACTTAGTCATGTACAAACAATTTTACAAGCATCAATGAAAAACACTTCAACCACCAATTCGTAGCATGTTCATCTATTTCAGGTCAATTACTATAATTAAACCATGACTACGGCAAGTGAATCAAGTTTCACAATTCCCATAGTTCGCATACTATTGATCTGTTATTGCTCACGATAATATAAACCCAACGACTAAGATCTATCAAGTTACAAGTTAAGATATTTAAGGTTCGAGCATTTTGATCATAATTACTCTCCAAGGAGTCAAGTATTCAGAGATTATAACTAGCCTAGCTTTACCACACGCAACATTTGAACATCATATTTACCATAAGACAACAAGCAAGCAAACATAAGACATTATAGGTCAGTTACAAAAGGGGGTGATAGATGCGTTTTAAATACTAGGAACAAGGTTATTTCAAAATTCAAACCACACCTATTCAGATGCATATAACTTCACATTGTAATACTTACACGTATTTGTTGACATGTTTACAGAACACCTATCATAATCACCACTCTAAACTTGCAACCATGTTATCTCATTTTAGGGTTAATACATATTAATAAACATATATAAATCAACCCTCGTACATGCATGTCAACAAGGTGGTCTAGTAACTTAGATCACATATAAACATTTAAATAACCATACGACCATACTAACCATATAAATCATATAGCAAGCAATCATATAATAAGTAAAGGCCCATTACAAAACATTGAATGCTTGAAAAGCTTATAAGCAGAGGAAGACAAGAAAACATTATAATGCACAATGCATTCTTAACAAATATGTGCCACCACCTAGGAGTTCTAAGAACAACATTCAAATCGTACTTTGGATCCTTGTGATTACGTCCAGATTCAGGGGAAGAACGAAAACTCATTTACCCTGAAATATAACAAAGGAAATAGGGTAAGCAGATGCTTAGTGAGGTATCAGAAATGATTTAGAGTATGCGTTATCATTATACGTTATATTATTAATCTTTACCGAAGTCAATCAAAGATTAAGCAAACAACGACTTGTCATGAGGTAAAGTACTTTAGTCACATAAGTTACCTACTTAAATATAATACATAAGGCATTGCTTATTACACAAGTCACAAACTTACATGTAACATTATCCATTCACAACAGCTCAATGTGCCTTTCTATTCAAACGGATTATAATTAACATTATAAATGATACTTGTCACACAAGTTATTTCACTTAGTATTTTGTTAACAATGTTATTTGACTTATAAGCTATTAATCTAGCATAGGAACAATCCTGGTTCTTGGCACATAAGACTTTAAACATATTAAGTCATTTTCATGAAGTACTCATATATTTTCAGAACACTCCAAGACATTCGTTTCTACCAAACAATCCATGTAATTCATGTATGCATTCAACCTATCAAAACAATCCACTATCTTTATTTAACATGCCAAAACAGTCCATGTAATTCATGTATGCATTCAACCTATAAAAACAGTCCACTATCTTTATTTAACATGCCAAAACAGTCCATGTAATTCATGTATACATTCAACCTATCAAAACAGTCCACTATCTTTATTTAACATGCCAAAACAGTCCATGTAATTCATGTATACATTCAAGCTATCAAATCAGTCCACTATCTTTATTTAACATGCCAAAACAGTCCATGTAATTCATGTATACATTCAACCTATCAAAACAGTCCACTGTCTTTATTTAACATGCCAAAACAGTCCATGTAATTCATGTATATATTCAACCTATCAAAACAGTCCATGTAATTCATGTATATATTCAACCTATCAAAACAGTCCACTAGCTTTATTTAACAAGCCAAAACAGTCCACTATCTTTATTTAACAAGCCAAAACAGTCCATGTAAATCATTTATACACTTTAATACATCAAAACAATCCATTTTCTTTCAAGTATATATAGTTCATGGCAGCATTACATATGTATATATTTTATACACTAAAACAGTCCAACATAGTATAGAATCATAGCATCTCGTTTACTTGTTTACTTGTCATTTAAAGTATCGAACATATGATATTTTTAACATAGTTTACTTTTCACATACTTACGAACATCTCACATCTTAGATATAACTCACTTATCTTATAAGTTAACAACACATAACATATCATATTTATAACTTATTTATCACATAAGTTAGCAACACATAACATAGCATATTTATAACTTACTTATCACATAAGTTGTCAACACCACTTTTCAAGATATAGATTTCTTAGCAATAATGTATCAAGTTTAACCTATTAAATTGGCTCACAATTTCATTATTTAATCTTTACACAGCCTTGAGAATCAAATAGTCTAGAAACACAAATCTTATGACGTCTATCGTCAAACAAGGGTACTTGAAGTACCAAACAAGGGACCGTAGTCCAAACAAGGGACCGAAGTCCAAACAATGGACCATAGTCCATTCTACCAAGGAGCTCTATAGACTCTATGGCATGCCAATTGTACCTAAGACTGACTCGAAACCAAGGCTTTCCTTTTTAATCTTATCGTAACAATTTTCAGAGTCAAGATTTATCACTTAATCGAGTATCAGATAATCATGCTTTATTCATAGCATGTTAAGCATAGCTCAAAGATCATAGAATCATATATATATAGGCTGAATTTCGTAATAACTTATCGAGATATGGTCATGTACACATCACATTCAAAGTCTATATAATCCTTTAGCTCAAATATAACTTATTCTTAAGTACTTACCTAGGTAATTTCGTATAAAAGTACTCGGGATAGCTATAAGCTTATCATAGCTATCCCGAGGCTTGAACTACAATCACCTCCTATCCCAAAGTTACGAGATACTTGAACCCTTAATCGAATCTTGCTACTTAACCAAGTCCTCTCTTAGCTTCCTCTTGGTCTAAGAGTAATAAAAGGTGTAAAGATACATTAGAATTAATCTTATTACTTATACCTTGTAACTACTCACATAGTGATATATATATATATATGCATACCATTTCTACGCAAAATAGTCCAAAACACGAGCAAGCATAATCAAACATAACAAAACAGTTCACCAAGAACACATACATGTGCAAGTTGGTCCCTATTTGCATGTATACATTTTTATGCATCTAAACAATCTTTCCCTTAATTATCTTAGTGCAAAAACAGTCTCATATACACATACACCACACGTTCATATACTCAAAGCAGTCCAGCAACATTTATTTTAACATAATTCAGTCCTCTACCTATTCATGTATACACAAAGCAGCCTACATTATTTGTATATACATATAAGCACATAAGACAATCTATTTAACAACCAGATAATTAATTATTTCCAGAATTTTGGCAGCATGCACTACCTACAAAGAATTACTTGTACATAACAGAATACTCATTATAATTTAACTTTCTTTACACCATTAAAAACTAGATTCGAGTACGGTCCTAATGACATAAGCCACATGATTTAATAATATTTTAACATAATTCAGTCCTCTACCTATTCATGTATACACAAAGCAGCCTACATTATTTGTATATACATATAAGCACATAAGACAATCTATTTAACAACCAGATAATTAATTATTTCCAGAATTTTGGCAGCATGCACTACCTAAAAGAATTACTTGTACATAACAGAATACTCATTATAATTTAACTTTCTTTACACCATTAAAAACTAGATTCGAGTACGGTCCTAATGACATAAGCCACATGATTTAATAAAATCCACAAAAATTATGAAAATTACTAAAAGTCCCGAAACAGAGACTGCCCAGAGCAGAATCTACTTCCAGTTTTTCTGTACTACTTTCGTTCAAAAATTCTTATCTTTAGATCCAAGACTCGAAACAATTCACTGTTTTCTTTAAATGAAACTAGACATACACATGATTATGTACATATAAGATTCATTCTCTAATTTAACCTATGTGATTTTCTATAAATTTTCAAACTTGCCGGTGCATAACTTGTAGGCAAATTTCACTCATTTTCATATATGCTTGATCTTACCCAAGACAGTCCCCTCAATATCAAAACATATTTTTTCTATGTTTCTTTAAATCATTAAAACACTCCTCTAATGGAACTAACATCAACAAAATTCCTGGTTCACATTCGAGCATCAAGTGAATTCACAATTAGGGTCATGTTTGAACATTTTACACTCATCTACTTTAATGTTCTTTGTTAACAACACAACAAGATTCGAAACATGTTTTATCGCCTATAAAACATAATCATTCTAATAATCTACCATAAAACTACTATCAAGATTTCCTCCAACAGATTGTATATTAACTATGATCACTCTAGCACACAAAATCAGTTCATAGATCATTCGTGTATATATATATATAAATCCATTCATCCAAATTAATTCTAAACGTTTCTATGAGAATTTAACATACAAACTTAAGCTTCAAACATAATCTACACATGAATATAAAAGAGAACAAGAAGGTTACATGTCTAACAACAATCTATGCGCATAAGCTCCACAATAGAATTAATCTAATCCCAATTTGAGCTTTAACTCTCACTACTCTCTCACTATCGGGTTAAACTAAGCAAAGGAAGAAGATGATGATAAAAATTTTGTGTATAAACCTTCTCTCTTCAAAATGCTGGTCCCAAACTCTCCTTTCTTCACACATGCCAATAGTTTTGCATGACATGTGCACATACCCTCTAAGAATTAGATTTTTTACATGCAATCCACTAAGTCTTATCCTAGGTTCTTCTTGGTCCTTTAAACATGGCTCTTCAATTCTTTAAAATTTTTATTGAGTCCCAAAACCCTTAATTGGTTATTATAAGAAAACATTTCAATCGAATCGATTCACAACTAATTTGACCAAAATTTCTAAGTCATGACTTGGGGTATTACAATTCTCCCCTCCTTAAAAGAAATTCGTCCTTGAATTTCTCTTGAACTAAGAAGTTAAGCTCGTTATTCTTATACAAGTTCGTTACTAGCACCGAAAAGTTCTCAACTTCATTGTTCAGAAAGCTCTTAAGATATTACAATATTCACAACAGAAAAGACAGTTCGTGTTAACTGCAAGTCACTGGCTCTAAATGAAATATTAACTCCAGGGTGGCACATGTAATGAATGATGACGCAACATAACTCGGTTTAGTCCTAGGATCGACTAAACCTTAGCTCTGATACCAAAATGTAACACCCCTAACCTGGCTTAGGAGTAAACCGAATTAGGTAGTGTTAATGAACAAATATACAAACAAACATACGATCATTGAACACTTCTAAACTGAAAGTAACCAAAAATCAGGATAATTTAAAACTTTTTAGATTTTGTTAGGGCAAACCTTAACTTAGTCATGTACAAACAATTTTACAAGCATCAAGAAAAACACTTCAACCACCAATTCGTAGCATGTTCATCTATTTTAGGTCAATTACTATAATTAAACCATGACTACGGTAAGTGAATCAAGTTTCACAATTCCCATAGTTCACATACTATTGATCTGTTATTGCTCACGATAATATAAACCCAACGGCTAAGATCTATCAACTTACAAGTTAAGATATTTAAGGTTTGAGCATTTTGATCATAATTACTCTCCAAAGAGTCAAGTTTTCGGATATTATAACTAGCCTAGCTTTACCAACATGCAACATTTGAACATCATATTTATCATAACACAACAAGCAAGCAAACGTAAGACATTATAGGTCAATTAAAAAAATGGTGATAGCTAAGTTTTAAATACTAGGAACAAGGTTATTTCGAAATTCAAACCACGTCTGTTCAGATGCATGTAACTTCACATTGTAATACTTGCACGTATTTGTTGACATGTTTACAGAACACCTATCATAATCACCACTCTAAACTTGAAACCGTGTTATCTCATTTTAGGGTTAATACATATTAATAAACATATACAAATCAACCCTCTTACATGCATGTCAACAAGGTGGTCTAGTAACTTAGATCACATATAAACATTTAAATAACCATACGACCATACTAACCATATAAATCATATAGAAAGCAATCAGATAATAAGTAAAGGCCCATTACAAAACATCGAATGCTTGAAAAGCTTATAAGAAGATGAAGACAAGCAAACATTATAATGCACAATGCATTCTTCACAAATATGTGCCACCACCTAGGAGTTCTAAGAACAACATTCAAATCGTACTTTGGATCCTTGTGATCACGTCCAAATTCAGGGGAAGACTGAAAACTCATTTACCCTGAAATATAACGAAGGAAATAGGGTAAGCAGATGCTTAGTGAGGTACTGGAAATGATATAGAGTATGTGTTATCATTATATGTTATATTATTAATCTTTTGCCGAAGTCAATCAAAGATTAAGCAAACAACGACTTGTCATGAGGTAAAGTACTTTAGTCACATAAGTTACCTACTTAAATACAATACATAAGGCATTGCTTATTACACAAGTTACCAACTTACATGTTACATTATCCATTCACAACAGCTCAATGTGCCTTTCTATTCAAACATATTATAATTAACATCATAAAAATGATACTTTTCACAAAAGTTATTTCACTTAGTATTTTGTTAACAATGTTATTTGGCTTATAAGCTATTAATCTAGCCTAGGAACAATCCAGGTTCTTGGCACATAAGACTTTAAACATATTAAGTCATTTTCATGAAGTACTCATATATTTTCAGAACACTCAAAGACATTCGTTTCTACCAAATAGTCCATGTAATTCATGTATGCATTCAACCTATCAAAACAGTCCACTATCTTTACTTAACATGCCAAAACAGTCCATGTAATTCATGTATACATTCAACCTATCAAAACAGTCCACTATCTTTATTTAACATGCCAAAACAGTCCATGTAATCCATGTATACATTCAACCTATCAAAACAGTCCATTTTCTTTATTTAACATGCCAAAACAGTCCGTGTAAATCATTTATACACTTTAATACATCAAAACAGTCAACTTTCTTTCAAGTATATATAGTTCATGGTAGCATTACATATGTATATATTTTATACACTAAAACAGTCCAACATAGTATAGAATCATAGCATCTCGTGTACTTGTTTTACTTGTCATTTAAAGTATCGAACATATGATATTTTTAACATAGTTTACTTTTCACATACTTTCGAACATCTCACATCTTTGATATAACTCACTTATCTTATAAGTTAACATCACATAACATATCATATTTATAACTTATTTATCACATAAGTTATCAACACATAACATAGAATATTTATAACTTACTTATCACATAAGTTGTCAACACCACTTTTCAAGATATAAATTTCTTAGCAATAATGTATCAAGTTTAACCTATTAAATTGGCCCACAATTTAATTATTTAATCTTTACACAGCCTTGAGAATCGAATAGTCTAGAAACACGAATCTTATGGCGTCTGTCGTCAAACAAGGGTACTCAAAGTACCAGACAAGGGACCGTAGTCCAAACAAGGGACCGAAGTCCAAACAATGGACCATAGTCCATTCTACCAAGGAGCTCTGTAGACTCTATGGCATGCCAATTGTACCTAAGACTGACTCGAAACCAAGGCTTTCCTTTTTAATCTTATCGTAACAATTTTCGGAGTCAAGATTTATCACTTAATCGAGTATCAGATAATCATGCTCAAATATATAACTTATTCTTAAGTACTTACCTCTAGCCCAAGCTAGCTTTTGCAATCACAATACAACCAAACAATCAAAAGTAATAATAGGTAATTTCGTATAAAAGTACTCAGGATAGCTATAAGCTTATCCCGAGGCTTGAACTACACTCACCGCTTATCCTGAAGTTATGGGATACTTGATCCCTTAATCGAATCTTGCTACTTAACCAAGTCTTCTCTTAGCTTCCTCTTGGTCTAAGAGTAATAAAAGGTGTATAGATACATTAGAATTAATCTTATTGCTTATCCCTTGTAACTACTCACCTAGTGATATATATATATACCATTTCTACGCAAAACACTCCAAAACACGAGCAAGCATAAACAAACATAACAAAACAGTTCACCAATAACACATACATGTTCAATTTGGTCCCTATTTGCATGTATACATTTTTATGCATCTAAACAATCTTTCCCTTAATTATCTCAATGCAAAAACAGCCTCATATACACATACACCACACGTTCATATACTCAAAGCAGTCCAACAACATTTATTTTAACACAATTCAGTCCTCTACCTATTCATGTATACACAAAGCAGCCTACATTATTTGTATATAAATATAAGCACATAAGACAATCTATTTAACAACTATATCATTTCAAAACAATCTTCATACTTCATATACATTCAAGACAATCCATATGCTTTAATTTACAACATTAATCAGATTTCGTTCTTAAGATTCATACAATACCCACATGTTCTCAGTTTTAACCTAGGTAATTAATTGTTTCCAGAATTTTGGCAGCATGCACTACCTACAAAGAATTGCTTGTACAGAACTAAATACTAATTTTAATTTAACTTTCTTTACACCGTTAAAAACTAGATTCAAATACGGTCCTAATAGCATAAGCCACGTGATTTAATAAAATCCACAAAAATTATGAAAATTCCTAAAAGTCCTGAAATAAAGACTGCCCAGAGAAGAATTTGCTTCCAATTTTTCTGTCCTACTTTCGTTCAAAAATTCATATCTTTCGATCCTGGACTCGAAACAATTCACCGTTTTGTTTAATTGAAAATAGACATACACATGATTTTGTACATATAAGATTCATTCTCTAATTTAACCTATGTGATTTTCTATAAATTTTCAAACTTGCCAGTGCATAACTTGTAGGAAGATTTCACTCATTTTCATATATGCTTGATCTTACCCAAGACAGTCCCCTCAATATCAAAACATATTTTTTCCATGTTTCTTTAAATCATTAAAACAGTCCTCTAATGGAACTAACAGCAACAAAATTCCTGGTTCACATTCGAGCAACAAGTGAATTCACAATTAGGGTCATGTTTGAACATTTTACACTCATATACTTTAAAGTTCTTTGTTAAAAACACAAATAGATTCGAAACATGTTTCACAGCCTATAAAACATATGAATTTGTCACCCAAATTCGAATAAACTATCTTAAAACTACTATCAATATTTCCTCCAACAGATTGTATATTAACTATGATCACTCTAGCACACAAAATAAGTTCATAGATCATTCATATATATATATATATATATATATATATATATAAATCCATTCATCCAAATTAGTTCTAAACGTTTCTACGAGAATTTAACATACAAACTTAAGCTTCAAACATAATCTCCACATAAATATAAAAGTGAACAAGATGGTTACCTGTCTAACAACAATCTATGTGCATATGCTCCACAATAGAATTAATCTAATCCTAATTTGAGATTTAACTCTCACTACTCTCTCACTATCGGGTTAAACTAAGCAAAGGAAGAAGATGATGATAAAAATTTTGGGTATAAACCTTCTCTCTTCAAAATGCTGGTCCCAAACTCTCAACTCTTCACACGTGCCAACAATTTTGCATGACATGTGCACATGCCCTCTAAGAATTAAAATTTTTACATGCAATCAGTAAGTCTTATCCTAGGTTTTCTTGGTCCTTTAGACATGGCTCTTCAATTCTTTAAAATTTTTATTGAGTCCCCAAAACCTTAATTGGTTATTCTAAGAAAATTTCAATCGAATCGAGTCACAACTAATTTCACCAAAATTTCTAAGTCATGATTTGGGGTATTACATCCAACCATCTACGTTTCAAATCCTTTTGAGTCATCAAATACTTCAAACTCTTGTGATCCGTGTACACAACTTCTCACCATGAAGATATTGTCTCCAAATTTTCAAAGCAAGCACAACTGCGGCAGTTTCACGATCATGGGTAGGGTAATTGTACTCATGCACCTTCAATTGTCTAGATGCATAAGCCCAACTTTTCCTTCTTGGATCAACATACAACCCAACCCCACATACGACGCATCACTATAAACCTCAAACTCCTTACCTGACTCAGGTTGAATCAAGATAGGAGCTTGTGTCAATGCTTCCTTTAACTTCTCAAAATCTTGTTGTCTAACTTCCGTCCACTCAAATCAGACATACTTTTGCAACAACTTAGTCAAAAGAGCAATAATCCTTGAAAAACCTTCCACAAACCTACGATAATATCTGGCTAAACCAAGGAAACTACGAACCTCTTATACTAACTTTGGTGATTCCCAACCCATCACCGCCTTAATCTTGTGTGGATCAACCCGAATCCCTTCGGTCGACACCACATATCTAAGGAAAAAAACTTCCCTAAGCCAAAACTCACACTTACTCAACTTAGCATACAACTGCTTATCCAACAAAGCTTGAAGCACAATTTGCAAGTGTCGATCATGATCCTCCTCGGTACGAGAGTACACAAGAATATCATTGATAAACACGACCACAAATTGATCCAAAAACTCATGGAACACCCGATTCATCATATCCATGAATGCAACAGGGGCATTACTCAAACCAAATGGCATCACCAGGAACTCATAATGCCTGTACCTCGTACGAAAGCTAGTCTTAGGTACATCCACATCCATTACCTTCAACTGATAATATCCAGATCTCAAATCTATCTTGGAAAACACCGACGCACCTGTAAACTAATCTAACAAATCATCAATCCTTGGCAAAGGATACATATTCTTAATCATCAACTTGTTAAGTTGCCGATAATCAATGCACATCCGCATCGTGCCATCCTTCTTTTTCACAAACAACACAGGTGCACCCCAAGGCAAAACACTAGGCCTAATAAACCCCCGATCAAGCAACTCTTGAAGTTGTGTCTTCAACTCTTTCGAATCCATACGTGTAACACCCTGATTTTGGGCCTGAAGTTATCCGATTAGTTTGAACAGTTCTGGTGAACCGGAGTAGAGGTCTAGACTAGTTTTGGGATTTAATTAAAAAGAAATATATTTTGGCTGAAACAAAATATGGAAAAATATCTAAAATATTTAAATATGTTTTAAAAATAATGGTGAACTCAATTTGGCAAAATAAATTGAGTAAGGGTGACATTTTGAAAATGGTGACTGTTTTGTAAAGAAATCAAAACTGTTTTAGTAATTGTTTTGTAAAAAGATGAGAATTTAGAATCTTTAAGGAGCTAATAACCCTAAAGTCTAATATCAGACTTTTTCCCTTAATTGGATTATTTTAAAGTGTTTTAATTAACTAAAATTGGTTAGGAGAGTTAATGGGGAGTTATTTTCCTCTAACACAAATTTGACGTAACTTTTCTTCTCACAAAAATTCTCTCAATTTTCCCTCCAGCCAAACACCATTCTTCACTTCAAAAGCTTAAGGTAAACTCTTAACTTAATTCACTTTTGATTTCTAAATGATTTCCTAATGATTTCTCACCAAAATCTTATTGTTTAAACTTTGTTTTCTCATGTAAATCAACCAATTAAGGGGAAAGCTACCATTAGAGGTAAGGTTCCATTTTTCCTCCTCTAATGAAAGGTTCTTACTGAAATTCACAAGTTCTTGATCCTTTATCAATGCTTTCTAATGAGTTTTGTTGTGACGATTAAGGGAAATTGGTTTAATTGAGGTTTTTGAGTTAGTAAATGAAGAGATTGGTTTAAATTCATATGGATCTGAAAATTTTGAGTATTATGATGTTTCTAATCATTAAGTTGATGTTAAAAAGTGTGGATACGTGTTTTTGATCAATGTAAACCTGAAACTAGTTAGATTGCTATGGATCTAAGTTGTCATCTTTGGTTTTTCTCTTGATATTTGGGTTTAATGGTTGCTGGAAGTTAAAGGACGTTGGGAAGTATTTAACTAATGTGTATTGATGTTTTTTAAGTGTTGATTTCGTTGGGTAAGGGCTGGAGATCATTTAGGATTGTTTCGCCTTTGTTTTCGATAGTGTTCGGTTGGTGTTGTGTTGTTAATTTTGCTAGAATGTTGAGGAGGTTGTGGGCTGCGAGTTTAGATGTTGGATTGAGCTTTAATTCTCTATTTTGGTTGGGTAAAAACAAGGGAGATCAATTCAGAGTTGTTTGGAGGTGCTACGATTGCATTAGATGTTTGATTGACGCTTCAGCTTGCAAGCGAAGCGAAGTCGGTGAGTGGAAACATAGTTTACAGCTTTAAAAAGGTTTGAAAAAGGTTTATGGGAGTTTATATTGAGCTTAAAATGTCAATCTAGGCTCAGAAGTAAGTATGGTAATGTTTGCTCTCGGATTGCGGTTTTTCCATGGTTTTAATGATATCATGCTCATGTTTTGATTATGGTTTTGTTACCTACTGTTAATGCATGTTTTCATATGTGAAATATGATGAGATTTATCCCATGAGATAGAATTATTATGACAATGAGATATATTATGCTTTTGGAAAGCTTTGCATGGTTTAATGCATGAGGCTTGGGATATGGAAATGTTTTCAATAATGCATTGGTAAAAACAGTACGTTAACATGGTTTTAAATTGTATATTGGCAAGTGATGATGCTTAAAAATTATGTCCGATATAATTGGTCCACCAATAGGATGAGAGTGCACTATAATATACAAAAATCGTACGTGTTACAAATTCTTCGGTTACACAATAAGGGTAGTGCTATTGTGTTGCGAGTGATAGGGGTAGTGCTATCACCAACGGGCAATGCAGGTAGTGGCAAGCCGGCCGAAGTGAGATTATGGTGAGGGTAGTTTCACCGTGAGACTTTATGGGGGTAGTGCCATCAAGGTGTCCGCATATCCGAACATGAAAGGATGGGGGTAGTTCCATCCAAAAGATAGGGGTAGTTCTATCCGGGTCACTTGTATTGCCAATGTATGTGCTAAACATGTATCATGCTTTTAAATGATGGTTTGTATAATGTAATTTATACATGGGAAAGGTTTGTATAATGTGGTTTGTACATGAAGCTTTGCATAAAGTGAGAATATGCATGATATTTATTTGGAAGCATTTCTTGTTGGCTAAGAATGTAAGACTTGAGATTTTGCATTGAAATGCATAAGACTAATGATACATGTGGAGAAATGAAATGGGGTTAGCTAAGTGTTTTGGGAGGTTGTGTTTTGAAACTCCTTGGTTTTTGGCAAGTTTGTATTGCCTTTTTGGACTTGTAAACGACCTTCAATTGCTGGTATTTGGTTTGGTTTGCATTTTTGGTGCTTGAATGGTTACTTTGCATATGAAGCATGCCCATAGATTGATAATCTTAATGTGTTGATGTTTGAAAGCATGTTTTGGTGTTTAATGCCTATGGTTTTATGCTCTAAGTGGTTGTACATGTCTTACTAACAAATTGGAATGTCTTCGGATGAGTTTAAGCTTGAAAATTTGGCATTTAATGACATTTTGTGCCCAAGCGTATCGATACGCGGGCTACCGTATCGATGCGGTTAAGCTAAAAAAGGCTTGGTGTATCAATACAATGAAAGAAGAAATTGGCTAAGCATATCGATACTCGGGACCGTATTGATACGGTTTTGATCTACTAGAATTTGGGGTTTGAAATTACAAAGGACCGTATCAGTACTGTGCTTGGGCGTATCGATACCCTATTAGTTAAAGTGGTTAATCGGCATCTTCTGAAGTTCTGAAGTGCTTGCGAATGCAATTGAGTGAGTTTGGGTGATCGAAATAATTTAAAATTTGATTTGTACGTATGTCCTAAACATGCACCTCCTTCGATCCCGGATTCATAACATAGGCTAAGAATACTTCGCAGCTCGAATCCAAAAACGACTCGCTTCCAGATCCGAAATATCATTAGAGAAGAATTTCATATTCTCACCCACGATTACTACCTCGTAATCGTCAGCAAGTTTCAAGGTAACTCGCTTTGATTCAAAATCAACCACAACTCTATGCTCAGACAACCAATCCATACCCAGGATTACATCAAAACCGTGAAATGGTAACTTCATTAAATCAACCGCAAACACATGACCCTGAACAATCAAAGGAGATCTCCTAAGCAACCTTCTTGTAACAACCATCTCACCAAAAGAACTAGCTACTTACATTCCCGCATCTAGCACCTCAACAGGTATATCAAGAAAATATGCATGCTCACGCAAGATATATGAATGTGTAGAACCAGAATCAACCAAAGAAAACAATGGAAGGATTGCAAAGTAAATGTACCTGCAATCACATTGGTATCGTTGTGTCCCTCGCGATGTGCGTACACCCTCGCAGGACCACTACCTCCAGGTTGAATCACAACGATATGAGCAACTGTCCTCAGGCCCTTATCCCTACGCTAAAAATATCCACGGCCTCGCTGTGGCGCAACTGCAGGTGCCCTAGCCTGACCACCACCAGCTAACAACAAACAATCATGTCTCAAATGATCAGTCGACCCACAACTCCAACAAGAGTTAGCAACAACAACAGCAGGAGCCTACCCCTCACGAGCCAAACATGGACTGTCTCGCCTCATGTGCTCTCGCGATCCACACATCCAACAAGTATTAAATGTCGATCTAGCCTGGGTACCCTGACCTTGCAGTCCACGCCTAGCACTACCTCCACCTCGTCTCACATCAAAACGATGCTTCTTATCATGATGCTTCTTGTACTAACCACCACCGAGATTCGAGTCTACAGCTCTCTTGGGCAAGCCAGAACCATTAACACGAGATGATAAACCCAAGTTTTGCTCAATATCCTTCGCACGTGTAACCAACATGTCGAAATTAGTATAGTCGGAAGCCAACATGTACGTCTTCACATTCTGTACCAATCCGTAACGGAATCGATCACAGTGATGTCTATCATCAGGTACCAATTCATGAGCATACTCGTTCAACCAAACAAACTGAACCTCATACTCAGCCACAGACATACTACCTTAAACCAAAGCTATAAACTCACGTTTCTTGTCCTCCAAGTATCTAACTCCCAAATACTTCTTGTTAAAGGCAGCTTCAAAAAACTCCCAATTCACATCATTGGGTTCCATGCTCGCGGTCATAGTCATCCACCAACTGTAAGCATCACCTTGCAACAGGGATACAACACATCCCAACTTACGGGCGTCATTACACCCCCATCTAGTCCAAAATCTGAACTGTACTGGCCATCCATGCATCGGATGCCTTGAGCGACAACCCATGATACTCAACACCTCCCAAACTACGGAGACATTCCAACGGCAATCCCATTTGCCCAACAGCATGCACTCCAGCAATAGCAGCCTGGAAAGCTCCAGTTATTCGCCTGTATCAAAGGCACCATATCACCCAACACTGGGCCTGCTGGCTCAGGTGGTGCTTGCTCCACATTCTCAGGTGGAATAGGCGAAAGGGGGTGGAACCCTCTAGGAGGTACAACATTCTCCTAATTTCCCTGCCCAGCGACAACAACAATCGTACCAGATCGCAACTTCTCCTCGGTCCCATCGTGCTAAAAATGTCTAAGGCATGATAATACACAAAAACAAAACGATTAGGCCAACTTCAAGCAAGGATCCAAGACTTCCATTTCAAATCAAAGCATTTCAGACTATAGTAATAAAGCAATGGGTTCCCAAAACTTTCCCACCAACATGGTATAAAGCAATCAACACATATAACACAATCACCGTGCATGGAAAACAACATAATATAGTCCACAACAACTTTACAACAATCATACCAACTCTCGATTATCACAAACCTATCCCACATTTTGCAAAACTGACTCTGATACCACCAAATATAACCCACTCAACTCGGCCTAGTTGCAAGACCAAACCGAGCGAGCTACATTACGTTTACCGAAGTAAACTGTGAAGAAGAAACTCGAAATGCGTTCATTTTTTTCATTTATCTTGTCTAGATGCAAAGTTATAACCTATGGTGAGTGATTAGGCAACGGATGAAAACTCAACTTAATCGGGAATCAAATTGACATCCAATTGGTTACAATTGCAATTTAGGGATCAAATTGCAATTCTAGGAAACTACAAGGACTTAACCCTTTTTATGTTACCAACCTTTAATTAATTAAGTTTCATGCTTACACTTTAAATATCAATACAAAACAATCATCCAAACTCATATATTTGCATCCACAACATTCAAGGATTAAAACGTAAGAAATTAGAACTTTAGAACACCCAAATAACTGGTGGCAGTATCGGTACACTAAGGGGTGTATCGGTACACTTTGCCTGATTAAAAATCCCCAAATTCTAGTAGCTTAAAACCATATCGATACGTCTTGCCCAAAAACACTACCTCGTACTAAAATGATCCCACACGTATCGAAATGCTATGCCTAAATTAGCCTTGTCGTACCAAAATGGGTACCCCGCATATTGAAATGATAAACCTGAAATAGCTTATTTCTACCTATATGAGGATACGCTTACCTATATGCTTGGACCTGAAATGTCCACTTTTGCTAGTTTAACATGCATTTGAAGATACTAAAACACCCTAACATGCTTCTAACACAAATTCGACACATTCTAGGATCGATCCTCAACTATACATACTAGAATCAACATCATATCCAAGCATCATGCTTCAAATGATAAACTATAGGCATGCTTCCTAAAACATAGACCACTTTAAGCATGAATCTTAAAACCAAAGCAACCATCAATCCATAATGACCAATTACAAACCAAAAGCAGCAAAACAACATTGGTCAACCAGGGAGTTTAGCAAAACATCTCCTAAATTAACAATGGAATCCCCTATTGCCCTTATTACTTATAGTCTAATTCGAAAACATACTTTTGATACAGAAGTCTTTAACGATCCCTTGCTTCCCTGCTACCTTCAACTTCAATTCTCTGCATTAATGGACAAAGAGAGCGTAAGCACACTAGGCTTAGTGAGGAGTGCTCTAAAACAACAAGCCTTCAATGCATTTAAAACCATTTTCCAAACCACATTGAAATCTTATTTCAATCATCTTGTAAATTCATCATTTAAAACATCATGCCTTGAAAACCATGCACTTAACACTTTCAAAAATCAGCATATTAAACCATATGCAATATGTATCATTAACAACATCAAATTTCATTGCTCAACCTCAATTTAAGTCTTCCCATGCATAACAAACCATATGCAAAGCTTAAAGAGTAAACATGTATAAACCAACATTATAGAACAACATGATACATCAACGATTATTTTGGCTTTCAAGTGATCATTAACCAAGTTCCATTTCCAAAATAGTTCATCGTATACACAGATTCAACAAGTTTCCTCTCAACGCTTCAAGCCATCTCAACCGGAATAGCGATACAATCACAATCGTGGTACATTCACAACTGGGTACATTTACAACTTGTAGGGACACCAACTCCAATCATCAGTTAGATGCTTAATCCTCTGACGGGAGTTTTTGGTACCGTATAACCCTTCAAATGTTAGGGTACTTGGATGGAGTATTTGGTACCCCGTATAAACCCCTCGACATCCAAGGCAACTTTTTATAGTGCACTATCAATCTTATGGCTGGCGAACTATATCCAATAAGATTTTAAAACACATCACTGGCCAATATAATTCATTATTAACCATGTACCTCACTGTTTTTTATGCATCAAACCAAACCTTTATCAAAGCAACAAAACATGCTTTAAAACAAGTATTTCCACATACTTACAAGGATCACTTACCATGTGCATCCTTCAACATTTCATAATCAAGACAATATTAAACATACTTTAAAACATGCTTAAACAGTAGGTACCATATAATTCAAAACAAGTACATAAAACCATTTCGTAAAAGTACGATCGAGAGAGAAAACCACTTTATACTTATATGCGAGTTTAAACCAGCATTTCAAGCTAAGTTTAAAATCCCATAAACCACCTTTAAACCATTTCAAAGCTTAAATCCATGTTCTCACTCACTGACACGCAAACCCTCAATTCATCGACGCGAATTCAAACGTTCGAAGCCTCCAAAGCTTCACCGCAAGCTACCAGATTGATCTCCCTTGTTTTAACCATATAACAACAGAGGATCAATGCATCATAATGCATTCTAATCCCAGCAAAACAATTCCTCAACATTGCTTTGTTGAAAGCTATCAAACGGCATCCGAAACAACCAAAAACAACATCAATTACTCTTCCAAACTCAACCCAGCAAAAACCTAACAATTACAACCATCAATTAACATCTAAGATTTATTCAACAACATCCTTATACCTCCAGCAACCATTAAACCACCATGACTCCTCAAAAACACAAAACTATCAACCTAGGAAATTAGAGATTCATATAGCTTCGAGATTCCAATGTTAAAATCTATCTATTAACATTATAAAACATCATAATCTTGATTAAAACCAATCAAGAACCCAGCAAAACAGATCCAATTCGAAAATCACATAAATCCATCAATTAATCCTTGATTTAATCATATTCCTCAATTAAATCATAAAACTCAATAGAAAACTTATTTAAAGAGTCAAGAACTTGGGAATTTCAATAAAGAACCTTCCATTAGAGGATAAGAATGAACCTTACCTCCAATGAATGAGTTTCCTCTTAATTGGATGTTTTCCTCTTGAAAAACAAAGAGATTTAATGAGATTTTTGGAAAACAAGTTGAAGAATCATTTAGGAAATCAAAGAGTTAAGAAATCAAGATCATTACCTCAATTTTCTGATGAAAAATCAAGTGTTTGGTTGAAAAGATTTTGAGAGAAAGAAAGTTACGTCAAATTGTGATTTTAGGAAATAACTATCTTCCTTAATTAAATCCTTTTTAATTCCTTTAATTAAAATTCTTTTAAAATAATCCTAATTAAGAGAAAACTCAGATTAGTCCAAATTGTAAAATAGCTCCTTAAAGATTCAAAGTTTTGACTCTTTACAAAATAGTCACCAAAATAATTTTACCAAAATTACATTTTGGTCACTAACCAAAATGTCACATTTCCAAATTCCTTTTTTCAAAATTGATTTCACCAATATTATTTATATATTAAATAACTTTTAACCACTTTTCCATATTTTTAACTTACTCAAAAAAATATTTATTCATGAATCTGACTCAAATCTCTAATCCGGTCCATTAGTCCGTTTAACTAGCCCACAAACTGCTAGGCTCAAAACTGGGGTGTTACAATCAACCACTTTGAAAGCTCTAAGAAAGCACCGAACATTGATAGAACCGCCAAGAATCATCCAAAATCTGATACCAAATGATAGAGTAACACAATCATGGTTTTAAAAGCCTTTAATCAAGCTTCGTGAGTGTGATTCATGGATCAAAAACTCTCTAATGGAGCCTTGTGGAACACAAAACTTGTTCATTCAAAAAATAAATCCACCATTAAGTTAAAAACTTGTTAAAAACACCTTTTGAACAACGAGCATAAATTTCCATAAAATCTAGGTTATTAGGATACAATTCCTTTATATGTTCAAATCCCAATATAGTAACACGCATTTGAGTAATTAGGGTATACCTTTGAGATACTTATTCCACTAATACATTATCCTCCCTCGCACAAACTAGTCGAAATGTTAAAGAAGACTTCGAAGGTACAAGTTTATCGACACTTGCAAACGTATACTCAAAAAAATAATTCTATGCTCTCAAATATGAAAAATGAAGAAGGAAGCATCGTTCTTTTATAGGTGAAGGATGGCTTTAACCTAAAGCTAAGAATGAATAAAATAAACAAAAAAATCTGGTCCGTTAAATTGGACTTAATCTAACTGCTTGGGAGAAGGGTGGCTGGTTCTTAAAGTATATAAAACCCTAAAAACATAAATTTAATGTTAATAATCAGATTGAGCTAAGTATAATTCATCCAAAAGCTTTATATATTAGCTTTTGGACTAAATTTACAAAATCTCGTAGTTAATCTCGTGTCTAGTTTTCTACTTGCATTCTTCGGTAAAACGAACGTACCTTGAGTTTTCGATATCCGATTGATTTGTTTCTGTTGACTTGATCAATCAATGAAAATGGCCAAGATGAGGGTGAATTTAGAATTAAAAAATTAGTGGGAGAAAATTGCAAAAAAGAAAAGAGTTTTGCAAGATGGTTTATAGTGGTTCAACCTTCTAAACAAGGACTACATCTACTACCTTAGCTTTCACACTAAGAATTTCACAAATTCACAAATTTATCTTTCCTTTTAGGCTAAAAGAGATAGCCTCACAAAATTACCTAGACTTATACCCTAAAGTCTAGTAACCCCTTTCATAAAATTGGATACAAAGAAGCAAACTTTGAGAATCCTCCATAGGAGATTGTTGGCACAATTTTCAGCTCACTAAAACCCCAACACTTGATGAAAATAAAATATAAGAAGCTCACTCAAATGTGTACAAGATTTTACAATGGAAAGCTCTAAAAACTTTGAATATTTGCTTGAATGCTTTAGAATAGTTGTGTAATGACCCAATTTTTGAGTTATTGAATCGGGTCTTAGACCCGGGTTATGGGCCATTATTTTGAGAGCCTAAGTTGTGGGTCTTTAAGTTGGTCCTGTTACTTTGGGGGAGAAGGTTTGAAATTTAAAAGGATGAGAGTAAAAGAAAAGGGGGAGAGATATTATGTTGGAGAGAGAGAAAAAGTAAATGGGGAGAAAGGAAATGGAAAAGGGGGAGAGTTTTGAAGTTGGATCTACCATCGCCTGCGCCGCCATTCGTCTCACCACCATCGCCGTCATCTTCAGCTCATTGAGTGGAGTCTGATGGTCGTCTTCGTCGTCGGTACCGTCGCCATTCACCAGGGTAAGGGGAAAGAAGGTTCAGCCTATCACGAGATAGCATGCTCTGCCATCTTCTTGCAAAAACCGATGTTGCCACAGAGTTCCCTGGTAGGAGATGTGCGAGTTTGGAGTTAAATTCTATACGCTGCCACACGTGCTACATGTGCCGCCGGCCACACGTGGTATTCGTCCCGCTGTAGTGGAAGCCATCTAAGCTGCTAGGCTGAGCCATCCAAGCCAAGCTGAGTTGGAGGTGAGCTGAGCTAGTTTGGTGAACCGAGTCGAGCTGGTCCATTAAGCTGAGCCATTGATCAAGCTATTGACCATGTTGACCGAGCTATTGAGTTTTTCTGGGGGATCCTACTTGGGGGTTTCTCAATGTTCTAAGTCTATTGGCATAGTCCGTTTTGCCAAATTCAAACCCGGTAAGTAGTTTTTACGCATTAAACCATGTGAATTGAATATATGATGCATGAAATTAATATATTTTCGTATTCTTTTTTATATAAGGATTATTCAGGATTGGATATCAGACTAAGTGGAGTAGTTATAAAGCTTATATAAGGATTTATCGCTTTGGCTTAAGGTTAGTACACCTCAAACTCCTATTGCTTCATGAGCATCATAAATGTGATTGCTTTGCATGTTAGTATCTACAAATTAGGTATATGATGAATATGCATGTATAGAGACCAATAGTATGAGACTTGATATTTATGAGATTCATGATGATGTTACGGATATGATGGGACTCATGGAGGCTTTAGGGACCGTGCAAGGTCGTTTGAGATGCTCGTATGATTATTTGATGATTGTATGATTAATTGAAATAATTGTGATGTCTTGTGTTCTTTTCCAAGTAGATTGATGAGTTTTTATGGGAATTATGCCTAAGGGTTAAATACTCGATTAAATGATTATGAAGCTGGAAATTAATATTATTTCGGTGCATGCGTTAGTAAACAAACCCTAATGACTTTCATAAGCTTTAGGGATCGAATAACCGTTATGATATCATAATCTGAGGAAATGGTACAAACTCGTGAATATGGTATCGGTACGAGCTTTGGCTATACCGATATACGATTAAGGGTCATATCAGTATGGGTTGACTCATACCAATACTTATGGAAATTAAGGATTTCTAGTAAGTCATACCATTATCGATACTCGTGTGAGTACTAGTACCCAAGGGTACCGTATCGATACTCGTATTTATGTATTAGTACCCACTGAACAAGATAATCTATAATGCTAATACAAAGATGAGAAATTGACGTGGGATGTAAATGGTATAACATGGATTAATAAGATAATAAATGTGAATGATCAATGTACTCTTCCATAATGTATTAACAAGTTGGTAAACTTAATTGGGTGACTTGTTGTAATAGCAACCATAGGAGATCCTTGTTGGATCGAGTTATGATGTGTGTCGTTTGGTAATCGTGCCAATGTTACGTGCAGTTTGGATACTTGGTTGGTTGAGTCACCTTTGGTTGATGAGATCTAGATACCCAGAGAGCGTGTTGCAATGCTATGGTTAGAGATGTCGAATGTACGTTGCCGACGTTGTGTGACTCTGGGCCTCACTCAAAGACACTCGAAGAGAGATACATAAGCTGACGTTATGAGGGACGCATGCTGTTAAACAAAAACCCTAGACTCTAGAGAATAACAAGGAAAACGAATACCGAGGAAATAGATTGATTGAATCATCAAAACGCATATTTCAGGAGAATATATATCTGAAAATCACCAAACTTTTGGAACGTCGTGAAGTTGAATACCCATGTCTCTGAGAATGGAGTGAACCCACATTGTATCTGAGGCAGCATCTGCTAAGCTCCTATACTCGGCCTCGACAGTCGAAAGTGAAACTGCCCTTTGCTTCTTAGAACTTGAGGAGATAAGATGCGTCCCTACTCCCTAGGAAGACACTGTAGCCAGTGGTAGATCGTTTAACAGCTGCTTATTCCTTCAACACAAGCCTTCAAATATTAACTAGCTCATGTAGCAAAAATGGTAGTCGTTTGTTAAAGACAATTATTTCTCATCTTCCAAAGAGTCCATAAAGTACACACATCAAGAATTTTTCAGAGAAAAATTAATTCATTTATAGGGTACCATTAGTTTCCAATCTCTTCCATAATCTGCAAATTGCCCGAATCCTGTTGGCCATGGCAAATCTGTGTTATGAGAAATTTATAAGCCACAATATGGTTCACTGAAAGTCTCCTATGCTGTAATTCTCCCCACCATATCTCTCCCAATGGAGACCCAATGAAATCCTCTAGCCATACTCCATTATTCGAATCAAACAAGTCACATAATTTAAAACTACCTCAGAGATAAGAAATCATGTCCACCGAGGCAATTGAAATATCAATTCCACATAACCAGACATCTCTTCCTTTTAATATTCCTTTCCACACCCATCAATCTTTTTAATGTATATATTTATCAAGTGTTGTTTTGACAACACCTAGAGAGAAGAGTACCCAAAATCTTTTTTTTTAGATTTGAAAAATACTTATCTTTGAAAAAAAATGCTCGTGTGTTTCGTATATAAGAGTCGTCGTCGATCATTTTGGGTTAGGTATGGTGAAACAACTATAAAATCATTTGTTTTTTTTAATAAATGGGAAACTTATGTTTAAAAGGTCAATTTCGGAGGTCTGCATTGAAAATTAGAGTCCAAATAAGATTCGAGAGTACGCATTGTTGGAAAAATGTGATAAAATGGTAAATTTCAGCCATATTTCGAATGGGTAAATGTGGAGATCCGAATAAGGATTCGATTGGATCTTATTCTACTCCATAATACCTTTACAACGGTATCTCATATGCTCAAAACGATTGAGTAATGAATGAGAAATTGATGCTCAAAGTAAAGAGGTATGAATTGAGAAAAGGAAATGAAAAACCCTAATCCCACATTGATAGGATAAATGAAATGGGAAGTGTTTATATACACTTACTCACTTTGCAATAATTGAATAACTTGAGCTGAACTTGTGCCTCTTGTGTAGGGGTGTGAATTGAATCTCATTTAAGTTGGGGGCCACTTGCACAATGTGGGCGACTTGAATGTTAGGATAGGTTGGGGTTGTAGGTACCAAAGAGCAATTGAATCTGTCTTAAGAAATTTGTGTTTGAACTTATTTTTTGTTATTCTGAATTTTATTTTTATTCTTGTAATTTATGTTCTTCTTTTTCCCGTTTAATATTAAATTATTTCGAATTTAATCCTATTTGTCCAACTCGCGTAAAGAAAGTTAAAGCACCCTAAAACTCTCAAAATCGATATTTTTTAAAAAAGGTGTGTTGTCTCGATTTATAGAAGAAAAAAAAAGTTACATTAGAAAAATGCAAATTTTGGGCACTACCCGTTCAATTATCATAACAAATCAACATTGTCTTATTTAAAAACAAAACCTATAAAATGATGTTCTTTTACTACAAATAAGTAACGAGATCGCACTCTAGTAAGTTTGGAGACTATCTTATGAATTATCAAAACAAAACAATATTGTCTTAATTATTTTTAAAAACATGAAATTGTTTTTATGACGCATATTGTAAAAATGATAAAAAAAAACACACAGAAAATATTAATAGCGTTAATAATAATTAATGATATAAAAGTTAAAAAATAAAAGCTGCTACAAAATTTTTTAAAAAAAAATACTAGGACTAAATTCAAAAAGCTTAAACTTAAACGGGTTAAAATGGAAACTAAAATACATAGTAAGACTAAATTAAAAGACATAAAATATAAGGGTCAAATGTGGAATTTTACTAAAATAAGAGGTAGTAAAATAAATTAAAATACTAATAGTAATAAATAGTGGTAAAAAAATAATAACATAATTGACTGCATTGAAATCAAAACGGAAAACAAGGATTAAAATAACATTAATTCATGTGAATTTAGGACTAAATAATAATTCATACAAAGAGGAGGGACTAAAAGTATTATTTTCCCAAAAATATTGAAACATGCGAGTCTTTATTTCGGGTCGAGTGCAAGAGCGGGGTAGAGGTTCAAAATAACATTATTTTTGTGGGAGGGTCCAATAAAAAGCGAGTTAAGTTGCGGCTAATAAACATTTTTAGAATTGTTGGACGAGTATTTTTTTTATAAATTTTAATTTTGACCGTTAGATCAAGAAATAAAAAATACGGGATTGTTGCTAGTAAAAATCGAAACTTATCATGTAATTTTGAAACTTGTTGTGACATATATGGAATTAACATTTCGATTGCAACCTAAAATGTTACAATTATGCATAACATTTTAGGTTGAAATAAAAAATTAAGGAACGTTAAAACATGTAGCGAAACCTATAGAGAAAAAGGGTAAACTACTGGAATTGTCACTTATGTTTTCGCTGAGTACAGTTTTGGTCATCGATTTTCAAATTCGACCGATAAGGTCACTTACGTTTTCTTTGTTTAAACTTATGGTCACTTGAATGCTAATTTGCGTTAAGTGTCGTTAGATGGGTGACGTGGCAGTTACAAAATTTGTATAATAACATATTTAACCCTCCATATTTACACATTTAATCAATTTAGTCCTAATTTATAATAAATAAATAATTTTAGCTTTATTATTTAAAAATTCTTTCAATTTGGTCCTATTTTACATGGCCCAAAGGGCATTCATATTCTAGCAAACTATATGAAATTTATATTGGGGAATTGTACATTGCAATGCTGCAAACAACTCCAAACAAGTTTATTTGCGGTACATGTATAAATTAATGAAACTGTTGTATCCAAGTTGAAAAAAAAAGAAGAAAAAACCCCCACATTTTCACTGAAAACATAAAATGAATTATGGTACAACAGAATCAATGAATGTTTCACTCCTGGTTCCAACAATCTAAGCTATAGAACTGTGCAGTAAAGCAATTATTATAGACAATAATGTTAGAATCCCTCCAATTCTCAAACTAGAACCTGAAGCAATATCATGGGCACCAACAGAATACACCTCCAATTCTTTCACAGTTTAGAAAGAAAACAAGAAACTGTGAAGTAAAAACATGTTCAGACAAGTCACAAATATGTCGTAAATCTTTTTGAGAAGAGTAGGAGGAAAACTATAATCATCAATGATTACAATTTTGCAGTACTTCTCCAAGTCTGTAGAGATTCCATGTTAGAATAAAACTTTCTAATCATTCTGGTTCAAGCTAAAGAAAAATATGCAATGAGAAAATGTGTTTTCATCTGACAACTCTTAGAAAATTCAGTCTTACACAAGACACATTGACTACTTAATTTTTTTCTTAAAGATGTATCCTTGGTCAAATGCACATTCTTCATTCTTAGTATTAGGGTACATAAGGAACAACACCTCTACTTGAATTTTATATAAAATGTGATATAAGACTGGGATAAAAACAGCATAAATAGTTATAAAACACAAGTATTATTGAATAAAAACATTTATATTTGGTAGCAACAATATTAAAGCATGAAATATATAAAATAAAGTAAATCAGGGGGAAATGTAACATTTGGAATATTAGAAATTGCAAACATTGCATCAATAGATATCTATTATCCATATCAGATACAAATGATGTGCATTCCTGACATATATACCAGAGAGTAAAATTGCAGTAAGTGTCTTTTCCAAATAGCGAAAATAAGTAAATTGGTCTTCATAAGAATGCAATTGCAGTGCAGGTTTCGGGGAAAGAATCTAATTGACAGAAGAGAGAATGTAATTAGTCATAGATAATGTCAAAATTAATGTAATTATGAACCACTATGACAGAGGTAAACATTGATAATTACATGTAAGATGGTGGAGGGGAGAAGAAATTAAAAAAACTGTAAATATGGAAGATTAAATGTGTAATTATACAAATTATTTTTATTTCGGTGGTCAAAATAATAGTGAAGTAATAGTTTAGGGACTATCTAGGTAATTTTTCTTTCTTTTTATTGTGCCAGATCATCCTCCCGTTAACGTTTAACGGCAACAAACGTCTCAGTGACTTTATCGGTCGAACTTAAAAATCAGTGACCAAAAGTGTATTTAGCAAAAATATAAGTGACCATTGTAGTAGTTTACCCAAAGAAATATATAAACCTAAAATGTTTAAAAAGATTTTAACAATTGAGGTTTCTAGAATAAGTTCCGAACGTACAAAAAAGATCTGAAACTTAGCGTAAAATATGTTGAATGGACTGTAAAAGTTAAAAAATCAAAAAAACATTTTAGGTTGATATTCGTAACTCAAAATGTTGACAAATTATATAACATTTTAAGTTTAACAAGTAATATATTAGGTTTTAGGTAGTTTTCGAAACTTATCATGTAGTTTCGAAACTTGTCGTGACATATGTTGGACTAACATTTCAATTACAACCTAAAATGTTACAACTATGCATAACATTTTAGGTTGAAATAAAATGTTCCAGAACTTTAAAACATGTACCGAAACTTATAAAGAAATATGTAAGCCTAAAATGTTAGAAAAACTTTTAAAAAATTAAGGCTTCTAGAATAAGTTCCGAAACGTACAAAGAAGTTCCGAAACATAGCGTAAAATTTGTTGAATGGACCATAAAAGTTAAAAAACTAGACAATATTTTAGGTTGATGTTTGCAACCCAAAATGTTGACAAATTATATAACATTTTAGGTTTAACGAGTAACATATTAAGTTTTAGATAAGTTTCAAAATTTACTTACGCATTTCGGTACTCATGGTTAATATTCCCTCAATGAGAATCAGAACATTATTTGTTTAAAAACATTTTAGGTTTCGACTGGAATTCACACACCAAAAATCTCTCCAATCCTCTCCATTTCAAAGAAAGCGAAGACAGTCTTAAGAATCAAAACCTCATTTGTTTCTTAGCATCTAAGGTTTGCGACTGAAAATCTGTGAAATTCTCATTTTTTTTTTTTGAAGTCGTTGCAGTAATGCGGGCTGACATTACATGCTTGAAGTGTTTAGAAGAGAAAATGAACGATCTTAACGACAAAATCAACAGTGTTTATAACAACGTCAGAGCAATGTGGTTCGATATAAACTGCAAATTAGAGAAGATCACAATGGAAATTAATTCCAAGCTGGACTTTGTCGCAAACGAAATTAATTGCAATTTGGGCCATGGTAGCATTGGTGGATTTAATTTCTCACCTCCGAAACATGATGAGAAGGTCATTTGTGATACACCCGTGATCCTCTGAAACATGATGAGAATGTAATTTACGATACAACCCGTGCTCCTCTGAAAAATGATGAGAATGTCATTTACGATACAACCTGTGGTCCTCCGAAACACGACCAGAATGTCATTTACGATTCAATCCGTGCTCCTTCTCCTACATTCTAAACACCCGCAACTGAGGTCATGGAGTTAGACTCTGATTGTCTAGCACCAAAGAAGGCAAAGGTAAGACAATTAATTTTTTATAGACTTAATTAGTTTATTGTTATTTTTCGTGCTTGCTTGATTAGTTTAATGTTATATTGTACGTTAAGCTTGCTGACGTTAAGGTTAGTCGAAAATCCATTCGACTTGCAAAGCATTAAACTTTGAAATGCATGAAGTTTCGAAACATTTCAAGCTAATAAGTTACGAAGTTTGTTGGTGATGTCAAAGTTTTTAGTATAATGCAACCTTGATACTTTACGACCCACGACACTAGTGGCACTAGCATGTATTAGAAGTGATGTGCTTCTGAGTTTCTTTAAGAATTCCTAAACTCTCGAATATCATTTTAGGTAAAATTCCTGTTTTCAAACGTTTTTGGATTGCTTTTCATAAAGTTTTGATTTGTACTTATTTTATTTTTGTAGTGGACTACGTCGATAGAGATCCGTATTTCTATAAAGTACAAATGTATGCACCCGTGGATAGCCCTTATGTAGGCCGTGAATTTTTAGTATCCATTTGGTTTCCGCCTGAATACCCCCTCAATCCTTCTAAGGTAATATACCTAACCTATGATGTCTTGATTGGTGTTGAAGCTTGTTTAATTGATACATACTCTATTTTTAGTATCCATTTGGTTTCCGCCTGAATACCCCCTTAATCCTTCTAAGGTAATATACCTAACATTAGTGATGTTGGTAACATTAAGCTAGACATTTTAAAACAGAGATGGAGCCCTCCTATAACCATTTCACAAGTATGTTTTATGAAGTAGTTTTGGGTAAAGACCATTAGAGTTTTTCTCAAAACAAGAAAATATTGTCAAGAAATTTACACTACTGCAAAATAGGTGCTTGTGTCTATCTGCTCTCTGATGTCTACACCAAACCCAAATGACCCTCACCTAGCTTGTGTGGGTGCTGTTGTAATTGACAGAAAAGATCCAAAACAGTTTGAAAAGTATACGAAGAACATTACTTAGAGGGTGAAGTCTGAACCAGATGGATTTTTGTTGTTGAATCCTTGTTCAGTATGGAAGGCTCGATACTAAACGAAATGACAGGTTTCAAAAGGTAACCTAAATTATTACCAAAACATTTAACTTTTAAGTTGAAAGGGTAAGGGTTCCTTCATTCGGCAACCTAAATTATTACCAAAGTCATTAACTTTTTAGGTTCGAAAGGTAACCTAAATTATTCCAAAACCTTAACATTTTCTTCGGCAACCTAATTTATTACTAAAACCTTTAACTTTTTAAGTTGAAATGGTAAGGGTTCCTTCATTCGACAACCTAAATTATTATCAAAGTTGTTAACTTTTTAGGTTCGAAAGGTAACTTAAATTATTACCAAAACTTTAACATTTCCTCCACCAACCTAAATTGCTATCAAAACCTTTGACTTTTTAAGTTCAAAGGGTAAGGGTTCCTTCCTTTGGCAACCTAAATTATTACCAGAGTCGTTAACTTTTTAGGTTCAAAAGGTAACCTAAACTATTATCAAAACCTTAATAGTTCCATCGACAGCCTAAATTATTACCAAAACCTTCCTTTCTTCGGCAACCTAAATTATTACCAAAGTCGTTAACTTTTTAGGTTCGAAAGGTAACCTGAATTTTTACCAAAACCTTAACATTTCCGTCGACAACCTAAATTATTGCCAAAACCTTTAACTTTTTAGGTTGAAAGGGTAAGGGGTTGCTTAAATTATTACCAAAGTCATTCTGTAATACCCAAAATTTAGCTTAGGAGAATGTTATCAGTTTTAAAACCTAAACAATTTATCCTATTGTGAATTAAGGTAGCTAATTTGAGGATTAGGACTAAAAAGAAAGAAACGAAAGAAAGAATACTCTTTATGCTAATGACTAAATTGAACAATAAAGGAAAGTGTAAGATTGCATGGCAAGGAAATTTTTAAATGGGGTTGGTACACATGGCACGTATAGATGGAGCCATGAAGGAAGGGTTTGGCCACCTTGGATGACACTCTCAAAGCTTGTCATCTTCTTTCCTCATAGTAACCGAAACAAAAGAGAGAAATAGAGAGAACTTGAGCTTTTAACCATGGAGCTTTAAAGATTTGAACCTTGTGAGTTCAAATTTCTTGATCATAGTTCGATTCTTGAAGGAGAAAAGTAAGCTTCCTTGTTTCCTTTCTTGTACTAAGTTTAATGTGATGAATTTGTAAGTGAATTTTGTGTGAACCTAATGTTTTGGTAATCGATTAGAGAAGATGATATGTGTATGATAGAATCTCCTTGAATATTTGTATGATCTTTACATTGAGGTTGTATTTTGATGTTAGAATGTATGAATGATGATTGAAGGTTTGATGGTTTAAATATCCATTCATAGTATAAGAATTCGGATACAGGGGACTGTTTTGAGAACTTGGAAATTTTGGCTGGGCTGTTTTGGACAAACAAGTGTATACAATAATAAACTACTCTGTTTTAATATTTAGGGACTGTTTTATGTTAGAACGAACTTAATGTGGATTGTTTTAAAGCATATATATGTGCCAAAAGAAATTGGAGCAGAATTGTATCCAAAGAAGTGTTAGGAGATCGTTTGAAAGTATGTTTTTGTGTGTTAATGAGCAATGATCTGTTTTAAATCTCAATAAATGGAACCGGAACCGTTTTGAATTATATGAAGTGTATACAAAATTGATTTGGACTGTTTTTGAATGAACAAATGTTACATGTGAAAGCTGCCCAGAATTTTGTGTATATACTATGTTATTGGACTGTTTTTGAATGAACAAATGTTACATGTGAAAGCTGCCCAGAATTTTGTGTATATATTATGTTACTGGACAGTCTTGACTTATAGGAACGTATGAACATGTAATGCTGCCCTGTTTTGTAATTATGTACATTTAGGGGGACTGTTTTTTATGTGTATTTGTGTACACGTGGTAGCTGGACAGTTTTGTATAATTATGAAAGTATAGGGGCTGTTTGAATATTTGTGAGTGCTGGGACTGTTTTGCAATGATATAAATGCTTGGTGAACTATTTTGTTAGCAAACAAATAAGGTAGGAGCTGTTTTGAGATGCTTGGATATGTATACTTATGTTAGTGAATTGTTTTGTATAAAAATTGGTATATACATGACCATTTGAGTAGTTGATAAATGAACGTTACTAAAAATGGTTCTAATACATGTAAACATATTCTTTGTTAATCTTAGACCAGGATGAAGCTAGGAAAGGAATTGGTTTAGTAGCAAGATCCGATTAAGGGTTCAGGTATCCCGTAACTTCGGGATAAGAGGTGAGTGTAGTTCAAAGTCTCGGGATGGGCTAATAACCTTCCCGAGCAACTCTTTCTTGTTATGATTGCTTTAAATTGGTTAATTCATGCTATGAATGCGCAAGCTTGGACGCAAGGTGAGTACTTTAGTGAATGAAGTACTTTATGATATGAAAACTTGGTAGAAAGCATATTTGTGATTTGAATTGTACAATATGTATGATATGATTTTTTGATTCGAAAGACACTCAAGAATAGAAATGGTTGTTGTGTAATGAAGATCAAATCTTGAGCATACTTAAAGTTTATGTGAATTTGATACATATTAATACAAAGAAAGTCATGTATGACTTAACAAAAGAAATTTGGTTATAAGGTCATTCGAACAAGTGAAATGAGGCACTGAGCTTCACATGTGTAATCATGCACTTATATTCATAATGATAAAGGGAAACAGAAACCTTGAGATGATATCTCAATATGGAGCTATGCTCATTATGTTTCAATAAAATATGAAAAATGTTAAAGCCTTGGTTTCGAGTCAGTCTTAGATATAGTTGGCATGCCATAGAGTCCATAGAGCTCAGTGTTGGGGTGGACTATGGTCTAGGATAGTGGTCCTTATTTGGCGACAGTAGGATGGATGTTTGTGGTCACTTGGCGACAGTAGAAGGGATTGACCGGTACTGCAAGTACCATTTTATGGGTGACAGTTGGTTGGGGATTCGTGTACCTAGGATGAAGTTCAATCCTCAAGGCTATGATTTAAAGAAATTGTGAAAATTTATAATTTAAATGATGATTATGATCGTAACTTGTATAGCAAGTAAATTATATCTTGGGGATTTTCGAATGTAACTTACATGCTAAGAAATTGATGACCATGATATATATACGTTTGATAACTTAAACGATAAGAAAGGCTATGTTAAATACTAAACATGAAATTTGCATATCAAACTTGTGCATTTTCTTGATAACTTATGTGGGAAATAAGTTACTTGTAAGATATATCATGATTTGATATCTTTGATAAGTCACCATGTCTACAAATTGGTATGTATATGATATCATGGACTGTTTTGAGTGTATTAATTATACACATATGTATTGCTGCCCAAATTGGTATGTATATGATGTCATGGACTGTTTTGAGTGTATTAATTATACACATATGTATTGCTACCCAAATTGGTATGTATATGATATAATGGACTGTTTTGAGTGTATTAATCATACACATATGTATTGCTGCCCAAATTGGTATGTATATGATATCATGGACTGTTTTGAGTGTATTAATGATTATACACATATGTATTGCTGCCCAAATTGGTATGTATATGATATCATGGACTGTTTTAGCATGTCTAATTGTGTATATGATTAAAGTAGACTGTTTTGTGATACTATATGACTAAGTGGACTGTTTTAACATGTCTAATTGTGTATATGATTAAAGTGGACTGTTTTGTGATAATATGTGACTAAGTGGACTATTTTAGCATGTCTAATTGTGCATATGATTAAAGTGGACTGTTTTGTGATAATAAGTGACTAAGTGGATACGATTGAAGTGAACTGTTTTGTGATAGTATGTGTCTAAGTGGACTGTTTAAACGTGTCTAATTGTGTATACGATTGAAGTGGACTGTTTTGTGATATAAGTGGACTGTTTTGACATGTCTAATTGTGTATATGATTAAAGTAGACTGTTTTGTGATAATATATGACTAAGTGGACTGATTTAACATGTCTAATTGTGTATATGATTAAAGTGGACTGTTTTGAATCTGTTGTTTGTATACATGATCTTAAGAATGACTTAATCAAACGAAGTACAAGGGAAGTTGGTTGTTGGAATCTTAAGACTATAATAAAAGAAACCAAGAAAGCTATAAGTTAATTTAAAAATTAACAAAGACTTGTATAACTGGCAATGTGTACCTAAATAATTCTTGAATATCTGTTTGGTTTAAGGTACATGCCTTAATAGAATGTTATGTGGAGTAACTTGTTTGATAAGTATCCCTATCCATGCTATGCTGTTTTGAGTAAATTGTATGACAAGTTTCCCCTACTCATGCTATGATATGATAGGTTAATGTCATATGTGCCAAAAATTCCCATAACATGGAATGTTATATTTGATGACTTGAGTATTAAGTAACCTATGCATATGTGTATATTATATTTTTGTTATGTATTTAAGTATATGTGAACATTTTGTATATGTTTGTCAGAATATTAAACGTGTATATGCATGTATAACTGTCTAGTATGATTAACCTTGTTTGTAAATGAATGCTGATTCGAATGGCTAATTCTAAATGGTTAAACTACTGTCCTAATCTTAGAACTTTATTGGATTAATGAACTTTGATGAAAGGATAGATTTTTTTTCATACCGTTGGTAACTTTAAACTTCCTCGCTAAGCCTATGCTTACTCTATCATTTCAATGCATTTAAGGTTGAACTTGCTTATGAATGCCTTTTGAGCTCGGACGTGATCACGAGTAATATAACGTATGTTCGTATTTTCTTTAAGGTCTCCTGGATGGTGGCACTTAGTTACTCAGAATGCATTTGGGCATTAGAATCTCTTGTTTGACCACATACGTTTATGAGCTTTGTAATTAATCAAAGTTTTGTAATGGGCCTCTACTAATTTCTATGGTAGTTTGCTATATGACTTGTATGGTTAGTAGGTTTGTATGGTGGTTTTAACATCTATTTGTGCCTAAATTTGCCAAATCCTCTTGATGTCATGCGTGTAAGTAGATGGTTTTTCATATACCTGTCAACATGCATTAACCCTAAATAGGTAACATAGTTTGTATGATTAGATTAACGTTTTAAACAAGCAATTAGAAGGTATTTCAATGTATTTTTGTAAGGTATTTACTAAGCGAAAGTTACTTGTAACTGGATAAGTTTAGTTTAAGCTCGAAACAACTTTTAAATTATTATTTGATTATAACTATCATCTTTTGTAGACGATCTTCAATGTTTCATGATTTCTCGATGAGCCAGCTACGTTAAGTGTAGAATTCGAATGTTTACTTGTTGATTAAGCTATGATAGCCTTGATGTTCAATTTCTTTTTGATATGGTTATATGTTTCGTGTTGATTAAGCTATGATTTGAGGCATGCAAGTATGTAATCGATCTAAAAAGTTTTTAAATTACCCTGATTTCTGGTCGCATGATCTATTATGAAGTGCTAAGATATCATTTGTTTGTTATTTTTCTATTTGGTAACACTTCTTAAACTGGTTTTCTCCTAGACCGGGTAAGGGGTGTTACATATTCACATTTTAGTTTCGAAAAGCAAACTAAATTATTAGCAAAACGGTTAACTTTTTAGGTTATAAAGGTAACATTTCTTTCGGTAACCTAAATTATTACCAAAATCTTTAATTTTTTTATGGGGTAAGGGTTCCTTCGGCAACCTAAATTGTTTCTAAAGTTAACTTTTTAAGTTGAAAGGGTAACTTTTCTTTTGGCAACCTAAATTATTTCTTGAACATTTAACTATTTAAGTTTAATGGGTAACATTTCTTTCGGCAACCTAAATTATTACCAAAACCTTTAACTTTTTAAGTTTAAAGGGTAACATTTGTTTTGGCAACCTAAATTATTACCAAGACCGTTAGCATTTTAAGTTGGAAAGATAACCTAAATTATTACCAAAATCTTTAACTTTTTAAGTTGACAGGGTAACTTTTCCTTCGGCAACCTAAAATGTTACCTAAAATCAAGTTGAGATTGGTTGGTACCTAGTAAATGGAAGAACCAGTAACACTACATATTTGCCTCATTTTAAATTTTGCACCGCAGACCACCCTGATTTTGGGATCTAAACAATCTATTCAAAACGATGCTATAAATACCCTTTTTATTCTTCTTCACTTTTCATTTTTATTCTTTTCTTCTCTCGTGAAATTTCTCTTTATCTTCTCACAAAAATTAGACCAATTATCTGCCTTGCGTTACCATTTTCAACGCCAACTATCGTTGTTTGTCGTCAACAAATACCGATGAAGCCTGAATCGCAAGTAACTGCTCATGATTCCCTAATTCGGAATCTGAGGTCGATTTTATCAAAAACACCTCAAATTTCGCAGATCTAGCATAGGATTTCACACTGCAACAAATTTATTAATCGGTGACAAAATTTCTACATGACATTGTGAATAACTTCACAAAACATACTATGACGATTATTTGTTTTTTGTCACATTTAGTGATTGATGGTATATATTTTGTGACAATTTTTAAAATGTCATTGGTGGTATGTTTTTTGTCACATTTGGCGGGAAACCTTTCAATGACATTTAGACGAGATGATAGTGTAAAATCGTCATCGAAGAAATGGAAGCATTAGTGATGAATTATTGATATTTTACCATTTTGTCACCAAAAAAATTTATTCGTGACAATTTGATTCG
Organism: Hibiscus mutabilis; assembly: GCA_019671005.1. Lineage (NCBI taxonomy): Eukaryota > Viridiplantae > Streptophyta > Magnoliopsida > Malvales > Malvaceae > Hibiscus > Hibiscus mutabilis. Next base: position 43,235,854 of record CM033717.1, on the reverse strand, counting down.
TCATGTTTTATAAGATATAAAAGGTGACGTTTTATTTATGCCACAAAACATAGGTTTAACATGACGAAACTAATTATTTGTCACTCATATATCTTTTGTTTTTATATAACAATTTAAAATACATCATGAGATTGTGTCATTTAATCTTCGGCGTCAAGAACTAATATAAAATATAATATTTAAAAATAAATTTTTAATATTTTAGGTTTTAAAAAAATAATTTTTATAGTTTTATAATAATATTTATTTTTTATTTTTTTATTTTTAATGTTTTATAATTTTTTTAATTAATAATTTTAACAATTAATACTTGTTATTTTTGAGATAAATTTCAATTTTTTAAAAAATTATAATATTTTTATATTTTTAAAAATTAAAATAAAAATATCTAGAAACACCACGTGGCATCACCCTATTGTGGAACATGGAATTTCTTTTTTTAAAAAATATTAAATTTAACGGTCAAAGTTGTTTAAAGGGTCAAATTAGTTTTTTTCCTAAGTTTGAGAGCTTAATTAGGTACAAAAAATTAGAGGCTCAATTGATTATTTTTTCAAAAGTTTGGGGGTCTTATTGTGTAACACCCCGAAATCCGGCCTAGTCGAAATTGGGTTTCGGCGATCAGAAACCCTGCATTGGTAAGGTTCAAGTATATCTTTGACTTAGATCGCAAGGTCAATTGTATTGATATTGGACTCTGATTGAGTCAATTTATTGTTTACGGACCTTATTGAATGTATTGAAAACATTTTAGTGGCTAAATTATAGAAATTGAAAGTTGGGGGTACAAGTTTAGAATACCAAAGAGTTGAGGGACTAACCTTGTGATTAGCCCCTCCTCAATTATAATCATCCTACGTGGGGTGTTCTAATGACCTTTCTTCATATGAAGGAAAGTTATTCCTTTAAAACTATAGAATAGCCAATTTAGGGAACTTACCCGATTACATACCAAGCACACACCTCTATCTCATCTTCTTCCACCTCCAAGCAAGCACCTCCATTGTTGAAGGTTGAGAAAGCTTGAGTTTCTTTGTTTTATCGTTACCAAATTATTGTCTTCGATCGGGTAAGTAGTAATCCCCAAACAATCATTGAAAATCCATGGATAAATCAAGCTTAATCATAAAGTTAGGGTTTTGACTATCCACGGAAAATCTTGTAGCTAATGGCTATTCCATTCTTAGATATTGATTTTGATATCGTTATATTGTTTACGTTGTCGTATTGATGATTCTAATACAATCCTATTGTTTTACCTAGCTCAAGAAGTTGATAGAGATCATCCACCGTCACCGACAAAAAGCTAAGAACAAAGGGGATTGTCATCCGAGAGCCATAGGAGCACGGATTGTCAAGGTGAGTGTAGTCGGAGTCTTGGGATAGACTAGGTGTCTTCCTGATTCCATTGTTATTTTTTATCGTATTGCAAATACCGTTGTCAAGGATTTTTGCACCGAACCATATAATGGATGCTATTGGTAAGCATCAGTAAGTCATAGTTTTGACTATTAAGCATCGTTATTGTCATTGTCATTGATATCGAACGCCGTCATTGATTTCGCCACTGTTATTGTCATTGAATCATAGAATATTGATTATGAAATTTAGTCATTGATAACGTTATTGTTATTGTCATTGATCATTTCTATCGATACAATTATTGTTATCGAAACATTGGAAATGAAGCATTGATCATTATCATTGAGATTATTAAGCATTGACATTGTTATTGATATTGGATATCGGATCATTGTTATTGACAAGAATATCGAACATCGCTATTGTTACCGAACACCAATCATTGATATTGTTATCGGACCTTGGATTCAAAGGGATATTGGATACAATTGGCATGCCATAAATTCATGAGCTCAGTGTACGGGTGGACTACGGTCCTAGGGCTATGACCTATATTGATTTGGAGAGGCAGAGGGATTAGACCATTTATTGATTTGACGAGGCGTAGGAATTCGCGTATCCACTATCCGGGAATCGATCAAGGGGTTAATGATAAGAATTGTGATATTATTGTTATTGAACTTGAAGATTGCATTGATAATATTTATTCGTGGCATCATTGTTGATGTTACATGTTTTAAAATTCATTCCATTGTTATCGGTATTGTTTATGACTACCTCACTGGGCAAAGTATGCCTAATGCATTTCATTTCATGCATTTCATGTTAAAGATTTTGTCATTGAAGATCAGAGAATTCGACGTTGTTGGCAAGTCCCTACTAGCCTCAAGTAATGTGTTTTGTCCCTATGAACTCCTAGAATGGTGGCAAAGTAGTTGTGTTGGGCTCGATGTACACAACCGATTAATTAACCAAGTGGTGGAGAAGGTTGATTTTTGGGTGGAAATGGTGGAAGCAAAAGATAAACAAAAAGACACAAGGGTTTAGAGTGGTTCAACTCCCCCAATGGAGTCTAGTCCACTACCCAGGCTTCCCACCTTAGGATTTCAACAATTCACTAAGAATTCTTCCCCTTTTCTAGGCTAAGGAGGCAACTGTTACAATCCTAGAATCACAACCCGTGATCTAGCATCCAAGAACTCACAACCCGAGTCTTGGAAACACTCTCTAACAAAGAGAATCCTAGCAAACTAAAATCCCTCTTAATAGGTAGATGTTTGCACACTAATTACTCACCTAAAACCTAAAACACTTGAGCAAAAATATTACAATTAAAGCTCACAAGTGTTGTCTATACAAGGAAATATACAATTAAGCTCTGACAAATCTTTGATCATAATATTGTTGACAATTGAAACATTAGTCATCCATAGATGCTTGAAGGTCTCTTTTATACTCCCAAATGAGTTCATAGCCGTTGGTGACCGTTGGGATTGAATTGGAGCCGTTGGGGTCTTTATTTTCCATATTAATTGCAGTTCTCAGGCTGTCCGTATTGGTTCGCGGGTAACCGTATCGGTACGGCCTTCTGCATAACTAGCTATTGAGCTCTGATCAGCTAATGCGTATAGATACGCGTATAGGCGTATCAGTACGTCCTGCAATTTAAAAGACCGTTGGAAATATGACCGTTGAGGGGTTTTGGTCGTTGAGATATATGCCACGTAGGCGTATCGATACACCAAAGGGTGTATCGAAACTACCCTTCTCCGTATCGATACGGGAAGGCCCTGTATCGGTACGAATCTTGACAGTTTCACAAACGGTAGCTGAAACCCTTTATGCGTATCGATACGGGGTATACTGTATCGGTACGGATACTTGAAAAACTCAGGTTTTGCTACTTTAAAGACGTTTTAAATCATCCTAAAACCTCTTAAAACGACATTAAACAATATTTCAAGTTGTTTGGATTTAAAATCATTTTTAAAATCTTTTCAATTTATTCCAAAACTATTTTTCAATTATTATATCAAAACACATATCTCAACAATCTCCCCCTTTTGATATAATAAAACCAACTTGAAAATTTGTTTGTGATTCTCCCCCTTAGTATTTAAAAACCTAAATAAGAGATTTTAAAAATGAAATATAGTTAAAGCTCCCCCTTATTCATTTGAAAAATCATTTTTTCAAACCATTTTCTCTCCCCTTTTGTTATATCAAAAAGAATTTTGTGACTTTAAGTACAAGATAACAAAGTAGGTTTAAAAATTTTGACAAAAAATAAGAATTTTGGTTTTAAAATTGGCTCCCCCTTACTCAAGCATCAAATATTGTTAGTCCAACAATATGATTATCTAGTTTTCATAGAAAATAAATCTAATTTAAACAAAAACAAAAACAACTAGAAATTTACCAACACTTGAACTTCAAGGGAGAATGTGGCGCCTTCATTCTTTAAGTGTTCTCCTTCTTGTGTGTATGAAGCTCCCCCTCAAATTTGGACTTGTTGATCACTCTCCATCACACCTAAACAAGACAATCATGTAATTTTTGTTATCCAAATTGCTTTGGATCCATAAACGTTAGTAGCACATAATTTTGTCCCCTTTGGAATCCATTTTTCAATTTCATCCCTTTTAGTTAAAGTACTTAGTCCTTTTGGGACCCAAATACTTCTAAAACATTTACCGTTTAAAAATTTAGGGGCACTAGATTGTCTAACGTAAAAATTTGATTTTCCCAAATTGTTTTTCTTTTAAAGCTCATTGGAAATCAAATCTTTTTCCTTCTTAAGATCATCAATTTCCTTTTGATGATATTTTTTCATTGTTTGAAGCAAATTTTGCAAATCTGAAACTTTTTGCTCAAAATCCTTCATTTTTGCTTCCAACTCCAAATTAGTTTTAGAAAGGAAATCATTTTCAATTTTTATCTTTGAAATCAATTTCTTGTTTTTCGAAAAAAGCAGCTTTAAACTCAAAAACCAATTGGTCATAGGCTTCTTGTAATTAATCAAAAGTATAGGAAGTAGAAGTAGATGAATTAGAAGTTACCTCACCCTCTTGAAGGGCCATGAAACATATATGGGCAACTTCATCTTCATTTGTGGAGTCTTCATCACTCCATGTTGCCACATATGCCTTCTTTGAAGATGACCCCTTTTTGTTGAATCCTTTATGGTTCTCTTGGGGATCCCTTATCTCTTTCTTCTTTGATTCATGGTTAGATTTTGTCATTTCAGTCTTCATGAATCGAGCAAATTTCATGAAGAGATAGGTCATCTCTTCATCTTCTTCTTCCTCCTCACTTGAATCTTCATGATGGCATTGGGAGGATTTGAGGACTACGGCATTCATATTGATGCCTAGCTTTTGATTTCCTTCTCCCTCATCTTTCTTATCTCTTAATTCTTCTTCTCCTCTTCATTGTCCTTCTTCATTATTTGATGAGTGAGAAGAGACCCCATGAGTTCATCAAGCTTCAAGGTCTTGAGATTCTTGGCCTCGATAATGGCGGTCTTCTTTGAGTCCCATGACTCGAGAAGGGAGTAGATAAGCTTCCGGACAAGCCTTTCTTCCTGAATGACTTCTCCATAGCCTCTAAGTCCATTCACAATTGTGGAGAAACGATCGAACATATTTTTGATGTCTTCTTCTGTATCCATCTTGAAGTTCTCATACTCTAGATTGAGGAGGCCGATCTTGGTCTCCTTCACTTCGTTTGTTCCCTCGTATGTGACTTCAAGCTTGTCCCATACCTCCTTGGCACTCTCACAAGAAGACATCTTCTCATAGATATTAGGGCTAAACGCACAAAAGATAATGTGCAAAGCCTTGCAATTTAGCTTCATCTTCTTTCGATCATCTGCATTCCATTCCGCCTTACATCTTTGTGGTACGTATAGACCATCTTCAACAACGTCCCCAAGCTTGTAATCTTTGGCCTTGATGAAGAATATCATTATTGTTTTCCAATAAGCATAGTTTATCCCGTCAAAGAAAGGTGGCTTGTCGATGGATTGCGCCATTTCGTCGGTTGATTGAATTGTTGGTCGAGCTAGCCGGATCACCTCAATAGGATGTTAATCCCCTTCGATTGAGCCTTGCTCTGATACCAATTGTTGGGCTCGATGTACATAACCGATTAATTAGTCAAGCGGTGGAGAACGTTGATTTTTGGGTGGAAATGGTGGAAGCAAAAGATAAACAAAAAGACACAAGGGTTTAGAGTGGTTCAACTCCCCCAATGAAGTCCACGTCCACTACCTAGGCTTCCCACCTTAGGCTTTCAACAATTCACTAAGAATTCTTCCCCTTTTCTAGACTAAGGAGACAACCGTTACAATCCTAGAATCACAACCCGTGATCTAGTATCCAATAACTCACAACCCGAGTCCTGGAAACACTCTCTAACAAAGAGAATCCTAGCAAAATAAGTCCTTCTTAATAGGTAGATGTTTGCACACTAATTACTCACCCAAAACCTAAAACACTTGAGCAAAAATATTACAATTAAAGCTCATAAGTGTTGTCTATACAAAGAAATATACAATTAAGCTCTAAGACAAATCTTTGATCATAATGTTGTTGACAATTGAAGCATTAGTCATCCATAGATGCTTGAAGGTCCCTTTTATACTCTCAAATGATTTCATAGTCGTTGGTGACCGTTGGGATTGAATTGGAGATGTTGGGGTCTTTATTTTCCACATTAATTGCAGTTCTGAGGCTATCCGTATCGGTACGCGGGTAACCGTACCGGTACGGCCTTCTTCATAACTAGCTATTGAGCTCTGATCAGCTGATGCGTATCGATACGCGTATAAGCGTATCGGTACGTCCTGCAATTTAAAAGACCGTTGGAAATATGACCGTTGAGGGGTTTTGGTCGTTTGGATTTATGCCACGTAGGCGTATCGATACACCAAAGGGTGTATCGAAACTACCCTTCTTCGTATCGATACGGGAAGGCCCTGTATCGGTACAAATCTTGACAGCTTCACAAACGGTAGCTGAAACCCTTTATGTGTATCGATACGGGGTATACCGTATCGGTACGGATACTTGAAAAACTCAGGTTTGGCTACTTTAAAGACGTTTTAAATCATCCCAACAAGTTGAACTAGTCAATATATTTTTCAATTATTATATCAAAACACATATCTCAACAAGTTGAACTAGTCAATTATGTCCATTTTGATATGTGTGTATAATGCATGGTTTCTAAAAGTCACTAAAGCACCATTTGACCTTTTGGTAATGGCTAAAGTAGGCTAAAGTTGCATAATTGGCTCAAAAGGGTAAAAACCTAGTAAATGGATTCGGATAGCCCTAAAATTTGGCATGTATATAGATTATAGTGTTTGAATATTGCTGGAAAATTTTCATTGTATTTTGACATCATTCAACAGGTTAATATGATGAAAAATTAGATAAAATATGTCATTGCAGTGCAAGTCGACCGATACAGGTTCACCTGTTTCGGTACGGTAGTGCATATTTGGTCTGGTAAAAATGCAGAATAACCTAGGCCTACCGATACGGCCTTCAAGGTGTTTCGGTACGGAAATGGGCAGTAAGGTCTGGAAAATAAATGACTTCGGTACGAATACAGGGTGTACCGAAACAGACATTGGTCAAAGTCAACATTGGTCAACCCGTATCGATACAGGTCAAACTGTATCGAAACGGAAATTGGCAGATTCAATGGAGTTTAAATCTATGTGCACCCATACCGATACGGCACTAAGGTGTTTCGGTACGGTGTCTGTTAATTCGGTTAAAAGCTACTGAACACAGCTTTGCATTGTTTACAGAATGGTCACTGAATCTTGTATAGTCTAATTGATTGGGTAAATGCATCGGATTAACATGAAAACTTGCGGAATGGTTAATCATAGCTTGAATTTCAGTATAGATCGATCAATTGCTAAAAAGGACCTCTAAATTTTTGGAATTTATAGTTTGGCCCCAAAGGTTTAAAAAGTTTAAAATTGGTCCTAAAACAGATTGGTAAGCCTTGCATTGCTTGATTTCAATGCACCGTATGAGATACTTGTCTCGTTAATGTGCCGGATTCACCGTATTGTTCGTTGTTACGCTTTCTGACCCGGTTCTCTACCAGACCGGAAAGAGGTGTTACATATTGAACCCTTAAGCCTAATAAAAATAATTTTTTCACAGATATAAAGATTCATGGTGAAAGCTAGACACCGATCCTCATGAAAATTTTAAAATTATCCATTTAATTCGTTAAAAAATGTTCATACAAATATTATAATTGATCTCGGCAGAGATTTGACAGTAACCATCATAATTATTATTTTAACAAAACATTACCCTATTTTTATTAAAAAAACAAATGAAACCGTTAAATATTACATACTACAATATAAAAATAAATAAACAATTTACATGTTAACACATATTTTAATTAAAATAAAACAATTTTTATCTTTTGACTCAACACAAATTTTAATAAAGTAAATATTTTATAACACAAAATTATGACGGAAGCCCAAAATTAATTTTCGAACTTTTTCTACTTTTAATTAAATTTTTTTGGTTAATATATATTTTCAAACTGGGTCTACTTTTTTGTCCTAGGGTAAAACTCAGCCTAAACATATAGGTTCCGTTTGGTTTTAGAAAATATTTTTTATTTTTTTTATTTTTATTTTCATAAAACAATTTTCATTTTTAGATTTTTGAAAATTGGAAAACACGTTTGGTTAATAGAAATGAAAACTTCTTTTAAAAATGAAAATAGTGAAAATGTGTTTGGCATATGATTTTTCAAAAAAATATAATACTAATAACAACAACAATAATAAAAAATTAAAAAGTGATTAAACAAATCAAAATTTTGAAATAAAAAAAACATTTTTTATTCTTTAATAAAGAACAATAATTAGATGTGATTCAAAACGAATAACTATTACCACTTCATATTAATTATGTTTTTTTCTTTCTAATTTTTTCTATAATTAATCCGTAATGATGTAGCAATCTCTTCTCTAACACAAGTCATTTTAGCAGTTTGTGACATATCCAATGTAATATGCTCCTCGTTTGAATCAGACGAAGTTGCTTCTGTGTCATCAAATTCTTGCTCGTTTTCTCTTTTACCCTCTTCAAACAATTCATCCTATTCAGCTTGCAACCTAATAAAATTATGCACTGTACAACATGCTTTCGGTATATAACGTTGTTTCCTAAGAGAATATTGGGTGTATCTCTCAATATAGCAAATCTTTTTCTCAACACTCCAATACTTCTCTCAATCACATTTCGAACAGACGAATGTCTCATATTAAGAAATTCTTCTTTTCCTCTTGGTTGATGTCTACCTATAAAGTCACACGCATGATACCTTTGTCCACGAAATGGTGCTAAAAATCCTGGTATGATTTGATGTCAGCATCTACCACATAATATTTACCTACAATTTCAATAAGAATCACTTATAAATAAAAATTATGTGTATTATATAAACAATGTTACTTAATTAACTTTTATAAAAATAATTAAGCTAATTAAAACATACTGGCACTTGGCATTGGAAGAGAAATTTGGTCAGCAAGATTACTTAATGTCGCATTAACAAAAACCCTGGTGTCATGAGCCGTTCCTTCCCATACAGCACACACAAACGTAAATAGCATGTCATGCGAGAAAGCTACCAATACATTTTGAGAAAGGTTTTGCTTCCTATTCCGAAATGGTATATGCTTTGATGCAAGAGCCCAAGCTGACATTTCAGTTCCATCTATAGCTCCAATACAATCCTTAATTCATAAAAATAAATAAAACTGAGATATAAGCTTAAAATATAAACAAAAAAATATTAAAATGTATGTCTACAAAAAATATATTTCATCTTGAACATACCTTGAAATAAGGAAACTGATTAGAATTTCTTGCAATTTCTTATTGAACATCACCTCGATCTGTAGGACAAATAATCTTAGTTTCCAATTTACATACAGCTATCAAAACTTTTTGAAACCATGCAGATATAGTTTCGGTAGAATGTTGAAATAGATCAGCTATAAGGCTTTGTGTTGCATTTTGACGAATTATAAATAAAAGCATTGCAACTGCTTCTTCCACTGAAACTTTTTTTATCATCTTTTAAAAGTTTATCCACCTTTAACCTATCACAAAAAATTTAAAAAATATATTTTTTCAGACGAAATATTTCATAACACATCGTTGAATTTCCAGATAAAATCTCCATAATATATGTCTTGCCATCTAATATAGAAGTCCTGCATGGCATCTTAGGTATTAATGCATTGTAATAATCATGGACATATTTTAGAAGAAGAAATTGTCCCATCTCATCATCTAAATCGGATAAACTTTCTGAACTAGAGCTTATACTCTTTAATACCTCCTGCATAATATAACAATAAAATATTTGTTAATGGTATACTCATTATTCAATAATAATAAAATTTTAACAAATAATCCATATAACCGAACGATAGTTTAAACTATTATTGTACCACACAAAATAAAAGTAAAAATAATTTACAAAATACTCAAGACTATCCACCCAATCCTTTCTTCTTGTATTAGGCATTTTAACAAAAATCTGCCTCTATTCTGCTGATATGAAATTTTTAATTGCTTTATTATAAGAACGTGAAGTAGTAACATACTCCATTTTTTCCAAAAGTTCCATACACATTCCTATAGAATAAGGGTCGAGATTTGATAACTTGTATCTCTCTGTTTTTGCTTTAGCAGCTTCTGTAGACATTAATTTTGTCCGAGATAACCTTTTCTTTCCTTTTCTTTAGTAACAGTCTTATATATGTTATTACTTTCTAAACAATGTTATGGGTTTTGCTAAAAAAACTAATTAGTTATTTGTTAATACCATTTTAATTAACTATACATCCATGCTTTGTTATATGATATCATTTATTTAATTAAAATAGGACCCTTAAATACTATAGTATATTATTAAAATGATATCATCACCTCTTAATTACTATCATTATATCTATATACCATTATTATAATTAACATCATCGTTATATTCCTATTTATATATTACTACATTCTATTATAAGTATTACTATAGTTATCTATTTTGTTTTCTGATTAAACTAGAGAAATGTAAAAAGGAATATTACAAATAGAAAGCCCAAGTTTTTGTATATATATATAACTGCCCAAAATACAATATGGATAAATGTTATAATAATTAAACAGGCCCATTTATTTTAAGGAAAAAGTCCATTCACAGTTTATATACAAATCCGGCCCAATTGAGCCCAACCGAATTAAAATCAAAACCCGTCCCTAATAATCTGATAACAGAAAACCCTAATTCCCCACTTCTTATTTGCGCAGCCCATTTCCCACCCAGATCTGATGGTCCAAGATGAAGCAAGAGGAGACCCTTTAGATCGTCACGCGCCGCACGCGCGGCCCATCAATCCCACACTCGCGCATGTATAGCAGCGGTCGCCCTTTCACTTTCTCAGTCGAGCGTGATGTCTGTTCGCATGCTTCCACACGCTAACACCATATCTCCACGCTGGCAAGGAGAGCCAATGGCCTGGTGCCACGCCTCTGTTGTGCTCCACGTCTGCCTCTTCTCACCGGTCCCCCTTTTCCACCGGTTACTCACATACAGTAAGGCACACAAAAATAGATCAAAGGTAGAAAACAATGTAATGTCAGAGGGTAATGGAATCAGGGGACAAATCGACAATACAGAGGATGCACCATTTCATTTAGAAAAAAATCAGAACCAATAGGGAATTTTCACATGCATTTCAATTCAAAAATTCCATGTAATTTCGAGCTATATAAATCAGAGCCCTAACTTTGTAAAAAGATACTGGATATTCAACAAGGAATAGCAAAGAGGTAGCAAAACCTCACATTTACAGAGGTATAACATCTCCCTTTTTCATTTCAAGCATTTACATAAAGTAAACGATAATTTTAGGGTTTTGGTAGTTCTTACCCTTGTAGTTTTTCCCCTTCTCTCGCGTCAATCTGTCTCCTCCCGCCCGTTGATAAGCCTTAAATGTTGAAACGGAGTGGAGACGGCCTTGGAAAACCGCCAGAAATTGGGTTTTACGGCCGTTTTCTAGGTTTCGCGGCGGAAGACCGCTAGAATCTGGCTTCATCAAGAACCCAGATGAACACCGATGAAGGTGTTATAACAGATGGGGTTCTATTTTGCCGAAAAAAGGAAATAAAATGAAATAAGAAGGATTTTATAAACCTTTCTGTTTTAAAAGGGGAAATATCATAATAAGGACCTCCGCCCTGTTATAATCACTGGTCCGATCCTTCCGCAAGTCTAAATACCTTTATTAGTCCCTCCGCGTTCTTGAATTTACACCGAGGCCATTCTGCCTTTTATAATTACCATCTGTGTCCTCGTAACTTTCCGTTTTCTTGTAATCTCGTCCCTGTCATCCTCTTAATTGAGCCCCAAAATTTTATTTCTTTTCAATTTAGTCTGGTTTCCAGTATTTAATTTTCCTCTTCATGCATTTTATTTATAGTTTACCTTGTTCATATATTATTGCCTTTTATTCATATTTGAGTCTTTTTTTATCGGTTAAAATGTTCATGTGGAATGTTAATGTTTGTTTTAATACATAGAATTTATATGGTGATTATAATGTATGTTTCACAATATGGTGTATATAGTTTTCTAAGATAGGGTATAATGTTTAGTTCATATGTAATATGTGTTAAGGTGTATATCAGAAGTTGTTATAATATATGCTTAGATAGTGTAAGGTTTTAATGTATGTGATGTATGGTCATGGCTGTTACATGTGGTTTTTGCATATGTTTCACTAGTTTAGTTTGGGCCTACTAGCTTTTAAAGGGTTTTGGGCCTTTAGTTTTTGGGCCTTTAGGTTTTGGGCCTTAGGTTTTGGGCCTAGATTTTTTTTTGGGGGGGGCTTTAGACTAGGTTAAATGGATTAATTCAATTAATTTAAATCGCGTGCTCGTCTTATAGGGGCGTGATTCCTAAATTAATTAAGTTAATTCTAGATTTGGGTTCTTAAAGCCTTAGTTAGATTAGGGTTCGAATTAATTCAATGAATTTTAATTTGCTCTCGGCTCATTAGAGTAAATGTAAAATTCATTAAATTAGCTGAACGTTTCTTAATAATTCTTATGATAAAATAAATTTTAAACCTAGATCGACGTTAAATTTCATATTAATTATCATAATTTGTTAGAGTTTTAGTCTTTTAGGGTAATTAACCTAGGATTAAATACTAGAATCATCTAATTAATAATTAGATCATTATTTGAGCTTTCCATGATTTGGGTTTTTTAGTTAGGTTTTGGGTTGGGTCTTGTGTGCTCTTTTTTATGCCTTTGTTTGTCATCCCCTATTTGTCATTCATATGGCTTTAACCACTTTGATTGTATATTAATTGATTTAAATCATGAAAGGGGAGATATTTATTAATTCTGATATTTGCGTCATAATAGTCCGAACTTAAAGGATATTGACCAAATATTTGAATTAATTCTCATCGTCCCAAGGTAAAGTTAAAAATTAATAAAATCATTACATCATATCTTAACTGCTTGCACCGTGCATAAAGGTGACGTACGAGGGTCGAACCTTAAATTAACACGGCAGTCGGGCTTATTCGATGTCAGTTTAATCTATGGTCCGATGTATCGTCAACCTTATTAGTTAAATGTCTAATTAATTTGAACCCACCAATTTGATAAAGCCCGTTCAATTAAGGTTAATTTTCGATTAAGGTCACCGAATTAAATTCTTTTCAAATTCCGACAATTTCCTTTGATTAAAAGCAACAAATATTTTGGTACCGATTTCCGGGCGTGATGGGTGATAATCCTTCCCCACACGTAACCAACTCTCGAACCCTTTCAAAATAAATTTCTAGTTTTGTGGTGCCCAGCCTACCTTATTCAAGTGGCCGATGACGACTCAGTTTTTATCGATTTTCAAAAGAAATCCCTTTAAACGAAGATTTTAAGAGAAGGAAAAAAAAAGTTGTTATAGCTTCTTCTTTGGAACTCAATGTAAATGCCTATTTATCCAAAAATACTTCCATCGTACTCATTTTATTCACTTTGCTAGATATACGCTCTTCGGGAATCGAATCAATTTTATGTTTCTTACCTTTTCCAAAGCCTTCACCTTCTTAACCATTGTCTCCCAAATCAATATGTATAGATCCAAATAAAAACTCTTCTTCCGAATGCCTCTCTTCATTAGGAGATAATGAATCTTTAGTAGATAATTGTTAAAGTTTTCTTGTTGCAGTTGTGGTATTGATTGTTTCATCTAGTAATTCATAATCTTCGCAACCTTGTTTTTTAAACTTTTTGAACTCTTTATTTTTCTACAATATAAGAAAAAAAATGTAAATTAAAAAAATAAATTGAACTATATTCTAAAATATTAAGTAGAAAATAGAAATAATTTTACCTTGAAAAAACCTTCCCAAATGTCTTGTGATTCATGAACTGTATTTGATGTTACATCTCATTTAACTCCAGTATGTCCAACCAACTCAAAAAATGACGATACTTGGTACGTAAGTGATTAAACTTACCCTTCAATCTGTCAATACCATAATCTATTTCAGTTACATCACGCATCTCATTATTAATTTCAGCCCACACTTCATTTTTAAAAGTAGATGATTGTAACTTCCCTTCCCTAACTCTTCCAACTAAAAGTTGAACCAATGCTACCTCATTCGCTTTCGGCCAATCTTTCTTATCATCAACATCTTTACCCCTTCCTCCCATCTAAATTATTATATACCATACAAATCAAATCTATATATATAACCATAAAATTATTCAAAAGAATTCTTATTTCAGACGAAAACAGACTTTATAAATATATATAAACTAATAATAAATTTATGAGTTATTTACCTGACAAATATAAACTTCAGATCAGCGACTAAACTTCAAATCAGCACCTAAACTTCAAATCAATGGCTACCTTACAGTTTATGAGTTCTAAATATATAGATAACTGATATTTAAAGACTAGAAAAAAGTTAAAAGTAACTAAAAAGGTGTTTTGACTAGGGTTTATAATTATGTTAAAATTAAAAGGTTAAATATCATTTAAAGTTGCTTTTTTAAAGGTAAACAACTATCTCATTTAATAGTATTTTGTTCCTTTTTCATAGATAGAATAGTTAAAATTTTAAAGTATCAATTAGAAGAAGACAACACAATAAGTATAAAAGAAGCATTTAATACTGTTTACTATGTTACTAACATTATTTTGAAGCTTTGCTTTTTATTAATAAAAGCATGATGTATTGATGAAAATATATTGTTTAATATTTTGAAAAAGCAATATACAATGCTCCTTAATACATTACAATGCTATTGTTTAGGGTCAATCTTTTGACTTTTAGATTTAGAGACAAATGTACAAGTCATATTACATAATTAGATATACATGCAAAAATAAACAACAAACAGTTCAAAGCAGGATGAAGTAGAACAATTAATAAAACAATGTTTGTAAGAATTGCAGAGAATACAAGAATTTAATAACAACAAAACATCTAATTAAGAATGCTTAGCTTAACAAGTCATTCATACACCACAAACACATCCAAAGATAGCCATCAGCTGTTGAGAATACATGTGCTCCACAAATATTAAGCCCTATATCCGAAAGCAATGCAGAAAGCTAGAAGGCAACAACATATGATCAATATTTTAGATACTACTAAATTGAAGAGATAAATGATAATACTAGGAAGCTCCATAAGCTTCTCATGTATAACTCAATAATATATTTCAGAAGTAATTGTAGCACAAATTTCGACATTATTCACCAAAATGAATTATTGCTTACTGTTTTAAAAAAGATTTTAAACACCATATATTTTGATCAACATAATAAAGTTTTTGACAAGTAAAACTATCTATTAGCCAATGTAAAGAAGATTAAACAGGACATCCTCACTACAAGCCACCAGATGATGACAACAAGATTCATAGACTATTATAAATTTGTAATTAAAAAAATATTTAACACTGTAAAAACATATAAATCGGATAAGAAATTGTAAATTTTATTTGATGAATTGAACCCTAAAAAAAACTAGTAAACGATCATGCATCATAAGCTTCTTTTTAAATCTCAAGGAAAGTAATGAATCAATTTCAAGGTAGGCTACTTCATCATAATACAACGGACTAAACTCTACTCGAACTTAAGATTTCAGACTAATTCCTTCATCTATGACTTCCAATTCAACCCCTCCCCCAAAACCAATTAACCAATCATGAATGGAAAAAGATAAACAAAATTACACCGACCACCCACTTCCCTTACATGCTCACTTTAGCTGCTTTTAATAAATAAAATTACATCCTTAATTTCATAATCCTATGCAATTGGAAAGTTATTATCCATATTGAGGATAAATCAGTTGAATCTCCCAGCATACTCCCCCTATAATCTCATCAATGATTCGATGAATATTCTACAGGGGCCACACCATTTTGCTAAAATTCAATGAAAATAGGGAAATCACACTATTCACCGTTGATTTCTCCTTTTTTGTATTTAGTAACAAAATAAAAGTGGAAAAAGAAAGTGAAAAAAGAGAGTACCTGAGGGAAATAATGGCTATTGGTTTGCCGATGAGAATCAAAGGAAGAGAACCATCAACGATTCGTTGAATATAAGGCTTCGAGTCGTTGTGAGTGAGTGAGGAGGAGAGCAAGCTTTGACGTTTCCAGGGTCGATTCTGCCTTTGATTTTTATGTAAAATCTTCTTTTTGAGATTGCAGAGATAAACATAGTTTTTTTTATTTCCCGCGTAAAGTAAAAGCTGAAACCCGTGTTTTCTCATTTTCTAAATTTTCAAAACAAATTTTACAAAACGTTGAAAATGCCAATTATATGTTCTCAAATTTTTCTTCATTTTCTAAAATTTGTTTTCTAATTTTGCAACCAAACATGTTTTCATTCATGTTTTCCATTTTCTAAGAAAATGAAAATAAAAATAGTCTTTGTTTCGGGAAACCAAACGTACCCTAAACTTTCTTTTTCTACTTCTAAAAAGGAAAAAGCCTCCAGACCTTTCAGCCGCCAATGATTTCCGGTTGTAGACCGTCCTTCACACCGATCGGTGTTTTACCTTTTCACCATTCACCTCCCTCACTCGGATACCTCGTCAATAGCCCTATACCTTTACCGACCCCGCTTGCATCAGCAGACTAGTGTGCTCGTGCCTCTATCACATTGGTGAACGACCTGCCATCGTGGTTTCGGGTGAGTTCCTCTATGTTTGCATCTACTGAAAAACCCCATTGTAGCCGCACCACTCTCGCACCTTGCTGGTCTGTTTATGAACAGGAAATCCATCTCACAAATGTATAAATCACTTTTTACTTATTTATTTTATTTATAATATTATTATATCCTTAATCTCTATATTTCATTAGAAGAATTTAGTGTCACTAATGTATATGCTATTTTATTTTATACGTTATGGAATGTTATTAGTGAATTATGGTCATTAAGTTCCTTAGTGAAAATTCAATTATTCGGATTAGAATTTAGTCCGTAATTAATTTAATTTTAGAAATTTTGATATTGATTTGTTAAATAATAATTTTAGCTCATGAATGGATTCCTTAATACTCATAGGAAACACGAGGTTGGTGAAAAGGGATGTATTGTAGTGTCACTTTTTTTGTTTTTATTTTTTGTTGTTTGTATATTTTTTGTTACTAATAATATATTTTTCTTCTAGCTAACTTTTTGTTTGTAATTACAAAGGTTTGGAATTATGGCCGACGACAGTGGTGACCAAGATAATTAGCTTAGAGTATTAGCGGCTGGATTTAGCATTTTATTGGGAAGGGATTAAATTGTAATGATTTTATAATTTTGGACTTTTATTGTAACTTGCAAAACAAATATTAGCTTTTATTGTAATTTGTAAAAAAGTATAGGCCTTTATTGCAATTTATGTGAAGTTTGGCCTTTTTTGCAATTTATGTGAACCTTTAGCCTTAATTGCAATTTATGTGTACCTTTGGCCTTAATTGCATTTTATGTGAACCTTTGGCATTTATTACAATTTATGTGAAGCTTTGACCTTTATTGTAATTTATAAAAATTAGTATTTATTATAATTTATAAAAAGTTTAGACCATTGTTGTATTTTTCTGATTTTTTTAAATTGAAATTTATAAAAATAAATTATATTAAAATTAATTATTAATAAAAATATTTTTATAATTTGAAGACATAATTAGTCATTAATGACGATATTTTTTTGTCAGTTATACAATGAAATTATTATAATATTAGTGACGATATGAATGATTAATGATAAAATTTTATATTATTTGATGACGTAATTTGTCGTCACTGAATACGAATTATAATGTGATGTTATGAGTTAGAATCATTATATGTTTAGCATTATGTGACGAAAAGTGATACTTCATCACATTTGCATTTAGTGACACACCTAGCGTGACAATCGTTGTGACATCAATTTTTACGTCATAAAATACTACTAATGACGTAAATTTAAGTTTTAGTGACAATACTTTAGATGTCATTAATAAACAAATTTGTTGTAGTGTCACAAATTCACTAATTTTTCTTTCCTTTTAGGGCAAATGAGAAAACCTCACAAATCAACTAGACTTATACTTCAAAGTCTAAAGACCCCTTTTCCTAAAATTGAGTACAAATAAGCAACATTGAGAGTCCTCCTAAGGATGATAGTTTGGAACATTACACATCAACCTATTGGAAAGGAAGAGATTGCCGTTAGTTTTAGGAAGCTCCCTGATTTGATTAGTTTTAAGGATGTCAATCACTGCAAGCACTTCGTTCTTGACTTCATTACTCAAGTTAGTGTCCTAATACAACTCGAGCCCAACCTTAATCTTCACACAAAGCTCTTGCGGGAGAGACCAAATGACGATAAGAATACTTGGAAGTTTGGGGGTTATGGAGAAGGTGGGATGGACGAGGGTTTGCTTCTATTTCCAATATGGATACTTTCACCTATACTGAATGTAGCGATGTCCTTTTTTTTTATCATCGCTAATTAAAAACGAGGATTTTTGAAGTGTTTTTTGAAAGGTGTTGTGATTCTTTTATAAAATATTTATTCCGTGGGGTTTTAAAAGAAACCGTATTAAAAAATGGAGTCGCCACCGGCCACTTAGGTAGGCCGGACACCATAAAACCAGAGATTCAAAAAGACAGGGTTCGGGAGTCGGTTACGGATGGGGAAGGATTAGCACCCCCACACCGCCCAAAATTGGTACTTTAATAATTACAGCTTTATTAATGTTGGATTTTCCGGATTAAAGTGACAATTATTTTAGAATTCGTCATAATTGCGAATAAATTTTAAGGGCCCCGTTATCCGAGAATAAACGCCCAACCACTATCACTACGCTTGATACTGGCCCCGTTTACGTTCGGATAAAAGGACACCGCATTAACAATTTATATCTCGATATGCAATCTTAATGGCAAAAATATAAAACATGGCAAAATATTTAAACGCAATAAATATTGACATAACAGAATACTAATCTAACATAAATAATATACTAGACTAAAACATGCATATATACATATTAATCTAAATAACAGATAAAAACAACTTTAACAAGTCAGAATAACAAGGCAGGAATAAGTACGTATAGACGAATAAATATTTCAAAAAGATATGCATACTAGTAATAAAACATATTTCAACATATATGGGACAACATATCATACAAAAAGGGTAAATACACTAACATGTAACCCTAAAAAAAACAAAAAACATACACACATATAAAAACACCAAATATGCCGTTTACGAGTCAACTAGAACATAACATGCTTAATAGGAATAACCGAACAAAAAGATACATAATCATCGTAAATTTAACACATATATACATGTAAACATAAAAATATAAGGCATATACGAGGGATATATAATAAGG
Source organism: Hibiscus mutabilis (assembly GCA_019671005.1). Taxonomy (NCBI): domain Eukaryota; kingdom Viridiplantae; phylum Streptophyta; class Magnoliopsida; order Malvales; family Malvaceae; genus Hibiscus; species Hibiscus mutabilis. The sequence continues at coordinate 43,216,490 of CM033717.1, read as the reverse complement.
CAAAAGACTACATCAACATATACGATTATAATACGAACATGAATATTTACATGGAAACAAAGGATTGAAATGAAAAGAAATAAAAAAGCAAGGCAGAAATTAAAAGGAAGTAAAACTCGATTTAAGGATGTGATTTCAAGCTTAAAGAAACTTAAAAGGACCGGGGCTGTAAAATGCCCATGCGGCACGCTTGAAATGAAATTTCCCAAAACGCGGAAATCCTTGGGGCGTAATTTGACCATTTAAAAAACTGATTTCATTTAATTAAGGGACGAAAACGGAAGATTTTAAGAACTACGAGGGACCAGGATTGTGAATAAACCAAGGGGCAGACTCGATTTGAAAGGATCAGAAACGCGGGAGCCCTTAATCCCGAATTAACCCATTTTGAAAATATTAAGACGCTATATATCACATTTATCAGATTAAAAATTGACCCTTTCCCCATTTTTTTTCACCCTTAAGAGCGAAGCTCTTATTATTCTCTAAACCCATATAGCCGAACCCTGATGAACCCAGAAACCGGCGACTATCCGCCGTCCCTTCCGCCGCCCGCTAGCTTAGCCGTGGCCGTAACCAAAAGAAAGCGCCCAAAACCAACCTCTCTTTATCTTTGAACTCAAATCGACTTTAGATTTACACTAGGACTCACCATTTTGTCTAGATCTAAGAAATAAAAGCGAAACCTTTTTTTTTTTAAAAAAATTTGTAGACCAAGACCAAACAACCTCTCCCTTTTACCGGTTCACCGTGTTTGGCTTAAGAGCCTTCTGACTTATCACCGTGACAAGGAGCTCTTCCAACGAGGGTAAAAACCTAGTTCTTTTCCTCTTTTTTTTTTGCTTATTCCCTTGAAAGATATGCATGCAATAGAAGTAGCAAGAAAAAATACCACTGGACTTGCGTTGCCTCTTTTTTGTATTTCTGAAAACTTTGGTGATAATACCAATTTTTTGGATCCTCTCTGCCCTTTTTTTTAGCGTCTATTACATGAAGTATATATCAGATCTGATTTTTTGGTACTGACAATCCACCTTTTTGGTGCTTTTGCACGTCCTCTGAGCGCGGTGGTTGAACTGGCAGTACGACGGAGTGGTGTCGGCATGGGGAAGTCATGGTGGTGGTGTCTTCTGCCAGATCTACTCACGGCCGTTGGATCAGATCTGATCCAACGGCTGTGATTACATGGGGGATGAGCGGCCTAGATCGAGCCTTGAAATGCGTGGTACTTTGGCCGGAGATGACGACACGTGGCGGAGGGTAATGAGCGGTCGCGCGTGCGTTGCACGCGCGAGTGAGCATTCGAACGGTGCGAGAGTGACATCACACGCGCGCATTTGGATTATCTTGGACTGATCTCGGACCGTTGGATCAAGACTTGATCCAACGGTCCAAATGACGGCGGCTGCAAGATAAAAGAGGGGTATCGGACTTAGTTTTTAGGGTTTTTTTAATATCTTTGGGTCAGACCAATATGGGCCTTGTAATATATTTTTGGGTTTTTGTAATAATTTGGATTGATTTGTTAATTAATATTTGGGTTTTATATTTTAGATTTTATTTTACACTAGTCCAATAATAATAATAATAATAATAATATGATATTACATACATACATACGTGCACACCCATATAAGTGTAACATACGAATACACATGCAAACATTAATGTAACATACTAACAAACATGTATATATATAATCATACACATAATTAACATAACCTCTACACACATTAAACAAATACGCTCGTACTCTATAGATACATACGCGACACACATACACCATTAATACGTATACATACATAGCTTATAATATACATGCACACACCTTATATATATTGGTAACACTCATGCAAATAATAAACATATAATATAATAAGTATACATGCAATACTAATATGTATTATTGAGATAAAAAAATGAGTGATTACAGTTGCCCCTCTTTGCTTGTTCTCATGGAATGGGAAACAAAGCAAAGATTCACAAGCACTCATTTTTATCAGACTTCCCTGTTTGTAGCCTTGGAAAAACGAATTCTTTTGGACATTTCCGCTCTTCCTTGGCTGAATCTTCAGGCTCGTAAGTTCTTTCTATATAGAGCTTCGTCACCTTCCGACCTTGGAGCTACAGGCTCTTTTCGACATAGAACCCTTCGCTCTGTCATCCCGAATTATGAGTCATTCTTTTCACTTTGAGACAATAAAGCTTGGAGTCCTTCCTATATAGAACTCTTTTGCTTTCAATATTTGGTTTCTCCTATATAAAACCTTTTGCACCGCTGATGGATTTTTTCTGATTTGGGAGTTCTTTTTGAGATTTTAGATTTAGGGTTCTCTCTTTATGGGACCTTCCACTGGGGCTTGAAAATGCAGGTTTTTTTCCTTTTTTTTTTTTTTAGGCTGTTGCCTTTTTTGGACCCACGCTACTAAGATTGCCGCATCATGCTCGAAGGACTTACGATGACCCGAAGGATTTAACACCATGCTCGAAAGACTTTAACACCGATGACCGAAGGATTTAACATCGTGCCCGAAGGACTTACCGATGACCCGAAGGATTTAATATCTGGATCGACCCGACGCCGACATGGCTGTTGTTTTATGAGGACTCACGCTGATATGCTGCCACATCATGCCCGAAGGACTTTCGACGACCGAAGGATTTAACACCATGCTCGAAAGACTTACCGATGACCGAAGGATTTATCATCGTGCCCGAAGGACTTACCGATGACCCGAAGGATTTAATATATCGGATCGACGCCGAAATGGCTGTTGTTTTATGAGGACTCACGCCGATATGCTGCCACATCATGCCCGAAGGACTTACCGATGACCGAAGGATTTAACATCATGCTCGAAAGACTTCCGATGACCGAAGGATTTAACATCGTGCCCGAAGGACTTACCGATGACCCGAAGGATTTAATATCTGGATCTGACGCCGACATGGCTGTTGTTTTATGAGGACTCACGCCGATATGCTGCCACATCATCATGCCCGAAGGACTAACATGATGATGACCGAAGGATTTAACATCATGCTCGAAAGACTTACTGATGACCCGAAGGATTTAATATCTAGATCTGACGCCGACATGGCTGTTATTTTATGAGGACTCACGCTGATATGCTGCCACATCATGCCCGAAGGACTTACTGATGACCCGAAGGATTTAACATCATGCTCGAAAGACTTACTGATGACCCGAAGGATTTAACATCGTGCCCGAAGGACTTACCGATGACCCGAAGGATTTAATATCTGGATCTGACGTCGACATGGCTGTTGTTTTATGAACTTTGGTAAATTCTTCGATAATTCTTCAAATACCTGTTTAGGAACAAGCAAAATTGACATGCCCCTATCTATATGATGCATGTAATGTTATGATTTCTTTCTCCTCTTTTTCTTTTTTCTTTGTTAATCTTATGTCTTGAAAAGTCATTCTTCTGATTTCTCTATTTCCTTTCCTTTTGCGGTATGCTCAATTTTGATCTTCATTTCTGTCAAATTTTGCTCAATGGGCATCTGCTCTTGTTCGTTTGCACGAGCACCTGCCTTTCTTTTTCGGGGTTTCTGCCTGCTTCACCAACAAACGCTATATCATGCGTGTGCAGAGATTCTTACTATTCTTTCTGTTCTGTATTGCCCCACTCGTTCGTGCTCGAATATCTTCCAGTTCTTTTGACCCAACATTCTGAGTATTTGTTAATTTCGTCATCGTGGTGAGCGAAATGCTTCTTAACCTCAATCTTCTTGTTGTCTCTTGACGGACACCATTCATCGATCTCTGTGCTTTAATTCTTTGGAGACTCAATGTTTGCTTTTTTACCGTTTCCTCACTTTGTAAGCTCATTCTTGTCCTGTTTCGTCCTTCATTTTCTTGAACCAATCAAGGCATCGTGGCTGGAATTCGCTTCTTGTTCTTGAGCTGTCTGACACTTATACCTCTGTTATGCATTGTGAGGTCATTTAAGTTAGGGGCTTCAATAGTATCTGCCTCCTTGTGTTTTGGATCTTACCCCTGAAGTAATGCATGGAAATTTTTGTTGCTTTGACTTGTCAATTTGCTGATTAGTGTTCCACTAAAGGGTGTCTTTTAGATTAACATACAAGATTTTGAAAACACAGCATAGAAGCTCTGGATATCATGTGCGAGAGTGGCTTAGATTTAACCGCTTGATAATTCAAAGATGTGAAGTCTTCCTGGTGACTCGGTTCATCCTCATGATTACCAGCGTTGCTGCAGAGTGCTACTCTTTCTCAATTCTCATTATCTATTATGCCCCCAAAAGGGTAGGCTTGTATAACCACTTGAGCGCAGAAATATTACTCTAGAAATAAAGTTCTGGGTGGTGCGAGTCTTAATTTTTTTCATGATATCGCCTATTTTCTTTTTCTCTTCTTTGTTTTTATTTAATCTTTATTTGAGGAAATCAATTCGTCACAGTCCTTTGTCTTGAGGACAACGATGGAGCAAACAACACTGCCCCAAGTTACTCCAAGATAGTCACGATTTGAAAATATTACCATCACTCATGAAGCTAAGGTTTCTTGAATTGAATGATATATCTCCACCCTATCGCTTCAGCGGAGTGCCTCAAAATTTCCATACTCTTATCCGAACAAGCCTATCACCAGGTTTCGAACATAGGAGTACTTTTTATTATTATTTTCTCATTTTCATTTCTTTTTTCTTTCTTCTCTTTTTCTTTTCCTTTTTGTTTTGTTTCTCCTTTACTACCTAGAAGATTATGCCTAGAGTTTCAATTTCAAGCAACTCTACATGGTTGACATTTAGAGCTTTTTCGTCCTTGAATATCATCGAAAGAGTAATAATCTCACTTTGCTGACCAGAGTCCGGTGGGGAAGATCACACATCATCGTTATCACGACAACTATCTAATGTCACATCTTGCAATTGATATCTAGTGCCTTACAATGATGAGAAAATATCTAGGTGCTTTCAAAAACATTTTATGTTAAGCGAAATGTGTCATTTATTGAAAATAAAAACCAACAAACATGCCCCATCACAAAAGATCTTTGCCACACGGGGGCCACATAGAGTTGATCCCCTGCATTACTTCAGGAAGGTATTTTAATGTAGAGACGTCTATGGCTTCTTCAGCACTATGTAGATTTGCTTCTCATCCTTGGTCTTCCATTGCTTGATCAGCTCTTGTGTCAGGGTTCCATCATTGACCAGCTTCTTGATTTCCTCCAGTAAAGGTCTACATTTTCTGGTGGGATGCCCCAGTGCCCCCATATGGAATTCGCATGTGCTACTCGAGTCAAAACTATGGGCATACAGATCAGGTGCACTCTTCATCGGCCTAGGAACAAGATAGTGACCCTCTACCAGGTGAGGCCAAATGTCTGAGATAGATGTTCCAAACACTTCCAAATTTGCGCTTGTCCGGGGAATTTTCCTTGATGCCCCCGATTTGTCAGTCTGTCTCCTTCTCTTACGGCCACGTGAACCCTGGAGATGACACTCATTTACGTCTCCATCCTTATCCATCTTATCTTCGATTGGGTCCTTAGACTTAGACCCCAATTTTCCTTCTTTGACTGCGTATTCTATTCTTTCTCCAATCGTCATGAAATCTTCGAATTTGTTTCTTGATTTCTCCAACATCACATCGAAGAAGGGAGTGGGAAGCGTTGCATGAAATAGGGGAGTCAACTCTTCTTCCGCTATAGGGGCTGGACTTGGGTCGCCAGACATCGCCACCTTAATGCATATTCTCTGAAGCTTTCATTTGGCCTCATTTTCTCATTCTGAAGAAACTATCGACAGGGTGCTAAATCTAAAGCATATTTGTATTGATCCAAGAAGGCATTAGCGAGGTCACCCCATGACCTAACTTGATTTCTGTTCAAACGGTTATACCACACTGCTGCTGGTCCCGTCAGGCTATCATGGAAATGGTGGATCAACAATTCTTCGTTCTTCATGTATCCTTCCATTTTTCTACAAAACATGGTTAAGTGAATCTTCGGGCAGCTGGTTCCGTCATACTGCGCAAATCCGGGAATCTTGAAATCTGGAGGAATGACCAAATCAGGGACTAGGCAGAGTTCCCTCGTGTTGAAGACATTTATCTTCTCTTTCTTCTTAAGCTCTTTCTCGATTTTTTCTTCTAACTGGTCAAGCCTCGACTCTTCAATTCGTTCCATTTTCCGATTAATTCTGCCATCGAACCCCATGTATTAAATGATAAAGTGCCATGCGATGATAAAACAATGCAAAAAAATACGATGTAAATGCAATGTATGAATGCAATAAAGCATTGATTCTGCAAACGATTTGTCCCTATAGGACATCTTTCATTCAGACCAAAAGGTTTCATTACATCCGGTATTAGGGTTTTACAGATATCGGTGAGCCCTAGCACCTAATGTCTTGACCTCATTCAATAGTCCCGTCAATTTTCCTTCGCGGTCCAATGCCGGATCCATATTCTGGCTTATTGGTGCTGCTGCATCGGCTAAATCTGCTATCTGTTCAGCTACTTGTCGGGCTTGAGTCGTAACCATCTTCATGTCCCGGTCTTTCTCCCGTATTGTTTGCTCGGCCTTTTGTAGCTTAACGGTCATTGCCCCAGCACGGATCTCACTGGTACGTAAAGCAATTTCGAGCCCCATTATCTGTTCTTTGAGTGTTGTGTTTTCCATTTGAAAGGCTTGTGATTCATTCCTTTCCTGGTGCAGACTTGATTTCAGGATATCTTCCATGGCCAGACTGTTTTCCAACTCATTTTGGAGAAAGTCGCGTTGGCCTTCAGCTTCTTCCAGCTTCTTTGATAATGATCTAATTTTATTCTTACTATTTTTGCATTTCTGCTTCCAGCGTTCTGAACCGTTCCTTAGCTGAACCACACCATTAACCCACTCTTCCGCGGTGTCACCCAGACCGAAACTCTTGAATTCAAAGTGCAGCACGGTACTCGTCTTGTACATTCTTTGATTTCATGCTAAGATTGTGCCTCTCATGATCGAGCTGGTCGCGATTGTGTGCGAATTCATCTTCTCGAGACACTTTTATTCTTGACTCCTAACTTTATCCCGCTTGAGTGACCCCACTTCGTGCTATCCGAACCTTGGGCTCGGTATTGACCTTCCTTTGACTTTGCCCCGGGGCCACGGCAGCTGGCTGAAGAATCGGGGTTGTCCGTCTTCAAAACCCAAAATTCCCATTTCGATAAGATCTCGAACTCTGTCCCTTCAGGGCCCTACAATTTTCAGTGTGATGACTGAATCGCCTACGTGGTAGCTGCACCGACACACGATGTCGTAATCTTTCGGATAAGGAGGTTTTCTTGGTACAGACTTCATTGGTATGATAAGGTTCCTTTCGACAAGCAACGGAAGTAACTCAGTGTATCTCACGGGTATAGGATAATGTCTTCTGATGTCATTAGATTCTCGAACTTCCCCTGGTTTTGCCTCTGTTCCCTGGGTATCTTCCCCCGATATGCTACTTGTCTGCTTCTTGAAATTGATCACAAAGGGATTCGATTTGTTATATTTAACGGTGTTGTCTATTTTGACATTCTGACAATTCTGTTCCACATTCTGCTCCCCGACCGAATCTTTTCCGAGTTTGACATGCTGCTTGCCTTTTATCATGGCATTCATCCGGTCCATCATCTCGGACATCTGCTTCTTTAGTTCTTGTATTTCATCTTGTTTGTCACCAGGATTGACACTGCTTACCGAATCTGTTCTGGTGTCCTTGAATGGTCTTCTTCGGCTGTCCCTGGCCTAGTCTTGGGATGAAATTCTGGAATTGGACCTCCTTCCTTCAGGTCAAAGAACCTTTGGTCCATCATGAACAATCTTCTATTATGAGAGAAATCACTCGAGAATCAATGCCCTTGTGTAATGCGAATGCGATGATATGCAAAAACAAAGCAAAAGAAAACAAGTCAGTACCAGACAAAAATGATAAGTACATAATAAAAGGGAAAATTAAATGCGATAAGCAAACAAGGCAATCCTATTTACATTCCATCTAAGACACCTAGGTTATCCGCATGGCTCTAACAGGGTGGGTTTCTATGTGTTCTCTACATGCAGTTTTGGTTCTAGGAGGTACCCGAATTGTCCTTGCTGTCCTCTACTAAGAGTAGCAAGGCCCCCGATCATCACCCATTATAGGCTCCTTTCAACCGGGTTCAATTCAGGGGGACCCATTCGCTTATGCCCATACGAAGGAACGATATCCTTACGAAAGCATAAGGTACTCGAGCCCCGAAGGTACTTGCTAGGCCCATACGGGAGAACGATATCTCCACGAAAGCATTAGCGTTTTCCCCACACTTAAAAAGACGGGTTTATATGCCATATTTTAAATGCGTTAAAATAAACGCGCAATTATGACCGAATGTTAATTTAATAGTCACTTTAACCCGGAATTTCTAATATTAATAAAGCGGTAATTATTTTGAAAGCTTGACTCTCATTTGTTTTTGAAAAACAAAAAATTGTCCCCAGCGGAGTCGCCATCTGTAGCGATGTCCTTTTTTTTATCATCGCTAATTAAAAACGAGGATTTTTGAAGTGTTTTTTGAAAGGTGTTGTGATTCTTTTATAAAATATTTATTCCGTGGGGTTTTAAAAGAAACCGTATTAAAAAATGGAGTCGCCACCGGCCACTTAGGTAGGCCGGACACCATAAAACCAGAGATTCAAAAAACGGGGTTCGGGAGTCGATTACGGATGGGGAAGGATTAGCACCCCACACCGCCCAAAATTGGTACTTTAATAATTACAGCTTTATTAATGTTGGATTTTTCGGATTAAAGTGACAATTATTTTAGAATTCGTCATAATTGCGAATAAATTTTAAGGGCCCGTTATCCGAGAATAAACGCCCAACCACTATCACTACGCTCGACATCTTGCCCCGTTTATGTTCGGATAAAAGGACACCGCATTAACAATTTATATCTCGATATGCAATCTTAATGGCAAAAATATAAAACATGGCAAAATATTTAAACGCAATAAATATTGACATAATGAATACTAATCTAACATAAATAATATACTAGACTAAAACATGCATATATACATATTAATCTAAATAACAGATAAAAACAACTTTAACAAGTCAGAATAACAAGGCAGGAATAAGTACGTATAGACGAATAAATATTTCAAAAAGATATGCATACTAGTAATAAAACATATTTCAACATATATGGGACAACATATCGTACAAAAAGGGTAAATACACTAACATGTAACCCTAAAAAAAAACAAAAAACATACACACATATAAAAACACCAAATATGCCGTTTACGAGTCAACTAGAACATAACATGCTTAATAGGAATAACCGAACAAAAAGATACATAATCATCGTAAATTTAACACATATATACATGTAAACATAAAAATATAAGGCATATACGAGGGATATATAATAAGGCAAAAGACTACATCAACATATACGATTATAATACGAACATGAATATTTACATGGAAACAGGACTGAAATGAAAAGAAATAAACAGCAAGGCAGAAATTAAAAGGAAGTAAAACTCGATTTAAGGATGTGATTTCAAGCTTAAAGAAACTTAAAAGGACCGGGGCTGTAAAATGCCCTTGCAGCACGCTTGAAATGAAATTTTCCAAAACGCGGAAATCCTTGGGGCGTAATTTGACCATTTAAAAAACTGATTTCATTTAATTAAGGGACGAAAACGGAAGATTTTAAGAACTACGAGGGACCAGGATTGTGAATAAACCAAGGGGCAGACTCGATTTGAAAGGATCAGAAACGCGGGAGCCCTTAATCCCGAATTAACCCATTTTGAAAATATTAAGACGCTATATATCACATTTATCAGATTAAAAATTGACCCTTTCCCCATTTTTTTCACCCTTAAGAGCGAAGCTCTTATTATTCTCTAAACCCATATAGCCGAACCCTGATGAACCCAGAAACCGGCGACTATCCGCCGTCCCTTCCGCCGTCGGCCGGCGCCGGCGAACCAAAAGAAGCGCCCCAAAACCAACCTCTCTTTATGCTGAACTCAAATCTGACTTTAGATTTACACTAGGACTCACCATTTTGTCTAGATCTAAGAAATAAAAGCCGAAACCTTTTCCTTTTTTTTTTTAAAAAATTTGTAGACCAAGACCAAACAACCTCTCCCCTTTTACCGGTTCACCGTGTTTGGCTTAAGAGCCTTACAGCTTATCACCGGCGGCAAGGAGCTCTTCCAACGAGGGTAAAAACCTAGTTCTTTTCCTCTTTTTTTTTTGCTTATTCCCTTGAAAGATATGCATGCAATAGAAGTAGCAAGAAAAAATACCACTAGACTTGCGTTGCCTCTTTTTTGTATTTCTGAAAACTTTGGTGATAATACCAATTTTTTGGATCCTCTCTGCCCTTTTTTTTAGCGTCTATTACATGAAGTATATATCAGATCTGATTTTTTGGTACTGACAATCCACCTTTTTGGTGCTTTTGCACGTCCTCTGAGCGCGGTGGTTGAACTGGCAGTACGGCGGAGTGGTGTCGGCATGGGGAAGTCATGGTGGTGGTGTCTTCTGCCAGATCTACTCACGGCCGTTGGATCAGATCTGATCCAACGGCTGTGATTACATGGGGGATGAGCGGCCTAGATCGAGCCTTGAAATGCGTGGTACTTGATGGAGATGACGACACGTGGCAGAGTGGTAATGAACGGTCTCGCGCGTGCGTTGCACGCGCGAGTGAGCATTCGAACGGTCTGGAGAGTGACATCACACGCGCCAGCTGGATTATCTTGGACTGATCTGGACCGTTGGATCAAGACTTGATCCAACGGTCCAAATGACGGCGGCTGCAAGATAAAAGAGGGGTATCAGACTTAGTTTTTAGGGCTTTTAATATACTGGGTCAGACCAATATGGGCCTTGTAATATATTTTTGGGTTTTTGTAATAATTTGGATTGGACTGTTAATTAATATTTGGGTTTTATATTTTAGATTTTATTTTACACTAGTCCAATAATAATAATAATAATAATAATATGATATTACATACATACGTACACGTGCACACCCATATAAGTGTAACATACGAATACACATGCAAACATTAATGTAACATACTAACAAACATGTATATATATAATCATACACATAATTAACATAACCTCTACACACATTAAACAAATACGCTCGTACTCTATAGATACATACGCGACACACATACACCATTAATACGTATACATACATAGCTTATAATATACATGCACACACCTTATATATATTGGTAACACTCATGCAAATAATAAACATATAATATAATAAGTATACATGCAATACTAATATGTATTTACAGATAAAAAAATGAGTGATTACACTGAAGACATCATCGAAAGTGTTGACGGAAACTTTCTTTATACCAGCTTCAACGATGTGAGGGATAAAAAGAAATAGTGAAAAATAAAAAGGGAGAAGTTGAACAGTTAATAGTTGGGGTTGATAGATAATTTTATTGATGATTAAATTAATAAAAATTAAAACTATGTTTAATTTCTTTTTTAATTAATATTATGCCGCATGTTAGTCATTGAGTGGTCTTAATATTATTTATATTTTTAAAGTAAATATTTTATTTTTTATTTTTAAATATTAAGGGTGAAATTGAAAACTAATAAAACATTCAGGACTAATGTTTTTTAAAAACTTCATGTGTCATTTTATAACTAGTTTAAAGGGTCCACGTTAGATTCCATCATGAAAGTGGGCAAAGTGATTGACGATGAGATAGTTCATGTATTAAATAGAGAATGAAAAACTAAATGTATGAGATTGAAGAATTAAATATAGTTCATGTACTAAAGTGATATTTAACCCTTTTTTATTGCAGAACACATTTTCTAATATATTAAAACTATTAAAAGGTAGGAATTGGAAAGATAATTAATCCACATCAGCAACTCTAGGTAGGACCCATGATACAATGAGAATTAAGCTTATATCAGGGGTCGAATAAAAAATCTAGCAGTGTAGGTTCTAACTATAACACATGATCGGCTGTAAAATGTCACATCACTTGTGCAAACGTACACAGTCGATATAAGTATAGTAGACAGATGCAAATATTTTAAATATCGATCCCACGAGGACGGTTGTTCGGATGTCTACAAATATCAGTGCAATAAATAAAAAAATAAGATAAATGCTATAAGTAATGTCGAAGCAATGAAAGGTAAATGCTATAGGTAATATCGAAGCCATGTACTAAAATTAAAGCAGAAACAATATAATGATGACATGAGCTTTTTCGGTGATTCATCAACAAAATAACGAAGTGTTGCAAGGCGGTGACATGAAATGATTAATCAACAATGAATATCAAGCGTATTCTACTCATTTTCCTTCAAATCTCAACTAAAGATTTAAACATGCACATCTACTAAATCTTTCGTTGTTGAAAAACAATACATGCTCTTGAAAGAGTGAACCAAATTTCTTTGTGTTCTCACCCAACTTCCGTTGTGAGGCTCGTTAACCTGAACTATCACAATCTAAAAATACTTCCGTGCTTAAAGAAAGAAAATAGTAATCATCATTCGTTTAATACAAAAAAACTAGTGAAAGCAAATGGAAACCTCTATTCCTAACTATCTCGAAGTGGTTCCACGTGTTGGCAAACGCCGGTACACCCCATAGCACAGCGGAAAATTATCCAACGTAATCCACCAGTGATCCATGTTCAAGGGACGAATTCGGGGTGATAAAGGATGAAAATATTACCTCAAGTAATCTAGAATTCCGCAGCGAGTATAGGATAATCCAAATCAAATCTGAGTTGCCATAGCAGCGTTCCGACCTCTACGCAGTCCACCCGAATAAAACGAACAATTTTTCTCTTCTCTAACTGTTAGAGAGGATTTTCAAAAAAGCATGTGTTGGCTGCTAGACCTTATGCCTTTATATAGTATTTAAAAACTTAATTCTAATTAAATTCGGATTCTTTAAATATACAATATATTTAACCGAATATAATTAAATATATAGAATCTGATTCTACTTTAATTAGGTTTTTTTAGAGATATATGTATTTAATAGTATTTGATAATTACAATAACTTATCAAATATTAACATATATATATATATATATAAACAAAATTATCCATAATTACAATAATTATAACAATTTCCGTTTCTCACTAATTACGTGAACAACAAGTTTGTACACATGCTATCTAGTCTATATTTGTTTGTTTCAATCATAGGGTGTGACCCTTATAGGTTCATGTAACGTTAGCAGTAATATCCAGAACAATTCTAATATTACAAGCAATGAGTGGCATCTAGTAATACATCATTGCTACCTAAGTTACATGAAATCGTGGTTCGATTTAACCTTTATTCTTGATTAACTTCTTTTATGTATTTCATCCTTTTGTCCTCACATCTAGATCGGACACAAGTCATGGATTAGTCATACCATCTAATGTTTCTTAATATCTTGAGTAGACTATTATAAACAAATAACTATGATATCCCATATCAATTTATTCGAGCATGGCCATGCATTTTCTAGTCTCACTCAACCAAGTGGCCTATGATATTACTCCTATCATGTAGGAGGGACAAGTCTTATCTTGATCAACCATATTTCGCTACATGGATTGTGACATATCTAATATGAGTCTTTATAGTGTAGTCAGTTACGACACACGTTTGGCCGTATCGAAATATGTCACTCACGATGTTGAAATAATGATGGTCTCAAGTTTGAGGATCATACACGTAGTTATCACCATGAGCAATGTTGTGACTGTCACATAATAATCCAAGAAACATGCTCATAGCGGGCCAGTCCAGTATGTCGTTCCCTAACACATACTTATATATTGATTTTGACATCTCCATGCCAACGGCAACACTTTGTCATCAACCAACTACATATTAGTCTTAATACATTATTGTTGTCCAAGCCCACAATAATTCTCAACTAAGGACATTCAAGAATAACTATATTATTCTAAGGACTTTATTATTATTCAGTTTATTTATAGATACACAGAATAAGACTGAAATAACAATAATGGTTTCCTATTAATAAACAAGATAAAATAAGTATGTCTTTTACAACCATGTCATAATTGGTATTTGGGAATACTCCAACACCACGAGTTTCTCTTGCTATCACATTTGTTGTGGTCACTTAATTATGCATCGAATTCACCTCAGTTACCCCATAGAAGCTTTAAGCTGTCATAGCTGTAACAACCCAAATTTTTGAGTCAACGAACGGGTGTTGAGCTAGGATATAAACCCCCGTGTTAGATTGGGTATTTGGACCCATTGGGCCAAGTTTGAACCTTAGTTGATGAGAATTGAGTTTTATAGGCTTAGAATTGACCTTTTGTGATGAGGGGAAATTTGGGGGGGCTTATGATGGTATTTTCCCACCTTTTGAAATAAAGGATACACCACTTTAGTGTTTCTTGTCTTGAACGTGGGGTTGGGGGAACCAAATTACATCACCTTCTCCCACTCTTTTTCTTCACCTTATCTCTTCATATTTTTCAAGAACACTCATGGCTTTTTGAGTTAAAGGACCAATCTTTTATACTCATTTATTATTTTAGTTTCACTCAAACTCGGAAGGAAATAATATTAGATGCGGTTTGAAAATTCATTTTACCATTTACAATAAAATATGATGTAACTTTCATAAAAAATATGTCGTTGTTATGAATATTTATTTCCAAGGTTCAAGCTTTTAGTATGTTAATCTCCCCATCAAGATCTTTACAAAAAGAATAATATTAAGGTAAAAAGGTAAGGTTTTCAATAAGAGGTTTTTAAGAGGTTTAAGCTTTGGAGGCTTTCCGTGGAGCTTTCTCATGAATTTAAGCTTGTAATTTCATGGCTAAGCTTGCCATGATGGTTAGCTCAAGCTTTGATTCAATTTTCATGTTTGGTTGGCAAAGGAAAGAGGTTGGGAGGCTTCTTCAAGCTTGAGACAAAGATAAGGGTTTAAGGAAGGTAAAGGTAAGAGCACATTTCGGGATTTTTGGCTTAAGTTCAATACATCTCTAACTCCTATGTTTCTTGAGTAACATAAATTAATTGCCTTACTTGATGTTATGGTTTAGGGTTGCTAGATTTGGTGTTTATGGTCAGCTTGGGTGTATTTTGAATGGATGAGACATTAAAATGGTAAAACTCAGAATTGATGTTGATAATGTGTAAAATTGGTAGTAAACCACCCTAAATAACACCCAAAAGATGTAGGATCAAGTTAAGAGGTTGTTGGTTGCATTTTGGGGGCTTGGAGGGTGAAGCCTAGTAAGTCTTTTTTAGGAATTGATGTTGATACTGACTAATTCTTGGCAAAAATTGATGAATTAATGTACATATGCCTGAAAATAATGTCAAGTTTAGGTCTTTTGTGTGTAAGTATACACGGTCAACAAATAATACAGTAGTGAGCTGAGTATCGTATCCACAAGGATCGTCCAGGAATTAAATGCCACGATAATTACTTGTGAATTGGAATAAATTGATATCATATTTTAATTGAGAAAATGACTAAGGGAAAGAAGGAGATCCATTGATGCAACCCTTCAATAGATCCAGAGCTCTCGGTCACGGCCTGGTCGAACCATAGTTTGCCCTCTACCTTTTTCCTTCATCACAATGTCGCCTCTCTTGCTTGATCGATGGGCTTCTTTATATAGGCACTCGTGGAAACCCTAGATAAGGTTTGATTTTGAAAGTTTATTACACACCATTGTAAGTGTGTTATCTTCTTTTTAAATTAGGGCTGACCCGACTTTGACTAACGGCTAACTGACCGGGCATTGATCGTCCTTCTTTTGCCAACCGAGCTTGGCAATCCTCGTCCTGCTTTTGCCAATGACACCCAGCATTTCTCTTTTACTCCTCCTCATACTGTCCAACTCCTGATCTGCTCTGCCAATCCTGCTCCTAACCTGCCTATCATAGCGAGGAAATACCCCTTCACTCTAGCAATGAAAATATTCCTTAACTCCTATATGCAAATGCATGAATTTACTGACTAAATGCTCAAATATATACCCAAAGTCAAGCAATAACATGAAAAAATATGCATGAAAAATAGATCTTTTGAGGAGTTAACACTCCTGTAAACCTAAATCATTGCTTTTCCTCAAGTAATGTAACCAAAGTAGTAAGAAAAGTAAAATAAAGTACCATATAAAAAATTTCCTTATTAACAACACAAGCTAGGAAGAAAAATATGTTCCTAGTTCTATAATGCCAATAAAAAAACAATTTCAAGTACAGCAAAAATAGCCCTAACCTAGGGTCATGAAGTGTGCATGAAGTGTGGGTGGTTTGCATCAAGAATCCTTTAAATCACTTAGAAAAACTTTACTATCCAAACTTAGAAAAATCACACTTTTTTTATTCACCAAGGGTTTCTTCTTCTGGCATTAAATTTGGGTTCGCGTCATGACACTATTTGGCGTGGGAAGTAAGGGGGAGCATACCACGAACCCCCACATTAATCCAAACTACATCATTAAGCTAACCCATTACACTCATACCCTAAAGTTTTGTTGGCTTGACAACTAAGTGGGAGCAAGCCACAAAGCTCCAAGTTACTTATTGCCTCTAAGGCAGAGAAATGTTCTAAAAATTTTTGTGCTTTTAGCAAAACATTGTTGCCTTATTCTTTATTTGTACTCTGGCATTATATTCTTTTTATTTTGAGTTTAGTTTCAAGAATCCCAAGTTTGTCTAGGGAACTAGATGCATATTACATTTTTAAGTGAAACTAAAGTTCCCTAAGCTAGAGATCAATTTCCAAGTAACTTGACATTACTAATCTGCCGGCTCATGCTAACTAAAGATTCTAATTTCATCATCGAACAGGGCATACTAGTGCAAATTCTAACTATTCTAGCAATGTGTTGGCGAAATTATCAGTTCAAAATTACACCGTGGTAAAAAAAATTTAGTGGTTTGATATGCGTGATTAAACCTAATCTACATGGAAAAAATGCAAGCAAAAACATAAAATAAATATAATGAATGTCATGGCAATAAATGTGAGGCAACACACTCTAAACCAAAGTTGTGCATTTTCCTCAATGCATGAGAACACATATATACAAATATAATGAATGACAAAAATGAAAAAAAAATGAAACTATGGAGTTAAGGGGAAGAGGACTCCCCTTCGGAATGTTCTGGGCGAGAAACGTGGGTCTTCCTTTTGATGAAGCTTTCTCGATTTGGTGTCGAGTGCTTCTTTCTTTTCTATTGTAGCTTCGAGGCGTAGTGGAGGCCTTCACGTCTTGTAGGACCTTCTCAATTACCCTTGTCGGCTCAGATGTCGTAGGAGCTATGGGGGCAGCTGAAGAAACTAGAGCAACGGGTGGCACATCGGTCTTAGCAGCCACATCATCCTCAAACTCCTGGGGAGTCTCGGTTCTGGCAGATTCAAGATGGACATGAGATACTAGTATTGTGGCATCAAATTGTTGGGTTGGAGTGTGGACAAAATGAGGACTGGCTGGTATTTCTTCAAGCGCATGAAGCTCAGTTGGGAACTTTGGAAACAGTGGAAAAGGATTGGTGGTGATGCCCTCAAGGTTTGTCTTTAGGGCCCGGTCCCTGGCTCTAACATATTGCCAGAACACCAAGTTTTTCTCCTCAACCTTCTTTAACTTTTGTAAAATGAGTCCTAACGTTGATAGATCTGGGAAAGTAATGCCATTGTGTCAGTTGGTAGAGGTGTGAAAGGGTCCATCTTTGGTGTCTTGGCAGCAGACACCAGCTCAACAGCTATTCCCTTGCCCTTCTCTTTAGCCTCCCTAACAATCACACAAAGTAGGAGTAATGGTTTCCCTTGCATTTATGGACATTGTCTGAGTCGAGTGTTGCCACCTTATGGAGCCTGTAAATTCTGGAAATTAGTGAAGGAAAAACCAAAATGCCACTACCCTTACCGGAACATTTGTAGGTGTCATCAATGATCAAATGATCCACGTTGATCTTCCTTCCCATCATGATCGAGTGCAACAAAGTCATTTTATCCTCTAACATGGTTTCATTGTGTGTGGTCGACATCAGATTAACCTTCAAGAAATGGTTCCACCCAATTGGTTGCGATGTCAATGCCAGCCTTTTCATGGTTCTCTTGCCCTTGGAAGAGACGTTCCACTTTGTACCTAGTTCACACAAATCCTTCAAGAACTGCTGTCTCTTGGCAGCATCCATGGTTTCGACAAATGTTGAATGCTCTCCCCCTGCACCATCTAAACTAAACATGCAATTAACATACCTTTCATCAAATTGAACGCACTTACCTCATACAAACAGAAAAGGCAAAGCCTTGGTGGTGAGGTGGGCGTAGAATTCGTGAACAATGGTGGAGTGGACCTCTCTGGGTTGTTGGCAAAATACTTCCCAATTGTGTTTCTTGACGATGGCAACCACTTCTGGCGAATACCCCAGGTTAGGATCAGTCTTGAATTCAAACCCTTTTTCATAGAAAAAGATTCGTGCACGTAGTTCTCCTCATACTTCTTCTTCGCCTCATCGTCGAAGAAGATTTGGGGCAAGTCTGATGAATAAGCCATTGAAAGAAATTGGGGGAAAGGGGTTGATCGATGTAAAAGAGGAAGGAAAAGTTGGGTCTTGATGTTATTGCCGGTGCGAGAGAACGGAAATGTGAAAGGTTCTTGATTAAGGGGAGATGAGAGTTAAATAGAGAGTAATGAGGACGGTTGGGTTGGTTTAAAATGGAGTTAGTGGAGGTAATGATATCATGGCAATTATAGCGTGTATGAGGGAGTGGGATAATGATGGGTTTAGAAGTTGACGACCCGGGAAATAAAGCTTGGTTAAAGAAGGGTAAAATTTCAATGTTTGAAAATTTTTATTCTAGGCAGCGGCTAGGGCTTCCCGCTTAGCAAAAATTACTCTCATTTGGGGCTTAACTAAAAACAGTCCACGTGTTACCATTCCTCGTGTTGATGAGTGTCCAAATGCCATCTTGTCCTGGCATACTACCTTGGCAAAACAACATGTACTAACATTCACAAAATCCTTTCAAAACAGAAAAAGATAAACTAAAATAAATAAACTAAAATAGCAAAAAGAAAATGACTATCCTAACTATTTACAATGATCAAATGATGATGATTAAAGTTATTGAATCTCTTACAGGAGAATAATCTCTTTGGCATTACTCTAACTTCCTTCCCAATAATGCTTCAATCTTTGGTCGTTTACTTTGAATGTTGTCTCTGTTTTTGAGTCTTCGATGTCAACTACTCCATGAGCATAGGTCTTAACAACTTAAATGACCCTGACCATCAAGATTTGAGTTTTCTTGTTCATCCTCTAGCACACAAAGAAGAATGATTTGGTCCGCACATTGTTTGAACAAGAACGAATCATCCCAATAGTATTGCCGGATATCCCTATGAAATCTCTTCCTGACATTACTTGATAAATCCAGTGGCATTATATTGTTGACTAAGTAGTTAACTATGTCAACATACCATGGAACGGTAGTGATCGCAAGCAACTATTCCTCAAATAAATCATTTCTAATGGTAGTGGCATTGCCATCCTTATAGTGGTGCTCTAAACGAGACAAATGATCAGCCACTAGGTTCTCACTCCTCTTCTTATCTCGTATCTCAAGATCAAATTCTTGTAACAAGAGTGTTCATCAGATCGGTCGGGGTTTGACATCTTTTTTGGCCAAGAAGTATTTGATTGTCAAGTGGTCTGTGTATACCATAACTCTACTACCCATTAGGTAAGATCTAAATTTGTCAAATGCAAAGACAACTACAAGGAACTCCTTTTCAGTATTCAAGGTGCGACTGGCATAATGATGGTATAGAAATTTTGCCATGCCTCTGTCCTAACTCAGTTCCAACGGCATAGTTACTGGCAACGCACATGTCCTCGAATGGTTCATTCTTGTATGGTGCCACAATTATAAGGGCATTAATTAACATGTCTTTAAATTCCTAAAAAGCTTTCAAACAAGAATCATCAAACGCAAAAGTGGTATTATGTTCCAAAAGTAAGCATAAACGTTTAGAAATTTTTGAGAAGTCTTTAATAAATCAATGATAAAAACTTGCATGTCTCAAGAAACTTCTAATACCTTTGAAACTTGTGTGTGGTGGCAATTGTCCAAGAACTATGCCCTCCTTACAGTCCCTTTCTAGTCACTTTATGTCCAAGAACTATGCCCTCCTTCACCATGAAGTGGCATTTTCCCAGTTCAAGACTAGGTTAGTTTCCATGCATCTTTGTAGAACAAGTTCCAAACTTTGAAGGAGTTCCTTGAAACTTTTACCAAAGAAGAAGAAGTCATCTATGAAGACTTCTAGGTTGTGCTCAATCATATCCAAGAAAATCGACATCATGCAACGCTGAAACGTTGTTGGGGCGCTACATAATCCAAAAAGCATCATTCTGAGGGAGAATGTCCCATACGGACAAGTGAACATAGTATTTTCTTGATCTTCTGAAGCGATTTCAATTTGATTATAGCCCGAGTAGCCGTTCAAGAAGCAATAAAAGGCCTTCCCCGCCAACATGTCCAACATCTGATCGATGAAGGGCGATGGAAAATGATTCTTCCAGGTGGCATTTTTTAGCTTCTAGTAATCCATGCACACCTTCTAGCCTATTACGGTCATCAAGGGGATCAGTTCATTCTTGTTGTTCTGAACCACGATCATTCCACCCTTCTTGGGCTCACACTGCATCGGGCTGACCAACGAGCTATTAGAAATTGAATAAATTATCCCGTCATCCAGCCACTTTATGACTTCTTTCTTGACTACCTCCTTTATGCTCGGATTCAATCTCGTCTGGGCCTCGATTATTTTGCCATGGTAATCCTCTAGAATAATTTTGAGCATGAAGATTGTTGGGTTTATTCCTCGGATATCAGCCAAGGTCCATCTCAAGGCTTGCTTATGATTACCCAGTGTCTCTAGTAATCTTTCCTCCTGGTCTTTAGACAAATCAGCTGCAATAATCACTGGCAAAGTGGATTCAACCCCTAAGTAAGCATATTTGAGGTGGTTCGACGAAGGTTTCAGTTCTAGTTCTGGTGGCTCCTCGATAGATGGTTTGCGTGCCTTGATTTCTCTACCGGCCAACTCAAGTGGCTCCGGTCTCATGTAATAACTCATGACTTCATTTAGCATGGTTAGTTCTTCATATTCTTCACTCATCATATCTTCATCGTCCATCTCCATGGCATCATTGTTTGTGTCTTGGAAAATCTATGCTATTTCCACATTGAAAATAGACTCCATCAACTAAACACTTTGGCATTCCTCAGGTTCATTTGCACACTTAAGTGCTTTAAAAACATTTACCGTAATCTACTGGTCATTCATACCTATTGTAAGCTCTCATTTTTTTTAAATCAATTAAGGTCCTACCCGTGGTAAGAAATTGTCTTCCCAATATTATTGGGACATCAACATCAGCTTCATATTCTAAAATAATGAAATCGGTTGAGAATATAATCTTATCTACCTTTACCAACACATCCTCCATCTTACCCTTGGGATGTGCATATGATTGATCCGCCAGCTAGAGTGTTACTGTGGCAGGCCTCACTTCAATACAAAGTTTCCTGAAGACTAACATTGGCATTAGATTGATGTTGGCTCCCATGTCACACAGTGCTTTGCCCATGAATTTATTACCAATCATGCAGGGAATAATGAAACTTCCCGGATCTTTCAATTTCGGTGGCAATCTATTGGTTATCATTGCATTGCATCCTCTAGTAAGTGTGACCATCTCAAAATAACCCAGCTTCCTCGTTTTGGAAAAGATCTCCTTCATGAATTTAATGTAGGTGAGCATTTGTTTGAGAGCTTCCACTAATGGTATGTTGATTTGCAGCTGTTTAAGGACTTGCAAGAAGAGCTTACATTGCTGATTTTGCTTGTGTTTATGGAACCTTTGTGGAAAAGGTGGTGGTGGATAGGTAAATGCTAGCTCCACTGGTCTTGCCAAACTGGTGTTGGCATCACATTGAGGTCTAAAATTGTTAGTGCTTGCCTCCTTTTTCTCTAATTCCTTGGGTTCATCTATTGGCACCAACTTCTCGTCCTGGCTCCATGAACTCTATTAAGATGTTCCCTTAATTAGATCTCTGCCCTGAATGGAAATTATTTTTGATCTTTATGGCATCACATTCTAGTTAAAACCTGACAGTGTGTTTGTAACATACTCTAACCATCCTAGTAGGATTAGGTAAGTTACTACAATTACAATCAATGATTCATTAAATTTAAGGTAGAGAATTCAATTCGTTTTAGGTCTTTCTTGCTCATTAAGAAAGGTTTCGAATTGGTGAGGACCTATAATGCACTTTGTTATCAAAATCAATACCAATTAAAACTTACTTGATTCCCAAGAAATCATTTGAATTAGATGAGAAACCTATTAGATAATTTCAACATTCAATGTAACTATCAAGAATTCCAATAAGTGATTTACATGTTTTACTTATGTGACATTAATCAAACATATGTGCTAACAAAGTTATACATACCATTCGACCAATTCTCTAAGTGATCTAGGTGGTTCATGTCTAACATGTAGATTACTACATTTACTTAATGTTAACTAGCCAACTTCAATAGATCTATTCAACATCACATGCATAATTCAACCATAGGAAATCTAACATTTGGCTAACAACATACAAGCTCATTAAGATGCATACATGCTCATATATACATACCATACTCTTATAGGTCATAGATGAAGTTAATTTATACAAGCCATAACTAAGTGATCATAAATATACATGCCTTAGGTGCCACCATCCTAGGAGAACTATAACAAGATGGAAACATACCCTTTTAAGCAAAATATGACTTATACGAGCTTAGACTTCAGGATAGTATCCAATATCAACCTATATAGTAGAAATGAGAATTGAATAAGCAAAGCTTAGTGAGTGAGTTAAAGTTACAAGGCAAACAATACAATAAGTCTCAATTACGAACCATCAAATGGATGGTATGGTTCCCCCATCAATAGGGAACCATTCGAACTAGGCAAACAATACTAGTTGCTTAATTTTCAATCCAATATCAATACAAGACTAGAAGTTTAGACATGCTTAATCATCCAATTTAACTACTTTAGGCATAACATATCCTTTGATCATAATCAATGTTTCAATATACAAGCAATCTCATAAGCAATGTTCAATAGTTCATGGCATTTGATGTTTTTTTACAATCAAGCAATCTCATAAGTAGTGTTCAATCAATGTTTCAATATCCATAGTTCATGGCATTCAATTTTTCCTTTACTATTAATCAATGTAATTCAATGTAGCAATAGGTTCAATGTACATGAGTTATTAGTTCATTTTAGGTATAGCCTTGAGAATCGATTACTCAGTCTAGATACTCGAGTCTCCAACCAAACTGTCGCCAATAAAAATAGTCAATATGGTACCAAGTACCTGGTAAAATCCCTTCTACTGTCGCCAATGACCAATAACAATACTTCCCTCCTACTGTCACCAATTAGGGACCAATGTCCTAGACCGTAGTCCACCCCGACAATGAGCTCTATAGACTCTATGGCATGCCAACTATATCTAAGACCGACTCGAGACCAAGGCTTACAATAGTTATCACTTTCAATTAATTAGAAACATGATTCAATTCAATATGCACATTTTGTGCCAATATTCCCTTTCAATCGAATAGGGCTCAAGCCAATACCAATTTCAATGTTTCAATAGTCAATGAAGGTGTGTAAATCAATATGTCCTTAAAAAATGAATTGAGTTACTTCTATCTATAACATCATGCTTCAATTCAATATAGTTCAATTAGGCAATAAGCATATCATGACAATCAATAGCAATTCAAGCATGCTTCACAATCAAGTAACCACTCAAAAGAGTACTTACCTTGCTAATGCTCCATAGCAAGCTCGTTATACAATTTATACATAAGAATCAATAAGAATTACAAATCAAAAATAGACTTAGAGAGGTTACCTCCCTCTCAAAACTTTAAACTACACTCACAGGAATTTTTTGAGCTATGGTCGATCCCTGATTGTAATCCCCTTCCCTCTACTAGCTTGCTGATCTAAGTGAGCCCCTTTTTCCTCAATTTCTACTTGATCTAACATTAATACAATACATAGTGTAGTAGATACAATCCAACAACCAATTGAGTCATTATGTTACTCCATACTCAAGCATACAATTCAATATAAACATCTAGACTGTTGCTACCTGGCAGACAGCATGTGTACTGCTTACTTAAATGTTCATATCTTTTATTCTGTACGTCAGAATTTTGAACCGTTTACACCATTAGAAAGGTAACTTAACTGTATTTCTAACCCTCTAGGTCTTTCATTTTAATCATTTTCCAATTAATACAGTTTTAGCTTAAAGACGGGGCAATTTACAACACTGGATAGTTTGTACTATCCCTAGTGTTTCTTTTCTACAATTCATTCTACAATCCATAATTCAGTTTTGTTTTCTCCTAATGAATTTAGACATGTTAAGACACTGTCCATAAATATTTCAGCCTTAAATTCCATTTATACAATTTATGGTGATTTTTCAAATTTACTGCCCAGAACAGAGTTTTCTGGGCAGATTACACTAGGTTAAGCTTCTAGCTTCATAATTCATCTAAACAAGATTCTAACATTATAATTCAACTTATATTCATATTCCTACATGTCTAGGTCAGTCCAATTATGTGCCAATCCTATAAAAATAGGGCAATTGAGAAATATTTTCAATTTGATTCATTAAGACATCAATTCACTAGAATTTCCAGCAACCACAATTTCAATTCACATATCAATCATCCATTCTAATCATCATCCAAATTTTCCAGCAACTAGCATAGCATTTCATCATCAATTTGGCTATTGACAACCCTAATTTCTCCTACTCATTCGAATGACACAATCAATTTCGCGGGGATCAATCAATTGAACTTCTTAACTAGTTCATAGCATCAATTCACTAACTATTCATCAAATTCATGTAATTCAAGCAAGAACCCTAAATCTACATGCATCATTTGAATCTATAACACATTAAGGAAGAGATTTTACCTTCCTATCAAGATTACATGAATGCTAGCAACTCCAATTTCACAAAATTCAAGCTTGAATCTATGATTATAGAGCTTTCTAACTCAATCCCCTTTCTCTATTCTTTTTTTTCCTACCCAGCCACAATGAGAAAGATGATGATAATTCATCAATTAACTCCTCCCTTAAATGACTAATTCATCCTTAACTATCCACTAATTAATGACATGTGTAGGGGCATTTTAGGAATATGAGAATTTTGCATGCATTCCTTCAATTTGTCACTTGTTTCGGTTTGGTCACTTATACATTAGGTTACCACTTTTTCAATTATAGCATTCTAGTTCTTAATAACTAGACTTAGCACCTTACTTTCAATCAATTAGGGATTAAATGAAGGCATTGTAGTAACTTCCTTTATACTAGTTTTGAGGATATTACAATTCCCTCCCCACTAAAGAAATTCGTCCTTGAATTTACCTAAGGGGAATAGATGAGGATACTGCTTTCTCATTGTTGCTTCAGGTTCCCAAGTGGCTTCTTTTACATTGTGATTCTTCCATAGAACTTTCACCAATGGTACAATCTTATTGTGAAGCCTCTTGACTTCTTTATCAAGTATTTGAATTGGCTCTTCATCAGACGATAGATCATGATTAAGTTCCACTTCATCAAGCTCTATAATATGCGATGGATCTGATCGATATTTCCTCAACATCAATACATGGAAGATA
The DNA here is from genome assembly GCA_019671005.1 of Hibiscus mutabilis. Lineage (NCBI taxonomy): Eukaryota > Viridiplantae > Streptophyta > Magnoliopsida > Malvales > Malvaceae > Hibiscus > Hibiscus mutabilis. Next base: position 43,190,637 of record CM033717.1, on the reverse strand, counting down.
TTGTCGATTCTATTGAATTCAACATGAAGTGCTAGCTTGTAAGCAACTGGACCAATCTTTTCCAAGACTTTAAAGGGTCCGATGAATCGAGGTCTTAGTTTACCATTCTTCTTGAATTTGAGGATTTTCTTCCAAGGAGATACCTTCAAGAATACTTAATCTCCCACTGGATATTCAATATTTCTTCTCTTGAGATCGGCATAAGCCTTTTGCCTATCAAAGGCCTCTTTCAATCTACTATGAATCACCCGAACTTGATTTTCGGTTTCACGAAGTAATTTAGGTCCTAAGACCTTGTTTTCACCCAATTCAGACCAGCACAAGGGAGTTCTACATCTCATACCATACAATGCTTCAAATGGGGCCATTTTGATAGAAGCTTGATGGCTGTTGTTGTAGGCAAACTCGGCTAATGGTAGAGATTTCTCCCAGTCTTTACCGAAGTCGATAATGCAAGCTCGAAGCATGTCTTCAAGCACTTGGATTACCTTTTCAGATTGTTCATCAGTTTGTGGATGGAAGGCAGTGCTAAGGTTCAACTTAGTTCCCATAGCCTCTTGAAGTGCCCTCCAGAATTAAGAAGTAAAACGAGATTCCCGATCTGATATAATAGATCTAGGAACACCATGAAGTCTGACTACTTCTTTCAAGTATAATTCAGCTAGCTGTTTGAGGCTCATGTTCATTCGAACAGGTAGGAAGTGAGCCGATTTGGTGAACCTATCAATGATCACCCAAATAGCATCATTTTTCCTCGGTGATAGAGGCAATCCTGATACGAAGTCCATTGTTATACACTCCCACTTCCACTGTGGCAATTTGATAGGTTGTAGGAGTCCAGTAGGTAGTTGGTGTTCGACCTTCACCTTTTGGCAAGTGAGGCACTTCGATACGAAGTCAACAATATCGACCTTCAATCATGGCCACCAATAGACTTCCTTTAAGTCCTTATACATTAATTCACTATCTGTTAATTAAATTCATGTAATTCAAGCAAGAACCCTAAATATACATGCATCATTTGAATCTATAACACATTAAGGAAGAGATTTTACCTTTCTATCAAGATTATATGAATGCTAGCAACTCCAATTTCACCAAATTCAAGCTTGAATCTATGATTATAGAGCTTTCTCACTCAATCCCCTTTCTCTCTTCTTTTTTCCTACCCGGCCACTATGAGAAAGATGATGATAATTCATCAATTAATTCCTCCCTTAAATGAATAATTCATCCTTAATTATCCACTAATTAATGACATGTGTAGGGGCATTTTAGGAATGTGAGAATTTTGCATGCATTCCTTCAATTTGTCACTTGTTTCGGTTTGGTCACTTATACATTAGGTTACTACTTTTCCAATTATAGCATTCTAGTCCTTAATAACTAGACTTAGCACCTTACTTTCAATCAATTAGGGATTAAATGAAGGCATTGTAGTAACTTCTTTTATACTAGTTTTGAGGATATTACAGCCTTGTTATTCTAACGTTGGGCATTAAATTAGTTACCACCTTGATTAGCCCAAGAAAAGATCAGATGCTGCTTCCAACTTGCATTATAATTATTGGAATGTGAGTTAATATTAATGTAGTAATTGCCAACAAAATTTACCTATTCAGGGGTTGTTGGGCACTCTTCCACATTATGGTCCTCTCAACAAATAGCGCAGAATGGTTCCAATGCCTTCACTTTTCGTATATCAGTAGGCTTTTGCATTGTCTTCGCCATATTAGTGAGGTTGGAAATTTGAGCATTAAGAGTTGAAAGTGCATCAAGCTCTAATTTCCCAACGATTTTTTTCTTGTTCCCAATCTAGCAATAGGGTACTGAAGATCATTGGTGGTAATTATTTCAAGGATATCAAATGCCTTAGTGTAATTTTTGTATAGTAACGATTCGGTTGTCGAAGCATCAACCATAGTCCTAGCATGAGCATTGAGTTTATTATAAAAGGTCTCCATCTGGGTCCAAGTAGGAAATCCATGCATGGGGAATCTTCTCAACAGGTCATTGAAATGCTCCCAAGCATCATACAAAGTCTCATTATCAGCCTGCCTAAAAGTAATGGTTTCACTCCACAACTTGGCATTAAGTTTAGGTGGCTAGAATCTCAAAAGAAACTTCTAGCATAATTCTACCCACAAAGTAACTAAACCAGGTGGCAAAGAACTTCGCCACGATTTTGCTCTCTCTCTCAAAGAGAATAAGAATAGTCTCAACTTCACTATCTCTTCAGCCACACTAGGTTGCTGAAATAGTTGGCACAGCTCCATGAATTGCTTCAAGCGTTGCCTTGGGTCTCCGGTAGGTGATCCATCAAATTCACCTACATTCAATAGTGCCTTTATTATTACTAGTTTAAAATTAGTTGTATTTACCTTTGGGATAATTAGTCCTAGAATCAAATTATCCATGTTTGGTGGCTAGTGTTCTCTGATAGGTCATTTTTCTTCCATAACAACAGTAGGAGCGGGCGGTATGCCATCATGTATTACCAAATTCTCTTCATTATTTATGACATCGTCTACTCCACCATTTCCGTTATGAAACATTTTTCTTTCAATTTCTAGGTCCTATAATAAATCTTCCTTCATAGTGCTGCTCCTGGTCTTACACCAATCAAAACAAAATAAGTAAAATAAGCAAAAACAAGTAAAAATAATAAATAATAAATTTTGTTGCAATCCCGACAACGGCACCAAAAACTTGTCGACTGACTAATGCATGGCAAACAATTGATGAATTAATGTAAATATGCATGAAAATGATGCTAAGTTTAGGTCTTTTTGTGTGCAAGTATAAACGGTCAGCAAGTAATACAACAGTGAGTTGAGTATCATATCCATAGGGATTGTCTAGGAATTAAATGCCACGATAATTACTTGTGAATTAGAATGAATTGAGATCAGATTTTAATTGAGAAAAATGACTAAGGGAAAGTGAAATGAGAATTCAGGTAGATTGGAAAACAAATGTATTCAGATGATTGATTTGTGTTGGCAAAGGATGTTTGGATTTCATGCTAACAAAAACAACAGTTAATAACTTTAAGCCTTAGTATTATTGCCAAACAAATTTTAAGATAGTATTTCCTCTATCGATGACAATATTCTAAGTTAATTAATTTAAAAGCCTATATGTCTATAGTGTTGTTTTCAAATAATCAACCTGGAAAGGTTTAAATCATTACTCCTAAGGGGTAGATTCACTTTTAAAAGTAAGCTCATCTATTTGAACATCTTCTATCGAAGTTTCTCTCCTTAATATTTGGCAATTAATCTTTATCTCTTAAGTTTGTTAAGATATTAAGGGATAATGAGCACGAAATGAAATCCATCTTATGGAAAAGAATATAAGAAAATTAAGCACTAACAAAATAGACAAAAATGTCAAGGCATTCAATTATTAAAAACCTAAATCAAGCATTCGTCGCAAACACCCCTAGCCAACTTTAAAGATTTAGTTCATGGTTGGGGAAACCATCAAAGCAATATCGTTTTTAAACATCACCATCATATCAGAAATAAAAACTAAGAGAAATGGACAAAGAAGAAGATCCGTCGATGTAACCCTTCAATGGATCTAGAGCTCTCAGTTATGACCTCATCGAACCACTGTTTGCCCTCTACATTCCTTCTTTCTCACGGCACAGCCTTTCTTGCTTGATCAATGGGTTTCTCTATATAAGGTTTGATTTTAAAAGTTTGTTACGCACCATTGTAGGCGCGTTATCTTCTTTTTGAATTAGGGCTGACCTGGCTTTGACTAACGGCTAACTGACCGAGCATCGATCATCCTTCTTTTTCCAATCAAGCTTGGCAATACTTGTCATGCTTTTTCCAACGGCATTTGGCATTCTCTTTTTCTCCTCCTGCTACTTTCTAACTCCTAATCTACTTTGCCAATCCTACTTCTGACCTACCTATCATCGTAAGGAAATACCCTTTCACTCTGGCAATAAAAGCATTCCTTAACTCCAAGATGGCAAAATATGCATGAAAAATAGATCTTTTGAGGAGTTAACAATAAGTGTTGATACCCAGGGTTATCGTACTAGTACACGAGGGCCAGTACCGATCCCCACTTGGCATTATGGCCAAAAATGTAGAGTTTGACCTATAGAGGCTGAAAAATTATGGAACATTGTCGAATGGACATCTAATGGGATATCAAGGCCTATAAAATGGAAAATTAGGATTTTATCCTTTTATATAAGCAAATTGAGTAACAACTCGGTAACTTAATTGGGTGACATGTTTTTTATAGTAAGCATAGATGTTGGTATATGTGATGATGTTGTCCTTGTGTACCAGATGGGCACTTGAGGGGTTATTGATGATGAATTGAGAGAGATAACCATGTTGGTTGGTGTTATGTCTTGGTGCATTTGCTTGATAGCTTGGCTTAGTTTCATTTACCTCTTGGTGAGGTATTAATGCTCCAGGAGCATATCATATTTTATTATGGTTGTTGAGTAAAGGAATCCAGATGTCCTAGAGTTAGTACTACGATACTTATATAAGGGGATGTGTACTCAGGGTTGTGTGATCGAGTACATCCAATGTACCCGGTGACTAAGTGACCTTTTTGTGATGAGGGGAAATTTGGGGGGGGGCTTATGAGGTTATTTGCCCACCTTTTAAAATAAAGGTTGCACCCCTTCAATGTTTAGGGGGCTTATGGGCTTATGAGGTTGCACATATTGAATGTGGGGTTGGGGGAACCAAATTACATCACTTTTTTCCATTCTTATTCTTCATTTCACCTTTTCATCTTTTTCAATAATACCTATGGCTTTTTGAGGTAAATGACCAATCTTTTATACTCATTTCTTCCATTCAAGGTTCAAGCTTTTAGTATGTTAATCTCCCCATCAAGAGCTTCAAGAAAAACATAATATTGAGGTAAAAAGGTAAGGTTTTCAATAATGGGTTTTTAAGAGGTTTAAGCTTTGGGGCTTTCCATGGAGCTTTCCCATGATTTTAAGGTTGTAATTTTTTAACTAAGCTTGTCGTGATGATTAGTTCAAGCTTTGATTCAATTTTCATGTTTGGTTGGCAAAGGAAAATGGTTGGGAGGCTTCTTCAAGCTTGAGACAAAGAGGAGGGTTTAAGGAAGCTAAGGGTAAAAGCATATTTCAGGATTTTTTTGCTTAAGTTCAGTACATCTCTGACTTTATTATTTCTTGAGGATCATAAATTAATTTCTTTGCTTGATGTTATGGTTTAGGGTTGCTAGATTTGTTGTTTATAGTTGCTTGGGTGCATTTTGAGTGAATGAGACTTTAAAATGGTAAAACTTGGAATTGATGTTGATAATGTGTAAAATTGTTAGTAAACCACCCTAAATAACTCCATAAGATGTAGGATCAAGTTAAGAGGTTGTTGGTTGCATTTTGGGAGCTTGGAAGGTGAATTCCCAAGCCTAAGAAGTCTTTTCTAGGCTACGGTACTGTTACACAGGAGCTCGTATTAGAGGGGTACCGGTACGGTGTTCAACCTGTACCGGTATGTCATGTGATAGCGTACCAGTACGGGTCAACCTGTACCGGTACCCAAAGCCTTGTAAAATTCCAGTAAGCCATTGTGGTATCAGAACGATGATGAGTATCGAGCAGGATATAACGGAGAAATTGGTACTTTGTCACTTTATACGAGCAAATTGAGTAACAACTCGGTAACTTAATTTAGTTACATGTTTATAATTGTGATGATGTTGTCTTTGTGTGTCGGATGGGAACTTGGGGGGTTGTTGATGATGAATAGAGAAAGATAGCCATGTTGGTTTGTGTCATGCCTTGGGGCTTTTGCTTGATATCTACTTGGAGCCATTTACCTCTTGGTGAGGTGTATTAATCTTCCAAGAGCATATCATATTTTATTATGTTGTTAAGGAAAGGAATCTAGATGTCTTAGAGTTAGTACTACGATACTTATATAAGGGGATGTGTACTAAGGGATGTGTGATCGAGTACATCCGACGTACTTGATGGCTGAGTGATCAAAGTGCGGTTAGAAACCTATTCGTGGCTATGGTGATCCAGATATGATAAGTAAATCGATGATTATTTAATCATGAGTAACCTGATAGGCTGAGTGACCTCAGGTAAGGACTACTTGTGCTTAATATGATCCAAGTATGTCTAGGATGTATCTGCGGCTATGGTGATCCAGATATGGTCCATTCAACCCGACAGCTATGTAAGCACTGGCAAAGTAGGGTTCCTTTGGCCATTGTGTAGATGATGTATGGATTTATTTGTGTATGATGTATGGATGCTATAGACGATGGCATTTGTACCCGATTGCTAAATGATCAAGGCACAAATAGAAATCTAGTTGATAGGCTGAGTGACCTCGAGAATGGTGAAGCATTGTGGAACATGTAAGACTTCTTCTAGACTTAATTATGAGATAGCTGATATAAGAACTCTAGCTAGTGTAGGATAGATGTTGACTCGTAGATAGTGAAGCCCTATCTATGATCTCTACACTATATTTATCGTACTTACTTATTTTATGATAATCACGAATTGTGGAAGAATAGAAATATGCCACTAAGCTTTATAAGCTAAGCGTTCGAAATTGTTGTTTTCGTTCGTAGGTTAGTAGGACCTTACAAAGTACAATGCTTAGTATTTAGTTTTGGATGTTAATGGACCTTACAAAGTACAATGTAAACTGATTTATATGGTTTGATTTAACTATGCAAAATTATGGATGTTAATGGTGGCTAAACCTATGGTTTTAAATTGGAAATTTGATGGGTCGAATTTTGGGTGACCCGAATGCAGCACTTTGGATCCAGATCAGGATCGGTGTGTTACAATATCTATCAAGAGAAAGCTTTAAAACCAGTGTAGAAGATGATAAGATATGAGCCTCTCCCTATTTAGGGTAAGAATATATGTGTATATGTCCTTATCACTTTCCAATTGGCTGTTTAAGGTGTCATTTGTAGATTTTCCTCATAAAATTCCGTACAAGGCAGTTGTACTAATGGATAGCTCATCATTATGTGATATTATCCCTTGACAACTGTCAATGCAGCGACAATGACTATTTCAATGCACCAACATCATGTCCGAACAAAAGCTGTTGTAACTAACTTTCAGGTCATCATCCTTTGATCTTATATTTTTGACATCGTCCTTTGATCTTATATTTTTGAAGCTATCAAAGTGGCGACAATCCTGTATGCAATCTAAACAACACTTATGCAGTGACATCGCAATGCAACGACTGTCTTGGCTACACTTCTGGAAGAACTTATGCAACGACATTAGCAACAAAATGTGATAAATTCAAGGATAATTCAAGAAATAGCTACTGAGTTAAGATAATGTAAATACAAAGATGAAAATGCATAAATGCATGCAAAAGATTACCAAATATGGACAAATTAACCAATAAATAAGGTGAAAACACATGCTCTTCAGAGTACCATCAACACCCTTTTTTGGTTTAATCAAGAATTAAATCAAAGATGTCACAGACAATCATCAAAATAATAAAAACAAGTCGAGCAAAACTATAACAACAAGTGAACAATCTATCAATGTTTTCTCATTTGATTTTAGTTGACATAGATCCATTATCATTACCTTCTATCTTTTCATATTTCCATGATTAAGGATCTTTCTGTAACTTTTACAATATTTAGGGACTAATATATGTTTATCCCATTTTTAGGAAATTTAACTTTATTCAAACTTCCTTTAGGCATGTGATTATTCAAGTCATCTTAAAGTATTCAATTAAGTATCATTAAATCATCATTATCAAATGTAAAGACTAAATCATAATTTATAAAAGGTAACAGACTTATTTGTAATTAAAATTATTATTTAGAATTTAAGATTTATTAATACTCAATCATGCATATCATAGACCGAATTACAATGATATTACACATCAAAATTTCACTCAACATGCATTATAACCAACAAGCAAGTCAAATGCATGACCTTGAGTTGCTATCTAAACATGATTCACTTATAAGTGTAGTTCAACAAAGTTCATGATTCCTTTTTAATATTTTTTTACCTAATTAGCATATTATGAGGCATTTCATTCTCTAACAATTCATTGATAAATGCATTACAAGCATACCAACATGATCACACATAGCATAGTTCCACAAACTCATATAACTTATGCATATCGTAAGGCAAAGTATCACATATCATCATTAATAATGTAAGATTACATTGTCATCATTCTAGGAGTTTATATTGGAACCTTAATAAATTTAATACATGATTGAATTGTAACCTTCAACATGCAATTTAGGACACTTAACAAAGTCGATTCCCTATGGATAACAATTTACAATGGAGTGAGCTTACATAACTTAGTGAGGTAGTCTTAACATGTATAGCTATTAGATATCATTATTCTAATCATTGATTGCATTTAAACATGACATATATAGACAACAATAAGGCACATGCTTAGAAAGTAATTTAAATCACAATATATCCAATTTAGCACGATGGTACTCTTTTGACACACAGATACACGAAACCCCTACAACTCCGCCAAGTAGTAAAATAATACATTGTTATGCCCCCTCTATTCTTCTCCAACTAGACCTCCACTGAGAAAGCTTTCTGGGAGCTCCACCTCTGAGAAATTAGAAAATATTCCCTGTTTGTCCTAAATCTTTGGAACCTCTCCGAATTTAGAGCATCAGCTCGAAGGCTACCTCACACATCCCTAAGACAATCAATATCTGGATGAGGCCAACGTTAAGTCTATCTTCCTAACCAGTCGAGTCTACTCCCTGACACACATGTATGCTCGTTGGCCTAACGCGTCAATAGGCATCAATTGGCAAGACCTAGCCTTGACACTTGTAAATAAAGGCTACCTCTTGCTCCTCTTTAAATAGCCTTGAAATAGACCAACAAAGGATATGGCCACTAATCTTTAACCTTCCACCCTTGCAGCTTTGGCATCTCCGCCTCCAACCTCATTCCCACTCATTTTGACCATCCACTACAACGGTTCTCCGCCTAAATTAGTAAGGGTGAACCACCAAAACCCACCTCTATCTATGCTCATATTTCTTACCAACCTGTTTTTGACATCAACAATTGGTGTAGTGAGCGTAAACAGTCTTCTCGACCAACATAATTGGTTGCGATAAACTCTATTGAGAAACCCTCTCACGAAGAACAATTGAAGCCTTCTGATCAAGTGTGCAACTCCCCCTATGGAGAAAACCATGACTCCCTCGAACAACCTGTCCAACACCATAACCGCATGTAACCCCTACTAAGTCTTCACATGCATGAACAAAATGCCATCTAGATTCACAATCTGCAGAACAGTCTGCAACAACTGCAAACACAGCTTTGGACAAAGCCTATTAGTAACTGCTCTGCAACTATAGTATCAACAATAGAAAGAACTTGCACTAATAGTGATGCGAGCCTTACAAACTCTGTAACGTCAACACACTAATGAGCATGGAGGGAAGAAGCAATATATGTTCCTTAGCTGGTAGTCTATGTCGACGTATAGACCAAGACCTTCTTATCGAGAAGATAACTACGAGGAAAAACATTGAACATATTCCCTAGTTCACAACCCATTACAATAGGAGGCACGATCAAACATCAAGGCCAAGGACAGATGCTTCATTAAAATTATATCAAAGACAAAGGACGAGAAGATAACAATGACCTCCTCCAAGATAAAAATGGAGTTGGTGAGGAAGCTCACAACCAAACTCTTACAATAATAATGGAAGCAAGGAAGATGAAATATACAACTAGCCAAGGGAAAACCATCTCTTGCGAAGAAAATAGACTCACAACCCCTTACCATGCGAACCCACAAAAAATGAGGCAAAAGATATCAAACGACAATCTCCCATAAGAGAAGGCAAAATGACAAAAGATGCCCCCAACATTTTCATGTTTGGTTATTTGGCTCCCTATTTTTTTGGAGCAAACAACCCCTCAATGTTTTAATTTCGTCCTAATATGCCCATGTTGGATGGAAATTGACGGTCAACAGCTGATTCTGACTGGACTTGCCACGCGTTAAAATTTGTTGACATGGCATATGCCACGTCAGATTTTAAAAAAAATTATTTTGTTATACCCTTCTTTATGGTGGCACGTGGCCGAAACGGACGGTGACACGTGCAGAATATAATGCTGACACGTCAACAAATCTTAACACGTGGCAAGTCCAGTCAACATCAGTCGTTGACCGTCAGTTGACTGAAAGTTTACATCCAACAGGGGCATATTTGGACCAAATTAAAACGTTGGGGGTTGTTTGCTTCAAAAAACGAATAGAGGGCCAAATGACAAAACATGCAAATGCTGGGGCATCTTTTGTCGTTTTGCCATAAGAAAATCTAGCAAGACCTATGATTTTCGTTATTCAACTCACAAACCCAATAATACCTCTCCTTCGGTTTTACATAATTATTTAAACTCTATCCCCTACAACTTAAATGAACTATCTAAATCATGACCTTGAGCTTGTAGTGGTAATATTTGCATTGAAGATTTTGAGGCATTTTTTGTCTATAGAACACTTTCATCTATTTACCAACAATAAAACCTAAAATATATCTCGCCTCAAAAAGGAATTAAATCTATGAAAAAGTTGTTGGATATAGATTTTGAAAGATTGCGACCTCTTAATTGACTACCATTTTGAGCAAAGCAAATTTTATGGTTGATGTACTCAACCATAATACCCTATCTGGTAACTATTTAAACTCTCTTTTATCAATTCAATTTGTGCCTCAACTCTTTTGACAACCAAACCCTATTTACGTTTGTAGCTTTGAAAACCATGAATGCTCACCTCTAGATTAAAAAGAACGGGAGTCTTTTCGTTGAAATTTTGGTTCGATCATCATTTGTTTAATATATTTATAATCTCCATATCGTTTATGATAAGTTAAAGGTCATTCATGATCGAATTGGCAATCAATCTAATTTTGGATACTCTATTAATTTTGAAGGTTGACTTTTTTCCAGTACTCTTTGTGTTCCAAATGATTCTAATATGAAGCTTGACAGCATTCATGAAGCAGATTGTAGCTCGTTTTCGGTATATATGGGCTTAGTGAAGATGCATCAAGATTCCCAGGTGTATTATTAGTGGTCCGGGATGAGGAAAGCCCATGTTAACTATTGTATTGGTCAAGGTCGAGCGTCAAGTCTCCTTTGGACTACTCCAACCAATTTAATTGCCACAATAAAAATGGGAAAAGATCACAGTAGATTCTGTGACTAATTTGTCCATATCTCCATGGAAGATTAATTCTATTTGGGTGGACGTAGACTTTTTCATGAAATCGGCTCATTTTCATTCGGTCGAAATTTGTCTTAATCTTGATAAATTGATTGAATTGTATATATATGAAATTTTAAGACTACACGGTTTCCCAATATCTTTTACTCATGGTCCCAATAAAGTATTTATTTTTATGTTTTAAAATTGTCCCGCTTAAATTGTCACCTTAGAAATATCAACTATTATTTAAACACAAATTTGTTTTTCTACTTTTGTTTTAGTTTCCCAAAAAACAAAAGTTAACTTTTTTAAAGATAGAATTGTCATTTGAATTTTTTACATCACATTTTTTATACAATTTTTTTTAAAATTACGTGAAAAATCAACATGTGACAAAGGGAGTATTTTTTATTAGTATCTATTTTAGTATAACCTTCCATCCTCAGTTTGATGGATAGTCTAAAAGGGTTATTCAAGTAAATTATTTGTAAATTGAATAACTAAATTGAACATTGATAACCAACCTTCAATATTCTTTAATCATATTTTAGACTTCGGAAGATATGTTATGGACGTATTTCATTGATTTCAAGGGTAGTCGGGAGAAATCCCTGCCCCTGATTTAATTCTTGTAAAATAATAATTTTCAATCACCTATTCAAATGCTTCCATTTGAAGTTTTGTATGTCCGTATATGTTAAACACCCTTTTTTGTTTTGAATTAGGAGAAAACAAGACTACTATCCCTAATTTGATTCGAAATATGGAAGAAAAGATCAAATTGATTCAAGTTCATTTCAAAGATGCCTTTAATAGGCAAAAGTCCTATGCAGATATGAAGTGTAAATGCATCGAATTTCAATCAGAGATAAAATATTTCTAAAAGTCTCTTTTTAAGGAAAAAAATCCATCATTTCGGTCACAAAGAAAAACTCAAGTTAAAAAAGAAAAATTCAAGGCTTTGAATGTATCATTCTAATCCTTCAGATATCATTAAAAAAACTCGTGAATAAGCAAATTCCACTAGTGAAAGTACTTTAGAGGAAACACAAGTTTGAACAAGCTCTGTGACAGTATGAGAATCTATTGAAAAGTAGAATTCAATTCTGTTTATTTAAAAGAGAATTATAACACCTCAGATTCTTGAACCGACGACTTTCTAATTTCAATGATGGGAAAATTTATTAAACAAATATTTTTATTAATTTTGAGATATCAAGATTTGCATCTCGGCAATTCAGATTCTTTGGATTGTGTGCTTGATAATTTTGGGAGTTTTATTAAGTCACTAAAGCCTTTAAGTAATAGTCCAAGGACTAAATGGGGCATTTTTGAAATTGAGCACTTTTCTTGGATAATTAGACCATTGTATAGTTAGTGGAAAATTATGGAGGAATAAGCGACAAAGTTTAATTACTTATATTTGACCAAATATTTGAGTTGGTGGAAAATCCACTAACTACAATATATTACATCATTTTTTTTATTGTTAATTCATTTTAGTTTGATGATGGATATGGAATTGTAGTATAAATCATATTGTTTTTTATTTTGATGTTTTGGAATTTAAAAGAACCTTTTAAGGATTGGAGGAAAATAAAGGCCACTGATTGATCGTTAAACTGAGATATATTGTAAGTTCGATTTAAGTAAGTGTATTCAAAATCAATTCTATTTGTGTGCTTTTTGTCTTATGATTCCGATTTATGTAGGATAGTTATGTAAAAATGTTAATTTTTTATTTCAACTATAAACCGATCACTTGGATAATGTATTGTTTGAAAAGATAGGTATTTGAATGTTTTGATATGAAATTTTAATGGTTAAAATCTTTAAACTTGTAACCATATGTATTTGCAATGAGATATATATTATCATATGTATGTGCTGATAAAAAAAATATCATAGGTAAATTTTTAATTTGGCATGTTAGATAAATCATAGTGGGTTAAATGCTCTATCAGATAATATTATTGATCTATGTGCTAATACAATTATGTAAAATAAAAAATGCAATACTTTGATACTATAATTAAGCCCTTTTTTATTATTTTAGTTTTGGATATAACTGACATGACATAGGAGGGATGTTGTATATTAGGACTATATTTCCAGGCGAGGAGGAGGAATATTGTATATTAGGATTGTATTTTTAGACGACGAGGAATATTATTGTATTGCATCATTTCAGTACTTGGTGAGAAAGTGAGATATGAGTATTCTTACACTACTAATAAAATACTGGGCTAAAATAAATGAAAATGTATATGCATATTTGATACGGACATGTTATTTGTTTATAACTGATTTTATGAATTGATTTGCTATGTTATCTTACCATGCCAACACATTATGCTATGTTGTTACATAGATACAAAGGATGATTGAAAACAACTGAAACATTGATGAATCTTTATGAATGTACTCTTGTTCTCATAATCTTACAGATCTTTCAAGACTCCAATGAAGAGAAAATAATACTACTAAAAAAAACTAAACAACAAAGTACTAAAACAAAATTTCCAAGAACATGAGACTAAAAATAAAAAAGGGTAAACTACATAGATTGTCTCCAGACTATAGGACACTTTTTTGTTGAGTCCTCTGACGATGAAAAATTACAAAATGGTCCCCAACTTAGAAAAAATAACAAGTTCGTCTGGCACCATTAAAAATTTAATGACTGTTGACGTGGCAATTAAAATATTGGCATAATAATACATTTAGTCCTCCATATTTATGCATTCAATCAATTTAGTTCTAGTTCAAAAAATTCAATAAATTCAGTCCTCTTTATTTAGTTATTCTATCAAGTTAACCATTTCTATTTAACCCTAACTCTGGCATTGCCTGTCTAGCCTTCGTGAGCGAGGGGAGTAGGACGAAAGGGTCAATGAACAAAAAAAAAAGTTTGGGTTGAGGGTCGTTGGAAAAGGGAGGTAGTGCCGGAGTAAAGGGTTAAATAAAAAAGTTTAAATTAATAAAATGAGTAATTAAAAATGACTACATTTATTGAATTTTTTAAAATTATGATTAAATTGATTGAATGTGTAAATATGGACAACTAAATGTCTTATTATGTCAATTTTTGTTAACCTTCATGTAATCAGACCTTAAGTTTTCAACGACATAGGACCAACTGTAACTTTTTAAGTCAGGGGATCATTTTATAACTTTTTCATAACCGGTAAACTCAACGAAAAATTATCCTATAGCCGAAGAAAATTTATGTAGTTTACCCAAATAAAAAGATTCTTTGATATCATGTTAAAATAATTAAATAATAATATAAAGGAAAATTTTAGAACATGCGACACACACCATTGAACACCACTAACGCAATACACCGTTGAACACCATTAATTTTTTAATGTCTTTTAAATAATTATTAAAAATCTCAAAGGCCGAACATGCAATTAATCATATTTCAAAATAAAATTAGAATAAATTATTCCATGAATCATTTTTACCACATCACCCATTGTCCTACCCAGTTAAATAAAGTCACACCATCTTTATTTTCCACGTAATATTTTTTTATAAATTAAAAAATACAAATGATCATCTTCTTTCTCTTTCTTCATATATTTATTTTAATATGTTAAAAATAAAATTGTTAAAATAAAAAAAAAACACTAAAAAAAACTTAACCCATGAATTAATAGAAACAAAAATAAAATAATTAATTATAATATTTTAAAAACTTTATTGTTCTTCCCTCATCAGCCGCCGCCCCCACTATAGGATGAAGATATTGGACCGACGCTAGTTCACCAGTCTGCAACTATTTCAACAATTGAAGAAAACTTTAAGATGAACATTGATGTTCTGCTAGAAGAGAACTTGGAATTCTGATTTAGATTTAACACTGCAGTTCCTAAAGAGCAAAAATTTGAAAATGGGGTGAAAGAAAAGGCCGCAAAAAGTGAAGAAATAGAAGATGAAGAAACCAGTATCAGCCGACCATAATTACAGGAAATGTATTTGTGTAGAATCTCAGGCAGCCTGTAGATTCTAATGTTGTAGTCAAAGCCACATTGAAAGATTCTAACAAAAGCAACAATGAGACTTTTACCGCCATTTACAAAGCGGTCATGCCTTCCAGATTGATTTTGGTAGTGAAAAGACTAAAGTCGATGGATAGAACCATAATTCATCATCAAAACAAGATGATTAGGGAGCTCGAAAGGCTAAGCAAGCTTTGTCATTATAATCTTGTACAACCTCTTAGTTTCGTCATCTATGAAGATGTTGCTCTTCTGTTGCATCAATATTTACCGAATGGTACACTAGCTCAACTTCTTCATGAGTCATCGAAGTAGTCTGATTATCAGCTTGACTGGCCCAGAAAACTATCCATAGCCATTGGAGTAGCAGAAGGATTGGCTTTCCTTCATCATGTAGCAGCTATCCACTTTGAAATATCTTCCTGTAATGTACTTTAGACGCAAACTTTAAGCCATTGGTTGAGGAGATTGAAATATCAAAACTCTTAGATCCATCCAAAGGAACTGCAAGTATCAGTGTTGTTGCTAGTTCCTTCAGCTACATTCCCCCAAGTAATTAACCATATTGTACCAGCTTGTCTCTGTTTT
Source organism: Hibiscus mutabilis (assembly GCA_019671005.1). Taxonomy (NCBI): domain Eukaryota; kingdom Viridiplantae; phylum Streptophyta; class Magnoliopsida; order Malvales; family Malvaceae; genus Hibiscus; species Hibiscus mutabilis. The sequence goes on along the minus strand of CM033717.1, from coordinate 43,174,772 downwards.
CCATTATCACATTTGCTTAGTCTTTTTAATCTGTTTATCTATTTGTCTCTGCTTTTCTTCCAGAATATGCGTATACAATGTAAGTCACTGCACCAGGCAATGTATATAGCTATGGTGTTGTGTTGCTTGAGACCCTCACCACCCGATTTTCAGTTGATGGGGATTTTGGCAAAGGAGTGGACCTAGTGAAATGCGTCAATGACGCTCGAGCGAGAGAGAAAACTCCTAAGCAGATGATGCGAGGCTTAGCACGATTTTCTTTGGGTGGAGGAAAGAAATGCTTGTGTAACAATGGAGTTGCCACTGGTCCCTTTAATTATATTAGGCGGACCGGAAACTTAAAAATCAACCAGAGATTACGAAATCTCAAGGGTTCAGGGGCACGATTACATGTTGGGTAGGATTAGCACCCATCACGCTCGTAGAATGACGCTTACTTAATCACTAATATTTTCCTTATAACCCGGATGAATGCATGCAAAGATAATCTCTTCTTAAATGATGTTTTATGATCTTTTTAATTTTTATGGGTGTTTTTAATGTTCAAAATTAATTATTATTTTCAAAAACATGTGTTTAAAGACACTAATCCTAAAAGGCTCTATCTAATTATTTACATTTTACAAAGATAAATTATTTATTTTTCTAACAATTACCTAAAGAATTTTATTTACAATTAAAGAATTATTTATCATTTTTTAAAAGAATTACCAAGTTAGTTTTTATTTACCATTATTTACAGTTAATAAATTATTTACCTTTTAAGAAAAATTACCTAAGGGTTTGATTTAATTATCTACAACTAAGGATAAAAATTATTTAGGTGATACATGTCAACTCCTCAAAAGTACTAACTTTTATGCTTATTTCACAATGCCTTTGCTTGCCTTTGAGTACATTTAGTTGCATTTAGTTGTTAAATTCATGCATTTGCATAAAGAGTTAGGGAGTGGTGTTTATGCCAATGTGAAGGGTTGCTTTGTTGGCATTATTACAGGCTTGGCAGAGTAGCGTAGGAGTAGGAGAAGGAGATGCCGAAGTTGCAGTTGGCAAAGATGGAATAGAGATTGGCAAAGCTCAGCTGGCATAGAAGTAAAGTCTGATGCCTGGTCAAGTAGCCGTTGGACCTTGTACATGTCAGCCCTAGGATTAAAATGTGGATAGGAGGATCACGCATCTTATCCCTTGCGCATTCAAATTTCAAACTCAAAGGCTTATCCCAGGGTTTCCCACGCAAGCCTATTTAAAGAGATCGAGCAAGAGTTGGATCAGGGGAGCTTGAGGAGAAAAGGTTGCACTGTGGTAAACTGAGATCGACGTGGTTCGACCAGCTTAAGACAAAGGGCTTGGAGCCATTGAAGGGCTGCATCAATGGACCTCCTTCGTGCCCATTCTCTTTGTTTTATTTATTTTTATTCAATGGTGATGTTAAGATACAATGATGTTTTGTGGATGGCCTCCCAACCATGAACTAAGCTTTTACAGTTGGTTAGGGGATGTTTGTGTTTAACGCTATTTTTATGTTTGGTTTTTAATAATACAAATGCCTTGGCATTATTTTCTATATCTGGCATGTACTTCAGTTTTCTAAATTCTTTGCCATGCGACCGCTGGCATTGTTTGCTTATTACACGTTAATATCTTAACAGACTTGAGGGGTAACGATCAGTTTCCAAATACTAAGGAGAGGAGCTTCGAAAGAAGATGTTCAAGTAGATGAGCTTACTTCTAAAGTGAATCTACCCTTTAGGAGTATAGATTGAAACTTAACCAAATTAATTAATGAAAAACTTTACTATAGACATATAGGGGTTTAACATGGTTAGTTTCAGGCATTGCCATCGACAGAGGTAATTCCATCCTTGAATATTCTCGGCAATAATCCCTAGGCATGACGTTATTAAAGCCTGGCATGAACAGTGTGAAAACCAGACATCCCTTGCCAACACTCATCACTCATTTAAAACCTTTTTTTGCCAAAGTTATTTTACTTTTCATTGCACTTCTTTAAGTCACTTCTTAAAAAAACTTCAAAATCAATCCAACATCTTTCCTTGACAAGTAATAATTGAAGCAGTCAAATTTCTGGTCAATCTCTATGGATTCGATACTCAGCTCACTGTTGTCTTACTTGCACACAGAAGACTCATACTTGACATTAGTCTTATATATTTCCATTGCATTTTCTACTCTTTTGCCAAGCGTTAGAACAGTCGACAAGTTTTTGGCGCCGCTGCTAGGGATTGCTATAGAATTTATTGTTTTTAAATCTTTACTTGTTTTTCTTTTATTTTTGTTTTTCTTTATTTTATTTCTTTGTTTTGACCGGTGTATAACCAGAAACTACCTTGTGGATTCGATACTCAACTCACTGTTGTATTACTTGCTGACCGTGTATACTTGCACGCAAAAGACTTATACTTGGCATTATTCTTATATATTTCCCTTGCATTTTCTACTCTTTTTCCAAGCGTTAGCACAGTCGACAAGTTTTTGGCGACGCTATCGGGGATTACGACGAAATTTATTGTTTTTAAATTTTTACTTGTTTTTCTTTTATTTTTGTTTTTCTTTATTTTATTTCTTTGTTTAGACCGATGTATGACCAAAAACTGCCCTATGGTAGAAGATTGGTCATACGATCCAGAAATCGAAAGAACCCTACGAAGGTTAAAGAAAAGAGTTTGAGAGGTGGCTCAACAAGGCAATATAGGAAATGATGTCTTAAACAATGAAGAGAATCCACCAAATAACAATGGAATACCACCAGCTCCTGTTGCCACAACCGTTAATATGGAGGAATAGAGACCTATTAGAGAACACTCGGCACCAGACATTGACAATTTGATGCCAGAACTGATTGGTCCCGAGGTAAATACACTAAATTTTGAACTTAAATCGGTAATGATACAAATGCTTTTGAATGTAGGACAATTTGATGGAGCACCTATTGGAGATCCAAGGCAACACTTGAAGCAATTCATGGAGGTTTGCCAGCTATTCCAGTAACCTAGAGTATCAGAGGATACAGTGAAGTTGAAATTATTTACACTCTCCCTGAGAGATAGAGCAAAAATATGGCTAAGTTCTTTGCCACTTGGTTTTGTCACCTCATGGGAGATCTATGCTAGAAATTTTTGCTGTGATTCCAGCCACCTAAACTCACTGCCAAGCTAAGGAGTGAGATCATCACGTTTAAGTAGGCAGACGTTGAGACCCTATATGATGCATGAGAGAGATTTAAAGACATGTTGAGGAGGTATCCCATGCATGGATTTCCAAAATGGACCCAGATGGAGACCTTCTATAATGGAATCAATGCATAAGCCAAAACGGTTGTTGATGCTTCAGCAAATAGTTCACTGCTCGACAAAAACTATACAGAGGCAGTTGGCATCCTTGAAAGGATTTCAATTGATGATTTTGAATATCCTACTACCAAAATTGGGACTAGAACTAAAATTGGTGGGAAATTATAGATAGATGAACTCACATCCATCCACGCTGAGATTTCCAATCTTTCTAACATGGTGAGAACTCTAATATGTGGAGAGGGTCATCACAAAGAAAATTTCCCTACCAACCCTGAGTCGGTAAATTTTATTGGCAATTTTAATCATAATTATAATCCAAATTCAAATACTTACAATGCAGGATGGAGATAACACCCAAATTTAGCTTGGGGAAATCAAGGAGATAACCAATACAATGCTCAGCGTCAAAACAACAATATCTAGAGGTAGAACAATAATGCCATGCCAGAGGCAATTAGAATACCATGCCACAGAGGGTGCAAAACAATTTTTATGCAGGGCAAAGGAACAACCAGAGGACTTTGACGGATTACATGGAGAGGAATGATGCAATTGTCCAGAGTTTGGCAGCATCTGTGCGAAACTTGGAGGTGCAGATTGGACAGATTGCCAATGCACTCAGCAATAGACCCCAGGGAACTTTGCCAAGTGATACAGAGGACTCCAGGCAAAACTACAATGAACAATGCAAAGTTGTAACTCTTCGGAGTGGCAAACAATGTAAGGCTGAGACACCTGTCAAGCAGCCAAATAGTTGCCATGAGGAAAAGAAAAGACCAGTAGATTAACCTAAAGAGTTAGAGAACAAAGAAGCAGACATAAGTGATTCCAGACACCAGTCTGATGCCAGACCTCAGTCGGATGTCAACAAAACCTTGGCAAAGCCGGCGGAGCTAGTATATGCTTATCCACCTCCACCATTTCTACAAAGACTACAAAAGCACAAGCAGGATCAACAATTTAAACGCTTCTTGGAAGTCCTTAAGAAATTGTAGATTAATTTACCATTGATGGAAGCTCTCGAGCAGATGCCAAATTATGTTAAATTCATGAAGGACATCTTGTCCAAAAAGAGGAAACTGGGTGATTTCGAGACTGTAGCTCTCATTGAGGGATGCAGTGCAATGATACTCAATCAATTTCCACCAAAGTTGAAAGATCCGGGAAGTTTTATTATTCATTGTACCATTGGCAATAGATTTATGGGTAAGAAACTACGTGACTTAGGAGCTAGCATCAATTTGGGTTGTTTTCAGAAAGCTTGGCATTGAAGCAAGGCGTACCACGGTAACACTTCAGTTGGCAAACATGTCTTTTACACATACTAAGGGTAAAATTGAGGATGTGCTGGTAAAGGTAGACAAATTCATATTCCCAGCTAATTTTATCATTTTAGATTATGAGGCAGATATTAATGTCCCAATTATATTGAGCAGGCTATTCCTTGCCACAAGTAGAGCTTTGATTGATGTTGTGAATTAACTATGCGCATGAATGATCAACATGTTACATTTAATGTGTTTCAAGCTCTTAAATGTGCAGATGAATCCAAGGAATGCCAAGCTAATGAAATGATGGAGTCCATTTTTAAGGTGGACGTAGCAAAATTGTGCCAAGACTTAGATGATGATGCCAACGGACGAGACGGTGCTAAAAAGACAAGTGAGGACACTGAAGGAACAACTTTAAAAGAAGTAAGCTATTTCGAGCAACCATAATCACTATAGCTGGCTGGCAGAGAGATCGTGGCACCTAAACCATCCATTTAGGAGCCACCCGAATTGGAACTAAAATCATTGCTAGACCACCTCAAGTATGCTTACTTAGGTAAACACTCAACCTTGCCAGTGATCATTGTTGCTGATCTAACTAATGATCAAGAGGAAAGATTGCTGGGAATTTTAAGCAATTGCAAGCAAGCGTTGGGATAGACCTTGGCTGATATCTGAGGACTAAGCCTAACCATTTGCATGCACAAAATAATTCTAGAAGAATATCATGGCAAAACAATTGAGGGCCAGAGAAGATTGAACCCGAGCATGAAAGATGTTGTAAAAAAGAAACTATTAAGTGGCTGGATGTCGAGATAATCTATCCCATTTTTTATAGCTTGTGGGTTAGCCTGGTGCAATGTTTGCCAAAGAAAGGTGGCATGACTGTGGTTCAAAATAGAAACAATGATTTAATCCCTTCTAGGACTATTATTGGATGAAGAGTGTGCATAGATTATAGGAAGTTGAACAATGCCACCAAGAAAGATTATTTTCCATTGCCCTTCATTGATCAAATGTTGGACAGACTGGCAGGTAAGGCATTCTATTTCTTCCTAGACCACATTCAAGATATAATCAGATTGCCATAGCTCTGAAAGGTCAGGAGAAGACCACATTTACTTGTCCATATGGGACATTCGCTTTTAGAAGAATTCCCTTTGGACTGTGCAATGTGCCGGCAACGTTTCAACATTGTATGATAACCATTTTTTTGACATGATTGAACATAACTTAGAAGTGTTCACAAATGATTTCTCAGTGTTTGGCAAAAAAATTAAGGAATTTCTTTAGTGTTTGGAGCAAGTATTGAGGAGATGCATAGAGACAAACCTAGTCTTGAATTGGGAAAAATGCCACTTCATGGTGAAGGAGGGCATTGTTCTTGGGCATAAGGTGACTAAGTGAGGATTAGAGGTTGATAAAGCAAAAGTTGAGGTAATCAAGCAATTACTACCTTGTACAAGTGTAAAAGGTATAAGAAGTTTTTTGGGGCATGCCAGTTTTTATCGGTGTTTCATTAAAGATTTTTCTAAAATTTCTAAACCTTTATGCTTGCTTTTAGAACAAAATGCTATTTTTGCATTTGACGATTCTTGTTTAAGAGTGTTTTAGGAACTTAAGGAGAAGTTGATTAATGCCTATATAGTTGTGGCACCAGACTAGAATAAACCATTCGAGCTCATGTACGATGCCAGCGACTATACCGTCGGAGCAGTGCTGGGGAAATGGCATGGGAAAGTTTTTCATACTATTTACTATTCTAGCCAGACATTGAATGAAGCACAACTGAATTACACCATTTATGAGAAAGAATTTCCCGCGGTTGTATTTGCATTTGATAAATTCAGATATTATTTAGTTGGTAACAAAGTTGTGGTGCATATAGATCATTCGACATTGAAATGCCTCTTAGAAAGAATGATGCCAAGCCCAGACTGATTCGATATACGCTTCTACTACAATAATTTGATCTCGAAATCTGAGACAAGAAGGGCAGTGAGAACTTAGTAGCTGACCACCTATCACGCCTAGAGCATCACCTTGAAAGTGGTGAGACTGCTGCCATAAGAGATGAATTCCTTGACGATAATTTACTTGCAGTCAATACCATGCCATTGTATGCCAACATAGGCAATTACCTGGTAAGTAATATCATGCCACCATACTTGGCATATAATGCCAGGAAACATTTTCGACGAGATGTTCGACAATATTATTGGGACGGGCAATATTGTTTAAATAGTGTGCCGACCAAGTGATAAGACAGTGTGTGCCAGAAGATGAACAACACAACATATTGCAATTATGCCATACGGCACCGTACGAAGGTCACTTTGCTGGGATGAAAACTACTGCCAAGGTACTGCAGTCAGGATTCTTTTGGCCCACACTATACAAGGATGCCCATAACTTTGTCAAGGCATGTGATCGATGCCGGCGAACAGGAAACATCTTCGGTAGAAACCAATTGCCACTCCAGAACGTAATGCCAGTAGATTTATTTGATGTATGGGGAATTGTCACATCCCGAAAAACGGCCTAGTCAGAATTAGGTCCTGATGATCAAAAATTTTGAATCTGGTGTGCCCAAGTGATGTAAATATTCAATCCTTGTACCCCTTTTGTTAGTAATGAAGCTATGTGGACTTGATTTAAACAATTGGATCCCTTTTGTAAGAAATTCGAAGCTAGAAATGTGAAATTTGAGTCAGACGTATCGATACGGCCTAACCATCCATAACTAACTTACCTGTTTTAGCTTAGCCGTATTGATACGGCCATAAAGTGTATCGATACGGGTCTTTGTAGAAATCTGTTTTGGAGACCAAATTGAAAGAAATGGAAAATAGGGTGCTGAGTCACCACCTTGCTTGCCTCCCCTTCACGTGGAATTGATCTGAAAAGATGACAATTAGTCATCCAATGTCAATAGTTGAGAAATGATAAGGAAAATATATTATTATTATTTTAAGCAAACCTTTAGGTATGGGAAAGCTTTCCATTGGCTCCTTTAGAGATGGGAAATGATAGAAATTATAAGCACCTTTAAGGGGAATTAGAGAAGCTTCTTCATTGTCTATGATATCCACTGAAACCAAAATCCTCATTGTCTTGCAAAACAAGCACACACCTCCATTGTTGTCTTCTCTGTTGAACTCAAGCATACACTCTCCTATTGAGCCTCTTAAGTCCAAGCTTTCTTTGATTCAAAGGTATTGTTCCATAGCTATCGATTGGGTAAGTAAAAACCCTCAATCATTATTGAATTCCATGAATATTTGGAGTTTAATTTCAAGTCGAATTACTAAGCCTAATCCTTGAAATGAGTGTTGATGTCGTTATTTTGATTATAACGATTCCTTGTGTTATTTCCTAGTTCAAGAATTAAAGGAAACCAATCCATCATCCTCAAACAAGTCTTGGAGCAAAGGAATCAAAATCCAGGAACCTTAAAAGCTTGCATGCACTAGGTGAGTGTAGTTGTGTCAAGGGATATGCAAGGTGCCATACCGTTGCATTCTTTTTTGTGATTATTATTGCATTTGTTAAGGGCTCAGGTAGAGCAAGCATACGTGGATGCTAATGGTAAGCATGGTAAGTTCTCAACGTTTTGCTATGTTGCAAAGTTCGTATATGACATTTGAAACATACTATGTGTAAATTTTGATATGTATATGTTATGATACGATATGTGGAGCTAAGGCTCAATTTGTGATCCGATATGTTATGGGCTACGGGCACAAAGGTAAGAATTATGATGATATGTGTAATCCTTGCACACTTGTGGACATTGGATACAATTGGCATGCCATAGGGTTATTCGAGCTCACTAAGTAAAGGATTGGACTACGATCCAGGGCTACGACCTATATATCGTGAGATAAGGTTGGTTTGTGTAAGGGATATATTTTCCAAAGCTACGGCTCAAGGCTAAGGCCTACTTTCGATATGATTTGGTGTACAGGGGAATCCACTACCTCACTAGGCTAAGTAAGCCTAACGTTTTAGTGTCTCACGCATTTATAAGACCTTAAAGGAATTCCAAGCTCGATCGTGTAGTTGTGATTGTAAGTCACTCTTATCGACACTATGTATGTCTACATTCTGCTTTGAACTCCTAATAAGGTGGCATATGGTTTAGACAAGATTTATTTGCCTATTTTGAAATGTGTGTAATATCCTAATAGTACCTAAGCATCAAATGTGAAAGTTGGAATATTTTGAATTGGTGAAACTAGTTAAGATGAGCTTAAAGGCACCAAAATGTAAAATCCTAGTAAATGAATTCGAAATGCCCTAAAATTTTGTATGCTATTAGAATTATGGATTAATGAAATGCTGGTAAAATTTCATGGCATTGGACATCGTTCAACAGGTTAAATTTGCTAAACACTAGATAAATTTTGTCATTACAGGGCAGACATATCGATACGGGTCAAGCTGTATCAGTACGGTCTTGCATAATTGGACCTAGTGGAACAGATCATACCGATACGGGTCAAGCTATATCGATACAAACCTTGGCAGTGAGGTCTGGGAAATTAATTGCATCGGTACGACCTTGAAGTGTACTGAAACGAGTCAACCTTGGTCAACGCGAATTGATACATGTTTGTATATATCAATATGGGCTTGTCACCCTTAGTTCAAAAATGGTGAAATTTGAATTAGTGTACCGATACGGTCTTAAGTGTATCAGTATGGCGTCAGTTAATTCTGTTAAAAGACTCAAACTACAGTTTTGAATAGTTTACAAATTGTCACTAATCTTTAAATGGTCTAATTGGATAGGTAAACGACCTCTGTTAATAAAAAAATTTGACAGGCTAATAATTAGTAAGTTTAATTGAAGGTCCGTAAAGATAAATTTAGATTAAGCCCCTTAATTTGTAAAATTTATAATTTAGCCCCTAAGTTTGAAAAGGTTTAAAATTGACCCCAACTGAATAAGCTATTAATATGTTAGTTCAATAAGTATTAAAAGAATTTAATAAGACATTCTGAATAAAATTTTGAACCCGGTTAAACTTCTGATCTCCAAATAAGTTTCCGATAAAACTTTCTAACCTGGTTCTCTACCAGGCTGGGAAGGGGTGTTACATGAATAGACTTCATAGGTCCATTTCCCCTATCATTTGGTAACCTATATATCCTTATGGCTGTTGACTATGTTTCAGAATGGGTTGAGGTTGTTGCACTGCCAACAAACGATGCCAAGGTTGTTGCCAAGTTCTTGCACAAACATAGTTTTACTTGATTTGGTGCCCCCGGAGTTATTATTCATGATGAGGGTACACATTTTAAATGCAATCTAATTTCTAAAGCTTTGTGCAGGTATGGAATAAATCCTAGAAGAGTTGGAGTTCCACGAAGAGATCAAAATGAGATTAAATTCCAAGAGTTTATGAGGAGTTTTTGGAGGATAAATAAATAAAAGAGATTTATCTCTTTAATCCTATTTAATTCCAACTTAAACTCATCCTTATCAACAAAGAAATTGACCTAGCCATCCTCAATAAATAGAAGACAAGTTGCAGCCCTCCAAGATGTTCGATTTGAGAGAGAATTCAATAGGGCTGCTCGACATCACCATCTTCTTCTTCTTCTTCTTTATTCCATTCGATTCATGTTGGGTAGATTTTATCTTGTATTTCTTTTGCACCCAGCCATGAACTAAACTTTACTTTACTTGGCTTGGGTGATTGTGTTTTTGTGGTTGTGAAAATGTTTGGATTTGTTTAGGTTTTCGAGTTGCAATTCAATTTCAAAGTTTGTTCATTCTTGGTTCTTAATTTTGATTGCGAGTGAATTGGGAGAGGATCTCGTGAATTCATCCATTTATCTAATATCGGGATAGTTAGATTCAAGATATGAATGAGCATGGTTTTCATAAAAAATAATATTGGTGAAGACTAATTCGACTTAGGGATAAGTTGCGAATTTCAACGGCTAAGAGGAGCGCAAGATCAGTTGTTGTTCACCCATTGTTAACCCAGGGATGTATCACCAAGGCATGCACAATTAATAGTGTTTCAAGTTAGGGATAACGAGAAGCCATTGAAGAATGCTTCGCCTAACTTTGAAGGAAGTCGCCCAGGCAATCACACCATTCCCAGTTGCCCAAGCAATTACAATTGCCCATGCAATTCGTCTGATGCTAATTGTTAAGACGATTGAGTTACTCATTGCAATCATTTACCATGATGGTCCATTCAATCATCACGCCACAGCTCACGATAACTTGTCCTACTCTCTCATTCAATCAACATCTCTTTTATTTACTTGCGCATTTTACTTTACTTGTTTATTCAAACTCCTATTATCACAAATTGTGTGTTCTTTTCTGTTCGAGGAATTAGAATTCGAAGTTACAACCAATCCCTATAGAGATGATATCTAATCTATACTATAACTTGCGACGTGCACAATTACACCAATTGCGAAGCACTCTAAACACGCAACAAGTTTTTGGCGTCGTTGCCGAGGATTGGCAATAGCGACTTTGTTTTTTTATTTCTTGCACCTTTGTTTCTTTTATTCTCATATTTTATTTTTGTTTCTAGGTTTCAAAGGGCTAACATCTTGGTTTTTGCTTTTGTGTATGACCAGGGCAAGACCAACAACGCAAGACTACCCCTTTGAACTTGAGATAGAGCGAGTTCTCCATAGACGGAGGTATGAGCAAAGAGCAACAATGGCAGATCCAATTGACGGTAATCTGAATGCCAATGGCAACCAAAATGTCGTAGCAAGAAAAGGAGGAGCTTTAGTTGTACAACCTGATCAAGTAAGAAACAGGCCCATCCGAGACTATTTAGAGGAAGGTCTCAAAGGTCTCACTCCAGGAGTTGTCACACTTGAAATTGAAGCTGACCACTTTGAATTAAAACCAGTAATGTTCAATATGATCAATACAATTGGTCAATTTGGTGGCTCAACAACTGAAGATGACAAAAAACATCTCAAATCATTCCTGGAAATTTGCAATTCATTCAAGCTACAAGGAGTCCCTACAGATGTTCTAAGGTTGAAATAATTTTCCTATTTACTAAGAGAGAGGGCAAAATCGTGGTTGAATAGTATCCCATCGAGATCTTTAGAATCTTAGACGAATTTATGTTGTAATTTCCTTGTTAGATTTAGTTCTACATATATGACTAATAAATTACATAATGATATTACTTCTTTTCGGTAGGCAAATGATGAGTCCATGTACGAGGCTTGGGAACATTACAAGGAACTTTTGCGCAAATGTCCCATGCATGGATTCCCAGAATGGACACAAGTGACGATGTTTTACAATTTAGTAAACACACCGACAATGATGATGCTAGATGCCTCGGCAAATGGCATACTCCTAGACAAGTCACCAGAGGAAGCAATAGAGGTCTTGAATAGGCTTGCCAAAAATGATTATCAGTTCCCAACTACTAGAAGGGGAATAGCCATGCGAAATACCTCAGCATTGAAACTTGGCCCGTCAGATACTATTTCAGCACAATTGGCCACAATAACCAATTTGGTTAAAAATATGCAGCGACCTAGCAACACACGTGAGATCAAGGTAGCATATACATTTTGTGATTTATGTAACGGTAACCATGAGTCTTCTGAGTGTCCGCAGAACCCAGAGCCTATCTTTTATGTTAGAAACTACAACCAGAACAACAATATGATGTCCAATACATTCAATCCAGCCTGGAGGAAGCACCCTAATTTCTCATGGAACAACCCGAACAACACCATTAATCAGAACAATTAGAACACACAAGCATTGGGATTCCAGCAGAACATGCCACGACAACAGATGTCGCAACAACAACCGACACCATCTAGTTCTTCGGAAAATTCTCTCAATGCTTTCATGTTAAAAACTGAATCTTATATGGCTGAGAATAGTAGTTTCATGAAAAGAGCTGATGCTTTTATTAACAGGACTGGGATGAGATTACAGAACCAGGAGGCAACCTTGAAATCCTTGGAAACAAAAGCCGGGCAATTCGCTCAAAACTTGAATACAAGACCATTAGGTAGTTTACCCAGCGATACTGAAGTCGCAAAGGGAGTAGGCCACGGGCAATGTAAGGTAGCCACTACTCGAAGTGGACGAAAGCTAAATGATGCACTTGCTCAGCCCATGGAGAACAATCAACCAGCAGAACTAGCAGAACGATCTCCTGTCCAAAAAGATTCATCAACAAAAAATGATGAATCGACAATTACCCGAGCAAATTTCGATGCCTAGGAAATTTGTGATAACAATCCTAAATCAAGAAAGAAGGAAGAGGAAATCTGAATTCCACCACCATTCCCGCAAAGGCTAAAACAACTGAGGCAAGAATACCAATTCAAGAAATTCCTTGACATCTTGAAGCAAGTCCACATCAACTTGCCATTGGTTGAGGCGATAGAACAAATGCCGAAATACGCTAAATTCCTTAAAGACATCGTCTCTAAGAGAACAAGGCTAGGTGAGTTTGAAACAGTGGCCATGAAAGAAGGATGCATGGCCATGTTGCACAACCGCATGCCACCTAAACTTAAGGATCCTGGCAGTTTCGCTATACCATGTGCTATCGAAAATCACTATGTTGGGAAGGCATTATGTGATCTTGGAGCAAGCATAAACCTCATGCCGAAATCTGTTTTCCAGAGATTGGGAATAGGGAAGGCAATGCCTACAACAATGATGCTATAGCTTGCAGACAGACCTTATGTGCATCTAGAGGGAAAAATTGAGCATATTCTAGTAAGAGTTGATAAATTTATTTTTCCCACTGATTTCATTATTTTAGATTGTGAAGCAGATGAGTTTGCACCCATTATTCTTGGGAGACCGTTTTTAGCAACGGGAAGGACCTTGATCAATGTCGAAAGAGGGGAACTCACTATGAGAGTAAAGATCAGCAAGTCAAACTTAATGTGTTTCAAACCCTAAAGCAAGCTGGCGTTCCAGAAGAATGTCAATTCATTCACGCCACACCTGAATTTGATTTTGACGTGGAAGATAATTGCCTCGGCAATTTTATTGTCAATCTAGAAGACCCTAAGAAACTGATCGGCGAAGAGCAAGATGAAGCGAACTGAATAGTGAGTCAACTAGGTAAGTATTTTGAACCATTGGACTACTCAGGTAAGGAAGGTAAACTCGAAAAACCTTCTATGGAGCAACCCCCAATACTTGAATTGAAACTATTGCCAGGCAATTAAAATATGCTTATTTGTGAACCAATGACACATTGCCCGTAATTATTTCTTCTAAGTTTCAGCTAGAACATGAAAGAAGTTTGATCGATATGTTGAAGCTGCACAAAAAGGCAATAAGATGGACAATTCTAGACTTGAAGGGGATTAGTCTGACGGTATGTATGCACAAGATCTTACTGGAGGACTATCATAAACACTCAATTGAGGCACAAATGAGACTTAACCCCGCCATGAAGGAGGTTGTGATGAAAGAAATCATCAAGTGGCTTGGCACCGGTATCATATATCCTATCTCCGACAATACATGGGCAAGTTTGGTAAAATGTGTACCGAAAAAAGGAGGTATAACTGTGGTAAGTAATGAAAACAATGAACTTATTCCGACTAGAACTATTACTGGTTGGGGAGTTTGTATGGATTATCGTAAGTTAAATAAAGCTACCAGGAAAGATCATTTTCCTCTGACCTTTATTGACCAAATGCTTGATCGTCTTATAGGTAAATCATTTTATTGTTTTCTTGATGGTTACTCATGTTATAACCAAATTTCTATAGTACCAGATGATCGGGAAAAGACTACCTTCACATGTCTGTATGGTACATATGCATTTCGAAAGATGTCATTCGGATTATGCAATGCCCCAATAACCTTTCAACGATGCATGATGGCAATTTTCTTCGACATGGTGAAAGATTTCCTTGAAATCTTCATGGACGATTTCTCAGTTTTTGGCGATAGCTTCGACAATTGCCTCGGCAATTTGGAGAAAGTGTTAGCACGATGTGAGGAATTCAACCTAGTTTTAAACTGGGAAAAGTGTCATTTTATGGTGGATGAAGGAATTGTGCTCAGTCATAAAATCTCATCTAAGGGAATCGAAGTAGATAGAGCCAAGGTGGACGTGATTGAGAAATTGCAGCCACTAAATTCAGTCAAAGGGATCTGAAGTTTTCTCAGACATTCAGGTTTTTACAGAAGGTTTATTCATAATTTTTCTAAAATTTTCTAAACCCTTGTGTAACTTGCTTGAACAGGACAAAAGTTTCAATTTTGATGATTCATGCGCCACGACATTTGAGGCCCTGAAAAAGCAACTTGCCTCGGTGCCTATCGTTGTTCCACCTAATTGGTCCTTACCTTTCGAACTCATGTAATGCAAGTGATTTTGCAGTAGAAGCTATATTAGGCCAGCGGAAGGGTAAGATTTTTCGTGTGATATACTACGCTAGTAAACCCTCAATGGCACCCAGTTGAATTGCACCATAACAGAAAAGGAATTACTAGCAGTAGTCTTCGCATTTGACAAGTTTCATTCCTTTTTGATTGGTACTAAGGTAATTGTTCATACTGACCATTCAACAATTAAGTATTTGATTGCTAAAAAAGATTCCAAACCTCATTTAATTCGTTGGATTTTACTTTTACAAGAGTTTGACATCGAAATTAAGGACAAGAAAGGATCAAAGAACCAAGTTGTTGATCACTTGTCAAGACTAGAAACAGACGATGAGGATTCTGACTTCTTGGTGATCCACGACTCATTCCCAGATGAGCAGTTATTAGTTTCCACGACAACTCCCTGGTGTGCTAATTTGCTTAATTTCTTGGTTAGTGGTATTTTGCCTTATGTCCTTACTCACCAAGGAAAGAAGCGGTTCTGACATTATGCTAAACATTATTATTGGGACGAGCCTATTTTGTTTAAATAATATACATATCAGGTTATAAGTCGATGTGTTCCCAAGGCAGAGCAGGACAATGTTCTTCGACAATGTCATTCTTCACCCCATGGAGGCTATTTTGGATGAACTCGTACCGCGGCCAAAGTCCTACAATCCGGCTTGTATTGTCCCACTCTTTATAAAGATGCTCAAGAATTCTACAAGAGGTGTCATCGTTGTCAACGAACGGGGAATATTTCGAGATGACATGAGATGCCATTGCAGAATATCCTTGAGGTATAGTTGTTTGATGTGTAGGGGATCGATTTCATGGGACCTTTCCCATCCTTATTCGACAATTTTTACATCCTACTTGCCATGGACTACGTGCCTAAATGGGTAGATGCAGTTGCAGTTCCTAGAAACGATTCCAAGACCGTGCATAAATTTTTGCAAAAAAACATATTCACATGATTCGGGACATCGAGGGAAATTATCAGCGATGGGGGCACACATTTCGATAATAGGCTGATTTCCAAAATGTTGGAGCGATTTGGAGTGACACACAAAATTCCCACGGCATATCACCCACAGAAAAGCAGGCAAGCCGAAATTTTCAACCGGGAATTAAAGAGTATCCTTGAGAAGGTTGTAAATACCTCTCGAAAGGATTGGTCTTTGAGAATTGACGATGCACTTTGGGCTTATTGCACTGCATTCAAGACACCCTTAGGCATGTCTCCCTTTAGACTTGTCTACGACAAGACTTGTCATTTACCGGTGGAAATCGAACACAAGGCATATTGGTCTATCAAAATTGTGAACATGGATTGGGAAAGCGTAGGGCAAAAGCGATTACTGGATCTCAACGAGATCAAAGAATTTCGTGCCTTAGTCTACGACAACGCCAGAATTTACAAAGAGAAAATGAAGCGTTGGCATGACAAGAAGTTATTGCAACAATTTTTGTCCAGACAATTAGTGCTTCTCTTTAATTCTCGGTTAAAACTCCTTCCGAGAAAACTGAAATTGAGATGGTCTGGGCCATTCGAGGTAGTAAAATCATTCTCCCATGGTGCTGTGATAATCAAGTCCACCATTGACGAATATGAATTTAAAGTTAACGGACAAAGATTAAAGCACTATGCCGACACCCATGTTGAGCGCGACAAAGAAGTGGTTACTTTAGAAGATGCATGATCACGCTCTCTTTTCGTATTTCTTATTTTTTTAGTTTAGTTTTTAATTTTAGACTTATTTTTAATTTTGGTTTTATTTTTATTTCGTATTTTAAGTTTTAAATTTTATTTTTGTTTTTAGCTTTATCTTTCCACATTCTTTTTAGGATAATTTTCTTTTATAATTTTTAGTTTATCTTATTTATCTTTATCTTTATTTATTTAATTTTATTTTTATCTTTAATTAATGTTTATCTTTTTATTTGTGTTTGAATTTTAGGATAAGAGTTCAAGATAAGGAGGAGTTGGATTAAAGATTGAAGTTTATCCTTAAGAGGGAATAATGGGCTGATTTTGGGGCTTACAAAAGCCTATTTAATTATTAGTTTTTACCCTAAATATCATCCCTTTTAAACCATTACCGCATGCCCCTCTACATTCCTCCAATCCCCTTTGCCGCATACCCTACCAATCCCCTCACCATCTTTTATTTCCATCCTTCTTTCCTACTTTCTTTTCTTCCCTCCTATTAGCCGAAAATCACCATCATCTTTACCATATCCTACTTCACCATTAAACTCTCAAACCCCATCTACTCTTTCTTCTACTCTTTGAACTCTCAAAGCTTTCTTTTATTTTCTTTGTTTTAGAATCCAACCACAAATCACAAGATCCCATGGCCAAGAACCTAAAAACTATGGATCACCCGAGTTCATCCAAGGAACCACCATTCCGCTGATTTGTAACACCAACCATTGAGGAGAGATATCTAGCCAAGTTTGCAAACCGCAAGGTATGGTAGGAGCAAGGATTCTCCTACACCGTCTTCCTCAAGAACCTCAGCCTTGATGCATTTATCTTCAAAGTCATCGAGCACCAAACGTGGCAAATCTTTTGCAATCAACAAAAATGGGGCAATGTATCATGGGTAAAAGAGTTTTATGCTCATTCTCCTAACCCAAACAACCCCTATGTTTATGTTCGTAGCAGGGCTATCCTTATCGATGCCGACACCATCAACACTTTCTACAGGATATACATTGCAAAATATGAACATAAAGCCTTTGTGGACAACATCACAACCGAAGGATTCGAGAAATATTCAAGAACCTCATGATCGAAGGTACCAAATGGAATCGAGGAGCCTTGAAAGGGATGGTAAATTGCCTTATGTTAAAACCCGAGGCAAAACTGTGGAATAAATTTGTTAAAACTTGTTTAATGCCAACTACACACAACACCACAGTTTCATATTCTCGTCTTTTGTTATTGCATTCTATTTTGAACAAGCAGATTATAAATATTGGGAAATTATTTGTGATGAGATATTTACTTGTATTCAAAAGGATGTAGCTGCTCTTTTCTTCTCGAGCTTAATATCCCAACTATGCGAGAAAGAAAAAGTACCAAGTGATCCAACGAATGAGAAATTACCTTCCAGAACCGGGTGTAATCACACTCAATACTCCAGGATTATGGGTGAAGAATCGACGAAAGAACAAACATTGCCAAAGAAATCCCCTGCACCGAAAATTGCCTAGGCAACCAAAGATGCCTCGTCAATTCCTGATGCCTCGACAAGTCCTGATGCCCAAGCAAGTGAACCTGCCTCGGCAGGCATAGATCGAATCAAAGAGATGCTCCGCCCACTATCCCACCGACTAGAACAAATGGAGGCCCGTCAATTGCTATTCATGCGATACATGAAGGACCACAACACATCCATCAAAAGTACCCCAATAGCACCGTGCCTTTCACGATGTTTCCTACTAAACTACATGCCTAGGCAACTGAGGATACCACAGCAACTGCCGCACACAATAAAGGTCAAACCCCTATGACTGAACCTTCTTGGACTAAATATTTATATAACATCACTTTCCCGTATTTATCACCAAATACGAGTCAGTGATGTTACTAACAAATATTAAACCCTTATATTTTCTTAATATAGAAAATTGTCAGCCTGCAATGCCTTTACTTAAAAATTTATAAAAAAATTTATAGACATTGAAAATTCGTTCCAAAATTTTCTAATTAAACTATATTCATTAATCTTTCTAACATATAAATTATTAGCCTAAATTCATTACACAAAAATTCAAATAAATCCTTAGATTCACGTCACAGCCCAGAATTTCAAAAATTCTGCTACCTTGTTTTCTGACCTTCCGTCGAATAAAAATTCATAACATTTTACATACAACTTGAAATCAGTCACCATTAATTTTTTAAGAAACTAGACAAAATTTTTAGTTCAAACATATAAGATTCACTGTCTAATTCCAATTGTGGAATTTATGCTGATTTTTCGAACACACTGCTTTTACATACATTTCTGGGCAGATTTTTAAACTTTCTATCTTAGAATCCATATTTACTAAAAACTTAGTCCATTACCATTTATAACCATAATAGGACTTACTAGGTTCATCATCCATATTCAACAACTGTTAACCCACCATATTTAGTGATAAGTTATTACAACCCCACTAATTATACATGCCATCTAGTACATTTCTAAAAGAAATGATGGATGTCATTACATTACTATGAGTATGGAGATATACCTCCCCAAATATGAAAGTGATGCTCGGCTACTCTTCACTCGAAGCTCCTTTAAAACCTACGCATGAAAGTCATCATACGCTAAGTATATACTTAGTGAGGCAACAATATTTAATTCAAATGCAATTTAACATAGGTATCAATATATTATAGTGACAATGCATATGATCACCTCCCATTTTATGCATTTTAACATATATGACATGATATATACATAGTAACATATTACATGGTAATTACCTTGATTCTTACCAATACCGTTTCCATATTCATCATCGAGCTTTCAAGCCTTTTTAACCTGTTTTTCAATTCATTTAGCCCAACTATTGAATTAAGGAAATTTTTGGTACGCGAGTCATCCCCCCTATACTTACTTGAGTATAGTATATTAGGTGCACTTTATTGGAAGTGCTTAACACCAAAGTGTTTTTGTATACTTACCGGAGTATACAATTTTTAATTATTTTGCACTTTACCTGAAGTGCTTATAATAAATTACACTCTAACGGGAGTGCTAAAATGTTTATACAGTTGTTTATGACTCTATGGATATCCAACTATACTTGTAATTTCCTATCTCACACTTTGGGCTTTATATCAATCATAATCTCATACATGGCAACATGTATACATATTAAGCAATTCATACGTAAAATAACATTCCATGGATAAGTAGTGATCCATGCAAGTATTCTCAATTCTGGACATATTTTAAACATGTCAATTATATAATGAATGACATAAAAATCATGTTATGCATGCATTGCACTCACCTTGACACTTTCAAAGTTATAATTTATACTAGCCTCACTAAGCTCGATTGCACTTTCTATCTTCTTTCTTCACTCGTTTGTACCCGAACTCGATTGTTATCTGTTTGTACATTAAATACATGACACAAGCAACCTTAAGTACATGTCCAACCTTTACTAATACATGTACATACCAATATGGAAAAATTAATATTTTCAACCAAGTACTTCTTTGTAACCACCATGCTCCCAATACTTTAATCTCATCTCAAATTACACATTACAACCAATAGTTTGATAATCTCCCTTTAAACCCTAAATTCTTTCTCTTAGGGTTTATAAACTAAAATTTGGAAACTCCCACATTTCATCTCCATTTTCAAAAATATTAATACCAAAATGATCATTGTATCATAGCAAACAACATACCCATGCTTCTTGAATATTTTGCAATTTTTCACTTATTTTACCCAATTTACACAATTCATAAATTGGTCCTAAAATGATGTTTTCTTCAATCTAACAACATAATTCAACTTAGAAAACATCATTCTAATCAAATCCATCATCAAAATAATTTTTACAAAATTTCCCCTAATATTCTTCATTTTGCCGAAATAGTCCCTATAGGTTTTCCAAGAAGTTTTCATCTTTTCAAGCATCTAAAAAACAATACAACATCATTTCCAACTTGATTAAGCCTTAAAACATGAAATCTTAACATGCTCTTCAACATCCCTAATCATCAAACTCAACTTAGAGACATGGAAACTAAGCAAAACTTATGTCAAAAGATAGAGAATTCAAGGGAGATCAATTTCTTGTTTCATGTCTCTAGCCAAAAATCAAACAAATCAAGTCAAAAATTGAATTGAAAATTTCTTACCTAGTCCCCTTGAGGTTTCGGCAGCCTTGGAGAAAGATGAACACATTTCCAACTTTTCTTCTTTCTTTGATTAATGCCAAATGTCTTTAAATTTGGCTATATAATAATAAAAATCTCTAAAATAGTCAAATGACTATTTTACCTTTTAATTATAACTAATCACCATTCAACACCTACACTTTATCTTCTTCCATAATTAATTTTCATTAAAAGTATAGGTGAAATGTCAAAATGCCATTAATGAAATAATTTTTTTCAAAAATGCCATTCCATCACCTATACAAAATAATGAATAGAATCGAATCTAGAGTGATTTAAAAACGATTCGAACTTTGATGCTATGCTCTTCGGGTCTTTTTAAGATTTCCTTCAAATTTTCGTAAAATTTCGAGCTCATATGATTACCCGAATTACACTTAAACTTTAATCGTAATTTCCCAATGATTGAAACATCAGATCAAACCATAGTTTTTATATTCGATCCATAACCTTAGATGCTCTATCTATTTGTGGAATAAAAATAGTTATTGGGAAAATTACCATGTTGGTCCTTGAACTTTTCTCAACTTTTCACTTTTGTCACCAAACTTTAAAACTTTACGTTTTAGTCACTAAACTAAAACCACTAACTTTTGATTCTTTTACGTTTTTGTCACTAATCAAATAATGGGATATTACAATTCTCTCCCTAAAAAAATTTGTCCTCAAATTTTTTAGAACGCACTGATTAAACAAATGCGGGTACTATTCTTTCATTCATTCTTCAATTTCCTATGTGGCTTCTTCCACTTTGTGGTTTTTTTTCAGGCACCTTAACCAATGGAATCTATTTGTTTCTCAATTTCTTCACCCCATGAGCTAAAATCTTTACTGGTTCTTATTCAAATGTCACATCAGGTTGCATCTCAACTTCCGCAGGTGAAATGACATGAGATGGATCCGACCTATATTTGCAAAGCATCAATACATGAAAAACATCATGAATCTTGCTCATTTATGGTGGTAAAGCCAATTGATATGCCACCGATCCAACTCTTTTCAAGATTTCATACGGACCAATGAATTTGGGACTAAGCTTCCCTTTTCTTCCAAATCTCATTATTTTCCTCCATGGTGAAACTTTCAAAAATACCTTGTCTCCTACCTGATACTCAATATCTTTTCTTTTTAAATCTGAATAAGCCTTTTGTCTATCGGAAGCTGCCCTTAGATTATCTCGAATTATCTTCACTTTTTCTTCTACCTCTTGAATAAAGTCAGGCCCGATAATCTTGCGGTCTTGACTCAAACCTATTTAACGGTGTCCTGCATTTTATTCCATATAAAGCTTCATACGGTGCCATTTTAATACTTTGATCGACAACTATTGTTATATGCAAATTCAGCCAATGGTAAGTACTTTTCCCATGAACCTGCAAACTCAATGACACACGCTCTTAGCATATCTTCCAAAATCTGAATTGTCCTCTCGATTGTCCATCGGTTTGGGTGGAAGGCAAGTAATAAAATGCAATCGAGTACCTAATGCTTCTGTAGTGCTTTCTAGAAACTAGAAGTAAACCTAGGATCTCTGTCAAACACAATGGAAATAGGAACTCCATGTAATCTAACAATCTCCCGAATATACAACTCAGTATATTTATTCAAAGAGAAATCTGTTCGACGGGAAAGAAATGTGCTGATTTGGTTAATCGATCCACGATCACCCAAATTGAGTCTTTCCTACTTGGTGTCAATGGTAATCCGGTTACAAAGTCCATAGTCACTTTTTCCCATTTCTATTCTGGAATAGAAATTGGTTGAAGTAACCCTGATGGCACTTGATGTTCTGCTTTAACTTGCTAACAAGTTAAGCATTTATACACGAATTCTGTTATAGCTCTACATTCATGGCCACCAAAAATGGCTCTTCAATTCTTGATACATTTTATTTCCTCCCGGGTGCATCGTTAAAGGACTATAATGTGCTTCTGTAAGAATTTCCTTTTTCAATTCGTCATCTTCAGGAATATAAGTACGTCCTTTATAATATAAACATCTATTGGACTTTACTTCGAAGTCTCAAGATTCTCCCCTTTCAGCTTTCTTCCTTTTCTCTAAACAATTTTCATATGTTTCCTGTGATTCTTTTATTTTGTCTATCAAAGTAGACCTGATGTTGACTTAACAAGTAGAGCACCATCATCCAATATTGATAATTGAGCATTCAATATCCGCAGGCTGAAAACATCTTTCAGCTAAGTCGTCTGCCACCACATTAACCTTTCCTGGTGATAATCAATAATTACATCATAATCCTTAATTAACTCAGTCCATCGCCTTTGTCTTAGATTCAGCTCCTTCTACGTTAAAAGATATTTCAGGCTTTTGTGGTCTGTGTATATATAACATCTTTCACCATATAAGTAGTGGCGCCGAATTTTTAAAGCAAAGACAACCGCAGCTAATTCCAAATCGTGAGTAGGATAATTCCTCTCATGAGTTTTAAGCTGTCTAGAAGCATAAGTCACCACTTTCCCGTCTTGCATAAGTACACAACCCAAACCATTATGCGATGCATCACTATACACCACAAAATTCTTACCCGATTCAGGTTGAACTAACACTGGAGCTTCTATCAAGATTTTCTTCAATCTTTCAAAGCTTTCTTAACATTCTTTAGTCCATATAAAAGGTACATTCTTCCTGAGCAATTTGGTAATAGGTGTAGCAATCATTGAGAAATCTTTCGCGAACCGGCGGTAATATCCTGCCAATCCGAGAAAACTTCTAACCTCTGCAACATTTTTAGGAGGTTTCACTCCATGATAGCTTGAATTTTCGAGGATCAACCGAATTCCTTCAGCCGATACTATATGTCCAAGAAATGTCACTCGTAAAGCCAAAACTCACATT
The DNA here is from genome assembly GCA_019671005.1 of Hibiscus mutabilis. Classification (NCBI taxonomy): domain Eukaryota; kingdom Viridiplantae; phylum Streptophyta; class Magnoliopsida; order Malvales; family Malvaceae; genus Hibiscus; species Hibiscus mutabilis. The sequence goes on along the minus strand of CM033717.1, from coordinate 43,151,036 downwards.
TAGATAATTTGGCATATAATTTCTTCTCCTCAAAATCAAGAACTATTTCGAGATGAACATCATGATCCTCCTTGGTTTTTTAGAATAAACCAGGATATAAATCTATGAATACCACTACAAACTGGTCCAGGTATGGCTGAAAAATTCCGTTCATCAAATCCATAAATGTTGTTGGGGCATTAGTTAATCCAAACGGCATCACCACGAATTCATAATGACCATATCGAGTCCTAAAAGTTGTCTTTGAAATATCCTGCTCTTTAATCTTCAATTGATGATAGCCCGATCGAAGATCAATCTTAGAGAACACTGCTGCCCCATTTAATTGATCAAAGAGATCATCAATTCTTGGAAATGGATATTTATTCTTTATCGTCACTTTATTAAGTTGACGATAATCGATACACAATCTCATCGATCCATCTTTCTTTTTTACAAATAATGCAAGTGCTCCCCCCATGGTGATATGCTTGGTCGTATAAAACCTCGATTCTGCAATTCTTGTAGCTGTGATTTGAGTTCTTGGAGTTCAGAAGGTGCCATACAATACGGTGCCATCGATATAGGTGTTGTACCAGGTAACACATCAATTCCAAATTCTACCTCTCTATCTAGAGATAGTCCCAGTAATTCTTCGGGGAATACATCTAGGAATTCCCGCACTAAAGGTATATCTTCTATTTTCACTCCCTTCTTCAAGGTATCAATTTCGGGAGTTGGATCTATTTCACAACCATCCATCAACATTTCATTCGCAACAACAGCCGAAATAACATCACTATGATGATTGGCTTCTCCCCCCATGAATATTATTCGTGACCCATTTGGTGCCTTTAAAATTAATCTTTTTAATCGGCACTCCACCACAACATCATATATAAATAACCAATACATCCCCAATATTATTTCGAACTCACAAAATAGTGATTCCATAAGGTCAGAGGGGAAATCCACACTCTGAATTTTAATAGGACACTGACGGGAAATCCTCTTAACCTTAGCACTCTGGCCTAACAGATTGGTTGCTACCACCTCACTCTTAATTAGTTCTACTGGAATGTTTCTTTCTAGTATGATTCTAGAACTAATATATGAATGAGTGGAACCAGAATCAATTAGTGCAAAAATAGGTCAATTAAAGAGTTCAAGCATACCTGATATCAAATCAGGATCATCTTTACTCTCTGTGGTCTTGATATTATATACACGAGCAGGAGCTTTGCCTTTCAGATTTGATGCAACTTTCGATGCACCTTGATGGGAATTCCACCCTCGGTTCCCTTTATTTCTCTAAGAATCAGCTACCAATTGATTCTCATGTAATTCTGGACATGCTCGTTTGAAATGATCCAGCTTCCCACATTGATAGCATATTGTCTCCGGTGCATACAAACATCGACCAGGATGTCTTCTTCCACAAGTCTTGCATTCAGGTCTATTCCGAAGTCCATCACCTTTACTTCCACTAGTTTTATTGTGGACTTGCTTGGATTTACCCACAGAAGAATTCTTCTTTACGGACGACATCGACCTAACTGATCCTTGTTGCCGAAAACCTTTACCCCGTTTAGACCAGGGTAAAACACTGGGGCCTCCAGGTCGCTTAATTGACTGTGTTTTCTTCTTAGAAGCTTCTTCTTGTTCCACCCTTTCCATTCCTTTAGCTCGGTTAACCGCCACTTGAAATTCGAGACAAATCAAGAGCAACCAAGACTTTCTTATACTCCGAATCTAGGCATCCCACAAATTTATTAACTCGTGCTTCTCAGTCGGAAGGAGCTATGTAGCAAACCGGCTAAGCTTATTAAACTCACACTCATACTCATATATCGATCTGCCTGCTTGCTTTAGATTCATAAACTGAGTCCTCATATCCTCGATAAAAACATCACCAATGTACTTGTTCTGGAACTCTTTTAAAAAGAATTCCCAAGTAACTCGTTCCCGAGGAATCTGAGCAGTAACGATGGTCCACCAAATTCGAGCAGGCCCCATCAGAAGTGATGTTACACCTTCCAGTCTTCCTTGATCATCACACTAGATAGAGTCCAACATAATTTTAATATCATTTAGCCAAAAGTCCGCAGACATCGGATCAACATCAGAATCACCTTGAAATTTTGATGCCTTCAACTTCCTCAACTCCCTTGGCACCGATACTGATTTAGGTCTATTTAAGATATCATCTAATGCCTGCAGGAACAATCCACGATCCTGAACCAGCATGTTTTACTGTCCTTGTGCAAGTGCCTGACCTTGGTATTACTCCTGAGGTACATTCTGATTTACCTCGTTACTTCCACTCTGCATAAGAACCTCTTGTTCAAACGCATGTCTAGAAACCTGATGGTCCGACATCTGAACAGAACACATTTTCATAAAGCTTCTTAATATAGATTAGCATTACTAATTATAGAGCATCAGAGTACCTGCACCTAATCATTAGTAATTATGACATCTTAGTGGCATGTATACAATTCCCACTCATTTTTAAATTCAATTTTTATCCAGAATCGACTAAACCTGAGGCTCTGATACCAATAAATGTAACATCTCTTTCCCGTATTTATCACCAAATATGAGTCAGTGATGTTACTAACAAAGATTAAACCCTTATATTTTCTTAATATAGAAAATTGGCAGCCTGCACTGCCTTTACTTAAAAATTTATAAAAATTTGTATAGACATCAAAAATTTGTTCCAAAATTTTCTAATTAAACTAGATTCATTAGGCTTTCTAACCATATAAATTATTAGCCTAAATTCATACCTTGTTTTTACATAAAAATTCATAAATCAGTCTTGAAATTAACCATTAATTTTTTAAGAAACTAGACAAAATTTTTAGTTCAAACATATAAGATTCACTGTCTAATTCCAATTGTGGAATTTATGCTGATTTTTCGAACACACTACTTTTACATACATTTTTTTGGGCAGATTTTTAAACTTTCTATCTTAGAATCCATATTTACTAAAAACTTAGTCCATTACCATTTATAACCATAATAGGACTTACTAGGTTCATCATCCATATTCAACAACTATTAACACACCATATTTAGTGATAAGTTATTACAACCCCACTAATCATACATGCCATCTAGTACATTTCCAAAAGAAAGGATGGATGTCATTACATTACTATGAGTATGGAGATATACCTCCCAAAATATGAAAGTGATGCTCGGCTACTCTTCACTCAAGCTCCTTTAAAACCTACGCATGAAAGTCATCATACGCTAAGCATTTACTTAGTGAGGCAACAACATTTAATTCAAATGCAATTTAACATAGGTATCAATATATTATAGTGACAATACATATGATCACCTCCCATTTTATGCATTTTAACATATATGACATGATATATATATAGTAACATATTACATGGTAATTACCTTGATTCTTACCAATACCATTGCCATATTCATCATCGAGCTTTCAAGCCTTTTAACCTGTTTTTCAATTCATTTAGCCCAACTATTGAATTAAGTAAATTTTTGGTACGCTGAGTCATCCCCTATACTTACTTGAGTATAGTATATTAGGTGCACTTTATTGGAAGTGCTTAACACCAAAGTGTTTTTGTATACTTACCGGAGTATACAATTTTTAATTATTTTGCACTTTAATAAGTGCTTATAATAAATTACACTCTCGGAGTGCTAAAATGTTTATCTGTTGTTTATGACTCTATGGATATCCAACTATACTTTTAATTTCCTATCTCACACTTTGGGCTTTATATCAATCATAATCTCATACATGGCAACATATATACATATTAAGCAATTCATACATAAAATAACATTCCATGGATAAGTAGTGATCCATGCATGTATTCTCAATTCGGACATATTTTAAACATGTCAATTATATAATGAATGACATAAAAATCATGTTATGCATGCATTGCACTCACCTTGACACTTTCAAAGTTATAATTTATACTAGCCTCACTAAGCTCAATTGCACTTTCTATCTTTTTCTTCACTCGTTTGTACCCAAACTCGATTGTTATCTGTTTGTACATTAAATACATGACACAAGCAACCTTAAGTACATGTCCAACCTTTACTAATACATGTACATACCAATATGGAAAAATTAATATTTTCAACCAAGTACTTCTTTGTAACCACCATGCTCCCAATACTTTAATCTCATCTCAAATTACACATTACAACCAATAGTTTGATAATCTCCTTTAAACCCTAAATTCTTTCTCTTAGGGTTTATAAACTAAAATTTGAAACTTCCACATTTCATCTCCATTTTCAAAAATATTAATACCAAAATGATCATTGTATCATAGCAAACAACATACCCATGCTTCTTGAATATTTTGCAATTTTTCACTTATTTTACCCAATTTACACAATTCATAAATTGGTCCTAAAATGATGTTTTCTTCAATCTAACAACATAATTCAACTTAGAAAACATCATTCTAATCAAATCCATCATCAAAATAATTTTTACAAAATTTCCCCTAATATTCTTCATTTTGCCGAAATAGTCCCTATAGGTTTTCCAAGAAGTTTTCATCTTTTCAAGCATCTAAAAAACAATACAACATCATTTCCAACTTGATTAAGCCTTAAAACATGAAATCTTAACATGCTCTTCAACATCCCTAATCATCAAACTCAACTTAGAGACATGGAAACTAAGCAAAACTTATGTCAAAAGATAGAGAATTCAAGGGAGATCAATTTCTTGTTTCATGTCTCTAGCCAAAAATCAAACAAATCAAGTCAAAAATTGAATTGAAAATTTCTTACCTAGTCCCCTTGAGGTTTCGGCAGCCTTGGAGAAAGATGAACACATTTCCAACTTTTCTTCTTTCTTTGATTAATGCCAAATGTCTTTAAATTTGGCTATATAATAATAAAAATCTCTAAAATAGTCAAATGACTATTTTACCTTTTAATTATAACTAATCACCATTCAACACCTACACTTTATCTTCTTCCATAATTAATTTTCATTAAAAAGTATAGGTGAAATGTCAAAAATGCCATTAATGAAATAATTTTTTTTCAAAAATGCCATTCCATCACCTATACAAAATAATGAATAGAATCGAATCTAGAGTGATTTAAAAACGATTCGAACTTTGATGCTATGCTCTTCGGGTCTTTTTAAGATTTCCTTCAAATTTTCGTAAAATTTCGAGCTCATATGATTACCCGAATTACACTTAAACTTTAATCGTAATTTCCCAATGATTGAAACATCAGATCAAACCATAGTTTTTATATTCGATCCATAACCTTAGATGCTCTATCTATTTGTGGAATAAAAATAGTTATTGGGAAAATTACCATGTTGGTCCTTGAACTTTTCTCAACTTTTCACTTTTGTCACCAAACTTTAAAACTTTACGTTTTAGTCACTAAACTAAAACCACTAACTTTTGATTCTTTACGTTTTTGTCACTAATCAAATAATGGGATATTACAATTCTCTCCCCCTAAAAAAATTTGTCCTCAAATTTTTAGAACGTACCTGATTAAACAAATGCGGGTACTATTCTTTCATTCATTCTTCAATTTCCTATGTGGCTTCTTCCACTTTGTGGTTTTTTCAGGGCACCTTAACCAATGGAATCTATTTGTTTCTCAATTTCTTCACCCCATGAGCTAAAATCTTTACTGGTTCTTATTCAAATGTCACATCAGGTTGCATCTCAACTTCCGCAGGTGAAATGACATGAGATGGATCCGACCTATATTTGCAAAGCATCAATACATGAAAAACATCATGAATCTTGCTCATTTATGGTGGTAAAGCCAATTGATATGCCACCGATCCAACTCTTTTCAAGATTTCATACGGACCAATGAATTTGGGACTAAGCTTCCCTTTTCTTCCAAATCTCATTATTTTCCTCCATGGTGAAACTTTCAAAAATACCTTGTCTCCTACCTGATACTCAATATCTTTTCTTTTTAAATCTGAATAAGCCTTTTGTCTATCGGAAGCTGCCCTTAGATTATCTCGAATTATCTTCACTTTTTCTTCTACCTCTTGAATAAAGTCAGGCCCGATAATCTTGCGGTCTTCTGACTCAAACCTATTTAACGGTGTCCTGCATTTTATTCCATATAAAGCTTCATACGGTGCCATTTTAATACTTGACTGACAACTATTGTTATATGCAAATTCAGCCAATGGTAAGTACTTTTCCCATGAACCTGCAAACTCAATGACACACGCTCTTAGCATATCTTCCAAAATCTGAATTGTCCTCTCTGATTGTCCATCAGTTTGCGGGTGGAAGGCAGTAATAAAATGCAATCGAGTACCTAATGCTTCCTGTAGTGCTTTCTAGAAACTAGAAGTAAACCTAGGATCTCTGTCAAACACAATGGAAATAGGAACTCCATGTAATCTAACAATCTCCCGAATATACAACTCTGTATATTTATTCAAAGAGAAATCTGTTCTGACGGGAAAGAAATGTGCTGATTTGGTTAATCGATCCACGATCACCCAAATTGAGTCTTTCCTACTTGGTGTCAATGGTAATCCGGTTACAAAGTCCATAGTCACTTTTTCCCATTTCTATTCTGGAATAGAAATTGGTTGAAGTAACCCTGATGGCACTTGATGTTCTGCTTTAACTTGCTAACAAGTTAAGCATTTATACACGAATTCTGTTATAGCTCTACATTCATGGCCACCAAAAATGGCTCTTCAATTCTTGATACATTTTATTTCCTCCCGGGTGCATCGTTAAAGGACTATAATGTGCTTCTGTAAGAATTTCCTTTTTCAATTCGTCATCTTCAGGAATATAAGTACGTCCTTTATAATATAAACATCTATTGGACTTTACTTCGAAGTCTGAAGATTCTCCCCTTTCAGCTTTCTTCCTTTTCTCTAAACAATTTTCATATGTTTCCTGTGATTCTTTTATTTTGTCTATCAAAGTAGACCTGATGTTCAGCTTAACAAGTAGAGCACCATCATCCAATATTGATAATTGAGCATTCAATATCCGCAGGGCTGAAAACATCTTTCAGCTAAGTGCGTCTGCCACCACATTAACCTTTCCCTGGTGATAATCAATAATTACATCATAATCCTTAATTAACTCAGTCCATCGCCTTTGTCTTAGATTCAGCTCCTTCTACGTTAAAAGATATTTCAGGCTTTTGTGGTCTGTGTATATATAACATCTTTCACCATATAAGTAGTGGCGCCGAATTTTTAAAGCAAAGACAACCGCAGCTAATTCCAAATCGTGAGTAGGATAATTCCTCTCATGAGTTTTAAGCTGTCTAGAAGCATAAGTCACCACTTTCCCGTCTTGCATAAGTACACAACCCAAACCATTATGCGATGCATCACTATACACCACAAAATTCTTACCCGATTCAGGTTGAACTAACACTGGAGCTTCTATCAAGATTTTCTTCAATCTTTCAAAGCTTTCTTAACATTCTTTAGTCCATATAAAAGGTACATTCTTCCTGAGCAATTTGGTAATAGGTGTAGCAATCATTGAGAAATCTTTCGCGAACCGGCGGTAATATCCTGCCAATCCGAGAAAACTTCTAACCTCTGCAACATTTTTAGGAGGTTTCCACTCCATGATAGCTTGAATTTTCTGAGGATCAACCCGAATTCCTTCAGCCGATACTATATGTCCAAGAAATGTCACCTCAGAAAGCCAAAACTCACATTTAGATAATTTGGCATATAATTTCTTCTCCCTCAAAATCTGAAGAACTATTTCGAGATGAACATCATGATCCTCCTTGGTTTTAGAATAAACCAGGATATCGTCTATGAATACCACTACAAACTGGTCCAGGTATGGCTGAAAAATTCCGTTCATCAAATCCATAAATGTTGTTGGGGCATTAGTTAATCCAAACGGCATCACCACGAATTCATAATGACCATATCGAGTCCTAAAAGTTGTCTTTGAAATATCCTGCTCTTTAATCTTCAATTGATGATAGCCCGATCGAAGATCAATCTTAGAGAACACTGCTGCCCCATTTAATTGATCAAAGAGATCATCAATTCTTGGAAATGGATATTTATTCTTTATCGTCACTTTATTAAGTTGACGATAATCGATACACAATCTCATCGATCCATCTTTCTTTTTTACAAATAATGCAGGTGCTCCCCATGGTGATATGCTTGGTCGTATAAAACCTCGATTCTGCAATTCTTGTAGCTGTGATTTGAGTTCTTGGAGTTCAGAAGGTGCCATACAATACGGTGCCATCGATATAGGTGTTGTACCAGGTAACACATCAATTCCAAATTCTACCTCTCTATCTAGAGATAGTCCCAGTAATTCTTCGGGGAATACATCTAGGAATTCCCGCACTAAAGGTATATCTTCTATTTTCACTCCCTTCTTCAAGGTATCAATTTCGGGAGTTGGATCTATTTCACAACCATCCATCAACATTTCATTCGCAACAACAGCCGAAATAACATCACTATGATGATTCGGCTTCTCCCCCGCGAATATTATTCGTGACCCATTTGGTGCCTTTAAAATTAATCTTTTTAATCGGCACTCCACCACAACATCATATATAAATAACCAATACATCCCCAATATTATTTCGAACTCACAAAATAGTGATTCCATAAGGTCAGCGGGGAAATCCACACTCTGAATTTTAATAGGACACTGACGGGAAATCCTCTTAACCTTAGCACTCTGGCCTAACAGATTGGTTGCTACCACCTCACTCTTAATTAGTTCTACTGGAATGTTTCTTTCTAGTATGATTCTAGAACTAATATATGAATGAGTGGAACCAGAATCAATTAGTGCAAAAATAGGTCAATTAAAGAGTTCAAGCATACCTGATATCAAATCAGGATCATCTTTACTCTCTGTGGTCTTGATATTATATACACGAGCAGGAGCTTTGCCTTTCAGATTTGATGCAACTTTCGATGCACCTTGATGGGAATTCCACCCTCGGTTCCCTTTATTTCTCTAAGAATCAGCTACCAATTGATTCTCATGTAATTCTGGACATGCTCGTTTGAAATGATCCAGCTTCCCACATTGATAGCATATTGTCTCCGGTGCATACAAACATCGACCAGGATGTCTTCTTCCACAAGTCTTGCATTCAGGTCTATTCCGAAGTCCATCACCTTTACTTCCACTAGTTTTATTGTGGACTTGCTTGGATTTACCCACAGAAGAATTCTTCTTTACGGACGACATCGACCTAACTGATCCTTGTTGCCGAAAACCTTTACCCCGTTTAGACCAGGGTAAAACACTGGGGCCTCCAGGTCGCTTAATTGACTGTGTTTTCTTCTTAGAAGCTTCTTCTTGTTCCACCCTTTCCATTCCTTTAGCTCGGTTAACCGCCACTTGAAATTCAGACAAATCAAGAGCAACCAAGACTTTCTTATACTCCGAATCTAGGCATCCCACAAATTTATTAACTCTGTGCTTCTCAGTCGGAAGGAGCTATGTAGCAAACCGGCTAAGCTTATTAAACTCACACTCATACTCATATATCGATCTGCCTGCTTGCTTTAGATTCATAAACTGAGTCCTCATATCCTCGATAAAAACATCACCAATGTACTTGTTCTGGAACTCTTTTAAAAAGAATTCCCAAGTAACTCGTTCCCGAGGAATCTGAGCAGTAACGATGGTCCACCAAATTCGAGCAGGCCCCATCAGAAGTGATGTTACACCTTCCAGTCTTCCTTGATCATCACACTAGATAGAGTCCAACATAATTTTAATATCATTTAGCCAAAAGTCCGCAGACATCGGATCAACATCAGAATCACCTTGAAATTTTGATGCCTTCAACTTCCTCAACTCCCTTGGCACCGATACTGATTTAGGTCTATTTAAGATATCATCTAATGCCTGCAGGAACAATCCACGATCCTGAACCAGCATGTTTTACTGTCCTTGTGCAAGTGCCTGACCTTGGTATTACTCCTGAGGTACATTCTGATTTACCTCGTTACTTCCACTCTGCATAAGAACCTCTTGTTCAAACGCATGTCTAGAAACCTGATGGTCCGACATCTGAACAGAACACATTTTCATAAAGCTTCTTAATATAGATTAGCATTACTAATTATAGAGCATCAGAGTACCTGCACCTAATCATTAGTAATTATGACATCTTAGTGGCATGTATACAATTCCCACTCATTTTTAAATTCAATTTTTATCCAGAATCGACTAAACCTGAGGCTCTGATACCAATAAATGTAACATCTCTTTCCCGTATTTATCACCAAATATGAGTCAGTGATGTTACTAACAAAGATTAAACCCTTATATTTTCTTAATATAGAAAATTGGCAGCCTGCACTGCCTTTACTTAAAAATTTATAAAAATTTGTATAGACATCAAAAATTTGTTCCAAAATTTTCTAATTAAACTAGATTCATTAGGCTTTCTAACCATATAAATTATTAGCCTAAATTCATAACTTTTTACATACAACTCGAAATCAGTCACCGTTAATTTTTTAAGAAACTAGACAAAATTTGTAGTTCATACATGTAAGATTCACTGTCTAATTCCAATTGTGGAATTTATGCTGATTTTTCGAACACACTACTTTTGCATACATTTTTGGGCAGATTTTTAAACTTTCTATCTTAGAATCCATATTTACTAAAAACTTAGTCCATTACCATTTATAACCATAATAGGACTTACTAGGTTCATCATCCATATTCAACAACTATTAACACGCCATATTTAGTGATAAGTTATTACAACCCCACTAATCATACATGCCATCTAGTACATTTCCAAAAGAAAGGATGGATGTCATTACATTACTATGAGTATGGAGATATACCTCCCAAAATATGAAAGTGATGCTCGGCTACTCTTCACTCGAAGCTCCTATAAAACCTACGCATGAAAGTCATCATACGCTAAGCATTTACTTAGTGAGGCAACAACATTTAATTCAAATGCAATTTAACATAGGTATCAATATATTAAGTGACAATACATATGATCACCTCCCATTTTATGCATTTTAACATATATGACATGATATATATATAGTAACATATTACATGGTAATAACCTTGATTCTTGCCAATACCATTGCCATATTCATCATCGAGCTTTCAAGCCTTTTTAACCTGTTTTTCAATTCATTTAGCCCAAGTATTGAATTAAGTAAATTTTTGGTACGCGAGTCATCCCCCCTATACTTACTTGAGTATAGTTATTAGGTGCACTTTACTGCTGAAGTGCTTATAATAAATTGCACTATATCGGGAGTGCTAAAATGTTTATACAGCTGTTTATGACTCTATGCATATCGAACTATACTTTTAATTTCCTATCTCATACTTTGGGCTTTATATCAATCATAATCTCATACATGGCAACATATATACATATTAAGCAATTCATACATAAAATAACATTCCATGGATAATTAGTGATCCATGCATGTATTCTCAATTCTGGACATATTTTGAACATGTCAATTATATAATGAATGACATAAAAATCATGATATGCATGCGTTGCACTCACCTTGACACTTTCAAAGTTATAATTTATACTAGCCTCACTAAGCTCAATTGCACTTTCTATCTTTTTTCTTCACTCGTTTGTACCCAAACTCGATTGTTATCTGTTTGTACATTAAATACATGACACAAGCAACCTTAAGTACATGTCCAACCTTTACTAATACATGTACATACCAATATGGAAAAATTAATATTTGCAACCAAGTACTTCTTTGTAACCACCATGCTCCCAATACTTTAATCTCATCTCAAATTACACATTACAACCAATAGTTTGATAATCTCCCTTTAAACCCTAAATTCTTTCTCTTAGGGTTTATAAACTAAAATTTGCAAACTTCCACATTTCATCTCCAGTTTCAAAAATATTAATACCAAAATGATCATTGTATCATAGCAAACAACATACCCATGCTTCTTGAATATGTTCCAATTTTTCACTTATTTCACCCAATTTACACAATTCACAAATTGGTCCTAAAATGATGTTTTCTTCAATCCAACAACATAATACAACTTCGAAAACATCATTCTAATCAAATCCATCATCAAAATAATTTTTACAAAATTTCCCCTAATATTCTTCATATTGCCAAAATGGTCCCTATAGGTTTTCCAAGAAGTTTTCATCTTTTCAAGCATCTAAACAACACTACAACACCATTTCCAACTTGATTAAGCCTTAAAACATGAAATCTTAACATGCTCTTCAACCACCCTAATCATCAAACTCAACTTAGAGACATGGAAACTAAGCAAAACTTATGTCAAAAGATAGAGAATTCAAGGGAGATCAATTTCTTGTTTCATGTCTCTAGCCAAAAATCAAACAAATCAAGTCAAAAATTGAATTGAAAATTTCTTACCTAGTCCCCTTGAGGTTTCGGCAGCCTTGGAGAAAGATGAACACATTTCCAACTTTTCTTCTTTCTTTGATTAATGCCAAATGTCTTTAAATTTGGCTATATAATAATAAAAATCTCTAAAATAGTCAAATGACTATTTTACCTTTTAATTATAACTAATCACCATTCAACACCTACACTTTATCTTCTTCCATAATTAATTTTCATTAAAAAGTATAGGTGAAATGTCAAAAATGCCATTAATGAAATAATTTTTTTTCAAAAATGCCATTCCATCACCTATACAAAATAATGAATAGAATCGAATCTAGAGTGATTTAAAAACGATTTGAACTTTGATGCTATGCTCTTCGGGTCTTTTTAAGATTTCCTTCAAATTTTCATAAAATTCCGAGCTCATACGATACCCGAATTACACTTAAACTTTAACCGTAATTTCCTAATAATAGAAACATCAGATCAAACCATAGTTTTTATATTCGATCCACACCCTTAGATGATCTATCTTTTTATGGAATAAATATAATTATTGGGAAAATTACCATGTTGGTCCTTGAACTTTTCTCAACTTTTCACTTTTGTCACCAAACTTTAAAACTTGACGTTTTAGTCACTAAACTACGACTACTAACTTTTGATTCTTTACATTTTGGCCACTAATAAAATAATGGGATATTACAATTTACATGGATTTTTCAGATTTGGACGAGACCATCTCCGAACCAGTGACATCGCCACTGGTCAAACCACCAAAGCCGAAGCAAAAAGCTCCGCTCATTGAAGAGACCGACCAAGAGCAAGAAGCGAGCGATGAGGTTCTGAAAGTGAGAGTTGAAGTCGCGCCACCAACCACACGCATTCAACCATCACGAACCAAAAAAGAATTAAGCATATGGCCCGAAGGAAACTCATCATTCAAGGTGACAACCTTTCCGACTAACTCATTTGCATTTTAATTTTAATTTTTTTGTACTTGCACGCATTGAGGACAATGCTTCTCTCGAGTTTGAGGGGGTTTGTTTCTAGTTAGTTTCATGTTTAGTTGCATTCATCTTTAGTAATCGCATATAGGTTGCATATATTACTTGTCATGCCTTTGATTGGATTTAATTTGCCTAGACTTGTTGGATATCTAATGATGACTTTGCCACTACACTTAATTGATAGAACTTTCGATTTTGGGATGAGCATGGAAAACATTTAGAATCCTACTATGATGCTGAATATAATTGGACATTGTTGTGACTTGATTGATTAAAGGAGACTTAGTGAACTTAGATTGCTTAAAAATTGGGTAAATTAAAAAAATTCTTGCTAGAGGTGCTTGAAACCGGCTCTAGTGTTGCAGTTTAAAGAATCGCTAGAGGTGCTCAAAATTGGAACTAGTCGACTAAAAATTGAAATAAGAAATTGCATGCTTTGCTAGAGGTACTCAAAATTGGCTCTAGTAAAAATAAAAATATAATTAATTTGATAAAAACCTATTGTTCACATGGAATCCTGAAAATCAACTTGTACACAACTCCACACACACATTGTCACAAGCATTATAGTTTAATTCTGAGTAAATTCTATGTCATCCGAAAAATGGAAAGGCAATCATACTTTGTGCCATGGTTCTGAGGATTGAAGTCAGATACGAAGCAAAATTTTTGATGATTGAAGTCTTGGCAGATAATTGTTAGTTTCGCATTGCTTGAAGACAAGCAATAGTTCGAGTTTGGGGGTGTGTTAAGTGTGTAAAAGTACTATATTTCTACCCTTTTTACTCTTAATTATTGTTAGACTTAGGCTCATTCTAGTTGCATTTTTAGTCATTCATGCATAATTGCATTGTTTTCTTCACAGTCATGCTTGATTACATAATTCGGTTGATTTTTGTGGAAAATGTGTTACAGGTACGTGTTTTTGTGTGTGCAGGATCTAATTGCCCAAGCAAGTAGGAAATTATCAAAGCAATTGAGGATAAGAAGAAGGGAGATGCCAATTTTGATGGGATAAATCCATTTACTTTGAGATAATTACGAGAAGCAAGGATAAATCCTAGAAGAGTTGGAGTTCCACGAAGAGATCAAAATGAGATTAAATTCCAAGAGTTTATGAAGAGTTTTTGGAGGATAAATAAATAAAATAGATTTATCTCTTTTATCCTATTTAATTACAACTTAAACTCAGCCTTATCAACAAAGAACTTGACCTAGCCATCTCCTATAAATAGAAGACAAGTCGCAGACCTCCAAGATGTTTGATTTGAGAGAGAATTCAATAGGGCTGCTCGACATCTTCTTCTTCTTCTTCTTTATTCAATTCGATTCATGTTGGGTAGATTTTATCTTGTATTTCTTTTACACCCAGCCATGAACTAAACTTTACTTGGCTTGGGTTATTGTGTTTTTGTGGTTGCGAAAATGTTTGGATTTGTTTAGGTTTTTGAGTTGCAATTCAATTTCAAAGTTTGTTCATTCTTGGTTCTTAATTTGGATTGTGAGTGAATTGGGAGAGGATCTCGTGAATTGATCCATTTATCTAATATCGAGAGAGTTAGATTCAAGAAACGAATGAGCATGGTTTTCATACAAACGAATGTTGGTGAAGACTAATTTGACTTAGGGATAAGTTGCAAATTTCTACTGCTAAGAGGAGAGCAAGACCGGTTGTTGTTCACCCATGGTTAACACAGGGATGTATCATCAAGGCATGGACAATTAACAGTGTTTCAAGTTAGGGGTAACGAGCCGCCATTAAAGAACGCTTCACTGAACTTTGAAGGAAGTCGACCAGTTGCCCAAGAAATCACACCATTCTCAGTTGCCCAGGCAATTCGACTGATGCTAATTTTTAAGACGATTGAGTTACTCTTGCAATCAATTACCACGACGGTCCATTCAATCATCACGCCACAACTCACGATAACCTGTCCTACTCTCTTATTCGACCAACATCACTTTTATTTACTCGTGCATTTTACTTTACTCATTTATTCAAACTCATATTATCACAAATTGTGTCTTCTTTTCAGTGCAACGAATTAGAATCCGAAGTTACAACCAATCCCTGTGGAGACGATATATAATCTATACTATAACTTGCGACGTGTACACTTGCACTAATTGTGAAGCACTCTAAACACGCAACAGACTTGTTTTTGGGAAGGCATACCACTTATCAGTGGAGATAGAACATCGGGCCTATTGGTTAATCAAAATGCTTTATATGGCATGGAGAGCTGCTGGAGAAAAAAGGTTGCTAGACTTAAATGAGTTAGAGGAATTCAGAGTACATGCCTATGAGAATGCTAGACTCTACAAGGAATGGAAAAAACGATGGCATGACAAAAGGATATTGCCAAGGCAATTTGAGGTAGGCCAACGTGTTTTGTTACTTGACACAAAGCTAAAATTGTTTCCAGGAAAGCTCAAGTCTAGATGGTATGGCCCCTTTGAAGTTGTGAAGCCATATGCTCATGGAGCAGTGGATATCAAATATTTGAAGACTGGGCAGTTTTCAAGGTAAACGACCAACAATTGAAACACTATTTGGAAGGCACTCAAAAGAATGCGAAAGAGGTTATCCTCCCTGCAGAGGTTTCGTGATCATCCTCATCATTGTTTGACTTTTGTAAATAGTAGGTTAGATGTTTTCCTTTTTCAGTATTTCTCATTTATTTATTTTTCTTTTAATATTGTTTTGCTTTTTCCCTTGCTGCGTTGAAAGGTTTTTCTTTGAGCAAGTGCAGGTTATGTGTGCCAGGCAGAATGCCAAAGCAAATGCTTGGCATGGGGCGATGAAGAATGAAGAAAAAAAGTTTACCCTAACCGCCCAAGGCTTTATAGAACTCGCCCCATGAAATAAAAGTGAAAAATTTTCCTTTGAATTTTACCCTAGCCCCCCCAAAGTGATACGTTAAAATTCAAATATCAACTTAATCACCTTATCACTCCACTCAACCACCCTATCTTATAATTTAAACCCTTATCACATCATCATTTTCTCTTTTCCCCAAATACGCAAAGAACCATCATTACCCCCTCTTAAACTGGCAACATTAATTACTCCACTTAAAAAACTCAACCTTTTACCCTTCATCAACTTAAAACCTTATACCTTTCAAGAATAAAACACCTTTCACTTTTCTCTTTATTTTATTTATCAAGAAAGAAAGCCAAGATTCACTTTTTCTTCCTCATCATTTTCAAAATTGTTCAAGCCCACAATTTGTTTCCATGGCATCATCATCGACGCCCTTCAAGATCTTTTTCAATGAAGATATCTGCAAGAAACATGAAGAAAACTGTCTCATGGACATTCTGCCATGAGAAAAGTTTTGAGTTTAAGAATGAAATAAACTTAGGATTCACCCCATATTTCATAGTAGTGGTAACCAAGCACAAGTTAGAGCTTTTCTGCCAACAGATGGGAGAAGTTTACTCCAACATCGTCTGGGAATTCTACACCCAACTCACAACCAAAGATTCACCCTTTTTGATGATTCGAGGTACATGTATGCGTTTTGTTGAAGGGTACATTAATTCCATGTTTGAGTTGGATGGTGCCGAGGATGAACATCGGGAGTTTGTTGATTCAATGAATTCTGCCAAGAGGAAGAAGCTGTTAACAGATTTGTGCGAGCCTAGCACTACATGGACTGTGTCATCGTAGGGACACCGGGCAGTCAAACGGTTGGCGTTAAAACTCAGCCATAGGGGTGGAATCACTTTTTAAAGGTGAAGTTGATGCCAACTACCCACAATAAAACTTTCTCAGAAGAGAGGCTAGCATTGCTGCACTCTATCATTATTGGCCGTAAGATCAATGTCGGTCAGCTCATCATCAAGGAAACTTATAAGTGTGCTGAAAGTAGTAATGGCAGTTTGTTTTTCCCCTTGTTGATTTCTAATTCTTGTATGAAGCATGGTGTGCCAAAGATCGATTCGGACAAGGTCCTAGAAACTAAGGGAACAATAATCATGCCTTATGGAGGCAACTCACTGCCACCGAGTCAAAAGACAAAGGAAAGGGAAAGGAAACCGAGCCAATGCCCAAGTTAAAGGTGTCGAAGGAAGAGCATGATACACATATGCCAGCCAGTTTAGTTGCAACGCTTTCCCAGATCTACTAGTGCCAAGAGTTCATTCTCCAGAAATTAGAGAAAGCTGAGGAGTAAAATATCAAGCTCTTACATTATATCCATGCCAGGGATAATGCCATCAAGAAGACTCTTGAAGAAATGTCCCCGAGTATCTTGCTAGCCTTCTATAAGTTCCCCACTAATATTTTTGCAAGCGATGACATGCCAACCAGTCCTCATTCAGTTTATACCCCAACACCCACTGATGTCACCATTCCAGTCTCACCAGTTCAAGTTGAGTTTGCCAAGACAGAAATGCTGCCAGAATCTGAAGAAGAGATTCAAGAAAAACCTACCGCAACGCCTGCTGCCCCTGCTTCATCTGCTGCAACTCCTGCCACTTCAGAGCCAGTACAGATTGTCAAAGAAGTGCTCAAGAACCTTGGAGCTTCCACTACTGCCTCAAAGCCAACCATGAAAGAAAGGAAATGCATGGCCCCTGGTCGTGGGAGCTTTGTCAAAAAAAGACATGCATCACAGGTGAAGAACCCACTGAAGGAGAGTTCTCCTCTTCTTAAAACTCCTTGCATTCATTTTTATTTCATATGTTCATACATTTTTATTTTCATCTGTTTATATATATCTACATGCATTGAGGACAATGCACACCTTGGGTTTGGGGGTGTGCGTTGCCTCACATTTATTGCCATGCCATACATTTATGTTTATATTTTTGTTTGCATTCTGTGTCATGCCATGTAGATTAGGTTTAAGCCATGCATACCAAATCGCTAAAATTTTTTTGCCTCTGTCAAATTTTGAAAGAATGCTATTGTTTGTTCTAGAATATTATGTCCAATGATGAAATTTAAATCCATGTAGATTAGGTTTAAGCTATGCATACCAAACTGCTAAAATTATTTTTTGCCTCGATCAAATTTTGAAAGAATGCTAGCATGTTGTTAGTTTAGTATTGTTTGTTCTAGAATATTATGTCCAATGATGAAATTTAAATCCTTAGTTTGCTTATGTCAGCAGAATAGTAATGCCACGACTGCTTGGCAATTGATCTCTAGTTTAGGGAATTAAACTTTCACTTAACACGTAGTATGCATCTAGTTCCGAAAAAAACTTAGAATTTTTAAAGCTAAGCTCAGAAAAAAATGTTTGATGCCAGGGTAAAAAAGAAAAACAAGGCAACAATGTTTTGCCACGACAAGAAAAAATGTAGAACTCTCCTCTACCTTAGGGATAATAAGTAACTTGGGGCTTTGTGGTTTGCTCCCTCTTAGTTCTTAAGTAAAAAACTTTAGGGTATGAGTTGAAGAGTAAAGCCTAGTAATGTCTGGATTAACGTGGGGGTTCATGGTATGCTCCATCTTATTTCTTACGCCAAACAGTGTTACGAAGCAAGCTTAAAATATTGCCAGCTAAAACCCTTGGCAAGAATAAAAGAAAATATAAAAATTTTGAGTTTAGATAGTAAATTTGACCAAGGGAGTAAAAGGAAACTTGATGTATATTGCCTACCCTTCATGCACTCTTCATGACCTTAGACTAGAGTTATTTTGCTACACCTGAATTTGATTATCTTCTTGGCATTAGTACACTAGGATATTTGAGGACATATCTAAGGCCAGATTCTGCTTGCCAGCACTTATTGTCATTCCGACCAAATTTTTGTTGAGGTACTACTTTTCATATTTTTGTTTTAAGTTCAATTGCATTACTTGAGGACAATCAATGAGATAGGTTTGGGGGAGTGTTAACTCCTCAAAAGTACTGATTTTTATGTTTATTTTACAATGCCTTTGCTTGTCTTTGAGTACATTTAGTTGCATTTAGTTGTTAAATTCATGCATTTTCATAAGGAGTTAGGGAGTGGTGTTTATGCCAGTGTGAAGGGTTACTTTGTTGGCATTATTACAAGCTTGGCAGAGCAGCGCAAGAGGAGGAGAAGGAGATACCGAAGCTTTAGTTGGCAAAGATGGACCAGAGATTACCAAAGCTCGGCTAGCGTAGAAGTAAAGTCTGATGAATGGTCAAGTAGCCGTTGGACCTTGTACACGTCAGCCCTAGGATTCAAATATGGATAAGAGGATCACGTATGTTATCCCTTGCACATTCAAATTTCAAACTCAAAGGCTTATCCTAGGGTTTTCCATGCAAGCCTATTTAAAGAGATCAAGCAAGAGTTGGATCGGGGGAGCTTGAGGAGAAGAGGCTACACTATGGTAAACCGAGATTGACGTGGCTTGACCAGCTTAAGACCAAGGGCTTGGAGCCATTGAAGGGCTGCATCGACGGACCTCCTTCATGTCTATTCTTTTTGTTTTATTTATTTTTATTCAATGGTGATGTTAAGATACGATGATGTTTTGTGGATGGACCTCCCAACCATGAACTAAGCTTTTATAGTTGGTTGGGGGATGTTTGCATTTAACGCTATTTTTATCTTTGTTTTTTAATAATACAAATGCCTTGGCATTATTTTCTCTATCCAGCATGTACATCAGTTTTCTAAATTCTTTGCCATGCGACCGTTGGCATTGTTTGCTTATTACACCTTAATATCTTAACACACTTGAGTGGCAATGATCAGTTGCCAGATAGTAAGGAGAGAAGCTTCGAAAGAAGAAGTTCAAGTAGATGAGCTTACTTCTGAAGTGAATCTACCCTTTAGGAGTATAGATTGGAACCTAATCAAATTAATTAATGAAAAACTTTACTATAAACATATAGGGGTTTAATATGGTTAGTTTCGGGCATTGCCATCGACAAAGGTAATGCCATCCTTGAATCTACTCAGCAATAATCCATAGGCATGATGTTATTAAAGGCTAGTATGAACAGCGTGAAAACCAGAAATCCCTTGCCAACGCTCATCACTCATTTGAATCCTCTTTTTGCCAAAGTTGTTTTACTTTCATTGCACTTCTTTAAGTCACTTCCTAAAACAACTTCAAAATCAATCCAACATCTTTCCTTGACAAGTAACAATTGAAGTAGCCAAATTCCTGGTCAATCCCTGTGGATTCAGTACTTAGCTCACTTCTGTATTACTTGTTGACCGTGTATACTTGCACGCAAACGACTCATACTTGGCATTATTCTTATACATTTCCATTGCATTTTGTCCTCTTTTGCCAAGTGTTAGCAAAGTCCACAATACATCATTTAAGGAATCTAAGTCTAAGCATTTAATTAAGTTTTATTATTGATAATTAAATCTTGCAAGAGAAAAAAAATCTAAACTAGTAATTAAAGAAACTAACCTAAAGATTATATACAAATTAATTGATTTTTCATTAAAAGACATTAATTATTAAATGATTTATTTACCCTAATCTTTTACTGAGTTAAAATGTATGAAGATGAATTAAAGGACTTGATGAATATGAATCAAATAATGAATTAAAGTGCATGAAATAAAAGTCAAGAACTAAATTAAAAGTAGAGAGATTGCAAACAGTGGTATCGAAACGCGAGCTTACCAACATGGGGTACAAGTTGAATGACGGGCTAAATAGTATCACCAATGCCTCTGCCACTGCTGGTCGACGTCGTTGGCTGCGGTGCCGGTACTACTTCTGGTCGTCGGTGGTGGTGTCAGCTTCGTCTCTCGGCTATAATGGTTACTCCTCAAGCTCGACTTAATGAGAATTTGTAACCCTTTTCCTTCTTATTCAAAATCAAGTAACAGAGAAAAATATAAAAGAACAACGTTTGGGTAAAAATACCTCGAAAAATCAACTATAGCTTTTATTCCTCTTCAATATGGTGTATATTACAATGAGTGAATGTTTGGACTTTTTATAGCCAATTACAAGGGTATAAAGGGGAAAGAAAAATAAAACCCTAATAAAACCATAGTAAAACCCTAGTATCTACATGATTTTCCTGCTTAATTTGCTTGATATTAATAAACGGAGTGTTGCACAAGAAAAGCTAGGGTTTCTCACATATGAGGCCTAATTGGGCCTAATGCACATGGATTTTTTTATTTTTTTTCATTTTACATATATTTTTTGGGGCTTTTGTATCGTATATACATGGGCGGATAAAATAGGTGGCGACAGCTGCCATCTTTGCTCATTCCAGTGAAACAAGAATAAGGCAAAGAAAAGAAGATATTGATTTTATCCGGCCGATTTGCATGTTGAACACCACTTCTTCTAGCTTGAGGTGATGCCACAAAAATCTGACTCTCGTCCTTGTAGACACTAAGTCGGTAATGCAATTGGCTCCTTTAGAACGGCAATATGACCCTCGTTCCTACGGACACCAAGTAGGTATGGTGACTTTCGCCCTTGCGGGCACTGAATCGGTAAGGTGACTCTCGCCCTTGCGGGCACCGAATCGAGAAGGGTGACTCTCGCCCCTGTTGGCACTGAATCGAAAAGGGTGACTCTTGCCCCTGTGAGCACTAAATCGGTAAGGTTGATTCTCGCCCTTGCGAGCATTGAATCGATAAGGGTGACTCTCGCCCCTGCGGGCACTAAATCTGTAATACCCCTAAAACCGGGTCAACTGTATTCAGTGATCTTTGTACTTAAAATAGTCCTATGAGATAAAATAAATTTGTATGATCTTAATTGGTTACTGTTAGACATACTCTGAGTTAGATTAAAGTGTGAAATTAATTCAAATGCTATCATTTCATATGTGACTTAATTTAATCTAAGTATACTTGGATTAAAATAGAATGGAATAGATTTAGGACCAAAACGAATGCTTGGAAAGATGGCTAACTAAAATTGAAGGGTTAAAGTGAATATCTTAAAACTCTAATGGTTTGCATGTAAAACTTATAAAGAACTAAGGACCAATACATGTGTCATTGGGGAAGGAAACATGTGGAGGGAAATGGAGGAGTGTTCGGTCTAGGTGGCTAACAATGACCATGTTTAGTTGTCTTTTTTCTTCCTCTAAAGAGACCGGAGTCGAGAGTTTTGGGAAGAAAGAAGAGAGATGAAGCTTACCTTAATCAAGAGTTACACAAGGTGAGCTATCTTCATCGTTGATCATTTATTCGAATGCATCTAGAGAGAGAGGAAGTAAAGAAGAACGTTTGAATGCTTGGTGGCTTACCTAGGCCTCGATTAAATTGTTGGATTTTTGTTTTGGTTGGCTTGAGGAAGGTGAAATTTCTCCTCCTTTCTTTCTCTCAATTTGATTGCTAACATAGATTGTGAATTCTTGCTTGTGCATTTTTGAGGCTTATAAAAGATGTTGCTAGAATCTTGAAATGATTGAAGCATGTTTGATGAACTAGATGGCAAATTTGAATTTGTGATATGAATCCATGATTGTTTCAAATGGTGTAGATGTATATAAAGCTAGATGTTGTTATCTCTTTTGTTTAAATTAGTAGCTTAAATTGAGATGATTCGGATATATGGATTAGATTGTGAAAGATTAGGACTAAATCATGTGATGTGTTTATTAAATGGATATGAAACGTGACAAGATAATGCTGTAATTGAATAGGTACAAGACACTTGTTAAATTGGTTAACTATGTACACAAATATATATATATATATGTATAGATGTGGTATACGACTGTTTTGAGCTCATGAAATTTAGCACGGACAGTTTTAAAAGTTTAAGAACAGAATTATATAGAAATAAATGTATGTTTGCAAGGAAATTTGGGACTGTTCGAATAGAAAATAACAGTGCAGAATTGAATTATAAAATGCAGTAAAACAGTTTGAGTAAATGCAGGAAAACAGTTTTGTGGATCAGTGCAGTCCAGTATAATGTGTAATTTGTGCAGTTTCGAATATGCAGTCCAGTATAATGCGTAAATTGTGCAGTTTCGAATATGCAGTCTAGAATGCATGTGCAGTGTGCAGTTTTAAATAGACATGTATAGTTAAGATAGTAGTAAAATTTTTGGTTTAGAAAATAAGACAGTGGACTGTTTAGTGAATTTATGTGTAAATATGCATGTTAAGGAATGCATTGTTTTGATATAAACGTTAGTAATATAATTTATGACTATATAAATATATATGAGTATGACGGGACTGTTTTAACACATGTACGAGTATTGTGAACATGTATGTATGTATGTATGTATAAATAAATCATTTGATGTGTATACAATACATAATGGGCTGTTTGGAAATACAAGTATGTATGCAAGCATGTGAATTGTTTTGAATGTAAACTTATGAAATTGGTTGGTTCTGTGCATAAATAAGTATATGTGCATTTTTATAAATAATTATCTTGGTTAGTAATGAATTGCTAATTGTTTTGAGGTGCATACACTAACAAGGAAGCCTAAGAAATGGAATTGTTGGGAAGAAAGATAGGATTGTGGATTTAGGTATCCCGTAACTTCGAGATAAGAGGTGAGCGTAGTTAAGCATAGGTGAGCGTAGTTAAGCATTTGGGATGACAGGGTGTCATCCTAATCCTTGTTTATTTGATTTTCTATGCTCTAAATGCATACATATTGCATAAAGCTCAAGTAGAGCACATTGGGAAAGGGCATTCAAGCATGGCAATTGTGAAAGGTTCTTTGTTAATGTTGCAATTCATATGCATTCTATGCTATGCTGTGTTTGATACAATTTTTTTACATGTGGTACTATATTTTGGTTGAAAACTTGAGAATTAAACTACGAACTCCTTGTCTATAAAACTCTTGATAACAAGCAAAGCTTAAAGTATTGAAAGTTAAGAATCTGTTGGCTCATCTTTTCCATAAAATATTAAGTAAGGAAATAAGTATGATTGCTTGTAACATAAGTTACCCTCCAAACTTCAAAGA
This sequence comes from Hibiscus mutabilis, assembly GCA_019671005.1. NCBI lineage: Eukaryota > Viridiplantae > Streptophyta > Magnoliopsida > Malvales > Malvaceae > Hibiscus > Hibiscus mutabilis. The sequence continues at coordinate 43,126,773 of CM033717.1, read as the reverse complement.
ATAAGATACGTAAGTTGCCTGAATAACGGAAGACCTTGGACAATTTGGCATGGTACATCGGTATATGTTTCAGGGACTACGGTCCATGAGCTATGGCTCGGGGGACGCCCCATTTATATGTGATATTTTGGTGGCAGTAGAAGGTAACGGGGGAGATGATACAGAGATTGGAGACAGCTTGGTTGGATAGTGGGAAGTCTAGGATTTGTTATGATTCAGTCACTAGCCATTGCTATGTGCTTTGTGCTATGTGTATTATGGACCTATATGGTCAAACTCGGACCAATGTTATTCATGACCAAATGAGATCTAAGGCAAACTTTTAAAAGACATGAACTTTAAGAGAGAACAAATAAGGGTATCAAAAGAATATTGAAGTTGTTATAAACTTCAAAATAAAGGCTCTTGGTGAGCATAAGCTTTGATAAGGCTCTTGGTGAGCATGAAAATGAACTAAGTTTAATTCTTGAAAGGAATAACGAATAACATGTAAAATCATAAACTCCAAATAATCTTCTAATAAACAAGTCATTTTTAAGCTAACTTAAGACGTAAGAATATTCTTGTATACTCACATACTTGAATTACTCGGTTTCCATTCAAAGTCTATGAATATTATTGTTTGTTACTTTGTCATCACTACCTCACTTAGGCTATATAAGCCTAATGCACTCATTTTCATGCATTGCAAGATAATTAAAGCTTATACGTTTCAAGTGTGGCTGTGAGTTATGAATCTTTATTCCAGAACCAAGTAGAGTTTGGAACTCTCCTTAAGTAGTATACTCCTAGAATGGTGGCACATTGCTTTGATTGATATACGTAGCGTATTCTTTGTTTTGTACAATCTATCAATACCATATATCGCATGTAATCAATATTGTATATATATAATTTGAATGGTTTCTTAGAGCTCAAGTTACGTAAGTAGAATATTCGAATGGGTGACTGTTGACTAAATATATCTATGCTATTCGAATGATCGGATGGTAAATTAAGACATGATTGAGGGAGTTCAAATGGTTCCTTATCTATTAAGTCATGTTAGTATGTTATTTGATTAATCGCTTGTGGTTTAAGTTATGTATGAATGTTTGATAATATGTCCTAAGCATTAATTGGCATGATCGAATGTTTGATGCTCATGGTAAGTTGATTGATAACTATGGTTGAATGATATGGATAGTTTTGGATAAAAGTTTAATTGTGAAATGTGATATCTCGAGTATGATATTGGTGGTGTGAAAGGTCGTAAGTAATTCAGAGATTGATGTTTGTTAATTCTGAAACTTCGATGCCAATGTTTTCAAACACTTGCTTAAATAACAAGGTAGATCATACATGAGTAAAACTAATGATTCGAATATAAGGTTAAGATTCATGGTTAATGAGAAATTAGATCTTAGTAAAAGAAAACGACTTTTGTTAGGTTTGTAGCTTTAGTAAATGTTAACTTGTATATCAAGTTAACCCCTTGACTGTATATCTATGTAATCAGTTTTGACCTATCCCTCGACTCGAATGATTGATATAAATCATATTCTAAAAATGGATTAAAGGCTCACCTATGAATTAGTATAATTGAAAAGGAAAGATGAGGTTCATATATCTTATAAAAGGAGTATATTTGAAAATAATGAGCCAAGATAATGGAATCCAAATTCACTAATGAATTTGTTTAGTCTGAATGAGCCTCACTCAGGCTTCCTTAATGTCTGGTTTATCAAATCTTATGTTTTAAGAATGTGGCTAGAATGAATCCTTGTTAGACAAGACATGTTAAATAGATTCGAATGGTTGTTTGATTGGTTAAAAAGGGGGCCAAATGCCTTTTTGACGATTGAGATAGTTTTAAAATGTTGTTCGAAAGATTGTTATATATAGATCACATGTTGGTGGTGTTATGTACCTATATGAGCAAAAATTTTAAAATCCTGTATACAAGTATGTCGAACTCGTGTTTGTGGTTTAGACTTTAACAGTATGATGATAATATGTTTCAAATTTGAAGTATGCATGTTTATCAAATGAAGGTTTCATGTGTCTGAGATTTGGTTATAAGAATTAAATAATCATAGTCTTAGCTATGGTTTAAAGTCATACATAAGTTTGATAATAGTATTGGCAATTAAGATTGCTTTTGGTGATATTAATAAGTCAAGTGGTAATAACAAAAAGGAAATTTGCCAACTTGCCTTAATAAATTTAGAGTTATTTGAAATTTTGGAACCTACTTTTCTGGTCTTTCTTGCAGTAACATCTTCGATTCTGGTTTTCTACTAAACTGGGTTGAGGGTGTTACAAAATTGATAAAGGTTCCATTCTCCTTGGGCATGAACAGATAGGCCATATGTTGAAAAATAAATGTTTTCATTCTCCATGAGCTTGAACGGATATGCTATATGTTGAAAAATAAAGGTTTATGTTCTCTATGAGCTTGAACGGATATGCTATTGTTGAAAAATAAATATTTCCTTTCTCCATGAGCCTGGACAGATAGGCTATTGTTCCATTCTCCATGAGCCTGAACAGATAGGCGGTTGCTGAAAATAAGGTTTCATTCTCCTTGAGCCTAAACGGATAGGCATCGAATCAAAAAATGATATACTGCTTCTAAGGATGGGGAGAAATGTGGTTTGCTCCTTCAAAGTAATGTAGGTATCTTTCCCCTGAAGCAATAGGACGTCTTGTTCATATTGCTCCTACTAAAAATGATGCGAAGTGGCATAGGGTGTCTTGCGCCTATGACCTCTTCTGGAAGATGGTGCAGGGTGTCTTACCCCTAAAGCGGCATAACGTGTCTTGTGCCTATGGACTCTTCTATAAAATGGTCCTTGTATTCCTTTCAAAATTCAAAAAATGATATAATTGTGACTAGTTAGCATGCTCCTAGGGATGTCTAACTCATGAATGCGTGTAATTCCTATTTAGGATATGTTTCTTAAATCTCTCTCAGCTCATTCTACTTGAGTTCTGCCTTCTAAGTAGTCAACTCAATCTTCATTTCCCAACAAGCTATTGCCATAGAACTTTGAATCTTCTGAGCTCTTCATTGCTCAAGTTGCTTTCTACTTCACATCTTGTCTGTTCGAATGTGAACTCATCTTGTCATTCCATGGGTAATGATGCCCCACTACTAAAGGCTTTGGGAGGAACCCTTTCTAACCTCTTCAATCTGGCTGGACTTAGGCATCCTATCATGGCTTGCTCGTGGAGGGAATCTCTGCCCCGCTCTTGTATTTCTGAGACCTTTCAAACATGATCTTTTCTTCTAACACTCGTGCCCCATATGCGAGGTAATGCCCATTCGACCTTGGGCTCAGCTATCTTTAACGTGATCGAGTTGTCTATTGATTTAGTTCATGATGGCTACACAGTTTCTTGATCTCCATTTTCAGCAGCAAATGAATTCTTTCATATTCAGCAATGCCTCCTTCACGCAAGTGTAAACATTTACTTTTGGATCCCTACAATTGGAAGTCATACTAAGAAATCTTGTGTTTTTCATGAATCCATGTTAATCTGCTTGTGAATAAACAAGATAAAAACTTGAAATTAGAACTCATGAGAATTTAAATGAAATTTAAAAAGTCATGGCAAACATGGAAAAGGTAAAATCAAGAAACAAAGTCAGATGCCCCCGAATTCATAGCATGAATAATTCATGAGCCCATCGACAGGATAGCGTCCCTAATTTCTACCCATTTAGGTGTCTCTCTTTGACTCGCCACTCCCCCAAATTCATTTTCCCTCTTTTCTAATCTCAAACAAAAATTAGAAGTTTTGAAGTCCTTGGAAAAAGGTAAACTCAATTAGGCAGAATGTGTTATGAAAACAAACTCTTCTTCTCGAATATCCTTTATGATCTAAATGGTCTTTCAAGGCTTGTAATGTGGCTAATGTTCATGGTTACAAAAGAAAGGACATATAGGTCCAAATAAGTCTTTGAGGGTGATTAAACCAATGATCAATTCTTATTGATGAAGTCCCTTCTTTGTATTGCTTCGTTAACTTCCTCTTTTCTTTTCCTTTCTGGATCACTCTAGACTGCTCGTTTTTGAGTTTTTACCCTATAGTTCATCTCTTTTTTGCTTCGAGAATCTTCAACTAACACATGGTTCATGGGATGCTTTCTTGAAAACTTGTACTTTTCAACTTGGTGCTTCCTCCAATGGGGATATTTTCAACATTTTTCTTTCACAATTTTTCTTTTTTCTTATTTTTCTTTTTTTAGATGCCCATCTTGGTCTGCATGTTGTTTTTCTCATGTTGTTCCTTGCATCCAATGCACCCATTCTTCTTATCTTCATAGCATGATTAGAACCAATCACCTTTCTCATGAAAATATACTTTCATCACTTTTGCCCCCTAGTGTAGGGAGTGATCCTTGGTTAGGGTTCAATCGAAAGAAAAATATCAAGCTCAAAAGGGACAACAAGAGATACTTTTTCCTTTTTTGCGAAGGGAAATGAAGGAATGCCAAATCTTCTCTCGTACATGGATATCATTGAAGAAAAGTTGTCCTTAGTTGGTAGATGTTATAGAGTTATCACTTAATCCAAAGACCTTAAACAACAATGTTTGAGAGGAAAATTCTCTTGAAATTTTTATTTGGGATCGTTCCATTAATCCTGAGCACATTTTTATTTCCCCTCTATCACGGGATTTAGATTCAAGAATCATTCATGCAATCAATAATAGGGGCCCTGCAGAAAAGATGTGTTTTGGAAGAAAAATGGATGTAATGAATGAAAGAATGAAATGCTTGTCACTTGAGAAAATAAAGGAAATGCATCTTTAAAACAAGTAAAATAACATAAAAGCCCTTACAAAAGATCCATAATGCTCATAGGCAAAAGCAAAAGATCCCTAATCCTAAGTGGGATGCATCCCTATACACTGTGAAGTCCTTGCCTGACTCAGGTTGCATCAAAACAGGGGCATGAGTTAGGACATGCTTAAGTTGATCAAAACTCTTATGTTATTTCTTGGTCCACACAAAAGGATTTTTTTATGGAGAAGCTCGTCAAGGGTGTAGCAATTATCGAGAATCACTTAATGAATCTACGGTAGTACCCTACAAGGCCCAGAAAACTACAAACTTCTCCAATGTTCTTCGGAGGGATCTAATCAAGAACTACTTAAATCTTTTTTGGGTCAATTTGAACTCCCGCATAAGAGATCACATGTCCCAAAAAGGATACTTCAGATAGCCATAACTCACATTTACTGAACTTAGCGTACAGTTGTTTCTCCCAGAGAGTCTAAAGTACCATCCGAAGATGTTCTTCATGAGTGGTAGTGTCCTTGGAATAGATCAAGATGTCATCTATGAACACAACCACGAATTTATCTAGATAAGGCCGAAATACATGATTCATCAGGTCCATGAAGGTTGTAGGTGCATTGGTAAGCCTGAAAGGCATTACTAGGAACTCATAATGGACGTATCTAGTTAGGAAGGCAGTCTTTGGGACGTCAGACTCCTTCACTAACATTTGATAGTACCCAAATAGCAGATCTATCTTAGAGAAGATAGCATAACCCTTCAAATGATCGAAGAGATCATCGATCCTCGGTAACGGATACTTATTCTTGATTGTTATTTTATTCAACTGGCGATAGACAATGCACTAACGCATCGACCCATCCTTTTTCTTAACAAACAAAACTGGTGCTCCCAGGGTTAGGAACTCGGTTGGACAAACCCTTTGTCCAAAAGATCTTGGATTTGGACCTTCAACTCCTTTAATTCAACCAGAGCCATCCTATACAGAGCAATGGAGACTGGTGTAGTCCTTGGTTGCACTTTGATTCCGAATTCCACTTCTCGGGTCGGAGAGAGTCCCAAAAGTTCATCAGGAAACACATTAGGGAATTCCTTCACCACTAGTAAATCTTCAAGCTTTGTATCTTCTTTAGACTCCATAGCACACACGGCAGCTTTATTAGGCTCAGGTTTGGTTTTCATCAGAGTTATGCTTTCCTTGCTGAGTCCATGAAGGTATAGCTTCTTCTTAGAGTAGTCTACCTAGGCTTGATGTTCAGCTAACCAATCAAGGCCTAGGATAAGATCAAACTCACGGAAAGCCAAAGCCATCAAATTGACCGGAAATGGGATCCCTTGAATCCTCAGAGGACAAGCTTTACAAATCAACCGTATAACCACACTATCTCCTAGTGGGTTAGAGACAACTATCTCAGAAGTGACTGGTTCAGGTTCTAGGGAATACTTCCAATTAATTGTTCGCTAATAAAGGAATGTGTAGAGCCTGGATCTACCAAAGCATAGACAAGGTCAGAACATAATTCCACCTTACCTGCAATCACATCAGGATCGTCCTCCTGCTCTCAGCCTTGAACGTGGTACATCTAGGCTGATGCCTGAAGGTTACGCCACATTGAAGGAGGGCTTGAATTATGGGGTCTCCCCGTTGCACCAGACTGCACTTGCTTCCCTCTATTTCCTTTAGCAGCATTGCTCTAAGAAGCCACAAAGGTAGGAGCATTTAGGTTCTGCAGACATTGCCTAATAAAGTGACCTGCTTCACCACAAAGATAGCAAGATCCAGTCTATTTGCGACACGGCCTGGGATGCCTCTTCTAATAAAAGCTGCAAAAAGGGATCTGTGAACTTATTCCAAAACCACTCGTACTATCAACCGAAGCTACACGAGCAACAGAGGTTTTTGGAGATTAGGATTGTGGCACATATCCCATTCTTGGTAGTTGCTGAAAGGTGGCAGACTTTTGGTCCCACTGTCTGCCCTTCTTCTGAGGTATGAGAGGCTTCGAATCATCTTGGAACCTTTTATCAACTCAGGCTTGGTTCCCCTTCCTTCTTTCATAAGCCTTTTGGGAGGCTTTAGTAGCAATTCCTCGGTTGACCGAAGTCAGGAAGTCCTCCAAGTCCAGGGCGGTGAAGATAGGGCGCAATTCATCACAAAGGCCATCGATGAACTTCCTACATTTTTCCTTCTTAGTGTGTATGATCTCCGAACCATACATCGAATACTTGCAGAAATCATGTATGTACTACTCCACGGGTCTTCCTCCTTGTCTCAAATGGAGGAACTTCTTATGTCTTTCAGCGATATAGTGCTCAATGATATGCTTCTTGCGAAACTCCTAAACAAAGAAGTCTCGTGTAACTCTATGCTTAGGTGCTGTGAGTGTCACGGTGTCCCACCAGCTCTGAGCCTCTTCAAAAATTAATGCCAGAGCACTCTCTATCTTGTGTTTGTAAGGACACTTCATTTGCTTATTCAAGACTTTGAGAGTGTTTTCCAGCCAGTACTCTACTACTTCAGGATTGTCTTGTTCCTAGCCGGTGAAGGTGTAAACTGGATATTGATGAAGCTTGTCGATAAGGGCCCTCAAAATAGATAAGGATGCTTCAACAGGTTGAGGTGGCTACTCTTGCCTGAAGGACAAAACCATCTGCTTGATCATCTCAGCCATGGACGTCAAATACTCCATCTGAGCGGGAGGCATCAGAGGAGGATTGGGCGGGTCATTTTTTCCCACCTGTTCTGGTCAGAATTCAGCTCTTAGGTTGTCCCCTTGTTTCGAGGAAGAGCCGGGTGTGGTTCCATCGTAACACGTCTATCGTTAGGTGCAGACATTCTTAAATATAATCGAAAAAAAGTCAAATCATGTTAGTTGCAAGTCTCAGATAACATATATAAATGAACTCCTAGGTAGCATATGAACATGCAGACTCATGATATGCCTCAGTTTACTCCTAGAATTGACTAAACTCTGACTTTGATACCACAAATATAACACCCCTTCCCGGCCTAGTAGAGAACCGGGTCGGAAAATGTTACCAGAAGATATATTTGGAGATTGGAAACTTAATCAGGGTTCAGAAGCTTATTCGAAATATCTTCTTAACCTCTTCTATGGTTGACAGGCTTATTTATCAGCAACTTACTCGATTTGGGTCAATTTTAAACTTTTGTAAACTTAGGGACTAAAATGTAAATTTTGTAAGTTAAGGGTATTTATCAAAATTTCTTTTTACTAACCTTCAGTTGAACTTTTAACTATTAGCCTGTGAAATTTTATTATTAACGGAGGTCATCTACCTATCCAATTAGACCATATAAGGTTTATTGACCAATTTGTAAACTATTTAAAATTATGGTTTAAGTCTTTTAACAGAATTAACTATCCCCGTATCAATACACTTTGGAGACGTATCGATAAGGTTACACATAAATCTTACCTTCATTTGAATCTACAAAATGTTGTATCGGTACACCATCACCCGTATCGATACGGGTTGACTAATTTTGACTTTGCTCAAAGGACCCCGTTTTGATACAGCTATGTTTGTATCGATACGTGTTGTCCAAGGTTGACTCATTTTGATACACCCCAAGGCTGTATCGATATAATTTATTTCCCAGACCTTACTGCTAAGATCCGTATCCATACACCCTTTTTGTGTATCGATACGCTCTATTTTACCGAGACCAAATATGCAAGGCCAAATCGATACAGCTTGACCTGTATCGATACACCAGTACTATAATGACATATTTTATCTGGTTTTTAATCAGTTTAACCTGTTGAACGATGTCCAAATGCAATGAAATTTTACCAGCAAGTTATTAATCCATAATTCTAATAACATACAAAATTTTGGAGCATTTCGAATTCATTTACTAAGTTTTTACCTTTTAGTACCTTAAAGCCAAATTTAATTAGTTTTACCATTTTACAACCATACCAAAATGCACATCTTACTAGGAGTTCAAACAAAATAGACACGCTTAGGCCATTACACACACATCAAAATAGACAAATATAACATGTCTAAGCCTCATGCAATCTTACTAGGAGTTCAAACAAAATGTAAGCATACATGGGGTCGACGAGAGTGACTTGCAACTGCGACCACAGGATCGATGCTCGAAATTCTTCAAGATTCTGAAATGCATGAGACACACAAATGTTAGGCTTACATAGCCTAGTGAGGTAGTTATAAATAATGCAAACAAGATCTTTAATGACATGTATAACATGAAAGCATGCTTGAATGACATACACATAACAATAACATATACAATTCATGCTTAACATCAATATATAGTAATTTCATATATTAAATGTAAAACACATATTCTTCATTTTCCCCTTGCACATAGAAACCAATGGATACGTAGATTCCCATGTACACCATACATATCGAAAATAAGCCTTAGCCTTGAGCCATAGCTCTGGAATCCCTTACACAATCCAAACTTTTCTCCCCACATATAGGTCGTAGCCTAGACCGTGGTCCAAATCCTTACATAGTGAGCTCAAATAATCCTATGGCATGCCAATTATATCCAATGTCCAAGGTCACATATCTCATCATAGATCTTACCTTTGTGCCCTTAGGCCACTTCACATCATATAATACGCATTTGCTTCAAATAGTGCAAGCAAGTTCATATCAATTTCCACACTTAGCATGTTTCAATTGTCACATTTAAGCTTACAAATGTATTAAAGCAACATGAAGGACTTACCACACTTACCTCTTGAATCCATGTATGTTTACTCTACTTGAGCCCTTAAACAAAATATGATTTTAAGAACAAAACAAATGCAACCGGGATGGCACCTAGCCAATCCCATGACACAACTACACTCACCTAATGCTCGGAGGCTTCAAGGTTCTCGAATAACGATCCCCTTGCTGTTGGAAGTGCTCGGTAGTGAAGATGGGGAAGATGGCTTGTCTTCTACCACTTTAGCTAGGTTAAATAATCGAAATTGATAATACGATATCGAAATCAATATAACGATATCAACATCAATATCGAAACTTAAAATAGTTATTAGCTATCAAATTCCATGGATGACCAAAACCTTAGCTTAAGATTAAGCTTAATATAACCATGGATTTCAATAATAGATTGAGGATTCTAGCTTACCCGATTAATAGTAATGATTCGATATCAATATATCGAAGAAATCTCAAGCTTTTCTACCCTCAACAATGGAGGTGCTTGCTTGGAGGAAGGAGATGAGATAGAGGTGTGTGCTTCGTTAGGTAATCGGGTAAAGTTAAGATTGCTATCCATCTTTTCCTTTAGTCATTTTGATGACAAGGCTTTCCTTCATGTGAAGGAACTGCACCTGTTCATCCCACGTATGGATGATTATAATCGATGAGGGACTAATCTCAAGGTTAGTCCCTCAATTCTCTATACTTATACCCCTAAACATTCAATTACTATAATTTAGTCACTAGTATAACTTTTATTCCTTACAAAAAGATCCCACAACTTCGGTTAAGCTCAATTAACTCCTATTACTTCAAAATTGTATACAAAGATTGAGCAATTACATCATTCGAGTATAACCGGTACAAAACTTCCAATTAGCAGAACCTAATTCTGACTAGACCAGTTTTTGAGGTTTGACAACTCTCCCCCTTACGAAATCCATCCTCAAATTTTTACTCTAACTAAGAAGATGAGGATATTGCTTTTGCATTGTTTCTTCTGGCTCCCACGTTGCTTCCTCCACTGAATGACTTCTCTAGAGGACTTTTACTGAGGGCACAAACTCGTTTCGGGGTCTCTTGACTTCTCGTGCAAGGATCTGCACTAGTTTCTCCTCATACGTCAAATCAAATTGAATCTCCACAGACTCTAGTTCAATCACGTGAGAAGGATCTGACCGGTACTTCCGCAGCATAGACACGTGGAAGACATTATGTATTCGACTTAACTTTTCAGGGAGAGCTAATCGATAGGGAACAAGTCCAACTCTCTCGATTACCTCAAATGGGCCAATAAAACGAGGACTTAGCTTCCCATTTTTTCCAAAACGAAGGATCTTCTTCCACGAAGACACTTTAAGAAAAGCTTTCTCACCAACATCATATTGAACGTCCCTTCTTTTCAAATCAGCATGAGCTTTCTGCCGATCAAAGGTAGCCTTGAGCCGGTCACAAATGATGGTTACCCTTTCTTTAGTTTCCCGAAGTAAGTCAGTGCCTAGCACCTTACCTTCACCAAGCTCGGTCGAACAGAGAGTGACTCTACATCTTCTTCCATAAAGAGCTTCATAATGAGCCATTTTAATCGAAGCTTGGTAACTATTGTTGTATGCAAACTCCACCATCGGTAGGGATTTCTCCCACGTACTTCCAAAATCGATAACATAGACTCGTATCATATCTTCCAGAATCTACAAGGAGATTGGTACAAAATACTTATACATATGGATAGAAGAGATATAAGGTTACTTGAATAACCCTTTTAGATTGGCCATTGGTTTGAGGGTGGAAAGCAGTGCTTAGGTGCACTCGAGTTCCCAAAGCCTCATGTAAGGTTCTCCAAAACCGAGATGCAAAGCATGGATCACGGTTGGAAATAATGGACACGGGAACTCCATGCAAACGATTGACTTCACAGATGTACAACTCAGCAAGTCTAGGCAAGCTAAAGTCCATTCTCACCGGAAGGAAATGAGCAGCCTTGGTGAATTGATCTATAGTAACCCAAATAGTATCATTTTTCTTCGGTGTAATTGGCAGACCACTTAAAAATATATCGTAATACGTTTCCATTTCCATTGTGGGAGCTCGATAGGTTGCAAGAGACCAGTAGGCACCTTGTGCTCGGCTTTAACTCGTTGGCAGGTCAGACACCTTGCCACAAAGTCCGTGATTTCACCTTTCATACCAAACCACCAATACAGCTCATTCAAGTCTTTATACATCTTGATAGCTCGAGGATGAACGAAAAAAGAACTCGAATGAGCTTCGTTCAGGATTTGATTTCAAAGATCGTCATCATCGGGGACACAAATACGATTTTGAAAGCACAATAAACCTTCGAAATTCATGGCAAAGTCAGGATCCGGGTTGTCTTTAATCTTAGCAATTGGAGCTTGCAACTCCTCATCAGACTATGGGATTGATTTGAATCGGGACACGATGGTTGACTGAACTTTCAATTCAGCCAACAACTTGCTATGCTTCTTAAGCCGGAAATGAGCATTCAAATGTCTTAGAGAAGGAGTAGGCTTCCGACTATGAGCATCAACTTTGACATTGGCTTTTCCGGGATAGTAATCAATGACCAAGTTGTAGTCCTTCAAAAGTTCCATCCACTGTTGTTGACAGAGATTCAACTCCTTCTAAGTCAAGAGATACCTCATGCCTTTGTGATCAATGTACAAGTAACACTTCTCACCGTAAAAATAGTGCCTCCAAATTTTTAGGGAACACAACAGCAGCTAGCTCCAGATCATTTGTTAAATAGTTTAGCTCGTGTGGTTTAAGCTGACATGAGGCATAAGCTATGACTTTTCCCTCTTGCATCAGTACACAGCCTAATCCCAAGTGGGATGCATAACTATACACCGTGAAGTCCTTGCCCGACTCAGGTTGCATCAAAACAAGGGTATGAGTTAGGACTTGCTTAAGTTGATCAAAACTCTTATGTTGTTTCTTGGTCCACACAAAAGGAGTTTTTTATGGAGAAGCTTTGTCAAGGGTGCAACAATTATCAGGAATCCTTTAACGAATCTACGGTAGTACCCTGCAAGGCCCAGAAAACTACAAACTTCTCCAATGTTCTTCGGAGGGATCCAATCAAGAACTGCTTGAATCTTCTTTGGGTCAATTTGAACTCCCGTAGAAGAGATCACATGTCCTAGAAAGGATACTTCAGATAGCCAGAACTCACATTTACTGAACTTAGCATACAATCGTTTCTCCCGGAAAGTCTGAAGTACCATTCGAAGATGTTCTTCATGAGTGGTAGTGTCCTTGGAATGGATCAAGATGTCATCTATGAACACAACCATGAATTTATCTAGATAAGGCCGAAATACACGATTCATTAAGTCCATGAAGGTTGCAGGTGCATTGGTAAGCCTGAAAGGCATTACCATGAACTCATAATGGTCGTATCTAGTTTGGAAGGTAGCCTTTGGGACGTCAGACTCCTTCACTAACATTTGATAGTACCCAAATCACAGATCTATCTTAGAGAAGATAGAATAACCCTTCAACTGATCGAAGAGATCATCAATCCTCGGTAACGGATACTTATTCTTGATTATTACTTTATTCAACTCGCGATAGTCAATGCACTGACGCATCAACCCATCCTTTTCCTTAACAAACAAAACTGGTGCTCCCAGGGTTAGGAGCTTGGTTGGACAAACCCTTTGTCCAAAAGATCTTAGATTTGGCCGGAAATAGGATCCCTTAGATCCTCAGAGGACAAGCTTTACAAATCAACCGTATAACTACACTATCTCCTAGTGGGTTAGAGACAACTATATCAAAAGTGACTGGTTTGGGTTCTATGGCATACTTCCCAATCAATGGTTCGCTAATAAAGGAATGCATAGAGCCTAGATCTACCAAAGAATATACAAGGTCAGAATATAATTCCACCATACCTGCAATCACATCGGGATCGTCCTCCTACTTTCAGCCTCGAACGTGGTACATATGTGTTGAGGCCTAAGGGTTACGCCAAACTGAATGAGGGTTTGAATTACGAGGTATCCCCGTTGTACCAGACTGCACTTGATTTCCTCCATTTCCTTTAGCAGCATTGCTCTGAGAAGCCACAGAGGTAGGAGCATTCAGGTTCTGCAGACATTGCCTGATAAAGTGACCCGCTTCACTACAAAGATAGGAAGATCTGGTCTATTTACGACACGGCCCGAGATGCCTCTTCTAAAAAAAGCTACATAAAGGGATATGTGAACTTCTTCAAAAACCACCCATACTAACAACTAAAGTTGTACGAGCAACAGATGTTCCCAGAGATTGGGATTGTCGCACATATCCCGTCCTTGGTAGTTGCTGAAAGGTGGCAGGCCTATGGTCCCACTGTCTGCCCTTCTTCTAAAATATGGGAGGCTTAGAATCATCTCTAAACCTTTTATCAGGTCTGCCTTGGTTCCCCTTCCTTCTTTCATAAGTCTTTTGGGAGGCTTCAGTAGCAATTGCTTGATTGACCAAAGTTTGGAAGTCCTCCGACTCCCGGGAGGTGAAGAGAGGGCGCAATTCATCACAAAGGCCATCTATGAACATCCTACATTTTTCCTTCTTAGTGCGTATGATCTTCGCACCATACCTCGAATACTTGTAGAAATCAAGTATGTACTACTCCACGGGTCTTCCTTATTTTCTTGGATGGAGGAACTTCTTACGTCTTTTAGTGATATAGTGCTCAATGATATGCTTCTTGTGGAACTCCTAAAGAAAGAAGTCCCACGTAACTCTATGCTTAGGTATTGTGAGTGCCACGGTGTCCCACCAGCTCTGAGCCTCTTCAGAAATTAATGCCAGAGCACACTACAGCTTGTGCTTGTCAAGACACTTCATTTGCTTATTCAGGACTTTGAGAGTGTTTTCCAGCCAGTACTCTACTACTTCAGGATTATCTTGTTCTTAGCCGGTGAAGGTGTAAACTGGATATTGATGAAGCTTGTCGATAAGGGCCCTCGAAATAGATGAGGATGCTTCAACAGGATGAGGTGGCTACTCTTGCCTGAAAGACACAACCACTTGTTTGATCATCTCAGTCATGGACGTCATATACTCCATCTGAGCGGGAGGCATCAGAGGAGGATTGGGGGGGTCATTTTGTCCCACATGTTTTGGTCAGACCTCAACTCCTAGGTTGTCCCCTTGTGTTGAGGAAGAGTCAGGGTGTGGTTTCATTGTGACACGTCTATCGTTAGGTGCAAACATTCTTAAATCTAATCAAATAGAAAAAGTCAAATCATGTTAGTTACAAGTCACAAATAACATATATAAATAAACTTCTAGGTGGCATATGCACTTGCAGACTCATGATAAGTATCAGTTTAGTCCTAGAATCGACTAAACTCTAGCTCTGATACCACAAATGTAACACCCCTTTCTCGGCTAGTAGAGAATCGGGTCAGAAAGTGTTACCAGAAGATATATTTGGAGATTAGAAACTTAATCGGGGTTCAGAAGCTTATTCGAAATATCTTCTTAACCTCTTCTATGGCTGACAGACCTATTTATCCGCAACTTACTCGATTTGGGTCAATTTTAAACTTTTGTAAACTTAGGGACCAAAATGTTAATTTTGCAAGATAACGGTCTTTATCAGAATTTATTTTTACTAACCTTCAGTTGAACTTATCAACTATTAGCCTGTGAAATTTCATTATTAACGGAGGTCATCTACCTATCCGATTAGACCATATAATGTTTAGTGACCAATCTGTAAACTATTTAAAACTGTGGTTTAAGTCTTTTAACAGGATTAACTACCCTTGTATCGATACACTTTGGAGCCGTATCGATAAGGTTACACATAAATCTTACCTTCATTTAAATATGCGAAATCATGTATCTGTGCGCCATCACCCGTATCGATACGGGTTGACCAATTTTAACTTCGCTCAAAGGACCTCGTTTCGATACAGCAAAGTCTGTATCATTACGCGTTGACCAATGTTGACCCATTTCGATGCACCCTAAAGATGTATCGATACAATTTATTTCCCTGACCTTACTGCTAAGATATGTATCGATACACCCCTTTTGTGTATCGATACGCTCTGTTTTACCGAGACCAAATACGTAAGGCCGTATCGATATAGCTTGACCTATATCGGTACACATGTACTGTAATGATAGATTTTATCTAGTTTTTAATCAGTTTAACCTGTTTAACGATGTCCAAATGCAATGAAATTTTACCAGCAAGTTATTAATCTATAACTCTAATAACATACAAAATTTTGGAGCATTTCGAATCGATTTACTAAGTTTTTATCGTTTAGTACCTTAAAGCCAAAGTTAACTAGTTTTACCATTTTACAACCATACCAAAATGCACATCAACCTATTAAACACACTTAGGCCATTACACACACATCGAAATAGACAAATATAACATGTCTAAGCCTTATGCCACCTTACTAGGAGTTCAAAAAAAATGTAAGCATACATGGGGACAACGAGAGTCACTTGCAACTGCAACCACACGGTCGATGCTCGGAATTCTTCAAGATCCTGAAATGCATGAATGTTAGGCTTACATAGCCTAGTGAAGTAGTTATAATAAATGCAAACAAGATCTTTAATGACATGTATAACATGAAAGCATGCTTGAATGACATACACATAACATTAACATATACAATTCATGCTTAACATCAACATATAGTAATTTCATATATTAAATGTAAAATACATATTCTTCATTTTCTCCTTGGACATAGCAACCAATGGATACACAGATTCCCCTGTACACCACACATATCGAAAATAGGCATTAAACTTGAGCCGTAGCTCTAGAATCCCTTACACAATCCAACATTTTCTCCCTACATATAGGCCGTAGCCTGGACTGTGGTCCAATCCCTTACATAGTGAGCTCAAATAATCCTATGGCGTGTCAATTGTATCTAATGTCCTCGAGTGTCCAAGGTCGCATATCTCATCATAGATCTTACCTTTGTGCCCTTAGGCCATTTCACACCATATAATAAGCCTTTGCTTCTAATAGCGCAACATAGTATGTTCAGATCAATTTCCATACTTAGCATTTTTCAATTGTCACATTTAAGCTTACAAATGTATTAAAGCAACATGAAGGACTTACCAAACTTACCTCTTGAATCCACGTATGTTTGCTCTACTTGAGCCTTTAAACAAAATGCAATTTTAAGCATAAAACAAATGCAACCGGGATGGCACCTAGCCAGTCCATGACACAACTACACTCACCTAATGCTCAAAGGCTTTAAGGTTCTCGAATAACGAACCCCTTGCCGTTAGAAGTGCTCGGTAGTGAATATGACGAAGATGGCTTGTCTTCCACCACTTGAGCTAGGTTAAACAATAGGAATCGGTTAGAATCGATAACACGATATCAAAATCAGTATAACGATATCAACATCAATATCAAAACTTAAAATAGCTATTAGCTATCAAATTCCATGGATGACCAAAACCTTAGCTTAAGATGAAGCTTAATATAACCATAGATTTCAGCAATAGATTGAGGATTCTAGCTTACTTGATCGATAGCAATGATTCGATATCAATAAATCAAAGAAATCTCAAGCTTTTCTACCCTCAACAATGGAGGTGCTTGCTTAGAGGAAGGAGATGAGATAGAGGTGTATGCTTAGTTAGGTAATCGGGCAAAGCTAAGATTGCTATCCATATTTTTCCTTTAATCATTTTGATGACAAGGCTTTCCTTCATATGAAGGAATTGCACCTGTTCATCCCACGTATGGATAATTATAATGGAGGAGGGGCTAATCGCAAGGTTAGTCCCTCAACTCTCAATGTCTATACTTGTACCCCAAACTTTTAATTTCTATAATTTAGTCACTAGTATAACTTTCATTTCTTACAAAAGGATCCCACAATTTCAATTAAGCTCAATTAACTCCCATTAATTCAAAATTGGATACAACGATTGAGCACTTACATCATTCGGGTATAACTAGTACAAAACTTCTGATCACCAAAACCTAATTTCGACTATACCAGTTTTCGGGGTGTGACAGTGTTAGTACATCGTAATAATAAACATAACTACAAGAAATAATTACAGAAAAATAAACCCTAATTCGCATACATTCTAGTTCTCTAGGGCTTTCCACATGGCTTTAACGGGGTGGGCTTCTTAAGTTCTCAAACATGTTGGCTTGGTTCTATCAAAGGTTCTCGAACCGTCCCTATCCCCTACTCCAAGGTAGATAGGACGTTCGATCCTGGCCTATCACAGGCTTGTGGATCAAACATGACTCGAGGGGATGCATTTTCGTTATGCCCGTGTGGAGGGTTACTCACGAAAGCATAAGTACTCTGGATCCTGGAAGACTTTCACTAGCCCATGCGGAGGGTTACTTACGAAGGCATAGCTATTTTCTTCCACTTAAGTTGGATAAAGCTCAGGTAAAAGGCTTGTGTTATGATGCAAACAGTTTAGAGCACCGAAAAATGCACACAAAAATACAACGGATTACTAAGGAAAATAACTCGTGATCAAGTAAAAGTTGTGCCCTCTTAAAATTTCTCCAGGGGAGTTGCCAAGCTGTAACAACGGAGTTGCCACCAGTCCCTTTTATTATATTAGGTGGACCAGAAACCTATAAACCAACTAGAGATTACAAAATCTCAAGGGTTTAGGGGAACGGTTACGCGTGGGGAAGGATTAGCACCCCCATCACGCCCATAGAACAGCGCTTACTTGATCACTAATATTTTCCTTATAATTCGGATGAATGCATGCAAAGATAATCTCTTTTTAAATGATGCATTATGATCTTTTTAATTTTTATGGGTGGTTTTAATATTCAAAATTAATTATTATTTTCAAAAGCATGTGTTTAAAGACACTAATCCTAAAAGGCTCGATCTAATTATTTACATTTTACAAAGATGGATTGTTTACTTTTCTAACAATTACCTAAAGAGTTTTATTTACAATTAAAGAATTATTTACCCCTTTTTTAAAAAGAATTATTGAGTTAGTTTTTATTTACCATTATTTACAGTTAATAAATTATTTACCTTTTAAGAAAAATTACCTAAGGGTTTTATTTAATTATCTACAATTAAGAATAAAAAATATTTAGGTGATACATCATTTAAGAATTTAAGCCTAGGTATTTAATTAAGTTTTATTATTGATAATTAATTCTTGCAAGAGAAAAAAAAAATCTAAACTAGTAATTAAAGAAACGAACCTAAAGAGTATATACAAATTAATTGATTTTTCTTTAAAAGACATTAATTATTAAATGATTTGTTTACCCTAATCTTTTACCGAGTTAAAATGTATGAAGATGAATTAAAGGAAACGGTGAATATGAATCAAATAATGAATTAAAGTGCATGAAATAAAAGTCAAGAATTAAATTAAATTAAAAGTAAAAAGATTAAAGTAGGGAGATTGCAAACAGTAGGATTGAAACGCGAGCTTATCGACGTGGGGTACGGGCTAAACGACGGGCTGAACAGCGTCACCACTGCCGCTGCTGCTGGTCGACATCGCTACCACCGCTGCTAGCCGTCGGTGCTGCTGCTGGTCGCCGGTGGTGGTGACGGCTTCGTCTCTCGGCGATAATGGTTACTCCTCGTGCTCGACTTAATGAGAACTTGTACCCCTTTTCTTTCTTATTCAAAACCAAGTAACAGAGAAAAATATAAAAGAACAATGTTTGGGTAAAAATACCTCCAAAAATCAATTATAGTTTTTATTCCTCTTCAATATGGTGTGTGTTACAATGAGTGAATGTTTGGCCTTTTTATAGCCAATTACAAGAGTATAAAGGAGAAAAGAAAAATAAAACCTTAGTAAAACACTAGTATTTACATGTTTTTCTGCCTAATTTACTTGATATGAATAAAAAGATTGTTGCACAAATAAAGCTAAGGTTTCTCACATATGAGGCCTAATTGGGCCTAATGCATTTGGATTTTTTATTTTTGCATTTTACATATATTTTTAGACTTTTGTATCGTATATACATGAACAGATAAAATAAGTGACTACAGCTTGCAGCTTTGAAGGTGGTTTTGCTCTTCATCGATACCACACCTGCCAATTGACCAAAGATGAGGTGGTAGTGGAAATGCTTCAAGAAATAAGGCAAAAGTGATGTAGAATTATCATATATATAAGACCCATTCTGCTTGCTTTATGGAAGGTTCTTGGGATATGATATTCATATAGAGGCATGGATTTTTATGTTCAACACCATTTTGGAGAGAAAGTGGCTAAAAAACTAGATAAGGGGCACGACGAACAGGAGGGCTCAAAAAGAAGAAGCATAAGATGTGTACTTATGTTAGATAAGATTTTCTTCTTCAATGAAGTTTCACTCGTATACTAAAATATCAGAAATCCAATCCCAGCCTTAGTATATTTGGGTATGTCAAAATTGTTCATTTCTGCATGTTCAATGATGTATTTGCTTATGTTTTGATTGACTTTCTGTGTTTAGCAGCAAAACATATCAGAAATAATGTGGTGGAATAAATTAAGATCTGATCAACAAATCAACACAAGAATAAATTCTATGACAGTAATGGAATAATAAGCAAACCAACTTTCTGATTGTCCACCCTCACTGAAGCAAGCAGGAACTGCTCATCTCTCAGATAAATTAACACTAATTCAATCTTTCAACTCCAAAGATAAGATTCAAGAATTTTTTCACGTTTAATCGACACCTGCCAGACAGAGAGAGTTGAGGGATATAAGCGTAATACATGATTAACACCTTCCGACTGTGCTTCACAAATAGGACATCGACTATCCAATGAGTAATGGATTAAAGAGATTTACAATATTTAAGGGATTTCCCCCAATGTTTCCACCAAAAAAATAATTTTACCATCATCTTAACTTAGAAGTTCTTAAATTTTTAATATTTTTAAAGGCCCAGTCTCCACCGATTTTTCTACCTTCCACTGTCGATTATCACAATATTGTTTTTTGGGCTTAAATATATACTTGGTATATGAATTAGACACATTCTCCCAAGTTTGCACCAAAAGAATTTTTGTTTTTAAATTAGTACATGAACCAGGCACATACTCCTAAGTCAATACCTAAAAAATTTGTACTCTCAAATCGGTACTTGAACTAGACAATTCTCCCAAATTAGTAACGAAACCTATACGTTCTATCAATTTGGTCCTAATTCGAAACAAATCATAAATTTAACCTTTTATATTTAAAAGTTCTATCAAATTATTTTTTATTCTCCTAAATTGCTTGTTCTTCTTCCACGAATGTTATATTACTTTCTTGGTATAATAAAAATTTAACCATAACTTGTTGTTTTATCATAGAATGCAGTTGTCCAATTGCTTTTTTGATCCTATATACTTTCTTGATTTGACAATGTCACATTTTTTACTAAGTTGATGTAATTTTTAAATATTAAGGGTTAAATTTATTGAATTGTTTTGAATTAGGGTCAAATTGATAGAATGTATAAGGTTTTAGGTCTAAAAATGTTAATAAAAATACCAAAACAATGAATGAAATTAAAGTCCGGGCATCAACTTGAAAAAAAAAATGTTTAGTCCAAGTACCAATTTGGGAGCAAAAATTCTTTAGGTACCAACTAAGAAGAAGATACTTAATTTAGGTAGCAAATATTAATTGACGAATCAAATTAAATACCAGTGGGACCGTATACGTAAATACATGAGTTGGGATGGAATAAGTAAAAGGTAGCGCTGGTAATAACAGTAAAGAAGTTTAAAGTTGGAAGTCGGTGTATAGGAAGGGAGGAAAGAAATTAGCGAAAGATAATTTCTTCCTGTCCAAGTTAAGTAACCTATAAAAACCAAAGCAACCTTTGTTTAATACCAAGAACCCTAAGACCTAAAAAAACACAGAAGCCTCCGTGTTGAACAGTCTGTGTCTCTTCTCGGCCGTCATGGATGATAATGTAATGGCATTGGCAAGTACAAGTAAGGCGAAGAAAGGTGCAAGGAGCAGCCGGGGGCGTCAACGAATTGAAATCAAGAAACTAGAAGACGAAAGCAAACGCCAAGTAACCTTCTCTAAACGAAGACAAGGGTTGTTCAAGAAAGCTAAAGCGCTTTCCACATTGTGCGGGATTGAAGTCGGCATCCTCAACGTATCCAAATACAGAAGAGTGTATGCCACGGATAATATCGATGCGGTTCTGGAAACCCACTCATCATTCCATCATGCCATTGCCAATGACAAGCTGCAAAAGTGGAATGGAGTTGAAGAAGAAGGTGGTGGTGGTAATGCCAAAGCGGAGTTTGGGTTGGAAGAGGCAGTTGAGAAGCTGATGCAGTATGGGGTGGCGCTGAGGGAGTTGAGAGAGAAAGCAGCGGTTAGATTGGAGGAGCTTAGCAATAGCATCCATGACTTTTCTAGTGTGTGGGCACTGGTTGCTGATGAAGATGTGAGGAAGGAAGAGTCGGTAAACTAGTTGATGGTTGAACAAGGGATTTATGAATGGGGTCTTCAAATCAACTGGATTTATTTTATTCCTATCATCATTCAATTTGAGACAGCATAGCAACCCAATTCCATCATGTATGAGGGGAGAAAACTTTATCTACTCACTGGGTAGTTTACCCAACTGATGCGGCTATTTGGGTAGAACATAATAAATTATGTATTTATTATTTTTATATAAATAATAATAAAGGGTAAAACTTTGATACACAAACTGTGTAAAATTAATTTTACACAAGCTTGTGTATTTACCCTATAAAAACTCAAATCTTAAATTTCTAACCCTAACCCTAAAAAATTAACCCTAAACCTTAAACCCTATACACTAAATTCTAAACCCTACAACCTAAACCCCTAAACCTTAAACCCCAAACTAAAAACCTAACCCCTAAAACTAAAAGGCACATGTAAACTAAAGTTTACACGGCCTGTGTATCAAAGTTTTTTCCAATAATAAAAGGCATTAAATGCATTATTCAAACACATTTAATTTTTATTTATTATTTATTTCTCTTGATCTTGACATAATTTTAATGTTATAATATAAGATATAAATGATAAATTGCAACATGTTAAGATGAATTAATTTTACTATTGATCTTAATATTTTTACATAAAAATTATGTAAGTAATAAATTAATTTTGCATATTTGGATCATGATTTTAGTATTTTAAAATTGTATTTATCTTTAAAAATTATTTAAGTCAAGATATTTGTTAAACAGAGGTTTTAATCGACATCATGATTTTAGTATTTTAAATTTTTATTTTTATTTTGAAATTCTTTAAGTCGAGATATTTGTTAAACACTGAGATTTTAATCAACATCATGATTTTAGTATTTTAAATTTGTATTTTCCTGTAGACAATGTTCAATTTAATAAACAACATTAGGTTTCTCTTTTCTCTTAAATTTAAAATTTTCAATTGATTTTTCAGCTCTTCAGTAACTTGACAAACAAACAACAAGGTTACTATTATTTTCAATCAAATTAAAAATAAAATATCATATATGAACCATGAGTTTTTAAGCTTTGTCTCACCCCAATTTCTATGAAAAAACAACCCCTTAGACTACTTATGGTTGCACATGCTAAAAGAATAATAGAGAAATTTAATTGTATAGTGCTAATGCTATTGTTTTTCTATCTTTAAAATGAAATTTGTTTCGAAGAATAAAAATTAAAATAATTATTTTAAAGGCTTAATAAAAAAATAAGTGCTCAAACTATACGCTTTTTAACTTTAGGTGTCTAAACTATTTTTCGGTTTTTCTATTTTTTCTGGATGTGTTAAAAAACTATTTTTTGGTAAAAATATGTGCCTAAAATTTCATTTCGTTGATTTTAGGTGATTGGCCGTTGATGACCATTAAAATAAATTGTTATCCAACCAAAATATGACGTGTGACATGTTTTTGTTTTTATTTTTCTTTAAAAAATAAAAATAAGTATATGTTAAAAATATCCCAAAATAGTCCCAAATCACTAACCCTAACCCCCAAAATTGTCATCGTTCTCACCGTCGATAACCTCGTTGAACCCCACTATTGTCTTCGCCGGACGCCATCGTCCATTTCTCCTAATCACCCATCGCTGTTAACTGACAGGAGACGTGCCAATCGAACTTTGAACAACAAACACGAAAAGTTTCAACCGACATCTGATTGATACTCTTACCGGCAATGGGTGGTTATGGGAAATAGGCAGCGATATCTGGCGATTGCAATAGTCGGGTCCGACGAGGCTATTGATGGTGGCAACGATGATAATTTTGGGTTAGGGATTTTGGACTATTTTAGAAGATTTTGAGAATTCTTTTAAAATTATTTTATTTTCAATTTTTTAAAAGAAAATTTAAAACTAAAAATAAATATCATGTGTCTAAATTCGATTTCTTTAATAACACAACCTTTAAATTGTAATTGATTGAAACTTTGGGCACCTAAAATTAAGCAAATGAAACGACAACTACTTTTACTAAAAAAATAGTTTATGTACCTAAAGTTAAAAAGATGTATAGTTTAGTCACTTATTTGTATATTAAGCATATTTTAAATTATACTAATATTTTATCATCAATATTTTGTTTACTGTAATTAGTTCTATAATTGAATAATTTTAAAAATTATTTATGGGTAAAGAATGTATTAATTGCATTGCATTTATACTCTTAAAAGTTATTTATGAATAAAAGATGTATTAAATACATGACATTTATAGTCTTAAAAATTGTTTATTGATAAAAGGAATATTATTATTTTTTTACTTTAATCATATTCATTTTAACTACCATGTCATGTGCCACTTCAGTTGGGTAAATGATCCAAAAGGTAAATATAGCATTGCCTTGTGCGAGGCACCGGCAGTGGATCACAAACAATTGTTGTGAATGCCACATGAATTCCCTTTTTAGAAAATAAAGAATTTCATTAATGTTTTCATATTACCATGTACTACCATAAAATCCTAATTTACCAGCTGTAATCATTATAGATATTAATGAATTTTTAAACTACTCATGTATTCCAATACAATTTCATCGTCTAATGTAGATTCTAATTAAAAAGTTTTATCCCATTTACCACGTTTGAGTTTTGCTTCTTTAACCAAAGTGAAAAATTAGGTATAATTTTAATGACCGAAAATACTTTGACACATAAGCCTCTTAATTTTAAGGTTTAAGATCTAGTTTAGGGTTTAATGTGTAGGAAGTCAAATTTAAGGTTTATGGTTAGAATTTAAAAGATATGGTTTAAGTTTTAGCATGCTAAGGTTAGTGATTTAGGTTTTAAATTTTATAGCTTAAATATGAAGGATTGTGTAATTATTTTATACAACTTGTGTATCAAAATATAACCCATAAATATCGTAAAACTAATTTAATAAACATTGTTTCCAGTTTTCTTTCTACGTCACCAATAATAGCCTTCACACTGATACTAGGATTATTGAATCGTGACTTTTTTCGGGCACAAGCAAGAAATGTGGGTGTCAAAATTTAAATTCTTTATAAATGAATCTTTTAAGTAAGTGAGAACAAAATAATGAGTGTTAAATTCCTTTCAAATGGTGTTAAATTTTTTAAGAGATTAATATTTATTTAAAGTTATGTTAATTTTATTTTTAACATTATTTTAGATTAATTTTATAGAAAAAATTTCTCTAAAATTTCTGTGTATCACGTGTGGCTCCTCCTATAATGACATGGGAAATTTTTATAAATGAAAAGTTCATAGAAAATATTTAAAGTAGGGATAAATAAAAAATTGAATAAATCAAAAATTGGAAAGTTTATAGAAAAGATTTAAAGTAGGGATAAATAAAAAAAAATTGAAGGGTAAACTGCATAAATAGTCCCCCGACTATGCTCCAATTATCTTTTGCGTCCCTCAACTATCAAATGTTACAAACTAGTCCCTTAACTAAATGTTACATACAAACTGGTCTCATTCTGTTAAAAATTGACGGACGGCTTATCTGGACGTTAACATGCTGAGTAGGATGCTAACGTGGCCTCCACATTAAAACAATGTGTTTTGATTATACACTTAAACAACAGTTCATTATCCTTCATCATCAGATTAGCCCTAAACTAAAAAAATTAGGAAACCGAAAGAAAAAAATTCTCTCACAATAAATGCTTTAGGGTGTTGAGAAATTGGGTGAAATTAGAAAGTTCTTCATCGTTCATTGATTTAGGGTTTTATCGTTCATTGATTTAGGGGTTTTCGTGAGTTCTTCAACATAAATTAAGGTTAATGATGTATCATCGTAAACTTCGATCGAAAGGGCAAGGAGTTGTTCGCTATGGTATGATATTTATTCTTCCTTTTTAGGTTTTTCTTTCGTTCTTAATTCTTTCTCATAATTTCGGTTTAGGTTTACATTTTTGTTTGATTGGATTGATTTTGTGTTTACTTTTGTTAAAGGTTACTTGTATATTTTGATGAAAAGGACTTTGTAAATACTAATGACTTTGAATATTCTGATAACTTTGAATATTGTTTAGGGTTTAACTTATTGTTTAGTTTTTGTGCTTTAGTGGTATGAAACTAACTTTGAATATTCTGAGGACTTTGAATATTGTTTAGTTTTGTGCTTTAGTAGTATGAAACTGACTTTGAATAATGTTTAGGTTTAAATTATTGTTTAGTTTTGTGCTTTAGTGGTATGAAACTGACTTTGAATATTCTAAGGACTTTGAATATTCTGATGAAGCTGACTTTGAATATTGTTTAATTGTGTGTTTTAGTGGTATGAAACTGACTTTAAATAATGTTTAGGTTTAAATTATTATTTTAGTTTTGTGCTTTAGTGGTATGAAACTGACTTTGAATATTGTTTAGGTTTGAATTATTCTTTAGTTTTGTGCTTTAATGGTATGAAACTGACTTTAAATATTGTTTAGGTTTAAATTTTTAAATATTCTGATGACTTTTAGAAAGTGGTATTGTCCTATAGTTTTGTTGTGGTAAAGGTGAGTTTGTTTTTTTGTGCTTTAGTACTTTAGTTTTTTTGTGGTATTGTGCACTTTAATATGAAAGTGACTTTGAACTATGTGATGTTAGTTGGATTATTTTAATGTGTATATCTAATTTTTTATTATTTTAATGTGTAATGTTGTAAAGTTTGGTATAATAGTTTAATGTGCACTGCTTTTAAAGTTCCACCACATGATAATTCAATAGTTTAATGTGCACAGTTTTATTTGCTTTATTGTTCTTTAGAAATACAATCAGAGTTATACACAACAATTATGCATCATGGGAGTTGTTTTTTTGAAGATATTGTATTTAGGTATACTGGAAATTTTGTTTCTCATTATGATTGGTGTAGAATTGATAGAATGAACATGCTTGAGTTTGCTAATATGGTGTTTATATTAGGATATATGTGTCCAGTTAAATTATACTGGAAAAAGGTAGAAGATAATCTAACTAGGGAATCAATCAGGCAGTTAAGTATTGACCATGATGTCCTCCTGAGTTTGGTAGATAATATGCCTAGGGACCACTACCTAAATGTGTACGCAGTTGAAGAATCCATTACATATGGATCTGGCTTAGAGCATAATGACTTAAATGATGAACCTGAGTTAGGCTTAGGGCAGCATGACTTGGATGATGAACTTGAGATTGGTGAGGGACCTAATTTATGACATACTAAGAATGTGTTTGTGGAGTCTGATAATGATTCTGATTTTGATTCTATATTTGTTGAGTTTGCTGATTCTGATTCTAGTTCAAATGATTTTGATTTTGTGTTTGTGGAGTCTAATAATGATGTGGGTGAGGAAAAACATGTACTAAGAATGTGGCAAATGAAGTTGAGAAAGAGTACTATGGCATAGGGTTATCTGATTTAAGAATTGGATCTAGAGTGGGGAGTGATAGTGATAGTAAAAAAATTGACTCACTAAACAATGTACATGAGTCAGACTCTGACGGTCAAAATTTTCTTAAATTCAACAGTATTGCTTATATGATTAAGCTTAGGTTTGAAACTGGTTTAGCTTTTGCTGGTAAAAAAATTCTAAAAGAAGCCATTAGTTAATATGGAAGGATGCATAAGTATAATGTGAAATTCAAGAAAAATGATAAAAGAAGATTGGTGGCAGCATGTAAACTAGGGTGTCTATGGAAAATAAGGGCTTCACCAATGAATCCAAGTGACCCATTAGACACATTATGGCAGATTAAAACTTATGTTCCTCAACATAGATGTGCTAGAGACCTTAAGAATAAGCATGTGGCATCTAAATGAATTGCAAGAGAGTACTTTTATAAGTTTCTGGCAGATTGCAATTATCCATCCATATATTTAATGAAGGATGTTTACAAGTACCACATTGTTGTTGTGTCTCTCACTAAATGTTTGAGGGCTAGAGATCATGCCCTTGAGCAAATAATGGAAAGTCAGAAGAGACAATATGTGAAGATATATGACTATCTTGCTGAGCTAAGGCATACCTATCGAGGGACTTGTAATACCCAAAATCATGGTTTAGTAACTTGTTATAAACTAATTAGAGTTTAATTGTACAAACAATCTACAAATTAGAAGAATTGATTAAACCTAGTGACTAAATTAGATGGATTGCTAAAGAAGTAGCCTAATCATGAAGGATCAAATAATAACAAATTGTAAATGTAGAATTGCATGCAATAAGGATGAGTAGTTAAGGGTTTATGAAGCAATTAGACCAAAATTTGCCAAGTGGAGGCAAATAGCTTAGCCATGTGATAACACCTTGGCCAAGTTGCCATCTTGCTATCATCTCCTCCACTCCACCTTGGCCGAAACAATCATCATCCATCTAGGAAAAGAAAAATCACCATCGTTGAGAGGAAGAAAGCTTGCATGAGATCAAATTGCATGAAAATTGAATGGCTAGGAAGATTGTAAGTGGATTCTAAATCCTTCCTCCCTAGCAATTTGTTTGAATGAGTGATTGATGATGTTCTTGTTGCGTATGAATTGAATTAGATGAATGTTATGTATGTTAGGGTCATGTTAGCTTCAATTATAACCTGGAGATTGAATGCTAGTAACTAAATTGCTAATGAGATATATGTATAGTTGCTGGAAAATTTAGAAATATGTGCTTGATTGAAAACAATCTTGATTAAAGACTATTTTGATGGAGAAATTGTGTAAACATGCGAAATGAACATAGAACCCTGTTTTGATCTTGTTTCTAGATAAAATTAAGATTGAATTGAGTACATATGTTGCTGGAAATGTGAAAGCACCTAACTAGATTAGTTAAACTAGGTAATGGATTGCCTAATTGATAAAAATGAATGTGCAAAGTTGATCAAACAGATCAAATTAGGTTCAACATGATAATGCCCTGTTTTAAGAACATTGCTAGGTGAATTATGATGGCCTAGACATGTACGAACATGAACATGAATGGAATTTCCATGTTAGGACCTTGCTAAAATGAGTTAAGAAGCTAGAAATTCAACCTAGTGTAATCTGCCCAGAATGCTCTATTATGGGCAGCAACTTTGAAAAATCACTATAAATTGTATATAATGAATTTAAGGCTGAACTTTTTATGGACAAAACCTTGGTATGTCTAAATTCATTAGGAGAAAACAGAACTGAACTATGGGTTGTATACTGAAATGTAGAGAAGAAACACTAAGGATAGTGCAAACTATCCAGTATAGCAAAATGCCTTGTCTTTAACTTAAAAACTGTATTAATTGGCAAAGAACTAAAATGCAAGCCTTATATGGTCATAAAGAAAATTTTATTAGATTTCCAACGATGTAAACCAATTGAAATTCCGACGTACAGAATGAAAGTTATGCATGATTAAGTGACTAGAGTGCAAGTTGCCTGGCAGCAGCAATATAGGCAATTGCACACTATTTTGTGGCATTTTGTAAACTGTCTTGTAAACAGTTTTAGGCCTTTGATTATGCCTTGTTTTACATGAACTAGAATGTAGTTAAGTGTAGTGGAAAATGTATATGAGCATGCTGCCAAATTTGTGAATGTTGTGTGCTTGTAACTTTGTCTTGATTTGGTGATCATATGATCATTATTTTGACATGTGTTTGTACTTGTAATGTGATAGAACCAGGAGTAAACTTGGTGGAAGAGGATAGAGTGGATCATCCTAAAGCCAAGAAGAAAGGAGTATGGATCCAAGACTAGCTAAGCTTGGAGTAATGCATGAAACTTGATCCTAGACTTGTATACATGATCAATTCGAATGCTTAAGTATGATTATGTGATAACATGGATGCTTGTATGTGCTATGATGCAATGTGATTGAATGTTAAAGACTTGCTTGAGACATATTCTCATCTTGATGAAATGAAACATGAAACGACTTGACATGTGAGCTATGCTTCAATGGCCTAATATGAAATGAACTTGCTTGACATGATCTTGATCTTGAAACAATTGAATAAATGGTAAATCGAACAACCTTGGTAGCTAGTTGGACTAGGTAGAAGGGCATGCCTTAGTGTCTAGAGCTCATTGTGTTAGGGTGGACTACGGTCCAGGTCTAAGGCCCCTATTTGGCGACAAACGGAGGGTACGTATGTGGTCTTTGGCGACTATAAGAGGGTTTGACCAGCACTACGGTGCATCTTGTGGCGACAGTTGGTTGGAGACTCGATTACCTATACAAACTAAGTACCAAGGGGGTTGTTTAATGAATAACAATTGAAATAAAAATCCTACATCATGTGTTACTTGTCTTGAATTCCATGAATTTGTATGTTACTTGACTTGAAAGCATGACTCCTTGATTTCTTGTTTTGCAAGCATGATGTGCTTGATTCATGATATGAATTTCTTGATTCTTGTTCCTTGAATGGCCAAATGCTTGAAACCTTAATTAGGATTTTCTTGATGCTTGATATCCTTAGCTAGGATTCTTCAAATGCTTGAAGCCTTAGCTAAGATCACTCTATTGCTTGAAAGCCTTAGCTAGGTCTGTACTTGATTAAATGACACATAAAACTTGAAATAACAAATGATTAGATTTAGTACTACCTCACTAAGTACACTCTTATACTTATCACTCTCGTTTTCATTCTTCACAACTATAGGATAAAGGATTCGAGTTTATTTGATCTTGAAGCCTGTTACCTTGAGCAAGAAACAAGTCACACAAGTTTCGCCTAAGTATGGTTTTATTCTTGTTTTGTATATCTCCTAGAATGGTGGCACTAGATTGTATATAGTTTATCATGAACATGCATTTTGGTACACTTGGTACTTGTATATAATGTCTTGATGGGCCTACTATGTTATGAATCTATGGTTAAGTATGTAATGAACTTAAATTACATGTAATGGATGATGTTTGCTGCGCAACTATTGAATTAAATTCATGGAATGATCATATGTTGATATAGTTTGTTATGAAGCAATTCGAAAGCCTTGTTATGTTCATGTGTATGCTTGAATTAAAAGTAGAATGTGATGAACCATGTTGCTTAAGTTCCATTCGAATTGCCATGGAAAGTTTATGATTCTCTTGTGTGTGTTAATGCCTTGATTATAAGTGTATTGTGTACGTGTTTGATGCATAGCTGAATGGTCTATATCATTAGGAACTAGTTACATGCCTTGTAGTATGTATTTGGTGTTAATGGCCGAATGTATAAGTTAGTATAAGGCTTGAATAGAACTAGTTTCATGCTATTGAATGTTTAGATAATCATGCTTAGTAAGTATAGGATTGATATGTCTAAATGTATACAAACCAAGGGACCTTGAATTGAAATGGAAGCATGTTACATCTAGAGACATTCGAACCTAAGCTAAGGATCAATGAAGTGAATCGAATTGATAATGTAGTAACTTGAAATAAAAGCATAAAATGAATTAAGTTAGTGACCTATTCGAAAGGTTAGATTGAAGTAAGAATCAATTGTGTGGTTACTTGTTTGCTAAGTAAGTATGGTTGTTTGCTTGTTCTTGTATTGTCTGCCTTGTTCTTGATGTCCCTTGATCATTGCCATTGCTTGCTTGTTAAGTAACGCTCCTGAGCCAGGTTGCTACTAGCCCGGGTAGGGGGTGTTACATTTAATTGGTATTAGAGCTTTAGGTTTAGTCGATTCTAGGACTAAACTGGGCTATCATGCATCATATAGAATACTTGTGCCACCTAGGAGACTTGTATTGAATAGCTTATGTCTTGCTTTTTAAACCAAATCCCTGATTGTTCTATTTGAACGTAGAATATCTGAAACAAGACTAGGCCGGGACAATAGAAGTCCTAAAGGCTCCTTGAATGTAGGAGATAATCTTTCGAGATGAAACATGAAATTGTAAAGTAAAGCCTTGTAGTTTTGAATCCAATAGGGGGAATCACATCCATTAACTTCCTTTGCAAGGAATGTTCTATAGTCATTCGAAACATACCCTTTCCTATTGATTTATATGTATTGCCTTCTTGTGAGTTCGATTTAGTGTTAAGACTAGATTGGCTAAGCAAACATGAAGCCTGGATAGATTGCCAAAATAGGAGACTGTATCTCTAGGGTTTAGGAAAAGAATCATTTCTCCTAATTGATAAAAAACCAACCTCAATCTTTGCTACCATGACTATGCAAGATGAATTTGAATTCGGCTTACCTAGTATGCCAATTGTGTATGAATTCATTGATGTTTTTGCTGAGGAACTCCTTGGTCTCCCTCCAACCAGAGAAGTAGAGTTCGGGATTGAAGTTCAACCTAGAACAACTCCGGTGTCTATCACACCCTATCGAATGGCACCTGTTGAATTGAAAGAACTCAAAAAGCAACTCCATGAGCTACAAGACAAAGGCTTTATTCGGCCTAGCTCTTTACCCTGGGGAGCACCCGTATTGTTCATTAAGAAGAAGGAAGGGTCGATGAGAATACAAGACTCGGATGTACCCAAAACGTCTTTCAAGACTCATTATGGTCACTATGAGATCCTAGTTATGCCCTTTGGGCTAACCAGTGCTCCAGTCTTTTTCGTGAAGAAGAAAGACGGGACTATGAGATTATGTATTGATTACAGAAAATTGAACAAGCTTACTATCAAGAATCGGTATCCTCTCCCAAGGATATAAGATCTCTTCGATCAACTCAAGGATGCTTCGGTGTTCTCAAAGATTGATTTGCGATCGGGATACTATCAAATAAGGATAAAAGAAGAAGATCTACCCAAGACAGTCTTTCGTAGTCAATATGGCCACTTCGAATTCCTTGTAATGCTATTCGGGTTAACAAATGCTCCTGCTGCTTTAATGGATCTCATGAACCGTGTATTCAAACCCTATCTTGACAAGTTTGTGGTCGTCTTCATCGATGACATCTTGGTGTATTCTCGGAATAAGGAAGAACACTTCGAACACCTTCGAATTGTATTGCAAACTCTCTGAGAACGCCAATTGTTCGCAAAGTTCTCTAAGTGTGAATTTTGGTTATCGAGAGTCTCGTTCCTTGGCCATGTCATCTCGGTAGAAGGAATTAAAGTAGACCCGAGTAAAATTTGATCCATCATGGATTGAAGACCTCTGAAGAATGTTGGTGAGGTCAGAAGCTTTCTCGGTTTAGCCAGGTATTATCGGTGATTTGTCAAAGGATTCTCATCCATTTTCGCAAGCTTGACTAAGCTAACTCGCAAAGACACGCCCTTTGTTTGGTCGGAGAACCAACAACGAAGCTTTGATCAACTTAAACAAGCCCTAACTCATGCACCGGTTCTTATCCAACCAGAATCGGGTAAAGAATTCACTGTCTATAGTGATGCATCTCATTTAGGACTAGGATGTGTCCTAATGTAAGATGAAAAAGTGGTAGCTTACGCTTCAAGGCAACTGAAACCACACAACTCAAACTATCCTACACACGATCTAGAATTGGCAGCTATCGTGTTTGCTCTCAAAATATGAACGCATTACTTGTATGGGGAGAAATATAACATGTTCATAGACCACAAGAGTTTCAAATACCTCCTGACTCAGAAAGATTTGAATCTGAGACAAAGAAGATGGCTAGAATTGCTTGAAGACTATGATTTGGTTATCGACTACCATCCAGGGAAAGAAAACGCGGTTGTTGATGCCCTTAGTCGCAAACCATACTCGGGTAAACCTCTAAATCTAAATTCTAGAATATTTTCATTTAAAATTTAGACTTTCTTAGATTACAAGTAATCCATTCGAACACCTTTCTTATTTTGCAAGAAACTACTCAAAAATCTCTTTTAGTAATCTTGTGTATTCTTTGTAGCTTCATTGGCTATCAATGCTCACTTTCATTTATCCAAAGAACAGAAATTCTTGTCTGAACTTCAAGTTCAATCCAGCTTAATCTTAAGAATTAAAGAACTCCAACAAATTGATCCAGATCTTTAGAAGATCGTATCCAAGCTAGACTCTGAGTCTAATTCTGACTACTCCCTCAAGTCGAATGGACTCCTCTACTTCAAGGATAGAATATGTGTACCTAACAATGAGGAACTAAGACAAGAAATGTTACAAGAAGCTCACCAAAGCTCTTTCTCGATTCACCCGAGATCAGTTAAGATGTTCAATGATCTAAAGCCACTATACTGGTGGCCGAGCATGAAATCGGCTATCACAGACTTCGTATCAAAGTGCCTAACTTGTCAAAGGGTTAAAGCTGAGCATTAATTCCCTACTGGATTGCTTCAACCTATCGAATCTCCTCATTGGAAATGGGATCGAATTACAATAGATTTCGTTACTGTTCTTCCTTTCACTCCAAGAAAGAATGATGTTGTATGGGTGATTGTTGATAGATTTAAAAAGTCTACTCACTCCATCCCTGTTCAAATGAACATGAGCTTGGAAACCTTAGTCGAGCTATATATCCGTGAAGTGATTCGATTACACGATGTACCTACAACTATAATCTCTGATCGTGATCCCAGATTTGCTTCTCGATTCTAGAATTCCTTGTAGAAGTCTCTAGGATCTAAAGTGCATATTAGTATAGCCTTTCATCCTCAATCAGATGGACAATCTAAAAGAATCATTCAAGTGCTCGAAGATATGCTATGTGCTTGTGTTATAGACTTCAGAAAGAATTGGGAGAAATCTCTACCCCTAGTAGAGTTTGCCTACAACAATAGCTACCAGACATCTATTCAGATGGCTCCCTTCGAAGCTCTATATGGAAGAAGATGTAGAACTCCCTTGTGCTGGTCCGAATTGGGAGAAACCAAGGTTTTAGGACCTCAACTGCTCAGAGAAACCGAAGAACAAGTGAAAATCATTCATGAGCAATTAAAGGCAGCCTTTGATAGGCAAAAAGCTTATGCTGACTTGAAAAGGAGAGACATCCAATACAATGTTGGAGACAAGGTCTTCCTCAAAGTATCTCCATAGAAGAAAGTTTTTCGGTTTGGAAGAAAAAGAAAGCCCAGCCCTCGGTTTATCGGACCATTTGAAATCATTGAAAGAATTGGTCCAGTGGCTTATCGATTGGCACTTCCTAGTGAATTCGATAAGATCCACAATGCCTTCCATGTTTCCATGCTCAGGAAATATAGGTCTGATCCATCTCATGTTCTTGAACCCGAAGAGGTAGAATTGAATCCCAATCTATCATATGAAGAAGAGCCTATTCAAATACTTGACAAGGAAGTCAGAAGACTTCGAAACAAGAATGTTCCTCTTGTCAAAGTCTTGTAGAGAAATCACAAGGTTGAAGAGGCAACATGGGAATCTGAAGAAGTCATGAAGAAGAAATATCCTCACCTATTTGATTCAGAAAATTCAAGGACGAATTTATCTTAAGGGGGAGAATTGTAATACACCAAATCATGGCTTAGTAACTTGTTATAAACTAATTAGAGTTTAATTGTACAAACAATCTACAAATTAGAAGAATTGATTAAACCTAGTGACTAAATTAGATGGATTGCTAAAGAAGTAGCCTAATCATGAAGGATCAAATAATAACAAATTGTAAATGTAGAATTGCACGCAATAAGGATGAGTAGTTAAGGATTTATGAAGCAATTAGACCAAAAATTGCCAAGTGGAGGCAAATAGCTTAGCCATGTGATAACACCTTGGCCAAGTGGCCATCTTGCTATCATCTCCTCCAATCCACCTTGGCCGAAACACTCATCATCCATCTAGGAAAAGAAAAATCACCACTGTTGAGAGGAAGAAAGCTTGCATGAGATCAATTGCATGAAAATTGAATAGCTAGGAAGATTGTAAGTGGATTCTAAATCCTTCCTCCCTAGCAATTTGTTTGAATGAGTGATTGATGATGTTCGTGTTGTGTATGAATTGTATTGGATGAATGTTATGCATGTTAGGGTCATGTTAGCTTCAATTAGAACCTGGAAATTGAATGCTAGTAACTAAATTGCTAATGAGATATATGTATAGTTGCTGGAAAATTTAGAAATATGTGCTTGATTGAAAACAATCTTGATTAGGGACTGTTTCGATGGAGAAATTGTGCAAACATGCAAAATGAACATAGAACCCTGTTTTGATCTTGTTGCTAGATAAAATGAAGATGAATTGAGTGCATATGTTGCTGGAAATGTGAAAGCACCTAACTAGATTAGTTAAACTAGGTAATTGACTGCCTAATTGATGAAATGGATGTGCAAAGTTGATCAAATAGATCAAATTAGGTTCAACATGATAATGCCCTGTTTTAAGAACATTTCTAGGTGAATTATGATGGCCTAGACATGTACGAACATGAACATGAATGGAATTTCCATGTTAGGACCTTGCTAAAATGAGTTAAGAAGCTAGAAATTCAACCTAGTGTAATCTGCCCAGAATGCTATGTTCTAGGCAGTAACTTTGAAAAATACCTATAAATTGTATATAATGGATTTAAGGCTGAAATTTTTATGGAAAACACCTTGGTATGTCTAAATTCATTAGGAGAAAACATAACTGAACTATGGGTTGTATACTGAAATGTAGAGAAGAAACACTAAGGACAGTGCAAACTGTCCAGTATAGCAAAATGCCCTGTCTTTAAGTTAAAAACTGTATTAATTGGAAAAGAACTAAGATGCAAGCCTTATATGGTCATAAAGACAATTTTGTTATATTTCCAACGGTGTAAACCAATTAAAATTCTGACGTACGGAATGAAAGTTATGCATGATTAAGTGACTAGAGTGCAAGTTGCCTGGCAGCAACAATATAGGCAATTGCACATTGTTTTCTGGCATTTTGTAAACTGTCTTGTAAACAGTTTTAGGCCTTTGATTATGCCTTGTTTTACATGAACTAGAATGTAGATAAGTGTAGTTAAGTGTAATGGAAAATGTATATGAGCATGCTGCCAAATTTGTGAATGTTGTATTCTTGTAACTTTGTCTTGATTTGGTGATCATATGATTATTATTTTGACATGTGTTTGTACTTGTAATGTGATAGAACCAGGAGTAAACTTGGTGGAAGATGACAGAGTGGATCATCCTAGAGCCAAGAACAAAGGAGTGTGGATCCAAGACTAGCTAAGCTTGGAGTATTGTGAGTGTAGTTACCTCTAGGGTTAGGACTAGGTCCTAACCAATGTATTCTTGTTACATTCTTGAAATGTTAAATGAATCTAATCATGGACATGACCTAATAAGGGAAGAATGACTAAAGTAATGCATGAAACTTGATCCTAGCCTTGTATACATGATCAATTCGAATGCTTAAGTATGATTATGTGATAACATGGATGCTTGTATGTGCTATGATGCAATGTGATTGAATGTTAAAGACTTGCTTGAGACATATTTTCATCTTGATGAAATGAAACATGAAACTACTTGATATGTGAGCTATGGCTCAATGGCCTAAGGGCCTAATATGAAATGAACTTGCTTGACATGATCTTGATCTTGAAACACTTGAATAAATGGTAAATCGAACAACCTTGTAGCTAGTTGGACTAAGTACAAGGGCATGCCTTAGAGTCTAGAGCTCATTGTGTTAGGGTGGAATACGGTCCAGGGCTAAGGCCCATATTTGGCAACAGACGGAGGGTACGTATGTGGTCTTTGGCGACAGTAGGAGGGTTTGACCAGCACTACGGTGCATCTTGTGGCGACAATTGGTTGGAGTCTCGATTACCTATACAAACTAAGTACCAAGGGGTTGTTTAATGAATAATAATTGAAATAAAAATCTTACATCATATGTTACTTGTCTTGAATGCCATGAATTTGTATGTTACTTGACTTGAAAGCATGACTCCTTGATTTCTTATTTTGCAAGCATGATATGCTTGATTCATGATATGAATTTCTTGATTCTTGTTCCTTGAATGGCCGAATGCTTGAATCCTTAATTAGGATTATCTTGATGCTTGATATCCTTAGCTAGGATTCTTCAAATGCTTGAAGCCTTAGCTAAGATCACTCTAATGCTTGATGCCTTAGCTAAGATCACTCTATTGCTTGAAAGCCTTAGCTAGCTCTATACATGATTAAATGACACATAAAACTTGAAATAACAAATTATTAGATTTAGTACTACCTCGCTAAGTACATTCTTGTACTTATCACTCTCGTTTTCATTCTTCCCAACTACAGATAAATGATTAGAGTTTGCTTGATCTTGAAGCCTGTTACCTTGAGCAAGAAGCAAGTCACACAAGTTTTACCTAAGTATGGTTTCATACTTGTTTTGTATATCTCCTAGAATGGTGGCACTAGATTGTATATAGTTTATCATGAACATGCGTTTTGGTACACTTGGTACTTGTATATAATGTCTTGATGGGCCTACTATGTTATGA
Source organism: Hibiscus mutabilis (assembly GCA_019671005.1). NCBI lineage: Eukaryota > Viridiplantae > Streptophyta > Magnoliopsida > Malvales > Malvaceae > Hibiscus > Hibiscus mutabilis. Next base: position 43,088,523 of record CM033717.1, on the reverse strand, counting down.
ATCTATGGTTAAGTATGTAATGAACTTAAATTACATGTAATGGATGATGTTTGCTGTGCAACTATTGAATTAAATTCATGGAATGATCATATGTTGATCTAGTTTGCTATGAAGCAATTTGAAAGCCTTGTTATGTTCATGTGTATGCTTGAATTAAAAGTAGAATGTGATGAACCATGTTGCTTAAGTTCCATTCGAATTGCCATGGAAAGTATATGATTCTCTTGTGTGTGTTCATGCCTTGATTATAAGTGTATTGTGTACTTGTTTGATGCATGGCCGAGTGGTCTAGATCATTGGAACTAGTTACATGCCTTGTACTATGTATTTGGTGTTAATGGCCGAATGTATGAGTTAGTATAAGGCTTGAATAGAACTAGTTTCATGCTATTGAATGTTTAGATAATCATGTTTAGTATGTATATGATTGAGATGTCTAAATGTATACAAACTAAGGGACCTTGAATTGAAATGGAAGCATGTTACATCTAGAGACATTCGAACCTAAGCGAAGGATCAATGAAGCGAATCAAATTGATAATGTAGTAACTTGAAATAAAAGCACAAAATGAATTAAGTTAGTGACCTATTCGAATGGTTAGATTGAAGTAAGAATCAATTGTGTGGTTACGTGTTTGCTAAGTAAGTATGGTTGTTTTCTTGTTCTTGTATTGCTTGCCTTGTTCTTGATATCCCTTGATCATTGCCATTGCTTGCTTGTTAAGTAACGCTCTCGAGCCGGGTTGCTACTAGCCCGGGTAGGGGGTGTTACAGGACCACTAGCATATGCTATTTAAATGAGCGTCTCTTTCATAGAATGTATGTTTGCATGCAAGCATACAAAGATATATTTAAGGCTAAATGTAGACCAATTTTTAGCCTTGATGGATGTCACTTAAAGGGATATTATGGTGGGTATATACTGGCAGCAGTTGAGATAGATGTTGATGATTGCATCTATCCCATTGCATATGCATGTGTTGAAAGTGAGTGCGATGAATCTTAGGCATGGTTCCTGGGCATTTTGAAGGATGATGTGGGTATTGTCAACTCTTATCACACCTCTTTCTTGTCTGACAGACAAAAGGTACATAATGTAATATTTTTAAAATTTTCATTTCTTATTTGCATGCTTTCATGACTAACAAACAAATTTTTTTGGATATCGTGTTTGTAGGGGCTTGTGGATGATATTGCAGAACTTTTTCCACATTCTCAACACAGGACATGTGTTAGACATTTGTACAAAAACTTCAAGTTTGAAGATTTTAACAAGGGAAAAACATCTGAAGGATCTTTTTTTGAAAGTTGCAAGATCAACTACTATTAAAGATTTCAAAGACACGTTGGAAGAAATCAAATCTGTGTCATCAAAGTCTTATGATTGGTTGGTCAAGATCAATCCAGACCAATGGTGTAAGGCTTTTTTTACAAGTAGAACCAAAACTGGCATGTTGTTAAATAATCTATGTCAATGTTTTAACAAGGTATATATTGTTTACTAAACAATGTTTCAACTAATAATTAATATATACTAACATTTTATTTTATTTGTTTTTGAAGTTTATACTCGAAGCATGGGACAAGTCTATTCTTACCATGATGGAAACCATAAGGACTAAGATCATGCAAAGGATCACAAAGAAACTATCACAAGCTGAGAAATATGTTGAGCCTCTCTATCCCAAAATTCAGAAGAAGTTGAAGCTTATGATTGAACTATCCAATAGGTAATCAAAACTGTTTTCAATTAATCCTTAGTTTACTTACTTCAAAAATTGTATGTCATTTACTTCCTTCAAAAATAATGTAGGTGCTGGCCTAGAAATGCTGGTAGTGAACAATACTAAGTTGAATGTGGATATGGCAACCAACATGTTGTCAATATGCAAGCATTGACTTGTACATGTAGGATATGGGAGTTAACTGTATCCCATACAACCAAGCCGTGTCAGTAATGTTGTTGATTGAAGTTAGGCCAAAATCACATGTTGATGAATGCTACACCAAGACAACACAAGAAAGAATCTATTCAAGTTTCATGAACCCAATTAGAGGACCAAATCAATTGACTCCTCAAAAAGGATGTCTACCTATATTGCCCCCGCCATTGAGAAGACCACTTGAGATACCTCATAAATCTAGAAGAAAGGAAGCTGATGAACCTGCCACTGCTTCCACAAAGCTGAATAAAAAATATGTGAAATTAAAGTGTACTAAATGTGGCAAACCTGGTCATAACATCAGAACTAGCAAGGAAGAAGTGGGTGGGAATAAAAGAAATGCTCAAAGGGTAATATATATTTACCTATTTCTTAGTTATGATTTTTTTTTGTTTTCTTGAAAACAGATTAATTACTGTTTTATAGGTTCGCACAACAAAGAGACAACCTCCATCTGTTCAACCTCAAATTGGTCAACCTCCAACTCAACAATCTCAAACAACAACCCAGCAACCTAGAACTAGACTTGTCTCACAGTCGTATCAACCAAGGCTGAAGCTACCTATAAAGAGGAAGGAACTTGTAGTCCAGTAAGATTCAAGAAAAAAACAAACAAGACAATCAAATGTGTTCACTGTTAGATGGATGCCAACCAACACTCAAGATAGCACTAGTACAACCTCTGACACAACCAGAAGCAATGTTACAAACACTAAGGTGGACTAGTGCCATGAAATTGTCTTTAACTTTTTGTTTCCATTAAATGCATAGGGTATTTAACTATGAAAAATGTCAAGTATTAGTTTAATGGCCAACTAACTCTTTTGTATTTGCACAAATCTCTTTTGTACGAGCACATCTCATTTTGTAGAAACATTAATGCTTTACTATTTTGTACAAGCATTATACGGAAATGAAAATTATGTTTCTTACGGATGTTCAGTTTTAAATTATAGCCAAATGTAAATACAAAAAATTTCATGATGAAGTCAAACCCTTAAATTTTCATTACTTTAACAGAAGTTTCCATTACAAAAGCAATTACAAAAAGTTTTTCCACAAAATTTTTGACTTCTAAAACCTTTAATTCTCATAAACCCATAAAAATTCTCCAAAATCCTCCAATCAAAATCCAGAACCCTAATCAAAACTACATAAAAAATCATAATATCAGCACACACATAGCCAAACAAGCAATCCAAAATATTCGTTCTTTATTTCTTCCCTCTTTCATTTTTCTGATTTTCTTCAACAATCCAACAAGAATAATTCTTTCTCGATTTTTAATTTTTGGATCACACCACGGAAAAAAAACTGCAATTACGACCAACACCATACTTGGAGCAGCCGAAAAATCTCTTACACGAGTTAGCATTATTTCATGATGTTCTGAGATCAACGTCCACTCCACAATCACATTTCGAAACACCTCTTCTTGAGCCTATCTTTCATATTGGCTTCCTTCTTTCCTCTGAGAAATTTGAAGATGAAGTTTAGAAGAAGAAGATGAGTTTTGTGGGATTTGGTCCTTTGATTAGGGCTTTTTAAAGGAATTTTTTTTTATTAATTTTTAATGACATGAAATAAAAAATAATTTTATTTAAACTCAATCAGCATGTTAACGTCGTCCATATAAGCTGTCCGTCAATTTTTTAACGAAATGGGGCCAATTTGTATGTAACATTTGATAGTCAGAAGACGCAAAAGATAATTGGAGTATAGTAGGGGGACCATTTATATAGTTTACCCAAAATTGAATTGAATGAAAATATTTAACGTGTAATTACTTTTATTTTTATAATTACAAAATAAATAAATATATTTTATTTTATAATTAAAAAATAAATATCTTGCGTTCAATACCATTATAAGTTTAATTATTTTTATTTACTTCAAAATAATTTTTAAAAACATTTAGATTTTTTTAAAAAAATATATCAAATAATATAAAAAATCATAAAATAAAACCATTTTGTCAAAATAAAATCAGAACTCAAAATTAAAATGAAAAATGAGGATAAAAAATTAATGACTTCATTGAAGGAGTGCTTAAATTCAAGTAACAACAAAGGCCTGTAACAAAATTAAAAGAGAAATCCAGTATCCCTTGCAATATAGTAGGTCAGCATTTTTCAAACGTCAAAATCTATATGGTTTCGGATGAATCCTGGGATATGTTATATGTAAAAAGAAAAGCAGCAGTTTGGCATTGCCTCAGATATTTATTGAGATCTAGTATGATTGACATCATCGTCAAATGCTCTCCTCTGGTTGGATCAAGTTTTGACATACGAAAAAGAACAGACCAATTTCCAAACTAACAGCTATTGTAAATGCAAAGCTGGATAAAACAAAGTCTTAAGACCTCCATTTCTTCACAACTGAATGGCAAATCAAACTTAAACTTCAACAAAAGAGAAGCAAACATTACATCTTCAAGATTCGGATCCCGACTTGACAATGAAATTCTGGCGGCTGATGGGGTTCATCACCACGGGTGGACCAGCAGTGCGTGGCCATGCCTGAAATTTCTCGTCAGTTTCTTCCCACCACTCCTTATTTGAAAGGGTGTGATTAGTAGTCCCTGAGTTGGAGAGGAAAAGGCATAATTTAGTAACCCCCCTGGAATAGCCAATGACAATCTACACAATGTACACCAACTTACCTCCAAATATCTTCTGATCAGCAACAAGGTTATCAGCTACATAGGCAATAGCAAACGATGCCGCAATAGAACCAATTATATATTTTGCTACCATTTTCAAGCTGCAATAGTAAGACACATGAAGAAAATGAGTAAAAGTTGCATGCATTGCGTGTAACCAAAATTTATTGCCAAAGAAAAAACAGAGATACTGGAAAAAACTTACTAACAAAATTAGCAAATGCAAATAAAAAGAAATATATTCAGGATTTCAGATCTTTATTTCTGCACAAATAGTGTAGCTCGTCTCAAAGTCAAGAGTAACATATATCACTATCCTCCCTTTTTTTACTCATCTCTTCCTTTTCAATCAATACCTGATATAGTCTAATGCAAAACAAAATCCCATCTACAACCTTAAAAAAGATCACGAATAACTTCATGATAATCACTAGATATTTGTACAGAGAAGTGATAAATGCGTACCCAATTCTATAGTCTTAGCTTAATGCAAATAGGCATAAATTATAGCAAAAACCAATTGATTAGCATAGCCAAGTTTATATGGAAATAACTGACTGATAAAAGGTTTTAAGACCCCCCCCCCTCAAAATATATATATATAATAGAACCAACTTATGAAAAGAAAAACATGATCAACAAACAAAGCAATTACGATCAACCGTAAAGAATGAAAACTATGTCTCTTAAACATATGAAATGTAATCTTCTATATTCAATTCAACAATCAACATATCATATTACCAACCTCTAAGCCTAACTTCTAAAACAGATAACTCAAGTTCAAAAAGGGATCCATGATACATGGCGAACTAGAAAACCTTTAATCAATTTCTTGTTAATTTCAGCTAGTCTATGTTCCAAAAAAAGATTACCCTATTAATATAGATCCTTGCAAAGAAGTTGGGTTACCCCCGAAGAGGAGTATGCTGGCAGCACCCTCTACTAGCATTCAAATTGGTTCCAAAGGCACATGCTTCTTGAAGAATGGCTTGGTTGGATGCTGGAGTAGGCATTTTTATAAATACTTTTATTTTCTGCGTTAAAATTTCTAATAAAGTCTTGTTTTGGGCTTCCACTGAGTTAGTTTCAAAGTTTAACTTACGGCATTCATGGAAATCCTCATCATCGAACTACGTGTATTGCTCTTAAAAGAGTGGGCTCTCTCAAGAATTTATTATCAAACAATTTCCAGCATTATTGCTCTCCACATTATTACTACCTAAACATTTCCCACCTTTTTGCAGAAAAAAAAATCAATTTCACAAGCTTCCGAATGAACTAGAAGCAGTAAAAACTGCTCCAAAACCCTAATTTCCTAGGAAACCCTACAAATTCTGCCCATTCTTTAGGAGAAACCAAAACCAGAAAACCAAAAGGAAAAGCCAAACTTTCAAAATGAAACCTATTGAACGCAAAAGCAATCAATTAGGACCGAAAATACAACTATTCTGTCCTTATTCAATCCAAACTGACTCAAATCCTTGCAAATCCAAGTCATAAAAAGCAAATCCTTTACCCAAAATGAATACATAAAACCGAGAAAGCAATCATCTCTTTTCCTTCCTAATAAAGAACACAGAATGAATTAAATGAATCTAAAAAAAACTGGAGCACCAGCGAAGATATGAAATCAAACCCATAAATCTAAAATAAATACAAAAGGGGATTTACACCCGTTACGATGATCGGGTCGAACAAACCTGGGCGACCAGGTCGGGTCAAGGACAAGCACAGATGAAGGGGACGGAGCTGCCAGAAAGAGGAATAGATTTGGTGAGCAATAGCTTCGTAAGCGGAGATTCAATTTAATAGCCGTTTAGATCCAAGGGCTACATTCTCTTATTCAATCCGACGGTAGAGAAGGGTCTAGTATAACTTAGGAGATAAAAAGTTCTGGGATAGACTCATTTTTTTAGTTTTTACAATAAAGGGCTTATAAATACATATAATGCTTTATTTTATCCTTTAAAACCTTAAAACCCAAAAAAAATGTTAATTAGTTAGATATTAGTGCTATCTTAATATATATGTATTTTTATTATATTACTAAGTATTATTGTTACCCATTTGAAAAAATAAATAGTACTAAGAATATTATGTGGTTTTGTTATTGTTATCATATATGTTACCATCATGTAAGTTATTATTATGTCATTAATATGTGCTCATTGTATGTGTGTTTATATATTATGTAATGCATGATTTTATGTATATTTTATGCATGTATTGAATTGTTTGCATGAATGTATGTATTCATTAATATCTTTAAGATAAACGTGAATGTGTGTATATACTATTATTGTTATTGTGTTATTATGCTATTTAATGTATAATGAGTATTAGTGTTTATTTATATGTGTAAACGTGAACGTGTGAATGAATGTGTGTATATACTATTATTGTTATTGTGTTATTATGCTATTTAATGTATAATGAGTATTAGTGCATATTTATATGTGTGTATACATATTGTATGTATGTTATTATTATTGCTATTACTTATCAATATTATCAAGTTTGTTGTTATTAAGCTATTATGATTATATTATTATTATTAAACTATAAACCCAAAAATATAAATAAAGCCCAGATATAATTTAAATAAAAATCCATATATAAATAAATAAAGGCCCAAGTAGTCTAAGTTCATGTAATTATAAAAGCCAAAAAAAAATCTTAAATACAACATTATCAGCCCAATACAAAAAACCCTAATGCCCTTTGTGATCTTGTGCAGCCAAATATGGGCCATTGGATCAAAACTGATCGGACGACTCAGATCGTGACTTTCCAACTCGCGCGTGTGATGCACGCGCCGACTCTTCAGTCTTCTCACGCGCCGGCTGCCAGCTTCCACATCCGTGCCATGACCAGTCTCATTCAAGCCCCCAACCACCATGCGGAGAAGCAATAAAAAATATATATCAGAAAGCAAATCATAGGCATCATCAACAGTTTCAACATTTAATTTTACTAGCAAATGTAAACAATAGGCAATAGGGCAATGAGTATTCTGGAGAAATATAAGCAATGTAACCATCTTTGTAATTTTTAGATTCGGATTCAGGAATGAATGAGAAAAAAACACTTGCAATTTCCAGCTTCCTTCTTGTTGTTTTTACTGTTCGAATCCAACAATCACAAAACAAACAAAGAGATTTCAACCACCCACATTCTGAATATTATTGTACTGATTATTTAAATCCGAACCAAAAAGCAAGACAACAAAGAAAAGGGAAAGGAAGAAGTGTTTACCGTTCGGCAGTGGCGATTTTCGGCGATTGGAGGCTCCAAACGGCGAATGCAACGGTGAGGAGCTAGGTCATGGCAAGGAGAATCACATACTTCGGTTGCGGCTCGATCCAACGGCGGAACACCTAGATCGACGGTAAGGAAGACCGACGGACCCAGAAAGATTTCACGGCGTTGAGAGCTATTTCGGGAGAAACCGAGCCGGTAAAGAGGAATAGGGGGTTGAGACAGTTTCGCCGGTGTTCTTGCATGGTCGGAAGGACCACCAGATCGACGGTGAACGGCGGTTCAAATCCCGGCAGCTAGGGCTAGTTTTATAGAAGTGGGATGTTTTAAAGAAGAAAGGGTAAAATGAAATGAGATAAGAAAGATAAAATCCTTTATCTGCTGACCCGTTAGACCACCAGATCGACCCGGTTCACGCCCAGAGACCAGGATCCACTCTTTATTGAGCCCAAACTAGTGGGCTTTGGTATCTCCCTTTCCCTCTTTGTGTGTGTATCAGCCCAACTTTAATATTATAATTTGTTTAGTTACCATAATATGCATAGTATATAATATAATTTATACATAGTTTATTTGTATGTTCTTATATTTGATTTGTGGACTGATGAGTATATATTTTTTGCTACATTAAATGTAAGGTATGATTTTACACAAAGTATATATATATGTATATATAACGCTATACTACCTAATGTATAATTTTTACACAAGATAACATATAGTTTTCATACAATATGTAAATAAATATACAATATATGCCTTTTCAGTATAGCACATGGTTTTCATAAGGGTATAGGTGATATCGAGTCTTTTTAAGAAAGTATATAATAAAGTTTAATAAAGTTTATATAATATGGTTTTTAAAATATATGATATATATAGTTTTGTTTTAACATATATATAATATATTTTTTAAAAAAAAAGGGGCTTATAATATATGTGGTTTTATAAAATATATAATATATGGTTTTATAAAGGATATGGTATATAGTATTATAAAGTTGTAATACGTATTTTCAATGTTACATAATATATATAGTTTTTATGCTTATATTATACATAGTCTCCTTAAAATATAATGTGGCCTTCTTAAAGTATATAATATAATATATATCTTTATAAAATTTATAGTACATAGTTTTGTATAATATGTAATATTTTGTAATATATTTATAAATTTGTTTTGGGCCTAGTTTATCTAGTTTGATTAGTTTGGGCCTAGTTAGTTCTTTTGGGCTTAATTTGGTTAAGTAAAATAGTTTGGTCTTAGTTTAGGTGGGCCTTAGGGAATTAAGGCTTTAGACTTGATTTGATAAATTACTTTGATTAATTTAGGTCGTGTGCTCGCCTCACAGGGGCACGATCCCTAAATTAATTAAATTAATTCGAGGATTAGATTCTTTAGAGCCCTAGCTAGAGTAGGGTTCAAATTGATTTAGTGAATTTAAATTTACCCTTGAGCTTATTGGAGTAAATGTTAAATTCATTAAATTAATCGAGCATTTCTTAATTACTTTAGGGGGTAAAATCAATTTTAAGTTTAACTTAACATTAAATTGCAAAATAGTCACCATAAATTAGATTTCTTATCTTTTAGGGCTAAGTATATAATAAATTTGGCTATATAATAAATTGGGCCTTCCTTTTGTATGTTTAAATTCATGTCTTTAATTGTCATGCCTTAATTGTCATTCATATAATCTTTAATCTTAGTTGTATTCAAAACTAATCTAAATTGTAAAAGGGAGGTATCTATTAATTCTAATATTTGTGTTATAACAGTCCGAGCTTAAAGGATGTTGACCAAATATTCGAATTAATCCTTACCATCCCGAGGTAAATAGATTAAAAATTAACAAAATCATCACATCATACTTAAATGTTTGCATCATGCATAAAGGTGACGTACGGAAGTCGAACCATAAATTAACACGGTAATCGGGCTTATTCGATGTCGGTTTAATCTGTGGTCTAATATATCGTCAACCTCATTAATTAAATGTCCAATTAATTTGAATCCACCAATTCAATAAAGCTCGTGCAATCAAGGTTAATTTTCATCTAAGAACTCCGAATTAAATTCAATGTAAATTTCAATGATTTTCATCCTTTTAAGAGCAGCAAATATTTTGGTATCGAGTTCCGGGCGTGATGGAGGTGTTAATCCTTCCCCACGCATAACCAACTCCCGGACCCTTTCATATCGAATCTCTGGTTTCTTATGGTGTCCGGCCTACCTTACCTAAGTGGCCGGTGGCGACTCCAAGTTTTTATCGTTTTCAAATTTTAAGATCTAAAAGAAATCCTTATTCTTTAAAAAAGATTTTCAATAATGATTTAGAGGATAATTAGTAGCCGAATTTTTTTCTAAACAAGCACCATTAACCCCAATTCTTTTTTTCAAAAGGAAGAAAAAGGTAACTCCAGCTTGGCGACTCCGCCGGGGACGTTTTTTTTTGTTTTTTCAAAACAAAAGAGAGTTAGGCCAAAGGAAAAATTATTTCTTTTAAATAATAAAAATTATTGGGATTTTAATTGATTTTAACCAGGATAATTCTTATTTGAAAATGTGATCAAGATTTCACGGGCTTTGATGATCGGTGGTCTTCGAATTAATTTTTCATTTAATTTCCAAAGAGTCACCGACATGTGTTGCATCATATCATTAAGTTCTATACCTGAGCTTCTTCCCTTAAGTGGGATTGAAAACGCCACATACCCACATGAGTAGCCCTCCACGGGTCGGTAATTTACTTCCAGAATCCATGTCTTTTGACACGTGAGCAACCCTCCACGTCATCAGGTCGTGCATTCCCTCGAATCGAAACCAATTCGCAAGCTTATAATGGGCCAGAATTGGGTTCTTGTTGCCTTAGTAGGCAGTAAGATAGGTTCGAGTACCCTCAATTAGAATCAAACCCATGTGTGAGAATTTAAGAAGCCCACCCCTATCAAAGCCATGTGGATAACCTTAGCGAACTAGAACTCATGTGGCTAGGCTTCTTTCTTTGTGTAAACTGTTTATGTTTATCTTTTCTTGCTTTCGTGTTTTTATCTCATGACTAACTCTTCTCTTTTCTTTCTTTTCATTGTTGTTCTTTTGTTTTGCATATTATCGTCATATCATAAAGAGCACATTGAGTTGGAAATAGTTTGAAGTTAAAGGCTAGATTGATGGGATACCTAGTTCGCAGCAATGATGAAAAGAACTCTGATGTACAAATATGGTCCGAAGGGGAACAGTTGCATGATGGGGACAGTATCCCTGTCGGGTTTAGGTCAACATTGGTAATAGAGACTTATTTGAAATGCCACAACATGAAGGGGAACAGTTTGCATATTATCGTCATATCATCAGGTACTACTGTAAGCCTTGGCGAGGTTCTGGAATCCCGCCTATAGTTGTTTCATGATCGGTAACTTCGACTTAACTCCTACGATTGAAGAATATCAAGACCTTTTAAATTGTGAGAAAAGTGACAAAACTCGGGTATACTCGAAGCCTAGTAAGAACAAAGCCTTTAGGGGCAAGCTCAAGAGATTCTCGGACATGTTGGAATCCTGGGTCGAGCTTCAGGTCATTACTTGGAACGGTAAGGAATATCTCAAGTGGGATAAGATTCTAGCTCTGGCTTTGGTACATCTGGTAGGCCGAGTTCAGCGGGATCTCTTTGTGTTGTTAATTTATGGGTTACTGCTTTTTCCCCGGGCAGAGGGCTAATTGATCCGGTAGTTTTGGACTTATTTGACCGTTTGAGTGGCGGAATCAATCTGTTGGTTGTGATTTTAGCTGAAACTTTTCGATCTTTGAGGTTTTTTCAGGAGCATGGTTGGGGTCGTTTCCATGGTTGCCCACAGCTTTTGACGGTATGGTTCTATAGTCACCTATGGTCGGATGCTAATTTCTTGAAGCCTTTCTACAATGGCAGTTTTACACCGTTAGAAGAATTTCTACGAAAGGAAGATTGGCCTACTCGATGATCTGAGGAGGTTTGGGTAGATGTTCTTTGCAACCTAAGAGAGGAAGATATTGTTTGGAGAGCTCCCTGGCTTTATGCAAGGAGTATCCTCTATAGGTGCGGGATACACTCTTGGGTGCCATTGCTTGGACTTTGAGGGCACACTGTTTATGCTCCTCTTATGGTTTTGAGACAGTATGGCTCGAAGCAATTTGTGCTGGCTACCGAGGGTTTGAATGAGTTCAATATGAATTATGAGAAGGAAAAGGATACAAGGCAGTGGTGTATGATGTTTCTTCAGCTTGGAACAGCGTGAGATGGGTCAGAGTCATGAATGCTACCCACATGACCACTCCCGAATATGAGGCATGGAGGTTCAGACGTGTCAATGACAACATTCCCCAATTAAATCCCGATAGAAAGAGGTCAATGGAAGAAATGTTGGCCACACTTCCTACCGAGGCTGAGTTAATGAGAAAATAACTTGAAAAGGAGCAAGAGAGGTATCTCAAGCTCGAAGAGAAAGCCCGCCAAGAAAAATTTGACTTTGAGTTGGAAAAGATACAGTTTGAAGGAATGGTTAAAGGTCTACAAAAGAGAAAGGATGAATTGGAACTTGAGCTCAAGTTAGAAAAGGAAGAGATTTAGAAACTCAAGAGGCTAAACAAAAGCAAGAGAGTTGTGGAATGTGGATCAGGCGAAGGGATAGAGCTCCAACTTAGGGAAGAGAAAGCGAGAGCCGAGAATTATAAAAGAATGTACTGTGAGAATAGGGACCGGGTGCTCACTTTAACACAAGAAATGAAGAACTTGCACACTTTTCACTCTAGGCAGCTCGAGAAAGAACATCGCCAAAATGAAACCTTGAAGGATCAGGTTAAGTGTTTGAAGAAGCCTCTTTTCAAGCACAAGGGTTTGACTAGAAAGTTAAAAGTAAGCAAGACGGAGAACCAGACCTTAGAGGCTCGCATTGAAGAGTTGGAGACTGAGGTTCAACAGCTCAAGGATCATGTGGCAAGTTTTAGGGGAGCAATTCAAGTACGCCCGAAGCCGAGTTTGGAGCAACTACAGTTTGCTGTCTACACCATTTGGAGACAAGAACAAGAGTTAGCGCAATGGATGGTTCGGATGCAAGGAGTTGCCCAAAAGATACAGCTCTTGGCAGAAGACGCTACTGAACTTCATGATTGTGTCGACGATGACTCTAAAGAAGGAGAAAAGATTGTTTGGATTTTGATAGAGATCGTTGACCTTGATGCTACCCTGAAGTCATATGTTTAGTTGGCTTTCTTTGGTTATTGTACCAGGACTATGTTTCTATTAATGAAAGTCGTTTAACGATGATATTTGCCAAACTCAGTGTTACTCATTGCATCCATGCATAATTCATTTATTTGCATTCTTTGTTGTGTTAACAAATAATTGACTAAAAAGCTTTCTGTTTCAGAAACAAAAAGATTTCATTTTGGTTCTTTAAAATTACCATCATTCCACATCCATATCATACTTGTTTACCAATAAAGCGAATGGATGAAGGTTTTGCGAAGCTGGAAGCCGATCTACGTGGTCAAATGGAACGGACCCAACAAGAATTAAGGGACACCATCTTCAAGTCCCAGCAAGACATGATGAAGGAAATATCTCAGCTGTTGCATACCCAGCTAAGGCGGGAGTCGAGAGACAAGGGTATCGTCGAGAGTTTTGCCCAAAACTCAAGGGATCGCCTTTATGCCCAGACCGTCAAGAATCTTCTGCTCATTGATCATTCGTCGAATCCTACACAAGGTGCATATGCTTCTCATGCTGGTGCCGCAGCTCAAACTCAACCAAGGGTGACCTTCGGGAATCCTGATATTATCAGGGACGGCATCCCAAATTTTAATGAATTAGAAAAACTAAACCAAATGAAAGCGGAGTTCACTAAGCAACTAGAGGATACTCGGAAAGACCTAGAAGAAAGGTTTCGAGTGAAGGAAGACGAGGATGACCCATATGGGTTAAGTGCTAGAGAACTTAGTCTGGTTCCTGAGGTGGAGATCCCATATAAGTTCAAGGCCCCAGATTTTGAGAAGTTTGATGGAAGCACCTGTCCGTCTGCTCATATAGTGATGTTTTTCCAGAAGATGGCTGGTTTTACCAACAACGAGAAGCTCTTGATTCACTGTTTTCAGGACTGCTTAGTAGGGTCTGCTTTGAGATGGTATAACCAACTAACCAGTGCTCAAATCAAGTCATGGAGAGATATGGCGAAATCTTTTACTGGTAAGTATAAGCATGTAACTGACATGGTTCCTGTAACACCCTAAACCGGGCCTAAGAAGGTTACCACTATCTAAGCTATAAATTAATTGGATTATGTGCTAATCAAATTAAAGAAGAAAACATTAGCTAACAAATAACTAAAGGACTAAAATGTTATAGCCAACAAGTTAGAGTGCCAAATTACAAGGACCATCTTGAATATTAGGCAAAACTTAAGCTTTGCATGGCGAAATTAAAATGGATAATGGACCTTGCACATGTCTTTCTCCCCTTGAAACAATCGGCCACTATAGGAGGAAGACTTCATCTACCTCATTTGGCCATAGCCGAATTTTTGAGAGAGAAAGCTTCATAGACCATCTTCAATTAGTGTTTCTTGATTGAGCTTTGATCAAATTAGCTTAGGAGAAGGTAAAATGCTTGATTCCTCACTTCAATTACATGCTTGAATCTTGAATTTGTGATGTTCTTGTTGCCTAATTTGAATAGGATGATTGTTATGCATGTTATAGTGATGTTAGCTTCTAATGATCCTTGAAATTTTGAGTGTTATTGATCAAATTGCTAAAGAAATGTGTATGGTTGCTGGAAGTTGAGGATAGGGATCATAGTTGAAACTAGTATTGATTAGGGACTGTTTTGCTAGTTGAAAATGTGTAAACATGCTTGATTGTATATGTTGCCCTGTTTTGATCACATTGCTAGGTGAATTGAGACTTGAATAGAGTAAATAGCTTGCTGGAAATTGAATGCATATAATTGGATTAGTTAAATCTAGGTAATGGATTGCTCAAATAGTGAATTAGAGGAATGTTGTTGATCAAATTGAACATAGTACTATAATGCCCTGTTTTAAGCACATTGATAGATGAATTGAACTGACCTATACATGTAAGAATATGAAAATAAGTTGAATTACAATGTTAGAATCTTGTTTAGATGAATTATGAAGATAGAAGCTTAACCTAGTGTAATCTGCCCAGAATACTCTGTTCTGGGCAGTAACTTTGAAAAATCACCATAAATTGTATAAATATAATTTAAGGCTGAAATTTTTATGGACAGTGCCTTAACATGTCTAAATTCATTAGGAGAAAACAGAACTGAATTATGGATTGTAGAATGAATTGTAGAGAAGAAACATTGGGGACAGTGCAAACTATCTAGTGTTGTAAATTGCCCAATCTTTAAGTTAAAAATTGTATTAATTGGCAAAGAATTAAAATGAAAGGACTATATGGTTAGAAACACAATTAAGTTAGCTTTCTAACGGTGTAAACCAATTGAAATTCTGACGTACTTAATGAAAGTTATGCATGTTTAAGTGAGCAGAGTACATGCTGCCTGGTAGCAGCAATTTAGGTAATTGTACACAGTTTTGTGACAGTTTTGTAAACTGTTTTGCAAAAGTTTTAGGATAGTTTAATTGCTACCCTATTTTGCCTTAATAATGAATGTAGGCAGTTTGGTAATGTGAATTAAGATGTGTATATGAATATGCTATTTGTCTTGTCTTGTATATGTGATGTATTAACCTTGTTGCCCTGCTGAATGACTTTGTGATTACATGTTTTAATCTTGTTCTATCTATGTGAATTACTAGAGCAAGGAGAGGACTTTGGAGAAGGATCTAAAGTCGAGCATACAAGGGACAAGCAAAAGGGTATAGTCTTTCGAGACTAGCTAGCTTGGGAGTATTGTGAGTGTAGTTCATTCTAGAGTTAGGACTAGGTCCTAACTAAAGCAAGCATGTCTAAATACTTGTATTGTTAAAATTGACTTAACATGATCTTGATCTAATAAGGGAAGTATGAAATAAGATTATACATGAAACTTCACTACATCATTGAAATGTTGTATAAATAGAATGCTAGCATGTATATGTGGTAACATTAATGCTTGTAAGCATGACATGGTATTATGATCAATTGCTTAAACTTAATGCTTGAAATGCTAGCCTAGATGATGCAATGAACACTTGAAATGTTGAGCTATGGCTCTATTGGCCTAAGGGCTTAATGCATGTAAAAACTTGCCATGCAATACTCGAAATGACTCTTGAAGTAAAGATAATGCTTGGCATGAACTTGTACACTTGAATGATACATGATCTTGAACTTGAAAAGCTTGAAATCCTTGAATAAATGAAGTGTAATCAAACAACCTTGGTTGCTAGTTGAATAGGTAGAAGGGCATGCCTTAGAGTCTAGAGCTCATTGTGTCAGGGTGGACTACGGTCCAGGGCTAAGGCCCTTAATTGGTGACAGACGGAGGGTACGTATGTGGTCTTTGGCGAAAGTAGGAGGGTTGACCAATATTACGATACATCTTGTGGAGACAGTTGGTTGGAGACTCGATTGCCTAGACAAACTATGAACTAAGGATTGTGTTAAAAGATAATAAATGAGCTAATAAGTATGAATTGCTTGATTACTTGTCATGTAAGCATGAATTGCTTGATTACTTGTCATGTAAGCATGATTGCTTGATTACTTGTCATGTAAGCATGGTTTGCTTGATTACTTGTCATGTAAGCATGATTTTCTTGATTACTTGTCATGTAAGCATGAATTGCTTGATTTCTTGTTATGAAAGCATGAATTATTGTCTTTTGCTTCTTATATTAATCGAATGCTTTGCAATCCTTAGCTAGGATCATTCTTGTCTAATTAACACTTAACTTGATATAACAATCGGTTAGAACTAGTTACTACCTCACTAAATACATTCTTGTACTTATCACTCTTGTTTTCATTCTTCCCAACTACCGGATAAAAGATTCGATTGTTGCTTGATCTTGAAGCCTGATTTCTTGAGCTCGAAGCAAGACACAAGCATAACTAAAGTATGGTTCATACTTGTTTTGTATTTCTCCTAGTTGGTGGCACCTAGACAAATATATGTAGCTAGAACAAGACCATGCATCTTGTTTGTTTTGTGAGGATTGTATATATGCATGAACATGGCTACTTGATGTTTTAAATACTTGTATATATGTGTTCTTGAATGAGCCTACTATGTTATGAACTTGATTCACAATGTGAAACATGTTTGTATTGAACTCAAATTATATGTAATGTATAAGTAGTTGTTGCGCATATATGAATATATATATGGAATGTTCAAGTGATTGATCTTGCTTATATTGTCATTTGAATGCCTTGTGGAATGATATAGTCTTGTGTGCATATACCATGATGTAGGTGTTGTTATGTTTTTGTTGGTGAATGCCGAATGGTATAGTTGTTTGGAAACAAGTTACATGCAATTGTATGTTCAAATAATCATGTTTAGTAAATTTAGGTATGAGATGTTATATGTATCAATCTAAGGAACAATGAAATGAAATGGAAGTATGTTTGCACACTTAGGCTATTCGAATTATGGTTGTATGATGTTGTTAATTGAATTTTTTGGTAACCTATGATGTCTTGAGATCAAAATGTGAGGTTCCTTGCATGTTAAGTTATGAATGCTTGGTTGCTTGCCAGTTAAGTAACTCATCTAATAGGGATGAGTTAATCTATTCTTGCCTTGTTCTTGTTTGTAATGTAATGTTCTTGCTTGGTAACGCTCCCGAGCCGGTTTGCTACTAATCCAGGGTAGAGGTGTTACAGTTCCCAACCGACTGTTGTTACAAAGCATGGAACAAAAGCGCAACGAGACCCTTTGGGAGTATGCTCAAAGGTGGCACGATGTGGCAGCCCAAGTCCAACCACCGCTTCATGAGCATGAGATTTCCCCGATGTTCGTGGATACGCTAAAAAGGGCACTTTATGATCGGTTGATCAGTAACCCTATTAGTAACTTTGCAGAAATGGTCATGACTGGCGAACACATTGAAGCGGCCATCAAGAGCAGAAGGATCGATGGAGGAGATCATTCACGAAAGAAGTTTAAGAAGAAGGATCAGGAAGTGAACAACACCAACGCTGTTGAGAAGACCAAGAACTTCACCATCTCCCAGCCACAGACACCAGCAGGGAATTCCAAAAACTTCAACAAGAGAGAAAATAAGGGACCTAAGAAGGAAAGGGATGATAGGTCTTTCACACCTTTGCCAATTACCTATAAAGAACTCTACTCACAATTATACAAGTTCATCTAGTCCGACCGTACCACGTTACACTTTATAGTTCGTTTAGAATCTGAGGGTGTTACAGTTAGGGGAACCCAATACGGCCAACAATCCGTTGTCGAATCACGGGGGACAGGGTATAAATGCTATTGAAAATGAGTGCACCAAGAAAGCCAAAAGGAACGTGTCCGAAGTCTAGTCTCCCTTGAGACGGGTCTTTCAGCAGTTATGCATGGTGCGCCTCATCAATAGGGGAATGTTGTTGGTCAAAAAAGGATGTGGCCCGTACTGTGAGTACCACCAACTAAGAGATCATGATATTCAACATTGCGAGGAATTCCATCATTTACTACAAGCTATGATGGATAACAAGGAGATTGAGTTTTTTGAGAAAGAGAAGAGAAGAAAAGATTTTGAAGTTTGTGCATCAGAGAGTCAAGAAACCAGGTACAGTGCGAAGGACCACTTGTCCTCGGTCTCAGGACGAGTGAGGCAAGTGAACTAAAAGTGGCTCCCAAAATTATAATTGCTACCTCAAAGTCTTTTCTTTTTAAAGACATAAAAATGGTCATGTGGAATTGCGCCGTGAGCATCACGATTCCGGGCTTGTCCAATGCGTAAGAGGAAAAGAGGATGATGGAAACAAAACCCGCTCAACTAAGAGGATGTGGGGAATCAAACAAGAAGTGGTCGATGTTACATTCTAGAAAACCTAAGGGACCCAAAGGAGAAAGGCTAGGAAGTTGGAGTAGAACCCGAGAAGTTGTTCGAAGAAGACCTGCCCTCAAAAGTCAAAGAGTCGGTCACAAAAACGCAAGCACACGAGTTTCTAAAATTTTTGAAGCACAACGAGTATAATGTTATCGATCAACTCCGAAAACAACCAGCTCGCATTTCAGTACTTGATCTGTTACTAAACTCTGAAAAACATCGTAATGCATTGTTGAAGGTTTTGAATAAGACATTCGTTACAAAATACATTTCTATTGGGAGATTAGATCAGATTATTAGTCACATCACCAACGTCAATCACATTACTTTCAGTGATGATGAAATTTCGGAGGAAGGCACGAGCTCTGTTAAGGCCTTGAACATCACCTCTCACTGTAAGGATTATGTGCTGCCAGGCTTTTTAATCGATAATGGTTCTGCATTGAATGTTATGCCATTAGCCATGCTGCAACGACTGGTAATCAACAGCTCACATATGAAACCATGTCATAATAAGGTGCGAGCCTTCGACGGGACTCAAAGAGATTTGGTCGGGAAAATAGAAGTACCCCTACTCATTAGTCCCACTGAATATGTGGTTGATTTTGTGGTCATGGGTATCCAGCCATCTTATAACTGCCTGTTAGGAAGGCCTTAGATACACTCGGCAAGCGCCGTTCCGTCCTCACTCTATAAAAGTTAAAGTTTGTCACCGAGGGGAAGCTAGTAACGGTGAATGCCGAAGAGGACATCATCGTTTCAGTGACTCCAGATACACCATACATCCCTACTGATGGAGAAGTAATGGAGTGCGCCTTTGGAGTGTTAGAACTTATCAATGCTACTTTTGTTACTGAATGGAGCAAGGTTTCATGCCCTAAATTGTCAAATTACACTAAGATGATGGTATTCGAAACCCTGGGAAAAGGAGCAAGAAAGAATAAAGGTTTGGGGAGGAATCTACAGGGGCGTCTTCGTCCTATTAGTGTGATTCATAAGGTGGACCGCTTCGGACTTGGCTATAAGCCTAATTTTCTGCAAAAGAGACAATAGTGGAAAAAGAGAAAGGAACAGAGGAAGGCTAGGTTGAGAGGGGAAGACATTCCCTGGGCTCCCATAACCTACTCAAACTTCAGAGGTATCTTCATATCTGGGGGGATTAGAAATTCGGAGGAAGACATCCAAGAGGCAAACCAGGAGGGTGAAAGGCGCCTCCAAGAAGAGCTGATCAGTGAAGCTTTAGAAGAAATGAATGTGAACATGATTGGTGACGGAAGCAAGCCTAACCGGTTTTTGGCCAGAATTCGCCCGTGCCTCCTAGGTGAAGAGCTCAGTAACTGGACCTTCAGGGTCATGCCAGCATTTTATAGGGGCAAATCAAAGTAATGCCTAGAACCATTCTGTTACTTTGGCCCAAAAGTAACATACATCTTTTGTAAAAAGGGCAATTATGTCATATCCACCTGCTTCAAATGAAATATACTATATTTACCTTTTATTTCTCAAATGGAAAACATGGCATTCATTCCATTCCATTTCATTCATTCATTCTTTATTCATTTACACATTTGTCTATTTATTTAATTATTTATTCATGTCATAAACTATACTTTTCCTTTCCCAATACGCACTTTTAAAATTGTACATGCCTCTTAATATAAACTGTATGAACGATGTGGAACCTAATTCCAAAGTAGATTTTGGATGACCCATGTACTTGGCGGAGGTAGGGGAAGAAAATGATGAGATTCCCGATGAGCTACTAAGAATGACGGCCGATGAGGAAAAACAAATCCTTCCACACCAAGAGAAGGTAGAGATCCTAAATTTGGGGACTGACGAAGAAAGGAAAGAAGTAAAGATCGAAGGCACCCTATCACTAGAAGTCAGACAAGGGTTAGTGGAATTGCTTGTAGAATTTAGAGACATGTTTGCATGGTCATAATAAGATATGCCAGGCTTAAACATGAACATTGTAACGCACAAGCTTCCTATTAGGCCAGAATACAAGCCCGTTCAGCAAAAGCTTCGAAGGATGAGAACTGACATGTTACTAAAAATTAGGGAAGAGGTGAAGAAACAGCTTGAGGCCGGATTTTTGGAAGTCTCTAAGTACCCAGAATGGCCAGCCAATATCATGCTGGTACCAAAAAAGGATGGGAATGTGCGTATGTGTGTAGATTATAGAGACCTTAATAAGGCGAGCCCCAAAGACAACTTTCCTTTGCCCTATATTGATACTTTAGTGGACAATACTACGGGGCATGCTTGGTTCTCGTTCATGGATGGCTTTTTAGGGTACAACCAGATCAAAATGCACTCTGAGGACATGGAGAAATCTACTTTTGTGACCATGTAGGGCATATTTTGTTACAAAGTGATACCCTTCGGATTAAAAAATGCCGGGGCAACTTACCAAAGGGCTATGGTAACCTTGTTTCATGATATGATGCATAAGGAAATCGAGGTGTACATGGATGACATGATAGCCAAATCTAAGACCGAGGAGGAGCACATCCAAAACTTGCGGAAACTCTTCTGTAGGCTAAGAAAGTATCAGTTAAAGCTCAACCCGGCCAAATGTACCTTTGTAGTCACATCAGGGAAGCTTTTGGGCTTTGTGGTAAGTCAGAAGGGCATCGAGATAGACCCCGACAAGGTGAAAGAAATTCAAGATCTTCCACCACCACGAACACAAAATGAGGTCCGAGGATTTTTAGGGAGGTTAAACTACATCTCCCGGTTTATATCTCAATTGACTAATAAGTATGACCCTGTCTTCAGACTGCTATGAAAGAATAACCTAGGGGTCTAGGATGAAGATTGTCAAGAGGCACTAGAAAATATCAAGAAGTATTTGACTGATTCCCCAATTCTAGTAGCACTAGTGCCGGATAGACCGTTGATCTTGTACTTGACAGTCTTTGAAAAATCTATAGAGTGTGTACTTGGACAACATGATGACTCAGGCAAAAAGGAAAGGACAATCTACTATTTGAGCAAGAAGTTCACCGATTGTGAAACCCGGTACCCGCCAATCCAAAAATTATGTTGTGCCTTGGTATGGGCTACTCAGCGGCTATGGCAGTACATGTTGTACCATACCACATGTCTAATTTCCCAGATGGATCCGCTAAAATTTCTGATGGAAGTGCCAGCATTAACCGGGATGATAGCCCGTTGGTAAATGTTCTTGTCAGAGTTTAACATCGTTTATGTGAACTGAAAAGCGGTAAAAAGAAGTGTTGTGGCAGATCTTTTGGCAAGTCGCGCCTCGGATGACTATGAACCGTTGGATTTCCATTTTCCAGACGAAGATTTTATTTGTGGTTTAACTGAAGGGAAATTTGTTGTCGAGAAAGAGGGATGAAGGCTCTATTTCGACAGGGCATCGAATGCCCTAGGCCATGGAATAGGGGCAGTGTTAATTTCCCTTGAAGATAACCACTACCTTTTCACGAGTAGGCTGAAATTCTTCTTCACCACAATATATCTGAGTATGAAGCCTGCGTCATGGGACTCTGAGCAGCCATTGAGAAGAAGATCAAGGTGCTCCAGGTTTTTGGAGATTCTTCTTTGGTAGTCTAACAACTTCGGAAATAGTGGGAGACTAGAGATCCGAAGCTTATTAAATATCATGATTTGATCCAAGATTTGGTCAGAAATTTTGAAGAAGTCAGTTTCACCTACTTGCCAAGAGAGGATAACCAAATGGCCGACGCTCTAGCCACTTTGGCCGTTGTGTTCAAAGTAAATGGGACAGCCAAAATGAAACCTATTGAGATGTAGACTTTTGAGGTGCCGGCCCACTGTTATAGTTTGGAAGAGGAAAAGGATGGCAACCCCTGGTATTATGACATCCTCCAATATATCAAGTACCAAACTTATCCAAAAGATGCCAACGATAACGAAAAAAGAACTATCAGAAGGTTAGCATCGGGGTACATCCTCGATGGACAGGTTCTGTATAAGAGAAGCAAAGATCAGATACTGTTGAGATGTGTCAATGCCCGGGAGGCCGAAACTATTCTAGCAGAGGTCCATGGAGGTTTATGCGAAACCCACACTAACGGTTTCTCGATGGCTAGGAAAATCATAAGATACGGCTACTTTTGGTCAACAATGGAAGGAGATTGCATCAATTATGCAAAGAAATGCACAAATACCAAATCTACGCTGATAAGATACATTCCCCGCTAGTACCACTTCACGTCATGAACTCACCTTGGCCTTTTTCCGCATGGGGAATAGACGTCATTGGTCAGATACACCTAAAAGCTTCTAATGGGCATCGCTTCATCTTAGTAGCCATCGACTACTTCATCAAATGGGTAGAAGCTGCCTCATATTCCAACATCACAAGAGCGACAGTTTGCAAGTTCATCAAGAAAGAAATTATATGTCGCTATGGTCTGCCCGAAAGAATCATCACCGATAATGCTTCCAACTTGAATAACAAAATGATGATTAAGGTGTGTGAATAGTTAAAAATTGTACATCACACTTCTACTATTTATCGCCTCAAGATGAATAGAGCAGTGGAAGCGACGAATAAGAAATAAAGAATATCATAGTAAAAACCACTGAGAATTACAAGGTTTGTAAGAACTTATCGAACCTTTGTAAGGACTTCCACCGGGTCAACGCTATACTCTCTGGTATACGTCACGGAAGCGGTATTACCCATTGAGGTGGAGATTCCATCCCTTCAAATTTTGAACGAATTAAAGTTGGATGAGGCCGAATGGTTGCAAGCTAGGATTGATCAGTTGAACCTCGTTGAAGAAAAAAGGTTGAAGGCTATTTGTCATAGTCAAATGTATCAGAAAAGGATGATGCGATCCTATAACAATAAAGTTCGCCCTAGAGAGTTTCAAGAGGGGGATCTGGTGCTTAAAAAGATCTTACTTAACCAAAAGGACTTCCGAGGGAAGTAGATGCCTAATTGGGAAGGGCTCTATGTTGTAAAGAAGGCTTTCTCTAGAGGAACATTAATCCTAGCTGAGATGGATGGGAAAGAGTTGAGCAACCCAGTAAACTCGGACTCTATAAAAAAGTATCATGCCTGAAAAAAGGAGGAATGAAAAAAGAGAAAAAGAAGAAAAAAAAGAAAAAGAAAAAAGAAAAAGAAAAAAAGAAGAAAAAAAAGGAAAAAAGAAAAAGAAAAAGATAAAAAGAAGAGAAGAAAAAAGAGGAGAAGAAGAAAAAAAGAAAGAAGAAAATAAAGAAAAGAAAACAAAAGAGGGCTTAGGGTGAAAACCCAAAAATGGGCGTCTTAAAACCAAGGGGGTAATCTGAATTGAAAATCTGAACATGACGGTTCAGATATACTTGAATTTTGGCATACGCCTGACAGACTTCGTCGAAGAATGATGCTTCAATTCTTAGGTCGTCAAGATTTGTAACCAGAAGTGGCGAATGAAATATCTACTGTGGTCGACGGGTTCTCATTATTCATATAGTTGATATTATTTATATCTTTTTCTCTCATGTTTGCCATGACTTTCAAAATTCTGTTAATGTTTCCCTAAGTATTAATAAAATATTATTCTCATTTCTGTTCTCATAACCATCTCACAAATGAATTGGCATAGATTATGAAAAAAGCAAAGGATTTCTAGGCATTACTATAATTTAACCCATTGAGTGCAGGTTGTTCCAAGATAGAAGACGAATCTGCCAAGGTTAAAGCAAAAAGATCATCGGGGGTGAAATTGAAAAGATTCACCAAAGAAAGACAATGAGTACCTCACATGTTGAAATTGATGGAGCTAAAGGCGAAAACCTAGAAGGGCGCCCAAAGGAAAAAGAAAAAGAAAGAAAAAAGAAAAAGAAAAAAGAAAAAGAAAAAAAAGAGAAAGAAAAAGCCCGAAGTGAAAACTCGTAAAGGGCACTTTAGGGAAGTACAAGCCCAAAGTGAAAACTTGAAAAGGCACTTTGGGGCAAAAGGACCAAGAGTTCAAAAAAGGGGTATAAAGGGTGAACCTAAGTGAGAGATGGGGCACTGCCGTTACAAGTAAGAGAAGACGGAAGCAAGAGAAAGTCAAAATCAAGGGAACGAGAAGAAGAAGTGTCCGTGTGAATTATTGTTATTCATGCATCACACTTAGTTAGACATTCCTATGATAGGAGCGTGCTAACTCATATCATCGTAGCATTTCGTCTCTTTTTCCAGGTATTTGAAAGATAAATCGAGTACCTCCTAAAGAAGAGAAATAGACGTCAAAGTGGAAACTTGAAAGGAATTTCCAAGCAAAGGATTTCAAACACACTACTCCCCGGTGAAAGAGATGAGATAATAAAACATTGCATAAAAGGGAAGAAGACAATTAGCCTATCCGTTTAGGCTCATGAAGAGCGGAAACCTTCATGGAACCCTTATTTGAAGAACTGCTATTCATTCCCTGCCACTTCAGAAGGATGAGTCGTTTGAAGGATAGTTGGTTTGTCTACCGCCACTTCGGAAGGACCTACCAGCGCCACCCAGTTTGCTTTTTGACCGTGTAGGGAAAACAAGGTTATTTGGACTCATTCGCTGCCACTTTCGGAAGGATGAGTCGTTTAAAGGATAGTTGGTTTGTCTGCTGCCACTTCGAAAGTACCTACCAGCGCCACCCAGTTTGCTTTTTGACCGCGTAGGGAAAGCAAAGTTATTTAGACTCATTCGCTGCCACCTCGTAAGGATACGTTTTTTGAAGGCTAATTGGTTTGTCCACTGCCACTTCAGAAGGACCTACCAGCGACACCTGTTGTTTTCGCCACTCCAGGAAAACAAGTTATTTGGATTTGCTCGCTGCCATTTCGGAAGAGCAAATCACCCAACAGGGAAGTAGGAAAAAAATTAGTTCTTATGGTCTTTGTTTTATTCTTGTTCCACAAGTATAAGCAAAGAGGGGTAGCTATAATCACTAATTTTGTCCGGGATAGACCCGTTTCTTTTTGTTTTTATAATAAAGGGCTTATAATTACATATAGGGCTTTATTTTATCCTTTAAAACCTTAAAACCCCAAAAAATTGTTAATTAGTTAGATACTAGTGCTATCTTAATATATATGTATTTTTATTATATTACTAAGTATTATTGTTACACATTTGAAAAAATAAATAGTACTAAGAATATTATGTGGTTTTGTTATTGTTATCATATATGTTACCATCATGTAAGTTATTATTATGTCATTAATATGTGCTCATTGTATGTGTGTTTATATATTATGTAATGCATGATTTTATGTATATTTTATGCATGTATTGAATTGTTTGCATGAATGTATGTATTCATTAATATCTTTAAGATAAACGTGAATGTGTGAATGAATGTGTGTATATACTATTATTGTTATTGTGTTATTATGCTATTTAATGTATAATACGTATTAGTGTTTATTTATATGTGTATACACATTGTATGTATGTTATTATTATTGCTATTACTTATCAATATTATCAAGTTTGTTGTTATTAAGCTATTATGATTATATTATTATTATTATTGTTAAACTATAAACCCAAAAATATAAATAAAGCCCAGATATAATTTAAATAAAAATCCATATATAAATAAATAAAGGCCCAAGTAGTCCAAGTCCATGTACAATTATAAAAGCAAAAAAAAATCTTAAATACAACATTATCAGCCCAATACAAAAAACCCTAATGCCCCTTGTGATCTTGTGCAGCCAAATATGGGCCACTGGATCAAAACTGATCAGACAGTCCAGATCGTGACTTTCTAACTCGCGCTTGTGATGCACGCGCCGACTCTTCAGTCCCCTCACGCGCCGGCCGTTCGATTCCCACGCGCCGTCCGTTCATCCTCAACGCACCGACTGCCAGCTTTCACACCCGTGCCATGACCAGTCTCATTCAAGCCCCCAACCACCATGTAGAGAAGCAATAAAAAATATATATCAGAAAGCAAATCATTGGCATCATCAACAGTTTCAACATTTAATTTTACATGCAAATGTAAACAATAGGCAATAGGGCAATGAGTATTCTGGAGAAATATAAGCAATGTAACCATCTTTGTAATTTTTAGATTCGGATTCAGGAATGAATGAGAAAAAACACTTGGAGGAATTTCCAACTTTCTTCTGTTATTTTTACTGTTCGAATCCAACAATCACAAAGAAAACAAAGAGATTTCAACCATCCATATTCTGAATATTATTGTACTGATTATTTAAATCTGAACCAAAAAGCAAGACAACAAAGAAAAGGGAAAGGAAAAAGTGTTTACCGTTCGGCAGTGGCGATTTCCGACGATTGGAGGCTCCAACCGGCGATCCCAACGGTGAGGAGCTAGGTCATGGCAAGGAGTATCACATACTTCGGTTGCGGCTCGATCCAACGGCGGAACACCTAGATCGACGGCAAGGAAGATCGACGGACCCAGAAAGATTTCACGGCATTGGGGGCTATTTTGGGAGAAACTGAGCCAGTAAATAGGAAAGGGGGCTGAGACAGTTTTGACGGTGTTCTTGCATGGTTGGAAGCACCACCGGAATGACGGTGAATGGCGGTTCAAATCCCGGGGGCTAGGGCTAGTTTCAGAGAAGTGGGATGTTTTAAAGAGGGAAGGGTAAAATGAAATGAGATAAGGAGGATAAAATCCTTTATCTGCTGACCCGTGAGACCACCGGGTCGACCCGGTTCACGCCCAGCGACCCGGATCCACTCTTCATTGAGCCCAAACCAGTGGGCTTTGGTATCTCCCTTTCCCTCTTTGTGTGTGTATCAGCCAACTTCAATATTATGATTTGTTTAGTTACCATAATATGCATAGTATATAATATAATTTATACATAGTTTATTTTATGTTCTTATATTTGATTTGTGGACTGATGAGTATATATTTTTTGCTACATTAAACGTAAGGTATGATTTTACACTATATATATATATATATAACGCTATACTACCTAATGTATAATTTTTACACAAGATAACATATATTTTTCATACAATATGTAAATAAATATACAATATATGCTTTTTCAGTGTAGCACATGGTTTTCATAAGGCGTGTATATAATATGGTTTTTAAAATATATGATATATATATAGTTTTCTTTTAATATATATATATATATAATATGTTTTTTTAAAAAAGGGGCTTATAATATATATGGATTTATAAAATATATAATATATAGTTTTATAAAGGATATGGTATATAGTATTATAAAGTTGTAATACGTATTTTCTATGTTACATAATATATATAGTTTTTATGTTTATAATATACAGTATCCTTAAAATATAATGTGGCTTTCTTGAAGTATATAATATAATATATACCTTTATAAAATTTATAGTACATAGCTTTGTATAATATGTAATATTTTTGTACTATAATTATAAATTTGTTTTGGGCCTAGTTTGTCTAGTTTGATTAGTTTGGGGGCCTAGTTAGTTCTTTTGGGCTTAATTTGGTTAAGTAAAATAGTTTGGCCTTAGTTTAGGTGGGCCTTAGGGAATTAAGGCTTTAGACTTGATTTGATAAATTACTTTGATTAATTTAGGTCGTATGCTCGCCTCATAGGGGCACGATCCCTAAATTAATTAAATTAATTCGTGAATTAGATTCTTTAGAGCCATATTTAGAGTAGGGTTCAAATTAATTTAGTGAATTTAAATTTACCCTTGTGCTTATTGGAGTAAATGTTAAATTCATTAAATTAATCGGACATTTCTTAATTTTTAGGGGGTAAAATCAATTTTAAGTTTAACTTAACATTAAATTACAAATTAGTCACCATAAATTAGATTTCTTATCTTTTAGGGCTAAGTATATAATAAATTAGGCTATATAATAAATTGAGCCTTCCTTTTGTATGTTTACATTCATGCCTTTAATTGTCATGCCTTAATTGTTATTCATATAATCTTTAATCTTAGTCGTATTCAAAACTAATCTAAATAGTAAAAGGGAGGTATCTATTAATTCCAATATTTGTGTCATAATAGTCCGAGCTTAAAGGACGTTGATAAAATGTTCGAATTAATCCTTACCATCCCAAGGTAAATGGATTAAAAATTAACAAAATCATCACATCATACTTAAATGTTTGCATCATGCATAAAGGTGACGTACGGAAGTCGAACCATAAATTAACATGGTTGTCGGGCTTATTCGATGTCGGTTTAGTCCATGGTCCGATATATCGTCAACCTTATTAATTAAATGTCCAATTAATTTGAAACCACCAATTCGATAAAGCCCGTGCAATCAAGGTTAATTTTCATCTAAGAACTCTGAATAAAATTCAATGTAAATTTCAATGATTTTCATCCTTTTAAGAGCAACAAATATTTTGGTACCGAGTTCAGGGTGTGATGGGGGGTGCTAATCCTTCCTAACGTGTAACCAACTCTCGGGCCCTTTCATATAGAATCTCTAGTTTCTTATGGTGTCCGACCTACCTTACCCAAGTGGCCGATGGCGACTCCAAGTTTTCATCATTTTCAAATTTTAAGATCTAAAAGAAATCCCTATTCTTTAAAAAAGATTTTCATTATTGATTTAGGGGATATTAGTAACCGACTTCTTTTCTAAACAAACACCCTTAACCTCAATTCTCTTTTTCAAAAGGAAGAAAAAGGTCGCTACACGAGTCGACAATTGTCTCAACTAGTCAAAATTTCATTGTTGTTCCTCGGTCCAAACGAATGGAGCTTCTTTCCACAATAGCTTAATCAATGGGGCTTCTATCATTGAAAATCCTTTGACGAATCTTCTAAAATAGCCAGCAAGACCAAGGAAGCTTCTCACTTCACCAACATTCTTCGGTGGATGCCAATCAAGGATGGCTTGGATTTTCTTCTGGTCTACCTGGATGCTCGAAGCCGATACAATGTACCCAAGGAAGATAACTTCTGTAAGCCAAAACTCACATTTGGAGAACTTGGCGAACAACTACTTCTCTCGGAGAGTTTGAAGCACAATATGAAGATGATCTTGATGTTCCACAACATTCTTGGAATAGATTAGAATGTCATCAATGAATACCACTACGAATTTATCAATATAGGGTCTAAAAACCTGATTCATTAGGTCCATAAAAGTTGTTGGTGCATTGGTTAGCCCAAATGGCATCACCAAGAATTCCTAGTGACCATATCTTATACGGAAAGTAGTTTTGGGTACATCACAATCTTTAACTCTCATTTGATAATACCCAGACCTTAAATCGATCTTGGAAAGCATAGAGGCATCCTTGAGTTGATCGAATAGGTCATCTATCATTGGCAATGGGTACTTGTTCTTGATGGTAACTTTATTTTGTTGTCGATAGTTAATGGATAGCCTCATAGATCCGTCCTTCTTCTTTACAAAGAGGACCGGGGCTCCCCAAAGTGAATAGCTCGGTCTTATGAAACCTTTATCAAGCAGGTCTTGAATTTGGGCCTTTAGTTCTTTCAATTCAATAGCTGCCGTTCAGTAGGGTGCAATGGAAACCAAGGCAGTCTCAGGTTACACTTCAACACCAAATTTAACTTCACGGACCAGGGGTAAACCTGGAAGTTCGCTAGGGAAGACGTCAGGAAATTCACATACAATGTTAATGTTTGACAAGCGAGGTTCATCCTTGGATTCCAACGTCAAGGCACACAACAAAAGGTTTTGGGAATCCATTAGAGCTATGCTCTCCTTGCCAAGGCCTCGAAGATACAACTTCTTCTTGCTACAGTCTACCCAAGCCTGATGTTTACTGAGCCAATCCAAACCCAGTATAACATCAAACTCGTAGATTGATAAGGCTAATAAATTAGCCGAAAATAGAATCCCTTGTATCATCAAAGGGCAGTTCTTGCACACAAGGTTTACGGTGACACAGTTACCCAATGGGTTAGTCACAAAGATCTTCGATGCTATAGGTTCTGAAGACATGCTATGCTTTTTGATCAACACCGTGCTTATAAAAGTGTGAGTAGAACCAGGGTCAATCAATGCATATAAGGAGTGGGAATATAGTTCAATAGTACCTACAATGACGCCAGCTTCATTATCTTCCTCCCGACTCCTTACGTGATACATTTCGGCAGATGCCTTCGATTCTTGTTTATTTTATGGTTTTCCATAGCCACTAGGTTCCCTTGTAGCTCCTGATTGTCCTTGCCTTAATCCCTTACCTTGGAAGGACTGTGCAGGAGACGCAACATTCGCCTATGCAGTAATGGACTTGGTGGCACCAAGGGGAAAATCACAAATGAAATGACCTTGCTTACCACAGTAGAAACAGACTCTAGTCTGTTTACAGCACTGACCCACAGGATGTCATTTCTGGCAATAGTTATATACAGGATTTTGTGAACTTTGATTTGAACCTCCAGTATTTTCAACTGAAGCTATCTTGACAAAAGTCTGTGTCACAGTTTGGGGGTCTCTCAATATTCCAGAGCGGGGAGGCTGTAAATATGTATTCTGCTTAGGACCTTGATACTTGCCCTTCTTGTTCCACTTAGGAGGTCGAGAATCATCTCTAAACCTCTTCTTAGACTTGCTTGATCCACCGGCCCTTTGAGCTTTCTGTGCTACTTCAGTAGCCTTGACTCGATTCACGAGATCCTAGAAGTCAGTGATGCCTAAAGCGGTAAACATAGGGCGTAGTTCATCACTAAGCCAAGCAATAAACATTCTGCACTTCTTTTCCTCCTTCTTGATATACTCAGCATCGTATCGGCAGTACGTGTAAAAATCATGAATGTACTGCTCGATAGGTCGGCCACCTTGTTTCAGATGGAGGAAGATGCTATGCCTTTCTGTGAGGTAATATTCACTGATGTATTTCTTTCGAAATTCTTGAAGGAAGAACTCCCAAGTGACAGTCTCTTCAGGAACAATAAGAATAGTGGTTTCCCACCACTAGAGGGCTTCATCAGCTAACAATGCAAGGGCGCATTCTAGTTTGTGCTCGTTAAAACACTGTAATTGTTTATTTAGGACCATCAACGTGTTGTCTAGCCAGTATTCAGCTACCTCAGGATTGTCATCATATTGTCCGGTGAAAGTGTAAGCCCGGTGTTGAGCCAGCTTATTGTTAGGGGCCTGAACGTGCTGGGCAACAGGTGCAGCTGGTTGCATAGGCTGCTCAGCTCTCATGGAGGTCATAAACTGTTTGAACATGTCAGCCTTGCTTCGGTAACACTCAGCATGTGCTGTAGGCAATCCTGACTCAACATTTTGAGGTAGGGGATTAGGTGGATTTGCAAGGTCCCCGCTTATTTCCTCGCCATGAGTCAAGGATCCGGTAGCATGCTCGTTTATTTGAGCTTCATTAGTTTCTGACATAACTACAATATAAGAGATCGGATTAGTCGGCAAGTCACTATACACAATAAAACAACTCTTAGGTGGCAAAGTAACATAATAACAATGCAATTGGCTTTGGTTTAGTCCTAGAATCGACTAAACTCTAGCTTTGATACCACAAATGTAATACCCCCTTCCCGGGTCGGAGAGTGCTACCAGTGAATGATGCAGTGACCGGTGCAATAAATTTCAATCAGTAATTGAAATTTAAATGAAAGCATGCTTTACAAACATTATTAGACAATAACATAAGTCGAAATATCCAATAAGAATCAACAATCAATCATTTAAAACCAATTCTTAAACATTTACATGTTTTAGGGGTTATATTGTGATTTTAGTGTTCTAGAGGTCTTTTTTCAGAATTAACGTTACTACAATGAAATTCAACCTATAAACAATAATTGTATAAATTTTCATGTTAATCAGAGTTCAATTCCCCTTTTAATTAAGGTCTATAACATTCAGTGACCAAAATGCAATATTTTAGAACTATTTCGTTACACTTATAACCGAATTACCTGTCACTGTACCAATACTCGGAAGGCCGTATCGGTACGTCATGCCTAATTTAAGATTTCTTGATTTAAAAGATACTGACTCGCATCGATACAGCTGGGAACCGTATCGATACGAATTGACCACGTTGACTTGTATTTATACACCCTAAGTCTGTACTGATACCCTTAATTTTTTCCAAATTCCGATGACCAAAATCTGTATCGATACGCCCTGTTTACTGTCCAATTATGCATACCCGTATCGATACGCCCTGCATTCTAATGAAAAATTTTATCTGGTTTTTATTCAAATTAACCTATGAAACGTTGTCCAAATATAATGAAACTTTACCAACAGATCCAAAACAC
This sequence comes from Hibiscus mutabilis, assembly GCA_019671005.1. Taxonomy (NCBI): domain Eukaryota; kingdom Viridiplantae; phylum Streptophyta; class Magnoliopsida; order Malvales; family Malvaceae; genus Hibiscus; species Hibiscus mutabilis. The sequence continues at coordinate 43,055,456 of CM033717.1, read as the reverse complement.
TATAATCTACTAGCATGTCGAATTTTACAGCCATTCGAATCCATTTACTACGTTTTCACCTTTTTAAGACAATTATGCACATGAAGCCATATTTAACCACTTCTACAATACCATACTGAGCATTAAGCCTTTATACAAAACATAGGCAATACATACACACAAAAAAAGACTAAAAGTAACTAGTTCAACTACTTTGCCACTATACTAGGAGTTCGTAAGGGCAATATACATTACTTTTTCCTTGTGATGACTTGCCAAACTTCTGATTTGCTCCGACCCCGAGTCGCTAACTTGATCAACCTGAAATGCATGAGATGAAATGCATTAGGCATACTTTGCCTAGTGAGGAAGTCATAAACAATGCAATTAACACTGGAATGCATAACAACTCATGCTCAAAAACATCAATGCTATATTTCATGTTCAGTATCAATTAGTTCATAGTCCAATATTAATCCTTGGAATCGATTCAACACAGTGGATACACGAATTCCCTATGCCTTGCCAAATCAATGAATGGTCTAGTCCCTCCACCTCGCCAATATGACCAAAAACACAAACATCCCTCTGCCTCGCCAAAATATAGGCCGTATCCCAAGGACCGTAGTCCACTCGTACCAATGAGCTCATGAATTCTATGGCATGCCAATTGCATCCAATGTCCCTCGAATCCAAGGTCCAGTGACAATACCAATGTTCAATATCCGGTAACAATAACAATGTTCAATGTCCTTATCAATATACAATGTTTCAATATCAATGCTCAATAGCTATGACAATAACAATGACAATGTTCAATGATCTCAATAATAATGTTAATGGCCGATGTTTCATTTTCAGTGTTTCGATGACAATAACAATGTCGATATCAATGCTTGTTGACAATGACTATAACAATAGCAATGACAATGCTTAGTGAACGATATTCTATATTTCTATGATTTAATGACTATCACAATGATGTTAACAATAACACTATCGATATTCTACATGTGATGCTATACTTACCGGTACTTACCAATGTACCCACTAAGTGATTCAATGTAGTATCCCTTGACAAATTAGGGTTAGCAATGCTAAATTCAATAACAATGAAATTGGGAGGGCACCTAGCCTAGTCTCGAGACTCTGACTACACTCACCTCGATTCTGAAGCTCCTACGGCTCTTAGATCGTGATTCCTTTGCTCCTAGCTTTCGTTAGAGATGTCAGATGATTTTTCTCCAATTCTTGAGCTAGGTTACAATAATAGGAATTAATTATAATCGATATTATGACATCGAGATAATTATAACAATATCAAGTCTGATATATATGCCCGAAATAACAATTTAGCTATTAAATTGATAGATTTCCATGGATTATAAGTTCCATAACTTCAATTTGAAATTAAGTTCTATACATCCATGGATTCGAACAATTGTTTGAGGGTTTTATCTTACCTAGTCAAGAGATTTAATAGTATCGATGAATCGAGGAAATTCAATTCTAGGAAGACAAACAAGGGAGGTGCTTGCTTGGAAGCTTAAGGTTGAAGATGGAAATGGTGGTGTGAGCTTGTTTGAAGGGAAGGTGAATAGAAGGAAAAGATGGCTCGGTGGATTAGCTAAGGTAATATAAAAGCCTTATTTTCTTATTTCCCTAACACTTAGTTGGTCAAGGCTTTTCCTCCCACATAGGGAAACCTTAAAATATAATTATATTACCCTTCTTTTCCTTTTTAGGAACACTAAACAATGATTGAACTTCCCTAGTCATCTTTTCCTTACAAAACATAAGGAGTTCACGTGAGAATGTCCCAAGCATGTAGGTGACTCACCCTCAAAAGGTATAATTATGAGGGAGGTCCCTCAACTCCTTGATGTTTACACTCTTACCCTCAAGCTTTCAATTACCCAATTTTGCCACCAAGAGTCTTTCTATAAATTTTAATAAGGTGCCTTATCAATAAATTGTCTCACTTAGATTCCAATATCAATGTAAGTAACCTCATAGTCAAAGTCAAAACAATATTTGGACCTTTTCGGTGTAAGGTTTTCGATCGCCGAAACCCAATTCCGACTAGACTGGTTTTTGGGATGTTACATGTGGCATTATTGTAATTCCAACTCATTTTGTCAAAGTTGAGTTCATTTTTGAAGTTGTAGGTTGGGTTTTGAAGGAAATTCATGTCCACAACATGTTTCTTATGAATTGGTCTGTTGTAGCAATATGTGTAAAATTTGGTCTTTTTATCCTCAGTTCTAAAATAATAGACATCAAAAGAAGGTGTTGGCTCAATGTTTTTTTGAAGTTTGGGTGGCGCCATGGTTAATGCGTAGAGTAAAGAAGAGTTGAGTAGGATTTGGGGTTAGAGTTTTTGTAAGAAATAAAACAATTTATTGCAAGTTGATCAACATCACATTTTCAAGAATTTGGCGAACCCCATCAATAATTTATGAAAACAGAAGAAAATTCACATGAACACATTGGTAATATCAAACGTGTTTTGACACATGAAGCTAAACCCATCGATAATATCAAGCAATTCTCAACTTCAAATGTAATACCTCAAAATTTTGGGTAGTGACCAAAATGAATAAAATGAAAGTTTGAGGACTAAAGTATAAACTTAGAAAAAGTTTAGGAACTAAATTGTAATTTTCAAAAGTTATGTATTTTAGTCCCGTAAATGAATAGTTTACCCCCAAGAATGATGTTTCCATGTTACTCGGATTTTTGGTACAGACTTTGTGTTAAAAGCTATAAAGAGTTAAAGTTCGAGAAAAAATTGGATAATCGGATCAAATTGAATAATTGAGATATTTTGTTAAAAGATAAGGCAAGTTTAAAAATATCTTTTTCATGCCTTACTTTAGAAGAATTTAATATGGACCATTGGATTAAATTAGATTTTCCATGTTAAATATGAGCCGTTGGATAAAAATGGCAAGATTGTAATTTTGGGAAATTACAAGGACAAAATTGGTAACTAATAACTTGATGGTTTATTTTTGACCCTTGGATGAATACATTAATATGTGGAAATATGAGATGCATTGGATATCAAGGGTAAAATAGTCATTTGATTATTAAGGAATTTTTTATTTGAAATCTTTTTTAAATAGGTGACAAATGGTCTAAATTGAATAAAAAGAAAATTCAAGACTTTTCTTCATAGTTTCTCCAAAGTGCCGAAATCTCTACCTAAGGTATGTGACATTTTCTTTTTGATTTTTCAAGTCAATCTAGTAGGATTTTGGATGAAAGTATGAAACATGAAATTGATCTACATGAAATTCTCTATCATTTGGTATTAATTGTTCATACTTTCCATGCTTAAATCTCGAGTTCTTGAAATTAGTGGATGAAGAGGATGTTGGAATTTGATAGGGGAATGATTGCTTATGCTTAGAAATGATGTTTTGAAGTTTAATTCATGCTTGAATCAAGTTGGAAATCAAGTATATAGTGACCTTTCATATTCGGTCAAAGTGAAGAGATTAGAGAAAATTATGGAAGAATTTTATTAGGGTTAGATATGTGGAGTTGATGATTCTACAAGTTTTAGAATGTTTTTTGGACCAAATTGGAACTTTGTTAAGGTTAAAGGATTAAATCAGATAGTATGAAAATTAAGGGGTTTAAAATGGAAGTTGGTTAAATTGAGGTATCATGCTTGAATAATTGTTAGAATGATTTATGAATCATTCTTTGATTTGGATATGAAAGGAAATTTGAAGTATTGAGATTGGTATGAATTGTATGAAGTGAATTAGTATCGAATAAACTTTGAAATAATTTATAGGAATTTTTTTCTTATTACATACCTATGTTAGTATGATACTAACATGTATTTTTTTTAAAATATACATGTGTTGTAAATGATGCACGTATAGATCGTGATCAAAATCGAAATTGAGCTAGCAACCAAGGAAAGGAAAAGGATCAAAAGTAAAGCTTAGTGAAGATTTAAATTTTGACATATATAAAGTGTCAAGGTGAGTGCAATGCATACATAACATGATACATGTATATTAGGAAGACTTGTGATAAGTTTACCTTGTTTACATTAGCATGATATTTATGTCATTAATTATATATTTGACATGTTCTAAATATGTCTAAAGTTGAATATAAATGCATGGATCAGTAGTTATATATTATGAATGTTATTTCGGGTATGAATTGCCTAATGTTAAGTTATGTTGATATACATTGCCGTGGATAAAATATATATGGAATCTATGCCCAAGCATGTCATTGAGGGACATGGTATAGTTGGCATGCCATAGAGTCCAGCAGCAAGCTGCATACTCGGTTTAGCGCTATAGTGTATATAAAGGACACTTAGTGCATATGGTGGGCACGACCTTATGTGTATTATGGTGGGCACGACTTTATGTGTATTAGCACTTCGGTGCATATTTGACTCGTGTACCCAGGGTCCTCATAGGCTTATATTTGGGCTATGGTTGATTGATTAATAAATGATAAACAGGTAAAAGAGTTTATGAACTCTCAAAGTAAATGATAAGAATATTGGTAAGAAAGTTATATCCGGTTTATATTATGTTAATAAATGATTAACATGATGGTAATACATATCTAGTGATCTTGATGCATGATTATGATTACATCTTTATATTTATAAGTGTGTAGTATTGCACTGGATTTTATTATTGCCTCACTAAGTGTATACTTAGCGTGTGATGATTTTCACGCGTAGGTAAAAAGAAGGAATCAGAGTAAGAAGCAGTTGGCATTTTATCAGCAGAGAGTATAAGTACGGTATCAGTAATAACATCTTTTGATGTATTTTGATGCTACTAGATGACGTGCATATGTTAATATTATTCGGTTTTAATCTAGTCTTAACATGGTTTGTAATAACTTATAAACTGTTTTATGTTGATAATGAAGGGTGAGTAGTTATATTAAAATTAAAAAGGGTTAGATGGACTGCTAGTATATAAATTGAATAACTTTTTGAAAAAGAATAAATAGAACTATTAATTAGATTTTTAAATTAGGCAGTTTTTAGATAGTTATATTGCTTATAGGTTGTAGTTATAAAATACTAAGTTGCTGCATGGAATTGGAATTAATTTGGTTGATTAAAAATTAGATAAAGCGATTATGTTAGGATAAAAAATGATTTAATGGTGTTTTCTAAATAAATGATTATTATGGATTGTTAGCAATTCATTATGTGACACTCTAACTAGTATTGAAGATTAAATACTGGTACGGGTGTTACATCAAAGCTAAGCCATAGAAAGAATAGGAAAACCAAACAAAAGCAATAGTATTTTAAAAAATTAGGATTTATAGAAATACCTTTGATTCAATTGGGTTTAGGATTCTTGTTAAATTTTAAACAAATTTAACAGAAAATATGAAAAACCCATCAATAATATCAACCAATTTTCCAACATCAACAATTAGACATGGGAAGTAAATGAAAACCAAACAAAAACAAGGGTATTTTAACAAAATTAGGGTTTTTATAAATATACCTTAGATTCTAGCATGCTCTAATTCAACTGGGTTTAGGGTTCTTGTAAAAATTTAAACAAAGTAATCGGAAAATTTGAAAACCCCATCAATAATAACAACCATTTTTCAAAATCAACGATTGGCCATGGAAAGTAAATGAAATCCAAACAAAATCTAGGCTATTTAAAAAAATTAGGGTTTTCAGAAATATCTTCTAATCTTGCAGATTCAAATTAAACTAAAATTAATGAGGAGATGGTGTTTAGAAGGTTTGATTGGTGAAAGAATAATTGGAGAGTCCTTGAATTTAAAGATTTTGAACTGAAGGAATGGAGGAACCCAATCGATTTGCACACAATTGAGTGAGAGAAAAAGGGCATTATTTTATGGCATTGACCTTCCAACTTTGATATATATATATATATTCCACGGTAAGCATCAAAACTAGGTCATAAGTTTCGCTACTATAAATGAAAAAAGCGGGAACAATAGCCAAAAATGTTACATGTTTTAAGTTTAAAATCAAAAATGTCATAATTCAAAGTTTAAAAAGTTTATCAGTTTTAAAACTGAGCTACCTATTTCGATATTTAATAGAAAATACTACACACCTAACGGGGTCGTTAGTATCGAAACTTAAAGATGAAGTTCTGATATTTGTGAACTAAATTTTATGCAGAATGGTCACATTTATTATTCCAACAACCTTTCAAGAAATGTTCATTAAAAGTTCCAATAAATGTTGCAACTGCCATCCATGGTAGGTACTACCAACTTCAATAAACGTCTCTTTCCTCTTAATCCTCTTCCCATTGAACAAGTCGTTCCATCTTGAAGCTTATAAATCTTTTTTTCCAGTGCTCAACCAGCCGTTGCGGTCTTTAGAAGGTAAGCAATTTCATAATAAGCATTTTTTAACTTTTATGCAGTGTTTTAGTTATTTCATATTAATTTACTTAAGGGCCAAAGTATACTCGTCATGGAAGTTCCAAGTACAAAAGGTGATGCTAAAATAAGAGGAGATAGTGTAGAGAGTTCGAATAACATCATTGGCATAGCATTTTCGTCACGTGATGAAGCATGAGAATTTTATAAGGAATATGCAAATTGAAATGGATTTAGTGCACGCCATAAAACAACTCGACTTGATATAAATTGAAATGTTAATAGGCAAGAGTTTTGTTGTTCAAAACATAGGAGAAGGAATTCAAAAGTAGATGAGGCTCAGTGTTCACGCGCTCCACAACCACTAACAAGGACCAGTTGCAAGGCTAGAATAGTGGTTCATTCAGAAGATTCGGGTAGTTGGGTAATATCATTGCCTGATAACAAACATAATCATCAACTTTTTTCATCATCCATGTCATTGTTCCTTCATTCCCATCTAGGTGCTACGGAGAACAATATTGTAGAGGCTTCAACATTGAAACATATTGGTGTCGGAACAACATAAATTATGAAATATTTCATGCAACAGTCTGGTGGTTATCAAAATGTTGTTTTTTTTTAAGAATGACCTATACAATGGCCCTTCACAACATAAAAGCCAATGAAGTTATTGTTGGGGATGTCAATGCAGTACTAGGTTACTTTGATGGCAAGAAAAAGACAAATCTCGTATTTTGCATGAAATTTTCAGTCGATAGTTCGAATCGTTTGCATAATATATTTTAGGCTGATTCAACTTCGAGAGCTGACTACTCTATATTCGGTGATGTTATTTCATTTGACACCACCTACAAAGTAATGCATATGCTCGACCTCTTATGCCTAGTGTTGGTGTAAATCACCACCATCAAACAATTGTGTTTGCTATTGTTGTCTTTGTATACGAGACCGCGAATACATTTGAATGGGTCTTAAATGCTTTTTGAGAAGCTATGCTGAACACGTCTCCACTTTCATTGGTTACAGATGGAGATAAGGCAATGCAGAGGGCAATCCAAAATGTTTTTCTTGATGCTAAACATCGAATATTTTCTTGACATCTAGCTCGCAATGCACAAGGAAACGTTGGTGGTCCAAATTTTACAAAGGCCTTTAGAAAATGCATGTATTCTTGGTGGACACATCATGAATTTGATGCACAATGGGAGATAACTATTAAAAAGTTTAATATGAAAAACATTCGTGGGTTATTGAGAAGATCAAGAACCGTCAGTTATGGGCACAAACGTATATGATAGGTCATATTTTTGCCAACTTGAGGTCAACCCAAAGGTGCGAATCAATAAATGTGTCTCTGGCTATTTTCCTTAAGTGTAATAAGACATATTTGGAGTTTATTCGTGCAATTTAAGATTCCATTGGTCAAATGCGCTTGAACGAGTTGAAAGCGAATTTCACTTGTACACAAAGTAAGCTGATGCAATTGAAAAAATTGAAAGAGCTAGAAGGCCATGTAACTAAACTGTATACAAGACAATCATATAGGACATTCCAAGAGGAACTTAAATTGGAGACATTGCATCATGTATCACGGGAAGGGGAAGACTTCAATGGTGTTTGAACTATTTATCTGACGAAATATCAAGAACCAGACAAGGAATATGAACTACAATTTGATGTTGTCACATAAACCCTAACATGTTGTTGTAATAAATTTTAGATAGTTAGGTTTCCATGTAGACATCAACTATATGTTCTTAAGATGCAAGATAGCTCGGGTATCCCAAATTTATTGATTCTAAATCGAAGGACAAAGAATGTGAAGATTGCTGCCCCATCATTTGTGGACTTCAATTTTCCTTTTGAAATGAAACACATGGCATGGTTCACTTCGCTCTGCTTGATTTCTAATAGACTTTGCTATATTACATCTAATAAGGATTAGAGCTTCCGACGAGCCAAAGATGAGGTTCATAGACTTACAACTGAACTTGAGGCATCTTGCATGTTGAATAATTCTTATGACCAAACCCCACTCAAAAGAGTTCGGGACCCGTCAAGGAAGAAAGACAAAAATCCAGTTAATGGGTCCAAAAATGGCAAGAAGGAGGAGGCTCCATTGTTCAAATTGCAAATCTGAAGGACACAATAACGTCACATATCCTGAGTTGAAGCTAGGATTGCCAACACCATCATCCGCATGTAATGATGATTATTATGCTCCAAACTTGGAATTTTCAAAAACTACAATGGACAATATACACCCGATCGATGAAAACGTTAGTTCCTATTTATTAAATTACAAGTTTTTTTCTTTAACCAGTCAAGTATATCGTGTGAAACAATTTTTATTCCTTATTAGGAGCATGAGGAAGTATGAATGAATGACTATGGAGCTTCAAACAATCTCAGCCAAACTATGGAAGAAGTCTATCATCTATTTCAAGGTTTTTGAACAGTAAGTAATTATATGTTGAAGGATAATTATGTAGTCGTACACATTTTATAGTACACATATAATGGTTATTCGAGATAGTGTTTTCATACTTGGAATAGTAATCCATGAAATGACCTAAAGGAAGTATCACAACTTCAACATAGTGTTTCCATACTACTTAACTAGAGTTTCAGGACTCATACCACGTGTTTTGATACGTAGTCATTATTAGGTATATTTATGTTATATATAGTATGAGAACATAATACACGAGTTTCGGGACTTCGAGTTCTTGTGATTGAAATAACTTACAATGGGGTATAACAACTTCGATATAGAGTTTGCATACTATGATCATAAATATTGGAACTCAGATCATGAATATTGGTACTTAGAACTTCGAATACTAATCGATCAGATGGCCTAAAGAGAGTATAGAGACTTCTACTTAGTCTTTTGATGCTACTAACAAGAGTTCTGGGACTCATCCTACGTGTTTCGATACTTATGTATTCTTAGGCCATTTTTTTGTTAAACATAGTATCGAAACACCTAAAACGAGTTTCGGGACTTGGGGTATATGTCCATGAACTAACTTACAATGGGTATCGCAACTTCGACATAGAGTTTACATACTCCGATCATAAATATCGGAACTCGGATTAGGAATTTTGGTACTTAGATCTTATGAAGAGTAATTGATCAAATGACCTAAAGGCAGTATCACAATTTCAACTTAGTGCTTCGATACTTATAGCATTAGTAATGGAACTCCTATTAAATGGTTTCGATATGGTAGGTTTTAGACTTAAAATATTAACGAAAAATGTGACATTCTCGAGGTGAACATTTAGATTTATAGTTTGAAACTTCAACAGAAGTTTCAAAATATTAAAAACTTAACATAAGATGTGGTCAATACATAAACAATAAACATTAATCTTAAAGCAGATGTGGCGAATGCATTTTAACCCATAATCTTCCTCGCATACTTTGCAAAGCGCTGGAGATTCCTTCTGTAAATTAGAGCAACACCCTCACAATCTGGGTGAGGCTCGTTTGGGTTTAGAGCATACAACAAACCCGATATAGCCATAAGAATTTGTATAACAATCATAGAAGGGCTCCACCTTTCATGAAGGATGTCCAACCTAATGCCGCTAGCCTCATTGATGTTGGGATGGAATAAGTCGCCATCAAATTTAATAACAAACTACAAAAATAGATAACCATTATCCATTAAATGCTTTAGTGTAAAAAATGAACAAGATAAAACAACAATCTTGGGAGGTTAATTACATTACCTTAGGAGGATAAAGAGGGTATTCAGGTGGGAAAGAAAATGGAAACTTCAAATTCATGCCCTTCATAAGGGTTGGCACCAGGTGCAATCATTTGAAGTCGATAATGAAACAAACATTCATCGATGCCATTACTAAAGAAAAATAATGATAATTATAAACTGTATTAAAATGAAAAATTTGGCTTAAAGGATAATGTAATAGAGGGATGTTTACCAAAAAGCATATAAGGGGCGAGTTTAGGATTCTGCAAGGCAGCAAGATGGAACTCCCTTTGAATACGTGCTAACGCTACCATGTTGATCTCATGATTTCAGTTTAAGATGGGTTAGGAGATGAAGAAATAAGACAAAGATGAGAATGAAGAATACAACACAAAGTGGCAGTACTTATAGGCAAAAATGTGCCAATCCATCTACTCATAAAAGCTTTACAACATCGTGGCTATTCATAGGTCAACCCTAATAGTTTAAAAGATCCCTAATTAAATACAAACATAAAATGATATTGCTTGTTCTAACATTTTCAGTTCGTCTTTAATTATATTAGCACCGAACCTTTATATAGGAGTTCCAAAATCAAGGTTCAAAACTTCTTTACTTACATTTATAACTTTGGAACCAGTTTTGATATGTCATCACCCAACCTTTACGGTTTCAAATGTTTTAAAAAATTTAAATTGGTGGGTTAAATGGATTTCAAATTTTAAAAGATGCATGTTCCCGATAAGTGCCTTTTTATTGTTAGTTTTGAGTCTCTATAACCAGTTTCGATACGTTAGCAGCAGATAAGTCTTTTTAGTTGTTGCATTGGCCAGAATAACGTTTCGATACTTGTATAAAGGTTCCATAACTGGTCAATTTCCCAAACTGTAGATATCAACCCAAATGTCAGGAAGGCTTTTTTCTTTCAAATTATGATTATTTCAATACTTCTAGTAGAGTTTCTATATATCACAAGAACACTGCAGAAATTCTTATATGTAAATTTCAAAATTGGTTGTCAAATTCTGATACCCAACCTACCAACCCAAAATTCTAACTGTAATTTGAAGATTTTTGGTTGAATTCTCAAGAACATTGTTCCGAAACCTGTTTAAGAGTATCAAAAGAGGTTGAAAATATGAGAACTGCAACATAACCCTGTGAAATTTAAGAACACAACATTTAACTAATTAAACAAAAAAATACATAATCACATTACATAATCGGATCATAATCCAATAGAATAAATGATACAAATGTGGAGTGGTCAACTACAACAGATCGAGAAAAGCGTTCATGATGCACATAAAACATTGCTCTATCAGCAATAAGCATCAAAATAGTATTGGTGTTGTAAAATGACATAGGCCTGCCATAGTCGATTTCATCCATACAACCTACAAGATCAATATTATATTTATTGTTCCATAACTTTTGTGTGTAGTTATCCATCATCCAAATCTCCAACTAAGCCACATCTCATCTCATTGGCTTTATTGCTAGCTTCCCAACTCTTAGTTTCAGGGTCAAAAGCAAGTATTCTATATTTTCACCTATCCGTGCCAGCCAATGCAGCCTACCACACAGAGATATTTTGCATGAATTCTACTCGAAATACTCGTCAGATGGTAACTTCAAATCACTCGAGCAATGCCAACTCCAACCATTAGAATCAAAGATTTTGCAACAGATAGCTTTAAAACGTTTAATGTATTTGTAATTGGAATGATCAGAAAGAGACACGATTTTGAACTCCAAGGGGCTTGATCTGAGAATAATCATGTTGATCCTCATTGGCGGATATTCAGGCTTTGGAGGTTTGGGGTGTGGACTTGGCATAACTTGCAATTGCCTTGTCATGGGTTTACAAATATAATGGTTGTTTTCTGGATGGCCTTTACAAAACACTAAACCTGTATTCACAACGTTTAAGATCTCCATTTTGCGATGATGAAAAAAATTGAACGTGAGTTTTCCATTATCACGACCCAATTGGTATTCGCTTACAAAACTATAAGAATGAAATTTATGATACTTGCTTGCAATTAAGTAGCCACATATTGTGTTTGTTCTTTCAGTATAAGATTTCATAAAGTCAGATTTGCTCGTTAGAGCATTACAGTGTTTTGACATCAATCGACACTTCTTCATTGTCTTCAAATTAGTTCTTGAAAATATTTTAGCGAACTCATTAATGGTGAGACTGGAAGATGCCATTGATGCCTTGAAAAAAATAGAAAGGGAAAGTTTAGAAGCAAACTGCCTATTGTTTAGAAGCAAACTGCCTATTCAACCTCTTTTAAAACCAAAAAAGTGGTTGTTTAAATAAAATAAAATATTAAACGCCCCACCCATAAATGTCATTTAACTCGCAGAATGTCTTTTCAGTAATACGACGAGTATCAAACTTTTGCATACAGTCTCGAACTTATCACGTGAAATCTAAACTGTGACATTTTTCATAAAGATTTTAGTTTATGTTTTGCTTTACAAGTATCGAAACCCCATCCAAAGTTTCAAACCTATTTAAAATATTTGGTTCCCACCCGAAACTGTCTATTAAGTTATAATATTAAACGTCCCATAAATGTTATTTAACTCGAAGAAAGTGTCTTTTCAATAATACGATGAGTATCAAACTTTTGCATACAACCTCGAACTTATCACGTGAAACCTAAAATGTAACATGTTTTCATAACAATTTCAGTTTAAGTTTTGCCTTACAAGTATCAAAACCCCATCCATAGTTTTGAACCTATTTGAAATTTTTTTGTTCCCACCCGAAACTTTCTTTTCACTTATAATATTAAACGTGCCATAAATGTCATTTAACTCGTAGAAAGTGTATTTTCAATACGAGTATCAAACGTTTGCATACAGTCTCGAAATTATCACATCAAACCTAAAATATAACATGTTTTCCTAACGATTTTAGTTTAAATTTTGGTTTACAAGTATCGAAACCCGCTTCCATAGTTTCGAACCTATTTAAAATTTATGGTTCTCACCCGAATTAGACTTTTCAGCACAACAAATTTAAATGTGCCATAAATGTCATTTAACTTGTAGATAATGTATTTTAAGTAATACGACGTTGGAAGAGTTCGGAATAGCCGATGGTGAAGATGACTTGTCTTCCACCACTTGAGCTAGTTCAAAATTAGAGGTTTGCATTAGAATTGAAACTAATGATTCATAAACGTTTTTCAAGCTCACCAAAGCTTGTAGACAACATCAAAATAATGAAATCAATCATCTAACACATGGGCTTAGCTTGAACATTCAAGACTCAAATCTTGAAATTAAACTCTAAGGATTGATGGAATCATTAAATTGACATAAGGGGTTTTACTTACCCAATTACAAGATTTCAAATGGTGTATTGAAATCAAGAAAAGGTCAAAGATTGGATCGAGGTGCTTGCTTGAGCTTGAGGAAGAAGATGACAATGGAGGTGTGTGCTTACTTTCAAGGCAAAGGGTGAGTTTAGTCTCGATAATAGGAAAAACAAGGGAAGAAAGCTTTTCCCCTTGTTCTTTTTAAGGTGACTAGAGCCTTAATCATTCTCCACCTCACCCTTAGCCAATGAGAAGCTTTCCCTTAACAAAGGGTTTGCTAAACCCCTAACTTTCACCCTTAGTTATTCTCTCATTCTCTACCGTATCGATACGCATTGCCCATATTTAACATTTTCAGTATTTTCAATGAAACCCCTAACTTTCATTCTTTACAAAAGGTCAAACCATTTCAATTAAGCCCAAATAACTTTCATTACTTCAAAATTGGGTACAAAATTCGACAATTATATTATTCAAGCATAACCGGTACAAAACTTATGATCACTGAAACCTAATTTCGACTAGACCGATTTTCAGGGTGTGACAACTCTCCCCCTTAAGAAAATTCGTCCTCGAATTTTCATTCTACTAAAAAAGATGAGGATACTGCTTTTACATCGTCTCCTCTGGCTCCCATGTTGCTTCCTCTACTGCGTGACTTCTCCAAAGGACTTTCACTAGGGACACAGACTTGTTTCGAAGTCTCTTGACTTCTCGAGCGAGGATTTGCATTGGTTCTTCCTCGTACTTCAGGTTGGACTGAATCTCCACAGACTCCAGCTCGATCATGTGGGAAGGATCAGACTGGTACTTTCGTAGCATAGACACATGAAAGACATTATGTATACGACTTAACTCTTTAGGAAGAGCCAGTCGATAGGCAACAGGTGCAACTCAATCATCTCAAATAGGCCGATGAAACGAGGACTAAGCTTCCCCTTATTGCCAAAACGAAGGATCTTCTTTCCACCGAGACACTTTAAGGAAAGCTTTTTCGCCAACATCATACTGAATGTCCCTTCTTTTCAAATTGACATAAGCTTTCCGCTGGCCAAGCTCAGCCTTGAGCAGGATATAGATGATGGTTACCCTTTCTTTGGTTTCCCGAAGTAAGTCAGAGCCTAACACCTTGCCTTCACCCAGCTCGGTCCAATAGAGAGGGGTTCTACATTTTCTCCCGTAAAGAGCTTTATCAGGAGCCATTTGAATTGAAGCTTGGTGACTATTGTTGTATGTAAATTCCACCAATGGTAGGGATTTCTCCCACGTGTTCCTAAAATTGATAACACAAGCTTAAGATTGAGCTTGATTTATCTATGGATTTTAACAATAAATTAAGGATTCTAGCTTACATGATCGATATCAATGATTCGATATCGATAAATCGAAGAAATCTCAAGCTTCCCAAGATTCAACAATAGTGGTATGTGCGTAGAGGAAGGAGATGAGATAAAGGTGCTTGCTTTCTCTCCAATCGGGTAAGCCTAACTTTGACTATTCTATTTCCTTTCTTCATTTCAATGGCAAGACTTTCCTTCTTATGAAGGAACTCAATTCTGATCACCCACATATGTGGTGATTAAGATTGAGGAGGGGCTAATCGCAAGGTTAGTCCCTCAACTCTTGATACTCTAGACTTATACCCCCAAACTTTCAGTTTTTACAATTTGGTCACTAAATAGTTTCTCAGGCATTCAATATGGTCCTTGAACAATAAATTCACTCAATTAGAGTCCAATATCAATGCAATTGGCCTCGCCGTCAAAATCAATACAATATTTGGACCTTTCCGATGTAGGGTACCCAATTCTGACTAGGCCTGTTTTCGGGGTGTTACATTGCTATACACGGTGAAGTCTTTACTCGACTTAGGTTGCACCAAAATAGGGCATGTTCCAGGACTTGCTTAAGATGATTAAAACTCCTTTGATGCTCTATTGTCCATACAAAGGGAGTTGCTTCACGGAGAATCTTCGTCAAGGGTACAATGATCATCGACAATCCCTTAACGAATCTACAGTAGTAGCCTACAAGGCCCAAAAAGCTACTAACTTCTCCAACATTCTTAGGAGGAATCCAATCAAGAACCGCTTGAATCTTCTTTGGGTCCATCTAAATCCTCACAGAGGAAATCACTTTTCCCATGAAGGGTACTTTAGAAAGCCAAAACTCACACTTATTAAACTTAGCGTATAGTTTTTCTCTCGGAGAGTCTGAAGCACAATTCGGAGATGTTCTTCATGAGTGGCAGTGTCCTTGGAATAGATCAAGATGTCATCTATAAACACAACCACGAATCTATCTAGATAGGGCCATAACACATGATTCATTAAGTCCATAAAGGCTGCAGGTGCGTTCGTAAGCCCAAAAGGCATTATTAGGAACTCGTAGTGGCCATATCTGGTTCGGAAGGTAGTCTTTGGAACGTCGAACTCCTTCACCAACATTTGATAGTACCCAAATCATAGGTCTATCTTAGAGAAGACAGAAGCGCCTTTCAACTGATCAAAGAGGTCATCGATCCTCGGTAACTGATACTTATTCATGATTGTTACTCTATTCAGCTGACGATAGTCAATGCATAGTTGCATCGATCCATCTTTCTTCTTTACAAACAAAACCGATGCTCCCCATGGTGAGGAACTCAATCGGATATATCCCTTGTCCAAAAGATCTTGGATTTGGGCCTTCAACTCCTTTAATTCAACCGAAGCCATCCTATATAGAGCAATGGAGACTGGTGTAGCCCTCAATTGCACTTCAATTATGAATTCTACTTCTCGGGTTGGAGAGAGTCCTTAAAGTTCTTTGGGAAACACATAAGGGAATTCCTTTACCACTAGTACATCTTCGAGCTTTGCATCTTCTTTAGACTCTACAGCACATATGATAGCCTTATTAGGCTCGGGTTGGGTTTTCATCAAAGTTATGCTCTCCTTGCCGAGTCTACGGAGATATAGCATCTTCTTTGAACAATCTATCCAGGCTTGATGTTCACCTAACCAATCAAGGCCTAGGATTAGATCGAACTCATGAAAGGGCAAGACCACTAAATTGGCCGGAAATGTGATCCCTTGGATCCTCAGAGGGAAATGGTAAGTCTAATATTTGTATATTTTTCACACATATATATACCTATATTTTCGTGTTCTAATCCAACTATAAATCTATGTTTTAACAAGTATTTGATTTTTGTAGGAATTTTGACAACTAAAAGATAATACATGCTTAAAAGAAAAGTTTCAGTTGGATTTGGATTTTAAAGAGCACTTAACATAAGAAGAGGAATTCTACTTCAAGTTGAACTTTTATGTTTTATATTATATTTGGAGTAGGATAGAGTTTTAAATTAAATCTTATTGTAATTGCTTCTCCTAGTTGATGTAAATGACCTCTATTATAAATAGGGTCATGAGGAGAAGAGAAATCATTTATCCCATAATTCTCATTCTTCTCTTCTTTATTCATTTCCCTTCTCCATGAGTTGCTAAACTCTTTTTCTAGTTAAGGTTTCGGTTCAAGGTTATTAATAAAAGTTTTTAGCGAGATTTCTTGTTCTTCATATTCTTCATCTATTTCAAGTATTTTTATATCTTCCGGGCTTATTCAACACGTATATATTGGATTATATATACGGCAACCAATCGAGGCATCCTTCATACAAGTGGTAAGTAACCAAGCAACGGGTTAGAAGGTATGAATTCATATTCTTGATAAGTTAACGGATTAGTGTTTTGATAGTTTATGTGCATTAGGTCTCTTAATTCAGTAAAGCTATTTGATAGGTTTTAATTCTAAGTGGATTATCTAAGGATTTTAATCTTGATAATAAGAGTTAGTCATTTATGGATTATTAAGTGATTACCTACCAAGTAAGAGAGATTGGGTTTAATTGTGGATTATCAGTTAACCTATATCCAAGCTATTTGAGAGTGATGCAGGTTTATCTTTTGTGAAGTTCGATGATCTAAAACTTGGATTAATACACTGAGATCTACCTTAACTAGAGTTCCTTTTTATATAGAATTCTCAATTACTTTAAATTGCTTTCTTCAATTCTACTCAAACACAAAACCCTCCATTTACTTTAATTGCTAGTGAACTTAATCTCTTAACCACTCTCTGTGGGATCGACCCTACTTGCTGCTACTACAAATCCAAAGAACAAGTAGGTATTATTTTTTGACGAATTCGACACCCATCAAAAATTGGCGCTGTTTTCGGGGAGTGGTATCAAGAAGCTAAGTTCACTTTTTATTTAGTTTAATTTTTATTTTTTTTTTTATTTTTTACTTTTATGCTTCGTTCTTCTCTTGCAGATGAGTTTTTTTTGCTTGATCCTAATATCGACAAAACTAAAAAGCGAACAATCATCAACATTATGGTCGTGAACTCTCAACAATTTAGTTGAACACATGACATCGTCTCTGGACGTATGAATGAGGCATGCGGGATTTGCGTAAGTCAAGAGCATGTAACCGATATGTGCCCCACACTCCAAGTAGAAAGTACCAAGGACGCCAATGCCATTGGAGGACCTTACGACCAATAGAAGCACAATCCATACACACATACATACAATTCCTTGTGGAAGGACTATTCACACTTGCAATATGGGCAAGAACATCCGTAAGAAGTCTACCAAAAAGCCCAATCGTATGCACAACATGCCTTCCGCGAACAAAGTGTTTTCCGCAAAACGCAGGAACCATGTAGGCCCACTACAAAGACAACAAAGGAAGAAAAGAGTGCGAACTCACCATGCCCCATACCCTTGGCAAACAGAGAGCATGAACATGCGAAGGAGAGTTTGTCTGATGCGGCTAATGAACAAATTAAATGGAAGGCAAACGAGCCTTATGTGGACAAGGATGATGCGGGCGCTAAACAGGATGCGAATACAAGCCAGCTTGATGCGGATGGTGAGAAAATGAAGGATAATGAGCTTTTCGCGAACGATGCACAAGAGAATTCAAAGGAGAATCTTCCAAATGAGCAAGGCAAACATGAAGGTGTGAAGGTCAACAGACCTTCCAATTTTTGGCTCGCACCTTTTCCTGACAAAGATGGCAATCCCAAAAATCTAAAGCCTACGAAAGACGAATCCGGTGTAAAGAGTCTTGTGCCACCCATTGTGGTTAACCATCTTTACCTTAAAGGTTCTTACAGACCAAAGAGGATGAGCTAGAACGAAAAATTCTTGAAACAGTTCACAAGGTTGAGAAAGACAAGATCAAATGCGACGCGAAGCCGTACCTATGGGATGACCCATGCTTATGGAGGATAGGAGATGATCCAACCATGGTGGCGAATATCAACTGGGATCCAAGGATCCATCCAATCAATGTTGAACCTCCCTATAAACTTGCAATAAAACTACCATGGCAGAAGAAAGTTTTCAAATTAACCAAGGACAAACCTCCTAACGAATACATTTTCGCCGTAACGTGAAAAAAGGAGTTACGTCTATCCAAAGACATTAAAGAAAAGTGCTTCGTGGGAGGCAACCCATGTTTTATTTTTTTCTTTATTCTTTTTATTATTCTTTTGTTATGAATTTTTATAGTTTTTTTTATCTTTTTAGGTACAATGAGTAGCATTTATGGAAAAAATGCAACCATGCCTCATGTTCTTCAAGTAAAACAACCACGATTTAAATATGCCCATGCTTCCTTTCCCATCCACGCCCTGAACCATCACATGCCGAATAAGGGAGTATTCTTTTCCCTTAAAACTTTTATTGTTTTACTTTATGCATGATGATTTTAACATTGAGGACAATGTTTAGTTTAAGTGTGGGGGTGGAGGCTTTTGGTTGAAATTTTTTGTTTAAATCTTGATTAGTTTTGCCAAAAATAATAGGAAGAAATTATGTGAAATTCATGCTTATTGATGACTTATAAAATTCCTTTCACATTGAAATTTTTTTCTTAGAATCAACATGTTGAAATTTTTGAGATTCGGGATCCTAAAGTAAAAATGAGACTGATATGATGAGTAAATTAGGATTGATAAGAACTTTTAGCCTTGGAAATCGTTGCTTGATTAATTGATTCGATAGTTGGATGGATAAAATTGGACACAACATAAGCCACTTTTGAGAGATTTGAGCCTAATAAGTATACATCTTTTATGCTTCATATTTTTTCTTTCATTGAGTGATTGTTAAGCATGATTAGTTTCTTCTAGAACTTGTAATGTTATACATGTTAAGACCACATAGGATCGAATTACTTGAGATGATTAAGGAACTTAGGTATGAACCTTGAGCCAAAAAGCCAACCTTGGTAAATATGACCACTAGAGAACCACTTTTGAGCCTGAGCCTTTTGTTTGGAAATTAACCATATTACAAGCCTAATTCTTTTTTGTTGATTTCCCCAATTTGCACCCGAATTTGGAGAACTACACACTTTCCTTACTTAAAAAAGGAGAAAAATCAAGCAAAATAAATAGAAATGAGAGAAAATATTGAAAAAAGGAAATTAAATGAAAAAAAATCAAAGAGAAAATTGTCTTGCTTGTTCAAAAAAAATTCAAAAGAAGATAAAAGACAAAAAAAGTGAAAGAATGAATCATTGTTTCTCCCAAAATTAAATTTGTGCAAAAAAACATGATACAAAAGAGAAAATGAGTGTAAAGTTCTTCGATTCAAAAAGCCTAAAAGTCCTTCTCATCATACCTTGTCCTAAGCCACGTTACAACCAAATTCAAAGACCTTTTGATCTTGTAATTCGGCCCAACTAGTGGTGGAGATGTGATGTATTTGCAAGCCTATGGTAAGACTCTTTTACATGCTTTGACTTGAGTATTGTTGTCCCTTAAACACCTTGAGCGAATTGAGTGTGACTTCATGATAATTAATTGGGTGATTATTTGCTTGTGCTAAATTGCAATCATTGACTTATTACTTCTCTTATCCTTTCTATTTACCAAAAGGACCCTAGGTTTTGAGTTTCAATATGCTTGAGGACAAGCATAATCCAAGTGTGGGGTATATGACAAGTCTAATATTTGCATATTTTTCACATATATATACCTATATTTTAGTGTTCTAATCCAACTATAAATCTATGTTTTAACAAGTATTTGATTTTTGTAGGGGATTTTGACAACTAAAAGATAATACATGCTTAAAAGAAAAGTTTCAGTTGGATTTGGATTTTAAAGAGCACTTAACATAAGAAGAGGAATTCTACTTCAAGTTGAACTTTTATGTTTTATATTATATTTGGAGTAGGATAGAGTTTTAAATTAAATCTTATTGTAATTCATTCTCCTAGTTGATGTAAATGACCTCTATTATAAATAGGGTCATGAGGAGAAGAGAAATCATTTATCCCATAATTCTCATTCTTCTCTTCTTTATTCATTTCCCTTCTCCATGAGTTGCTAAACTCTTTTTCTAGTTAAGGTTTCGGTTCAAGGTTATTAATAAAAGTTTTTAGCGAGATTTCTTGTTCTTCATATTCTTCATCTATTTCAAGTATTTTTATATCTTCCAAGCTTATTCAACATGTATATATTGGATTATATATATACAACAACCAATCGAGGCATCCTTGATACAAGTGGTAAGTAACCAACAACGGGTTAGAAGGTATGAATTCATATTCTTGATAAGTTAACGGATTAGTGTTTTGATAGTTTATGTGCATTAGGTCTCTTAATTCAAGAAAGCTATTTGATAGGTTTTAATTCTAAGTGGATTATCTAAGGATTTTAATCTTGATAATAAGAGTTAGTCATTTATGGATTATTAAGTGATTATCTACCAAGTAAGAGAGATTGGGTTTAATTGTGGATTATCAATTAACCTATATCCAAGCTATTTGAGATTGATGCAGGTTTATCTTTTGTGAAGTTCGATGATCTAAAACTTGGATTAATACACCGAGATCTACCTTAACTAGAGTTCCTTTTATATAGAATTCTCATTTACTTTAAATTGCTTTCTTCAATTCTACTCAAACACAAAACCTCCATTTACTTTAATTGCTAGTGAACTTAATCTCTTAACCACTCTCTGTGGGATCGACCCTACTTGCCGCTACTACAAATCCAAAGAACAAGTAGGTATTATTTTTTGACGAATTCGACACCCATCAAAAATTGGCTATTTTTTTGGGGGGAGTGGTATCAAGAAGCTAAGTTCACTTTTTATTTAGTTTAATTTTTATTTTTTTTTTTATTTTTTACTTTTATGCTTCGTTCTTCTCTTGCAGATGAGTTTTTTTTGCTTGATCCTAATATCGACAAAACTAAAAAGCGAACAATCATCAACATTATGGTCGTGAACTCTCAACAATTTAGTTGAACACATGACATCGTCTCTGGACGTATGAATGAGGCATGCGGGATTTGCGTAAGTCAAGAGCATGTAACCGATATGTGCCCCACACTCCAAGTAGAAAGTACCAAGGACGCCAATGCCATTGGAGGACCTTACGACCAATAGAAGCACAATCCATACACACATACATACAATTCCTTGTGGAAGGACTATTCACACTTGCAATATGGGCAAGAACATCCGTAAGAAGTCTACCAAAAAGCCCAATCGTATGCACAACATGCCTTCCCTTGAACAAAGTGTTTTCCAAACGCAGGAACCATGTAGGCCCACTACAAAGACAACAAAGGAAGAAAAGAGTGCGAACTCACCATGCCCCATACCCTTGGCAAACAGAGAGCATGAACATGCGAAGGAGAGTTTGTCTGATGCGGCTAATGAACAAATTAAATGGAAGGCAAACGAGCCTTATGTGGACAAGGATGATGCGGGCGCTAAACAGGATGCGAATACAAGCCAGCTTGATGCGGATGGTGAGAAAATGAAGGATAATGAGCTTTTCGCGAACGATGCACAAGAGAATTCAAAGGAGAATCTTCCAAATGAGCAAGGCAAACATGAAGGTGTGAAGGTCAACAGACCTTCCAATTTTTGGCTCGCACCTTTTCCTGACAAAGATGGCAATCCCAAAAATCTAAAGCCTACGAAAGACGAATCCGGTGTAAAGAGTCTTGTGCCACCCATTGTGGTTAACCATCTTTACCTTAAAGGTTCTTACAGACCAAAGAGGATGAGCTAGAACGAAAAATTCTTGAAACAGTTCACAAGGTTGAGAAAGACAAGATCAAATGCGACGCGAAGCCGTACCTATGGGATGACCCATGCTTATGGAGGATAGGAGATGATCCAACCATGGTGGCGAATATCAACTGGGATCCAAGGATCCATCCAATCAATGTTGAACCTCCCTATAAACTTGCAATAAAACTACCATGGCAGAAGAAAGTTTTCAAATTAACCAAGGACAAACCTCCTAACGAATACATTTTCGCCGTAACGTGAAAAAAGGAGTTACGTCTATCCAAAGACATTAAAGAAAAGTGCTTCGTGGGAGGCAACCCATGTTTTATTTTTTTCTTTATTCTTTTTATTATTCTTTTGTTATGAATTTTTATAGTTTTTTTTATCTTTTTAGGTACAATGAGTAGCATTTATGGAAAAAATGCAACCATGCCTCATGTTCTTCAAGTAAAACAACCACGATTTAAATATGCCCATGCTTCCTTTCCCATCCACGCCCTGAACCATCACATGCCGAATAAGGGAGTATTCTTTTCCCTTAAAACTTTTATTGTTTTACTTTATGCATGATGATTTTAACATTGAGGACAATGTTTAGTTTAAGTGTGGGGTGGAGGCTTTTGGTTGAAATTTTTTGTTTAAATCTTGATTAGTTTTGCCAAAAATAATAGGAAGAAATTATGTGAAATTCATGCTTATTGATGACTTATAAAATTCCTTTCACATTGAAATTTTTTTCTTAGAATCAACATGTTGAAATTTTTGAGATTCGGGATCCTAAAGTAAAAATGAGACTGATATGATGAGTAAATTAGGATTGATAAGAACTTTTAGCCTTGGAAATCGTTGCTTGATTAATTGATTCGATAGTTGGATGGATAAAATTGGACACAACATAAGCCACTTTTGAGAGATTTGAGCCTAATAAGTATACATCTTTTATGCTTCATATTTTTTCTTTCATTGAGTGATTGTTAAGCATGATTAGTTTCTTCTAGAACTTGTAATGTTATACATGTTAAGACCACATAGGATCGAATTACTTGAGATGATTAAGGAACTTAGGTATGAACCTTGAGCCAAAAAGCCAACCTTGGTAAATATGACCACTAGAGAACCACTTTTGAGCCTGAGCCTTTTGTTTGAAATTAACCATATTACAAGCCTAATTCTTTTTGTTGATTTCCCCAATTTGCACCCAATTTGGAGAACTACACACTTTCCTTACTTAAAAAAGGAGAAAAATCAAGCAAAATAAATAGAAATGAGAGAAAATATTGA
Source organism: Hibiscus mutabilis (assembly GCA_019671005.1). Classification (NCBI taxonomy): domain Eukaryota; kingdom Viridiplantae; phylum Streptophyta; class Magnoliopsida; order Malvales; family Malvaceae; genus Hibiscus; species Hibiscus mutabilis. The sequence continues at coordinate 43,031,655 of CM033717.1, read as the reverse complement.
AAAAAGGAAATTAAATGAAAAAAAATCAAAGAGAAAATTGTCTTGCTTGTTCAAAAAAAATTCAAAAGAAGATAAAAGACAAAAAAAGTGAAAGAATGAATCATTGTTTCTCCCAAAATTAAATTTGTGCAAAAAAACATGATACAAAAGAGAAAATGAGTGTAAAGTTCTTCGATTCAAAAAGCCTAAAAGTCCTTCTCATCATACCTTGTCCTAAGCCACGTTACAACCAAATTCAAAGACCTTTTGATCTTGTAATTCGGCCCAACTAGTGGTGGAGATGTGATGTATTTGCAAGCCTATGGTAAGACTCTTTTACATGCTTTGACTTGAGTATTGTTGTCCCTTAAACACCTTGAGCGAATTGAGTGTTCCTCTGTGAGTGTGTTTAATTTTATTCCATCTTTGACTTCATGATAATTAATTGGGTGATTATTTGCTTGTGCTAAATTGCAATCATTGACTTATTACTTCTCTTATCCTTTCTATTTACCAAAAGGACCCTAGGTTTTGAGTTTCAATATGCTTGAGGACAAGCATAATCCAAGTGTGGGGGTATATGACAAGTCTAATATTTGCATATTTTTCACATATATATACCTATATTTTAGTGTTCTAATCCAACTATAAATCTATGTTTTAACAAGTATTTGATTTTTGTAGGGATTTTGATAACTAAAGGATAATACATGCTTAAAAGAGAAGTTTCAGTTGGATTTGGATTTTAAGGAGCACTTAACATAAGAAGAGGAATTCTACTTCAAGTTAAACTTTTATGTTTTATATTATAGTTGGAGTAGGATAGAGTTTTAAATTAAATCTTATTGTAATTCATTCTCCTAGTTGATGTAAATGACCTCTATTATAAGTAGGGTCATGAGGAGAAGAGAAATCATTTATCCCATAATTCTCATTCTTCTCTTCTTTGTTGATTTCCCTTCTCCATGAGTTGCTAAACTCTTTTTCTAGTTAAGGTTTAGGTTCGAGGTTATTAATAGAAGTTTTTAGTGAGATTTCGTGTTCTTCATCTTCTACATCTATTTCATGTATTTTTATATCTTCCAAGCTTATTCAACATGTATATATTGGATTATATATATACAACAACCAATCGAGGCATCCTTGATACACGTGGTAAGTAACCAAGCAACGGGTTAGAAGGTATGAATTCATATTCTTGATAAGTTAACGAATTAGTGTTTTGATAGTTTATGTGCTTTGGGTCTCTTAATTCAGTAAAGCTATTTGATAGGTTTTAATTCTAAGTGGATTATCTAAGGATTTTAATCTTGAGAATAAGAGTTAGTCATTTATGGATTATTAAGTGATTATCTACTAAGTAAGGGAGATTGGGTTTAATTGTGGATTATCAATTAACCTATAACCAAGGTATTTGAGATTGATGCAGGTTTGTCTTTTGTGAAGTTCGATGATCTAAAACTTGGATTAATACACTGAGTTCTACCTTAACTAGAGTTCCTTTTAATATAGAATTCTCATTTACTTTAAATTGCTTTCTTCAATTCTACTCAAACACAAAACCCCCTTTTACTTTAATTGCTTGTGAACTTAATCTCTTAATTGCTCTCTGTGGGATCGACCCTACTTGCCGCTACTACAAATCCAAAGAACAAGTAGGTATTATTTTTTGAAGGATTCGACACCCATCAAGCAAGCTTTACAGATCAACCGTATAACCACACTATCTCCTAGTGGGTTATAGAACATTATCTCAGAAGTAACTGGTTCAAGTTCTAGGGCATACTTCTCGATCAATGGTTCACTAATAAAGGAATGCGTAGAACAGGGATCTACCAAAGCATAAACAAGACTTAAACATAATTCCACCATACCTGCAATCACATCATGATCGTCTTCTCACTCTCGACCTCGAACATAGAACATAATTCCACCATACCAGCATAAACAAGATTAGAACATAATTCCACCAACTGAAGAAGGATTTGAGTTGCGAGGTTTCCCTACTGATCCAAACTGCACTTGTTTTGCTCCTCTTCCCTTAGCAGAATTATTCTGAGAAGCCACAAAGGTAGGAGCATTCAGATTTTGCAGACATTGTCTGATAAAGTGACTAGCTTCACCATAAAGGTAGCAAGATCCGGCCTGTCTGCGACATTTCCCGGGATGTCTCTTTTGACAAAATCTACATAAATGGATCCGCGAGCCTCTTCCAAAACCACCGTACTATCAACTGAAGCTGTAGGAGAAATAGTTGTCCCTAAAAATTAGGATTGTGACACATATCTCGTCTTTGGAAATTGTTGAAAGGTGGCAGACTTCAGGTCACACTGTCTACCTTTCTTCTGAGGCATGTGAGGTCTGGAATCATCTCAGAATCTCTTGTCAGGTCTGGATTGGTTCCCCTTCCTTCTTTCATAAGCCTTATGGGAGGCTTCAGTGGCGATCACTCGGTTAACCAGGTTCTGAAAGTCCTCCAACTCCAATGTAGTGAAGAGAGGACATAATTCATCACAAAGGCCATAGATAAACATTCTGCACTTCTCCTTTTTCGTACGTATGATCTCTGTACCATACCTTGAGTATTTGTAGAAGTCGTAGATATACTACTCCACAGGTCGTCCTTCTTGTCTTAGATGGAGGAACTTCTTATGCCTTTCAGCAATATAGTGCTCATTGATGTACTTTTTGCAAAACTCATGAAGAAAAAAGTCCTACGTAATTCTATGCTTAGGGACTATGAATGTCACGGTGTCCCACCAGCTTTGAGCCTCTTCAGAGATCAACGCCAGAGCGCACTCCAACTTATGCTCATCAGGACACTTCATTTGCTTATTCAGGACTTTGGGAGTGTTTTCTAGTCAATACTCTGCTATTTCGGGGTTGTTCTATTCTTATCCGGTGAAAGTATAAACCAAATACTGTCTGAGCTTATCAATGGGAGCTCTCGAGACATATGAAGATGCTTTAGAAGGCTGCGGTGGTGGCTCTTGCCTAAGAGATACGACCACCTGTTTGATCATTTCAACCATGGACATCAGATACTTCTACTTAGCAGGAGGCATTGATGGAGGATTGGGTGGGTGATTCTGTCACACCTGTTCTGGTTGGACTTCGTCTCTAAGTTTGTCCCCTTATGTCGAGGAGGAATCGGGGTGTGGTTCTATCGTAGCACACCTATCACCGGGTGTAATCATTCTTAAATCTAGTCAAACAGAAAAGGTTAGACCGTGTTAGTTGCAAGCCACGAATATCATATACAAATAAACTCCTAGGTGGCATATGCACATACAGACTCATGACAAGCCTCGGTTTAGTCCTAGAATCAACTAAACTCTAGCTCTGATACCATAAATGTAACACCCCCTTCCCGGCTTGGTAGAGAATCGAGTTGGAAAGTGTTATCGGAAGGCATATTCAGAGATCAGAAGCTTAACCTAAGTTCGGAATCTTATTCGAAGTATCTTATTATTTTGTTTAAGACTCATCAAACTAGCTTATTAATACCTTACTTAATTTGAGGCTAATTTTAAACTTTCTTCAAACTTAGGGACTAAATTGCGAATTTTAAAAATTAAGGGTTTTTTGTAACATCCCCAAACCGGGCCTAGGAGGGATAGGCCAAGTTTAAGGATGTTAGAGCAAGAAACTACTAGCTTGGACTACAAGCTAGTATTCGAATGCAAAGGAAGGTTGATTTCAAGAAATTTCTCTACATTTTAGTAATCAAGCTTTAGGATGGATCACTTTTAAAAGTTCTAGATTCAATAACCTTTCTATATAAACCTAAACATTTAGTTCCTATAAGTCATTTACATGCGCCTAGTGAAAGAATTTACATTCATGAGACAACCAGCCATGTATTTAATAACAAGGTTAACAAATTATCAAAACTCAAAACACCACAATTAACCATACATGAAAATCTTATATACATACCATAGGATCATTTAGTGATTACTAACATCATTATATGCAAGCTATACAAAAGCTTTTATATACATGTGCCACTATTATGGAGTTCTGAAAGTAGACTACAAAACATACATTTACTTGTCTTTGTGATCCTGCTCGAAAATCCCAAAGCTAGTCAAAAGGTACAATATCCTGGTACAAACAAAGAAAAGACAATGAGAAGAAATATACATTTCAAAGTAATTAATTTATAAATCTTCAAATCTAATAATGGATCCGGGTTACAAAGACTATCTCATTGAACTTTTCCATTTCTACTTTGAACCTAGGTATTTGAATGGTCCAAGAACAAAATGAGTATACAAGTTTAACCTTTCTCCTTATTCAAGCACCCTAAGATGAGATAGCTACATTCTAAATTTATTGAATAATCAACAAGCCAATCAATTTATGAATGTGACTACAATTATTCGAACCAGGATCCTTGCATATTGTTCACATTTTTAACCACTCCTAATACTAGTATCATATTGTTGATAAAATTAACTTTCATAGCCTTGACTAGAGAAAAACAAAGATACAAATTTTCAAGATCAATGATCATTAAACAAGGGTACCGTAGAACCAATATATCCATTTCAAGTCATTATATCACAAGGGTACGAAAGTACCAAACAAGGGACCGTAGTCCAAATCAAGCTGAGCTCAGAGAACCTATTGCCATGCCAATCGTATCTAAGCCGACTCTAATCAAAGCTTTTCATGATTATCTCTTTAGTTTTTATGTTATCAATTCAAGAGAGAGTTTCAATATATGCATATGGTTCAATCACAATCTTGTCTCAAACAATGTACGGATCAAGCTTAAGATAGCTTACCTTATTGCATTCTCAATAAGAAATTGAGCATCCATCCACACATAATGTAATTACCAACTAATCATCAAATTTAAATGTTAGAGATGCTCAGAATGGCCATATGCTCATCTCGAGACTTAAATGTATACTCACAGTTTTGCTAAGCTCTAATTTGATTCCCGGATAGCTATCCCTTTCTGGCTCTCTACTCGCCGATCAACTCTAGCCTCCTCTCCCAAGTTTTCTTCTTGATCTAGCGTATATATATATAGGTGTTATGACTTCTAGACTTTAATCATTTCCAATAACCTCTTTGATTGAAACTAAATATTATTTCTTTTCACTTAAGATTCTAAATTTAATAAATTCTTTAACAAAAAATCCATTATCAAAGATTCAAGGTGAACACTTAATATGTTTAATTCTCCCAAGCCTTAATTTGGGATGTTACATTTTTATCGGAGTTTCTTCTTACTAATCTTCAATTGAACTCATCAATTATTAGCCTGTAAAATTTCGTTATTAACGGATGTCATTTGCCTATCTAATTAGATCCTTTAAGGTTCGGTGACCAAACTGTACACTATTTAAACTATAGTTTCAGTCTTTTAACGGAATTAACTATCTTCGTATCGATACCCTTTGGGGCCATATCGATACGGGTACACATGAATTACATATTCATTCGACTTTATCCAAATCCTATATCGATACGCCATCACCCGTATTGGTACAGGTTGACTAAGATTGACCCATTTTGATACACCCGGAGGCCGTATCGATGCAATTTATTTCCTAGACCTTACTGCCAAGATTCGTATTGGTACAACCCCTTTTGTGTATCAATACACCCTGTTTTAACTAGTCCAAATATGCAAGGCCGTATCGAGCACTATCATAAGCATTTCTATGGATCTCCTCAAGTTCTTGAATATGTTATTTTCGCGCTTCACCGGTTGCATCCATCTCTATGTTACATTGCTTGACTGCCCAGTACGCGCGATGTTCCAATTCAACCGAAAATGGGACGATTTACCGAAGACAAGGCGGTACGGAGACATTCTGATGAGACCTTTATACGTAATTCGGTATGCCTATAATGCATCGGTTAACTTGATACTCCAATCTTTACGGTCTGGTTTGACGATCTTCTCAAGTATTGCTTTAATCTCACGATTTGAAACTTCCGCTTGCCCATTGGTTTGTGGATGCTAAGACGTTGCAATCCTTTGAGTTACTCCAAATTTCCTCATAAGGGCTTCAATGATTCGATTGACAAAGTGAGTCCCTCTATCGCTTATTATTTCCCGCAGTGTGCCAAACCTGGAAAAAATAAATTCTTTTAGAAATATAACCGTGGTTTTAACATCGTTTTTTCAGGTAGCCTTAGCTTCCACCCACTTAGATACATAATCTACAACAAGAATTATGTAAAAATTTCCAAATAAATAAGTAAAGGGATCCATATAATCAATTCCCCAGACATCAAATATTTTGCAGATATATATCGGATTGAGTGGCATTTCGTTTCTTCAACTAAGATTCCCCATGCGTTGACATCTTCACAAGTTTTACAAAATAAATAAGAATCACGAAAGATGTTACGCCAAAAGAAACCACATTTAAGAATTTTATGTACAGTTCGCTTTGGTCCAAAATGACCGCAAGAATGTCAAAAATTTAAGATTGAGTTTATCTCGTCTTCGGTGATGCATCACCGAATTACCTGATCTGAGAAGTGTTTCCAAAGGTAGGGATCATCTCAAATATAAAATCGAGATTCTCACTTTATTCGGTTAACTGTAACTCTCGACAGATCTAATGGTAACTTACCTGTGACCAAATAATTTACCATATCCGCGAACCATGGGGTAACTCTCTGTTCCACCATCAAGCTTTCCTCTAGGAATTCGTCTTTAACCGGCAGTTCAGATATGGAAAGGGGAATACGACTCAAGTGATATGCTACGAGATTTTTGTATCCCTTTTTATCTTTAATTTCTAGATAGAGCTCTTGAAGAAGCAGGATCCATCGGATGAGTCTTGGTTTTGCTTTCTTTTTACTCATTAAATATTGCAAGGTTGCATGATCAAAAAATACAGTAATTTTAGTGCCAAACAGATATGATCTAAATTTTTCTAAGGCAAAAATTATGTCAAACAATTCTTTTTCCGTCGTAGAATAATTTTCTAAGCCGAATCCAGAGTACGAGACGCGTAAGCTATGACATAGGGCTATTTGCCAATTTTCTGACCAAGGACGGCTCCAACGCTTGTATCTGATACATCACATATGAGCTCGAATAGGTATTCCCAGTTTGGCGATTGAACAATTAGAGATGAACAAGCTTTTCCATTAGTACATCGAATGAATCCCTACATTTTTTTATTGAAATCCAAGACTTGATCCTTCTAAAGCAAATTGCACAAAGGTTGTGCTACTTTTGAGAAATCCTTAATGAACCTGCGGTAAAATCCTGCATGACCAAGAAACAAATTCACAATTGTGGGGTAAGGAAGCGAGCGTATAATATCTATTTCTGCTTTATCAACCGCAATTCCATTAGAAGAAACAATATGACCTAGAATTGATCCCTTATCAACCATAAAATGGCATTTTTCATAATTTATAACGAGGTTAAATTCTAGATATTGTCTAAGAACATTAGTCAGATTTAAAAGGCATTCGTTAAATGAACTACCGTATACGGTGGAGTCGTCTATGAAGACCTCGATTCCCTTCTGAATGTAGTCTGAAAAGAAGTTGATCATGCATATCTAGAATATGGTGGGCGTATTGCAAAGGACGAAGGGCATCCGTTGATAGGCGAAAGTGCCAAAGGGACATGCAATTGTCGTTTTTTCTTGATCTTTTGGTGCCACCGGAATCTGGAAGAAACCTAAAAATCCATCAAGGCAACAATAAGGAGATTTACCAACTAATCTTTCTATCATTTGATCTATAAAGGGAAATGGGAAATGATCTTTTCGAGTTAACAAATTCAACTTCTTGTATAGTCGATGCAGACTCTCCATCCATTTTGCACTCATGTTGGAACTAACTCACCTTTCAAGTTTTTGATTACCATAACTCCGAGTTTCTTTGGGACCACATGGACTGGACTTACTCAATTACTATCTGATATCGGATAGATGACATCAATATCAAGAAGTTTTTGTATCTCTTTTTTCACGACTTCCATCATCGGTGTGTTTAACCGACATTGACTTTCTCTTGATGGTTTCGCTCTCTCTTCGATTTTTATCTTGTGCATACAGGTTGAGGGACTAAGTCCCTTAATATCTACGATAGTCCATCCGATTTATGCTTTATGTGCGCACAACACCATAACTAAGTCATCTTCCTCTTCTTCTAATAGTTTATTTGAGATAATTATCGGAAAAGTATCATTTTCTCCCAAAAATGTGTATTTCAGTTGATTAAGCAACTGTTTAAGTTCAACTTGTAGTGCCTGCAAAATTGAAGGTAGAAGTTTAGATTTAGACGAAGTAAGACATGGATTAGAATTAATTGAATTTTTTTTCTCAAACTCCCTGATTTCCTCTTCAAAGTCTTCCAGTTCCCTACACAGATCATCAATAAAGTTATATTTGAAAAACTCTTCAATGACAGACTTAATAACATCATAAAATTAATACTAGCGACATTATCAAGACATCACACTACTCTGTAAACGTCAAACTTAACAACCTCACCGTCAAACTCCATTGTAAGAATTTTGCTTCTTACATCAATTTTTGTATTCGCCGTACTAAGGAAAATATGACCAAGATGTATTTTTGAAGAAGTGTTCAATCAGTCGTTCTCCAAATCAATGACATAGAAATCCACCAGAAAAATAAGTTCGTTTACCTTCACTAAGATATTCTCAAGGAGTCCTTCTGGGTATATCATGGACCGGTTAGCCAGCTGTATTATTACTTTCCTATCCTTCAAAGGCTCAGTAGAAAGTAAGTTATACAAAGAAAGAGGCATAACATTAATAGACGCGCCTAAATCACACATTGCACGTTTAATCCCAATCTTACTGATTTTACAAGGAATAGTGAACATACCTTGGTCCTTCAACTTTTATGGAAGCTTTCGTTGGAAAATGGCTGAGACGTGTTCCCCCAAATTCACCTTCTCAATTCTGGTAAGCCGCCTTTTATTTGTGCTTAGATCTTTTAGGAACTTGGCATATCTCGACACTTTTCGGATTACTTCAAAAAGTAGAATATTAATTTCCACCTTCCAGAATACATCCAAGATCTCTTTCTCTTCGGCTTGTTTATCTCGCTTTATCAATCTTGATGAAAAATGAGATGGAATGAAGTAGGGAGAGGGAGTGAGAGGTGAATCAGACGTACCTTGTATGGTGGGAGATGGTGCTCTTGCTTCGTCTTTCTTTTTGGTGCCTTCCTCTTTGGTTTTTGGTGCGACAACGATACTACTTTGGAGAGTGATTGATTGACATTCTCTCTCAGATTAGGTTCTGTTTGAGATGGTAATTTACCTTGAGACTCGATTCGTCCTACTGCCTGAGTGAGTAGGCTCATTTGCTTGTCTAACTCTTGTGAATGAGCCTCGGTGCGATTCTAAAATTTTTCTTGATATAGTGCCAACTGCTCAACGATAGATTCTAATGATGACTTTGGTTGTTGATACGACTTTTGTGGAGGCGGTCTCGGCTGGTACGCTTGATTTGGCCTCTGGTTTTGCGCATAACTGAAGTTCGGATGGTCCCTCCATCCCGAATTGTATGTGTTGCCGTTAGGATTGTAAGGTCTCTGAGGAGGTCCTGGGAAATTACCTAATGCATTTCCTTAAGCAGCAGTATCCTCCTACAACATTGGACAACAATCTGTGGGATGGTTCGACATCGTATATATTCCACAAAGTCTAGTTGGGCCTTTATCTGCAACAAGGGATTAAACAATGTCAACCAATTTGTCAATTTTATTTTCCAAAAAAACTATACTTACCTCGTGAACCCGTCGAGAGGGTTCACTTGAAGGGCAAAATTGTTGGAAGTTAGCCGCCATAGTAAAAATTAAAGTTCTTATCGCTGTTGGAGTCATGTTCACAAGTGCCCCTTCGCTGCATCGATCATCTTCATCTCCATTAGGGTTAGGCCTTCGTAGAAGTACTGAAGAAGCTTTTGTTTTGACAGTCCGTGTTGTGGACAATTTGCACATAATTTCATAAATCTCTCCCAATAGTCATATAATGACTGTGTCTTTTTGTCGAATACTCAAGATACTTCACCTTAGTTCGCTCGCCTTGGTTGCAAGGAAGAACCTGTCAAGAAAAACTCGAGCCATGTCAGTCCATGTAGTATCTGAATTGGAAGGTAAATCAAACAACCAATCTTTAGCCATATCAGCTAAGGAAAAAGGGAAAACATAGAGTTTGATTTGGTCTTCGGATACTCCTTGTGGTTTTGTACTTAAACAAACCATGTGAAATTCTTTGAGGTGTTTGTGTGGATTTTCATTGGGTAAACCATGATAGGTCGGTAGGAGATGTATCAGGCCCGTCTTGAGTGCGAATGTTTTCTCTCTATTTGGGAATGTAATGCACAACGATTGTTGATCGTCAGGTGCTGCGACAAGTTGGTGAATGGTTTGGTCTTCGTTCGCCATTGGAATCTGCTCTTCATCGGTGTACTCTAAGTGTGTTTAAACTTTGGAGGATGTTTCTAGATCACGTTCAAATTATTATTGTCGCAGTCTTCGTTTCCTTTCCCGAAGTGTCTGTACATGTAATTTTCGGGCTAGTGCTTCGATCTCCGGGTTAAAATTTGCTAGTTCGCCCAGATTTTTCCTGGTCATAAATCAAAACAAAATATATCAGTAACTTTGCCAAAGTCCCTGACAACGACGCCAATTTGACAAGCGGCGTATATTGTCAAATAAATATTTCTTAATCTCAATTGAATATAAAAATAATGTAGTATAGAGAGAACAAGGGTCGATCCACATGGACTATGGACCTTCTGATGTAGAGAGGTTCTAATTCTGACTTTAGCGCGAAAATAAAAATAATAGGGGGTTTTGATAGAGTAGGAACTAAAGGTAAAATAATAAAAACGAATTTGGAGAAAATGACAGAAGTAAATATTTTTGAGAAAAGTTAATTAAATTAATTAGCCTCAAGCTTTGCTTAGCTTCAATTCAAGCTGATCATCGAAAAGGGATTTTTACCCCGAATACATGCCAGTTACAATCTACAAGGCCCAACCCTTGTACTTGTTTTTCTCTCTGGTAAATCGATAATCCAAAATCAATTTTTGAATTTCAATTTTCTGGCTAGACTAACCAAAATATGGAAAAACTTGACTCAGACTATGTTGTCTCGATGAGAATCGAATCTGATCTCAATTTCCCTTAGCGAATCCACCGCTAAGTGTGTTCATAGGAAGTCAAATTTGCTACAAGCCGATCCTTCCTCCCAACTATAAATCTAAACAACATTCAAGTCAATGCTAGCTTTTTGAAATGAAAGCGTAAAGATTTTTAATAGAAAGGCCGATTGTCGATCTAAGTTTCCAAAAAATCGAGAATGTAATACGAAGATGTTGAGTGCTTTTTAATTCTCACAAGGTGAATTGAAGCTTCGCACTAAGCCTTTGGCTAATAGGAAATTTTAGCTAAGCATGGTTATGGTAAAAATCATACTTAGCGTTTTAAAAGAAAATAAATAAATAAACTAAAAGAACAAGAACGTAAAGAGAATTTTATAAAACATCAAAAACAAGAACAAACTAAGAATGATAGATGATTTGAGCTTACCCCAAATGAGGTATTTATAGTATTTTGAAACCCTAAAAATAACCTAAACAAATGATAAAAGATAATTTTCAAGTTTGAAATTCAAAATGCAGCTAATCCTGCTATCTATTGTTGCTGACATCACCTTTTGGAAGTCGTTGATTGTACCTTCTAGAAACTGCTGACTGTACCTTCTAGAAACTGTTGACTGGACGCCACGTCAAATTTCATATCCACTAACCCAGCCTTGATTCCTGAAAAATAAAACTGCAGAACTTTGCCCTTTTAAGTGTAATTTCCAGAATTGAAGTCCTGCACAGAAAACACACAAAAACCATCTAGATCGGCAATATAAACTAATCATTAAAGGCATAATTAAAGTTATAAAAATATTAAATAAACTACTCATCACTACACCTTGTGTCAAAAGATGTCTACAGAGGATAAGATAACAATTATTACGTCAATCTCAATATAAACTTATACTATATTAAACAAAGAATGTCTTTATACTGCTATTACTTTCTTCGAAACGCCTGATTTATAATCTTTGTATGTTGCCTTCTCATTCTTAGTTTCATCAAGGTAAGGTTGTTTTTCTTCCTTCGACATGTTCTCCCATTTCTTGCCTAATTCTTTGCTAACATATGAATAACAAATTCAAATGAATTTAACATTTTACATATGCCTTTAACAAACATCATAAACCACTGAAACCTACCACATTAGTCACTTTTTCCTTAATTTGCTTCATCCTCATACATTCAGCTCTACTATAAAACATTAAAATAACAAAAGTATTCATTCAATCATTCATTGTGAGGTGTAGTAAGATACATACTTGAATACGTAAATATCAACTTACTAGAACTAAAGGTAGAGAGGACATGTTTTTTGTGCGTAAGACCTATCACATATGGCCAACATCTCAGCACCAGTTTTATCAGTAACATCATCAGCAACTTCAACAACAACTTCATCAGCAACATTATCAGCAACTTCAACAACAACTTTATCTGCAACTTCATCAAAAATAGAATTCAAATTTGCAGCTGTCATCATAAAGATTAAATTTTCATATTAATCAGTGCAGAAACAAATCAACTCACTAATGAATAAACACATCCTCATTACAAATAAATCTAACCTTTTTAGGTTCAAAGAGATGGAAAGGGTAACGTTTTAAAAAATGAACCAGGACAAAAAATTTCATTCCGAATTGATGAATAATATTCAGTTTAAACATATTTCCTCCAATAAGAAATGCAATTTCATACCAAAATTTCCAAACACAAACCCTAGATATCAAGTATTTCACAAATAAATAAACTTAGAGTTTCGATTGTTATCTTCTATTTGTTTGAATGGAGAAACTTTAGGACAATTGCACAGATTTAGTCGCAGACCTAAATTATTTGAAATAAATTGAGGTTTCGATCTTTTACACTGGCCGAACGTTTTTTACAAATAGAGAGGATTCTCTAGATTTTCAATGGGGAAATAAGTTCTAACCCTAAAATGTCATTAAACAAATGAAGGTTCAATTCTCATTTTAGGGAGGGCTTTACTCGCTACGAGTACCAAAACGACTAAGTTGCGAGACATAGAGAAAACTAGAAATATGAATAGTTAAACCAAAAATATTAAATTCATCTAGTTTAGGTTGTGATACTCGTTGATGAATTTCTGATACTCGGCGCTTGAACCTAATATGTTATCTACTTTTTTTACTTTAACGGACATATAATTTTATCCATCGAACATAATATACGACAAGTTTTGGTACTAGGTTGTACGTTTCGATACTTACTATACAAACATGTATTATTAAAAGAATTTTAAACATTTGTAGTTTACACATTTCTCTACAAGTTCCAGCACATATACAAAAGTTCCGAAACTAGGAAATAAATGTTAAATGTTACGCATTAAACCTAAAATGTTACTCTCACAACTGAAAGAGTCGGTACCCTATATCAAATTCTGATACATCTTTTGTCAATGTTTATTGTCACAAACTTTACTAGCAATTTAGGTTTAGGCTTTTCTCTATAGGTTCAGTACATGTTTCTAAGTTCCAAAACTTTACCTGTCCACCTTAAATGTTATGCGTAATTTTAACATTTTAGGTTGCAACAAGAATGTTATCCCCATAAAGTTTCGATACTACTTACTAAGTTTCGAAACTTACTGACAACAACCTCTTCCTGATTCCGTGAGTTTTTTTGAGAATCTAAATCTAACGGTCAAAATCAAAAGTTTTCCCATCTAACGGTTTTAAGAACATATCGTTTATTAGCCGTATACTAACACGCCTTTTTTTAGACTCGTCTGAGGTCTTGGTTTAAATTCTGAACGTATATTTGTTTATTTAAATTTGAAATTTAACATTAAGATTATATTTGTAATTGAGTTAGAATGCTAAAGAAAATATGATCAAAATTGAATTCAAAAATTCATTTCAATTTGATTTAAAAATTGAAAACGCTAACAGTAGACTAGAAAAAAATGGATTTGAAACTCTTCCAAACCTAAATTTAATGTTAAAATAAGAATTATAAGACGATCAAATATTTTATGAAAAACTAATTATGAACTATGTTTAATATCTAAAACAAATAAAATATATTTTATGTGATCCTTTGAATCTGGACATCTAATTTAAATCCAGAATCACATTACTCATTGACATGATACAAATTGAACTTATGTTATTTCTCATACAAATGCGTCATCATTATTGCAACGAAAACATCTAAAGGGATGTAAATATGCTAAACTAGACATTCATATTTATCTTGAAATATACATATGATCTCCAAACAATATACAAATAAAAAATCCTTAAAATAAATAATTTTGTCTATCTTAGAGGGTTAGTATCGATATTGAACCCTCTAGTGTCGATACTTAGCTCAAAATCTCAAAAGAAAGCCTAAATTTTTCAGTGACTTAAATGACTATTGATACTCTCTTGCTGGTATCGATACTTCTAGCTTGGGTATCGACATTGCATCCATATAGTGTCGATGTTAGTTCCAATGGTATCGATACTAAAATAAAAATGTAGTCTATTAACATTTTAGGCACAAAAACTCTAAAATTATCCTTTACATTGTAACGACCCAATTCTCGGGTTAGTGAATCGGGTTTCGGGCTTGAGTTATGGGGTTTTATCTTGGAAGACTAAGTTAAGAGCTTTTATGTTGGGTCCATTATTTTGGAGAAGAGGATTTTGAATTTTAAATAGATGTAGTTGATGGAAAAAAGGAAATAGGATATTATGAGGAGAGATAAAAAGAAAAGGTGAAAAAGTGGATAGTGTGAGAGAGAAGAAGAAATGAGAGAAAAGTTGAGGAAGGAGTTTTGAAACCTCGATCTATTGAGATCCGACCGTCCGTTGTCGACACCTCCACCACTATTGTTTTCATCTCGTCGAGACGAGTTCACCGGTACCAGCGACACCACCATCGGAGTCACCGTCGGAAGGGGTGAAAGAGAGGAAGTTTTGGGTTGTTGAGTTAAGGGGTTAGAGTGCACAAAACGAAGAACATAGGCCATCATCAGAATCATTAGCTCGAGGACAGTCGACCATTGAAATTTGGTCACTGTCCGCTGTCGCAACCCTTTTTTTGGAAGAAGAAAGGGATTTGACGTTTTGGAAAACTTTATAAAATCACGGAGTCGCCACCAATCTTTTTTTGGAAAAAGTGTGATTAGATCACTTTAAAACAAGGGTATTCTGACAAAACGTTTTATTTATCAAAATTATATTTTAGTCCACGAAAACATGAGAAAACAGGTTCGGGGGTCGATTACGTGTGGGGAAGGATTAGCACCCCCACGACGCCCAAAAATTGGTACCTTAATTGATTTCAGAAAGCATTTTTAAAACTGGAATTTGCAAGTTCACAAAATTTCGATTTACTTGTCTGTAAAATGAATGTAAATCTATTTTAACAGCCTTATCGCCCGGAAAATTAACTTTAATCACCGCCAACACTTCTGGCGCTAAACCGTCATTCCTGTTTGATAAGACACTGCATTAATTAAGTTTTCATTTTTTAACAAATAAACAAGAAAATTAAAAGAGTTAATGAATTTTAATTAAAGTCTAAATGGTTAACAATCCTAAAGAAATGTCTATGTTCCTTTTAATTATTAAGGTTATAAATAAATTAAGTGTATTTTATTGAAAATGAAAGAAATTTTATAACATACATGTCACTAATCTAAGTTTAGAGTCCCTAATCTTAAGGTTTAACATACATGTAAATATACATAATAAGCATAAAAGGAATAATTAATTAAGTAATAAAATAAATAACTAAGCAATTGTTGAGATTAAATAAAGTAAAGAATTAGATTTCTATCTTTTTAAAATAAAAAAACTGAATTAAGGATTAAATTGAAAGAAAACCAAAATGTGGGGAATAATTCATAAATAATTAAAAGTTTGGTGCTGCATTGAAAGGAAAAAGGACAAAATTGAAACAAATAAAAGCTGAGGAGCTGCGGCGTGAGATCCGGGAAAGACGGGCGCGGGTTATAGCTGGGTTCAGACCGGGTTAAACGGGTCGGTATAAATAGCTGTTATAACAAACAATTTTCAATTTTTCATATTTCACCCAAACAGATCAAAATTCTTCCTCTTCAAACTCTCTGCCCAATTTATCATGTTCTTCATAAAATGAAGAACACAATGAACATCCGTCGTGCCAGCCTCCATCCACCGGCGCCGGCCGCCGTTGTCGGCGGTGAAATTCCCAGATTCTGAGCAAAATTTACAGATTTCGGCGACGTTTCCAGATTCCGGCGACGTTTCAAACACAAGAAAAAGGTAAAAAATTTCTTTTCTTCTTTATTTATACTGAAATTGAAAGTAAATAGATAGGAAGAAATTACCAGAAATTGCTCCTTTTATTGCTTTTGAATGCCAATTACAACTGATTACTCCTATGACTTCCGAATGCTAGTATGCTTACTATAGTTATTGTGTGTAATTCTTGTGTGGAATTGTTCCTCTCGTTTACAATGATTTACAGTGCTATTTCTAGTACAAGAATTGCCTAAAATCCTAAGTCTAAATCCCTAATTTCTTCCCCTTTGATTTGCTTGATTCCTGCCACGGCATCGATTCGGGGATACTGGTCTTTTGAATTACCTTTTTGCATATTTGTTAATATCTGATTGCAACTTGATTTTGGCTAGGGCACCAATTTAGGGGTTTTATTTCCCTTTGAATTTATGGGCTTTAATCTGGTTTTAACCCTCTTGTTCCTTTGTTTATATGTTTCTGATGACTCGAACGGTGCCGGTTAGGAATAATCGGAGCAAGTGATGCGTTGGAGAAGATGGAGCAGTCGGTCGAAGCTGAACCATTGAGCGCGTGGCTGCCACACGTGAGTGGTGATCCGCGTGATATACTCCGAAGCAATATGGGCCATTGGATGACATCTTGATCGTGCGGCTGAGATGCTGAGGCGCTATATCTTCCCAACTGGCGCGATCTACGTCGTCGGATTCCAGGCAGATCCAACGGTCTCCCCTTGGTTGCGCAAAAGAATAAAACAGAAATTAGGGGTTTTTTGTTATAAACGGTCCAACCGGCCCTTTGTACATTAGACTGTTTTTTTTGTATTTTCTGATTTAAAATTAATTCCTAATGGACCTTTTATTTATTATAAATGGGCTATGCATTTCATATTTTTGGGTTTTAATATATTAACTACTATGCAGTATGCAATTTATGTTAATCCTAACTACAACTATATACGGAACATTAATAAACTAACAATTATACACATTGTAACACATTATATGAGAGCTAAACTATATTAATCTTATAACTTAAATACATCAACTATATACTATATGACCCCTAACTAGGTTATTAGTAACATTAATATTTACTACTAAACACATTAACTATGTTATCAATATCATATAATTACAATACGCTAATACTAAATTAACAACTAAAACAAAGGTGAAAATCTAGTGACAACAGCTTCCCCTCTTTGGTCATTTCGGTGAAACATGAATAGAACAAAGAAAAGAAGACACTGATTTTCACTGATTACCAAACCGTTTGTGCCTGAGAAGACATGTGAGTTCTATTCTCCTTGTGCTCAAATAGATAAGCAGTCTCCATTCTCCAAATTTCTGAACGGATAGGCAGGTTTGCAAAAAAGGTTTCATCCTCATCATGCTCGGATTGATAAGCAGGTTCCATTCTTCAAATGCTTGAATGGATAGGCGGGTTCTTCATGCCCGAATAGATAGGCAGGTTCCATTCTCCAAATACCTGAACGGATAGGCAGGTTCTATTCTCCTCATGCTCGAATAGATAAGCAGGTTTAAAAAAGGGTTCCATCCTCTTCATGCTCGGATGGATAAGCAGATTCTATTCTCCTCATGCAGAATAAATAGGTGGGTTCTATTCTCCTCATGCTCGAATAGATAAGCAGGTTTAAAAAAAGAGTTCCATCCTCCTTATGTTTGGATGAATAAGCATGTTCTATTCTCCTCATGCCCGAATAGATAGGCGGGTTCTATTCTCTTCATGCTCGAATAGATAAGCAGGTTCTATTCTCCTCATGCCCGAATAGATAGGCATGTTCTATTCTCCTCATGCTCGAATAGATAAGCATGTTCTATTCTGCTCATGCTCGAATAGATAAGCAAGTTCTATTCTGCTTATGCTCGAATAGATAAGCAGGTAAAAAAGGGTTCCATTCTCCTCATGCTCGGATGGATAAGTTGGTTCTATTCTCCTCATGCTCGAATAGATAAGTAGATTCCATTCTCCAAATGCCTGAACGGATAGGCAGGTTCAAACAGAAAGGGTTCCATCCTCCTCATGCTCGGATGGATAAGCAGGTTCTAAAATCTGTCAAAACAAATACAAATGATCCAAATAGAATGCATATACCCCTAAGGATGCCTAGTCATGAATTCATGTCATTATTTCTTTTGCTATTTTTCTTAACGTTTTTCTTAATTAACACAGAAGAAAATTGTGAAGCTCCAGGAAACTCAGATTATATCATCTCAAACATTTTCTCAACTCTAGCAACTGATAGTGTGTGTCTGCTTTGGCCCATCCTATTAGAAAGATCGGTTCTCCAATATTGGTTGGCTTCAACAATTTCTTGTTGTTAAAATTCCATTGTTTATTCTTTAGAAAGTAATCTTCACCATTTTCCACTCTTAATTACTTCATCGGCCATGCCACTTTAGACAATACATTTATGTTTTCCTGTGACTTATGTCCCGATTTTCAAACAGGGAAGCTCTTTGCTGCTAGGACGCTTTAGAGTGAAACTCCATTGGGATATAGGAAATGCATTGGTTTTCCATGATTAACTCAGAGTCACTGTATTCTTGGATGATTAATCATAGATAGTCACCTCCATTGCTTCTGTTTTACCATTACCATTCTTAGCACTTCCTTGCTTCATATGATCTTTGCACATTTGCTCACTCAATCCAGTTATCTTGTACTCCTGGTTGGAAAGACTGACTTCATCCTCATATTCTTCAACACTTTGTTATCATTGTAGTTGATACATCAATATTCAGTGACAAGCTTCCTAGAAACGTGTTGCTTTCCCAATGTCTCATTTAGCTTTTCCTCCGATGTCTATATGTAAGCAACTTTGTTTTGCAGCATACTTTCTTAAAGCAAAGTCAAAGCATCTCTTGAGGCTTTCCGCCAAGGTTTGTAGCAAAACCTATTTCCATCTTGTATTTCCTTATACGTTTTGCCGCTTTTTACGTCCTAAGCTCCAAATTTGACCGTTGAATACCTCATAGTTCCAATACCCTTCTAGACAAATTTCAAAGTAATGTTAAAAATCTTATGAGTATTTCAGATGATGTCAAATTTTAATTTTCATTTGAATGCAAGATGCTTTATGAAAGGGTATAGAAAGAAAATGTCTATAAACAAAACTTTATTGGTATTGTGGCAAACACAAAAAGGAATTACAAGGAAATGAATAGGCATTCAGATATCATAAACCAAACTTCTTCTGTCATGACTTCATAAGATGCCTTGAATGTCCACCATGCTGAGCAGATCCCGAAAATACTGATTATGTAGAAAGATATGAAGTTCCCTGAGCCAATCTCCGAGGAAGGTCTTATTTACAAATTGTCTGAGCCGCCCTTTATGGGTTTTCAACTTAGATCCTCCTTTAGTTTCAAAACGCCCTTTGCGGATTTTCATTTTGAACCCCGCTTTTTCTTTTCTTTTCTTTTTTCTCTTTTTCCTATTTTTTTCTTTTTTCTTTTTTTCTTTTCTTTTCTTTTTTTCTTCTTTTTCTCATTTTTTTTCTTTTTTCCTCTTCTTTCTCCTTCAAACATAATATCTCTTAACCGAATCTGAATTTATAGGGTTTTGGAGTTCATCTCCATCTATTTTAGCTAAAATTAATGCTCCTCCTAAGAAAATCTTTGTTACAATATAAGTTCCCTCCCAATTCGGTGGCCATTTCCTCGAGCATGGCTTTGGATTGGCAGCTTCTTCTTCAATACCAAATCTCCCTCCTGGAATTATCTTGGGCGAACTTTCTTCTCATGAGCCCTTATCATCATTCTCTAATACATTTGCCCATGACACAGTGCTTTCAATCTCTTTTATTCAATTAAGTTCAGCTGATCATATCTTGCTTGAACCCATTTTGCTTCTTCCAACTTTGCTTCCATTAAGACATGGAGCGATGGTATTTCAACTTAATGGGAAGCACAACTTCCATTCCATAAACCAATGGAAAAGGTGTTGCTCCAGTGGAAGTTCTTACTGTAGTTCGATAAGTGTATAAGGCAAACGGCAGCTTCTCATGCCAATCTTTATAGGTATCGGTCATTTTTGCAATTATCTTCTTAATGTTTTTGTTCGTAGCCTTCACTGCCCCATTCATCTTCGGTCGATATACCACTGAATTATATTGTTTAACATTGAACTGCTTACAGACTCCACTTATCATCCTATTGTTCAAATTTGAAGCATTGTCGGTAATGATACTTTCAGACAAGCCGTATCGACAAATGATTTCCTTTTTCAAAAAAATTGCAAACCGTGGATTTGGTGACATTTGCATACGAGGTTGTTTCTACCCACTTCGTGAAATAATCAATGGCTACCAGGATAAAACGATGCCCATTTGATGCCTTAGGGTGAATTTGACCGATGACATCAATGCCTCACATGGAAAATGGCCAGAGGCTGCCATAACATGAAGAGGTTGAGGTGGCATATAAACCTTGTCAGCATAAATTTGGCACTTGTGACATTTGCGAGAATAATTGATGCAATCCCCTTCCATAGTTGACCAATAATATCCAAAGCACATGATTCTTCTGGCCATGGTGAAGCCACTTGGGTGAGTTCCACAGACTCCTTCATGAACTTCTTTTAGAATCTGCTGAGCTTTTTTTGCATCCACAAATCTCATAAGCATCTAATCTCGACTTCTCTTGTACAGAGTTTCTCCATCAAGAACATATCCCGATACCAATTTCCTGGTTATTTTATTCTCATTCTCGATTTCCTGGGGTGGGTATTGCTGAGACTTTATATACTGCATAATATTGTGGTACCATGGTAAGCCATCTGCTTCTTCCTCCACGACATAGCAGTGAGCTAGGGAGTCCAACATTTGTAGTTTGATAGGCATCATCTTTGAGCCTTCACTTTCCCTAAACATAGCTGCTAAGGTGGCTAAGGCATCTGCCATCTGATTTTCTTCTCTGGGGAGGTACTTAAAGGTGATCTCATCGAATTCTTTGGTTAATTCAGGGACCAACTTGTCATATTCTATCAACTTTGCATCTTTCGTCTTCCATTCACCATATATTTGGTAGATAACCAACGCAGAGTCTCCAAAAACCCTTAAGTTTTGTATTTTCCTTTCAATGGCGTCCCTTAGCCCTAATATGCAAGCCTCATATTCTGCCATATTATTGGTACAGAAGAACTTCAAACGGCTAGTGAAGGGGTAATAATCTCCTTATGGTGAAATCAAAACTACCCTCCATGGTTGACCAATAATATCCAAGTCGCATGATTCTCCTAGCCATGGTGAAACCACTAGGATGAGTTCCGCAAATTCCTTCATGAACTTCTTCTACAATCAATTGTGGCTCTTTTGCCCCCACACATCTTAGAAGCATTTGATCACAACTTCTTTTGTATAAAATCCCTCCATCAAGGACATATCCTGATGCCATCTTCCTGATCTTTTTCTTTTCATTTTCTGTAGCTTGGGATGGGTATTGCTGGAATTTTACATATCGCAAGATGTCATGATACCATGGCAATCCATCCACTTCTTCTTCCACATCATAACAATGAGCTGGAGAGTCAAGCATATATAATCTGATGGGCATCATATCAGAACCTTCATTTACCTTGAACATGGCGGCTAAGGTGGCTAAGGCATCAGTCATTTGATTGTCTTATATGGGGAGATATTTGAAAGTGATCTCATCAAATTCCTTGGTCAACTCGTGGACCATCTTGTGGTATTCCACCAACTTTACATCCTTTGTCTCCCATTCACCACGTATCTGATAAATGACTAACACAGAGTCCCCAAAACTCATAAAGTGCAAATTTTCCTAATTATTACTTCTCTTAGACCCATTATGCAAGCTTCGTACTCTGCCATGTTATTAGTGCAGAAGAACTTCAAATGACTAGTAAAAGGGTAATAATCTCCTTCCGGTGAAACCAGAACTACCCAATACCTCTTCCTAATGCATTTGTTGCACCATAAAAGTTCATATCCCAAGATTCTATGGGAGTCCCCTCATCTTCTAAGATACACATCAATTCTTCATCAGGAAAATTGAAGTTTAATGCTTCATAATCATTACAAACGCGACTTGCCAAGAAGTCTGCTATGGAACTCCCTTTTATCGTTTTTCGGCTCACATACTAGATATCAAACTCTGATAATAACATTTGCCATCGTGCTAACCTTCCTGATAAGGCTGGAGCTTCCATCATAAACTTAAGTGGGTCCAACTTTGAGATTAGCCATGTAACATGATACATCATGTATTGTCTTAACCTTTTGGCTGCCCAAACTAGAGCACAACATAGCTTTTCAATTGACGAATATCTGGTTTCACAATCAGTGAACTTCTTGCTCAAGTAATATATCGTCTTTTTCTTTCTTCCAATATCATCATGTCGTGCTAACACACAACCCATGGAATTTTCATAGACCGTTAAGTACAAGATAAATGGTCTCCCTGAAACAGGTGGTACTAATACTGGAGGATTGCTCAACTATTCTTTGATCTTTTCCAAGGCCGCTTGATATTCTTCATCCCAAGTCCCTGGATTATTCTTCCTGAGTAGCCTAAACATTGGATCACACTTATCAGTTAGCTGAGAAATAAAGCGTGCAATGTAATTTAACCGTCCTAGAAAACCCCGAACTTCCTTTTGTGTTTAAGGTGGGGAAAGTTCCTGTATGGCTTTTATCTTATCAGGATCGATCTCAATTCCTCTTCTACTTACAACAAAACCTAATAATTTTCCAGATGTGACTCCAAATGTGCATTTAGTCGGATTGAGCTTTAACTAGAACTTTCTCAATCTTAGGAAGAGCTTTTCTAAATTGACCAAATGTTCCTCTTCAGATCGAGATTTGGTGATCATATCGTCGACGTATACCTCTATTTCTCTATGCATCATATCATGGAAAAGGGTGACCATGGCCCTTTGATAGGTTGCCCCTGCATTCTTAAGTCCAAAGGGTATCACTTTATAGCAAAAAGTCCCCCAAAGCGTCACAAAAGCCGTCTTTTCCATGTCTTCTGGGCATATTTTGATCTGGTTATACCCAGAGAAACCATCCATGAAAGAGAAGAGTGAATGACCTACCGTGTTGTTGACTAAAGTATCAATATGTGGGAGTGGGAAATTGTCTTTTGGACTTGCCTTGTTGAGATCCCTGTAATCAACACACATTCGTACTTTTCCATCCTTCTTTGGTACCAGAACAATATTTGCCACCCATTATGGGTACTTAGCTACCTCAAGGAATCTTACATCATATTGCTTCTTTACCTCATCCCTGATCTTGAGAAGTGTTTCAGCCTTCATTCTTCTTAGCTTCTACTTTACTAGTTCACATCCTTCCTTTATAGGGAGCCTATGCATGACAATGTCCGTGTCCAAATCGGGCATATCTTGATACGACCAAGCAAAAATATCTTTAAATTCTTTCAAGAGCTCGATCAAACTTTGTCTGGTTTTAGCTGCGATGGTAGTACCAATCTTCACCTCTCACTTTTCTTATGCGGTTATGAGGTTTAATATCTCTAGTTCCTCTTTATGTGGTAGAATCTGCTTTTTCTCTTCTCCTACCATTCTGAGCATATCACTGGGTACATCATATTCTTCCTCACCGTCAATATTTCCATTTTCTTCCAAGAATAGAGGTAATTCAAAATCCACCTTGAAGTTAGACTCGGATTCATTTAGATTAATGAAATCTGAAGACCTGAAAAGGAAATAGGCAAAAGATATATACAAAGGGAAGAAACAAAATGAATGGAATGTTTTTTATGTTTTTAACTTTATGATTTTTATTTAGTTTTGGTTATGGAAGAAAAGTTTGCCACACAAGATTTAAAGAAATGCATCTTTTATTGATTTCAAATTAAATGTTTGACATAGGCCCTTTACATAAGATCCCCTATTGTCTCCGGGCCTGGAGCAAAGAGGTTACTCTTGAGAATTGCTCTGAACATGTCTTAAAGACTACATGAATTTCTTCAGCAGTCCAATTTTCAAGCTCAGAGCAAGGGTGGATCATTGATAGGTATTGGTTCTCTTCTTCATTGTCAGTCATAGTATTGATTCTCAATTTTTCAAATGCTTCACACAGAGTGTTCTCTCCTTTCCCTTCCTCACTAGTTGAGCTATTTGGATCCAGCATACCTCCAGATATAAAGTTATGGTTCAAGGGTGGGAATGTCATTGGTTCCCATTCAATTTCTTCTTCCTTAAATCCAGCTCTTCTCCTTTCTTGATGCTTTCTGATTTTTGCACTTCTTTGCCATTTTTTGGGCTTGAAGCCCAAACCAAAACGATCCTTTTTTGCCGAGATTACTACATGATACAATCTTCCCTGATGTCTTCTTCCAAATCCTTTTCCAATTTCAACTCCTTTCCCAAGCGTTTGTTTTACCTGTATTTTTACGCAACTTGATAATTCTGGTTCTGGCACCTTGCTTCCTTCGGTGACAAAAGTTGCATTAACTAGCTCCAATGTCCTGAAATGACACTCGAGCTCACGTCATCGATCTCAATAAAGGGTGAATCAGTATTTACTGATGCAATGATTTCTTTCTCTACACCGACAATTATTAATTGTCCATCGATCACAAACTTCAGCTTTTGGTGTAAAGTAGATGAGACCGCTCCTGCTGCATGAATCCACGAGTGTCCAAGCAGGCAACTCAATAAAGGGTCATTGGTCCAATTTGCAAAGGCACTTCAATTTTCCCCAACACATCCCTTTGAGTTCCATCAAACGCTCTTATCGTATTTTGGTAAGCTCTCATATGAGAACTGTCTATTGGCAGCTTCTTCAGAGTGGCTAGCGGCAGAACATTTAGTGCTGACCCGTTGTCAATAAGGACACCTGGTAACATATGCCCCTTATATCTGGTGGTGACGTGCAAAGATTTACAAGATCCTATTCATTCACCCAGTATCTCTTCGTCATTGAACGAGATGAAGTTGTTAACGACAATGTTACCGACTAACATATCCATCTTATCAGTTGTGATCTCCTTCGACATGAATGTCCGGTTTAAAATCTTTAACAAGGCCTCATGGTGGCCCTCAGAACTCAGTAGTAACGAAAGCATAGAGATTCAAGCCGGAAGCTTGTAGAGTTGCTCTACGACACTGTATTCACTATGTTTTAAGATCTTCAGGAACTCTTGAGCCTCATATTCCTTTACAGGCTCATGATATGTTGTCGATTTTTCCTTGAAGAAATCTCTGTCATCTTCTTTTCCGGGCTCTTCAGCAATAGCCTTTCTTTGCGCTGAATCCCTGTTCTTGGCTGGGAATAGAGCCTTACACTCCTCGTGAAACGGCTCACCTCATTAACCGGTTCTTCCTTCTCTTGAGTAAACGTTTCTCCTAGGGCTGTCACCTCAAAAGTGTAATTCCAAGGGACCTGCCTGCTATCCTTGTAGGGAAATGGCATTGGTGCCTTAATTATGAGCCGTAGGGTCACATTCCTCGCTGGCTCACCGACTCTTGCTTTAGCCTTAATCACAAAAGGCTTTATTTCAGTGTAGTCTCTTCTAGAGGATGACTCCTCTAATGCACACACATCCAACAAACATTCTTTGTCTTCTTTCTCAAAGAACTCATGTTCTTTCTTATTCATCTTGTCCTGAATTAGTTGCTTGAACTCCAAGCAACAATCAATCTCATGTCCTTCCTTCATGTGGTACTCACAGTATAATTCTTCCTTTCTGTGTTCTTTCTTTCAACATCCCTACTGCCACCATCTGTGCCCATATCCACCTCAGGGGAGCTCTAACTTCAGCAACACATTCCTTAACCATCCTACTTTCCTCCTCAATGATTGCATTCACTCCTGCCTTTTGATGATTTGGAAGGGGGTTTCCTTTATTTTTTTGACGTATCGAATGATATCATCCCTGATTTTCTTAAGTCATCTACCACCCTTTTGAATGCAGTACAATTTTCTATGGTATGCCCCTTAACTCCTGCATGATATTCACATTGTGCCTTCTCATCATACCATTGTGGATATGGTGGTGAGAATGGGGGAACATATCTTGGCAGCACCATCTAGGATTTGATCAACTCAGCAAACAATTCTGCGTACGTCATCGGGATAGGAGGAAAATATGGTTTTGAGCTCCCTTGGTACCCTTGTTCTTCTTTTGGAGGAATTGTGATTGCTGGAGTTGTGGTCGAGACATTGGGTCTGTTGAAGACTACCCCCTTCGAATAGCTGAGATTATAGACATTAGCAGGATTAACTTTATTGTCTCTCTTTTTGTAGGGTTTCTTAGTTTCCCCACTGTCCAACCTCTCATTTTTTATTGCTACAAGTATTAATTCTCTATTTATGAGCATGTCTGTGAAACTTTTTGTGGCATGATTGAGCATACGGTCATAGAAAGTTCCCTTTAATCTCTCCACAAACATCGGGGTGATTTCACTCTCTAGCAATGGTGGTTGAACCTGGGCAGGTACGTCTCTCCATCTCTGCGCGTATTGGCGGAAGCTCTCATGGTGCTTTTGCTCTAATCCTTGCAGAACTAAGCGAGTTGGTACCATGTCTGAAACATGCTTGTACTGCTCACTAAAGGCTCTGGACAGATCTTTCCATGATCTGATGTTCACTCGACTTAGCTGCGTATACCAGCGCGTAGATAACCCTACTAAACTATCTTAGAAGTAATGGATAAGCATCTTCTCGTTTTCCAGATACATTGACATCTTCCTGCAATACATAGTCAGATGTGCTGCAGGGCATGTTGTTCCATTGTATTTTTCAAAGTCAGGGACCTTAAACTTTGGTGGCACTATTAGATCAGTCACTAGGCTCGAATCCTTGAAATCCATTCCTACATATACACCTCATTCTTGGAAGGACATAATCATTTCTTCCAATTTCTCATAGCGATCTTCCCACTTCTTCTCAGCTTTTACCTTGTCGGCCATTTCATCGAGATCAGGCACCTCAATGACTTCCTCAGAGTTCCTACCATTTCGGGCTGAGGTTTCAGCAAAATGTGCAGAAATTTTGACCTTAGACGATTGTGCTTTCCTTTGTATGCTCGGATGAACAAAGGCCATCCCTTGAAATTTTGGCACATCATTAGCTTCTTCACCAATTTCCACCGCATCAGGGTCCTTAAAACCTAGCATGGCTGCAATTGAACCAACCGTCTTTTGGTGAACAAGCTCCATTTGTTGCTTCAAATCTATCTCCAGCTTGTCTAACCTATCTGGGTACTCTTGTAGTTGCTTTCTAAGGCCAACACTGCCTTCCATTGCTCGATTTGGGGACCGAGTACCGTACTTGTGGTTTGTTTTTGCTATTTTTGATTTTCTGTCATTTTATTTAAGTTAGACTCTTATTATGTCATGTATGCATGCACAAATGTGAGCACTAATCCAAAGAAAAAAACTATTAAACACAAAATAATGAAATGCAAATGAATGGATACAAGTGAAGGGCCATCAATTTCATGAAACGATTGCTCAATAAACAACTCTTTTATTGGAATGATCTTTATTATATCAAGTTTTGTTTACAAATACTTTTCAGCTTGAATTCCCAATTCTTTAATTTCTTCAGTGAGCCACATAAGCCTTGGTCCCACTTCTCTTGTTGGCTTGATGCGATGCGACAAAGAGCTGCAGCTTCAGTGGCTAGCATCATCACGTGTCGAGCCATATCTTGTACTTGGGTCTGGACAGTCCTATCAAACTCATCTCGTTCTTGGAATCTTCTAGCCATGTCCCTAAGACGTGTGAACCAGTATTCATCACCTCCCTCTGTGATGTCTTCAAGGACCAAGATCTTTGTCCTGTATTCCTGAATGATGTTATCCATTTATTTAACCTGTTTCTTCAAGGCATCGTTCTCACTTAGACAGGCCAGAAGCTCAACATAAGCATGATGGTTCTGAAGTTTGTGTAAGGAGTGGTTCAGATCATCTATTTTGGCTTGCAACTTAACAACACAAGCCCGAATCTGCTTTAGCTCTGCACTGGTTTGGTCATGTGCCTTATGCAACTTAAGTAGGCGAATCTGATTGTCATGGGCCTTCCTCTTCCATATGGCCACACCTTTTTTATCACCTTCATGGACCCGTTTGCCATTTCCATTTTCAGTTGCCAGCTTACTCCTCTTTTTCTCTTCCGCAAGGGCTCGTCGACATTTCTCAACCTCCCCTCTTCTTCGTTCTTTTTGTTTTCTTACAACATGCTCGACTTCTATCTTCTACTGTTTGGGAGTTTTTCTCAAATCAGCATTCTTAACAGCAGTTTGGAACTTGAGGAAGTCGACTCTTTGGATCTCAAACTTCTTCTATAGGTCTTCATACATCTTCACTACTCGTTTCGTTTCCCCTTTGTACTTTTCAATATCGAGGCTTGACTCAAACTTGTCTCTTTGGTTCTACTCTTGCAAAGCTTCTATCTCCAGTTTAGCCCTTCTTAATTCTTCTCTCAAGATGTCAGCTTCTGTAGGGATTACTTTTAAATGCTCATCTAGAGACTTAGCTTGCCAAGATGTAGGTGCTAGGGCTTCGTCATTCATTCTTGTATGCCTCCAAATGTCATAGTCTGGGGTGTACATGCAGTGGCTATCAGCCTCTAGCTTCATGTGATAACAATGGTTCCATGCATTGCTGATTGTCTAAACCTTCTGCCAGAACTCTCCTTGGAATGAACTGTTGAGACCCATACTGGCAAGATACTAACTATTGAGACCCATGCATTGCTGATTGTCTGAACCTTCTGTTGATGTCTTCGTCACGACGATCCCTAAATATATCAATTCATTTGCTCTTCTTAACAACAGGCCACTCCTTTGCCAAAAAATCCCGAAGAGGTGAGAAGTTCGGGGAAAACACATTTGACAAAGCTAATGTCGGGCACTTCCAAAAATAACTGAGGGCCCAAACTTGCAGAAGCGGTGCACATCCTCTAAAATGAACACCTTCAACTTTTCGGCAGACATTGAGGGAAATGAAAGTTTCAGAAAATACGGATGGTACTGGATTGACTCCTCTCTTCAGTTGTTCAAGGAAATCAAGTAATGCCAAATCAATGTTTCTTAGAACCTTCGAAAAGATGACTAAATCGTAAATTGCAATGGTTAGGAGATCAACCCTCTTTTCTCTGTCGGGGTGGATCGAGATTATACTTCTGATGCTTGACCAAGGGAAATTGAAGGTACCTCCTCTCTTCTCAGATCAACCCCTTAGCCCAACCATCACTCATACCAAAGCAAATGCCCGAAGTTTTGCATGTGGGTTTTGGTTTTTAGGTGGCTTGGCATAAACCAGTTCTTCTTTACTTTGCATAGGTTGAAAAAGGCCAAGTATTCCTCGAATGTAGGCATCATATTTTCTTTATTAAATGTGAAGCAACAATATCCCGATTCTAGAACTGAACTAGGGCTTTTAGTAACTGTTGTTCATCGACCATCACGCATAAGAGGTAGGCTATGTCACCATAGACTTCATGGAACAACCGCTTGGTCTCATAATCAAAATGCTCCCAGATTTCCTGTAATTCTTGCACATTGTTCTGCTTGATGCTGATGTGGGCATATTCTGAAGTCTCTGTCTCATGACCAGCTACCAGGCTATCTCCAAATGTTCGCTGATTCACCTCGGACCAATTTTGGACCTTTGCATTCTCATCTTCACTCTTCAAAATTATTCCGTCCATAACAAGAGCTTTTCAAAGTTGAGCAATAATTTCGAGAATCAACCCCTTCTAAATATGTAATGATGTGGTATGAATGGTTATGCAAAACAACAAGACAAAGGGAAGAAAGGTTAGAATCAAGAAAACACAAAGAATTCAAAAATTTTGGGCAGCACATTCAAATACTCTAGGACATGTTTCCATTTATTACTAAAACCCTAGGTTTTCCACATGGCTTTATTGGGGTGGGCTATAAGTTCGCAAACGGTTGAGTTCTAAAAGGTACCCGAGTTGTCCTTGCTGCCCCATTCTAAGGGTAGCAAGGCCCCTGGTTCTCACCCATTATAGGCTTTAAGTGAACCAAGTTCAACTCAGGAGGACTCACTTCCTATGTCTTCTCGAAGAATCAGTATTCTTACGAAGACATGAGGCATATGAATCCCGAAGGTACGTGCTAGGCTCATACGAAGAATCAGTATTCTTACATGAGCGAAGCATTTTCCCTTCACTTAACAATTGGGTAGAGCTTGGGAATAGAGCTTTTGAAACAAACTTTTTTAAAATGCGTGAAATAGAATTACATTCATTAAAACAGAAAAATGAATTGAAACCTTTGTGAACTTGCAAATTCCTTTTCTAAAAACATTTTGAAAACAATTCGTGGCCTGACCCTCTTTTGTTTTTTTTAAAACAAAATGCCCCCAGCGGAGTCGCCAAGTTGTCTCAACCCTTTTTTGGAAGAAGAAAAGGTTTTGACGTTTTGGAAAACTTTATAAAATCACGGAGTCACCACCAATCTTTTTTGAAAAAAGTGTGATTGGATCACTTTAAAACAAGGGTATTCTGACAGAACGTTTTATTTATCAAAATTACATTTTAGTCCACGAAAACATGAGAAAATAGGTTCGGGGGTCAATTACGTTTGGGGAAGGATTAGCACCCCCACGACGCCCAAAAACTAAAATTTGCAAGTTCACAAAATTTCGATTTATTTGTCCGTAAAATGAATGTAAATCTATTTTAACAGCCTTATCGCCCGGTAAATGAACTTTAATCACCGCCAACACTCCTGGCACTAACCCGTCATTCCTGTTTGATAAGACACCGTATTAATTAAGTTTTCACTTTTTAACAAATAAACAAGAAAATTAAATGAGTTAATGAATTTTAATTAAAGTCTAAA